>OX421968.1:48385222-49621222 GCA_949128115.1 Anaspis maculata
TGCGGTAGGCCCCACGAAATATTAATTTTAGGTGCAGACATACTGTGAATAAAAGTTGGAGAAAAGATTGAGCTAATTTTTGGAGGAAAAATTTTCGAAATCGGATCAACAGTTGCCGAGTTTTCCTCTCTGGAAAAACTGCAAATTTTCCAGCTTTTTAATCCGTGAACAGATTTCTTGGAATTGTTTTTTTTTAGAGAGTAAATAACTGGTTCTTGAACATTTTCCAATAATTTCTCTCCAATTTCCCAGAAATTTTCCCCCTGAAAATATAAAACCACTCATGCGATCGTACAAATTAAGCGGTTCTGTCACGATAATTACCGAATTATTGATCCGATCGAATCGAAATCAGGTATGGAGGCCTAAGTTCAGCCTGGAATGATCTGATTAGACTTTGGGTGGATGATTTTGATCGGAAGCCCTCAGGAGGCACATTGGGTCTGGGTTTGTCTGCCCAAGCTCTAAATTGAAAATATAGAGTCGAAATTTGACACACAGATGCAGTAAAAGTTTTCAATCAAGTTTTTGTAATTTCATCATCATATCTAAAGTAGGAACAAAAATTTCAATAAGGAACCAGCATTGCATTTTTGAGATATCACAACAGTTAGCTACCTAGTTCTACCTTTTGGATCATTTCATCACCTTGGAAAACTAACCTAACCTGTCATTTTTTCTGTCCGCTCAACAATGGATGCAGGATGCTCGCTAAACGCTCGACTCGATAGAATTTTTTCATCAATTTCCAAATCGAATCGCCCCCTCCCGAAGGGACACTTCGATCAAAATCATTACTGACGTCTCTGGATACCGCCGGGAAAGTTTTGTGTCGCCCCACAACAGATTTTTTAAGATGAAAGGGCTGAAACTTTCGCCCTCTAGAATGTCTGTAACAGTCCAGAACATCCGAAAGTATTCGAGATCAATGAACAACATTTCAGAATGTTCTGGTCTGTTCTACAGTATTCGGGAATAGCCTGGAACGTTCGGAAACATCCCGGAACATTCGAGATCATTCCATAACATTCCAAAATGTTCCAGTGTGTTCTAAAATGTTCGGGAATAGTCTGGAACGTTCGGAAACATCCCGGAACATTTCAGATCATTGTGGAACATTCGAGATCATTCTACAACATTCCAAAATGTCCGTCCCCATTGAGTCCAGCCGTGAATTTTTTGGGCGATCACGTGTATTCTCGTCTGTCTTGGTATGAACACATCACGTCGGTTAATAAAAAGTTAACATCTACCTGCTTTCTCTTGTGGCAGCTGCGTCAGAGAGTTAGCCTGAGTTTACTGAAACTGTTCTATTACAGCCATGCCCCAGGCAACACACGTTAGTTTAATAAACGTTTATTCAACGTATAATCGGTATATTTTTGGTTCAAGTCTGGTAAAGGTATATCGCATAAACGTTTATATTAAACGAATTTATAACTAAACGTTTGAAAATCGTTTTATAAACGAATGCAAAAACCCATTTTTGTAAATGTAATTTATTATCTATTGAATTTAAACGAATATTATCATAGTTTATTCAACGATTTTAACAAATCAAACGTGAACCATTCTTGTCCATGATTTAAATAGGTATATTTCACGAACTGCAAAAACGTTTTTTTCAGGTAGAATAAAAATGTATATTCCACATTTGAAATAAATGTTCGAACTATTTTCTTGAAAAATAATTTAATTTATATGGATTTTAAACGAATGACATCCCAGCCATCCGGGCCGGTTTAGCAAAGCCGCTCGCTCGCTTTTTCCTCCTGCATCAGCCTCCGCATCCAATACGCGCGGGTTAGTTCCGCGAGCCATCGAGCGGCCGCTGTAGTATCCCTCTCACTAGCGCGGAGTACGCCGCTTTAGTATAGGTGATTTGACGGCCACCGCCTACAGCAACAGATACCAAGCCTGTTCCGAAACCAGAGACAAATGAACCGCTACACCCATTCAAATTGTCATCCTCAAGACAAGGGGGTCATAAACACCTACTTCTAATCATTCGTGGATACCTTCTGGTGTCTTGGTGGTATCCTCTACCTCCCCTAATAAATTACACAAATAATTTTGGTATAAGTTAGCAACGTTCTGACATTGAATAAAGGTTGAATTTATACGTTTATTGTTGGTAGTTTACATAGATAATAGAAACGTATAAATTACACTGAACAATTGGCCAATATATTGGTTTAAGTCGCGGACATTCTGACATTGATTATACGTTTACCATCTACCGTATATATCTTCAGTTTCTGACAAAAAAAAACCGTTTATTAAACGAAAGTGTGTTGCCTGGGTGGTTTATTCCCGCCTTAATTATGCATAATCTGTTGGGGTAATAGGTACTAGTTGCAGGATAGATACCGTGTTCAGGGTGCAGAAGAGGATCATCAGGACTATGACATTTCAAAAACCAAACCGGTCATGCCGGAAATTATTTAGAGACCTGAGAATCCTGGCAGTGCATTCATTCTTCATCCTTACCTGTGTCAGATACGTTCACTCTAATTTTGAATCCATTTTCAGCATGACATATCTTTCTACCAGCTCACATAATCTGAGAGATAAATCCTTGATTAGACTGCCTTCCCACCGATTGACTAAAACATCGGGAGGACCCCTGGTTATGTGCATAAAACTTTTCAATAGGCTTCCTCTATCGATTCGGAATGTTCGATGCCTTGACAGGTTCACGAAAACCGTGAGGGAGCTGTTGTTGGACTCTTCCATTTATTCATTGGACGAGTATTTTCACATGAAATTTCACTGCTTGTGATAGTGTATGAATGTGTGTTTGGTATTGTATTATATATCACGCCTTATGTAATATGTATTGTGTACATTTCTGTACATACTGTTTTTAGCGCATTTTCGTAAGAAAATGACGCTTATATGGCCGGTTTGTCTGTCTGTCCGTCCGTCTGTCCGTCTGTTCGTCCGTCTGTCTGTCCGTGTAGAAATTAAAAGTTGTACTCCTCCTCGAGGAATAACGCTAGAGCCTTAGAACTTTTTTTGATAGATAGCTGATGTCCCCAAGGGTGGCCAATGGGCATTATTTTTTTTATCCATGCATAGTTATCATTACTATTATCAAAAAACAGATATTTACTGTGCACTTCTAAGAAGTTGAACTCCTCCTCGGGGAATCAAGCTAGAGCCTTGGAACTTCTTCTGATGGATAGCTGATGTTCCCAAGGGTGGCCAATGGGCATTATTTTTTTTATACATTTATAGTTATCATTATTATTATCACAAAACAAAGATTTCTTGTGCACTTCTAAGAAGTTGAACTCCTCCTCGGGGAATGAAACTAGAACCCTGGAACTTTCTCCAATGAATAGCTCAGGTCCTGGTGGGTGGCCAGTGGGCAGATTGGATTCAATGGTTGCGCCGCCATCTTGGCCGCCATATTGAAATTTCTCATTAGTGGAACGATTTGCATGAAACTTGGAAGTTACCCTTATCTTGTATGATTATTTTTATTTTTAAGCTAAATTTCATGATTCCGCCGCCATCTTGGTCGCCATATTGAAATTCCTTATTAGTGGAACGATTTTCATGAAACTTGAAAGTTACCCTTGTCTTGTATGATTATTTTTATTTTTAAGCTAAATTTCATGATTCCGCCGCCATCTTGGCCGCCATATTGAAATTTCTTGCTAGTGGAACGATTTTCATGTAACTTGAAACTTACCTTTGTCACGTATGATCATTCTTATTTCCAAGCTAAATTTCATGATTCCGCCGCCATCTTGGCCGCCATATTGAAATTCCTTATTAGTAGAACGATTTTCATGAAACTTGGAAGTTACCCTTGTCTTGTATGATCATTTTGATTTTTAAGCTAAATTTCATGATTCCGCCGCCATCTTGGCCGCCATATTGAAATTTCTTGCTAGTGGAACGATTTTGATGGAACTTGAAACTCATCTTTGTCACGTATGATCATTTTTATTTTCAAGCTAAATTTCATGATTTCGCCGCCATCTTGGCCGCCATATTGAGATATCTTATTAGTGGAACGATTTTCATGAAACTTGGAAGTTACCCTTGTCTTGTATGATCATTCTTATTTTTAAGCTAAATTTCTTGATTTTGCCCCCATCTTGGCCGCCATATTGAAATTTCTCATTAGTGGAACGATTGTCGTGAAACGTGAAACATCTTGTCTCGTATGAACATTTTATTTTCAAGCTGGACTTCATTTCCATCAATGACAGACCTGGCACTAAGAAAATGCGCTATTGAGACTCACGCACGTGAGGGCATATTCACTTTTTTTTTTCCAATGTCTGTTGTTTGTAACGTACTTACATTTTTTAATTGACTTACCGCATCTAATTGTAGATTAGCTGGTAACGGTTAATAAACATTATTGTATTGAGTCGCGAAAGAGATGGTTGTCTTATTTTGAGGAAAATGGATTTTTATACTCCACTATGACTCACTCTGTATAGTAACTGGGAATCTAGCACACATCCAGCATTCCCGAATTTTCGCTCATCATTGTCCTTCGAAAAGTTTTCTAAAATGTTCTTAGTTTTTGGGTAGACAGAAATAGACACAAGTATTTCAGAGAATGAAAGCAATGAAAATTTGACAAAGAGGTATAGAGAAAAAGTGCCGATGTAGTAGCTACGGTGTCTTTTATTCTGCTAGAAATTATATAGGTATTTAGTAGTGAATTGTAATTAACATTAACGTTGTAGAATTTGGCATGAATAATTTATTGGGGGAAAAATAAAATGTTTTGATACGGTCAAGATTAAGTTTTAGGCTACTTGATCGCCTGGCTGTCCAAATAGTTATCTACGAAATTGGCATATTCTACAAAGCTATCCCCCGGTTGCAAGAAAAAATTAAATCGTTATTCCGCGTCGGCACGACGTCCAGCCAAATGAATTCGACAACAAAATTCTATCTTTTCACGTGACGCCAACAGCTGTCGCGTACTTAGTCTCTATATTAGTAGGTACGTCACGCAAAATTTTCTTTATTTTTTTTTGCCACCTGAATGAAAGCAAAAGATCAAATGAAAAACATGTGATCACTGATCATGTGAGCTGCACGACGCCGACACGACGGCTCTAGTATTTGAATTCACTTTTTCCCAAAACCCGTGGAAGACCCCATTCTTCGTGGCACCAAAGGAATTACTAGATAAGTGGTCGTCACACCAGTTACCCTTTCGAACCTCGTTTTGGCATTCCTACGAGATATGTCAATGTTCCATAATCTAGTCTTGAGTTCTTGGATACTCGACTCCCAGTAGATGATAGTCTCAGTTCCAGAATTTTAGCAGAGAAATCTCCGGAGACGTTATATTATATAGTCCGTGAAACATGTGAATTATTGCTACGGCGTCTGTTTTCCAAAGTTGTGAAAACAACGGAACTTTCCCTTGGCTTGTGAATTTTTAATTATTGTGTGTTAATTTAAGGGGAAGAATGTCTGGTCTTGTCCCGCTCGGTCCTGCATCGAGGTCTTCCCGTGGAAGCGCGCGGCAGGATGAAGTTTCGTCCGTAATCGGCCCTAAATTCACTAACGTTTTCGATGTGGCAAACATCTGAACTTCTTAAACAGCAATCTCAATTCACTCCGGTAGGAAGTTGGGGCAATTTGGCGAGTTTACCTATGCCCCCCTTTTAACGGCACGTTCGACACTATACGCAAGGGTCACATAATGTAGAAACACTGGTAATATGATTATAAACTTTACTAACTGATATGTATTTTTTATGACGTTTACATTTTACGGTACAGCAGGGTGGTCACAAATTAAGGCGCCGCATAACTTTAATGGCGTGTTAAAATAGAGTGCGCCGCATATAAACTTCCATACGCATCGGTTTGCGCTATTCTCCTACGCGAGACACGCAAGAGTACCACAACTCTTCATACGTGAAAAAGTTTATCTGACGTTGTGGAAATGGAAAACCAACAAAAAGTTCCAATGTGGAAATGGCAAGAAGATAATATCATCTGACACTTCGGTCATTTTGTCTTCTCAGATGAACGTCGAATTTAATTGGCTTTTCCTTGGTACCACTTTTACCCTAATCAATCATTTCCCTAGTTGTGAAGAGAATTAAAATATTGAATGATGTGCAACTCGACCCCTATCCCTATTTAATATTAATAATAATCAGGTCAGAAAAAATGTTACATATTTATTTACAACAATTTTGGAAAATGTCAATAGCATGGGATGACATTTTTTCTGATCAGGTCTTGAATTTTGATTGACCCAGTTTGTCATCCTAATTAGTTTCAACAGAGGAATATTTCTGATTTGATATCATAAACACACGAAACATCCTGTATCTTCCTAATTAATGGATACAAAAAAATTGTCTGCAGATCTCAAGGTGAATTTTGACTCTCCTGAAGTCGTCTTCTATCTACCAATGGTCAATGTAATAAGATCACTCATGAAATCAGCCCGTATACTCGCGTGTTGTATTCCAGAATATTTCACGCGTCTTCTGGGAAATTCCAGTTTAACTACCAGTTCATTCATGGCAGCTCTAGAAAAGTACCTAGTTTTCGCTTAGTTTTTTTAGAGTTCGCGTATACTCAGGCATGCTCTCAAAGCACGACAGTCCTCCGCCAATTGTGCAGATGTGTCTTATTCACGCGTCGTGATCTCCAGCGACTATCCTGTTGTAAGTATTTAAAAAACTACATAGCACTTGGGTTTGGATTATTTATTCCAAATCGCAAAGCCGGCGCTTTGAAAGAAATACGAGAAGATGGACTAGCCAAGTAGCCAGTAATAGACTAGGGCATCTTACTTGAAAAAAAAAACGGGCTGTTGAATTGCCCATGAAATGAAGAAACTTGCTACAGCCCCTGAAGGCGATAGCATAAGGGATGTTATTTTGCCGCTCAGCTCGGAAGGAGATGGATCGTGGGTATAATGGGGAATTGAATTCACTCATGGAACACACAGTTAATTTAGAAAAGGCGGTTTAATAAATACGAATATTCAGATCAGGTAGTAGGAACAATACAATACAGTTGCCGCCAATGCGTTTCCAGGTGACGAATTACGCTTGCATTACAACCACCAGCAATATACCAGCACGGACACAGTTGTTAACCGGACGACGACTTGTGGTTGACAAGACTGTCACGTTTGACGAGCTGTTATGAGTGACGCTTCATGTCTAAAAATAAAACCATGTTCCCTAAGTCCAGGGTTGACCAGGACTACCTAACGAAGGAACTATCACAGTGCGAGTTAGAGGTCGTTAGGGAACGTTTCGCTTTGTAGCAAAGTTGACGAAAAGCCGTCATGTAGCGCCGAACAGCGCTCTCGAAGACTCTGTCGCCGTCGACTCGGCTTCCAGACTGCGCCTGCGGTCCACGAAGAATGGTATGAACGGTAGGTTTGACACCACGAAGAATGGTCCGTATGGTAGGTATCACACCACGACGTATGAGTCGTATCCAACTTTGCGTACAGTATCAAACGAAGAAGGTCTACAAGAATCGAGACCAGAGGAAGAGACAAAACCCTTTTTGACAAAGAGAAATACGATTAGCGGTTGTCAGAAAATGGGTCTGAGTGTTTACCTTTAAACAAAGGGCTTCGAGGTGTATGAAGCGATGATGCTCTGACGTGAAGTTTTTTTTTGAAACCCGTGTTACATGGTTGCGGATCGAGACAAACACACTTTGCCAATCAGCTTGATTATTCCATCAGCTTCCAAATCCTCCTACGAGCTCGGTCAAAAACCGTTGAAGCTGGACAAAGTTCTCTCGAACTTTTTGTGTCAGAAAAACAATTAGATCAAATTATAAAGTGTGTCTTTTCGTTGACAACCCGTCTTTTGTTTTCAAGCAACCCAGACCATATTTCCGAAACCACTATTCTCTAAATCAAAATTTAAAACGTGACAAACTATCGTGAAATAATATAAACGTCGTTGAAAACCGTGTTTCTTGGCATAATGATGAAAATTGTTGGGCTCAGTATTTAATCTAAGCGGCAAATTGTCTCGCCACAATCTGCTTATAGCATGCTAGAATTTGCAGGTACCGCAAGTAAAGTTATCGATCTTTTCAATCGCGTAAATTTGGAACTGTGGTCTGCTCCGTTAGTGGTAGTAGAACGACATTTTCGTTCGACAACCCGCTGTTCTGTCTCATACCAATTGTACAATACCAAAGATGCTAACAGAACATCTCGCAAAATAGTGAGAAGTTGAAAGCTGTACCTACTTGTTCAACTTGAACAATTCTTACCTATCAATAAATTAATAGCATCTTTTCGTCACGCAGCAGCTTCGAGATTTGCATGGTGTAATCATAATCGCCTGTAGTTCGAGGAAAACGCAATTTCCGCCGTGGATGGGACACCCTGTAGAGCCGCATTCAGGAGAAATGGCGAACACACATTACACAATCAAATGTATATTTGGTTGCCAGATGATGAAATTCAATCCTCGATTCGTTTGAACGATTCTTTTCATGTTTCTGTCGAGTTTTTCATTATCTACTCTATACAATTTGACTGGTACGTTTGCGGACACGGAATTTTGGGCAGCAGTTCTGACACCTTGATAAAAAAATACATAAACCCGTGGTTTTTAAAACCCCCTTTGAACGTTCAAATTTCAAACATGAACATGATTTTGGACACCTCGAGGTTTTCGTTTTAGGATGAACACTATATATCATTGAAATTTTACTTCCCCGACCCACCACCCAACGAGGAGGGGAAGTATTGTGAACGCGCTAAAATTCTCTTTCGAGATTTCGACTGATATACGTTTTGAGGTCCCCTATGACGACCAAGACCATTTCCAGAATGATCTCTGTCTGTATATACGAATGTGTGTACCTGGTGTATGTCTGTAACCTTCTACGATAACAGCCGCAATACGTCTATCGACTTCAACTTTAACTTAACTTAAAATTTGGTACACAGACATGGTTTCACAGTCGAATAAGTCAATTAACTTTTGGCTGTCATCTGTCAAATGGAAGTGTCACTCTCAAAAAATGACAGAAGCTATATCTCACGAAACTTGACTAGCGATATGCCGTTTGAAAGCCCATAAAAAAAAAACTGTATTCAGAACAGTTGAAAGTATTGCCCTATCTGTCATCTGTTAAACAATAAAAAATGTCAAAGTTCAAAACTTTACCATTTATCAATTATTCAAAATCTCAAAAATGAGTAACCAGCCTGGCTTATCGACACCGGACTCAAATTATGAAGCCGTTATTAGAGAAAATATCTCAATTCTCCAATCTTTTTCTCAACTTTTAACTTCCCACCCGAAAGGACGTCTCATAATAAAATTTCCATCCGTTCTTTATTGCTACTCGTCGGGGAAGTTTTGAGGTGGCACAACCGATTTTTTCCTATACTGACTGAGCTGACGTGGCCCAATGGAGTATTATACTGGAAAAAAAAAATTGATTGAAATGGAAACTACATTGAAAAATAATTGACCCGTGTTTTTTTATTCAGTCAAAAACCGTATCGTTTGGGCGCAATAAGTAAATATCATCAACCAGTTCTGACGTCACAGCGAGTCACCGCCTATACTGCCTGTGTAAATGACGTCAGAAATAGGCAGAATATGGGAATTTCGTTTATTTATTGCGGCCAAACGATACGATTTTTGGCTAAATAAAAAAATACGGGTCATTTATTTTTCAATATAGTTTCTGATTCCATCGAAAAAATTATTTTTTTCAAAAGTATAATACTATATTCCATGGCCGCAAGGATTCCACCTTTCCCATAAGAGAAAATCACTTACGCGCATACCCGTGAACGCAGACTTCCGCTAATACAAACAGCTACTACAGACCGCTATACAGGTGTTTCAAGTTTAAATCGTGTCCTTCCAGGAAATGATGGAAAATGGCAAAAGAAGTAGACTTTCTTTGAAAAATATATGTCAGAATCGAATAATAATGGAGATATGTATAGGCGTTTAAAGTTGACCTTTAAAAATCGATTTTTCGTCATAACTTTCAAACTTCTCAACCGATTTTGTTCAAATTTGAATCGAAGCTCACTGAAATAAGTCGGTATCTAACAATAATTATAACGCGTTTCATCAAAATTTTTCCCAGGGGCGTGGATAATGAGGGGTGCCTCCGCTTTTTTACTTCCTTAAGGACGGCATTTCCTGGCATAAAAAATGGCCGAGACAAACTGCGGATTAGCTGCAGAGCGAAAGAGAAACAGATGAATAGATTATTGTGTGAGCCAAATCTGAGCAGCTGAAAATGTAAAGAGTTATTCAAATTTGGGCTGGCAAGAGAAAGAGGGGCTTTTTTGAGAAAAATATAAAAAATTTGAAATTTTTCTTCCAGTTTTTCGAATTTTGAAATTTTTAAATACTTATGAATTTTAAATCTAGATTTTAGATTGCTCTTTTTTTTCAAGTCTCTCACTCCACTGATTCTCATGAAACTCACGTTTAAAGAAAAAACACTAGGAAATGCCGTCCTTGAAGGCTTCGTTTTCGAGATATTTGGGTTTGAAACTTCGGAAAACACTCAAAATATCCACTTTCAAAAGCCTAAAAAATGTTTCTCCTGAAAACTTCTCATTTCTTAGAAAAACTGGTGGTTTATCAGCTTGAAAATTGAAATTTCGGGTCTTGGGTTATCTGCGAAATCGTTAGAATCTTTTTCTCTGATCGAGAATCAACAACTTCATACGCCTCTAATGTAATATTTCTCACATTTTAGCCCATTATTGCACAAGCGTGCATCAACGAATAAGCTGAAGGTATAGGGGGAAGCCGGCGCTGAAGTGACTGGGCCCATCTAGACAGGCGGGTGTTATTGTTGTGGTATCATTATGAAACTAGGAAAAAGTTTCCAGCAACATCTGAAGTGAAAAATGGTCAAAAACCTCGGCGTAAGTTTCATTTCTAACCTCTCTAATAGTGACAGGCGTGTGACAGGTACAATCGCACGTAAAAAAAACCGGAGATAAAAATATTTATAAAAATATTTTGCACTGAGAGAAATGAAAATGTTATTTCAACCATTACGTGATTGTCACCTCAGGCGTTTTTGAATCATCCAATTAAGGATTAAAACAATAGTTAACTGTGTTGTGGATCAACGTTTTTTTTTTCTTGAACAATATTGTTTGTTTTGATAGTTGCTTGTTGTCAAAATGACAATAACACCGTTTAGATGTTTGACGTAACATTCTTTTGAGTTCAGAAGAACAAGTCACATGGTGTTATTCAATTGGAAATAGGCCAATCATTTGGGTACAACATAGCGAACGTCTTGTTAGAATAATTATTATAATTTGCTCAACAGTTTTAGGGTAACCAGATTTTTTGAGAAAAAAAAGAGTATAATCACAAATTGCGGGTGGATGTAGCGTAGGGTGAGGCGACAAAAATCAAAATTCGATAGACCTTTCAAAACTTATCTTTGGGGGTAGTGGTGGATCCTATTTTTTTACAGATTTTTCAGGCATCGTCTTTTGCCTCCAACTTGACCTTGAATTTCATACTGACCTTTCAATTTTTAAATTCAGTAATTGGACAAAAATGATGTCAAAAATCTTCCATAATTGGATATTTTGTGAAACAGGAGGCATATACCTATCTATGAAATCAAGCAAGGTTGTTACCAATTAGTGACATACCTAATCTCGTTTGTCTTGGTGGTCAAAAATACACTCCACGTTTGAAATTAAGGTTTTGTCATAGTAACTCGTCATCGAATAATGAAAAGAGATTCTGTAGCGATTTTTAGTGATTTTGATTTGACCAACATTCAAGTTCATTCAAGTTTATTCAAGTTTTATACTCTACAGAGACCTTTTGCGAGGTGTTTTATGTCTTTTGAGTGTTCACATTTTGTAAGAAATTTTGACAGCTGCATGACCAGTGGTCGAAATGTACCGAAACAGACCGGAACGGCGTTACAGTTCGTGAAATATTCTCAAAAACCGTTCCGTCTCGTGAAATTTTGTCGAAAGCCGTTCCGTTTCGTGGAAAATGTGCCGATAAGACGTTTAGACTTGTCTTTCAATATAATTTTGTCTTTTGTTGAATTACTTTGATTTAATTGTCTCGTCATCACATTTATTCTTGCAAGAAATTTTAATCGTACATTATTATTGTAGGTATCTTTATCCATTCACGAAGAAAATTCAGTTATGTCCCTTTTTGAGCTGTTAGTGAACTTTAACGTAGAGTGATGAAATGACCGCGACTGATTTTTTTTTTCTGGAAGTCCAGCAAAATATTTGTTGGAGGAAACCAGGCTCAATCCAATACTTCATCTTACAATATTCCCTGAACAACACAAGGAGTAGATACCTAACATTACTGAATTTATGTACATCCCAAATGGAATATTAATTGTTTATACTCATTAGCACACCTATCTTGAGCACGCATTAGAATTATCTGAAGATAAAAACTGCCTGAACTTTTTAATGCAACAGAAATGGGGATTTCTCAGCAACTGCTCCCCTTCTCGGAAGGAAGGGGGGGGGGGGCAAGGTATTGTCGCCTGCAGCTCTTGCCAGAGCTGTGCGGTACTCGAGTACAAGTACTCAAACACTGTACTCCAAGTACTTTCAGTGTACTTGGTACTCAGTCCCAAGTACTTTATTTTGGATGTACTTATACTTGTACTTGACGTGTACTCGAGTACTTTGAAAGTACTCGAATACATTGTCTGACGCAACGAGTACATTTTTATGCAAGCTCAGACTTGTCAAATCACGGCAACGCGCCACGCTGCACCACAGACTCAAGACTCAAGTCAGTCATCATCGGCCAGTGGGTGGCAGCATCCAAAGTTCCCAAAGTTCAGCACTTCAGCAGGAAGGAGCAAAGCATCAAGGTAGGTGGGTAGGTAACTTAAGCTTGAGCTTTCTCTTGTTTCGAGGGGGTCATCTAGAGCACATATCACCAAATTTTTATCTTGAACCCCTTCGCCCCCGCCCCACCCTGCTTTAAAATTTCAAATAGCATGACCTACTTTGTGATACATCAAATTGAAGGCAATAAAATTCTCTTTCCGTTAAACATATTTCAAATTTTTTTAAACCACCCCTCAACCCTTCTGAAAATCCTCTTTTCGTTAATGGAAGGACAATGTTCCCCCTATAAACTCTTGATTCCTGAGAAATAGACTTCCCAGCAAAAACAGGTCGATTTTTATTTCAATGGGGTCATCTTAGACACGAGTGGCCAAACTTTTATCTTCAACCCCTTCGCCCCCACCCTACCCTACTTTAAAGGGGTGGTTTAAAAAAAATAGAAATATGTTTGACGGAAAGAGTTTTATTGCCTTCAATTTCATGTATCACAAGATAGATAATGCTATTCGAAATTTCAAAGTAAGGTAGGGTGAGGGCGAAGGGGTTGAAGATAAAAATTTGGCCACTCGTGTCTAAGATGACCCCATTAAAATAAGAATCGACCTGTTTTTGCTGGGAAGTCTATTTCTCAGGAATCAAGAGTTTATAGGGGGAACATTGTCCTTCCATTAACGAAAAGAGGATTTTCAGAAGGGTTGAGGGGTGGTTTAAAAAAATTTGAAATATGTTTAACGGAAAGAGAATTTTATTGCCTTCAATTTGATGTATCACAAAGTAGGTCATGCTATTTGAAATTTTAAAGCAGGGTGGGGCGGGGGCGAAGGGGTTCAAGATAAAAATTTGGTGATATGTGCTCCAGATGACCCCCTCGAAACAAAAATTGACCTGTTTCGGCGTTTTCCTGTAAAACATTTTGGCGACGAGAAACAAGGGGTGGAAACTTTTCAAAAAATCACCCTGTATTGTATTGGTAACACGAACATGAGGCTAGTACTCAGTTTTGCATTAGTGCTTCTAAATTTGCCTCTTGAGTCTTTAGTCCCATTTCTCCACCGTTACTCCCAACATTTCGTAACTACATAACATGTACTCGCGGTACTTTGTACTCATTGAGTACTTGAGTACAGCGACTCGATACTTGTACTTGGACTTGAATACTTTTATACGAGAGTACTTGTATTCAGTACTCGAATACTTTTTCATTGTACTCGGAACAGCTTTGGCTCTTGCTCGCTTCGTTCGCATCGAGAGTCCGAGCGTTCCGGTTCGTGAAAATTGCCATTTCGACCACTGTGCATGACTTTTAAGATATCCTCATTCCAACCGAGGAGGAGTTTTGGGGTGGTCTACTTCAATTTTTGCCCAGTTTAGAAGTCCGGAAACTAAGGTCTCAAAGTATTTTCGGTGTCTCCGTTTTTTCTGCGCGCGATCGTACATAGATGAAACCAATTTGACAACACTGACAGTGATGACATTTAGGTGTCATTGTCACTGCTCCAGCTACACCGGCGCTTTCTAAAAATAAAAAAACCTGTCAGCATTTGTCCCCATTATTTATATACGAACTACAACGTGGTGGAAAATATACTTACGAGGATACTTACTGGTTGTGTCTAACAACTACAAGAGGGCGAGTATTCCACTTTCCACTCTTTGTAAATATTTTAGTTTTTGAGATACCGCACCCTACAAAAAGGAAGGAAGCAGCTGGAGGAAGTTTATGAAACAATGCGAAAATAATAACACTAACATCCCATTTAAATAAGAATTTACAAGTGAAATGTTTCTCGAGTTGTTCCCTGTGCAACCATGTAATGTCAACTAACGTGATTTAGAATTGAATTCGCGAGCGGCACGGTAATTATTAATGACGAAATACTGGGAGAGGGGACACCGGGATGTACAATATGCATGCTTCATGCTTCTGGGTGAAAACTGAAAGCGCTAATGCCATGAAATTTTCCGCTTCCCTGGTTACTTGAGCCCTAATGGGCATGTTCAGTAAGTGATAGATTTGAATTGAATGAACTTACTTCTTGTCTGTTCATGATACTTGCAAGAAAATTAAACAAATTTTCAATATAATAATAATAATAATTAATAATAAATGTTTTCTCCTTTTCGGCTTTTTCTCGCCATAGGAGTTTGCCCGTTTATTTATCAGGTTTATAAACTCAGAAAAGTGCAAATTTCGGACAACACAACACCCAGACTTTTCACCGGGAATCGAACCCGGGACTTCCGCGTCGCAGGCAGCCACTCGACTGCCTGCGCCACGGGGCAAATTTTCAATATTTCTGCGGTAAAAATATTTCGAAATGGCAACTGATTCGAACTCTGGTGGACGTTAACACGTCATCGATCCCAGCGAAGAATAGTACATAAGTATACATATAACATACCGAGCGGGAATGACGTATTCACCGTCGAGAGTATATCTATACGATTACAACGCTTCACATTACAAACAAATTGAAACAAATTAGGTGGCTTTGACTTTGACCATTCAGTGTGAAAACAATTCCCAAACTTAATTCCTGTTCCGCAACAGAATTGGCAGAAAATTTGTATTGAGTTCTGACTAGAAACCTTCATAGGTGCTAAGCCACCACTTCGTAAAATCAAACGCTAGAAAATTCTCAAATGTTCTATTTAATTTACCGCGAGCTTTCCGAGAGCTGCGATCAAAATAAACCTATCCAGTTGATTGTATTAAAATTAAAAAAAACGTAAAAATCTACATCACATTAACAGGACTTGAAGCTTTGAAGTGTTAGGGTCCTATGTACTCGACTAATCATGTGCCAATTGCAGCATCAGCCTGCAAACCAATTATTCGCACGCTGGTATGTTCAAAGGATAAATCTAGACATGTCACTAGGCGCTACCATTAGGTAGTAGGTACTCGCATATTGCAAGAAAATAGAAGTGAAAATGATTTACGAACTCCCGCATTGTTCAATAATTAATAAATATTAGTTTTTTGCATCAGAAAGAAATCACAAAAAAACAACTTGTGATTCCCCCATAACTGGCATACAAACGTTTTGTTCGAGCTTGTTAGCTCTCGTCAGTGACAGATATATGCTGGAATTAAGCCCTAAATGACAAAAAAAATAAAATCGAAAGGGAAATGTCAAAAAAATTCTTTAGTTCGTTACCGGAACCCCGGTCAGGATAATTATTTGAATCAAAAGGAGAAAAAGAAAAAAAAAAAGAAAAAAAAAACACGTACTGAATGATCCAGGTTTTAGAATCCAGGCCAGAATGAGCCGCTTTTCTACGGCTGCAAGGCAAGGGCTCGTCTGGATTTCGTTGACGTCAAAACGCCGAAATTAATTGAATTACTAGGTGACAACAAAACTAATTTTTGGAAAGAATAAAGGTAGAAAATCCTTGACAGAATCTCACTATTTAGGTCTTTTCTGAAAGCTACAAGGATGTACTTTGGTTTGAGCCCATTGGCATTTTCAAAATCGAAAAGAATATTTTTTGATTTTTGGATTTTGGAAATGCCAATGGGTTCAAACCAAAGTACATCCTTGCAGCTTTCAGAAGAGACCTAAATGGTAAGATTCTGTCAAGGACTAAACCCACAGGGATTGATTCCGCAACGCTTATTTTACTAATATAACTCCGTCCTTCAAGTTTTATTTTACATAAACTGGTCCTGATACCAGCCAATCAGAGCCCTCGAATTAAAAATTTGACATACAAAATCGCAATTTTTGCCAGAATATTCGCAACTGGGAATTCTAGCTCTATTCTCTTGAACTGACAGACGACTTCGCCAGGCACCGCCGAATTACTTCAATTCAGGCACCGCCATTTAATTATTCAAAATCTATCCGATGAATTAGGACCAAATTTGGCAGGAAGCAACACAACAAAATAGTCAAATTGAGTCTGCAGTGTTACGATCGAATTTTACCTACGATTTGTATGCTTCATTTTGTGGTGTTGCTTTTCTTTCCTCTTTTTTTTTATTCTTTAATTTCTGAATTCCATTGTAGCCGTGCTTAGAGTGTTGTTTTCCTATTTTATTCGATTCCAAAAAGAAATCGCTGCGATATTTTCTTATCAGCGCAAAAAGGCAGCTGAAGAACGACCGCAAGTTTCATTGCGTTTTTTTGTGGAGTTCAGATCGAGTTCGACCGTAGACCAAATCGCTAGTTTCGTCGGTATTTCTGGTCAGGTGTTCTTGAAAATTATCCTTTGCGTGTTAAAAGGATCCAGGAATTACTGGGAATAAATCAAGAAGACCGTTTGGCAAAATTTTCAGTCCGCTGTTTTGAATTTGCTGGTTTTGTGGAAAGTGCCTTCCTCCGGGGATTAAGGATCAGATTTGACGAAACCTGCCTGCAAGAATTTGGCTTCATTTAAAACCTAGAGGCTTTTCTACGTGTCGATCTCGTTTTCACTATGAAAAAAACCCTCTTGTGAAGGTAATGTGTGCAAATTATATTTCTCTGGAAGTTGCTGCAGTGAATTTTTTTGTTATTTTTAGAGTTTTCAAGATCTGGAGGCTTTCTTTCATCAAATATCTCGTTTACTTACCTGCGTCTTGATAAACTCCTGCGAGAGGTAATGGGAAATAGCTTCTCCTTTGGAGTTACTACAATTTTATTTATTTTTAGGGTTTTCTTTTTGGGTTTTGTTTTTGTGTTGTTTTGACAATCGTTGTGCTGCCGTCTGATTGGCTTCGTTGTGATTCCGGAGCTACCGGTGGAATTGTGTTGGATTTTAAACATCTGGGCACCTTCTTTTCTTTGGAACGGTCGGAGCTAAAGAGAACTGGACTGTGTACCTACCTCTGGCTTCGCCGCCGTCGAGTCGTCTGAGCATCGTCAAGCTGAGTTGCATGAAAAATTTTTGAGCACTATTTAATAAAAATTGACTACCTACCTTTTCAGTTAAGATATTATGCATATATATTTATTTCGATTTGCTGCTAAATTCTTAGCGAGAGAGAAACAGAGATCTTATTAAGGTCTGGTCAGAGTGTTTAATTAACGTAAGAGTGACTTTTGGGTACGGTTGATTATTTTTGTAAAGATTTTAATGATAATTGGTTGTTAATTTGCTAAAAGTCAAATCGAAAAATTACAGTTTTATATTAGATAAACTCAGCGTGGCACGTTAGGTTTTTTTTTTCACTTCTTGTCTAAGCTTATCTTTCTAAAAAGGGCAGGAACAAACACGGTAACTTGCTTGATTTTAAGCGTACATTTTAGTAAATAAAGTAGATAACCAATTATCCTAAATTTTAAAATTTTGAATTTGACATATAATCACAGCTGTAACTACAGTTGAATTTTCGACCTTTGACCTCAATACAATTTGTTTCATTTTAAATTTTCTGTCAATGGTAACTATTGTAATATATATATATTGAAGCGTTAATTTTTCTTATCTCTATTAGGTAGTTTTGCATAAATTAGTCTTTCAGTGCTTTGCTTAGTACTCTTTTAAAGTAATTAACAATTGTTATAAATTTCTTTCCGTGTAAATCATTTCACTTGTGTACATTTTTTTTTGGTGAAATAAACAAATCTAATTTTGGGGTAAAACTGTTTGCAAATTATTTCGGTCAGGCCAGAGAAGAGCAAATAAGAACTTTTGGTTAGTCAGTCTGCCAGCAGTTACTGAGATTAAAGTGAGTTAAGTCAGCGTAAGTATTTTTGGTTTATTTCGTGATTTTGGTGCTGAAACTTTGAACTGAGCTGCTTAACTTTTGTTTTTTTTGTTTTTTTTTGTTTTGTAAAAGTAATTCCATCTTTAAAAATCTGACTTACTGCAGAGTAAAATCACGTGGCGCCTATAAAAAGAATCTTAACCCAGCCCTTCTCCATTGCAGCTGGCCGGCCTCTGCAGTAACTTTAACTTTAGATTAAATTTTACAGAAAACTAATATTAGGGTCACAGCAGTTGCAATCGTCCACCATGAACGACTCGCGTTTGATGCAGGACTCCACTCAAAAATTAATTCCTGCTCGGGGATCGACTTTTTCCGAAAAAGTCAAACCGATATCGAAAGTATATCGGACTGGGCATCGTGTAGACAAAATTGACACGGTTCCGGTTTTCCAACGGTAACTTTTTCAAAATGAAATCAGCACATTCCGAATTTGAGAAAACTGCAATGCAAACTTTGACATGCGGTGAACCCCACGAAATATTTATTTTAGGTGCAGACATTAAAGCTGGAGAAAAGTTTATACCATGAACAGATTTTCACCAATTTTTTTTAAACGAGAGGTAACTGGCTCTTTAACATTTTACAAAAATTTTCTTTTCAATTCCCCGGGAATTTCCCTGTTGAAAATGTTAAACAGCCCTGGGTTATGGAAACCGGACTTGAATGATGGAGCTTGAAGCGAAGTCGTTATTGACGATCTTCATAATAAGATAATTTGGAAAAAGCCGGAAAATTCAAATTTTCCAAATTTTCAAATTTCTGCAAATAATTCTCAATATTTCTGTGGTGCCAGTTTCAGATCGTTCACCTTTATCCATGTATCAATGCGTCTGACTGCTTCACTGCTTCACTAGCTCTTCTTTCTGCATAATTTGATTCCTAATGAAAAACTGCAAATTTCTAACTTTTTAGCTTGTGAACAGATTTATACTAACGTTTTTTAAGCAAACTGATTCTTGAACATTTTGAGGCAATTTCTCCAATTCTTCCGAGAGTTTTCCACTTTAAAATGAATAACTGGCCCAGCTTATTGAGACCAGACTCAAATGATGAAGCTCAAAATGAATCCCTTATTAGAGAAAATATCTCAATTCTTCAATCTTTTTTTCAAATTCTTACCTTCGTAGGTGCGTCTCATAATAAAATTTTCAGCCCTTTCTTGCTACTCATCGGGGACGTTTTGGGGTGACAACCGATTTTCAAACTTACGACAACTTCATTATGACTGATTATTGCATCCAAATAATAATGCGAGCCATCAAAAAAGAGCATGCTATCCATCAATTTTAATGTATAAGTGTACTAAAACAATTCTTGCACTCGGCAACTCCGATTCTAACTGCCGATTTTTTGCGACGCTGCGGTAGCTATTGAGTACTTTCCGAAATGTTCTTGATTCTTTTGTATTTGTCAGTTTCATCATGATGTCCTTCTGGTATGAACTTTTTTCAGATCTACCCATGTTTTTATATTCATTGTAAGTACTTTCTTCGGAGATCTACATTCTCCTCCTATTCAAAAGAATGAAGCAACCGCCCGACATATAGTCCAGGATTGATTGTCCCCGAACATTAGTTATGACTATGACTTATGACATTCAGACTTGGCCTTATCATGTCATGCAGCCAGTACCGTCTGCAGTCTCAAGAGGCAAGTCGCCCAAACTACCGACTCTTCCATTGAAATCGCTCCCAGTGACAATAGTCCAGTCACTATGTTCAAAAAATCCTAGCAACTTCGGAAAAAATAGTAGAAGGTTAAAATTTTGTACACATGTTCTGCAAGTAGTGAGAAATTAACTCAAAAAAGTCCCTTAAAATCCGAGCTTAGGAACCCATGCACAGTGCGCCTGAACCTTGAATAAGTTTCATGAAAATGACACCAAAAACGGGCTTCGGATCTTTGTAGCCGAACATTAGGGGAACTGAAATCAAGTTAAAACAAAATCGTACCAGATCCTTAACTCAAATAATATCAAATCTTAGATTTAGTTTACGTCAGAAGTGAAATACTTCAACTTTTTTTATTATTGGATCACAGTTTATGAGTTTTAGTAAGCAACATCAACTTCTATTAGTACAGTAAAACTGTAAAAAGTATAAAACCATCAAATATTTAACCGAAAAACATACTACGTAGATTGAAAAATAATTACTCAACTTCGAAAAAATCATAGTGTCACCCTACAAAATTTTGCGCAATTTTAAATTCAGGAAATCCTGGTATGCTACATAGGTACCTTTTGAATTCCCTTCAAACTGTTCGCTACAAGTCTGTATTGTTGCAAAATACAAGGTGTTCACCTCGGTGTTCGCATAATATTTCTACAGGGGGTTGAATTTAACGTAAAAAATTTCCAATAATTCAACATAATTTTAATGTTCCTATTTGAGTAAATACAATATTTTTGTATTTCAACACTAATGTCATCAAGATAGATCTCATCTCTCTACGCAGTTTTTGAATATTCTTCTTTTATTTACAGGGTGATCGAAAAATGACAATCAACAACAACAAGTTTTTCAATGATAACTCTTTTCCAGGTCAACCGATTTCCACAATATCAGACTCATGTTGTAGTTGAAACTTTAAATATAAAAACCTAAAGAGTCGGAATCGACTTCAGGCAAACATTCAAAATACAGAGTTGCATCAAAAATGACCCAAATTTGAATGGTACCCGAAATTCCGTTTAAACAAAGATGTTTGAAAATCAACTTTCTAACAGATCAGTCATTCCGAACACTTCAAGATTTTTCTTGCTTGTATGAATGTCATGAATTGAATTTTCTATATCGTCCAAGGATCCTGATTACAACAGATGGTTTTCATTACTGAATCAGTCCCTTGGGCCTTGGGCAGTTGAAAATGATCGCAACCTAAGCTACAAAAACCAGAACAATCACGGTTTTTCTGTTACTCTTTTCAACTTTCTTTAGGCTGCGACTATTTCCAGCTGTCCACGGGACTGAATCAGTCATGAGAACATACAATTATAATTGGTAAGTATCCTTGGCCAATAATTTTTGACTAATACAAGCAAGAAAAATCTTGGATTTTCATTTACATTTGACACATAGCTGAATTTTAGCCCCTCCCATCGGCCCTTAGCAGCGGATGATTGCGTAACCCTTGTACAGGCAAAGCTGTCGATAATGTAGCAACCCTACAAGTACTAGCTTATTAGCGCCCTTTTTTCGGTGACTTCCTTCGTTTTACCTTTTTTCCCTTAACGTGACCGCTCGGTTAGTACACGCCACAGTATTAGAGGGCGCATAGAGAAAAGCCACCGGTTCCGGCGGGATTTGAACTCCGGACCTCTTGGTTTGAAGCCAGAGACGAAGCCCACCGATCTATCGCCAGGATAGCTAAAAAATTGAGCTATTGAATAGTTTGTACAGAATTCAGAAGGTATGTAGCAAACCACAGTTATTTAAGTTTAAAAAGACGCAAAATTTTGTGGGGTGTGGCATCATAATTTTTGGGAAGTTCTTATATTTTTCAATCTACGTAGTATGTTTTTTGGCTTAATTTGGAAGTTTTTGGATGGCTTGATACTTTTTACAGTTTTTCTGTACTAACAGAAGTTGATGTTACTCACTTAAACTCATAAACTGTGATCCAATAATAAAAAAAGTTCAAGTATTTCACTTCTGACGTAAACTAAATCTAAGATTTGATATTATTTGATTTAAGGATCTGGTACGATTTTGTTTTAACTTGATTTCAGTTCCCCTAATGTTCGGCTACAAAGATCCGAATCCCGTTTTTGGTGTCATTTTCATGAAACTTATTCAAGGTTCAGGCGCACTGTGCATGATAAAGGCCATCAAGTGTTGAAAACCCGTTTTTTCGGGCGAAGGAGTCATTGTCTCAGCTCAAGATTTTTCTTTTTGCAGTAGGTTGATTGCATGTTACCTTTTTAAGCATTTCCATACAACATTTTGACAGTTGCCTAGAAGGCGGATCCAAGATGGCGACCAAGAAGGAAAAACAGTTGACTACATTATTTTTGATAATAGCATCAATTGTGGATATTGGTTGATGGTCACATTTTATTTTATTCATAATTTTCAATAGAAAAACCAAGTTACACTCCAGTACCTAAGAAAACCACTGATTTATTAGGAAAAAAAGGAAAATTGTTGATTTTTTGTTTTTTCACAAATATTTCAAAACGGTTCAAGCTTTTCTTGAATGGCTTCAGCACAATCAGAAGCGTAGAATTGCGAATCTATATGGTAATTTTCATATATCCAGCTCTTTTGGCTTCTGAGATAAAAAAAATTAAAATGTTGCTTTTTATTATGTTTCACGGGGGAAAACAGTCGAATTCATAGCCTACAGGTAAAAAAAACGAATAAATAAAAACTCCTATCCCAAGTTAGTGATTTTCCGAGATTCTGAAGTATAACTTGAGTTTTCAATTGAAAATCATGTAAGAAATACAATGTGATCATCATCTAATGTCTAGGTCTATTATTTTCAGAAAAAAGGTTGTCAACTGTTTTTTCTTTTTGGCCGCCATCTTGGATCCGCTTCCTGTGCAAATAAAGAAATCGTATATGGCAATTGTTAAGATGGTCATATTAAATCATCCAATTGCAGAAAGGAAAATTTTGAGTCAAGGCAAGAACTTCTCCGCTGAAGAAACGAGTTTTTAACACTTGATGGCCATTATCATGGGTTCCTAAGCTCGGATTTTAGAGGACTTTTTATAGCTTATCCATGACCATCAGAGGAACGTATGTACAAAATTTCAACCTTCTACTATTTTTTCCGAAGTGGAAAGACATAGTGACTGGACTACAAAGCGATTAATAACATCGCAAAACTTAGTCTGGACCTCACTGAAGCTAACTAGAAAAAGATCAACTCGTCAATATGTAAAGAAGGCTTCGAATGAATAGAAGATACAATAATGATTTTTATATCTTTCCACACTTCAACTTCAAATTATCCACCAAGTGTAGGTAGATGTCAGACTTGACAGAAGTTCATTTCAATAAAAAAAAACTCAACTCGCCCGGGTGATCCTTTTCTTTGAAGCAGGCAAACTTGTGATGTCGTACCCATCCAAGTAAGAAGGCTGAGTGGAGGCACGATCACAATACTTTCTTTTTCATTAGTGAGGGGGCGGGGAAGTAAAAGCAAATAGACACAGATGATTTTATTTAATTCAACTAAATTCGTGTAGGTAAACGCAGATAGGTACTGTTATTGTTATTCGGAATGCGAAGGGAAACTACGTTGAATAATTGGTTCAGTTATTTCGGATTTAATTGCGAATTATTCAAATTACCTGTAAATTAACTGACCCATATGTACAAAATGAAAAATGGGTAGGTATAATAGTACGTGCGAATTGGGCGGCAGCCATAGTTGTCATACCACAAAAAGCTACTGCACTGCCCAAATTGTGTGATAAAAATACCACTTTTGACGGCAGGTTAATAGTTGAAAATGGTGAAATTTTAATTTGGTCGGACGTGACAAATCGCTTCACAATGCGTAACCGCACTGATTCGGCTTGTCGTCAATTATTTATCACGCATAATCGGGGGAGGTGTGGACTACCACCAGTGGCATAACAATGGAGCGATTGTTAACGGCCAGTCATAGGCTTTTACCTGCAGTTTTTAGCGGATTTTCGCAAAAAATGCTCTATTGCAACTTTTCCGATGGATACCTCATGCCCGGAAAGGTGGGACTTGGACATTTGGGATTCGCCGCCATCTTGCCCCGCGATAATTATTGACTTTTCCACAAGTCAACCGATTTTAGAAAAACTTCTCTATCACTGTGAGCTTATTCACTTGTTGGTTTTTGGTATTTACTGTAGTAGACACCTATCTTCAATCAAACTGGAAAATCACCACAGATCATCGTAACTAGCTATTCACAATTTAGTGTGAGGTCCTAGTGACGATCGGTAAAGGAATGTGACTAAACTTGTCACATAACATAACTAAACACTGTGACTAACGCCAAGAACGTCAAGTCGCCTGACAGGTGGAGTAGGTAGAGGGTGCAGACTTCATCGCATGGATATTCCGCCGCACGGATAATCGAGGTTCTACTGTACTTCACTCACGATGTCATTTGAATGCCCTTGAAAAACTGTGTTAAGAACAGTTTAAAGTATTTCTCCACCTGTCATCTGTCAGAAAATTAAAAATTGTCAAAATTTAGAACTTTGAAATTCAATAGCTTAGAGACTATCTAATGGATTCGAACCAAATGCGACACAGGAAGTTAACTGGAACATGATAAAAGAATACAATTTGGTGTACAGTCGGAGTTCTCCACTCGGGCGCTATGAATTTTAGAACTTTTAAACTTTTTCCTGGCCGCTACCCCCAGGACGGTTGTTCGCGTGATTTTTGGCTAAGATAATGCGCGTTTTGTGTATGACTTACCTGACGAAAAACGCGACTTACGCAGGTTCATTTTTAAATGCGACAAGGTTTCGGTTTTCCGGCGTTGATTTTTTCAAGATGAAATTGCACATTCATATAAATAAAAAAACACTGCAGTGCAAATTTTGACCTGTGACAAGCCCCACAAAATATTCCTTTTAGGTGTACTACAGATGCTGCGAGTCAATTGAGGGGGAGGGGGGATTTTTGAGATCGGCAACAACGGTTTTCGAGTTTTCTGCCATTGAAAACCTGTACATTTTGAAATTTTTATCCCGTGAATCGATTCTCATCACATTTTTCAAAAAGTAACTAGTTCTTGAACATTTTCATCCATTTTTTTTAATTATCCAAGAGGTTACTAAACAGGTCGACACATGAAGTGGTCCACCCCAAAATTTCGCCTCACTTTGAGGGGACATATCTCAGAAAATACGTTATCGATTATTAAAAGCCTGCTGATGCCTGAAAGAGGGTCCTTTTGGCTACAAGGTATCACAGCGTGTCCGGTGTTCAATGACATTATACTTGAATTTTCTGATGCTGCTTCCGTCATTGGTCATGCAGTTGGCTGTAATTTGGCACAAATGCATAATTTGCCGTAAGAAACTATCCCATGAAAATTTTTCACCTCACGGAGACCTAATGGTGCTAACATTTCATGTTTATTAAACACAGTGTAGCTCAAATATAGATTTAGTAACCATTCGTTGCATTACAAGTCCCATAGTTACCATATCAGCCCTATTTTGGTTACTTTTGTACAGGATGATTTATACGAAAAGTTACAAGGCTATATTTCAAAAACGGAGGAAGGTGGAATCAAAAAAAATTTTTGTTTCAATCTGAGACAGTGGTGCACATTTCAGCATAGTGTAGATGTTTTCAAAACAGCCCCCAACTAGGGGTTGGAGGCGACCATGCCATTTTGGAAAAGTGTTTTTTCTCAATAGATATCTTGTTAATTTGAATGGCAATATGAGTGCAAAATGACATTTTCAAATTGATATACTCAACCCTTGAGTTTCTACCCCAAGTGGGAATTGATAAAAAAAATGTTTATTACAAAACTGTCTACCTTCTTATAAAAAAGGTTATTCTACCTGACATCCTTTTGATGTGGATCAAATAGACATCAAATTATGGATGTTTGTGGGGAGGGGATTTGATCAAATAAACAAAATAAAACAGCACAATTGAACAACGCGTGCCTTGTGTGGAATAACATATTTCAAGTTTTTTATATTTTTGTTCTCATGTTTGCATTCACATTGCACACATTGTTCAATTGTGCTGTTTTATTTTGTTTATTTGATCAAATCCCCTCCCCTCAAACATCAATAATTTGATGTCTATTTGATCCACATCAAAAGGATGTGGATCAAATGTGGATAGGATAACCTTTTTTTACAAGGTAGACAATTTCGTAATAAGCAATTATTTCATTAATTTATACTTGGGGTAGAAACTTAAGGGTTGGGCATATCAATTTGAAAATGTCATTTTGAATTTTGAAAAAATCTACACTATGCTAAAATGTGCACCGCTGTGTCAGATTTAAACAAAATATTTTTTTTGATTCTACCTTGGTCCGTTCTCGAGATATAGCCTTGTAACTTTTCGTATAAATCACCCTGTACAAAAGTAACCAAAATAGGACTGATATGGTAACTATGGGACTTGTAATGCAACGAATGGTTACTGAATCTATATTTGAGCCACACTGTGTTCGATAAACATGAAATGTATCGTCGCAACCTACCCCATTTGTGACCGACCCTAAGCAGGTACCAGGTGACCACAGGGATAGTACCATTAGGTCTCCGTGAGGTAAAAATTTTCCATGGGGTAGTTTCTTACGGCAAATTATGCATTTGTGCCAAGTTACAGCCAACTGCATGACCAATGACGGAAGCAGCATCAGAAAATTCAAATTTCACATAAAGCGACACATCTTTTTCAAAAATCAAAATACGGAGACAAGTCAAAAACCGTTTCGAGATTTTGATAAGTGCTCTCCAAAAATGACACCAGAAAAAGTCTGGAATTTTTTTAGCAAAAGTTACCCAGTGTTGAAAATGGACCACTTCGGCACTCCTTCTGATGTCACCCTGTATATCAAGTACAATGTCATAGAACACCGGACACGCTGTGATACCTTGTAGCCAAAAGGACCCTCTTTCAGGCATCAGCAGGCTTTTAATAATCGGTAACGTATCTTCCGAGATATATCCCCTCAAAGTGAGGCGAAATTTTGGGGTGGACCACTTCATGTGTTGGCCTGTTTATTTGACTTTTACCAAGTATGAGATCTGCAAAAATTGTTTAATCTTGCATTCAAGTTCGAGCTTCCCACCCGAAGGGACGTCTAGAACAAAGATTTCCATAGGTTCCCATCATATACTAATCGGGAAAGTATAACAATACAATACAATAATAATTTATTTCCCTTTAAATAATTTACAACGGATAGAATAATTTAAATAATATCAATAAGGACATGAATATGGTAAACCCTACTCAAGTTCTAAATGGAACTTTGTGTGCAGGTGCATTTGTGTCCTTGGTTCAAAATCAGACGGTAACAATGGTAAAACATTTATAAAAAAAACAAAATTAAAATAGTGAAGCAGATTAAAATTGTGGTGCCACAACAGATTTTTTCTCTATCTTACATGCTTTTGTAAATTCATAATATTCAAAGTGGTGCTAAAACTCGCCCTAATTCTAATGAAAAATAAGTAATGCTGACGCTGATTGGAGAGGTTGACAGTCAAAAATCAAGCTGAGTCAAATTTACCTGTTAGCTCGTTTTCCCAAAATGTTGTGGAAAAAACTCTTAACAGTACACTCAGGTTCCCTCGAAGAAAACTATATTAGTGATTATCACTACAATGTAGCGGCAGCAAACAACATTTTGAACCCTGGGCGGCGATAAAAAGAGAAAATTATGGAATTTCAAAAGGTCCAAATAAAAGTCGCGCGGTCTCGCAGTATAACTATGCAGTATTTCGAATTTTTTGTTGTAACCCGAGCGTATGTGCGTGAATAATTCGGATATTTTAAAGACCGCCAAGTTCATCGTCCATTTAAAACTTTATCAAGATTGGTGGTCCATTTATGGTTTAGGAGAATTCCACGGATGACATACAACAAGTAAGGTACATTAATTAGTCTGCTGTTACTTTCTTTCGGTTTACATTTGACCAGTTGCTTCGCGTGCACACTAAATAATTACACATACACTCGGCCGACGTACACCTATACCTACGAATGTCTGGGCTGTTTCTTTTTATTATTAAAATTCACGACTCGGTCCTCCGCTTACAAAATTTACGTTTTGCTCTTCACGATGGTTTTTTCCGATGGGATTTTCTCAACGATTCTTGAATTGCTTTGTTTAAATCGAATCCTCAATTCACATTGCATTTGAGCCATTTCTCGGAGTAAATTAGGGTTGCCAGATCTCCGGTTTTCGCCCGAAGTCTCCGGTTTTCAAAGGTCATCTCCGGACTCCAGCCAGACTGGAGGTATCTCCGGGAATTCAAAAAAAAAATAGATTGAACAAAATATCGTACAGGAAAAATTTGAAATGATTATTAAAAGTTGAAGTGGCGACATCAGTTATAACATCATATGACTGCTGGCAGCAAATTGACAGCAGCACGTGATTTTTGGAAACTAAAGCGCGCGCATTTCTTTCCCTAGACTTGTCGTCACGGTATGAAATTGTCATCGCAAGATATGAGTGACAATTCACCTCCCTGCAGTAGGTGTATTACCGCCGTAATACCAGTTGGTAATACACCTCCAGCTTTTAGGCGTTTTTAGGCTTGTATGGTGAATTTTCGTGATGAATACACCTCTAGGTTTGATATAATATCGCGTAGGTACAGCTTCGTAAAAAATGGCGATAATGTCTACGATTACACTGGTGGACTAAAGTTGGACTGACCCAAGCACTGCCCCAAATTCCACCGAAAGTAATTCTTCTCTTCCATCAGTGTTTAAACCGGTAGACTACGCGGCCGACCTATTTCAAAATAAGGGGTCTTTTTTCAAATCTGGCGTCAAGCATGCTGTGCTCCGGCCGAATGAGGCTCTTTTCGGCTGGAGCACACCATACTTCGACGCC
This sequence comes from Anaspis maculata, assembly GCA_949128115.1. Lineage (NCBI taxonomy): Eukaryota > Metazoa > Arthropoda > Insecta > Coleoptera > Scraptiidae > Anaspis > Anaspis maculata. The sequence continues at coordinate 48,414,316 of OX421968.1, forward strand.
AGATAAAAAAAAAACACCCGTTATAAACTAAAACTAAATAAATTCAAAAACTAAATTTAGGTCATTTCACGGCTAACCGGAAACCTGACCCAAGCTACTTGATCCTAATTTGGTCCTTATCCGTGATCGTTTACGGATCGTTGTTTGGGTCGAATTTGATGCTTAGTTCGCGGATGAAAGCCACAATGTAAACGTAGCCACGATAATTTTATGTAAATATACCAATAATTTTGTAAGTCGCCTAAGCTTCAGCAGTGTTCATTGTAATATTGTAATTATTATAGTTATTATTATTATTATTTCTCCGGGCGACACTTCCACACAATCTGGCAACCTTGGAGAAAATGTATTTCGAGACTCCACTGTCTCTGCACTTTTTTTGTCCGTCTGTCCAACTGACTGTTCAGATCGTCTACGTCTGTCCGTCCGTCACAGGAACTGCTACTCAGGAAAAGAGTATTGATACGGTGTAAACGCTAATTGATAGCTCATTTCTCTCGCATGTCAAACAACAACCACAATAATAATAAAAATAAATGTATTAGTATCAAGTGGTCTTGTTGCTGTATTGCGCTGCATTTCATATTGTCCACCGTCCACCCCACCATCACTATTGTATATTTCGAAATGTGGCATGCCACTCTTTTTGCGTTTATTTAAGGACGGAGTTAAATTGGTGAAATCAGCCGTTGCGAAATCAAGTGCTACGGGGTTTAGGGTGGGTGTAGTCAGCTAGCTTATTTAGCCGCAAGTATGATATTTGAGCCGTAAGCGCTGCATCGCTTATTGGCTGTTCTGAGGAGGCTGGTGCATAAGAGCCAATGGGCGCCGCTGCGCTTGCGACTGAAATTAAAATTAGCGGCTAATGGTGGATTCATACATAGAAATTTAAGATTTAAAATTCAACATTTAATTTCATTTCCATGAGAAACCAATGGGTGAACACTTAAATTTTAAATTTCCATGCATGAATCCACCATAAATAAGCTGACTGAACGCACCATTATTTATTGACAGTTTATTATTCAGGTCTCTTTGGAAAGCTACAAGGAGTGTATAATTCGTTTACATCTACTTTTCCTGTGTATTATTCTTTCATTATCATCATCTCTTTCATACTTCAAACTTGTCAAATACAATTATTTTCATTTATTAAATATTAATGGCCATTACTAAACTCTTTCTCTGCCTCCTTCTTTGATTCATAACAAAAGTAGTTATTTAGTGATTTTGAAACTACTAAAGACAAGAAATCACTTGGCGCCCTGAAACCACGCCCGTACGCTCTCCGAAAATCACCATGAGCGGCTGAGTGTGATCAGAACCGACAGGGAGCGGTCACAGTCTGTCCCTACAGTTGTTTTTTTCTCTTTCTTACTTTAGCCTAATTGCTGTTTTTCCTTCCTTGTTGCTCTATTCTCTTGCACTGTGGATACAGATTTCTATTTAATTTTGTGTTAATTTCTGTTCAATTTTGTTTTAATTTCTTACATTTAATTTCTTACTTTAATTTTTACATTATTTTCTTGTGATGAAAATTAGCAATTGATTTTGTTTTCCTGCCTCATTCCATATAATTCGTGTGTTAAGAATTTATTGCTTGCTTTTTTTTGTCTGCTATGCATTTTTTCTTGTCATATTTTATTTTGTAACATGTTGAGAGGGTTAGTAAAATAGCAATTGTGCTAGACTTCGCCCCTCTTCATTTAATATTCATTTACTGACTAAAGTCCATTTATTATTATTATTATTATTATTATTATTATTACATCACCCTGTAAATGAAGTAGTGGAATGGCTATTCAAAGAATACTTTATACAATGAGATCTGTATTCATGCCTCGCCGTTGAAATCAAAAAAAAATTATCTAACGGCAGCAATGCAGTATTTTTAGAAATTTTGCACTAGTTTAATAACACCCTGCAGAAACTTGACGTGAAGCTTTGATGTTTCGCAAAGATAAAGATTCGGCTATCAAAAAATCCAGACAGAAGACAGATGAGACAGATCCATTTGTATAGCAATCCAAAGTTATCATTGTTCTAAGGGAGGGCAAATTGTGGAGGGTGACACTTGTTTTCCGCAGCACTTTAGTACTTTAGTTACTTCAACTCCTAAGAGTCCTTAGCAAGTGCTCAAAGCACCATAATTATTTTTTCCTTTCAATAAAATTTTTGTATATTATTCAGCATTTCCGTATCAGGAAATTCAAATATAAAAAAATAACCTTCTTTTCAAAAGTTAAATTAGAGGAAAAGTCAAAAACCGTTTTGAGCTTTTCCATTTCCAGCATTTCCAAAAAATCGCACCAGAGAAAAATCTGTTTTTTTTTGTCTGAAAGTAATCCATGAACAAAAATAGACCACTTCGACACTGCTTCTCTTGTCACCCTAAATTCTGTACATAAAGTATTCTGTCAAATACCTAATCTGCCATGGTGCCTTGCAGCCAAAAGAACACCGTTTCAGGGATCACCAGGCTTCTTGAAACTGGTAACCTATTTTCATTTGAGCTGCTCAACAATAGCGGTTTCCCGAAAAGAGAGATAGAGATCTGACACGATAGTTTTGCGCGCAGTGTACACTGTACCTACGAACTAAAGAAAGACGCTCAGTTTAGAAGCTGAAGAGAGATAGGATAACCACCGCGATGGTTCTTGGCGCAGTGTGCCACTGCCACGTCACTGATTAGAACGAGACGCTCAATTAAGGAAACCTGTATTAAAGTGTCAATCTCAAAATTTTGGCCGATTTTAAAATTGTGTAACTTTTGACAGCCACAATGAATTTCAATTCAGTTTTTGCAAGTCACTCAGGTCAGCAGCCCCATCCTCCATTCTTTATTCACTTGTTTTAGGCCCAACTGCACCGCTCACACTTAACCTTAAAGTGAAGCTTTACTGGTCCTTAACTTAAAAGTACACTGCACCGTCAACAAACTGTGGCTTAGGGATGCTTAAGCTTTGCCTAAAATAAGCCCAGAGTGTGGTACGGCTTAGCCACCACTTATCAACATTTGAGATCATATGCAGCTGTGCGTGCTGTCAAAAAATGAACAATATCGTGAATAACAATGTCCCAATGGAGAAGGAGTTATTGGACAATGATTCAGACGAATGGGCGAGAATGGGTTACTTGCCTAATTTTTTTTATTGGCCCATTCGATAGTACGGTTAAAAATAATGCACCCGTATTTTGTCTTTTTCCCTGATTCCCAAAATTGCGGCCGTAATGGGTGTTTGAAAAATATTTTTGTGACGTCACAAATATACTAAAAACAGCACTGCTGGATTGAAAACTCAAAAAACTGTTAGAGTGGCATCACTATTTGGAAAAAACAGACAGGAAAACTTCACTGAAGTTTCCCTGCTGTTAACAGTCAACTATTTGGAAAAAAAAATCTAAAAAAAATCTTTGTATAACCGATGGATACCTATACAGGTGTCTCAAATGTATCGCACTCCGAGTCCAGAGCGAAATATGGAATCCACTCAAGAATACGAGAAGAATATTTAAAAAAAATTGTAACGTTTATTTTTGGAAATATGGGGGACCAAGGTGTAGAGGATTTCGCTCCCCTCTATTTTCGTAAGTCAAAATGATTTTGGAGAATTATTCGTGATATAAAAATCAGTGAAAATTAAAAAATTATCAACTACTGGATGTGCACTGAACTTCTATTTGATATACAGGGTGATTCATGATGTCAAGAATTCATTTTCCTCCAAAAACGTCAATAAAATTTTATCTATGGCAATAAAAAGAGTCATATCTTCTTATTCTAAATTATTTGAGGAACCAATGGAATATTTTAGATATAATTGTAGAATACTGGATTTTTGTGATTCATGACTCACCCTGTTTCGTGAACAGAAATTCACTGCACACCCACGGGTTGATAATTTCCACTGATAAATCTATCTCAAACAGTTCATCAAAACCACTTTGAATATTGAAAATAAGGGGGGAAGAAGTTCCACCCTTTTGCCCCACCCCTCTCCCCATATCTTCAAAAACAAATGTTATCAATTATTTTTAACATTTTTCTTGCGTTCTTGGGTGGATTCTATATACCGCTATGGACTCGGAATGCATTACTTTTGAGACACCCTGTATTTTCCGGAAATTTTCAGAAAATACTAATTATTACTCTTGTTGATTAAAAGTATTTTCAGTCAAATCTATTTCATTGGCAAGTACCCTATTGGATATCGTGGATTTCGATGTTCCGAGGCAAAGAAACAGATAGACCGAATTACTTTGAAACTTTGGATAAAATGACATTAAAAAAAAAACTAGATTCACCAAAGAGTTCGTGCAATTTATTGTTTTAGAATTCATTAAAGATGAGCTTGAATATCCGTCTAACATGTAAGTACTAGGCATATATTCCGCTTATTTCATAATATCAATGAGCATACCAAACCCAAAACTGCGACACAAAACAGAAAACATCGGAAAAAAAGTTGATTTTACCCTGTATATACCACCCTGTACGTAGAATACCAGCAGTTGAAGAGGAGTACATTTTTCACATGTTCAATAGGAGATCATGAGGTTGCTGAAAAATTAAAGTCTGTTTTTCTGAAAAATTATTTCAGCAGAATAAAAAAAACATTTATCTTTCCATTTTCACCCTGTATACTAAATATAACGCGTCGCAGAGATGTATATGCTTTTGACTTGTTGAACAGGTAGGGATGATCTAACCATCTGGCAAACAACTGTTTGAGAACTTTTTTTTTCATGCAAAAAATCTAATTCAAACTATTGGAGTTACCCTGAAAACGAGAGCGGAGAGCGGTCGAGCAGCTCTGGGAATTCGCCATTACACTTACCTGTGCAAAATGCTAATAAATTCAAACTATTGACGGTTCTACGATCGAAACTGTTACCAATCTGTGTGACAAAAAAGCTAGGAAAATTTAAAAACAACCAACTTTAATGGAGAAAAATTGAATATCCCCAAGGTTTGAAACTTTGCTAAAGCTTAACCCTGGCTTAGCTAAGTTTTGACTAAGCTCAATCGGTGCAGTGAACTCATGGTCCTTAGGTGAACCCTCACTTAAGCCGAGCTTACTAAAGTAGAGATTTAAGGGTGAGCGGTGCAGTTGGGCCTTAGGGTCCATTCAGTCAGCTTATTTAGCAGCAAGTTTTAATTTTAGTCGCAAGTGCAGCGACGCCCATTGGCTCTCATGAACCAGCCTCCTCAGGACAGCCAATAAGCGATGCAGCGCTTACGGCTGAAATCAAAGCTTGCGGCTAAATAAGCCGACTGAACCCGATATTTGTACCAGTTTCAAAAATCTGCTAACTAATTTATTACAAGGTGGTAGGTATGTAATAGCGTGTAAAATTTGTATTCGTTTTCAAGAAATTCTTCTTCAAGTTCTGATGAGAGAAGTATGAAACTTTATGTTTTACCTCGATACGGTTTTGAAATTTTCTGGAGTGGAAGCCTAACAGTGAAGATATACATTTTTATTGAGAATGGAACATTTTATTTCATTTAATAAAAATGCCATGAGATACCTCGTCGGTTTAGTTAGAGGGAGTTTAGTTCTTAAGGCTTTATACGCAGGGTATCAATATTTCTCTCAAAAATAAAGGTGAAGAGATATATAAATTTTGATGGAATTCCATCAAATGTTTGTCCACCTTGTTTCCATTTGGATTACCCCACATTTTTTTAGGAGTCCAATAGTCCTAAAACACTAAAAAAGTTTCTGAAGGATTACTGGTTAATTTTTTGACAAACAAAAAAATTATCAACTGTTTTATAATTTTGAGAAAGACGTAGAAAATTGAGTACAGAGCCGTTTTTTGAAAAAAGTTGTCAACAAAGAAAAAAATGTTTTTCACATTTTTGAAAAAACGCTCTGTACTCAATTTTGCAATACACTCAGTACATCGTATAATTGAGTTTTTATCTCCATTTTTGAGGGAGAAATCCTTTAGATAGTTTTTACCTACTGAGAATAAAGCCTTAAAATAAATAATAATGTTTATCCAATCCTATCGAATAATGCACACATTACCACACTCATACATGCCTGCATTTGTCAATAAGACTGGATAAAGCATAGTATTCTACTCGCGGGTAATGGCTATTACTAAAAAGTGAGAAGCAATCATTACCCGCTTGTTGAATAATATACTATTATAAGCATGCCTATAAAACATTTTGTCCAAAGTCACATTATTTTCTTAATGATTAAATCCAAGGTTGATGCTACCTATACCCGGGAGTAAATAACATCACGCTTATGAAATATGGCGATGCTCGTAATTTTTTACTAGCGTTGAAATATATCTCAAGTTCATTAAAGCGCTCATTTTATGAGCGTTGAACTCCATGAGAAATTAATTTGAAAAACTCCCTTCATATTAGAAGTTGACACTCATCAGGAAGTCCCTGGGCTTAATGAAGAGTTTTTCCACATCACTCAGCAAAAAATGAGATCAGGTAGGTTATTTATTAGTAAGTAAGTAGGTGTGGGTAGGTATCGTCTGGTCAAATATGAATGCTTGATTGAGGCAGGCTGTGGCTTGACCAAATTCAGGGGTGCAAATAATGCGTTTGGTTAGGGCAGGCACAGCCCGCCTAAATCGAAATTCGTTTGATCACACGTTACTTACTTCAGGTAGGTAATCATCAGTAACTCGGTGTACAAATTTGGCGTTAGATTCTCATAGCTAGTTTTCATACAAACTACCTAAGCATTCGGCAATAAAATATTATATATCTTTGGAGGTGAAGAAATTTTATTAATCGTTCCTCGTAAAGCCCTAAATCCTACAAGCAAGTTCTTGTGCTGTGCAAAAATTAATGCAAAGGCAATGGACTCGAGGTATTTGCCCTTTCCCAGAAGCTTGCAGCATGTAGGTAGCGCCACCTACATTAGTATTTTTGAATGAACGAAATGTAACCATGCTGTTTTTGAAATATCTACGTACCCACCTAAAGCATCGTTATGAGAATTTTTTGTTAAAAATTTTGAGGCGCAAAGTAACAGCAGCCGATTAGATTATGTTAGACAAAATAGTCAGAACTGATTTCATTAAATAAGTCTAATAATTTCAACTTATAGCGTTGTTAATCTTGCTATCACAGATAAAAATGCTGTAGTTTTTTAACTGTACTTTATTTTTCCTGTCCAGACCTTTTACAGTAGTTCTAAAACTATTTCGATATAGGATATTCTGGGGCTTTTACAGTACTTTTCTATAATGAAATTCAAATAAATGTGTCAAGTAGGGAATGCAGTGCCATCTATAAGATATTTTGTACAACTCAATTGAAGTTTCCAAAGACTCGACAATTACTAATCCGCATCTAACAGCCGGCCCCTGCAAATAAAAATAATATCATATAATGATATTATTGAAGTTTTGCGGTCGATCATCTCACTAATATAACTTCTCCAGATCAAAGATCTAACAAATGCAGACAAATGTAAATGTGAGAAAGTATTCTATAAAACGCGCTGCGGAGGCTCCCTAGTCTCTAGAAGCATGGCAATGTTAATCCATTGAGTTGGCAACAGATGGCGCCCGGTGAAGGTAGAGAACATGTTTGATGATCGTCTGATATAATAATTTCAAAGTCGAACTCGCTTTAACCCTTTCAATACTGCAGGGATATATACGTCCCAAAGATAATTTGAAAATTACTGTACTTGAACTCGTTGCTTGAAATAACACGGGGACGGGATTATTCGGTATCCGCATGCCTTGGCATGGGATATCAGTCACAAAAACTCCATCAATGCGACGTCACATAACCCATTGTCAGCTATTCTTTCGCCTGTGCACGCTAGGATCTGAGCAAGACCAGTCGTGTAACCTATTTCCTCCAGTTTTTGTGTAAGTTCCACCTCTGTTTTATGTCAGTTTGTCTGTATTGCCTGTGACTACACATCCCAGATATCGGATAAGTATCTCTCCGATATTTTGCTACATTTCTTTGTCGAAAATTCACGGTGGGACAAAAACGTCCCTGCAGTAATATGCCGGGGGACAATTTCGTCCCATCAGTAATCAAACCTCAAGGTGAAGTCTGACTATTTTGGAGCATTAGAAGGCCACTTTGACCTAAGGAGTTACAGGAATTGACTGAAGGCCTATGTCTGACATCGAGGACGATCCCTATCATGATAGTCATTATATCAGTTATCATAACATGACATCAGAAAGTCTCGTGTCATTTTTTCTCTTTTTTGTTTAGTTTGTTTTATCACTGATTACTGTATTGTGCTCACCTTTTTTCTCTTGCGTCGTCGAGTAGATGAGCAGAGCTGATTCTGATGAACAAAGCGGATTCTGACAAAGCAGATACTGGCAAAGCGGATTCTGACAAAGCGGATTCTAAGCAAAGCGGATTGTAACAAAGCAAATTCTCAGCAAATCAGGTTCTGAGCAAAGCGGATTCTAACAAAGCGGATACTTACAGAGCGGATTCTGAGCTAAGCGGACTCTCAGCAGAGCGGATTCTGTTGCGGAGCAGATTCTGACCAAAGCGAATTCTGTTGCGGAGCAGATTCTGAGCAAAGCGAATTCTGTTACAGAGCAGATTCTGAGCAAAATGGACTCTCAGCTCTCAGCAAAGCGGATTCTGGTATGAAGCAGACCCTGAGCAAAGCGGATTCTAACAAAGCTGATTCTCAGCTAAGCAAATTCCATGCAAAGCATATTCTGGCTAAGTGGATTCTGAGCAAGCGCTTGTTTTACGCCATATCATACCTGGAACCAGGTAGAACCCAGTTAGTCCAGTAAAATGAGGCGATTTTTAGGCCAAAGTTGGAACAAATTAGGGGCAGGATGAAAAAAATATGGCGATGTAGAGAATGGAAAACTGAATAAGAAAAACTAAACTTCCATTTCCAGTCACCCCGGGAACCATGGAAAAAAAAATGGAGAAAATGGAAAAACATGCGCCGTGATCTTTCTTTTGAAACGGTGAGAGAACGGTAAGAGATGTGTGAAAACTGTCAGGGACAAGGTTGTAGAGAATTCAATAATCTACAAAAAAGTCTGTGGAGGCATATGTCTAACTTCTTTGGTTTAGCCGTTTATCGCAGTCAAAGTTCGGCGCCGGTCTAGTGAAATGGAAAAACTGTCCACGTGACCTTCCTTCTTGGATGCTGTGAGAACGACAAGAGATATCAAAAAATTGTAAGCAACAAAGTTGTAGAGAATTAAATGCTTCACTAGAAAATCTTTAAGGCCAATTATTATCACTTCTAGTTCAGCCGTGAATCACGTTCGAAGTTGCGTGACAATCCTGTTGATAAAGTGGTTCTTCTGGAAAACTTACAAAAACCCTAGACTCAATGAAAAAACTATGACAATGTAAAGGATGAAAAACTGGATCTGAAAAACCAAAGTTTCATTTCACACCGTTCCGGGAAATCTAAGAAAAAAAAAAGAAAAAGTTGGAAAATAGCGATTTGCACTCCCAGCTTCCTCATTGAATACTGAAATAAACGTGATAAATATGGAAAATCTGAACAAACTAGCTTGTAGAGGATCAAATCATCTATAGAAAATGTCGTGATGACATGTATGCATCTTTGTCGACTTAGCTGCGGAGCGCTATCAAAGTTGGGGTACATAACTAGTGACGCGTCGCATATGTGGTCAAACTGTCACGACGTTGCGGTCATTGTTCAATTGATTATGAAACATGATTGAATGATTTGAAAAAATTGCGTGCTTTGTTGAAGGTCTGGTAACTATTGTTGGGAATGTAACTCCGCGGATGAACGCTTTGTTATGTATAAAGTTTCTTGTTTGGCAAAATTAAAGTCGTGAGTGTCACTGTACTATTTTCGTCATATTTTCATTCTAGAAATCTAGGACAAGAGACTAGGTTGCTAGGGGATTTCTGAATTTGTCGTTTCTAATCATATATTTATAGCATCAAAATAGTACGAAAATAGTATCGTGACACTCAGGCTTAAAACTGAGAAAGTACTCGTATTTTGCAACACAATATGTATAATAATTGAAAAACGTGATTCACGTTAGATATTGAGATGTTTTTCAACTGATTTCTGATGAACAAAGATCATTCAACAACAGCTCAGAGATAATAAACAACTGTCCACCTGAACATTGGGGTTGGAAATTAAACATTTCTCTGTTGATGCCTATTAGAACCCAGGATAACGTAGCTCTCGAAAATCTGCTACGGCTGATTTCCAGCAGATGCTTGAAAAACTGCGAAAAGCTTTGTGGATGCAGAAAAGCTGACCTCAAGTGTACCAAGTTTTGCCACCACTGCCATGGAGCCACCTGTTCTCACGCTTTCTGCATTGTCGTTTCGGAAGACGATGATGATGACAACAATGATAAATCTAACAATAAGTAGCTACCCAGACGTTGAACAGAGCACGCAATTTTTTCAAATCATTAAATCATGTTTTATAATCAATCAAACAATGACCGCAACGTCATGCCAGTTTCACCACATATGCGACGCCTCACGAGTAATGTACCCCAACTTTGATAGCGCTCCGCAGCTTAGTCGACAAAGATGCATACATGACATCACGGGATTTTCTATAGATCATTTAATCCTCTACAAGCTAGTTTGTTCAGATTTTCCATATTCATTACTTTTATTTCAGTATTCAATGAGGAAGCTGCGAGTGCAAATCACTATTTTTCAAGTTTTTCTTTTTTTTTTCTCAGGTTTCCCGAAACGGTGTGAAATGAAACTTTGGTTTTTTAGATCCAGTTTTTCATCCTCTACATTGTCATAGTTTTTTCATCGAGTCTAGAGTTTTTGTAAGTTTTCCAGAAGAACCACGTTATCAACAGGATTGTCGCGCAACTTCAAACGTGGTTCACTGCTAAACTAGAAGAGATAATAATTGGCCTTGAAGATTTTCTAGTGGTGCATTCAATTCTCTACAACTTTGTCGCTCACAATTTTTTGATATCTCTTATCGTTCTCACAGCATCCAAGAAGGAAAGTCACGCGGACAGTTTTTCCACTTCACTAGACCGGCGCGCAACTTTGACTGCGATAAACGGCTAAACGGAAGAAGTTAGACATATGCCTTCAGAGACTTTTTTGTAGATTATTGAATTCCCTACAACTTTGTCTCTGACAGTTTTCACACATCTCTCACCGTTCTCTCACCGTTTCAAAAGAAAGATCGCGGCGCATGTTTTTCCATCTTCTCCATTTTTTTTTCCATGGTTCCCGGGATGACTGGAAATGAAACTTTAGTTTTTCTTATTCAGTTTTTCATTCTCTACATCGCCATATTTTTTTCATCCTGCCCCTAATTTGTTCCAAGTTAAATCCTCATTTTACTGGACTAAGTGGGAGTTTGATGTAACTCTATCTGAGCAATGATGCATTATCAAACTTTGAATCAGCTTGTCAAGTCAATCATTTGTGTCGTTTTTTTCGCTTATTTTAGTTCTATTTCGAAACGTATTTGAACTTATATTCAAGCCGAGAATTTTTTGCGCTTGTCTATTTAGTCGGGCCTAGTGTTCTAAGCTCACAAATTTTCTCTATATGTTTGACTAGTGCAGTTCTTGGTTTAGATTTATTTTTGACATCATCAGCCTGTGATATTTTGGTCTTATCTCCAATTTCTGACAGTTAACACTTTTTGAAAAAATGACATTTCCTTACTGTTGGGATAGATATATCCCACTGCATATCACTGCAGGGATAAATTTGTCCCAAGATTTTTTTCAAGAAATTACTGAATTCAAAAATCCCAAAGTCAGTCAAGTAACTATTATAAGGGTTGAAACCAGATGGACACAAAAAAAGAAGTTCTAACTCAATTTCCGAAAAGTCGTATTGAAAGGGTTAAGGACGGAGTCATATAGGTGAAATAAGCGTTGCGAAATCAATTCGTCTGGGTTTATTCCTTGACGGATTCTTACCATTTTGGTCTCTTTTGAAAGCTACAAGGATATACTTTGGTTTGAGCCAATTGCCATTTCCAAAATCCAAAAAAATAATTTAAATTTTGACATTTGAAAAAATTATTTTTGGATTTTGGAAATGCCAATGGGCTCAAATCAAAGTACATCCTCGTAGCTTTCGAAAGAGATCGAAATGGTGAAAATCCGTCAAGGAATAAACCCAGACGGATTGATTTCGCAACACTTATTTTACCAATTGAACTCCGTCCTTAAACTGAAAGTAACCCCTAGGGTTTGTAGATCCTAATTCCTAAATTTTAATTTGGTAGATACTAAACACGGGATCAAATTTTTGAAGTGGAATAAAATGCAAACCCAGTTACTCCAAGCTCCAAGGCAAGGGGAGATTAGATTACGATGGTAATACAAAATCTTACCGGAACTGTCAGATCTTTTCTTTATAACAAAAAATGAGCGACAAGTGCGTGTTACTCCAACTTTGTTTCTGTATATAAATAATCGTAAGGGGTCATATTTTGTATTTCCATCATAATTTCCACTTGAAGCAATTGAGTTTGCATTTTATTCCACTTAAAAAATTTGATCCCATGTTTAGTACCCAACTAAAATTTGATACCGCCTTTGTGCAATCGGGTATTAGTGCGACTACACGGATACTCGCCAACCGCTAAAAAAAGTGATTATTCATAATTTTAACTGATTTCAACTGAATATTTTAAGCTATTATATCGGAAACGTTGTTTATTCTGAATTGTGAATGAAATTGTAAGGTTAGTCTATCTTTTAGGTGTATTCTACACTTTGCCGCCCTAGATTTTTTTCTAATTATTGAAGTGTGGGACGCCGAACGTATCTTGTCATTTTCGGTTATGGTAGCACAAAAAATCTTAAACGGTTGTTACAGTGGCGTGGAAGTTATACAAAAAAATTGTTATTTTGGGTGCCCCAACCATTCTTCATACGGATAATGGTCGTAAATTTGAAAATTCGTTGATCAATCAATTTTTTTAATCAAAAATGTAGGATATGAGCCTCTGCTAACAGGATTATTGGAAATTGCTTTTGATGGTGAAAGCACAGTTTTCCACCAGAAATGAGCCGGATTTTCCTGAAATAAACCCCGTCTGCGAGATCATGTCACCTTAGTTGTCATTTCTGTCATTGAGTGCTGTCATATGGATGTCATGTCCGCTGATATTACCCACCTTTGCTTTGGGATTAAAAAAATGCGTATCAGAATGCAGCCTCTTTCGATAGGCGAATGACGTCATTTGCGTATCGAAATGACTTTCTTATAATCGCAAAATAGAAAAAATTATTATACACAACTCTCTAAATCGGTGATAAGCCGACAACAGAGTTTTTGACACTGTTTAAGATCAAACAATTGTAAATATATCAACAGAAAATATAGAGGTTGGTTGACCAAACAAAAACAAAATGATCAAGTATTACAATAAAAGACATTTCTAAACAGCTAATTTTCATAATAATTTAAAAATTTTATTTGAACAACCTATACTTTTTTTACCAAATGAACCCGTAAGTGCATTACTTAAAAAATGTAGGATGTATAATAAAATGTAGGATCAAATTTGAAAAATTCAGCAAAAATCCTTCATGAATTAGTTTTTGTTTTTGAAACCGGTTATGAGATAAGGCGGCTAGTGGAGGGGTCAATCTTATTGTCAACACCCTGTACAGTGAGCCCAAAAGTGAGGTCTACATGCATGCCGGATGAAACTATGTTCCATCATTCCTCCCACTTAATCCAGAACTTTTGTGATTTGTAAAATGTCTAAAAAAAGAGCTTCACATGCTGGGATACGTCGCTCCTCATATGAAAGTTTGTCACAATATTGGGATCAAGGCAAGATGGAATTCTGCACGAAAAAATGCATGAACAATTATTTTCACCTACAAAGAATTAATAAGGAGATGTTGATTCCCACAAATTCGTATCCTCTGAATTCGTTTGTGTAGTCAAAATTTTTATGGTGTATCTTCTTGAAGAGGAGCATTCCAAAGAATAAGCTATTTTCAACACTAAGTTTAAACAGAGTTTTTTCAATGCTCTGAATCGAAACTACTGAATTCCTCCCAGCAAAACATACCCTGAACCGTTCTTTGGAAGTACCGCGTGCGATTGACAGTGGAGTAAGTCCTGAAACACCATCAGAATTTTTCTTCTGTGATGCTGCGCTCCACTCTCGACTGAGGCAATTACGCAATTAGGTTCCTACATAGCATGCGCGGAGTGTATACACGTTATTTCAATATTATGGCACAATTTCAATCATGAAAAATTTTACTGAACCGAGAAAATACCCTGCATCGTGTATACACTCCGCGCATGCTATGTAGGAGCCTAATTGCGTAATTACCCCGGTCGAGAGTGGAGCGCAGCATCACAGAAGAAAAATTCTGATGGTGTTTCAGGACTTACTCCACTGTCAATCGCACGCGGTACTTCCAAAGAACGGTTTAGGGTATGTTTTGCTGGGAGGAATTCAGTAGTTTCGATTCAGAGCATTGAAAAAACTCTGTTTAAACTTAGTGTTGAAAATAGCTTATTCTTTGGAATGCTCCTCTTCAAGAAGATACACCATCAAAATTTTGACTCCACGAACGAATTCAGAGGATACGAATTTGTGGGAATCAACGTGTTGCACATCTCCTTATTAATTCTTTGTAGGTGAAAATAAAATAAAACCAATTTTTGTGATCTGCCGAAGAACTTATTTTTTTTCATAATGGAAAATTCCCGGGACAAGGCGATAAACGCCGTCGATGTTTACAATATATTCATAAGTTTCCTTTTTATTCTTGAAACGAACTGATAGGCCGTTTAGTGGGAGTCCTAGCACCTTCAACTTTCAGGAGCCTCCCGTGCCCCCTTCCGGTGAAAATTCGGCGTGGCTCCAACTCTTATCTGAAAGAGGGGCCCATTCTGAGTACGTGTACCGAATTTTATGCTTTAATCACCATTTGCAAGGTTCGTCCCGATTTTGGCTCTTAGCGCCCGCACTATAATGTAATAGCACTAATAACCATCATCATTCACTCTTATGTAACCACAAATGAATCTATTTTCTGTTATTTTCTTGTAATATTATTGTGTTCACTTTCTTATAATATTTGTTCTTCTATTTGTCATCTCGAAAAAAATCAATAATTCTTTTCAACAAGTGTTAATGAAATAATAGAATGACATTGCCTAGTCAAAGTGCGAGCTTCATCTTGATAATTTTCATATTGCCTAAAGGCTGAGTTTCAAGTTAGTGGCGCAACTTACACCACTCATTTACGGCATCGATGAGCCAATCATCGCGTCGGATTGTGTTATGTTGCCATAGTGACCGCACTTACGCTACAATTGCGCGGGCGGATCTCCGACTTGAAATCTAGCCGTAAGAGGCGAGATATTCCGCGGATGGCCCAGCTAGGCGGTCTAAATAGCCTGTCCATTTGGGCATTTCGCAGATATTCTGATGTCGTCCTTTGCAGGTAACCGTAACACCAAATTTTAACTCAACCGAATCAACGACCCGACAGTTATCCTGTCATAATATTCCACTCAGACACACATACATTATACACTCACACACCCACAGGGACTGTCATCCCTCTGAAAATGGTCGTCTTAAGATCTCAAAACGGATGTTATACAGAGTGTCCCATAATTAGCGTGCAATACTTCACCAGCAGATTTTACGGCTGAAAATAGGAAAAAAATTCCCATAAACATAGGTCGAAAAATGCTTCATAAGCAAGCTACAGCCCTCTAAAAGTAGTACCCTGAAGATGGTTTTTATTTAATATTTTCGAAACTGTTGACAGCAGAATCATGAAATTTTGCACATTGGCCAATCTTTTGATGTCTAATAATATGCAATAATAATAATTTCAAAATTCTATCCAGAAATGGGTCAGACTGTGGGAGGTGGGGGGTAAAATCATCCCAACTTTTTCAAGTGTCGTTTTTTTGCAACTTTAGCATGAAGTTATGAAACGTCAAAGCATTTTGCACAAAAAAGGTCCTCCTGTTCAACTTCGATAGGAAGCACCGTTCTCGAGTAAAATCGATTTGAAAATTGAAAATTGACCCTACCTGTCATAAAAATTCATAATGAAATTACAAATGGAAAAAAATTTAGCGTAGGCCATGGAACACGACTACTATGTTTGGGGAAAAA
Source organism: Anaspis maculata (assembly GCA_949128115.1). Classification (NCBI taxonomy): domain Eukaryota; kingdom Metazoa; phylum Arthropoda; class Insecta; order Coleoptera; family Scraptiidae; genus Anaspis; species Anaspis maculata. Next base: position 48,430,431 of record OX421968.1, read on the forward strand.
TAATTAAGACAGGGTGACAGATTCATGAAATGAGTGACAGTGTGTTTAAAAGTTGTGTTTAAGGGGTTTCTGATGACACTAAAAAAGTTGTTGACGGGAATAGGTTTGGAATAGGCTCGACTGGAAAATGGTGGAAGATTGCAACTCCAGACTTGATTTGACTCTTTTGTTTTGTTGCTTGCTGCCAAATTTGGTCACAATCCATCTGATAGATTTTGAATAATTAAATGGTAAAGTTTTGAACTTTGACATTTTTCATTATTTGACAGATGACAGATAGGGGCAAACTTTTAACTGTTCTGAATACACTTTTTTATAGGCTCTCAAACGGTATATTGCAAGTCAAGTTCCGTGATGTATAACATCTGTCATTCTTTGATACTGTTATTTCGGTTTGACAGATGACAGCCAAAAACCAATGGGCTCATTCCAGGGACCAACAATGTTCGCATGCCGTTGTGTGGCTGTAATCGTAAGAGATTACAGACACACAGACAGACATCACTCCAAAAATGTTCTTAATCGTCTTGGGGGACCTCAAAATGGATATATCCGTTTTCATCTCGAAATTTTTTTTCAGCTCGTTCACAACACTTCCCCTTCTCGTTGGGTGGTGGGTCGGGGAAGTAAAATGGAACGTTTCAAAAACCAAGAGCTGGCAGACATGCACTTCGTGTATGGCTTCTGTAATGGTCGTGCTCTGGCCTGTCACCTGTCTCGATTATTTTTTTCCCAAACATAGAAGTCGTGTTCCATGGCCGACGCTCAATTTTTATTTTTTTTGTAATTTTCATTATGAATTTTTATGACATGTAGGGAGGGTTTCAAATCGATTTTACTCGAGAACGGTGCTTCTTATCGAAATTGAACAAGGGGAAATTTTTATTGCAAAATGCTTTGAAATTTCATAATTTTATGCTGAAGTTGCAAAAAACCGGCACTTGAAAAAGTTGGGGTGATTTTACCCCCCACCCCCCACAGTCTGACCCATTTCTGGATAGAATTTTGAAATTGTTATTATCACATATTATTAGACATGAAAAGATTGGCCGATGTGCAAAATTTCATGATTCTGCTGTTAACAGTTTCGCAGATATTGAATAAAAATCGTCTTCAGGGTACCACTTTTAGAGGGCTGTAGCTCGCTTATGAAGCATTTTTCGACCTATGTTTATGGGAGCTTTTTTTCTTAGTTTGGGCCGCAGAATCTGCTGGTGAAGTATTGCACGCTAATTATGGGACATCCTGTATACGTCGTTATCTACTTTTTTACTTCCTCTCTCATTAGTGGGGTTCGGGTAAGTAAAATTGGAGTCTTGTACTTCCATTAACACACAAAGGGCACGAATTTGTAAAATTCATCGTTGAAGGGCCAATTCAACAAGTCTAGGGAAAAAAAATTCCACCACACATCCCTCAGAAGGGTCGGTACATGCAGATACCTCATGTCTTCTCTCCTTCAATTTTTTATTTAGAGAATTATACCCAAGAACCGTAGTCTGTTCAGAATAACCAGGCGCTCTTCACCTTTACTTCATTACTTATGCGCAGAAATACAATGTGTCGACCTTTGATGCACAAGTTTATCTTTCTTACATCTGCCAAGATCTGTTTTTTTGTTTTGTTTTTTGTTTTACACCTCATAATATGGACATGGAATATGGTAATGATTGTGTCGCATAATGGACACAGATCCACCATTGGAAACCGTTGAACTACCTAGAAATGATAATTCGATATATTCTTTGTGCCGAGCGAAATGCGTTCAACGGTTAATAATTAATTGCATTTTACTTTTCCGCCCCCCCCCCCCCCCCCATCATGGAATGGAAAGTATTGAAGTATTGTAATCGTGCAGGAAAAAAGTTTCGAGATTTCGCCGGATATATCCATTTTGAGGTCCCCCAAGATGATTAAGACCATTTTCAGAATGATGTCTGTCTGTGCGTGCGTGGGTGTGTGTGATATTCCACGATAACCACCGCGTTAATCCGATCGACTTGAAATTTGGTATGCGGATATATTGGTATATTGTTGTTCCGTGGAATGAGACCATTAGTTTTTGGCTGCCATCTGGTCAAACAAAGCTGTCACTTTCAACAAATGTAAGAAGCTATATCTCACGGAACTTGACTTGCAATATGTCATTTGAAAGCCCTTGAAAAATTATATTTAGAACAGTTGTAAGTATTGCCCGATCTGTCATCTGTCAAATAATAAAAATGTCTAAGTTGAAAACTCAATCATTTAATTGTGTTTCGAACAAAATTATCCATAGGCTCCCGGATACTAGTCGGGAAAGTCTTGGAGTGACAGAACCGATTTTTTTAAATAATCAATTAAACCTAAATTTTCTTTAAACTACACCACAGGTGTTTTCTTAGAACCAACCAGTTTCGACTTTAAGCATCGTGAGTGTATAATAATTGACAATTGACAAAGGTCGATACTTATATTTTGCATTTACTTAATTTTATCTGTGCCCTTCTGACGATGCCCAGAATACGGTGGGTTCTGTATGAATACCTGTGGTGCAGTTTAAAAAGAAAATATTTTCAATTCATTTTATACTTTTAATGTTATGCTTCAACACCACTTCAAGGCAATGGATGTTAAAACATCAAGTCTGGATTGCATAAGTAATTCCGCCACCTGTAAAGGTAGTATAAGGGAATAAACTCGGGAATAGATTAAGTGCATAAGGTGTAATCAAATGATCTTTAAACCCATTTGTTTTATAACAACAATAACTGTTATAATAAACACCTAATCGGCAGTTATTTCCAGAGCATCAGTTAAGAGGACCTTCGACCCTTACCGGTCATGGAGATTTGGAAGCGATTTAAATTAGGAAAGCGCGCGTGCCAGGAGCGGATAACAAAGCGTTTGATTAACGCTACTATACTGCACATATGCCTCGAATGCACCCCAAACTTCTTAGAGAAAGCTGCAGCGGGGTGTCTCGCTCGACCTCGGCTCAGGGTAAGAAACGGCAAATCGCCAAATCACAGCTGCTAAGGGTTCATTATACGTCACATCTGCTCCCCAAGATCATACACCAATACTCGTTAACACACCTAAATCATAGATTGCAGTGCTATGGGTATAGGCACAATAGGCATCAATAATAACTATAATAATAATATTAATAATCCAATCAACGTGTAATGAATGGCGATGATGGTGACAAAACCCTTTTTGATAACTGGTCATTATCTCTTCGAAGCTATTCCTATGCCGAAAGTGTTTTGCAGCTAATTCGAATAGAATTAACACGCAAGACAAAAACTTTGAAAATTTCATTTTCACTCTCCCAATCAAATGAAAGCGAAACGACATTTCGCGTCCAATAATTGCTGTCAGTAAAATATTGACGTGACAGCAAAGGTCTATGGGGGACCGTCATTGAGGGTAAAAGTTACCGCCAGACGATTTCCGTTATGTCCTTATTGTTAGCGGTAATTTTACTAGCCATGTCCAAATCAAACTTTCAGCTTTTCTTGATCTACGATTTTTTACCAGGAACTTTCTTCGCGTTAAGCTCCTAGTTTATCGCGTTTTCTTTTTAATAAAATATGAAGCATATAGTGAGTCTTTGTGTTTTGCACGAACAATGCAGTAGCCATTATCAAAACAAAAAAGATTAATTGATGAATGATACACATTGGGGAAATTGAAAAAGAAAGCTGTTCAATAAAGGTAGGTATTATAAGTAGTATTATAACAAACTGTAAATGATTTCTTTATATGGTGGGTACGTCACGTGTCGCATGAATAGGATTAGTGGGTGAGCAAGGAGCTCAATAGTCCAGGTAGGCGTATAGCACCTGTACAGAGGAACCTGTAAACCGACCTCAACTCACAATACCTTTCCAAATATTGGCTTTTGGCATCGCACTATCCTGATTGCTGTTGATTCTGTTAATACGTACGTAACGTTTTCCACCCGCTAGCTAATTTGGGATGCTAATTACAACAATATATGCAAAGAAACATCAAAATGATCAACAAATCGTTATGATTGAGTCATTTATTTATTCATGTACACACACACACACACACACACATGTTGATTGTAAACGCTCAGTTACTATGTCGCTTATTGGCATTTCCGATGCTTCAGATGCACCACTTTGCCATCAATCAAGGCTGTTTATGCGGCGTTTATCAATGATTATGATTTCGTGCCACCGTAAAATGAGCTTTGGTGGGGATTCTGCTTCCCAGTTGATTAAAACAAAATCGCAGGTCATCACAGGAAGAGCACACTTATTAAGGACGGAGTCATATTGGTAAAATAAACGTTGCGAAATCAATCCCTGTGGGTTTATTCCTTGACGGATTCTTACCATTTTGGTCTCTTTCGAAATCTACAAGGATGTACTTTAGTTTGAGCCCATTGGCATTTCCAAAATCCAAATTTTTCTGATAATTTTGACATTCGAAAAAATTATTTTTGAATTTTGGAAATGCCAATGGGCTCAAACCAAAGTACATCCTTGTAGCTTTCGAACAAGACCTAAATAGTAAGAATCGGTCAAGGAATAAACCCACAGAGATTGATTTCGCAACGCTTATTTTACTAATATGACTCCGTCCTTAAGGGTTAGGTCACAGGCTCTTATTAAGGGTATTCCAATAAGTATGTCCTAACTTTCAAATGGAATAGAATGAAAAGCACAAATCGTCCCTTACAAGGCAGAATGTCGTAAGTGCTCTTTTCCCAATTTTACAGGAGGAGCAAAAAACTGATGGGGCACCAGTAAATAATTCTAATTTTTTGAATTTTTGTCTTAGCATGTTTGTTACAACCTCCGACTTTACAGTGTAGTTTATTTTGGCATTAATAGTTTATTTTGGAATATAGCGTCGATTAAGATGCGTTTTTTGTTTGTTTGTGGAGCTTAAGATATTTTAAATAGTCGGTTACGATATTTTTATAAGGATTATTTGGCTACTTGATCGTAAGCGCTAGGAGCTTGCGATACAATACAGTCATGTATGGCGGTTACGATAAAGTACCATTGCATATAATTGTCGGATACATTACTAAACAAGTGAGTATGCCTTCACGTGTGTGAGTCTCAGTAGCGCATTTTCTCAAAGAGGCATATTGTGAACGTAAAGAAATTTGGTTGAAGGAGAAACACCATTCCTTGTCCACTTTCTTCATTCGAAACTCATTGTGATATTGTGTTATCAGAATGGGGTACTTGCCAATGAAATAGATCTGAATGAAAATTCTTTCACTCATCAATATATTTTTTTGTTCGAGGGCGGGAGCTGGGAGCGGCGACTAATCAACAGTAGTCTATTCTTTCCCATTTTTAGTCGGCCATCCATATAGCGAAAGAATTAGATCGCTATGTCTTCGGGTTTATGTTTTCCATTTATCTCTCACTTTGAGGGCAGCGTGTGGGGGTGGCAGCATTCGGCAAAGTAACTGTTGCACAGTTTGAGTTAAGAGTTTCTAAATGTTTAAGGAAATATGACAATCAGTGAAAATTGTGAAAGTTGCATTTTTTGTTTGGGGGCGGGAGCTGGAGGCGGCGACTAATCAAAAGTGGCCTCTCTCCCCATTTTTAGTCAGCTATCTATATAGCGAAACAATTAGATCGCTATGTCTTAAGGGTTATGTTTTACATTTATCTCTTACTTTGTATGGGGGCGGCGTGTGGGAGCGGCAGAGTTTGGCAAAGAAATTCTTCCACAGTTTGAGTTGGGAGTTTCTGAATGTTTGAGGTAACATTAAAATGTAATTCAGTGGAAATTATTGGAAGTTGCACTTTTTTTCTTCTGGGGGTGAAAGTTGGAGGCGGCGCCATGTCAAAGGTAGCCTATTCTTTCCCATTTGTAGTTAGCTATCCATATAGCGAAAGAACTAGATCGTAATGTCTTCGGGTTTATGTTTTTCATTCATCTCTCACTTTGAGGGCAGCGTGTGGGGGCGGCAGCATTCGGCAAAGTAACTGTTGCACAGTTTGAGTTGGGAGTTTCTAAATGAGAGAGAAATATGACAATCAGTGAAAATTGTGAAAGTTGCATTTTTTTTTGTTTGGGGGCGGCAGCTGGAGGCGGCGGCTAATCAAAAGTGGCCTATATTTTTCCAGTTTCCGTCAGCTATCAATATAGTGAAAGAATTAGATCGCTATGTCTCCAGGTTGATGTTTTACATTTATCTCTCACTTTGGGGGCGGCGTGTGGGAGCGGCAGAGTTTGGGAAAGAAACTCTTGCTCAGTTTGAGTCAAGAGTTTCTAAATGTTCGAGGTAACATCATCAGCTAAATCAGTGAAAATTGTTGAAAGTTGCACTTTTTTCCTTTTGGGGGCGGAAGCTGGAGGCGGCGCCATATCAAAAATAGCCTATCCTTCTCCATTTTTAGTCAGCTATCCATATAGCGAAAAACTCAGATCGCTATGTCTTTGGGTTCATGTTTTTCATTTATCTCTCACTTTGGGGGCGGCGTGTGGGAGCGGCAGTGTTCGGCTGAGCAAATGTTGCACAATTCAAGTTGGCAGTTCCTAAATGTTAAAGGGAACATCTCAATCAGTAACATTTTTTGTGAAAGTTGCACTTTTTATCGTTTGGGGGCGGAATCTGGGGGCGGCGACTAACCAAAAGTAGCCTATCCTTTCCCATTTTTAGTCAGCTATTTATATACCGAAAGAATCAGATCGCTATGTCTTCGGGTTTATGTTTTTCATTTTAAAGTGATTGGGGGCGGTTTTTATCAGTTTTTTCATGTCGGCGGCGCATATTGAAGACGGAATGTTTCTTGGCTTACGTTTATAAGTGGCAACTATGTATTATTCAAAAAATGAGAACACCAGAGCATCAGGTCTGGTAGAAAGTGCAATATTATGTTATTTCAAGTTTATCGGGGGCGGTTTTCTCTATGTTGGCGGCGCAATATAGACATCCAATATAGCCTAGCCCTCCTTTGGGAGTGGCAGCTATGTAACAGCGAAAAAATTAGAAAGCTAGGTCGTCTAGTTTGGGAGGAGTTCAAGGAACGACGGACGGACGGACGGACGGACGGACGGACGCGGTTGCAATAGCGATTTTCATCAAGATGGAAAATGCGCTAAAAATCAGGGTGGTTGCGATATGTTTTTCGGTGGTTACGATATTTATGGTGGAATTTGGTGGATACGATGACGATGGGGAGAAACAGTTTTTGAGCGGGAAAGGAATTTTTCTCGCTTACGATACTAAAATAGACCGATAGATCATAGACCCAAGTGAACGATTTATCGTAAGCACCATAACTCATTTTCGTAATAAATGGCGCTTACGACATTCTGCCTTGTAGGGGACGATAATGATATTCCAAAAATTTTAATTTTATTTTGTAGACAAATCAATTTCATTATGTTTTGAAAATTATGGATTTCAAATGTCCTCCTCTTCTTTGCCTGGTTAAATGCATCCTTTTTTTTTCTATAGAAGAAAAGGAGAAGTGCAACACATCAACTGCGGCCCGTCGAATGTTGCGATTCAACTCTGGAACTGTTTGGAGATTATTTTCGTACACCTGAGATTTAACATACACCCAAAGAAAGAAGTCTAAGGGGGTGAAGTCGCATGATCTTGGAGGCCAGTTGATTTCAGAATTCCTCGAAATAACGCGTCCGGGAAATCTTTGTTGAGACGAACACGCATTTTGATGGTAGATGCCGATGATTTTGAAGCGCTGTTGAACTGTATATCTCACCATTTTGATTTGACACGATATACAAAATGTAATTGTCAATGTTTGACAATTATATTCTAAGCCCCCCTGCCGCAGTCGATTTTGAAAGTTGGGACATACTTATTGGAAAACCCTTTAGTTTCTCCACAATGTGCTATTTTGTAGACTGCTATTTTGTAGACTGTTATTGATCAGCTCCATAATCCTATACATACAGTTATAGCCCAGGTATTTTAACTCATATTCTGATTGAACAAATTGATGACCGACTGAAACTACGCCAAAGTAACCATAAAGGCGCGTGGCTATAACATATCAAAAGTCCCCTACGCTTTCTTCCCTATTTCCACAGGTTTTTCCATTTGACTCTTAAGCTTTCTCCACTTTCACCTCTACTTTCTATAATATATTGCTGTAATTTTTTTCAAGCTTGCAATAAAGTTTCAAGTTTCCACCCCTAAGGAAAAAGACGCCTCTAATAAAAATGTCCACAGATATCTGGATCGCTCAAAAAGTCGTTCTTCTCCACCGAAATAGATCAATACCAAGGATAATAATGAAAATTCAAAGCTAACCGAACATTTGGCGAGCAATTCGAATTAAATGGCGCTTATTAATCCAATGATCAAAAAATCTCTTCGCATCAATTACCGCAACGTGTATAAATATTCCACCTGGTTGCCCATACTACAGTCGTAGATGATACAAGCATTCTGACTGCTATTCAGGTGTCCCAAAATTAATGCAACAAAATTTACAGTGAGGTGGAAAATTGAAATATAAGGGGACTTCCTTGATAAAAATACTCTCGCAAACGTAATAACGGAGATACAGGTCTTCAAAGTTGTTTTTTAAAACAGTTTTTTGTGCATAACTTTTGAACCATTTAGCCGATTTTATTCAAGTTTGGAACAAAGTTTATTGAAATAGGTCTCTATCGAACAATGATAACGCATTTCATCAAACATTTTCAGAGGCGGAGATAATAGGGGGTACCTTCCCCCTTCCCCTCCTATTTTTCATTCCCCTGGATATTTTTGGAAATGGTTTCAATTATTGGATTTCAAGTTCAATTTAGAGGGAAAAGTTACATTTGCGAAATTTTGATTAGAGGCTTCGTTTTAAAGATATTTGGGATTGAAACATTGCAAAACATCTCAATATCGCCACTTTCTAGCGCCCAAATTTTTTTTCTGGAAAATCTTCATTTTTCCCAGCAAAAATGGTTGTTTATCAACCTAAAACACCTGGAATTCTCATTTCACTTTAGGAATCTTGAGTTTTCTTGAGTTTTAATTTTTAAGGCCTTTGGAATTAAAAATTGAAACCATTTCCAAAAATATTCAGGGGGGTAAAAAATAGGAGAAAAAGGGGAAAGGTACCCCCTATTATCTTCGCCCCTGAAAATGTCTTATGAAATGCGTTATCATTGTTCTATAGAGAATTATTTTAGTGAACTTTGGTTCAAATTTGGATAAAATCGGCTCAACGGTTCAAAAGGTATGCAAAAAAAAACTGTTTTAAAAAACCAACTTTCAAGGCCTGTATCTCCGTGATTACGTTTGCAAGACTATTTTTATGAAGGAACTCCCCTTATTTTTCAATTTTTCAATTTTCTACCTTCCTGTAAATTTTGTTGCATTGATTTCGGGACATCTTGTAGTAGCATTACAAGCAATTTACCTAATGTAGTTAGAAGAGGTAGCCTTGGTAGTGAGTTGTAGTTTGTTAATTTTCATCGAAATTTTGTCGAAATATGCCGAACTGCCGGATTTTCTGACTAGAAAATTACCTACGCGTTTTTGAATCTGGCCCTTACGGCATTGAATTACATAATAATATAATAATGCAAAAATTGCTCGTAAGTACCTAGGTAGTAGGTACTGTATGAATGTTTGATAGCAGTCATAGCGAAGATATGCCTAAAACTCAATACTATGTAGGTGAGTAGCGCTTGCCTGTAAAAAAAAAACGTTTGTGTCCAGTGGCGTATTTAGAGATTTGGGATGCAACAGAAGGCAGACAAAATGCCTCCATCCGGAACCGTGTCGATTTTGGAGATAGGCCTACATAACGCCCAAACCAATCTACTTTCGGAATCAGTTGGAATTTTCCAAAAAAAAAGCCGATACTTGGGCAGGAATTAATTTTTGAGTCGAGTCCTGCTACAAAAGCGAGTCGTTCTGGTCAAAACACGGGCGAGAGGCCCTCTCGAGTGGCAATGGCCAAGAGAAATTTTGAAAATTCAGAAAATGGTGGAAAACTGCAATTGCAGTCTTGATTTTACTCTTCTGTTGTGTTGCTTCCTGCCAAATTTGATTCCAATCCATCAGATAGATTTTGAATAATTAAATGGTAAAATTTTGAACTTTGACATTTTTTATTATTTGACAGATGGGCAATACTTTTAGCTGTTCTGAATACAGCTTTTAAGGGGCTTTCAAATGACATATTGCAAGTCAAGTTCCGTGAGATACAGCTTCAGACATATGTTGACAGTGACACTTCCGTTTGACAGATGACAACCAAAAACTAATGGGCTCGTTCCAACCGCCCCACACAGGCGGAATTTCAAAAAATCGTGGACAAAATTAAATTTTAATTTTTTTTTACTTTTTTTGCAGGAATTCGCTTAAAAATAGCTAGATTGAATGTAATTCTTCAAAAATCACCAGAAAAAACTTTTTTTGTGAACAGAAAAAAATTAATGTTTTAGAACGTCGCGTAGACCTCATGGAAAAATTATTTCGTGAAAAATGTTTTTTTGACACGTAGATTTGGTTGAAAATCCAGTATATTGTAGATATTCAACAAAGTATCAGATGATCCTATTAAATTCCATTTAATTGATTCCGAGTTTAGCGAGTAGGCCGGAGAGAAGGTGTATTTCCAGTTATTCGGCGAAAATTTTGTAATTTACGTAACTGGTCCAATACCAAGCTCCAGATTACAGGAAAAATAGTGGAAAAAAAGTTTCCTTGGGTTGATGAGGGTAGTTAGTGAGGTTTCAAAATTTATTGACTTTACATCCTCCAAAACAGCTCTGTCAAAATTATTAAAAGATTTTCTCACTATCTTTCCTATACCTCCTTTACAGCTTGTATTGGACAAGTTTCACTACTTTTGAGAATCATTCATTTTTTTGGTTTTCGATGACAAGTCCTGGTCGTCACATCCGGTAACTTGTTTGATTTGGCTTAGCAAATGGCTTGCACTTATCCATGAAGTTAGGAGCTTGACAAAATTGTAAGATACGATCTAGCTTATTTTTTTGCTACGCCTACGGTAATAAACTCTGATCGGGATCTAAAATTAAAGTATTGGTTGAAAAAAACTAAATTTTTGTCTTGATAATTATGAATTAAGGTACACATACAGGGTGTTACACTTTTTTTGTCAATATTTCAGGAGATAGTAGAGTATCAAAAAATATGTGGACTTTCTCGAAAAAAAAACATCGGAAACGCATTATAACGGAGATAGAGATTTTCAAAGTTGAGTTTTGCAAATGATTTTTTTTTATTACTTCGAGTTCAATCAATGAATTTTTGATAAAATTTGGTACACATCATAAGTTGTTGTAGTCTGATTGCAAAATCTTTGCCAAAAAAGTTGGAAATATACGAGGAGGTGACATGTACCGGTGACAACGACAGCAACAGACGAGTAGACATCATAGCTTTAGACCGACAGAGTGACATTGGCTACATTATTGACCCGACAATACGTTTTGAAATTAACAGAGACCAACCAACGAACGTCGACATTGAGAAAAACAAAATTTACGAACCGACAAAAACGTTTTTCAAAGACAAATACAAAATCAGTAACATCGAAATTATTGGACTTTTCATAGGAGCTCGCGGAACCATCTCAAAATTTTTCATTGACTTTATAAAAAAATTCTTTATTCAAAAAAACTTTATCAGACAAATTGTTTTAGAAACCTTGAAATATTCCGTTTTAATTTAAAAAAATCATTTATACACCAACTATACAAGATAAAACTTTTAAGGTCTACACCCTACTATACCCCGAGTATTTAAATATTTACCGTCGTTACTTATACTTTTTAAGTCTTTAATATTATTATTGTTAATTATTCCTTGTTATACAGACCACAATTGGTGGTAGGATGTTGAATTTCTTCAATAAATATATATATACAAGATGGTCATATTGGTTTTTGTCACATCTCAAAAATTGTAACTCTTTATTTTTTATTATTTTTCTTTTATTTGCGAAACTACTTATTTTTCGATGCTCTACCATATTCTCAAATATTGAAAAAAAAGTGGAACACTCTGTATAGGAGAAGCGGTTCAATAGAACCAAGTTTTCAAATTTGGTTAAAATTCGAGTGGTGCGTTATTTTGCGATTTTATGTACTCCAAAGTCAACAAAAAAATTAGTTTCTCGTAATATAGCAAGTTATAGCAAAAGATGTTGCCTGGAACATGTACAGTATACCTTTTGGCTTATAAAAATATAAAAATCGCTGCTCGATCGTGCTCGATAGGATACTTTTTGTCTACAGGTAAACAAAAATTCACATTTTTCGAAGATTGAAAACTCTACTTCAAATATTATTTTTTGGGGATGACCAGTGAATATTTTCCAATGAAATATCTATAAATAAATGTAATACAGGCCTCCTGCTATAGCCTCCATATATTTGGATTGAATAAATTCACATGGCAATGTGTCAAGGGCCATTCGAAACGAGTAAGAAAAAGTCCAAAACTGATAACTGGTGACAGCTTTTTTTCAGCATGAACTTCATATCGCTGTATCTTTTTTATCCTTGCACCTGTTAAGCTGAGGGTACCTGATAATTATAGCTAGATTATCCAAGAATATTTTAAAGTGGATAGTTCCTGATCAACTCAATATTTTTATTTTTGGTTTTTGTCCACGATTTTTTGAAATTCCGCCTGTGTGCGCCCCTGGTGACATGACGCCGAGATTTCTGAAAGGGGGAAAACTAGTATGTTGAAACTCAAACTACACAATTATTTCCTTAGTGACCTGATTTTTGCTCCCTGGCTCCCGTACCACTGGCGGCTCCAGCATTTTCGAACAGGGGGTACGATTCACCGACCAGGGCGCCCTTAAGGTAAGGGCTACAATCGAAATAAGCCCCATGCTTCTCTCCAGTGGCGTACCCAGATTTATGAACAAGGGGAGGGGGTCGAGGAGGTTTTGTGTAATGTTAAAAGATCGTCTCTGTACTGGACGGCCGCAGCCACTAAAAACTAGCGCCGCAGGCGAAAATTTTTGGCCATAATAGTATTAATATTATTGACAATAATAAACAGAAAAAAGGAGAGCCTCTCTAATTCATTTTGTTCTCTTCCCTTCGAGGCTCAGGCAAAACTCAAAAGTGCAAAACTATTCAAAAAAACATAACCTTAATTCTGTTTTTGAAACAGAATGATACCTGTCAAGTATAGGTATAATCAATCAAATGATAATTCGCCAGGGGATATTAGTCGAAGCCTTAAGGGGAGAATTTATACCCTTCATCCCTCCCCCGTGGGTACGCCCCTGCTTCTCTTTATGACTTTACTTGAACTCCCTATATGTAGTTGATTCATAAGCGATTTTCAAAGAAAAACGATCATGACAACAACTTGGTTTTGATAGTATAAATTGAACTCTTTTCTACGTATCTATTCTACAAAACTAAATTTACACCTATCTGCCTCTTCTGTAATCACCAACAGGGTATTTAGTCAGTCTTCAGTCATCGTAGACCAACTTTTGGTTCTGGCGGAGCCTGGAGGCTCTAGCCCTCAACAGATTAGAAAATATTATTTTTTTGTCATAGCTTCCAGATTGGCGAATCAATTTTTCTGAAACTTGGCTCATAAGGAACCAGGGTGCAAAGATTTGAATCAAGTTGATTTAAATCGTGATTTAAATCAACCGATTTTTTTATTTTAATCATTTGATTTAAATCACTTTATCGTATTTGATTTCCCGGTACAGTTTTATTTACGAAATACCGCCAAACTTCATCTCCTTCTCGTCCCGACATTTTTCTCCGAGTGCTAAGCAAATATAAAATCTCGTATATCACCACAACCAGCCTACCATCCCACCCCTGACAAACGACGAACCATACTAAGACGCAACGACACCTGTTGTTTTAACAAGTACCTATTGTGAATTAATTGCATATTGTTCAATATATTTAGTATGGGTAATGATTGGAATCATACTGAGTTCCCAGAGTTTCAGCTTTTCTGGTGAAAACCGAGAGCTTCAAACTTTAAATATGTATAAAAAACAAAGAAACTCGACACCGGAAGAGTATCTATATTTTTTGTACTGTATTTTAGCCTTAACTGACACAGATTTTTTAAATTGGCAAACAATTTGACAAACCGGAAAAATCTGATCTAAATAAAAAACCTCCAATTTAAATCAAAAAAATTTGTTTTAAATAAAAAAAATCCGATTTAAATAAAAAAAAATCTTTTTTTTTGATTTTTCATTTAAATTATGATTTTTTGCACCCTGTAAGGAACACGGATTTACTTACTCATTGTTTGGTTGAATGCATTATTTTGGAATGTATCTTCTAAAGCAACCATTTCTTCTTTTTCCCGCGGAGTAGGTAATGAGTGATTTCCCGCCCTCTTACATAGTATGTAATGGATCAATTACCATAATGGTTGTGAGTAAAAGTACATTACATACTGAGACGAAAAGAGGTTCATTACAGACAAGCGCCAAGGTAGCTGCAGAGCGCGCCGCGAGCCGATGGTTCGTAATGGTTTATTTCCCAACATTTTCAAAAGTCATTGATGAATAATGATTATGGTGGTTGTGAGTAGAAGTTCTTTCCACCTTCATAGATGTTATGAGAATAGTTCCAAGATTTTATCGCGCGACGCCCAAATCGAATTTCCACAGGTAACATAATCAATTTCATTGGCGAGTTTTTATCACGTTAATTATTTTTTACAAAGAGTAATCCATCGGTACTACTTGTTGATTTTTTTTCAAAATTATAAGCTTGACGTTTGGCGCCCCTGATTTGCAACAGGGGGTACGGCCGTACCGTCGTACCCCCCGTGGAGCCGCCAGTGTCCCGTACTAATAATAATTGGGGGGCAATAGTATCAAGTGTCATGGGAAAGATGCATTTCAAGATTATGAATAATCTGATTTTGGACGTGATAAACCATACCGAAACAGCAGGAGCACGAAAATCGGTGCCAATTCTAGCTTTCGCACCAGTTTGCAGGTGGCGACGAGTCTGTTTTTAACCCAGGATGACAGGATGTGTATATCATGGAGAGCCCATGTGTTCAGGACAGATTGCGACCACTTTTTCATCGTCAGCCATATAATGGTACGAATAACTTCCGAGGCGCTGATTTTGTTTTCAAAACAATGCCATTTGTAAAAATTCATATTGCATGAAGCTCTTTTTGAAATTTTAATAATGGCATTTAACCTAATGCCCTCTTCGAAGCAACTTTTTTTCAAAAGATACGCTGAAGAATAATGGCTCTAGCTAGTTCCATTATGAAAGACTTATTTTTTTCGCACTTTGGTCGCGTTATGGTGACCCGTCGGCTATGCAATTTACCATGGTTTTCCTGTAAAACGAAAAATTGAAAATGCAGAAACCTACCAACTGCTTGACAGAAGAGGGACAATGGGACATCTTTTGTTATTGTTGGTTTTCCGAGAACAACTATAAATTGTGTAATGGATCTTCCACAGGGAAGAATATTTGATCTAACAGGAGAAAGTTTTTGTCTACAGCAAATGTGACACAACAAAACGAAAATTACCATAGGTAGTGACCAGCGAGTGATGATTGTGTGAAACAATGGGAGAAAATATGAAATCAAGGATTCGTTCTTTTAATACAGCATGGTTGAAAATTCGTTGGCGGAAACAGAACCGAGCTCGCGGGTAAAGGAAAAATGAAGTAATCGTTAATTCGTGCAGGTTACAAACTTCCGCCGGAACTTTGCTGCCGTGCACAGTACTCGCGCCCCTCTCAAGGACACACCTATAATGAAAGTATTACCTACCCGGTGGAAATTCAAGTCGCGGTGTCCCTTAGATTTATTTAAATTAAACTTGATGTGTCCAATTTTAACGGCGTGCTGAATTTTGGCTTCGAAACCCCACCACGTCCTCCGCCTTCCTGAAACCGGATGCGGCTTGTGGCAGTTTTACTTGCACTCACGGCGTGTTTTCTTAAAAACTGAGGGTGTCTGGCACACACCCTCGAACAAACATGTGTGTTTATAAATCAAAGCTCAAATATGGTGTCCAATGGTTGCCATAATAAAGACTTTTTTTCAGAAATAGACGTGTAGATACCTACCTTCAAGTCAAGCGGAATTTTAACGATGGCAATGCCTATACACGAGATGATAAGGATGTTCTACGGGTATTGCTATTGCTGATATCTATACCTAACTTTGACTGAATACTTCAGATTTCAGACGCCATAGCTTTATCTTAATCTGCCGGCAAGATCGTGGGTAATCTGAATAAATGGATCAGTAGTTCGAAGAAGAAAGAAAACATTCAGGGTTAAATGAGTACGTTTTTGACGGTTTGGTGCTGAGAATAATGTTTAAGTGGTAGCGGAAATAAGTTAGTGTTCTGGACAAAAGTGTGACAATGGAGACTTCCACGGGTTTTGGAAGAGAATGAAATCAAATACTACTAGAGCCATCGTGGAGCTCACATATTTTTTTATTTGATATTATTGCGTTCATTTAGGCATAGAAAAATTATTTTTCGTAATCGTTTCTTAGATACATAACGCGCAAAGTAATACATAATCAAAAATATAAGTTTTGCAGTTTATGTATCTAGTTCGACGTCTGTCAAAGTAGTGTCAAAATTTACAAGAAATTCGAGTTTTCACTCAATTCAAGCAACGAATACGAAAAACGTTGTTCGACACACGAGCGCTGGGCTTTTTCAGGCCCTCAGCCTCTTTTGCAGCATTCGGCTACGCCTCATGATGGCAAACAAGGCTTCGGGCCTGAAAACGCGCTCTTGTATCGAAAAATACTATTGTGTAACATACCTACTAATATGGGAATCGAATGCACGACAGATGGGGCCACGTGGAAAGATGTAATTTTATTTTTGATCTTCTTTGGTTGAATGTAGTGCGGACTCGAAACAACGACTTGAACAATATCAATATCAACAACAAATGACGGCTTTCAAGACATTTTAAAGTGTCGAATCACACTTCAAAAGTGATTGAAAATTGAAGGCATCAAAATTCTGTAAAACAGGTCACTTCGGTTTGCCTAAGGTTGACCGAGTGACGTCATAGGATTAATCAAATGATTAAGGACGGAGTCATATTGGTGACATAACCTTTATGACTTCTTTTTTGTTGTTGGACAATAAAGCCTATTATTATAAGCGTTGCGAAATCAATCCGTCTTGAGTTTATTCCTTGACGGATTCTTGCCGTTTTGGTCTCTTTTTAAAGCTACAAGGATGTACTTTGGTTTGATCTACAATGGCCCATTGGCATTTCCGAAATAAAAAAAAATAAATTTTGACATTTGAAAAAATTATTTTTGGATTTTGGAAATGCCAATGGGCTCAAACCAAAGTACATCCTTGTAGCTTTCGAAAGAGACCAAAATGGTGGAAATCCGTCAAGGAATAAACCCAGACGGATTGGTTTCGCAACGCTTATTTTACCAATTGAACTCCGTCCTTAAAAGAATTCTTTACACGACCGGGTGTAAAGAAGTGACCCTTTTTACCCTCATTTTCAGGCGTAAAGTGACTCATTTAGCCCAAGCGGCCTTGGGTTTTTAAGGGTCAAAAAACAAATAATTATTTGTAATTATTATTAAATGTCACAAACTAATAAATTTGTTGAAATGCACAGCTCAGAGGCATTTGGGACACCCCCAAAGGCAGGGAAGGGTGTATGGTTTCACTTATTAAGTTTCTCGTTGAATTGTTTGCATTGAAAATACACATATTCGAAACTTCGAGAGTGAGGTTATGTGCGTTGACGGCTAGCCGGATTCCTATTTCTCGGAGAGTTCCGTGCTCAGTTTTTTTGAGGGGGCAGGCGAATACTAAATTTGAATAGTCGTTTTCGATACAAAAGCGCGATTTCAGGCGCGAAGCCGTGGTTGCCATCATAAAACGTGTAGCCGAATGAATATTTCAGTTTGTATCCGTCTGCCTGTCTCTTTACGTAGGCTGTAACTTTGTGGGTATTTTCCAAAATCGGTGTCGTCCTTAACTGAAAGGGTTGTCTTCAGCATGGAAAACACGGACCACAAAGTAGAAGGCTTCACCACTTTGGATTTTTCAGCTAAGTATAGGTATACCTAAGTTCTCATGTATTTTTTTTTTGGACTTCTCCGGCAGAAGATCAAGTGTGGCTTGAGAAGCCATCGCCATCGGCGGGAGGAGTGCAGCGCCTCAAAAATGAAACTTCTTGCTGGGTGCTTTTCAATAAAAAAGAGACTGACATTAGTGATAATTATTAAATGACAAGTAAAAACAAAATCATAGGTGCCCATAATGTCCTTGCTAACTAGATCGATCTATGATCGCTTTTTAGTTTTTCGGCTTTTATGGTTCAAAATCAAATTCAAAAAAAGAATGGGTCGTGTAAAAAACGTTGTATGCAGCTCAAGCGTAAAGCCTGTTTTCGGCCCTCTGTCTGAATGTGCCCTCGCTTAAAACAGTCGTTTTACGCTCTTACTACATAAATAACTATTTTGTGAAACCAGCGAAAAAAATGGACGCAGTTAATTCACGATATGAACAATCAGATCAGAAACTATCAGGCAAACTTATGAAAATCAATAAAAAAATTCAGGATAACACGTAGAAACTGTGAAAACAATTTTTTTACCCCCCTCAAGTACTGTGGTTATTAGCAGGATATTTTCTGCTTTACGTTTGTTAGAGTTTGACTCTTGACGGTTTTTCAAACAATATTAAATCGTGAAGATAAACATTGTTTGATTATAAAACCGCTTGAAACAGACAGGATGTATAATAAATTATCGCAGAAGCGGGAAGCTGGGGTTTGATAAAAAAATCTGTTTACAATGTAGGTATGCATTTTTAATTCCTACGCACCTCAAAGGAAAAACCGAAGAGAAAACTGAACAAACATTCCAATTGTAAACGTTCAGATGAAATACGTTACATATTGTGCAACTCTTATTCCTTCTCTTTTAAACCTGTTAATCTCAGACAGGTAGGAAGGTAAGATAGAAACTAAAAATGTACCTAACTATGACAACGATTACTGACAACTGATGTCCAACCACTGCTAGTTACCCCACAGGAGCAATGAGAACGCTCTCCCTAGCGCTCAAAATCTGTATTTCGTGAGATATTTCGTCATGTACCGAGTAATGGAAGTTTCATGGAAGACGAGGGGGAGGGGGCGAGCGGGAGGGAGTTGTTGACCCAGAGAAGGGGCTAGCTCCATCCACCGTTGTCTATCTCAAGCTATTTTGGTAGGTACCTATATTTGTTTTTGAAGACAGCTTCGCTAATAGGTCCCGACGATGTTTCCATGAAGTTTCAGATTTAAGACGTTGCAACCGCATGGATGATGAATTGGCAATAATTATTGTTGTCGTGCTTTGCAATGAATCGTGATCAAATTGCAGTGTGTCTTGTATTTGCGGCTTGACGTCACGATCTCCAGAGGAAGAAGCGTTCCACCATCTTCATGCCGGGCTTCAAGCTGGCGAAGTTCCCGGCCAGAGAGCTTTTGTCTTTATGGATGCGGGAGTATAGGTATACGAATTTGAATAATACCGTCTGCGAGCCTAATGTCCTAAGTAATATCTGCTGTTGTTGTTGAATGAAACGGAGTGGTGCACGCGCCTTGAAAGGAACGGAAGGAAGAGCGACGAAGGGCTCATACATATAATTATGCACGTGTTAGTGTGATTCAAAGCATGACGGACGCTTTTTAGCGACTTCCTTAACTTCGGCTATAAGGTGAACCCGAGAATACTCACGTTACATGTGTGCTTATCTGCGACGATCCTCCTCCATCGCGTGCACCACAAAGCTCGAGGGGTGAGGTGAACGTGCTGCGATATTTCATCAACCAACCCCTCCTGCATTGTTTCTGCACAGATACGACGTCGATGTCTGTTCCAGTCGTTGGTACATGCTGCTGAAATAACTCCTGCTTCATTATTTCTGTTTCTTGGTCTTGAACTCTTGACAGAACGGTGGACTCTCAAAATTGATCAAAAGAGCGTTGCTCAAATGCATCAAACATTTCGATTGGATTGATCTAAGATTTCCGATCGAAATGCAATAATTGTTTTGGTTCATTGTACACCATGATCCACGTGTTTGTTCACATGCGCATAATGCCCTTATGGGGTGTATTACGCTTATTAAGCACCATGCTGGCGGGTGCATTCGCTTTTATGAACGGAAACTCACATATGGCTGGTTGAACGATGGGGGGAACTCCAAACCGCTAAGGGCATTGCTCTAGACTGAATATTGATTATGTCAGATGTGATGAGGGGGTGCAAAATTACACCGACCTCGTATTCACCACCACCACTCGGGACCCGGCGGTGACTCATAATGACATTGTTTGCGATAGAAATGGCACATGTCTGGAATCGTTTTCACTTTTTAAACTTGTCGGATCAATTTTATTATCAGGTCAGAGACGAGATTGATTCTGCATGATTGAATATAGCAATGAGCTTGACGTTTGCACTTCGAAAGTCCTCGCGAATTGACTGGAACTAGACTAGAATATCTACTGAATAGTTAAAAGTGTAATTTCAGATTTTTGGAAATCATATAATATTATGTATAGGTAGGTGTGCATGCTTAGCAGTGCAATGCATGCGGTACAGACGCAAGTGGAATGTACCTGCCAAATTTTGATTTATTCTATAAATTCGTCCCAAAGATATGGCCGATCAAAAAATCGACAAAATACATGAACCACCTTCAACTTCGAAACGAAGAGAGTTAGAAAAATTTCGAAGCTAGATCCTGATATTCCTAATTCGCCTTGAAAAACGCTAACTGACCTTACTCTGTGTCGACCTTACCATGAAACACCCTGTATGGGTGGAAAAAACTGAATTTCTTTCTTGGTAACCCTGAATTGAGGTATACATACCTACATCAGAGTGTTACACTTTTTTTAGGCAATATTTTAGGGGATAGTAAAGTATCAAAAAATGAGTGAACTTTCTCGAAAAAATTACATCGGAAACGCATTATAACGGGAATAGAGCCTTTCAAAGTTGAGTTATGGAAATGTTTTTTTTTTGTTATAACTCCAAGTTTAATTACTGAATTTTGACCAAATTTGGTACACATCGTAGTAGGTTGATGTATTCCCACAAGCTGGTCATATCGATTTTTGTCACATATTTGGAAAATTGTAACTTTCAATTTTTCGTCTTTTTCTGGGAAAGTACTTATTTTTCGATGCTCTACCATCTCCTCAAATATTAGCGAAAAAAAAGCGGAACACCTGTATAGGAGAAGCTGTTCAAAAAGAATCAGTTCTCAAATTTCGCTTAGAATTTGAGTGGTGTGTTATTTTGCGATTTTATGTACTTTGAGTCAAAAAAAAATTTGTTTATCATGATATAGCAAGTTATAGCCAAATATATTGCCTGAAACATGTACAGTATAATTTTTTGGCCTTTAAAAATAAACTGCTCGTCAAAAGTTAAGCATAGAGCAAAATTTGCTCCCATTTCAAGCATGGATATCTTAGGAAAAAAATATCCGATTTGAAAGAAGTTTATGGTGGCTGGTAGAAGTGGTAGAGCTCTTCTTCAGCTGCAAGACGCTGTGTCGACTTACGGCACCAATAACTTTCTCCATGATATACAGAATGCCAAAGGAAGGAGTGTCAGAAGTGTTAATTTTTGAAGTCGTGGAACTTTTTTAGGAAAAATTTCGGATTTTTTGTCTCTTGAGTTTTAGAAAGCGGATATCAATATCTCGAAACGGTTTTCAACTTTTAATCGTATTTTGTTTTTTAAAGAGTTCTTGATTTTTTTGTGAAACTTAGATTTTTTTATGCAGAATTTGCTAGAGCTGTTGCTTTTTCTTGAAAATTCATAAAACCGTTCATAATTGCTGGATGAATTATACAATGAGAAAGTTTGAGCCCATGGGCCTCCAGAAGAGGATATCCTCTGGACCTCTTCAGGGGAGATGCCCAATGAAGCATGCTGCGACATCACTTTGACACTTGCTGAACCCAGCATGAATAAAAATGCAAGACTTGTGACCATACGTTGCATCAAAATTACCATGGTAACATTGGTAACCAATTAGTCCCATCATGGGTGATTTTGTTACTGCCCAAGTCACTGGAAATTTTCAGAAGTGATATCTCCTAGACGAGTAGAGATAGAGCCATAATTCTTTTTAGCGCATTTTCCATCTTGATGAAAATGGCTATTGCAACCGCTTTGTCCGTCCGTCCGTCCGTTCCTCGAACTCCACCCAAACTAGACGCCCTAGCTTACTAATTTTTTCGCTGTTACATAGCTGCCACTCCCAAAGGAGGGCTAGGCTATATTAAATGTGTATATTGCGCCGCCAACATAGAGTAAACCGCCCCCGATAAACTTGAAATAACATGATATTGCAATTTCTCCCAGACCTACTGCTCTGGTGTTCTCATTTTATGAATAATACATAGTTGCCACTTATAAACGTAAGCCCAGAAACATTCCGCCTTCAATATGCGCCGCCGATATGAAAAAATTGCTAAAAACCGCCCCAAATCACTTTAAAATGAAAAACATAAACCCGAAGACATAGCGATCTAATTCTTTCGGTATATGAACATCTGACTAAAAATGGAATAGTATAGGCTACTTTTGGTTAGTCGCCGCCCCCAGATTCCGCCCCCAAACGACAAATAGTGCAACTTTCACAATTTTACTGATTGAGATGTTCTCTCAAACATTTAGAAACTACCAACTCAAATTGTGCAATCTTTGCTTAGCCGAACGCTGCCGCTCCCACACGCCACCCCAAAGTAAGAGATAAATGAAAAACATGAACCCGAAGACATAACGATCTAAGTCTTTCGCTATATAGATAGCTGACTAAAAATGGGAAAGGATAGGCTACTTGTGATATGGCGCCGCCTTCAGCTTCCGCCCCCAAAAGAAAAAAGTGCAACTTTCAACAATTTAGACTGATTCAGATGTTGATGTTACGTCAAACATTCAGGAACTGTCAACTCGAACTGTGCAAGAATTTCTTTGCCAAACTCTGCCGCTCCCACACGCCGCCCCAAAAGCAAGAGATAAATGTAAAACATAAACCTGAAGACATAGCGATCCAATTCTCTCGCTATATAGATAGCTCACTGAAAATAGGAAAAGATAGGTCACTTTTGATTAACCGCCGCCTCCAGCTCCCGCCCCCAAAACAAAAAAAACAACTTTCACAATTTTCACTGATTGTTATATTCCCTTAAATATTTAAAAAATCCCAACTCAAACTGTGCAACAGTTACTTTCCCGAATGCTGCCGCCCCCACACGCTGCCCTCAAAGTAAGAGATGAATGAAAAACATAAACCTGAAGACATAACGATCTAATTCTTTCGCTATATGGATAGCCGACTAAAAATGGGAAAAATAGGCTACTGTTGATTAGTGGCTGCTCCCAGCCTCCAAACAAAAAAATATTGATGATTGAAAGAATTTTCATTCAAATCTGTTTCATTGACAAATACTTCATTCTGATAACAAAAAATCACAATGAGTTTCGACTGAAGAGAGTGGGCAAAGAATGATGTTTCTCCTTCAACCAAATTTCTTTACATCCATAATATGCCTCTTTAAGAAAATGCGCTACTGAGACTCACGCACGTGAAGGCATACTCACTTGTTTTGATTTCAATCGGACACATTATTAGCTATTCGAGCACGATATGCAAATTTTTCACGTTCATACTTTTTTAGTGGTGGGGGGGGGGGGGGGGTAAATGTGACGTTTGTAATGTCAAAACTTTTTTTTTGTACTTGTCATCATTGAAATGTCAACATGAATGTAATCTACCACTTAACATCAGTAGTGAAAACAAAAGACACGAAAGTATATCTTCATATCGACATTTCAATGATGACAAGTATAAGAAAAAAATTCCGACATGACAAACGTCAAAATTAACCCCCCCCCCCCCCCCACTGAAAAAGTCCAAACGTGAAAAATTTGCACATCATGCTTGAATGACCAATAATGTGTTCGATTGAAGTCAAAAAAAGAATTATGGCTCTATCTCTACTCGTCTAGGAGATATCACTTCTGGAAATTTCCAGTGACTTGGGCAGAGTAACAAAATCACCCATGATGGGTATAATTGGTAATCATGGTAATTTTTATTCATGCTGGGTTCAATAAGGGTCAAAGTGATGTCGCAGCATGCTTCATTGGGCATCTTCCCCTGAAGAGGTCCAGAGGATAACTTCTTCTGGAAGCCCAAGAGGTCACATTTTCTCATGGTATAATCCATCGAGTAATTGTTTCTGTGAATTTTCAAGAAAAAGCAACAGCCCTAGCAAATTTTGCATAAAAAAATCTAAGTTCCACAAAAAAATCAAGATATCTTTGAAGAAACAAAATACGATCAAAAGTCAAAAATTCGAGATATTGATATCCGCTTTCTAAAACTCAAGAGAAAAAAAATACGGAATTTCTTCTAAAAAAGTTCCACGCCTTCAAAAATTAACCCTTTTGAAACTCTTTCCCTTTATATCCTGCGTATATCATGGACAAAGTCAATGGTGACGTAAGTCGACATAGCATCTTGTAGCTGAAGAAGAGCTTTTCCAGGCACCATACATTTTTTTCAAATCGGATATCTTTTCCCTAAGAAATCTTTGCTTGAAATTGGAGCAAAATTTGGTCTATGCTCAACTTTTGACAAGCAGTTTATAAAAATCGCCAGTCGATTGTGATCGATAGGATTCTTTTTGTCTACAGACTAACAAAAATTCACTTTTTTCAAAGATTGAAAACTCTACGTCTACTAAACGTCTACTTCAAATATAATTTTTTGGGGATGACCAGTCGATATTTTCCATTGAAATATCTATTATGTAAATGTGATACAGACGTCCTGCTGTTATAGACTCCATATCTTTGAATTGAATAAATCCACACGGTGTGTAAAGGGCCATTCGAAACGAGTGAGAAAAAGTCTAAAACGATAACTGGTGACAGCTTTTTTTCAGTGTGAACTTCATATCGCTGTATATACAATGGCTGTATCTTTTTATCCTTGCACTTGTTAAGCTGAGAGTACCCGATAATTATAACTAGATCATCCAATTTTTAAAATGGATAGTTCCCGATCAACTCAATATTATTTTTGGTTAATGGTTAAATAATACTTTATTTTTGGTTTTCGTCCACGATTTCTTGAAATTCCGCCTATGTGCACCGATTTATTGCTATGGAAAGCGCTCAAGCCTTCGCGTTTACAGTCCTATTCTTGAACATAAATTTATTCTTGAGGTAATAATGAGAAAAATACCATTCGTTCACTGTGCCTTTTTTAGATAATTTTTCATTCTCAATTTTGCAGTGAATAAGTAGAGCCATATTTTTTTCAATATTAACCACAACGATAAGTTTTTGTCAAAAGATAAGGCTGTTTAGCACGAAGACGTGAGGATATTTTCTAGCCATTGATCGATGCGTTCTATTAATGGAAAATCATCAGGTAAATTAGAAATAGCTTGATTAAAACCGTTTTTAAATCAATAGGCGTGTCGATTAGGGGGCGATTAACTGTCTGGCGTCGTTATCCCGCATGGGGCTCATGGTAAATAGTCGACGTCGTTTTCGACTATCAGCATTATGTTCGATTCACGTCAGTGCGCCGCGTGGTAGGGCGTCTATCTGGAAGCGTTGGGCGAACGAATCAAAAACTAACGCGACAGAAGTCGTTGTCGTTACATATACATTCACTAAAAATCTTGATCGAAATGAGCATTAGCATGAGTGACAGGTTGTTTTGCTCAGTTGGTACATGTATTTAGTTTTCGATTATATCTATATTCTAATACCATCAATAAGCCTGCTAAAATCCAAGACACTCAGAGACGCTGAGCCATGGGTTCGTGCTTATGGGAAACTAAAATTGTCGGATCCTCTTTTGCCATAACATTGGTACCTAAACGCGAAAAATCAATTACACACGAATTCATTTCGATGATTTCACGAAGTAATTGGTAACACGTGTCATTATAACTACTTCCTAGTTCGTTAACGGCTGTGTTCATGAGGTTTGTTGATCCACATTGTTGGCACCTGGTTTGGCTCGCGCTACAAGCTAGCAGGGTGGATATCAACGGCCGATAAGGGCGCGCACCCCAACGCACGCACTATATATACCGGCACATACTAGGACTAGGTACCCAGATCCCTCCCCTCACCACCGGCAGACTCACATGTTACAAAAAAAAAACGGACCATTTCGTCTTGCAGAATATACGTACGAATCGGCCACATCTAAAAACAAGCGAATATGCCTCATGGGCATGAGGCTCAGTAGCGCACTTCCTTTTTGGAGGATTAGTGAACGCAAGATGTTAAGTGATTAGGGTTCTACCGTCTTGGGCAAAAAATTGCAATATGGCGGCCAAAATATCGACAGAATCATGAAATTCGGCTTGAAAATCAAAATGATCGTACTAGACAAGGGTAAGTTCCAAGTTTCATGAAAATCGTTCCACTAACAAGAGATTTCAATATGGCGGCCAAGATGGCGGCAGAATTATGAAACTCAGCTTGAAAATAGGAATGATCGTACGAGACAAGCGGAACTCTCAAGTTTCATGAAAATCTTTCCACTTATAAGAGATTTCAATATGGCGGCCAAGATGGTGGGGCAATCATAAAATTTGGCTTGAAAATAAGAATGATCATACTAGACAAGGGTGAGTTTCAAGTTTCATGACAATCGTTCCACTAATAAGAAATTTCAATATGGCAGCCAAGATGGCGGCCGAATTATGAAAGCCAACCTGCCTATTTGGTCCTTGAGGACCTAAGCTATCCACCGGATAAAGTTCAATCTTCAACGGCTGTAGCTTTATTTCCCAAGGAGAAGTTCAACTTCATCGAAGTGCACAGGAGATCTCTGTTTTTTGAGAATAATGATAACGATGTATGGATAACAAAAATAGTGCCCATTGGCCACCCTTGGAGACATCAGCTATTAATCGGAAAAAAGTTCCAAGACTCTTGTTTCAATTCTCGAGAAGGAGTACAGCGTCTTAATTTCTGCACGGACTCGGACAGACAGACAGACAGACAGACAGACAAACCGGCCACATAAGCGTCATTCTGTTACTTATATAAAAAAATGTGCTCCAACTGATTTCGACCTTCTGAACACGAATATCGGGTTCACTTTTGAATTGGAACATTTCTTTTTTATCGAAAAACCGAAAAAATGGTAGCCTTGTCACATGATTTTTAGTGATACCTACCTACCTACTTTTTTTTTGTTATTGAGCGAACATGTTTCGTAATTTGAGTGCCATTATCCTTCAGGTACCTAGTATTGGCTATTTCAAAATGTTCAATTACTATTTCGGCACGTCTGATTTTAAATTTGTAGGGTCGTGTAATATGCGCCGAGCCGTGGCTTTGCGGCCGTTTTCAAAAATCGATAACAATTGACCCAACGGTCGGATCGAAGTGGGGTTTTTGTCAAAAGAAAGTTCAAATTGTTCTCTAAATATAATGCCGTACATGCAGTGATGTATTTCATTAAGAAATTGTAGTTGCCTGCATATCGCAACTTTCTACATCTTACCGCGAATGCCAGCACTTGATCGGCGAAGCCGCCCTACACCAAAATGTTATTTTTGTAATTGTTCATGATTATTTCGGCAACATTTTTCTTGATTCGCGTACCAAGGCCATGAGCTACCCATTCGAGTTGAAATATTTTCTGTATTGAATTTCGTTTTGTTCGGAGGAAAGGATATCAAGCACCAGCAAGCAACGAATAAATCATTTGCGGCCGAGCCGTAGTTTCGGAGTCATGTTCAAAAATTAAAAACTACTAATCGGCACCTCGCACCGATGTGAAATTTTCAATAAAATAAAGTTCAAATCATCCTCTAAATATAACTCCGCATATGTATTATGGTAAAATGATAAGATCGGGTACTTCCTCGCATGTGATAACTTTCGAGATCAGGCCGGCTTCTGAAATGCAGCATTCAACGGCGATGCCGCGTCACACTAAATTGTTATTATTGTCATTGTTTATTATTATTTCGTCAAGATTTTTCTTGGTTCGGGATACAAGGTCATGAGCTACCCAATGGAGTAAAAAATTTTCGCAAAAACCTTTTCGTCTAGGACTAGATGCGGGGACGGACGGACGGACGGACGGACGGACGGACAAAGCGAGGACAAAAGCGCCTTCCCGTTTGGAGAAGTGCGCTAAAAATCGGTTGTGTCACCCCAAAACTTGCCCGACAAGTAACAAGGAATGCATGGAAATTTTATTATGAGACGTTCCTTCGAGCGGGAAGAAAGAATTCAGATATTTTCTCTCATGAGGGATTCATTTCGAGCTCCATCATTTGAGTTTGAACTCGATAAGCTAGGCCGGTTACCTACTCATTTCAAAGAGGAAAACTCTCGGAAAACTCGAAGAATTTTAAGAGAAATTGCCTGAAAATGTTCAAGAATCATTTACCTTCTGTTTAAAAAAAGTTGGTATAAATCTGTTCACAAGCTAAAAAGCTAGAAATTTGCAGTTTTTCTCAAGGAACCAAATTGTGTAGAAAGAAAAGCGAGTGAGGCAGTCAGACGCATTGGTACATAGATGGAGGTGAACGATATGAAGCTGGCACCACAGAAACATAAAAAATAATTTGCAGGGAATTGAAAATTTTGAAAATTCGAATTTTCCGCGAAAACCTTGAATCTTTTTCCTGAACATCTTATTGTAAGATCGTCATCGTTATTGTATCACGATGTCGCCACTGTCAGAATGATGCGCCTGTCGGGAGACAATGTGGAGCTGTCAATCGTGGTCATCGAACGAAATATCATTTCTGACATAATCGAGGTCTTGAGCTTGATAACAGCCGCAACGTCTATCTGATCGACTTGAAATTTGGTACACAGACATGGTTTGGCCGTCGAATGAGCCCATTATTTTTTTGCTGTCATCTGTCAAACGAAAGTGTCACTATCAAAAAATGACAGAAGCTATATCTCGCGGAACTTGACTTGCAATATGCCGTTTGGAAGCCCATAAAAAACAAACAAGCATAACAAACAGTGAACGCGGCACGGCGCGGCGATTTACTGTATGCAAGCACACGCCAGGCGACGTTCCAACTCAATGCGCCAGAAAAAAATTCATAACTGACAAACTATACGGCCTAGATCAATGAAACTTTCTTTAAAATTTTCTCCGATATTTCGGCTTCATTTTCCTCGCAGGTTGTATGTAAAAATTCCTACAAGGAAAGAAGTTCCTCGCATGGTCAAAAAGGGACTGCATTTTTGATCAATATAATGTTTATTGTTCTATAAACACGTTCTTGAACAATAATCATTAGTCAGTGATGTACCATTGGAAAGGTTTTTGAATGTACTTTTATTTAAAAAAAAGAACAGACCGATAGCTCAACTGGATCCAGAAATATAACGTTGTGAATGCTGAACTGCTAATTTCCAATTTTTGAGGTTTTCTGTCCATAAAAAAGCTCCCTACCACAAGCTCATCCCCAAAATGACCATACATACGTGGAATTTGATTCTCTATAAGACCTATAAGGTTTGGTGCTGTTATACCTTAAAAAAAAAACGACGACTTTTCAGGCCGATTTCGCTTTACTATATTTGGGGCTCATCACATGTCGAAGTTTGCATTCAGTTTTTTCAAATTCACGGAATGTGCTAATTTCATTTTGAAAAAATTACCGTCGGTAAACCGGAACCGTGTTGATTTTTAAAATGGGTCTTTACGACGCACAATCCAATTCACTTTTGGTATCAGTTGAAATTTTTTTAAATAAGTCGATTCCCGAGCAAGAATGAATTTTTTAGTCCTGCATCAAAAGCGAGTCGTCCTGGTCAAATACGGGCGAGGCGAGAGGCTCTTTTGGGTGGCAACGGCTAGGAGAAATTTGTAAAATTCATAACGCTCGACTGGAAAATGGTGGAGAATTGCAACTGCAGACTTCATTTGACTCTTGTTGTATTACTTCCTGCCGAATTTGGTCCCAATCCATGGGATAGATTTTTAATAATTTGAATTGTGAAGTTTTAAACTTTGACTAGGGCAATACTTTCAACTGTTCTGAATACAGTTTTTTATGGGCTTCCAAACGGCATATTGCAAGTCAAGTTCCGCGAGATATAGCTTCTGTCATTTTTTGATAGTGACACTTTCGTTTGACAGATGACAGCAAAAAAATAATGGGCTCATTCGACGGCCAAACCATGTCTGTGTACCAAATTTCAAGTCGATCAGATAGACGTTGCGGCTGTTATCAAGCTCATTTTTACAAAAAGAACTGAGTTCGCAGACCTCGATTATGTCAGAAATGATATTTCTTTCGATGACCACGATTGACAGCTCCACATTGTCTCCCGACAGGCGCATCATTCTGACAGTGGCGACATCGTGATTCAGCAGATTCTAGTTATTCAGAAACGACTTCAAACATGATTGAATAGCAGTGTTTAGTGCTTGCAACAAAAAATAGTCATGTCCACCTTGTACCCCGGTAAATCCTGGACCAGCATCAGTAGGGGGGGGGGGGGTCGATTAATTGAAAAGAACAACGACCCAATTAGTCATTTTGGTTAACGGAGCAATTATGCCGAAGTTCTTGTTTCCTTGTTTGTATCGCAAAATTCCGGATTTCTTGTGTATACGAATATTTGAATTTTGTAGGGAGCGCATCACGCACATTCAATTAAATTGTAAGAAAAATCGGGAATCACCGCAATTGACAAAAACTCACACTGTTGTGCGCCCGATTGGCGCCAGATATAATTTCGCTGCAACAAGCCAAGTGCATCGAGAACCTACGCCTTTTATCTGGTGGATCTTGAAAGAACGAGAATGCTTGAGTAAAAAATCAGTTCTTTATCTGGTGGGTCCGAAAAGAAGGAAGATACTTGAGACGAAAATAGACTCCTTACCGGCTAAACAATTGAGTCAAAAATCGGTCTGTAAAATGTCTCGTCGGTGATTTGGTGAGTCGATGAATCAGCAAGTCGGTGAAATACCCTGTCGGTGGATTGGTGAGTCCGTGAGTTGACATGTCGGTGGATTTGCTAGTCGGTGATTTGGTTGTCGGTGAAATGTCCACGTTGATTTTGAGTCAGAAAACAGTGTCACGGTCGGGTGTTACAAACAGCCCCTTGGGCACCTACTAAGTCCATGCACACACTTTCGCGTCCGAGAGTTGTTTTCGAGTCAAAAATGTATAGTGTAGCCGGAAATTACCGCTCTTCGGACGTACCTGACTGGGTCCATGTGCAAAGGTTTCACGGGGATGTTTTTGGCTGGGATAATAATTATTGGCAGGGATATTTTTGGCCTGGGATATTTTGTCGCGGGGATATTTTTGGCCTGGGATATTTTGTCGCGGGGATATTTTTGGCGGGGATATTTTTGGCTGGGATATTATTGCCGGGATATTTTTGGCTGGGATATATTTGGCGGGGGTATTTTGTCGCCGCACCTTCCAAAATCTAAAAGAATTCAAATATTGAAAAGTTTTATTATAAACCATGAACTTATTTCACCAATTCAACTCCATCCTTAATGGGTAGCTCATAGTTTGTGACGCGAAATAGGCAGAAATGTGTCTAAATAACGGTGGAACCATGATGATTAAAGTCTTGCGTTCACTAATACCTCAAAGAGAAAGTGCACCACTGTACCTCAAGCCCGTGAAGGCATAAATTCTCCTGTTCATATTCAATGTGTAGAATGATTTTGAGTATTTATTCCCACAATAAAAGCGAACTGAATAAATCAAAGTAAGAAACAGTACGAAGAATACATTTTAAGAAACACGTTTCATATTCAGCGTGATTTTTGTCAAAATATTTTGTGAGTCAGAAGGCAAAAGCTTGTTCTAGATGTAAATTAGATAACATAAAAAACAATCCTCGCGGTTTGCGACTTAAGTGAAGTTCATATGTGTAATTCATAAACCCGACTCGCATGAATACTTGAGCAAAGGAAAGGCATGTTGTGCTGATCTGCAGAATTTAATACCTAGGTAGGAACTAGGTATTTTTGATTAACAATTTCGATACTCATTCCATAAAATAAGAAAAAAACGATTTATTGTGGCCCGCGTTTTCGTACATTATTATTAATAGCCCTTGATAGCCGCGCAGAAAGAATTCGCGTCATTCACCAATGAGTTCTTTTTTGCGGTGGTGATAATGGAAATGTTCCAAGGAACATGGAGTAATACCGAATATATCTATCTGCAAAATGCGGGCAATGGTCAATGAGCAAAAAGCCCAAGTCGATGTTGTAGGCGTGCAAGATCAAAATCCACCGTCAATGGAATAGATTTCGATCCTTCTTTTTATAATGAGGTATATTATACCTATCTATATGTTTCATGTCGCCCCACTACCCATGGGTGTAGTTCCTCTAACCGACAAACGCGGGAATCTATGTTCGGGTCGTTAGCCTGTATGGTAAACCTGCTTCACCGGTCCATGGTATAAAAATACATAGGCGTAGATAGAACATCCTTCAAGTGGTAACTCCAATGATTGCGACAAGTACTTAATAATCTCAGGTATAATCAGCGGATATTGTTGTGAAAACCATTGCCATCAATATTGTAGGTGATAACAAACATACCAACTAACATTATAATATGTCCATCATCAGTCTTATGCGAAATTCGAAAATAGAAATCGAGCCTAATGGTGATTTACAATAGGGGACAGTTCTATTTGAATCTGTTTGAATTTTAAAACCGCAGAAATTGACTCCGAAATCAACCAATTCTCTCGGCTCTGTGGGCCGCAGTTTTCGATAAAAGCACGCCACTGGGAGCCAAACTCGCGATTACCTGCGGGAATGCCGAAATGTTTTGGCGGGAAATAATGGTCAATGTCATCATCATAGTAAACTCGTCAATCGGGACGAAATGAGTCGGATTAATTTGACCTAGACCCGTCCGATTTTGTTCA
Organism: Anaspis maculata; assembly: GCA_949128115.1. Taxonomy (NCBI): domain Eukaryota; kingdom Metazoa; phylum Arthropoda; class Insecta; order Coleoptera; family Scraptiidae; genus Anaspis; species Anaspis maculata. The sequence continues at coordinate 48,463,372 of OX421968.1, forward strand.
AAGTTGAAATTTTAACTGTACAATTTCCGCTTTTCAAATACCGCCCCAGCGCTAATTTCTTCCAGCGGCTTTTATGAATGCGAAATGGTAATTTCGCACGTGGACGAGTCACTTATGTGCTCAATATGTTAGCACAGCACACTAGGAAAATAATAAGGTTGGTCAGGAATTTAGACACAGATTCTATTCAGTATAACGAAAGTAAAACCATAACATGACGGACAGTGGGCACCGTTGGCGGATTGCATTAAATATGATTTTACGGTGTTTTTGCAATGTTTGTGGTGATTTATCGGTTAGGTACCTCCTAATGGTTAATGGATGATTTCTTGAACCACACGCCGCACGCCGCGCCGGTTTTTTATTCCGCATTGTGTACCTATGGAATGGCACCGAAATTCGAAATGACATTATCAAGCGTGGGCTTAAACATCCATGCAAACGTCTTTATCTACTTTTTTTTCGTCAATCACTGAAGTTTTCAATGCCTTGATCGCAGGATTCGTCTCACAATTCATCATTGTTTTGAGATAGCCAAGGCTCCGTATTAACGCGAAGCTGTGCCATGGACCTCCTTCAGATTCCAATGATTTGGCGGGATCTTCTGGTAGCAGCAGCAGGTGCTGGATATTTGAGAAAAATTGGCGCGCTTCACTAACATCAGGAAATGACCAATAACAACTCAATGTTATTTTAATCCTGAAGTATTTACAGGTCTGGTGTGTGGCATACGGTCTTTTATAAGGACACCGCTTTGCGCCCTTCTCAAAGCCATTTCCAAGAGGTATCCGACGTTTTAATATGGGCTCGACCATTATGAAAAGTCGTCCGTATTTGAGGCACTAGGTCGAATTACTTATTCTTCCGGCGCCACTGTTCGTCAATATTTTGGATTGGATTTTTTCACTTCATAGATCAAATTTATTGCAATGGAATTTATATAAAATTGTTACCCAATACTTATGTTTTTGCTCATCAAAAGAATAGTAAAAATTAAAGATATACTAAATCACACTATGTAATAAATCAAGAGATACCAATCAGTTGATGTGAAAAACACTTGTAGGCTGCTTGTACAACACAGTTTTAAAGCAAACACCTGTAAAGCTCACCTATTTGGAGAAATCGTCCTTGGTCAATCACTGCCGCTAGCAGCGGTTTATATGACTTTTAAGAAGGGTTTTTTTCCTCCATTGATGATTTTATGGTGGCGCGAAATTCTATGGGAACTTATTACCTATTACATATACCTGTCGGGCGGCACAGGCTCAACTTATCATATTTTCTGCGGGGTTAAAAGCCTCAATGTGGAAGGTGAAAACTTTACAGAAGGAGAAAAGGTATCAATGGCATCAAGCTTTGTGTTGTCAATTCTCAATAGTGATAATAAATTCTGAAGTTTTTTAAGGCAATTTGAGAACGTTCTGCGGTAATTTTGTATTGTCAATTCATATTTTAATTTTTAATCTTCGGAATTTTTCTACCAAGTTCACTGCAATTTGTTATAGGCCTAGGTTCACAATTAGAAGAATAATCTTCAAAAATAATAATTTTGATTTCTATTAACTAAACTGCTCAACAACTGGAATGACGGTATCGAAAATTTTGCCCTTTTTCAAAATGACGTAACTTTGGATTGACACAACCGATTTTGAATGTCGTTTCACAGTTTTTTAGATCCATCTTTTCGCAATCCATCTCATTGACGAGATTAGGTTTTTAATTTCAATTACTTTTTTTACAGGGTGGAATGTAAAACATTGCAAAATTGTGCTAAGTTCGACCGATCCCCGTTTCTGTGAAAATTTTTTTTTTAGATTTATAATGAATTATTCATGAAACCTGATGTCTAATCTCGAAACGGTTTTTGAATTTTCCAGATCAGAAGTCCAACAATGACGATATGATTTTTTTACTTTCCCGACCCACCACCCAACGAGGAGGGGAAGTATTTTGAACGCGCTAAAAATTGTTCTCGAGATTTCGACCGATATATCCATTTTGAGGTCCTCTATGACTATTAAGACCATTTCCAACGTGTACATCCATATTCAAAATCGACACGGTTTAGGTTTCCCGACGGTAGTTTTTCAAAATGGAATTTGCACATTCCGTGAATTTGAATAAACTGCAGTGCAAACTTCGACATGCGATGAACACTACGAAATATCCATTTTAGGTGCAGACATGCTGGGAATGAAAGTTTGAGAAAAGATTGAGTTATATTGTAAAGAAAAAAAATTCGAAATCGGACCTAAAACCACAAATTTTCCAACTTTTTATCCCGTGAACAGATTTTGGTGGGTCGGGAAAGTAGAAAAAATCATATCGTCATTGTTGGACATCTGATCTAAAAAATTCAAAAATCGTTCTGAGGTTAGACATCAGGCTTCATGAATAATTCATTGAAATTCGAAAAAAAAATTCACAGGAACGGGGATCGGTGGAGCTCGGTACTCGGTGTTTTACATTCCACCCTGTGAAAAAAGTAATTGAAATTAAAAACAAAATCTCGTCAATGGGATGGATTGCTGAAAAATGGATCTAAAAAACTGTGAAAACAAATTCAAAATCGGTTGTGTCAATCCAAAGTCACGTCATTTTGAAAAAGGGCAAAATTTTCGATACCGTCATTCCAGTTGTTGAGCAGTTTAGATGATGAAAAAATATTCACCTCCCTGAGCAGATACTCAAGTAGGTATGTATGTGTTTTCAATTAATAGCTCAGTGACGCATGAAACAGATATATCAAAAGGCATAGAATTCTTCATCACAAACCAAACTGGAAGGACGTCCTATCCTGTACCTACGAACGTGTCTTAATCTTTTTATGGTTTTAATCAGTGCCATTCTGCAATAGTTAAGTTTAGCTTTGGCATTTCTATTGTACAATTTTTCAACAGTGACAATGTCCTGTTTTTGTTTTTTAGTCTGGAAAAAAACGAAAATGTGATGATTTCCCGAGACGAGACTTGCATGGGGTGGTGAATCTCGCCTCCTCTTGACATCGGCGTCGGGAGGTCTCGGCCAGATCTCAACATTGTTTTGCGGTCCCAAAACAAAACATAAAGAAAGTGATTCAATCTCACTTTGCAAAATAAAAACTAGTAATTTTATGAAACCACTATGTTGAGCCATTGAACAATGGCACTGGATGACACCATAATAATATCATGAAAATTTCACGCCCTTATAGTCTATAAGGTCGAAAACTTTTCATCGGATCCTTGTATGTGCCTACATACCGGTTGATCATTTGAAAAGTACATTATCCTGTAGTTCCAAAAAGTTATGGCCTTTTTTAATTTGATGTAACTTTGGATTGCTACAATAAATTTGTATTCTGTTCGAAGTGTTCGCTGACTTGATCTTTTGGCTATCAGTTCGTGTTTTTGCAAGGCACTAGGTAATTCACATAAAGTTCGTACAGGGGGTGTTCAATAAGACAGTGCAAAGTTTCTAAACCGTCAAGAATCTCCCGTTCGAGAAAGAATTTTTTCGTCTTGAATTTTAACCAAAAAGATGCCGAGGCAGGTCTCAAAGTACAGGATGGTGTCTAATTCTCCGTTCATCTCGTTTATTTGCAGGGCGAACACGAAAAATATCGTTTTGGTTTTGCAGTGATAACTCCTTTCCTCGTCGATCGATTTTGAAAATTTGCGGCTCGTATTGAAGCCGAAATAACTTTAGGTAAAAAGACCTGAGAATCAGAATTAACTCCAGATCAACATTCAGAAACCACAGTTCAATAGAAAACGGCCCAAATCTGAATCGCCGTCGATAAAAAGGATTTGGTGAAAGTCACGTTTCTTTCGTAGAAATCATTTATTCTGAATACGTTACGATTTTTCTTGCTTGTCCTAGCCAAAAACAGTAGGGGAAGGAATCCAATACAACTGCTTGTCCTAGCCAAAAACAGTAGGGGAAGGAATCCAATACAACTGCATGTTCAGAAAAGAGAAGCAGTCTCTTGATCACCCAAAAATGGTCGTAACCAACACGACAAAAATCAAAACAATGAGTAATGGACAAACCAGTTTAGGTGATTCATTGTATTTATTTTTGTTGTGTTTGTTACGACCAATTTCATAGGACAAGAAAGAAAAACATTAATGTATTCAGAATGGGGCTTCCGATGGCCAGAAAGAGTTTGAAATTAGCAGCAGCTGTCAAAATTTCTGGAGAATCAACTAAGGCATCCAATCCCGGGATCCTGGGATCTCGAATCCCGGGATCCCGTTAGGTTTGCAATCCCGGAAATCCCTAATTTTTTCCACCGAGATCTCGGAATTTTCGGGATTTTTTGAAATGATGCATCTTTTCACCTCAGTTTAATAAAAAACAGAGTCAATACAAGAAAGACAGATTATTGAAGTAAGCACATCATAATTTCATAAAGTGAAAATGAAAATACCGGCCCTTGAAAACTAAAGAACATGTTCAAACTCATTAAATAAAACAAAACTATAATAAATTGAAGGAAAACTATTTATTTTTTTCTTAGCAAGTAATTTTTGCTTTCTCGAAGAAAGCACGCATTATTGAAATGCAACTGCGATGTTTTATTTATGCCAAATAAATACAATAAAATACTGATATGGTGTCAAATGATGATGTACTTACTGGAATGATCTGTGTTTCTTGTATTGACTCTGTTTTTTACTCAACTTAGGTGAAAAGCTGCATCATTTGAGAAATCCCGAAAATCCCGGGATCCCAGGATTTGAAATTTTCAATCCCAAAATCCCGGGATTTCGTTTATGTCTCGGGATTGGATGCCCTAATCAACACTCCAGATTATAAAATACCTTTAACTATGATCATCGTAAGAAGTACATATAATAAATGAAATGAAATAAAATGAATAGATGATTTCTCCGGAAGAAACGTGACTTTTACCAAATCCTTTTCCCAAACGGGCTGTCGACGGCGTTTCAGATTTGGGCCATCCTTTAAGGAATTCTTGATTTTGAATGTTTACCCAGAGGCAATTCTGATCCTTAGGTCTTATTACCCAAAGTTTCAGCTTCAATAATACGAGTCGCAAATTTTTAAAATCGGTCAACGAGGAAAGAAGTTATGACTGCAAAACCAAAAAGATGTTTATTTTTGTGTTCACCCTGTAACTAAAGGATATAAGCGGAAAATCCAAACACCATCCTGTACTTTAAGGCCTACCTCAGCATCTTTTTGGTTAAAATTCAAAATGAAAAAATTCTTCTTTGAACGGGAGTTGTTGACGGTTCAGAAGTTTTGCACTGTCTTATTGAACACCCTGTACAAACGTTAAGTGAATTACCCAGTGTCTTACAAAACTTTGACTATAGTCAAAGGATTAAGTCAGCGAACACTTTGAAACAGAATACAAATGTATTGTAGCAATCCAAAGGTACAGTTGGGAGCGAAATGATTCATTCATACGGCACCGCTAGGGAGTCGGTTGGATTTCAGATATGTTAGCTGCTTGGATCTTTCTTGAATACCAGTTTTGATAACGACCAATCTCTAATCAAAAGTGGCATTCAAGAACAATCTCACTAGATAACATTTCTGGAATCCAGCCGACTTTCTAGCGGAGCCGTATGAATCATTCCGCTCCCAACTGTACCGGGTGGGCCATAAAAAACCGTACTGTTTTATTTTTCTCGCCGATTTTTTGTTTCTTGACCGATTTTGACAAGCTTGATATCATTGTGTAGCTAATTGAAGAGGCTACCAGAACCATATACGAATGATTCTCAAGTGTCAAAATTCAAAATGGCGGAAACAACTGAAAATAGGCCTTCTTTTGCAGTCGTTTTTTTAAATTAAAATTTGACAGAATAACCCAACTAAAGACGTTTTCTGAAAGAATGGACTATTTTCTACATTTTAAGACCACAACTAGCTCAATTGGTTCATTCGTTGGGGAGATGTGGCAAATTGAAAACAAGCTCATTTGCTATTGTTTCAATCCAAAATGAATGATAAAAAATATTGTTTTGCCTGTCAAATTTTTATTTTTGGAACGATTTTGACAGGTTTAGTATCATTATGTAACCAATTAAATAGGCTCCAAGTGTCATATACGATTATGATTGAAATGTCAAAATTCAAAAATGCGGACACAACTGAAAATAAGCTTTCTTTCGCAGTCGTTTTTTTAAATTGAAATTTGACAAAATGATAGAACTAGACACGTTTTTTGAAGAACGAACTGTTTTTAAGATTTTGACACCACCACTAACTCAATTGGTTCATTCGTTGAGGAGATGTGGCAAATTAAAAAAAAAGCTTGTTTGCCATTGTTCCAATCCAAAACGAATAGTAGTAAAAAATATTATTTTGTCTGTAAAATTTATTCAAGGGGTGGCTGCCTGAGATATAATCACCGTTTTTTCGAAATATAATTCAAAATTATTTTACAGGGTGAGTTTCACTTGGTAGGTTCCTATCTATGGACGCGGACTCTCTGGATGCAAACATTTGAGGACTATCCTAGTTTTTGTAATTGTGTTGGTCAAAGTTGTTGTTGATTACTTGAATCCATTGATAACCTCAAAATAGACATGTAAGATAGGTTTTAATTTCACTGATGGTAGGAACATATTCTGATAGTCTTTTCCACAACATTTGCACATAGTTTTTTTCAAAAAGCCCCTTTAATTCTGTCAAATTTCAATGAAAAAAAAGACTGCAAAAGAAGGATTGTTTTCAGTTATGTCCGCTATTTGGAATTTGGACATTTCGATCATATTCGTATATGACACTTGTAGCCTAGTTAATCGGCTACATAATAACATCAAATCTATCATAATCGCTTCAGAAGCAAAAATTTTACAGACAAAATAATATTTTTTATTATTCGTTTTGGATTGAAACAATGGCAAATAAACTTTTTCTTAATTTGCCACATCTCCTCAACGAATGAACCAATTGAGCTAGTTGTGGTGTCAAAATGTAAAAAATAGTTCATTATTCAAAAAACGCTTCTGGTTCTGTCATTTTGTCGAATTTCAATTTAAAAAAACGACCGCGAAAGATGGCTCATTTTTAGTTGTGTCGGCCATTTTGAATTCTGACATTTCAATCATATTGGTATATGACACTTCAAGCTTATTTAATTGGTTACATAATGATACTAAACCTGTCAGAATCGCTCCAGAAACAAAAATTTGGCAGGCAAAACAATATTTTTATTATTAATTTTGGATTAAAACAATGGAAAATAAGCTTCTTCCGAATTTGCCACATCTTTCCAACGAATGAACCAATCGAGCTGATTGTGGTCTCAAAATGTAGAAAATAGTTCATTCTTTCAGAAAACGTCTTTAGTTCGATTATTTTGTGAAATTTTAATTTAAAAAAAACGACTGCAAAAGAAGGCCTACTTTCAGTTGTTTCCGCCATTTTGAATTTTGACACTTAGGAATCATTTGTATATGGTTCTGGTAGCCTCTTCAATTAGCTACACAATGATATCAAGCTTGTCAAAATCGGTCAAGAAACAAAAAATCGGCGAGGAAAATAAAACAGTACGGTTTTTTATGGCCCACCCGGTACATCAAATTGGAAAAAGGCAAAAATTTTTGGACGACGGCGACGTATTGACTTGTGCGTAGTTTAGTTCAAAAACATCGTGGTACAAAAAAATTCTTATGATTTTATATGATCCATCTCTACCGGGTGAGTCATTAGTATGGGAAAGCTCTCAAATTTAATGATCTCCCGGTATGTAAGTATTTACCGGTGGTCCAAAAAAAACGCACTGTTTTATTTTTCTTTTAAAATATTTGTTTCTTAACCGATTTTTACAAACTTTGTATGAGCGGATGGCCAAGGGAATAGGCTACAAGACCAAATACGAAAATAGCCAAAATAGTCAAAAGTTCGAGATGGCGGACGCAATTGAAAATTAGCATTTTCTGACCCCTTTTTTTTTTGTTGAAAATTATTATATTGACAGATTCTGACTGATATGGGATGAATGAACCTTCCCCCTACTTCAGAGAACTTGAGTACTATGAGTTAAATCGGTCTATCCACTGCGGAGACACAGTGGACGTAAAACAGGCCTTCTTACCAATTTTTTATCGGAAACCTAGCTGCCAAACCGTCAATGCGATCGACTTGAAATTTGGCATACAGACAAAGTGTCCGTCATGTGTTGCATGTGCATGTGCATATTTCACTCAGATACTCACTCTATTGTGAGTGAATTTCACTCAGATACTCAATCGACTGTTATTGCGGAAGTACCTAATAATTATAATAAAAATTGTCCAATATTGTGACAGTGATGTGATTGGTGGTTGCTGTAGAATGGATTGGTGCTTCGGTTCGGGTGCAATATGGGCCTAAAATAGTCTTGAAATTCAATGGCATCAAAAAATTTGCCTTGCTTCCAGCTGTTCAACGTTCATGCACATTCGCGGAGGTGTAGAAGGATTGCTGACACCTTGCACTTTCTTCTTTCCAGACTCAACAGGGGATCTCTGATATTTCAAAGCGTAACTTCAATGTTTTCCAATTTCAACTATGGCTCATAAATTAAAGTTTTTTTCTTCCAGACATTACTAAAACTGTCCATCAGCTGGCACCATACAGCTTTCTCAAAAACAACGAAATTAGCAAGTAAATGTTACGCACTTCTTGGATTCCATTCACCTCGAACCGTCATATATTAAAGGATCGTTTACCTCGACAGGCTGATATTTTGATTATTCCAAATTCTTTTGACGATATAATATACGAATAACTACAAAAAATAATGGTCATCAAAGGCTAATTGGAAAAATCAACTGTATTCTTTAGCCTTTCTTACGTACCTACCTATCTATAACAAAACGCTGAATTTAAATAGAAAGGTCTCCTGTCGTGCAGCGCACGAATTTATTTGTGTCTGAGATGGACGGCGCGGGATTTATTAATAATACAAAATACAGATACAGATCTAAAGATTAGCCGCATCTTTTGAACCCTTGACTGAAGACTATTCGGTGATATATCATTTTCGAATGTCAAAACTCAAAATATTCTCTTTTCTATGGTACAAAGAATAGAAGGTATGCTGTACAAAAGTTACCAATCAGTAAGTTCCAGTGCAAAAGAGTCTGACTTGATCACTTTGAATAACGAACAGTAGTTTTTTGCTTTACAAGTCACGCACAGAAATCACATTAAACCTAGGCAGGTTTTTTTTTTAATTTAAGGTGTTCGTCGATTTTTGCATAATCATAAAATACCTGCGACAAGTATGTATTGGAACATTGTACTTATGTATTTTTCTTAAAATCGATTTATAATGCGTCGCGCAGACGTGACAAAGGCCTTTTTCTTTCTTGTTTTCCTCAACGTCTATGGCACCCAAATTAACTTTTTTCTGGTCCTTATAGCGCCTGTAATTGATATTAGCCCTCGTCACCCACCACTGCCCAACACATAAACACCCATGACCCGACACTCGGGATTTGAACCCGGGGACAAGTTTTCCACTGGACCACCAGGGTAGTCGGCATAACTTTCTTCACAAAGTATTGTACTTAAGGACGGTGTTGAATTGGTAAAATAAACGTTGCGAAATCAATCCGTCTGGGTTTATTTCTTGACGGATTCTTATCATTTTGGTCTCTTTCGAAAGCTACAAGGATGTACTTTGGTTTGAGCCCATTGGCATTTCCGAAATCCAAAAATAATTTTTTCAAATGTCAAAATTTTCAATTTTTCTTTGGATTTCGGAAATGCCAATGGGCTCAAACCAAAGTACATCCTTGTAGCTTTCAAAAGAGACCAAAATGTTGAGAATCCGTCAAGGAATAAACCCAGACGGATTGATTTCGCAACGCTTATTTCACCAATATGACTCCGTCCTTAATGTGTGTCGAATTAATAATGATCAATAAGTCAATTATCATATTTTGAAAAATTATGTAGCTAGACTTCGCCAAATAGACAAATTTATTATTATGACTATGATGCGAATATTCGGGTTCGAATCCCGTATACAGATTAGGTTGTTAGATACCATAATGTGTATTTTTCGCCTGGGAATTTTTCTGTATATTCTTTCTGTATCACAGAATTTCTGTGGCATTTGGTGAAAAAAGCCAGAGGCGAGGCGAGGCGTCCACTTAGTTTCTACAGTCTACAGACTGATGGCGAAATGACGCAGAATAGGTGCAGGGGGCTAGTTAAGCATGTCAAAACCAAGGTGAAACTGGAAACCAAATTTTAATTAGATTTGAGTCTCTAAAGTGATATACTTTCTTTTCTGCAGTTGATTGATAAATATTGTCCAAAAATCAGACAATAACAAATCGGTTGTGTCACCCCAAAAACTTCCCCGACGAGTAGCAAGGAATGGATGGAAAATTTATAATTAGACGTCCCTTCGGGTGGGAAGTTAGAATTTGAGAAAAAGATTGAAGAATTCAGATATTTTCTCTAATAAGGGATTTATTTAGGGTTCGATCATCTGAGTCTGGTCGCGATAAGCTAGGCCGGTTACTCATTTTAAAGTGGAAAACTCTTGGGAGACTTGAAGAATTTTAAGATAAATTGCCTAAAAATGTTCAAGAATCGATAACCTATTGTTACCTAAGTATAGTTTTGTTCACAAGCTGAAAAGTTGGAAATTTGCAGTTTTTCATTAGAAACCAAATTATGCGGAGAAAGAAAGGCAAGTCAGGCAGTCAGACGCATTGGTACATGGATCAAGGTGAACGATCTGAAACTGGCACCACAGAAGATTGAAAATAATTTGCAGGAAATTGAACATTTTTAAAAGTTGAATTTTCCGGGAAAACCTCTAATCTTTTTCCAAATCATCTTATTATGAAGATCGTCAATTACGGCTTCACTTTAAGCCCCATCATTTAAGTCCGGTTTCGATTAACCCAGGCCTGTTTCACATTTTCAACAGGGAAATTCCCGGGAAATTGAAGAGAAAATTATTGGAAAATGTTCAAGAGCCTGTTGTTTGAAAAAAATTGGTGAAAATCTGTTTACGGGATAGAAAGTTGGAAAATTTGCAGTTCTTCCAGAGATGAAAACTAGGAAACCGTGGGTCCGATTTCGAAAATTTTCTTTCAAAAAATAATTTAATCTTTTCTCCAACTTGCATTTTCAGCATTGCATGCCTGCACCTAAAATGAATATTTCGTGGGGCTCATCGCATGTTAAAGTTTTCATTGCAGTTTTTTCAAATTCACGGAATGTGCTAATTTTATTTTGGAAAAATTACCATCGGAAAACGGGAACCGTGCAAAGTATGAAAATAAGTCTACACGACGCCCAATTCAATCTACTTTCGATATCAGTTGGAATTTTTCGAAAAAAGTCGATCCCGGAGCAGGAATGAATTTTTAAGTGGAGTCCTGCATCAAAAGCGAGTCGTCCTGGTCAAAATACGGGCGAGAGGCCCTCTCGGTGGCAACGGCTGGAAGAAATTTTGAAAATTTATAACGCTCGACTGGAAAATGGTGGAAAATTGCAACTACAGACTTAATTTGACTCTTTTGTTGTGTTGCTTCCTGCCAAATTCCAGTCTCTCTCTAAACCAGGAGCCCTCTTTGTGATATCAGGTGGCTTCTACCAACTTAAAGCTAATGTCTTGAATGAAAGCTCGTGCACTTAGACCAAAAGAGCCAAAAATCTCGATGGCGATTGGGATGAATAAATATTCGTTCGACAGGACGCTGTTAATCCTTTTTGAAGTGAAACTTCTATTCTCGCGCCTAGATCACAACACACAACTAACGCAGAACCACACATGGGAGTGAAATCGGTTCATAGCATCAGTGGTTGTAACGAACGCCTGTAACGTTGTATTGTCTGACCTTGGGGCGACCAGCGTCGTCCCAGGAAATGGAAGAATAAGCTGTTGCGGCGTTTGGTTCTATTTTTTACTAATCGCCGACACTGGACTGCTCTTCGTGTTGTCGTACTGTTGGCCCGACAAGAATGGTTCTCGACTTGGCTTGAATAGATTCTAGCGGATGTATTTTATTATAGGGATAGGGAGGTATATTCATGGCCGGGCCTAGCAGGCGTGCAGTGCGTCCCGGCGCGCAGGCGGGTATGGCAGGCGGCAAGTCATAGGGGCGGTAATATAATAATAAAGTTGAATTTCGAAGGATTCTCTTCATTCCCGCATTTGGTGAGGCTCTCCACTGCCGGTGAGGGGGGCGGCCATTTTTCGGTGGCACGCAGGCGGCAAATAGGCCAGGCCCGGCCCTGGGTATATTTTTCAACGGACGTTTACAATTCAAAAATAAAATCGAATGCCGCACACCCAAATGTAAACACAACTTTCAGGTACCTATGTACCTATTAGGCAGGAAAGCAGGGGTGGATGATTAAAGCCCAAAGGAGAAGGAGAATTTTCGACAATTGAGGCTGAAACAGTTACTTAATGTTCTAGATCTCAGCTGATTGTAGGTATAGCGATGATATTATACTGGTTTGATAATCAAATTCTTATGTTTGGAAATTGATTTTTGACATTATTCCTCGTTAATTCTTTGAATGGTTTGATTTCACCACAATTAAATGTGACATTCTAAATATAAGTACGGTGGCGAGCACATAACTGGAAATACTTATATCAATTCTGTCAATATTTCAATTTAACCTACGGCCTTATTTTGATTGGAGAAGATGATATCGTAGGAACTCTAGAACCACGTAGTTACCTCAAATCACAATCACGAGGTACCTACCTACATACCTATTCAAATACCTATGTATTTTATACTTTTTCAATTAAAATTAATACCGGATCGAGTTTTCCAAACGACATTCTTATACTTTGTGGAGATTATTAGATTGCCATGCTGTGCCTGCCAGAACACACTTTCCACCGTGCTGTAATATAACGGGGAAAATCGTACAGTGAGAAAATCCGTCACGATTTCACATTCGCATAATTATTTATGGAGAATATTATTGATGGAAATAGATATTTATTGTATAAGGGGTATGAGTGAAACTTCATGTGACGGAGAATGAGAGTTTAAGCGCCGAGCGCAGCGAGAAAAGAAACAAAAGAAGTCTAATCGTGAAAAAGTCATGTCGAAAGTATTCTGCCCTTTGAGTGACTCATATTAATAATAATAATAATAATGATAAGATTGATAATAAGGAAAACAAGATGATACAAACCGTTAGGGAGCGGAGCGGGAGTACGAAAAGAACACCTCTTCGAACGTTGTTTGCTGATTCATATCTATAGAAGTTTCACTTCTTCCGAGGTTGACTATGATCACGCACCCACGTTTTTTTTTGGCCTCAGCCTTTTCAGCCGCAGAGCGCTTGGGCATATGGCAGTGCTGAATAAGTATGATGGAGCCACCGTGTCGACTATTGTCAAGTCCCAGACAAGACATTTTCCATGACTATATGAAATTAACGATATTTCATCGGGACGTTTGCCATCAGTGCGAGCCATCAGACCAAGTGGTTCAAGGACAGGATGAAGATCAACCGTTGTTAGAGCTCTTTTGATAATGTTGTTGGCTTCCTGGTGCCTGGTACTGCGCCCTTTGCTAAATTTTCAAGAAAATCTGTGAGTTCCTGTTGCGTCGACGAGAGACCCGCATCGACAAATGTGTGGTTCCACCCGAGGTTCCACCGTTTTACACCCAAGTCCTTTAGACCTGACGACATGCGAATAATGTGTCTGGTCATCAGTGTTCCAATATTGGACGATGGTAAAACATGTAACCAGGAGCTGGAATCTTTCCATCCCTCACGTCAGTGGCGGTTTCAAAAATATGGTTTCTGGCCACATTGATGATGGGATCGTCCCAGTCGCGTTGTTTTGAAGAAGTTGGTAAAGTGGAGCTGGTTAGCTGTTGCCAGATGATTATGGCTTCTGCTCTTCCGATGACAAATAAAGTACATATTTCATTGAAAACTGAATTCAAAGCAATTGAAACTACTTCTTCATATGTCATCTCTCAAAAATTGACAAATGTCAAAATTTGAAAATCTGCAGAAACTACCCGATTCTAGATTTATTAGGGGGAGTTGATGGAACATAGTTCCACCTAATAGACTGGATACTTGGTCTTATGACCAGGGCCAAACAGCTCCCACACACACACAAATAGTTCCACCTGGCACGTAGACCTCGCGATTGTGCCCATTGTACGGACCTTTCTTCCCAATCTCAGACCAGCCGGACTCACCGAGCCACGTTGTGGTGCCTGGATGTTTGGTGTTTGGTGGCAGGTCCACCCAAGCACTGGGGCGCACAAGCGTCACAAGCGCACGGTTGACCGGGACTCACAGACGCAGGTGTAGATGTCTTGACAAATCCACGCCCTGAGATGGTACGTTCCTGACTTCGTCCCTCTCCCTTCCTCTACACATTGGTGTACTGCCGGTTGCAGGTAATAAACCCGCCGGCTGCGTAGTGTTGTTTGAGGGTACCGATAGGTATTATTAAGTTATCTATCTAGTATCTAGTCACAAATAATTTTTGATTAACCGGGACGTCTCCCTTCTTTTAGTAACGTTGTGGGACAAGCAGAAGGCTCACCGGAACACGGCATTCTTCAAGTAGCCGCCCTACGGAAATCTTTACAGGACTTTTTGCACGATATCTAATTATGCAACTACTGGTCACCAGGATAAAAGGAAACTGAGAAAAGGAGAAGAATAAGGAAGAAACTTCTGGAAGTTTACCTTAAGGCTGTATTCTCAGCAGGGCAAATTATCATCACGATTTCTCCCTCGAAAATGGAGATGGAAACTAGATTTTCTTATACGGTGTACTGAAGTACTGAGTGTATTAGGAAAGTTAATACAAAGCGTTTTTCCAATTATGTGAAAAAAAAAAAAATATATATATATATTTTTGTTGATAACTTTTTCAAAAAACGGCCATGTATTCAATTTTGTCCGTCTCTCAAAATTACAAAACAGTTAATAATTTTTTCGTTTGCCAAAAAGTGTCCCAGCAATCTTTCAGAAACTTTTCCAGTGTATTAGGGCTATTCGGCTTCTAAAAAAATGTGGGATAAATCCAAACGGAACAAGGTGGACAAATATTTGATGGAATCCCATCAAAATCTGTTATATCTCTTTATTTTTGAGGGAGAAATATTGATACCCTGCGCCTGCGTGTACCTTAATGCACCGGTTTAGTGATAATTAAAGTTGTTGACATATCATTATTTTGTCAATAGTTACAATATCGATGATTGATTTTCGTTATCGAACTTTGAGATCATTTTGATTTATAATATCGCCCATCGCCAATGTATGAAATATGATTATAGTGTGCATGTATGGAAAAGCAACCGTCATCTGGCGTCGTATATAAGTTTGGTTTGGTGCTAGAGAGAGCCGAGAGCATTTTGAGTTCGAACGCTGGCGCTGACGTTGCTTGGCGGCTTTTTCGGTGTCGAACAGCAAAAATGCAGTGTATCAGAAAACAATGAGCAGCATCGCAAATTTTAGCACAAATACGAGGAAATTTATGAGTCAATGTTGCCGACTGTTGGGTGAGAATGGCGTGGGACGCTCAGGGATCAGAATTCAGTGGCCGTAGAGATGGATAAAATGATTGTACAGTACGTACATAAATTTTTTGTTGATCTTTAAACCTCTCTTTAGTCGTCCTCACCACCTCACCGCCTGCCTGCCTCCACCAGGGAGGTACACGATGGAAATAAATCGGTATGATATGTTTGAAATTATCAATTTTGTCGTTTTGATTAAGAAGAGGATAGAGCGGATTACCGGGAGAACATCTCTAATTAAGGCTCATCTCGGTAGTGGTGGTATGGAGTTGCAGATGTTTCTCGCGAAAAAATGCGAGACCGTTGGAGTTGTTCACATCTGGTTGGAAGCAAGAGGCAAGAAGCCAAGCAAACACATTCGCATACCACCAGAAAGGCGAAACCGAGTCGTGCAAGTGGTTATAATCGGGCGGGATATAGTCAAAGTCCGAACGTGATTTGCCAGCATCCTGTAGATTTTTTCCGGCTTTTAATAAGTTTGAGGTCTAAACATGCTGGAGGTTACGACGTGTCATCGGGCTTCACACGAAAAAGCTCCTAACGTCAACACTTCAGCATCCGCCATAGTTACAATTTTCAGATTTTACGAGCTTTGCAAGTTTTTTCAAATTTTTTTCAATTTCTAGTGGCGCCAAACTTCAATCGGTTGAGGCCATCAACTTTGTTTCTCTTTTGTTCAAGTAACAAAAATACCGCGGTAGGACAAAATGAAGATTCTATGGGAATTGCTGGATAAACAGCACAAAGTACAATGACCATATCGAGTTAGCTTTCAGATTATCTCTGATGTTGGAACGACGGTTAGTTTCATAAGATCGCGGATGCAAATTAAACGCGTTTTTGTTATCCAGAACCAAAAATCTTTTTCTCAAAATCTCACCGCACCCAATCGCTTCGCTGATGCATGCTCCCTTTGGTGAACGGCCGCCGGGGCAGCCCTATTAATTCATCTGGTCCTGGTACTAAATTAAAATTGTTACATAATGGTCGACGATCCTTTCGTAGTTATTTCATACCTTTAACTAACCCGACCTGTTGTCCTTGGTACGAAATATTTTTCTCACCATATATTCTCGGAAACGCCGATTGTTTGTTTATGGCTCTTGAAAAAAAGACGATGCTTGCCTAGATGGAAGATCGCTTCTATGACATGGTTTTTGCAGTTATTCGGCATGAAACAATGTCCAGTTTGTTCGTACCTATACATATTTGTACAGGTTTAACGGACGAAATCGTACCAAATCCACTTAGAAATCCGTTGCGTATGTACCTACCACAATTTACGATTATGAAAGCTGATGCTTGTTTTCCATCTAAACCATCTATAAAAGAATGGGCCTCCGGCATCTGTGTAATTCAATGACAGAATTAATTCAGATTTCGGAGACTTGATGACTTCATAATGTAGATAGAGTACCTTCCTCTATTGATTGGAATTAGAACGATTATGTTCAGGCGAAAGACTTAGACTTTTCCGAAGTGACCCTTGATTTGCAGACGTTCGCAGTTAATTATTGGACAGCTTTTCATCATTTTCTGGGCTATAGGTTTTGACAAGACGCCGCAATAAACACTATGGGTATAATAAGCACAGAGGTACGCACCGTAGAGCTTGATAAATGATTCTGAAGCTCCCACAAGAGTGCTTTAAAAATGCGTTACGACCGGTTAATCCATCAGCAATGCATATTTCTTGGGACGAAACGTGTTATTGGAACTAATGAAGTAAATTAACCCGAGCTGGACGTATGAGGAATTTTTTTGCATCACATAATAGCGCAGCGAACGCTCGAAAATACATATTTAGATTGTGTTTTTATGTTTGTATTTTTTTTCTGTCGATTCACAAAGGTATAAGTCTTGAGAGCTAAAGGTACGCATAAAGACACACACATCCCATCTTATAACGAGTCGTGTTGTGTGGTGCTGTATCTCCAGCATCAAGTCCACAAGTAATAATGATGAAGCAAGAGTTGGAGAGAGGCGTGGCATTTAGGCCTAACCGCCACTTCGACCGATGAACTTCCCTTGACTTGAAGAGATACAAGAATATTTTTTAAATCACTTGCCATGCCTGTGCTTTTCTAGTCGAAGACAAGTTCTTCAGCATCAGTGACACTCTTGTTCTCTTTATTCTTTCTCCTACGGATGGGCATATCTCTATGGCATAATGGTTTCGATTGGCATAAATAACCGTCATTTGTAACTTCCTCGATATTTTGATAAGAATACTATCAGTTCGAGCTTTGGCTTATGTAAGTGTGATTGATTGTTGAATTGTGTATATTTGGCGCCAATTCATAACAAGCTAATCTTTATCAATCGAAAACTACTCTACCATAAAAATTCCGGCTATTGGTGTAACATAAAAGCTCTTGTGGGAACAAACCTTATAGCGGTTTGTGTTTATGTATGTGCGTAGTGGTAGTGTGTGTGTGTGTGCATTTCGGCTCCTTTTCGAGGCGTTTTCTAAAAGCAGACAAAATAGACCATTTGTGCATTTAATTTTCTTTACCTACACATTTGAACCTGTTCCCAGAATTTTGTGCACAAGGCATTATAATGCAGTGCCACAAATTGAGCTACGTTTCCTGTTTCTGGTGAGCGCACTTGACTCAACCATATTAAGGATCAGGATCAGGAGGGAACGATGAAGGGGTTTCTCGCCTTCGAGGGGAGGCACTGATTCAGATTTTGCCAGTTTTCTTGATTCACTGTTCTCACAGCTTTGCATGTTTATCAAAAATTAGTAGGAAAAGCAGAAAAAAGCGATGAAGTGGCTTTCAGCTGGCTCGTGGCTATCACCATCAATGTTGTTATAAACCTTGAGGGATGATTACTAGGCTGGAGCGAAACAAGAAGACGGTTTTTTTTTTCGAATATCGAAACGCGCTAGTGTGGAAAAGTTGCGAATGTGTCTATAGAAGAAAATGTGAAAAAATGGATTTTGTATAATGTCATCTTGAGATGCCCCCAGGGCCCCAAACATTGAACAAATTTCTCTTCATATTAGGAGGCGGTAGTGCGGGAAAGTTGACTAGGTGACTGAATCAGAAGCTAGAAAAGTGTAAATCTTGTATGATGTCGTTTTGAGGTGCCCTCAATACGCCCCTCCCCCCTCATTTGTATGTAATTTTTTACATTTTAGAAGTACTTAGTCCTTCTCTTGTCGTTCAAAAGGAAAACAAAAACTGACCCAGAAGTCACCACGGGGAGGTGAATATTTTTTGAAATCCATTCGTTTCCGTGACTCTGTTCTTGATCTATTGAAACTATCACTACTCTGTTCTCCACAAACTGCCAGTGAACCTTCAGTCACTGGTTTCATCAATCTTTCAACGAGCTTCTGACACGGAAATCAAATTGTTTCTAGCATGGTCGGATTTTTTATCCCACTCAAAAGATCATCAGAAATGTTAGCGTGCACAAGAGGCTCTGTTAGTTTTCAAGCCTGCCAGTGAACAATCTCGACAAAATCGGCACCGATTGATTATGCGTTCAGCTTTTATTTTCAACACAGCAGGGGAGCATGGTGTGACAGAATCTAGCCTGTAAATCAGCCAATCCGGAATGCCAGAGTTTAGGTTGGTTATGTATCATTTTCTGGGGTTGTCGCTTTACTTCAAAATTCACAACGGTATTGCAAGGTTATTTTCAACGTTTAGAAGACCTCTAAAGTCCTCCAGAATAGCAGAGGCTATGATTGCTGCAGACAGGTCAGAGACGCCTGTCCTATCACAGGCTCTGGCTAACTTTGAGAAATAAATTCTCGTTTGTAAGATGGTTTTTGGTAGTTGTGCTTTTGAAGTTGAAGGACCTAGACTTTGGTAGTCATCAGCTTGGTCAGAGAAAGTTGCAGAGTCATGTTGGTCATTTGCATTGAAGTAGATGTGATGGTGACGGATCCTGCGCCTGAGCTTTTGACAATCTGCAAATAGCTTAGACTTCAAGATATCTTTTTTTGATCTTCCTACTCATTTGGCAACAAACTGAGGTCATCATCATTTACGCTCATTTTGCTGGTCTAAAAGGAATGTCCTTTCTTTCGTAGGAACTTTGAGCATATATTCACAAAAAAGAAGAATCAGAACAACAATTACAAGCAGATAACTACTTTATATCAAAACATCGTACAGCTCGTGTGTTCTTGGAAACTTCCAATTATCTCAGTCACAGCCTTAGTTTCCCTTATTTTCATGAGTCTCACTTCCTGTAATACCCTTCTGTCATATATGTAAGCGGTTTATGTGACACAGCAGGTATTAAAGCTCTCAATCACAGTTTCACTAGCTCTTTGGCAACGAATTTCGTTACTTCAGAAGCATATGGTTTCTTTTGGCTGTAAGTTCAAAGTGACTAAATATATTTAATTCGCTATTAAATGTGCATGAAAATCTTCTCTCATGAAAAACAAGTGAATCATCCAGAGCCCCCCCCCCATTTACACGAAAAAATATAAATATGGGAATTATATACAACACAGTAAGCAACATTACATTTTACAATGGGTAGGTACATTACATAGACATAAATAAAACTTCAACATTGTCTCTAAAAGCTCTGGCATTTTGATTGTGCATGTCCAGATGAAAGGACTCGTTTTCGACTAACAAATTGTTTATGATTGTACAGCCTCGGTAGATCAGTGACATATATAGAATATTTGTCCGAGCAATGGGAACATGGAACAAAGCCGCACGTCTGGTCCTCAGACGTGGTATATGGAACATAATGTATCCCAGCAAGGCGGGAGCATCCACAACATTATTACAAAGATTGTAAATAAAACCGATCTGGAAAATCCTGCGACGCCGACACAGGGCTTCGCAATTGTGCATTTCGAGTAGTAGGTCATGAGGGAAGTCTCTTTCAAGATAAGTTCCACACAGGTGGTGGTGCCGAAACTTGGGGAATCTTCTCTGGACGTTTTCGAGCTGGTCACTTTGTCTCTGGTGTTGAGGAGACCATATGATGGAACAGTATTCAAGTTTCGATCTAACTAGCGCCTGATAGAGGATGTTTAAAGGATTCTTCTAAGAAATCCATTTTGGGGATTCGGTGGAACACAGATTCGGCTGGAGGAATGTATGACCTGACCTGACCTCGACGTCATTGCGTGATCTCAGAGAGCGACATGCGGCGGCATATACAACAGAAGCCATCCTCGAGGAATAAAGTAAAATTTCAAAGTTTGAAACTTTGACATCTGATAATACAGAAAGTGCCTGACGGATTCAAACGGAAATCGGTAGCTATACACACAGGACACAGGTACATTCTTGTTCAATAATTATTCTCTCAAATTATTCTGGAAACGGAACTCAAAATCAAGTTTTTTTCACTGTAACGTACTCAAGTAAAAAACGGAACGTGAATCGGAACTTTTTTTTATGCGTACTGGCACAATAAAATTCCAAATTTGTATTTTTGCAACAGTGGATGGACGAATGTCTCCCTGATGTCGCGAGAAGCAATGAGGCCCCTCCATGGGTGTCTTTGTAGATTGAACAAATAAAGCTGATGCGCTAGAGCGGGAAAAAGCTGATTAGAAATGCGAAACAGCCGGCGTTATCAAATCACATTGGCATCTCCACGTAGGTATGTATCTATCTACATGTTTACCACATCACCGGAAGCATTGTCCGTTGGGAACCCCACTCTTCCATCACTCGAAGATTAAACAGCAATTATTTTACCAATAATAATAATTATACTGGTCGAGCATGCAGTCACCATCACTTGAAGATTTCCCTACATTTATTTAAACTAAGGACGGTGTTGAATCGGTAAAATAAGCGTTGCGAAACCAATCCGTCTGGGTTTATTCTTTGACAAAAAATCACCATTCAGCTCTCTTTCGAAAGTTACAAAGATGTACTATTGAGCCTATTTGGCATTTCGAAAATAAAAAAAAAAAATCGAGAATTTTGGAGTTAAAAAAAGTTATTTTTGGATTTTAGAAATGCCGATGGGCTCAAACCAAAGCACATCCTTGTAGCTTTCGAAGGAGACCTGAATGGTGAATTTCTGTCTAGGAATAAGCCCGCACAGCGATTAATTATTCCGCAACGCTTGTTTTACCAATTTAACTCCGTCCTTGACGGACGACAAATTCTTGTTCTTGCAAAACATTCAAACTCGAGATGATATACAGTCAGCTGTTGTGGCTCTCTCAAGGACAGTCGCTTGACTTTCGAAGCAAGTAACTTACGTCGTTTTTCTTGTTCACTACCCATGGATGAGAGTCCCTCATACCTAGCCAGGATTAAAAAAATGATCCGGGAAAATAGGTTCCATAATTATTATCAAGTCGATCCACCGTTGTTGGCATGATTGTACTTAGAGCTTTTACTTGCGAGCTCACCTGTGTAGAATCCGGCATTCTTACCTTATATCGCAGATGAAGATAATGGTAATCGATCCAAGCATTTTTTCGATATTTCAACAGATCTGGAATTTCTGGAAATGCAAAAGTTCAAGATGGCGGCCTCCAAAATGCCAAGCTTGCTAAATACATAATCATACCTGCAGGGTGGCTCAACGAAAACACAAGAGACGAGTTTTTGGGCACTTTACCTCATTTTTCCGAAAAGATTGGGCAGGTCAATTTTGTTTTTAGGGGAAGACACCGTTTGCCGATGATTGGGTGACGATTTCGTTTTATCCATCTTGACAGTCACGACAACCTCCAAAACCTTGAATAGCGCTATGGGGTGAGTGACACCTCATTTGAAAGGTATATTTTCTATCTTTTGTACTACGTAACATTTATGCGTAGTGTTTTCAAAATTGCATTTTTATTTCATTCACATCTCATCTTCCCACCCGAACTATCACTTACCAGTAAAATTTTAAATTTCAATTATTGTTAAAAATAAGCAAAGTCAGGGCGATTTCATATCATTCTCAAGAATAAGTAAGTAAGTATGTACATCTTCCTCGAGTATTATAGTTTACCTGCCTTAAAGGTAGGTTCTTTATGGTAATGGATTATTCCGTTGTACGAAAGAATCTCAGCTGTGCAAAAAAACATGTTGAAAAAAAAACAGAAAACAGAGGGTCAATGATTTGATTTTTTCTGCGATTGAAAGAACCATAACTTATTTGAAATTTGAATCGGCAAACAACGTTTCTTATCTGTCGATAATAACAAAGACTAGACTATGATAATTCACAAGCATCAGGTAGGTGGGGTGGAAGTAAGCCGTTGTTAACATTTTGTTTTTATATTGTTGTTTTGTTTCCTCCTATCGGTTTTTTTGCACGACGGAGATACTTTTGTTCAACGGGATAAGCTAAATCGATCTGTCCGAATTTTTTTTTTAGGAAAAGTGAGGTGGAGTGTTCAAAAACCTGTTGGTTCGTTTTCGTTCGGCCACCCTGTATTATTAGATTAGGTATATTTCTGTGAATTAAAATCAATTTTCCAAATGTTGGTACTCACATACACCGTTATTTACCTTATACATTCGTCGCAATTACATTTCATGGGTTTTCGACCTAACATTCTAATTACTCGTATCTGACGGATAGTCTTGATTGTAAAAACTATGCATGGATTCGTCATCAACTCATCACTCTACGGCTGGAACTACTGGAAGGAAATGTTGTTTTCTGTGCATAATGCACAAGAAAATGGAATGTTTTACATGGACAAAATCAGTTGAGCCAAAATTTAGAGTGGTATTTTCATCATTAATCCTGAATATTTTCTATCAATCAATCAAATTGGACATGATTTTGCGATTTAATACAATCAATATGGCGAGCTGTTTGTTGTCAACAGTACAAAATAGTTATTTTTTACATTACCGCGGTTAGATACCTACACCGTCTGCTTACCCCCCAAATCCTGCGTTTTCAGCTCAAAATCCACGCTCTGTGACATTTGACTCAATTCTGAATTTTGTTAATAGAACATGAAATCAAAACTCGAGTCAAGACTTATAAATCAGAATCTAGCTTGAATATTTTGATAAATATTGAAGGACTTGACGCGCTGGGAATCAGTATAGTAATTCCGGCCGGCTTTGGTATATAGTGGCACTGTGCCCATCTTTTACAATGAACATGCCTAATTTCTGTTCATTGTGCCCACAGTGGGCAAAGATCCACTTGCTTCTAGGGATTTATTTGTGTTGTGGCTTTTATTCACCTGCACCCACAAAGGCGGTTGTCATTGAATCTGAACAATTATATTGAATGGCTAATAACTGCGGATAAAAATCTCGAAAATGCGAAGAAAGGGCCCAATGGACCAGGCAGGGGAGCCAACGACCCGAGGATCCCGCCAATTCCTCGAGAATATTTAGCGGGAAGTGGCCATGCCACCACCGGAGAGCCGCACCACTCCACCTATTTTGGTTAAATGATATCTTTAATGGGTCTGTTGTTATTTTAGAAAACCGACACTCATTCACACAAACACGCACGCATGCATGAATCAAATACTTATTTTTTTCAATGGATGTAAGATTTCACTTTATATCCTACAATAAGAGATCTGCGATTGATGAACGTCTGATTTTTGATCCGTCAAAAAATCCTCCTTTCTGACAGATTTACGACTGGACAACATACCCTTTCAATCCTGTATCTAACCCACGGTGCTCCCCCTCCTCCTGCCTTTCATATTCGTATTTTTTTGAGTTGAGAAAACGTAAAATGTATACTTCTCATATCTTTATCTATTAAGGGTGGTCGAATCGATCCCTGGAAGGTTCGTCACGATCATTCAAGAAGCAGGTATTCCTTTTTGTGTAGTGCCATGAGAAAGAACACTCCTACAGCTTAGCTTTGTGGATTTTGTGGAACAGGTTGCTCCCGCGCGATTTTCGAAACAGCTTCACAATTCACATCACAGTCTCATCGTCGACTTTATGCACCACCCTCATGGTGAGACGCGCTTAGGATGCTCTTCGTGGAACGGAAGATTCCGTAAGGTGGTGCGTTCCTCCGAGAGATCAGCTGATGGCAAAGACACCGCTAGATCTCACACCATCTCAGCATGGAATTTCTACGTACGTATATACCTGCCGAAATCAGCTGAGCCGAGCTTTTGTCAGATTTTCATTCCAACATGGATTCATGTGTTATCAACGTTTTTATTGCAGCTTTCTTCACCAGCATTTCCTGACACAAATTGGATGATCATTACTTCTAGCAGTTATTTGCAGTAGTCTCCTTTTTAGGTCTGATATGACAAATAATTATACAATACAGTGGTAATGAGCGTCATCCAAGCAATTAAATTATGCGATACGAGTTTCCTGAAACGAGATTTACCAGTTATTTCATCTTGAAACGTGCCTTATGTGAATCAAAACTAAAGATTTTTCCATCACAGCATTTTCTATAGTTCTTGTCGAGGACACTGTTACTTCAAAATTTACTTTTCCATTCAACTTTTCTAAATCAAATGCATGCAAAACTTACGTTATATTTATGGTAATCATAATAAGTTGCACTCGAGCTATGTAAGAATTTTATTTTTTGCGTGATACTTTGGCAGTGCCTGGGGACCAATCATTTAAATTTAAAGAACTAGCCCATTGTTCTTTCGTTGACAATTATTGTTAGCCTTGAAATTTAGTTGGGGATTTCAGAGATCGTGGATCATGCAAATATCAAAGATTCATGCAATAGGTTCTAGAGATCTAGAGGATCTAAAGACCTATCCAGAATATATCGGAAAAGTGAGGTCTTCTCTCAATGTACTAAATGTATTGAACATAGAATTTCAGCTGGAATTAATTCAAAGAAAAACGGTTCTTTTATACCATGGCGAGCTTCAGTCCCTCCTTCAACATATCAAAAGTCCTCATCTCTGGGACTGCTACAAATCAGTAAACAGGGTGAAAGTTTATCATTTTTCTTTACTTTCTTTCGATCTTGACAAACTGATGACCGGAAAAACGGTTTTTGGTTGGTCTTACAATAAACGTATCAATAATATACCACCCAGCAATTGCTGTCTATTAAATTAAAGGGTGAAAACGAAAACTATTTTTCATTTTAAATTTTTTTCTCATAGAACAAAATTATATTTTATATATTGAAAATATCTCAAGGAACACTATGATATTGACAAAATTGATGTGATTGGTATATTTATTTATTGGGGCTTGTGGGACAATTTCAAAATTCTGTATCTCTTCTATTTGCAATTTTTTCAGAATTAGTAGTAAATGGGCTAAACAAACAGCCTTGATGGCTTTGAAGGGTTCGATAAAGATTTTCCGTCATCATATGTATTCTTTATATTCTTAGTTTATATGTGTTAAGTGTATATATTTACACTGATATTATTGTTAAAAACCCAATTTTATACCTTACTTTTATATCTGTTTATAATAGTATCCTTTGTCATTTTGGCAACCTACGATCATGTAGGAAGGCATTATTTATTTGTTTAATAAATAATTATATATCTAGATTGAAGCCGGTTGCAGTTCTTTTGCAAGCTTATAATGTCATACTGAACATAATACAGGGTGTTTCAGGGATCATAGCAAAAAATTTAACTGTGGGTAGATCTCGTGAAAATATGACGATAATCTATATACCATTTTGTGAAGTTCGGTCTAATGACGAAGATATAGCCCTCCAAAGTTCATTTTTTTCGGATTTCAAAAATTTGTCACTCAGGAACGTTTCAACAAATTTAGCTTTAATTTAGCATAAGCTGGTTTGTCATAATTATCTATCAACCTGCCAAATTTGGAAAGAATCCAATCAGTGGCGTAGAAGTTATGAAAGGTCACCTTAAGTCAACTTTTCTCCGGTTGCTTCTAAATTATTGACCCTCATAACTCCTACACCACTGGTTAGATTCTTTCAAAATTTGGCAGGTTGATAGATAATTATGACAAACCAGCTTTTGCTGAATTAAAGCTAAATTTGTCGGAACGTTCCTGAGTTACAAATTTTTGAAATTCGAAAAAAGTGAACTTTGGAGGGCTGTATCTTCGTCATTAGGCCAAACTTTGCAAAATGGTATATAGGTTTTCGTCATAGTTTGACGAGATCAACCCACAGTTTAATTTTTTGCTATCATCCCTGAAACACCCTGTAGAAATATTACATCTCTGTTATCACAGATTTAAATGATTGATTGATGTAAATAAGAACGTAGCTCAGTAGCAGAAATGTATATTTTTCACAAACTCCAAGTTTACAGTTAAGAACCATTCGCAGTTGTTGAGTGAGCCGATTTTACCAAGAAAAAATTGAACCGTGAGAATGACTTTTCACCCTGTAAATTGGAAGGCATCAGGGAGAGGGAGAGAAGTTACAGGGATGTATCCTTTTCATTTGTTCTGCATGACATTATACGCTTGCAAAAGAACTGAAACCGGCGTCAATCTAGATCAATTCCACCAAGAAAAAAATTACAGACGAACAATAGTTTTCATCATGTAATTTGATAGACAGCAGTTAGTTGCTATAGTTTTGATATGTTTATTGAAAGACTATAGTTTATCAAACTAGTCCAAGACCGTTTTTTCCGGTCATTAGTTTTACAAGAAAGAGAGTAAAAAAAAAAAGTGAACTTTCACTCGTCATCAGATGACGAGACCAGGAGCTCCACATACATACATGTTTCGCCCCTTGTGAGGTACAGAAGATGCAGACATGATTTCTGCTAATATAATAATAATAATAATAATAATAATAATAATAATAATAATAATAATAATAATAATAATAATTTCGTCTTTGTTACGGCGAAGTCTAGCCAATGGCTACTCTACTTAACCGTGGACCGACAGCTTAACGTGCTCTCCGAGGCACGGTATAAGCGAGCTGATAGTTAAATTTCTGGTAGGTCACCCATCCAGAAATCTGACTGCGCCTGACGTTGCTTAGCTTCGGATATCGCTCTCCCGACATCCGACGCTCCGCGCCACGCTAATACCTTTGATATAGAACGTGTTAGCAGATCTTAGTGGTAAATTGTGTAAAATTAAGACAAACTATAATAAAATTAAAGGACTGAGATCAACTGAAAACGTTCAGAGATGGGCTTTATGCTTGGCTCAATTTTTTTAACGGCCTTTGACATTTAACGGATCTGATGCAGAATCGCCATTCTTGTTGGTTACATTCTGCTTGCATAATAATATCATTCATTTGGCCATCTCTGTGCTGTGCGATCCGACATAACGTATCATGTATTGCGAGCGACAACAACAACAACTCAACAACCCTGGTGAAGTTTCCCTTGCGAGAATCTGGTAACCTTAATCAACATTAACAATAAAAATTGAAGATTGAAGAGCACACAGATAACGTGCCATTGAACCGAAATTGATCCAAGAGGAAAGAGATGACTTGCAGTTTCGCCACAATGCTAATTTTCTCCAATCTTATCGCTGATGATCTTCAAACGTACGTTACATTGAAGTAGATTCGATAAAAAGTCGCCACCATACTACAGCTGTTGTACATTGTAGTATCATTATTATCAATGAGCAAACATCCTGATTCCTGATTTTCATGTGGGGTATGTCTAAGAAGGGGATTCCGTCGTTATAAAACCGAAAAAAGTCTCGGCTGCATCTCATGCCCCGTACTTGGACAAATATTAATTTAAGATAAATCAATATTGGTGCAATGGTGGATGCAAATAAGTCTTCTATGCGGGCGCAGATAGAGCCACGTGCAAGGTCGCGACCGCGACTAATTAAGAAATGAAGCTCCTCCGGAGGACACATGACGGAGCTATTGAATTTTCGAAATCATATCGTATATCGGAACAAGCATAAGGCAAATGGAGTAACTCGATACATACATCAGAACATTGTTTTAATCGTTGAAGGGAGAAAATTCCTGCTTTATTATACCTGAAAGGTTTTCGCGCCACAATGCCCTACCTGTGTCAGTAAGTGGTTTACTGCTTCAATGGCCAAATTATACGTGGGCTCCTCCGCATACCGCGTCCAAAAAATAAAATATATAGCGGGTTTCTGATATAAAAAATCGTTACACTATGAAAATTGTGTCGAAGTCATGGGTCAGGTAGAGCTTGATGTATATCTGACAGGCGGAGAAAAAGTCGCTTTAGCAGTGCTTTGACTCAAATCTGATGATAAATGTCTTTTGGTTGCAGGTGGATATAATACACAAGTGCACGAGTGCGAACAAATTTGTGGATTTTCAACTCAGCACGTAGGTACACGATTAGTTCCGTCTCTGCGTAGGATTCATAGCAAGTTAACTTGAAATAACCCCATTATTCGCTACTGTCAAAGTAATAAGCCTAATAAGCAACGAGAATAACTGACAACAAGTAATTGATTGATAATAGGTAAAAGGTACCTACAATTTAAACTAGATTTGAACCCAGTGTGACGATGGTACTTAGGTATCCGGGGAACCTGATTCCTCAGTAGTATCAGTATCATATGTACCTAAATTGCGTGTATGCCGGTGAGGCTTGCGCGAGACTTGTAACGGACAATTTCTATCCTTGGTTCTTTACTTCTTTGTCCATGAGATGCCGCGGCTTTGGCTTTGGTCCGCATCCGTTGGCTATAGGCATACGCCCACCCAAAGTGACGTACGTTCTCAGTGTTATCAATCCCATACAAATTTTACGACTCTACGACGAGCCGGGAGACTGGGAGTGAAGCTATTTATTCCTTTTACATAACAGTCCATGCTAATTTTGGTTGCAACCGTCGTTGTCGCCGTCGTCCAACTTGCTTTCGATACACTTCGGTTTTGGAGGTGAAGATGCTCTTCAGAAGCAGTTACGGAGACTGCGTGCGTTTAAATTTAATTCCGTTATATTCGTTGTTTATAGCTGCTCTGACATTAGCAATTTAAATTTTAAATGCGCCTTGCAAAATCAGAGATTTTTTCTAAACAAATTATAATGGTGTTGAAGTATCCCAACGACACATTTTTATGACAAGTTTTCGGAAAACAAGCAAAAACCAAAAACTTGATCAATTCTTTGGTTGTCACCATTCAACGTATTCAAACTAATATCGTTGTAGAAACTATTTGTATTTCTGGTCTGGAATAAGACTAGTCTTGAAGTCAAAATCTTCGAAAGTGTCAAGTCTAGGGCTAGGGCTTCGACCTGCATTATGCTGCGTAATGTTATCCTATGCTTTGGTTTCGGCCCTAGTTACATAAGTATTAAAATAATGAACAGGCGCGGCAAAGAAATTACAATAGCTGATTTGTGATTATTGTTCTTTTTGTTATGGTCTTCCTTGGACCATTCGCAAAGATGATACTTGTATTGGCCACGGAGCTTGGAAGATATCAATTAGTGGCTCATCAAAGGTGGCCATGCGCCCATAAAATTACCAATTAAACGAGACGATGATTTTTTTTTGTAGCAATTCATTATTCAGCTCATACAAGGTACGTGATAATGTTCAACATGTGATATTTCATGTCATACACAATGTAAAGCTTGTAACGACGAATTTGGCAAAGATTGCCGTCGCAGTGTCCGGACATATTGCATATTCCACATGCACATTCACGAACGTGATATCTTTATACGTGACTAAAACGTGAAGAAATCCCTCCTGCTATTTCATTCATAGATATTTATTTGATAATCAGACCTCAATCGTTTTTGTGCGAAAGCTGGTAACTTCATGCACTTGTCGCCTTGAAAAGTATATCGCAGTTTACCGTAGATGACAGTCAGACCAGAACTTCAAACATCAACTCAAAATACTGTCGCTACACAAAAAAAAAATCAGTTGCATTTGACAACAACCAAAGAAGAATATTAAATAGTGATGTGGATTTTTTTTCAACGCAACGTATCCACTACCAAAGATTAATATTCAGCCCTTCCCTTGATAAATCGTTAAAAAAATGACCTTGGAAAATGACTGACTGAGCACTGAGTCTAAGGAGTTGAAGTGCTTGCTCAATACATCACTTAGAGCCGGTATTTCCATCGTCGAATAAAACTCTGAATATAAATTTTTCGCCAAATATGTTCTGCACGGAAATAAGTTTGCGTTTCTGCGCAATATAAATATCATCCAATCGAGAGGCAACGTACACTTTTGCTTTTGCCAAAAATAAGGAAGTCAACTTTTTATTTAACCGTGGTCGTTATACTGAATTTCTAAACTAGTGAATGATTTTCTGATATATCGTGGTGTAACTTGATAGAAATATGTTAGTTATATCGAAAATGGAATTCAATCGGTAATCAGAGCCGCAACCATGGCTGGCTGAAGTCGTATACAGGGTAATATACTGCCTGCCAAAAAAAGTGCAACACCAAAATGTCGTGAACCATATTTTGATCAAATATTCACAGAAAATGTGTTTTAATGACTCGAATCAACTAATGGACCGAGAAGGCAAATTGTGAACGATAAAAAAGTCTGGACCTCCACGAGTTTTTGTTCTTTATGAAAATCTGTTCGTCTTCGAGTGGCTGATGTAAGATGTTATAGAAACAAATGATAGGTAGGATCGGAGATAATTGGACTACAGCCCTAGAATGTCTGATTTCGGCAAATACCAATTCTAGACGAATTCCGTCTTCTGGACCTAATTTCTGTCGTCCTTTTTTGACTGCATCAAGAGGACGACATGCCGAAGACTTGAATGGTGCGATAAGCAAATCAGTGGAGCTGAAGAATAATAGAAGGATGTTTCCAGGGACGAATTCCACTTTTGTTTTGACGCTTATGACGATAGTAGGCGAATAGGGCGCTTTCTTGTTGCACTTTTTTTGGCGAGCAGAGTATAAGAAAATAACTTGAAATTTATATTGAAATATGCTGACTGATGGCACCGCGGCGATGGCCTCACACGTTGATACAGTGGCAGCATCCAGAAATCTGCAACGCCAACTTAACATGATCAGTGCTGGCTCGGAAAGCGGCGTATGAAGATTAATGAAACAAAGTCTGTCCAGATTACTTCCACCACAAGACGGAAAACATGTCCACCGGTTACAATCAACAGCCAGTATCTATCGCAAACCAACATCGCATGAGATTGGCACTATCGTTCAAATTTTACATGCTAATGCAAGACATGACGAGCCTTGCGTGTAGCAAGCATTTCAACTAAATCAAAGAACTCAAATTTTCCCGGTTGGGGCTAGGAATCGAACCACCTACGGTTCAAACCCGCCCAGACCTAGCACAACAGAATGACGCGTGAAACCATTGCGCTACGAACTCCTCTGCCATTAATTTGTTCTATGGACTCGACGTAACCAGCTCTTTGCTGGAAATCGTTACAAACAACACATAAAATATGTAAGTATTCAATTTAAAATATGTGTGTCTTCCAATTTCTTTGGTTTTTCGATGTATAATAAATATAACACCAATTGATTTCCAATTCAAAAATAAACCATATATTCGTATTCAGAGGTCGAAATTAGTTAGAAAACACATTCCACAATCCACATGCATACATTTCACAAAAAATTGATCCTGTCAAAAATCATCATCATCTTTGTTTCTGAGCAGGAAATGTTCACACATGCTTAGCGAAGATTAATCACCTTGTTGTGAGGAGTTATCCATCCCTAACTAATTAATTTGCGAATTGAGCAGTCCCAGTCGGTCGCCTAAGAAAATTTGCAAGTCAGTTGGCTGACCGAATGACCGATCAGTCGTTCAGTACCTGAACTGAAATGGAATAATTTTTCAGAATAAAAAATAACCGAGAATGATGCTCATCAGTCACAAGAATAATTTCTCTCATTAACTGGTTTTAGGTAGGTAGCTTTGATAAGTACCAGTAGCGGTCAACTTGCTAGCTAAGCAAGTCTGAATTTGCGGTTAACAAAAGCTTTCCTCAAGATTGAAAAATTCGTGAAAGCGTAAGGCGAGCGTTTGGAGATAAAATATGATTAAGCTTATGAAGCCTCAAGAACTGACTGTCGAAATTATATTGTACTTTTCAGAAATGAGCTAAAATCATCGATTGGCATATCTTAGCCTTGGTTATTATTATTTATACGTTGTGGCATCATCAATAAAAAATATTATTATTATTTCATTTGCAAAATAACCGTTACGGTGATAATGTCGGCGATAATACCAACGAGTACTTGCTTCCCATAATGAGCGCATCGCGGTGTGGCCTGATGCAATGTCTCTTGTTTGGCTCTTGCTTTGATTTTTTGCCCCTCGCGGGATAATTCGAAAAGACGGGTTAGTTTCGTTGTTCAGTGATGCATCTCGATCTTGACTAACTGCATCATCACCATTATCATCACATGCATGCAGCAAGATTACCACAGAGGAAACGAAGTGATTGAAATGGCAACTGAACCATGAATGGTTCGAAACCCATATCCGTGGAGAACTGAAGGGCTTTCGGACGGGGTGATGGAAGGCGCGAGAGGCGTTAATAGTGACGCGTCGTAAAAAAAGGCGTAGATTGGATGCAATCAAATGAATAAAAGTCGACGTTTCAAAGTTGTCCCGATGAAATAGCTTTATTATAATGACAGGCAAACCCCAGTGGTCCAAAATCTGCCTTCATATTTCCTTCAGACCGAGTCTTAGTCTCGTTTCAGTATCATCGACATTCCACTTTACTTAAATTAACGTAAGGAAATTACTGATTAACGTGGTTAATTAACCGAATAAAATTGTGTACGTTCAAATTCAACTTATGCGTACCGTAACGCACGAAGAAGTTCAAACAACCTCAACTTTAGCACACCCGTGCGTTACGTGCTCAAGGACAGAGTTATATATTGGTAAAATAAGCGTTGCAGAATCAATTCCTGTGCATGGGTTTATTCCTTGACAGAATCTCACCAGTTAGGTCTTTTTCGAAAGCTACAAGAATGTACTTTGGTTTGAGTCTATTGGCATTTCCAAAATCGGAAAATATTTTTTCTTGATTTCTGGATTTTGGAAATGTAAATGGGCTCAAACCAAAATACATCCCTGTAGCTTTCGAAAGAGACCTAAAAGGTGAGATTCTGTCAAAGAATAAACCCACAGGGATTGATTCCGCAACCGCAACGCTTATTTTACCAATTCAATTCCGTCCTTGATTGCACCAATCACCAGCTTCCTGAAACAATATAGCGTCATAGTGGCTGTAAGAGCGAAATATCCCTCTTTTCAAAAAAAAAAATCTTCATCCTCCTCCCAGTTACTTAGCTTTTTTAGCGCATTTTCCATCTTGATGAAAATCGCTGATGTAACCGCTTTGTCCGTCCGTCCGTCCGTCTGAGCCCAAAGAGCCTTGAATTCGAGTCCTTCACCAGAGAACTGGGCCCACTCTGGTTTGTCCTGGTCAAGTTCCTTTCTTTCAGCAAGTGAACCGATGGCTGGGTCCTCGCGTTGCTTCTTTTTGAGCTCAGCCGTAGTCCAATTTCTCGAGGTTTCAACGACAAGTGCTTTGACCTCGACGTTTCCACTCTGCTCGTTCACCCTCTTGCCATGCCCGCAGTCCTCGTTGCGTGGTCTTCGAGAAAGACCATTCATGTTGCCATTGTCACGACTCTTTCCAGGACGATGTTGACTTCCTCGATCAGCAGCTCCCCGTTCCAGCATGGAGCAATCTGCTGAACGGTACCGTTGCCAGCAGTCACGCTGCAGATGGCCATCCTTCCCACAATTGAAGCAACGCGGTCTTCCTTCTGTGCGATTATTTTTTCTCGGTTGATGACTTGCTCGATTAGCAGTTCCCCGTTAAGCCATGGAACCGTCTGCTGAACTCGACCATTGCCTGCAGTCCCGACTATGATGTCCTAGTTTTTCACACCCGAAGCAACGCGGTCTTCCTCCAGGTCTTGGCTCGTCTTGGGACTTGTTTCGAGACAATAAAGCGTTGAGAATTTCCCCATACATTTCCTCGATCAATTTCTCGGCAGTATGTAAACCTCCGGATTCCTCAACGCCCACCGCCTTGACTTGACGACTGCAAACCTCCTTGCTGCCTCAATGCAGATCGCCTGAGTCAGTGCGTCGCTGATGTCGCACGCAGGTCTTGGTCTCGAATGCCATAGACGAAGGTATCTCTTATGATGTCCGTCAAGTGGTGCGCTGGGTACATTAGGTACGCTAGCAGAGCCAGCCTTTGAACATCAGCTCCAAATTCCTGTAAGCTCTTCCCGCTTCTCTGCGTTCTTGCCGAAAAATTAGCTTGATGAACCTGCTGTCCGCGATGATCCCCATAGCGGAGTTCCAGAACTTCGAGAAGCTTCTGTAAGTCCTTATGCTCACTCTCCGGAAGCGTCTGTAGCAGCTCCAACGCTGGACCTCTCAAAGCAATTGATGAGTGCCTTAGCTTTATCTTCGTCATTCCATCCGTTCGCCTCGGTAACAACGTCAAACTGCCTTTTGTAGGTCGTCCATTGACTTTGTCCATCGAAGTTTGGTAGTTTCACACGATGAATACCTGCCAAGGCTGCCATCAGGGCCACCGTATTAATAACGGCGGTACTCTGGACACGTCGTTCTAGCTGCACCATGCTTGCCTCCATCGTGGCAATGTTTCTGCCAGCTTCCTCACGTTGCCGTCGAAGTATCGCGTGTGTTGTTCCATAGCCGCCATCAGCCCCTCTAGATGCTTCTTCTCTTATTCTTTCTTTTCTGTACGCTCTTTTTCCAGCTCTTCTAGAACATTCTCCTATTCCAGGACGATAGCCGCAATGTCTTCGGCCCCTCTCTTCGACATGCCTCTCGTCTCCGACATAATTCTAATATTTCCGTACACCTTGCAGTCGCAGGCCGAATTACTTTCAATTATACCTGACTTATACTTATACTGATACTTTCTGACACCAAATGTTACGTATTTCGCGTACGGTTCGTTTATAATTGAGACGATCGTTATTCGTTTTAAAACACACACTGTTTATTACTGCGTACTACAATAAATACACGCCAACTGTTATTTACTTAGGAATACCGCAGATTACTACTCGCTTTCTATTGCTCTCGATCACTTCCAATTCAATACTGCTGCTGTGGGCGATCCATGGTGCTTATATATCCCTCCGACTAGCGTTCTCGAACCTTCCATCGTCCTCCAGCAAATTCCACAATGACCCGGGACACGGTTTCGCGACGACTCCCAAAAAATCCTACACATTTCGTCTGCCATTCCAACGTGCAGTGAAGGCGACACCTCCGCCAAAATGGACTCGCATGTTGAAGTTACCAGTGCGGTTCAACGTGCCAGAGCCTACAAGTATGTTCGGGAATGCACTAGAGCTTCGCACCTGTACACTGCGATCTATTGGGAATAGTCTAGAAAGACCGGGTGTTCTCCAGAATCGCCGCTCGTAACAATCCGTTATGCAAGTTCGAAATAGTACACTATAAGTATGTACTTCATATCACGTTTCGTATCCTCGACCGTGTCAGTTAATCCGTGACAGGGCATAAATGCTGCATCAAAATAATCAACGGCAGTTGAAGAAGTGCTTCTTCTGGAAGGTTGTGGGGTATGCGTATGGGCCGGTTTTCGTTTAACCTTGATGAGACCCGTGCGGATTCCGAGATGTTCTTCAGGCACTCCCGCTGGTCTATTTTGCTTTATTTAAATGAACCCGAGGGCCCTGCGCTTATCTGACGAAACCGAAACGTAGGCAAGAGGTACTTGCACGGTTTGAATGTTCGTTAAAACAAGAGAAAGAGCTCGAGAGCTCGAGACCAAAAGAGGCATGAGCGAATAGCACCATCGCCGCTGCCGCCGCCCTATTCAAAGTGAAGTACACACCTTCATTGGGAGAAGTATGCTTGCTCGACCGGATAATCTTGTATCCGGCCAGTGCCAGCAAAAGGGCAATAAGAGAAGACAATAGGTCGAGTAGGTTGGTAGGTGCATTCACCCGCATATATTCACTTGTCGTCGTTGATGCGATGAACAACATGCCCGTCCACTCCGATCTTAATAACCGACATTAATAAGGAAGCTGCGTCGCTGTGTCCCATGTTATACAACGCATACGTGCCATCCTGTTAGATTCCGGCCGAGCGATCAAATCCAAACGAGAAAACGAGTCACATGCGATCATAAGAAGTAAACCGACGTCGGCAATCGGCATTGTGATGTTCGCACACAGAACTTTTGCTGCCGTCTAAAAGGCACATTTACCTCTTCGAAGTTGGCCATCACAGATCTTCATTATTTATTTATTCGTAATATATAAACACTAAATAGGTAAAATAACGGTATCAGTAAAATGAGATCACAGCACACACAGCAGAAGCCTAATATGCAACAAAAGTTTTGGTTTTAATAACTCCCTCTCCCCCCCTTTTATGAACTATGGTCTGAATCCTGCTAAACTAAAACTGACCAAGAAGTAGCAAGAACTAAGAACGAGATTGCAATTTTTCGGGTGGACAGTCTTTGGAAGTCTACCCTAAAATCGCTCGATGTTGTCAGCTGAATTTTGGCTGCAAACTCAGCAGCAAACTGCAGAACTCACTCACGCCCTGGACTCTAAAGCAGCTTAGGGGCATGCGTCATCAAATGCGTCAGAAAAATATTCAAATTTTTTCAGGGCCCCCCTGATCATTTTTGGAGATATGGGGTGTCGAAGGGTACGAATACTTTGTCCCCCTCTAACTCCTTCTTTCATTGTATGACTGTATGAAAAAATGAAACTTTTCAGTATGTTTTAAACTTTTATGATAGATAAATAATATATTCTACACTTATACAGGGTAATGCACGACTTGTGACTTTCCTGTAAAAGTGAGATTCTTTGACCTATTATATGACAAACCCTCGAGCCTCGAGCGAATTTGTCGTGAATGGCTTAATTTTCAAGATACAGGGTGTTAAAGCTGGGAGGGGGTGATGAAAATAACGTGTTTATTTTTTATTTTCAGTTATCGCTAGGAAAAAGCATAACTTCGGAGAAAAAATAACAAAATTATTGAACAATTTGTTTTTTTTTTGCCTGCATCAACTACTAGGACATTATCAAGCTTTTTCTATGGTGGCTTTTCAGTAACGGTAACAACGACGATTACAGCGAAGTAGGTAATGTAGATTCACTTTTGTTTTCGATCAGGAGGATTAGAATGAGTCAAGGAATCTACTCTTGACAGGGAAGTCATAAGCAGGCCCGGACTTTTTCTGGGGGGCCC
Organism: Anaspis maculata; assembly: GCA_949128115.1. NCBI lineage: Eukaryota > Metazoa > Arthropoda > Insecta > Coleoptera > Scraptiidae > Anaspis > Anaspis maculata. The sequence goes on from OX421968.1 coordinate 48,500,960, forward strand.
GGCAAGGGCCCCGGGACTTGAAGTTTTGAAAAAAATTGCCTGCGACAATTTTTGCTCGATCCGCTCGCGGTTTGTCATAGGACCCGTTACTCCGATCCCTCCGGCCCAGTAAATCCTCTCCACGGCCCTGAAGTTGTGGATCAGGATGTTCCAGGAAATAACCGACATAGCTTGAGGGTATAGAATGATCGATGTAATTTTTCGAGGCGAATCAGCCTGGAACACTGGAACGAGCACACACTGGAAATTCAATTTTTAAGCCTCGCCAGACGTAGTGGCGGAAGGGATCTAGAAAAAAATGCCCCCAGCAAAACACCTTTGGAAAAAACGACCCCGGAATAAACACCCCCGGGAAAAAACGTCCCTGGGAACAAAACGCCCCCGGAAAAAACGCCCCCCTATGTTGCCTCCAACGTAATTCAAGCCCTATTCCCTACTGAATTTTCCTTGACTTCTGGAGCAGCGTTGTGCCGTTAAGTCATGCCTGGAGCCCTATCAGGCCCCATTGTGTCTTCAAGTGTAGTTGGAGCTCTGTTGAGTCCCCTAATATGTTTTTTCCTCGGTTTTTTCATGGCTCACGGACTAGGTACCAGTAAACCTCATTTTGCGAAATTTTGTAATACAGACCTCCATTAGGCCCCCTTGTGTCTTCAATGAATTTTGAAGTTTTGTTGAGCCCTCTTGCACTTTTTTTAGTCTTCCAGAGCACTAGTAAGACCCTTGTGCATTTATGTTATATCGGGACCTAAATTAGGCCTTCTCTTGGTGTCTTTAAGTATAATTTGGAACCCTAATGAACGCCCTTTATGTGCTTAATGGCTTCCAGAATTCCGCTAAGCTCCCTTTTGCCATCTTGTGTTATACATGCACGATTGGCCCCCTTATTATTTTTTTTTTCGTGGCTTTCAAAATTCCATTAAGCCATCTTGTGCGTTCTTGCATTGCTGGAAGCCCTAGTGTAAGTCCTTTGTGCCTTCATGTGATATACGGAGCTCTATCGGACCCCGTTGCGTCCGCCAGTGTAATTTGGAGCCCTCGTGAGCCCCCTTGTGTTTTTCTTTCAGCTATCAAAATTCCAGTACGTCCCTTTTGCCTTCTTGAGTTGTCCAGAGCTCCAGTAGGCCCCCTTGTTCCTTTAATGTATTTTGAAGCTCTTCTGAGCCCCCTTACATCCGTTTCCGGGGCAGTTTTGAGCACCTTCTGCTTTGGTGATATTCGGAGTTCTATCGGATCTCCTTGGATCCGTAAGTGTAGTTTGGAGTCCTAATGGGCCCCTTTATGTGTTTTCTAGGCATTCAGAATTCCATTAAGCCCCCTGTTGCCTTATTGTGTGTGTCCATAACTTCATTGGGCCTCCTTGTTTTTTCAACGCCTCTTAAAGCTCCGCTTGGCCCCCTTATTTTTTAAACGTTTCATAAAGCTCTGCTGGCCCCCCTTACATATTTCCGTGGCTTTCAGAGCAGTAGTAAGCAGCTTGTGTCTTCATGTGGTATTCAAAGCCCTATCGGGCCTCCTTGTTTCTCAAGTAGGTATAGTATGGAGCCATAACTAGCCTGCTACTCAGATTATTATTGGTTTTCAGAGTATCAGTAAGCTCCATTTGCCTTCCCTTGTTATCTGAAGCTTCATAAGGCCCCCTTGGGTCTTCAATATCGTTTGTAGTCCTGCTGAGCCCCCTTGATTTTTTCCATGACTTCCGGAACTCTATTGGACCTCTTTGTATTTGATAATGTTTTTTTAGAGCCCTTTATTGAGCTCCATTGTTGTCTCATGTGTAATCCTTACGCTCCGAGGACTTAGTGGCTTCTTTGTTTTTTGTCGTTCCTCTTGCGACCTCGCTTACGACAAATTGCCCGCGACGAATTGTCTTAGCACCGTTTATTTCGGGGGCCTTTTTTCCCATAGGCGGTTTTTCTGGGGGCGATTTTTCCGGGGGCGTTTTTTCCGGGGGTGTTTTTTCCCAGGGTTATTTTTTCTCGGGGGTGTTTCTTCCCGGGAGTGTTTATTCCGGGGGCGTTTTTTCCGGGGGTGTTTTTTCCGGGGGTGTTTTGCTGGGGGCGTTTTTTCCGGATACCGTGGCGGAAGCTATTTGTGCCAGCTTTTTTTTTCGTGATAAATTTTTTTCTCGTTCCTCATTCCCTAACAAAGTTCACCTAAATCTTCCGTATCTTCCGAACGGTGTAACATATCCAGTTCACTCTTTCGTTAATCGAATCTTAACTATTGCGGGTCGATACCGACGACGTTTTAAGATTATCTTTGGATCTAATGAAGCTATGTATTTTTTTTTAAATTGAAGTACATATTAAGAAATTTGTTACAGTGTGACAGCGATTAAGAAATGATGGTTTATTGTTTATTTATTTAGCTTATGAACATTTTTATCGGCTATGAATGCATCATGATTTTCAGCCAGCGAGGAGCTTTTTTGTTTTGACAATTTTCTATATACAACCAGCGAAGCAAATAGGGCCAAAATATTGGGGAATTTTTAGGAACAATAAGTTTTGATTAGGGACTTAGATATAGTTTCTTATTATTAGATATAGTTCAAAGAGCGCGCACGGATGTGGTGCGCCCATGCCATTTATATTCACTGTGCAAATGCAAACTGCACCACATTGAAGTAAGGTCGGCATTTTTCGTATAAAGCTGAGCTTTTACAGAATAAATCAGATATTTGCTCTATAAATAGCCGAATTTTGGAGCAAAACCGCCCTCAACGGTACCATGGTGTTAACGTAAAATAGGTATGATGGAGATGAAACTATTAACCGCTAATTTCTACATCGAAAAGGTCCTATTTCGGACTTGCTTTGTTCATGTCTTTGTTTAAAATTTGTGAAATAATCTTCTGTATTCCTATCCTAACGTGTTGCATACAATGTTTCTTCTACTTCCGTTTTCTTACCTTTTGAATGAATGGCCATTTCATCTCAGGTGACATTTGGCAAGTATATTTCTCTAGTCCTTCACAGTAGTTTTAGAGCAAATAATTTTTGCCTACCAGCTTTTAAGGAGTTCCCAGGATAGCAACAAAACAATAATGATATTTATTGTATGCGTGCAAATCAAATCAAATCAAATCGAATCTCTGTCTCTCTTATATAATTAAACTTTCTGTAGTAATGTACCAAAAACCAAAATGAATGACTGCTGCGAAATAAATCCATTTCTGGGCGAGGCTTCCTATTAAACACACCACAAGGTAAGGAGATGGACTAGTTTTTCTTTTTCGCCTGTTTCAAAGTTTACTGAAATAAATAAAATTGGAAGTTGAAATTTCTTCAACATTTTTCTGGCAAATTTGAAGAATTTCCCCAAACAGCTTTGGAATATGGGCCGCGAGTTCTCGGATACCCTGTATGTAATAAGAACATAACCGTTTTACCGCCGTTACGCGCTCTTGGCAAATCGCAATCCTTGGCCTAGTTTCGGCAGCATCGCATCGCCTTGATGATAATTCTCCTCTTGTTTGTTTATATTACCCATTTGTTACATTTTGTAACACACTTGTAATATGATTAATACACAGAGTCTAACCATCTTTTCCTCTTCCAGATGACTTTATAAATGGAATCAGATGTTGCGCTCCAGGAGGTATGCAACAATGAAACATGATTCCATTTCACTCTGCTCTGGGGGGAAAGGGAGAGAGAGCATACCCCGTTATCTTCGCTGCTCATTTTTTTTTAATAAAACGCGGTGATATTGTTCGATATAAATATATTTTTGTAAACTTCGATTCAAATTTGATCAAAATCGGTTGAACGGTCCAATATTACGGTAAAAAAAAAAGATTTATCCAAGTCAACTTCAAACCTTGTATCTTTTTGAGGAAACATTTTGGGAACATACGTCTTTTTCTTCTATTTCTCGACTTCATTTCTGATGAAGAATCATAGCTCAAAGTTTGTAACAACCAGTACCTAACTAACACCCTGTTCAAATGAAGGGGAGCCCGATGAAAAATGAGAATAAAATAATTTTTTGGACCACACACTAGCTGGGGCCAATCCAGTGGAGTCTACCCACAATTCATTTTCATATTTACTGCAAAAATAAAACCACACCCACGCACTAGTATGTCAGTGCCGGATTTAGGAATGTGGAGGCCCTGGGGCGACAGTAGTTTGTGGAGGCCTCAAGTTAAGCCTTGGGATTTTTTGAGGAATAAATAAAATACTCGGAATAATAATATAAAATAAGGTGTTTTTGGATTTGTGGAAGCCCTGAATTTGTGGTAACATGTGGGGGCCCCGGGGCGGTCGCCCCCGTCGCCCGTGCTTAAATCCGGCACTAAGTAGGTATGTTGGAAACAGAATTTCAGCTGGAATTAATTCAAACAAAAGAATGATGAACTTTCGCCCTGTATAGGTACTGATATGTAGCAGTCCCAGAGATGAGGACTTTTGATATGTTGAAGAGGGGACTGAAAGCTTGCCATGGTAAAAACATCGTTTTTGTTTGACTTAATTCCAGCAAATCACCTATTTTTTCCTATTTCCAATATACGATCCGATCAACAAAATTCGGAATTGGAGTAGGCTGTCTTTTAGCCGAAAGCAGCTTGACATGCTGAAATTTGACCAGGTCACAGCCTACCTCAATTCCGAATTTTGTTGATCGCATGGTACTAACTAACTACACAGTTAGTGAGTCCGATTAAAATAATTCTGGCCAGAACTAAATGAAATGTTTTTAAACGACTAGTGAAAAATAAGTAGATAACAAACTTTTTTGCAGGAGTGAAGTTTATTGTTATGAAAACAAAAGATATTTGATAGTGATATTATAGCCAGCTCTTATTTTGCATTTACCACCCTCAAGCAAGTACGTGTTCAAGCGCATAGCTACAGTAGACTCAGCTACAGCTACAACAGTAAGTGGATTGTAGCGTCTTTCCAAGAGGGATTTTTGGTCTTTGAAATCTTCTTCTGGCAAAAGCAGTTACGTTTGATCCAGGACAGGGCAAGTGCTATACATATAGGTACATAAGTGACGTTGCTTTGTCTCAGCTAGGACTAGTCATCAGATATAAAATATTTTTCTTCTTAAAATCAGATAAATTCAAGTTTAAATTTTTATTACATTTCCATTTTACTCTTGCAAGCTCCCGTCTTTTTTCAATTATTCTACTTCCATCCCTAAAAACTTACTCTTTCCCATCAAAAATATTTTCTCCATTGTTTTTCCATTGCATTGGCATTGGTTAGAAAATTGATTTCAATAATAATATGCAGTGTTTTAAAAAGAGAATTCTACTCTCTTTTGTTTTCTGTCTATGCTTTTTTGTTATTTAATTTATTGTTAGAGACAAGTCTACAGTGCATCACATTTGTTTTTAATGTACACATGCACTAAAGATGAAGAAATGCCTATTATGATTATGATTATTATTAAGTTTTTAGCGCATTTTCCATCTTGATGAAAATCGCTATTGCAACCGCTTTGTCCGTCCGTCCGTCCGTCCGTCCGTCCGCCCGTTCCTCGAACTCCTGCCAAACTAGACGCCCTAGCTTTCTAATTTTTTCGCTGTAACATAGCTGCCACTCCCAAAGGAGGGCTAGGCTATATTGAATGTCTATATTGCGCCGCCAACATAGAGAAAACCGCCCCCAATCAACTTGAAATAACATGATATTGCAATTTCTCCCAGACCTACTGCTCTGGTGTTCTCATTTTATGAATAATACATAGTTGCCACTTATAAACGTAAGCCCAGAAACATTCCGCCTTCAATATGCGCCGCCGATATGAAACATTGCTGAAAACCGCCCCCAATCACTTTAAAATGAAAAACATAAACCCGAAGACATAGCGATCTAATTCTTTCGGTATATGAACAGTTGACTGAAAATGGAAAAGGATAGACTACTTTCGGTTAGTCGCCGCCCCCAGATTCCGCCCCCAAACGACAAATAGTGCAACTTTCACAATTTTACTGATTGAGATGTTCTCTCAAACATTTAGGAACTGCCAACTCAAATTGTGCAACATTTGCTAAGCAGAACGCTGCCGCTCCCACACGCCGCCCCCAAAGTAAGAGATAAATGAAAAACATGAACCCGAAGACATAAGGATCTAAGTCTTTCGCTATATAGATAGCTGACTAAGAATGGGAAAGGATAGGCTACTTGTGATATAGCGCCGCCTCCAGCTTCCGCCCCCAAAAGAAAAAAAGTGCAACTATCAACAATTTCGACTCATTCTGATGTTGATGTTACCTCAAACATTCAGAAACTGTCAACTCAAACTGTGCAAGAATTTCTTTGCCAAACTCTGCCGCTCCCACACGCCGCCCCCAAAGCAAGAGATAAATGTAAAACAAAAACCTGAAGACATAGCGATCTAATTCTTTCGTTATATAGATAGCTTACTGAAAATGGAAAAAGATAGGCCACTTTTGATTAACCGCCGCCTCCAGCTCCCGCCCCTCAAACAAAAAAAAAACAACTTTCACAATTTTCACTGATTGTCATATTTCCTTAAACATTTAAAAACTCCCAACTCAAACTGTGCAACAGTTACTTTCCCGAATGCTGCCGCCTCCACACGCTGCCCTCAAAGTGAGAGATGAATGAAAAACATAAACCCGAACACATAACGATCTAATTCTTCCGCTATATGGATAGCCGACTAAAAATTAAAAATGGGAAAGAACAGGCTACTGTTGATTAGTGGCTGTTCCCAGCTTCCGCCTCCAAACAAAAAAATATTGATGATTGAGAGAATTTTCATTCAAATCTGTTTCATTGACAAGTACCCATTCTGATAACAAAAAATCACAATGAGTTTCGACTGAAGAGAGTGGGCAAAGAATGATGTTTCTCCTTCACCCAAATTTCTTTACATTCATAATATGCCTCTTGAAGAAAATGCGCTACTGAGACTCACGCACGTGAAGGCATACTCACTTGTTTCCATTTCCATCCTTCAAAAAAACAACTTTTTTCTATCAAAGAGAGTTTTTTTGATATTCCTAACGAATTCACAAGCTCATTACAGGATGATTCCGTGAAACTCGGGAGCTTTGGCCAGAAATTTCTTTATCGGACCCACTGTTCGACCTGATGATGATTATTATTTTATATTATGGTATCCCTATCACTGGGTCCTCTGTGCCAATTCAGATGGATGTTTTGTCGGCGGGATCGGTTGTGGGTGAATAAAGTCGAAGCTGGATTAGTCTACAGTTTTTGGTTCATTTCTATTCGCAAATAAAAGCACGGGACGGATATGTCCCTAGGGTTTTTATGACCCCGACGCTGTCTTGATTCCTTTCCCAACACCACCTCGCACGCAAGCACGCACACATAGAATTGACGACTTTTTTGCGCTAACCCAGTCAAAGCCGCCTACGCCCGCATCTCTGATTCAAAAAACTGTAATGAGGCATAGTTCATGGTTCGATGTCTTCGCATTGAATTATCATTACAATTATTATCAAGACCTTTTATTTTGTTTGTTATTCACTTATCATTGGCCATTAAGATTTTTAATGCGACTGGAAAATGGGATTTTCAGATATTGGTACATAATACACTTTTGGCAATGATTTAAAAAAAAAAGAAGATTCCCATTCATCACATGGGTCTTTGAAGTGAGAAATATAAGGTCAATGCTATCTTTTTTCCAAAATTTATTAAGATATTAAACAAGTGAATATCCCCGTGCGCGAGTCGCAATAGCGCATGTTCTTAGTGCGGATCTGTCATTGATAGAAATGAAGTCCAGCTTGAAAATAAGAATGTTCATACGAGATAAGTGTGAGTTTCAGATTTCATGACAACCGTTCCACTAATAAGAGATTTCGATATGGTGGCGTTCATCTTGAAAATAAGAATGATCATCACGAGACCAGGGTACGTTCCAAGTTTTATGGAAATCGTTCCAATAATAAGAGACTCCAATATGGCGAGTAAGATGGTGGCGGCATCATGAAATTCAATCCGCTTACTGGCCACCCTTGAGGACTTGAGCAATCCATCGGAAAAAGTTCCAGGACTCTACTCTAGCTTCATTTCTCGAGGAGTTCAACTTCTTAGAAGTGCACAGGAAATCTTTGTTTTTTGATGATAATAATAATGGTTACTATGTATGGATCAAAAGAATAATTCCCATCGGCCACCCTTGGGGACATCAGATATCCATCGGAAAAAGTTCCAAGGCTCTAGCTTCATTCCCCCAAAAGGAGTACAACTTCTCAAGTTCTACACGGACAGACGGACAGACCGACAGACAGACAAACGACCTGGCCACATAAGCGTCATTTTCTTATGAAAATGCGCTAAAAAAGAGGCACAATAGATATATGTACACACATAAAAAGAATCTAGGGGACAAGCAAATTCAGACGATTTTTAAAACCATCATAACTTTTGATTGCCATCAGCGATTTCGTATCGGTTTTCGGTGTCCGATAGCCCAATCCTTTGTTTTCATGCTTTGATCACGTCGAATACAAACAATGTTTCATTAAGATTCTACAGGGTGATCAATGGAACAGTGTAAAATTGCCAAAAGTTCAGTACGAGCACGATTTCCCAAAAAAAATTTATGCATTCCAATAGCACAGATAAAAAGACTGGTGTTTCAGCTTCAGTAACGTTTTTGAATTTTGGAAATCGAAGGTAAATTGCCAAGGATATTGAACAATTTGTGCCGCCATGTTGAACTTTTAAGAAAGTGATCTGATTTCATTAGAACTCGGATTACACTCATGTCTGGTTTAAGTAACTGGAATTTCAGGGTCAAATGTCTTTTTCGATTACTTTCAAGCCGTCACATTGAAGTTTTATGTAAATGATTCGATTCTAGTGTTTCAAAGTTTCATTCAAATCGAATCATGCATGTAAAAAGTTCAATATAGCGGCCCGAAAGTGATCGAAAGTGACATTTGACCTTGAAATTCCAATCACTTGAACCAGACATGAGTGTGTTCCAAGTTTCAATAAAATCGGATCACTTTTTTCTTTCTTGGAAGTTCAACACGGCGGCATAAAATGATCAATATCTTCGGCAATTCACCTTCGATTTCTAAAATTCAAAAACGTCACTGAAGCTGAATCACTGATCTTCATAACTGTGCTATTAAAATGCATGCATTTTCTTTTTTGCGAAATCGCGCTCGTACTGAACTTTCGGCAATTTTACACTGTTCCATTGATCACCCTGTAGCAACCTTATAAAACATTGTTCCTATTTGACGTGATCAAGGCATGATAAAGAAAGATTGAGCTATCGAACTCTGAAAACCGATATGAAATCGCTGACGGGAATAAAAAGTTATGATGATTTTAGAAATCGTCTGAATTTGCTTGTCCCCTAGATTCTTTTTATGTGTGCAGTAACAATTATAAGAACAACATCATCGCCGAGATCATTGCAAATGCTATAAAAATTTTGGGAAAATGGAAGAGTGCGATAAGGGTCAACTCGATTTTAAAAGCTTAAAAAAATAGAGATGGACAGAAGTGTCCAAGAAGGTTCTGTGAAACAAAATTGACGGGTGTTCCACTAGTTTTTAATACAAAAAAATGGTTGTGTCACCCCAAAACTTTCCCGACTAGTAGCTATAGGAACCTATGGGAATTTTTGTTCGGAACGCCCCTTCGGGTGCGAAGTTAGAATTAGAGAGAAAGATTGAAATAATTTACAGGAAATTGAAAATCAAGCTTACAGTCCCTTCTTCAACATATCAAAAGTCCTCAAGTCTGGGACTGCTACAAATCAGTATACAGGGTGAAAGTTTATTATTTTTCCTTACTTTATTTTTTTCTGGGAAAACTGATGACCGAAAAAAAAACGGTTTAGACTAGTTTGATAGGCCATAGTCTTCCAATAAACATATGAAAAATATACCACCCAGCAACTGCTGCGTATCAAGTTACAGGGTGAAAACTATTTTTCCTCTTTATTTTTTTTTCTTGGTGGAACTGATCTACATTGAAGCCGGTTCCAGTTCTTTTGCAAGCTTATAATGTCATACTGAACATATGGGAAGGACACATCTCTGCATCTGCTGCTTTTCAATTTACAGGGTGAAAAGTCATTTTCACGTTTCAATTTTTTTCTTGATGAAGTCGGCTCACAGATAAATTGCGACTAGATCTTCTGTAAATTTGGGGTTTCTAGTCAAACATATCAAAATGATGCATTTCTGCTACAGCTACGTTTTTATTTACAAATTTAAATGTTTGGTTGCGTTTCAAGATTTTTTGATTTTTTGATGCAATATACCCGAATATTATCCTAACATTTAAATTTGTAAAAAAAAACGTGGCTGTAGCAGAAATGTATTATTTTGATATGTTTGACAAGAAACTTCAAGTTTACAGAAGAATCAGTCGCAATTGTTGTGCGAGCCAATTTCACAAAAAAAAAAATTGAAACGTGAAAATGACTTTTCACCCTGTAAATTGAAAAGCAGCAGTTGCAGAGATGTATCCTTCCCATATGTTCAGTAGGACATTATAAGCTTGCGAAAGAACTGGAACCGACTTCAATCTAGATCAGTTCCACCAAGAAAAAAAAACAAGTGAGTATGCCTTCACGTGCGTGAGTCTCAGTAGCGCATTTTCTCAAAGAGACATATTGTGAACGTAAAGAAATTTGGTTGAAGGAGAAACACCATTCCTTGCCCACTCACTTCATTCGAAACTCATTGTGATATTGTGTTATCAGAATGGGGTACTTGCCAATGAAATAGATTTGAATGAAAATTCTTTCACTTATCAATATATTTATTTGTTTGAGGGCGGGAGCTGGGAGCTGGGAGCGGCGACTAATCAACAGTAGTCTATTCTTTTCCATTTTTAGTCGGCTATCCATATAGCGAAAGAATTAGATCGCTATGTCTTCGGGTTTATGTTTTCCATTTATTTCTTACTTTGAGGGCAGCGTGTGGGGGTGGCAGCATTCGGCAAAGTAACTATTGCACAGTTTGAGTTAAGAGTTTCTAAATGTTCAAGGAAATATGACAATCAGTGAAAATTGTGAAAGTTGCATTTTTTTGTTTGGGGGCGGGAGCTGGAGGCGGCGACTAATCAAAAGTGGCCTATCTCTTCCCATTTTTAGTCAGCTATCTATATAGCGGAACAATTAGATCACTTTGTCTTCAGGGTTATGTTTCACATATATCTCTTACTTTGGGGGCGGCGTGTGGGAGCGGCAGAGTTTGGCAAAGAAATTCTTCCACAGTTCGAGTTGGGAGTTTCTGAATGTTTGAGATAACATTAAAATGTAATTCAGTGGAAATTATTGAAAGTTGCACTTTTTTTCTTTTGGGGGTGGAAGTTGGAGGCGGCGCCATGTCAAAGGTAGCCTATTCTTTCCCATTTTTAGTTAGCTATCCATATAGTGAAAGAATTAGATCGTTATGTCTTCGGGTTTATGTTTTTCATTCATCTCTCACTTTGAGATAACATTGAAATGTAATTCAGTGGAAATTGTTGAAAGTTGCACTTTTTTTCTTTTGGGGGTGGAAGTTGGAGGCGGCGCCATGTCAAAGGTAGCCTATTCTTTCCCATTTTCAGTTAGCTATCCATATAGCGGAAGAATTAGATCGTTATGTCTTCGGGTTTATGTTTTTCCTTCATCTCTCACTCTGAGGGCAGCGTGTGGGGGCGGCAGCATTCGGCAAAGTAACTGTTGCACAATTTGAGTTGGGAGTTCCTAAATGTGAGGGAAATATGACAATCAGTGAAAATTGTGAAAGTTGCATTTTTTTTGTTTGGAGGCGGCAGCTGGAGGCGGCGGCTAATTAAAAGTAGCCTATATTTTTCTAATTTCAGTCAGCTATCAATATAGTGAAAGAATTGGATCGCTATGTCTTCAGGTTCATGTTTTACATTCATCTCTCACTTTGGGGGCGGCGTGTGGGAGCGGCAGAGTTTGGCAAAGAAATTCTTGCACAGTTTGAGTCAAGAGTTTCTAAATGTTCGAGGTAACATTATCAGCTAAATCAGTGGAAATTGTTGAAAGTTGCACTTTTTTCTTTTGGGGGCGGAAGTTGGAGGCGGCGCCATATCAAAAGTAGCCTATCCTTTTCCATTTTTAGTCAGCTATCCATATAGCGAAAAACTTGGATCGCTTTGTCTTCGGGTTCATGTTTTTCATTTATCTCTCACTTTGGGGGCGGCGTGTGGGAGCGGCAGCGTTCGGCTGAGCAAATGTTGCACAATTTGAGATGGCAGTCCCTAAATGTTCAAGGGAACATCTCAATCAGTAACATTTGTGAAAGTTGCACTTTTTATCGTTTGGGGGCGGAATCTGGGGGCGGCGACTAACCAAAAGTAGCCTATCCTTTCCCATTTTTAGTCAGCTATTTATATACCGAAAGAATCAGATCGCTATGTCTTCGGGTTTATGTTTTTCATTTTAAAGTGATTGAGGGCGGTTTTTAGCAGTTTTTTCATGTCGGCGGCGCATATTGAAGACGGAATGTTTCTTGGCTTACGTTTACTAGTGGCAACTATGTATTATTCAAAAAATGAGGACACCAGAGCATTAGGTCTGGTAGAAAGTGCAATATTATGTTATTTCAAGTTTATCGGGGGCGGTTTTCTCTATGTTGGCGGCGCAATATGGACATCCAATATAGCCTAGCCCTCCTTTGGGAGTGGCAGCTGTGTAACAGCGAAAAAATTAGAAAGCTAGGTCGTCTAGTTTGGGAGGAGTTCGAGGAACGGACGGACGGACGGACGGACGGACGGACGGACGGACAAAGCGGTTGCAATAGCGATTTTCATCAAGATGGAAAATGCGCTAAAAAGATGAAAAATAGTTTTCACCATGTAACTTGATACACAGCAGTTGCTGGGTGGGGTATTTTCTATATGTTTATTGGGAGACTATGGCCTATCAAACTGGCCTAAAACCGTTTTTTTCATTCATCAGTTTTTCAAGAAAGAAAGGAAATAAAGAAAAATTATAAACTTTCACCCTGTATACTAATTTGTAGCAGTCCCAGAGTTGAGGACTTTTGATATGTTGAAGAGGGAACTGAAAGCTAGCCATGGTAAAAAAATCGTTTTTGTTTGAATTAATCCCAGCAGATATTCTATTTCCATCATACTATAGGTATAGTGGAGGGAAGCATCCACCGGCGTCGGTGTTAGGCTTCGTTAAGCAAATAGGCCGACGGTAAAGAAATAAATTAAAAAAAAGTCCAATCGTGCAAAGCAGGAATGACAAGCAGATTGTCGCACAACAACGAATGCTGCAAGGAGCTGTCGAACGTTGACTTGACAGTTTAGACTGAACGTCATTTGGCAAAAATGTCGAAAGAAGAACAGCGAGCGAGAACAGTCGAAGCCACGGCAACTGATAAAATCCTACGCTAAAAACGGTGTTGTACAAGTACCGAAGTGGAATGTTTCAACTGTTTCATGAAGATAAATCGCATATGTCCGTACCTAAATCGACTCATAATTGCATAAGATGATGGTGGTAGAATGGTTACCGTAAGATGTGCGGTTCACTTGACTTACGCTACATTTCTCTTTATTGAAATCGCATTCCGAATTTAAATGTTCTATTTAAATATAAAAAAGTACAAAAGTGAATTTTAAGAATCTACTTTTTCAGAGGTATCAAAAACCCCTTAATCCAGCGAAGCAAATCCATGTTACTTTAGAAAAGGGTATCTATACTCTGCTTTCCTGCGTACAAGACCAGTTTCACACAGGGTGCGCGACAACAGATTAGGTTTATTACTGTTTTGATTTTCAAGAAACATACTTTGTGTGAGAAGAACGCACTAGGTCGGAGATGCTGTGCAAGAGAGATGCCATCAAAACATTTCAGTGTTCTCACAGTAAGCAAACAAAACTAAAAAAGGCCTTATATGCGGCTCGTTTAACCACAAGAAACAAGTTTAGATAAACTTAGGAAGTACATATACGTGCATTCCGAACTGCGAACTATTTCATTGGTAAGTAGATATTTAAAAAAAATTGGAGCCTCACAAACATCTGGTTCCTGACAACTTGGAACTGCAATCTGTTCTAGCTCATGATAAGAGTACTATCTAGTTTCATTGATTTTAGAGTTCCAAAGAGATGAAGCAGATTCAGTTACTAGATACGTATTAATTATACTTGGTAGCCTTCTAATGCTCCCACGTCAAATCTAAATATGAGAACCACCGAGATAAGAAAACTGCATCCATGGAGAAATAAAGTCTCCTAGTGGGTGGCCAGCCAGTCGTCAGGTTCTCCGGCTCGCTAAGGTCCGTATACTATGACCGTTGATGATGGGTTATCCAATGTCCACCCTGCGTGCTCAGTACTACACCATATATACCTTTAACTTCCTGGCTATAACATGGAATGGACCGTTGAGCTTGCGCCCGTTCTATCTTTTATTAAGTCTGGTCTGATGTCTGGAATGCGGTTTTACCAGCATTCAGAACCCGCTTCACCCTCAATTGAATTCATTTTCTCGCGCGCGTATATACCCATCGTTGACGGATCATACATCTTCAAACAAAATACAAGATTATTAACGTAGATTTATGAATACGTACCTATTAATGGAAAAAGCCTACAAAAAATGCAGGACTACTTCACATAGTAGGTACTCATAATTTACGTGCGCGAGAGAACACCGATATTTACCTAAAATAAAAAATGGAAACTCCTAATGTAAACAAACAATCTTTTTCATGTATTCAAGAGACTCGGCAGCCAAAAGGGCATTGTCTCATTTGTAATTTATTTGAATACAATGGGATTTATACTGTGTTTGATTTCTACGCACGATTTCTACTTTTGGCATTCAGCGCCTCCGCCATAAATGTACCGCGCAGGCCAAAAAAGTACTGTTCAATTTTCTTCGCCAAATTTTGCTTTCTTATCTGATTTCAACAAACTTTGTATCACTGAACAGCTTAATGAATAGGCCACAAAAGCCAAATACTAAGATGACCGAAATGTCAAGGCAAAAAGGTGGCCAAGGGAAGTGAAACTATCCCATGTAGTGGGCTGGTTTCTTTTTAGCGCACTTTTCCCAAAAAATGGGAAAAAGGCGCTTTTAGCTTCACTTTGTCTGTCCGTCCGTCCGTTCGTACTCGGGATAGTCCTCAGGGAAAAAAGATATCGATGTAGTGTAAACGCTGATCAATAGTACATATGTCCAGGATGCAGGGCCGGCCTTACAGCTTTTGGCGCCCAAGGCGAAGTTCTGTAATGCGCCCTTTTATGGATGAAAAATTAGCATCTCAAGCGAGTTTTTTTCAATGATAACAGTAATGTTGATAATTATTGAAAATTATACAAATTGTGAGTAAAAAAGCACCGCAGGCGGAATTTTTTCCAGATAATAGAGAGATAAAGGGCGCTCGGGCGCCCCCCCTCCTCAGACTTTGACGCCCGAGGCGGTCGCCTCGCTCGCCACACGCCAGGATGTCAAGTTGACTTTTCGTTTTTTGTTATTTTACCGCCATCTTTGATCCGCCATTCTGACTTTCTCTAAAAGTGATCCGATTGGAATGAAATTTGCAGGCAATGTAAACCACATCAGGATCCATCCAATTTTCGCCTATTTCAAAATATTGAATAGTGTTAATGGCACGTCTGATTTTAAATTTGTAGGGACGCGTATATGCGCTGAGTCGTAGTTTTGCGGTCGATTTCAAAAATTCATAACAATTGACCCGAAGGTCGTATTGAAGTGGAGTTTTTGTCAAAAGAAAGTCCAAATTGTTCTCTGAATATAATCCCGTACATGTAGTATTGTATCTTTATAAAAACATGTAGCTACCCGCATATCGTAACTTTAAACATCTAACTGCGAATCCCAGCACTTGATCGGCGAAGCCGCCTTACAGCAAAATGTTATTATTGTAATTGTTTATGATTATTTTGGGAAGATTTTATTTGGTTCGCGTACCTAGGCGATGAGCTACCCATTCAAGTTGAAATATTTTCTGTATTGGATTCCATTTTGTTCGGAGAAAAGGATATCAAGCACCAGCAAGCAACGAATAATCTTTTGCGGCCAAGCCGTAGCTTCGGAGTCATTTTAAAAAATTTGTAACTATTGACTGGTACCTCGCACCGATGTGGAATTTTCATGTTAAGTAACTAGGATTCTACTCTACCGTTATTTGGGCAAACAATTTCGATATGGCGGCAAAAATTTCGGCAGAATAATGAAATTCGGCTTGAAAATCAGAATGATCGTACTAGGCAAGGGTAAGTTCCAAGTTTCATGAAAATCGCTCCACTAATAAGAGATTTCAATATGGCGGCCAAGATGGCGGCGAAATCATGAAACTCAGCTTGAAAATAAGAATGATCATCCGAGACAAGAGTAACTTTCAAGTTTCATGAAAATCCTTCCACTTTTAAGAGATTTCAATATGGCGGCGAAGATGGTGGCGAATCATGAAATTTGGCTTTGAAATAAAAATGATCATACGAGACAAAGGTCAGCTCCAAGTTTCATGAAAATCGTTACACTAATAAGAAATTTCAATATGGCAGCCAAGATGGCGGCAGAATCATGAAATTCAGCTTGAAAATAAGAATGATCGTACTAGACAAGAATAAGTTTCAAGTTTCATGACAATCGTTCCACTAATAAGAGATTTCAATATGACAGCCAAGATGGCGGCGGAATTATGAAAGCCAATCTGCCTATTTGGTCCTTGAGGACCTAAGCTATCCATCGGATGAAGCTCAATTTTTAAGGGCTGTAGCTTTATTTCCCGAAGAGAAGTTCAACTTCTTCGAAGTGCACAGGAGATCTCTGTTTTTTGATAATAATGATAACGATGTATGGATAACAAAAATAGTGCCCATTGGCCACTCTTGGGGACATCAGCTATCCATCGGAAAAAGTTCCAAGGCTCTTGCTTGAATTCTCGAGAATGAGTACAGCATCCTAGTTTCTACACGGACAGACAGACAGACAGACAGACGAACCGGCCACATAAGCATCATTCTGTTACTTATAAAAGAATGTTTTCCAACTGATTTCGAACCCCTGAACACGAATATCAGGTTTATTTTTGAATCGGAACAATTCTTTTTTATCAAAAAACCGAAAAAATGATAGTCTGTCACATGATCTTGCGTTCACTAATCCTTCAAAAAAGGAAGTGCGCTACTGAGCCTCATGCCCATGAGGCATATTCGCTTGTTTTCACTGGAAGTAGTTTGCGTGATGGACAGACAGACAAACGAACAAAGTGCAACTAAAAGCGTCATTCCCTTTGGTAGAGTGCTAAAAAATAGTGGAAGCAAAATAAAAATTAACCCGTTATCTGCATTTACACTAGGCCAGAGAACAACGCAGTATATTTTTTTATGGCTCAGTGATCAGGTACACGATACACCTTGTTATAATTTCCCAAGTAATCAATATCAGGGGGTTGTCAACAACTTTGATCTTCTCGTTTTGTACCAGACTGCTTCGGGTAACTAGGACTCTCATGTGGCCATAAAAAATTAATAATGATAATCGACGGTGGCATGATAGGTGCCGTTGATTATTGCAAGAGCCCAACCCCTGGAAATGTGTGTATAAAAAGTGGTCAGCCTAACCGGTAATTACCCCGAGACCAAGAAAATTAGGAGGTCCAGTCTGGGCGCGCTCGGCCTTGTCGGCGTAGCCATCCAACCCGATCTGATCCTTTCCTTTTCTATGAAGAGACTATTAAAAGATTTCGATTGAACTAGACTGGAAACGTTGTTTTCTCACTACAATGAATTTTAGCTCGTGCGCCATTGTGATAGGAGAAACGCACCGGGACCCCTTGGCAGAAATCTTACGAACGTTGAAGAAGCAGCTGTACCGCAACTAACCCCCTTGTGCATGCGATTTTTGTATCCATACACGATACGTCGTTATCACACATTATATTCTCACATCAGGTATGTGTGCTTTCACATCTCTAACGTTTACAATTCTATCGCCCCGCCAAAACTTCCGCATGTCTCAGGTAGTTCCGGATCTGAATCGCACATATATACGAAACTGGATCAGTCGTTATTGGGGGATGGTTGTCGGGAGTTCAGAACCCGATGCCATTCCCAGACGCCTTTCGTTCTCGAACCAGCCCAGACGAGATGCAAAAAATGTATGCAATTTAAGGTCGTTTTGGTCTACGTTTTGCCAAATTCGCACTTGAATGAAAACATTTGAAATGCTAGTAGTTTGATAAAGAGATTATGAAGACGACGAACGACGACACGCACCTGGCAGTGTGGCAGTATTTGAACGTTCGATTTTCTACATTCTTCCATCTACGCATACCTGTACCTACCTTTTAGCGGTGATATTGAGGCTGTGATTAGTGACTCCTTTCAATACAAACTTTTTTACAGTCAAGAAATTTGTTTGATCTTCATTATACCTTATATCTATATGTATTATTCAAGCACGCATCATCAGGAAAACTTAACGTTGTATTTCTCTATCTTGGCATGTTAATTTTCTTGGCATCCGCATGAATAAACTGAAAACACAACAGAGCTTCACCTTTTACTATCCAGTTCACAATGTCGTACCAAAATATTTTAGTGACGCAATTTCCATGTATAAACACTAAAACCGTGCGACTTGAGTCAATGATCTCATCTCTTGCATACATATAATTACCATTAATTTTTTGAAAATTATTATCAGTAAGGTAATCAGATCGAGTTTTCTTATACCTCAGATTCAGTGAATTCAGTTTCTTGCTGTGGCACAGAGTCAGAGTCAGAAGAAGCTTCAACTTATTCTAGAAAATTCGGAAGTTTCGGGCCTATTCTGCATGCTTGGCCGCTTGATGATACATTTGAAAATAGCCTACACCCATTCCAATTTATTGTAAGGACTTTATTTTAATTCTGTCACTGTGAAAACCGCCATTCCTATAGCCAAGTCCATCACAAAGTTGATAGCAGGACTTTTGTACTTGCGTACTTAGTCCAGGTCTAGTTGTGCAATAAATACGTTTTTGTTTAAAAATTAGATGTCAACACCATATTTTAGGCCCAGTGGGAGGAAGAGTTGGGCTCTATTTTTGTCACGCACGGTATGCCTCCTCAGTTCTCATTTTATCTGTTTATGAATAATTCAAATTTTATGTATTTATTTTGCATTAAAGTATCGGTTAATGTGCTTCAAGCGCGTAAGGAGGGGTACAAGATGTAGTATAGTATAGACACGTGCTACGAAATTGGGTATAAGGAGGGTTGCTCACCCTCGGCTTGATTCGGTTTGTGATTTTCACTGGCGCTAAAATTAACGTCTCCCAGAAAATACGCGCGCCTTCTCTTTTAATTCACAAGAATAATCGGCAATATATTAAATATAATGAGTAGATGACGATCAGGTATATTCCAGGTTATTCCGCGGATGCTTAACTCAGCCTTTATCTTGAATACCTAATATCTGAAAAAATTTAAGAATAAATTGAATGCGTTTCTCTGATATACCCTTTTATGCTGAAATTGATAGAAGACTTGCAGTAATTGATTTTAGTTTTTCACTAATATCTTAAAAATATCGGCAAAAGTGGAAGAGCACCCAATTTTCCTTTTTTTTTATCCATATACTTTTTTTTTATTCATATACCTACTTCATTTACTGATCATATGATGTGCTGCTCAAAAGTCTCAAAACTAGTGTCACCCTCGAAAATTTGACCTCTATTAGAAAAATGATAACTTTAGATTCATATCTATCTCATAAAGACTATCAGTTTGTATCCTTACGAAACATGAGAGCTTCACTGCTTCACCAAAGTTTCTACAGAGTGTTAAATGAAGCTAATGCCTAATTTCTATAATACAAATGCTCCCATTTGATTTTTTTTCTTGATTGTGAGGTTTGAAATCGGAGTCATGAAGATAGACCTTATGTCTTGTGAAATTCTTTAAATTGCCGTTCTAGTTTCTGCATAAGTCAATTTTTTAGTTTTTGTAGTGATAACTTTTATCTTAAGTCACCGATTTTCAAAATCCATAGTTCTTGATGAAATCGACACCTCCAGTTTAGAAAAAGCGAGAGTGATAATCGAGTCAAGACAAACATTCAAAATAAAGGGTTGCATTGAAAGTGACCCAAATCTATTTAGATTACTCCCGGGTCCCGGAATCCTTCGAAAGAATCATTCAGTCTGAACACCTCACAGTGTTTTTTATGTAAGACAAAAAGTGTTGGTGGAGGAAGCAAATTACAAGGTTTTTTTTTCATATGGGAGATTAGCACTTTTGCTCGCTTGAAAATTATCGTAACCAACATTACAAACATCCAAACAATCACTGGCTTGTGTCACTGTTAGTTACTGATTGTTCTGATTTTCGCAATGTTGGTTAAAAACATTTTCAGGTGGATAAGGGAGCTGCTTTTCCTCCGAAAACATGCAGTTGTTGTATCTTGGTTCTTTTACCCACAATTCTTGACTCATCAGCTAAGCAAGAAACATCTCAAAGAGTCGAAAATAAACAGGTTTTTTGAAAGCGTGTTTACTTTAGTTTAGCTTCCATCTTTAAGCAGTTCAGATTTGGGTCTGCAATCTTGTGTTTTGAATGTTTGTCTTAGGATCTATTCCACCCTCGTTTTTTATGAATCGAAGTTTTAAAACTTCGACATAAGCTACAGAATTGAAAAAAAAATGATTTTTCTAGATGATACCGTATATGCAGCCGTTAAAACGGCAATTCAAAGAATTTACCGATACATGAGGTCTGTCTTTATGCCTGAGACGCTGAAATCGAGAAAAAAAGCTTTTTTTTATCAAATGGGAGCATCGAGGGGAGCATGTTATAATTTTAAAAATTTTGCACTAATTTATGCAGCACCGAGTTCAGCACCCTGGAGAAACTTGATGTTGAGCTCTTGTGTTTCAAATAGGTTCGGGGTGATAAATGGAAGATTCGGCTGTTAAATAGTCCAAGTAGAGTCAAATCGTTTGTAGCAATTCAAAGTTACAATTTTTCTAAGGGAGGGCAAATTTTGGAGTACGACACTTGATTCGAGCGGTACTAAAGTGCTCGCCATATCAATTGGCCCACCCCAAAATTTTAGTCGCACTCAAAGCGCCATATTTTCCGAAGTTGTAGACTACTTTGAATGACTCTTACTTTTCTGAATAGCTTGCTTCTTCGACTACAACATGCGATTAGTCATTCTCCGTGCAGATGTTGTAATTATTTATACAGGGCGAGACAGACAATTAGGTGGTGCAAAAATGTAAAAATATTCGACCAGCTCCCAATTCACGAAAAAAATATCTACATATTCTTTAAGCGATTCAGGAAAGACATTGTATCGACCGACACCTCGAAACGGTTTTACAAATTCTCACCTACCCTGCCTAATTACAGGTGATCTTGAAAAATCATCTTTTTGGTCTTGTGGTTATAACTTTCTTGATTGTTGACAGATATTTAAAATATAGGGCTTATGTTGAAAATTAAACTTCAGACAAGAATGTTCAAAGATCAAAATTGACCTATCATGAAATTAATTGCCCCAACAAACGTGTCTTAAATGCGAGCACCTCTGAAATTTCAGTTCGAGGAAAAACTGGTAAGAGTCCATACGTCTCTTAAAAAGACCTATCCAATCTGAACATTTTATGATGCTTCTGTACTTCGATGAGGTAAAAATTATCGCTATTGAGTCCAAAATTCAATACCATGTCTTCTGGAAAAAATCAACGCCTGGGCTTACCTGCGAATTCCGGTAAGCCAAGTTACAAAAAGTCATGATAAATAATTAATATGATGCATGGATGGATTGTGGATCCAGTCGAAATGACATGCAAAACACTCAAACAACCAGTTCCGACTTTTTGTAACTTAGGTTACCAGAATTCGCACGTAAGCTCAGGCGTTAATCTTTTCTCGAATACATAGTATTGAGTTTTGAGTTGAATAGCGATGATCCTTGACTTATCAAAGTATACAGAAGCATCATAAAATGTTCAGATTGGATAGTACTTTTCAAGAGACGTATGGATTCATAGTATTTTTATCTCGAACTGAAATTTCAGAGGTGACTCCAGTCACGTTTGTTGCACCCCCTTACTTTCAAATTTCATGATAGGTCAATTTTGATCTTTGAACATTCTTGCCTGAAGTTCAAGCTTCAACGAGCTCTGTATTTTTGATATCGGTCAAAAATGGAAAAAGTTATAAGCACAAGACCAAAAAACAGCTTTTTTGGGATCACCCTGTAATTAGGAGAGATAGATAAAAATTTGTTGAACCGTTTCGACACATCGATACAATGTCACTCCTGAACCACTTAAAAAATGTGTGGATATTTTTTCCGTAAATTGGGAGCTAATCGAATTTTTTACATTGTTGCACCACTTAATTGTGTCGCCCTGTATAACTAATAAGAACATCTGGACTTGAAATGACTTTTAGTCCAAGAAGCAAGCTATTCAGAAAAGTAAGAATCATTCAAAATAGCGAGTGCGACTGAAATTTTGGGATGGGCCAATTGATATGGCGAGCACTTTATACACGAGCCGTCCCGTTTTTCAACGATCACTCTTGGGTTTTTTGGAAACCCCAAAAGAGAGAGAGATACGCCGTTTATAATAGGCGAGTGCAGGTTTACGGAGAGAGTGGGTAAGCACGGATAGCTGGGTCTTGGTGCTTGGTTTATTATGCATTTAGGAGTCATGTGTATGATATTAGTTAGTAATAAACGGAAGGGGGTGTCGTGGTCGGCGGGCTCTCATCGAAGCGAGTCCGCATCTGCCCCATAGTCGTGCACATGGCGCCATTTGACCCCCGCGAATATCTTCTCCGTGTCACGCTTGTTGCATTGTTTTAAATTGGTCTATTTATAGTGACATGAATTGACCTCTGACTCTGAACCCTTGAGTGCCGTGGTCGTTGCAAGTAACTCAGAACAAGTTTACGAGTTCAAGCCAGAAGCTCCGATTTCCGATCCAATCAATATTTTATTTCGCAAATGACACTTTGTAAGTGCGACATATTATCAAACATACCTGTACGTTGGAACATTATAACAACGACTAGAAAGAAAGACATAACAATGGAATCCTTCAACGGACCTTCGAGGTTGCTCATGTGTGAGAATAATTATCCTGAAATTTGTGCTGAACTTTGACATTCAAACGGCAGGTCCTTCGGTGCCGTTAATTCAAGACAAGACCCGAAAGTCCTAGTTTGTCTAGTTTCGAGGTATGATACATCTTTTTTTTGCGACTATGTGCTACCCCTAACCAGTCTGGGCGTTGCAAAGCAGCTGGTTTTGTATGTGTAGGTACTCGTTGATTTCTTGCAACAGCTGATATAAGGCCTTGTTCCATGTCTATCCTATTGTGTGCCTTTCTTACCACTGCGCGTATGCAGATTCGGCACCTAAACGTATGAATTTGTAGGTACATCATCTTGAACTTTGGTGTTTAGGCTGACAAATCTAATCTATAACGTTGTCTTCCATGAATTTTTCGAAAATAGCATCTATCAATCATTTAACTAGTCATCAATGATAGTAATTATGAAAGGAGTGATAGAAACGCGACACCTTGGCTTTTTTCAACCTGCATCTCATTTCTGTCAAGTATCCAAAGCTGTAAGTGGAAATGAACAGCAAAACGAACAGTTTTCTTAATTTTGGTCAGAAGCAGGTTGACGTGTGAGAATGCGGGAATGTTTGTAAATTGGAACGTGGTCCCCCGGAATAAACTTGCCAATAATTCGGCACAATGATCCAATTGTTAGAGGAGTTCCCATGTCATTTGCAGAAGGCACATCATAGGCATTCTCACGAGTGATCCGTCGGTTATCAGTGGCGTACAGGGTTCTCTCCGCGATAATGTCCGTATTATATTCGGATTTTTTAACTGTTTATGCCGGAGTTTGCACATTCTACATCTTATCCAAGGATGGATTACATAAACAATGGCAGTTATTCAGTGCAAACGCACTTTAATCTATTTCCAGTCAGAGTTTTGCGAAATTGCCTGCCGCACGTCTATGTTTATCACCCCTCAGTGTAAACACGTTTCCCTATTTCCGTGGATTCCGTATACACATCCCATACCGTGATCATGTGCATCATCATATTATTTTGGAGACGGATTATGTAAATACGGATATGCAAATTTATTATATGTTTTTTGAAAAACTGGAAAGGTTCACACCGAAATCTGAAGGATTCGAATGGCATTCGCCCCTGCTTTTTTATGTAAATTTCCGATGTTGAATAAACCACAATTGGTTCTGATCTCTTCCACATTGTTTCGAAGGGCACTGCATTTGCTATCAGCCACAGCCGTGGTTATGCAATTGCGGAAATTCGGAAACGTTAGACCCGCGCGATAATGTTTATCTTGCCGTTCCCAATTCTTGCCATTTATGAATCAAAACGGAACAAAACAAGAGATTCGCGAACATAAATATACAGTTAATTAGTGTTTATGCTCAAATTGAACGTCAAACATGTTATCGCCATAAAGAGATGTAGTAAATGAGTCGGGAATAAGTCTTTTTTTCTTCTCAAAATTACAATGTGGCACAAAAAACGAGCTACTTACTACATGTAAGAGTTGACAGGTTTGATGGCTCAACAGCTGCGGAAACGTGATTTTCGACGTCACACGCTGCAGTTGACGAACGCTATAAAATCAAAACCCCGTTTTGCAAAGTTCTTTGATCCTTTTCATAAACAAATATCGGAATTGTTCAGGTTTGCCCGCCACTTCATCATGCCACTTTTCGAGCAGTTTCTTCTACTTTGGGAGAGAAAAAAAAACGACACGTGCAAACAAAGAGTAAGCAGTGTGTCTCAAACGTCAATTTTCCACTATTTGTTGACCTATTTGAAGGAGAGAGCTCACATCGAATCAATCTCCGAGAATGACACAGCGAGCTTTGTCTATCTCAACAGACCTGCTCTGTCTACCTGTCTGTTTATGTTTTGTAATTTTGCAGGATTGCCCAGATTTTCATCCCTAGACTTTTTCTCAAAGGCTGATTTGAAATCGCATAATATTGTCAGCTGCATGCAAGAACATCTTGAAAAATTCATTTTCATAAATCCACTACGCAGTCGCATCGCACCTGATCACTTGCGGCAAACAACAACAAATGACAACTGTCACATTTCGTGGTTTTGGTGTGCATCACGGCACAGCGATAGTGTAGGATGGCTTCATCCGCCAAAAAGTCCAAATTTTTAGGTCAGATAGGATTTCGAAAGTGGCTAATAATCAGGGTAATGCCAATCTTTTGTTGTTGTTTGCTGTACATTGTGGCGCATGCGTTTGTAGACATTAAAACTCACAAAAATTGCTATAAGAACATATTTTGCAATAAATAATGATAGATGAATAAATAAATGAATAAACAGTATTTTTTGTTAAATAAACAGATGTTTTTAGCAAGAAGCTCAATTTTATTGAAAAATTTAGGTACGACTCCATCTATTAGAGTGGGTACCAAACAATAAAACATATAATCAAAATAAAATTGAAATATGAACGGGTGAGATTTTGCTGGTGACGGAATAGGCGAGGAAAGTAAAACTGTTATTCATTCAGGAAGTACAAATGATCTCAGAGTTAGAGTGTTGACTGTATATATAGGGTTGTAACCAGGGCCCTGTTACTGCTTAGCAAAATTTTATCTAGGTGTAACGGTATAAGCCTTTGGGAATAGACTGTGTCTAAATTCTCGGTAAATTGAGCACTCAAAGATGATGTGTTCAAGAGTTTCGCGTGAGTTGAGGTTGCACATTGTGTGTGTAGGTGCTTTGCAGTCAATTGTGTGAGATATTCTTTATGTATAGTGTGGAAAAATGTCGTTTGTTCTTCTAAATTGTGGGAAAAACCTTTTGAGGTACAACGGAAAATTTTTGCTCTGCAGATCATAGGTTTTAGTGATACTCAAAAATTTGTTTTGTGCTTTTGTATTGAATTGAAAGTTCATGGAGAGTAAAACACAGATTTGCAAGTGTCTTGAGATTAATTCACTGGAAACTGTGCCAAGATTTAAGGTTACCAAATCTAGAAAAGACTTAAGACCCTCGACCATCTGTTTTGACCTAGCGGTGCTCATATTTCTCGTTTTTTTCACACAAGATTTTTAGTGTTCTTTGGTCAATTGTCTTGACGAATACACTCCCAGGTTCGATATATTATCGCTTACATCTCGATTTACACTCGGATCCCCTCGTGAAAATTCTCGATGTAGCGATAATACACCTCACCTATCGGTGTATTACATACAATACGCTACCCCCTAATTCTTTCAGGTTTGAAACTCAGGGCTCGATACCAAGTTGCAGGGGCAAAGTTTGGGACGGCGTAACTCGCCAAATACAGCGGTCTGATTGGTTGGTATCCACCGTTGCTATGGTAACCGCACTTACGGCGGTCTCAGTCCCAACTTGGTATCGAGCCGTAAGTCTACAAATTGATATTATAGACTTTGTTACGATTCGTTAGTATAGAACCATTTTCATTAGTGAGAGTAGATGGAACCCATTTAAGTTTTCTGCGGCATTTTCCGTCTCAACCCATCGGAAAACCCACTATTGAATTAACGATTTGTTGTTTAGAATCAATTACTGAACAGTCCCTCAGTCCTATCTATCTATCTAACGTATGTCCCATTAGTTTTGGCATGAAATATTTAACCATATATTTTTATGATAAATAAATTTATTTGAACTTTTACTATTTGCTATTATTAATGACTTTAGGCAACTAACAAAATTATCAATTTAAACTAAATGAAAGGACCCGTGTTCCTCAACTAGAGGCAATTTTCTGCGAGCATCACCCATTAAGTTCTAGACGATTTGAACATCGACTTCCCTTATTTTTCAAAAATTTGACGCCGTAGTTGCTCCTCATTTTCGGCTTGTCATCCTCCATCATACACTTTACGAGATAAAAGTGCCCAAAAATTTTCAATTCGGCGGACTTGAGGTAAATTAGGGGAGTTACCTTATTTTGGTACACAGAAGCTACGTTGTTTTGGTGAAGCCAATTTTGAGTTGCCCTTGCATAATGGCAATCGTAATGGTATACTCGTATCCGTGCTGATTCAAACTGCTCCACAATGAATTCTCGCCACCAAAAAAAGGGCTTGACTTTGACGGCAAGTAACTTTCGATTGCCGAAAGTGATTTCCATTCTTTGTTGCGTTTACTAGCCCAATCTATCCTCAACAAATCCTGTAATTGTTAATATCAAGAAACTGCATGTAACATTTATACATGGTGATATGTAAAAAGGTGAAAAATTGCGGCAACTTCATCGAACCCTCATTTGCAAAAAGTTTTCTTTTTCAAATTCCAATGTGAAAATCAAGAAGTGTGATGCATCGTTTCGAAGCGATTTTGGAATTACCGAGATTGGCGATCTTACACAGAAGATATTAATTTCTGTATGAAATGTAACAAATTTGCCCTAATTTCTCGCAAGATTGAATCACTATCAATGAATGGGTGGTTGAGATTGAGGCATTGAGCACGATTATTCCTACAACCGTTCCGGATAACTTGAATTTGAAAACAACCCGAAAATTTGGTGTGGGGCCAGGCATGGGGCACTTTTTGAAATGCTAGTCACTGTCTGTTTTTGGTACGTTGAAATTCATCAATATTTCAGTTGTCGAACATGTTTTTTGCAAGTTTAAACCCCTGAATATGGTAGAAATTCACTTTCCGTGGAAGGGGGAGCCCCCTGGAAGTTTACTTGTTGTGCTTGTGCTATGCCTGGGCTTCACCCCTGATTGCGTTTTTTCTGGTGATACCGTGCTACAAAAATGATAAAAAATGTATGTTGCTATAGTAACGCTGAAAACCTATATTTATGCCACTGTTCATTCTGACACGTCAAGTCAGTCCAACATGGCCGAGACTTGTGTTTTCAGCGTTACTGTAGCAACACACATTTTTGATTATCTTTGTAGCACGGTATCACCAGAAAAACACAATCAGGGGTAAAGCTTAGGCATAGCACAAGCACAACAAGTAAACTTCCAGGGGGCTCTCTCTTCCACGGGAAATGAAGTTCCACCATATTCAGGGGTTTGTTTAGACTTGCAAAAAGCATGTTCCACATCTGAAATATTGATGAAATTCAACGTGCCAAAAACAGACAGTGACTAGCTTTTCAAAAAGTGCCCCCGGTCTGGCCCCACACCATTTTCGGGTTGTTTTTGAATTCAAGTTATCCGGAACGGTTGTAGGAAATCGTGCTCAATGTCAACCACCCATTCATTGGAAGTGATTCAATCTTGCGAGAAAATGGGGCAAATCTGTTATATTCCATATAAAGATCACTTATCTTTCACACAGAAGATGAAGATATCTTCTGTGTAAAACCTCCAATCTCGGCAATTCCAAAACCGTTTTGAGACAAGGCATCACACTTCATGATTTTCACTTTGGAATTTGAAAAAAAAAAATTGCAAATGGGGGTTCGATGAAGTTGGCGCAATTTTTCATATTTTTACATATCACCCTGTATAAATGTTACATGGAGTTTCTTGATATTCACAATTACAGGATCTGTTGAGGATAGATTGGGCTAGTAAACGCAACAAACAGAATGGAAATCACTTTCGGCAATCGAAAGTTACTTGCCGTCAAGGTCAAGCCATTTTTTTGGTGGCGACAGCTTCATTGTGGAGCAGTTTATTTGTCTCGAGTCAGTCCTGATCCTAAGGTCTGGTTACTCAAAGTTCCAGCTTCAATATGAGTTGCAAATTTCCGAAATCGGTCAACGAGGAAAGAAGTTATCGCTGCAAAGCTGAAAAGATGATTTTGGTGTTCACACTGTAAATAAATGGGATAAGCGGAAAATTCAAAAACCATTCTGTACGTTGAGGCCTGGCCTATTTCGGCATCCTTGTGGTTAAAATTCAGGAAAAAATAATATTTTTCGAACAGGAGCTTCTTGACGAGTTCAAGATTTTACACTGTCGTATTGAACACCTGTACAAACCTTATTTGAGGGACCTAGTGTCTTGCACAACCACGGAATAGCTGAAGGATTGAGTCGGCAAACACTTCAAACAGAATACAAATTTATTGTAGCGTCCAGAGTTACATCAAATTGAAAAAGAGCAAAATTGTTGGGAACGACGTATTGACTTGTGCGTAGTCCATTTCGATTCGACGCACCGTTTTCGAGATCAATCACTTGAAAGAAAACTTTATATGTACCTGAAATTTTCTTAAAATTTTCAAATCCTGAGTACAGAAATCAGAGCAATGACACCAACTGGGTTTTCTTCGGCCAAAAAACGGGAAGAAATGTTCCAATAAAGGTGGTTTGAAAATGCTCCTTAGTGGACCTAGGGCTCCTTGGAAGGGTAATTTGCCGAGATGAAATTAATCGCGCTTATTTTCAACCGAGTTTCCAAACCATTTTAATTGGCACGTTTCGTCCTGTTTTTGGTCCAAGAAAGCACAGTTGGTGTTATTGCTCTGATTTCTGTACTCGGGATTTGAAAATTTTAGGAGAATTTCAGGTAAAGTTTTCTTTCAAGTGATTTACCTCGAAAACGGTGCGTCGAATCGAAATAGTATAACGCGACTTATTTCCATAGTAAAGTGATTTTCCAGATTTCCTTATCAAAATTCAGAAAAATTCATGGACAAAAAAATGAAGCTGGACCCTTGCCCCCTTGCTGAACGTCTCTTATGAGTTGTGAAAATCTTTTTCACAGCATTACCTCAGCTTAGCCTTAAATCATGTAGCGGTCAATCCAAATTTCGTCATTTTATGTTGGCAAGTTTCGGAGATAGTTTCAAAAATGTATCAGCCGGAGTCATAGCCTTTTTTATATAATTTCCGAATGTGAAACAAGTTTTGAAAAATATGCATACAGGGTGACATTTTAGACAGAAAGTTGAAGAAAAGAAAAATGAAGTCCCGCCAGGAATTTTCGAATTGATCGATAGTGCAATTAAGTGTCGGTAGTAGAACGTACCTGCAAAATTTTGTTTTATTCTATCAATTCGTTCCAAAGATACGGCCGATCAAAAAATCGACAAAATACATGAATCACCCTGTAACTTCAAAACGAAGAGCGACAGAAAAATTCCAAGGCTGTATCCTGATCCGCCTTGAAGAACGCTACCTGCTCTTACTCTATGTTGATCTTATCATGAAACGCCTGTATGTTTGCATGCATGCGTGAAATTCATCAAATTTTCTCCAAGGAGTTCACGTGACGGATAGAAGATAAACCGACGGACAGACAGACAACAATATTCAACTATACTAGCGCGCCATTCCAGTTCGGAAAATCGCACTAAAAAGTCATTCAAAATTAAAACTGCATAGCCAATTTTTGAGGAAGAAGTACTAATGTGTTGGGAGATGGAATGATCAAATAGACTTCACCAAAAATAATTCAGCATGTCAAGTGTCGTTAATAATAATAATTGTTATTTGCGAGTTCCCAAGACACTTGTCAGGTCGATTTTTGTTGTAGGTAACTCCTTATTCAAATACTTAATTGTTAGAATCCACGGCCGCTCCCGCTATCTCACCCAATGGCCATGGTGTTGTTTTGGCGCCCTCGCGGGCTATCCCTCTATGGGCTTAGGGTGGTTGCCCCCACTTCTTGCAGTGGTGTGGGGGAACCAGCTTTAATAAAACAGTTGGGATTTGCCTTGGACATTCAAGTGTGCTCCGCCGTGCGTCGTGCTAGTTCGAGCGCGTTGAGTTTGTATGTGTGTTCAGTTGTTAATGTTGTGTATGTGTTTACTTTCAAAAACTTTTGGATGATACTGCCATAAAATATAGCCAAAATGTGGGAAACCCTTGCGCCTGGTTCCTGTGACGCTTGCCAGTACACTTCAAGGTAAACTTTGATTAAAATGTTGAAACAACAACAAACCCATCTAACCCACCCCTGTTCGTGAAAACCACCATGAGCGCTCTTTAGATACAAACTGAAACAACCCTAATTTTTCTCACGCGCATTAATTTGTACTGCGACATACCCACCGGTCAAAATCCATTAGGTTCTCAGTTTTTCTTCCAAAAAAACAAATGTAGGAATAAAGCCGATAAAGTCTCATCCACTTTTTATGTATACCACCTAAACCTAAACATATACATATTATATTCAATACAATGTGTTTTGTGGCATTCTTGTTTGTTAGGGTAAATGTTTATGTGGAAGAACAAAGTAATATAACTCATAAAATCATAGGATCAAAAGCGCCTAATTTTTGAGTGATACATGTTGAAGGACACTCAAAATTTATATGAAACAATAGGTATTTGGCGCGAATTCTTCGGAACGCGCCAATTTCCTGTTTTAATCACAAAGTGAAAATTACCACCTGTGCTTTCTGCTTTGTAATAATAATTGTCAAAAGTTACGAAGGTCAGTGAGATGAAAGAACTCAGGTTCCAAAATCTGCTGTACTTACACTGGCCCATTGTTGACGAATTTTCAGTGTCGTATACCTGCTGCGCTGACTTATTCTTGTCAAAGTTGAAGTAATTGCCTGAACACCGATGTTTACTTTTTACAAACATTAACATTACATTTTCGATCTCTCCATCAACTTGCTTATTCCAGAACAAAGCAGTAAAAGCAGAGCAAGAAGTGTTTTTTTTTTTCAAGTGGGTCCGCCGGTTCGGCATGGCATAACTCCCGGTGACCAAACCCTGGCAAAATTTAACTGTGATGAATCGCTGCGTACATTTTCGTTTCTTGTGCATTCAGTTGTTAGTTCTTGTGCACCAAAGCTGTGTTAGTTTAACTAACACACTTATTCAAATTTCGTTTGGTACATTCCAGTTAGTTAGCGACAGAACTTTAAGTTTCACGAAACAGAACGAAGGATTTTTTTCTCAATATTTGACGAATTTTTCGCAGTCAAACAACTAACATTAACCAGAAATCAATTTAACAGGTTGCTAGCGTTAACACGCTGTTAGATTTTTGGTGAAACCCGTGGCAAACTTTCCACGAAAATGAGAATGTAATTCCACCTTACTTTTTCCCTGCCGAGAACCAGCTGATGGGGAGTCTGGAAAGATTGATGGACAAATATAGTTAAAGTAGGACAAGTGTTTGGTTTATTTCACCAAACTTGACCAGGACCCAAAACTATTCAACAAAATGAAACATATTCTCGAACACCTTGATCAATGGTCACAATGATTTATTCGAATTTGAATTTGATGATGGTGATCTCAAATCTAAATCGATAAACAGGTTTATAGCTACAGCTTCTAAGTGCGTGATTGTGTTGCAGGTCGAAGCGTTTGGATGGCTCCTTCATGGACAAGGAGAACGTTCAGCAGGGCTTGAGCCCGGCAAAAGCCGACGAGCTCTCGCGGGACCTTTCGTTTTACGGCAATGCCAGTCCGACAGCTCCATCCTGCACCGGAACTTCGCCCAGCCATTGCGCCCACCACAACATAATAATCAGCCGACGACCCCTGGAAGACCACGATCCGAATTCCCGTGATTCTGGTTACAACACAAACTACAGCAGCGATGGCGGCAAGTTTTCGATGCTGTCGCCGTCCCGCGGGTGCTCCAGCATGTCCTGCGAGACCGGCTCGATTTGTTCCATGGAAGACGAGTTCCTCGAAGACTTCTCCGACTTGGAAACGTTGGGCAACGAGAACAGCGCCTTGCCCCAGGACTTCAACACCCTGATCAACGGCCCGATCGCATTTCAAACCCGGAACAAAGAGAAGCCCAAACTGGTCTCCCCAAAAGATATAATCGCTATTAGACCTCTCTTCCGTCGCGCTTTGTCTCTTCAAAACGAACGGACCACACCGAACTCCAGCAAAGTCCGATCGTGTCTTTTCAAACCGACGATCATCACCGCCAACGAAATACGCCCGTTCAAACGACCTGAGCCACCGCTGGAATGCGAGAGTCCTGCGAATTCGAAGAAAGCGAAAATCGAAGATGAGGCCGCCGTTCCGGTGATGACCAGGCCCATTTTGAAACGCGCTTTTTCTGCTACGGAAGAAAGTATTATGAGCGCGGTACAGCGCTCCTCTGCACAGCCGGACCTGATTGGAGACTTTTCGAAAACTTTTTCATTACCTCTGACACAAGGCCGTCATCAGGATTTGAAGTCCATCACCCCGAGGACGCTCGCTCAGCTCATGCGAGGTGCCTACAGCAACGTTGCCTCCTTCAAAGTAATTGATTGCCGTTACCCTTACGAATACGAAGGAGGCCACATTGAAGGCGCTCTCAACGTCTACACTAAGGACCAATGCATGGAACTCCTCAACACCTGTAAGGAAGCTGCCCTGGAAGACGTATCAATTAAACGCAGCAATATCTTGGTGTTCCATTGCGAATTTTCCAGCGAGCGCGGGCCAAATTTGTAAGTTACCCATTTTCTTGTCCCAGACATTAATTTCTAATTGCATTATCAATTGTTACAGATGTCGCTATTTACGTCAGCAAGATCGTCAATTGAATCAAGACGTCTATCCGTCGCTCAACTACCCCGAAATATACTTACTGGAAGGCGGGTATAAAAATTTCTTCGAACAGTACTCGCATCTTTGCGTGCCTATAGCCTACAAAGAAATGCTACATCCCGGGCACGAGAACGATCTTCGGTACTTCAGGTTGAAATCGAAAACGTGGAACGTAGACACCCGTCAACGAGCACCCAGTCGCAGTAACAAAAAACTTGGACTGTAATTCGCCGTGCCAAAATCGTAAAAATAGTACAAAAAAAAAAAACGTGTGTTGTTTTGATTTGCCAAATTTTATATTGTATAGATACGTATGAACGTGTATATAAAGATTAATTATGCTATATTAGCAAGCACCTATATTGCAAGAGTTTCGACGCCCTCGACAGATTATTTTATATGAATTGAAGAAACTGTGAATAATTATTGTACATAAGAGACCTTTATCTACTTTTAGCTTATTTCAAATTCTCATGCTGGTGAGATAAGTCAATCTTTTTTTTTGCAATTTTATCTTGTACCAAAGTCTTCTTTTGTTATTTTGAACAGTTAACGGACATCTTTGTCCCATTTTTATTTTTTTTTTCATGTGCAATTTGAAAGGCAATAACTATGTGATTATGTATGTGTTGCATTTCCGGCTCTAATGTTGCGCGATTCGCAAAATGTTTTATGTTCGTTTTTTTTTTTAGTTTTAAGCGTGTATAGCTTGTAAGGCAACAGTATTCCAAACGTACATATCAGATGTGTTCGATTGTGCAACTATCGGGATTGATTTTCCTTTTCTTATACAAAAACAATGCAATACGTAATTGACATTGTCTGAACAGACTGATACGATTCTCGATACTTGCATTTTACTTACAGATTTTGAAACGTGATAATAGTATACTTACTATTTCGTACAGAGATGCGTTGATTTGCGTGAATAACAGAAAGCTTGTGATGCATCATCACGTAATAAATAATACATTCACGCCTCTTAGCGCATCCCTCTGCGAAAACTATTTAGATCTGTATATTTTATTATTTTGTAACTTATAATAAATTTTTCTTCGAATACGAAACTCGAGGTTTTCCAATAGTTTTCAATCAAATAACATTTCCTATTCCTCAAGTTCGAACGAGACGATTTAAAGTCGAGGATGCAACGTGCAACCTCGGAGCAACCTTGCCAAAAAGAAAATTCTCATTTGTTGTTTCACTGGGGCCGGTCGTAGCTCGTAGCTCTGAAATTTAAGGACGGTGTTGGATTGGTAAAATAAGCGTTGCGAAATCAATCCGTCTGGGTTTATTCCTTGACGGATTTTTACCATTTTGGTCTCTTTTGAAAGCTACAAGGATGTACTTTGGTTTGAGCCTATTGGCATTTCCAAAATCCAAAATCAATTTTTTTCAAATGACAAAATTTAATTTTTTTTCAATTTCGGAAATGCCAATGAGCTCAAACCAAAGTACATCCTTGTAGCTTTCGAAAGAGACCAAAATGGTAAAAATCCGTCGAGGAATAAACCCAGACGGATTGATTTCGCAACGCTTATTTCACCAATATGCTCCGTCCTTAAAAGCGCACTGGGACTTGACTGTACACGATTTGAAAATTATGAGCAGCCAACGCCATCTATGGAGTAATAGCCGAACAGGCCACAGGAACGTGGAAGTCTTTCCTTGGGCATTTATTACATAAGCACAGAGGTCGCTTCTGGATAACGAGCAATCTGTGTGGTAGTTTTCCACTTCTCTTTTCCGCAACACAAAGTCGAACTGTCTTCCCATCGCTAGCCGTCAGGTTTTGCCGGTAAGTTTTCTTGTAGCACTATTACTAATGCTGTGAATCATAGGTCCAATTAGCTTTGATACGTACCTATCTAAGCGAAATACTGAAGTGGTATAATAACCAACCTAAACATTGGATTTGATTGATTGTAAACTAGTAACCAGGTGTCAGTCAGTACTTTGCTCCTAGCTGTCACATTATGTTTGCTGTTGCTAGAAAACCGGCGTTTTCTTTACGTTTTTTCTCTGCTGTAGCAAAGAACATGGAAAAGCACTCGGTAGTTCCAGACGTCATTGATGTCGCCCCAGAAGAGGTTGCGCAGGTAAGACCGCCGATTTTTAGATTCATGTTTACGAACTGTATGTTATGTGCCTACTAATCATACTAAATGAAAACAGGTCTCATATCCAAGTGGGGTTAAGGTCGACCTTGGCAACATTCTAACACCGACCCAAGTAAAGGATGCTCCAAGTGTTGAATGGAATGCTGATAACAGTGCTTTGTACACCCTCTGCATGACAGGTTGTCCATGTTTATTTATTTTTTCAATTAAAAATTTCAATTGTTTGCGTTGACATCTAGATCCTGATGCCCCATCTCGAGCGGACCCAAAGTTCCGAGAATGGCACCACTGGCTGGTCGGTAATATACCTGGAAACGACATTGAAAAGGGCGAAGTTCTGTCAGCTTATGTTGGTTCTGGACCTCCACAAGGCACTGGGCTACATCGTTACGTTTTTCTGATTTATAAACAGGACGGCAAGATCAAGTTCGATGAAAAGCGTTTGCCCAACACGTATTATGCTGTTCCATAAAAACGTTGCTCTTTCTAATCTGCGTGTGGTTTCAGCTCTGGAGATGGACGTGGTGGATTCTCCATCAAAAAATTTGCAACCAAGTATAAGCTGGGACAACCAATTGCTGGTAATTTGTACCAGGCTGAATGGGACGACTACGTTCCAATCCTCTACAAACAATTGGGAGATTGAAATGATATTTCCAGACTGATCAGCTCATATTTTTCACGAATATAATTATCTATATATATATTATTCGTTCAGTTTTTGACTCGAATCGCCTTTGTTTCCCTTTACAGAATAGTGTACGTTTCAACTAGGTTTTGTTGTACTGACAGTTCATATTAAGAAAATGTCACATTTTTGGACAACAGAACAGAACTGTCATGAAGCGACATCAGACATGAAAGTAGGAAGATTGTTACTGGTGCTCTTGGGTTGTGAAGTTATTTTTGAAGGTTGCGCGGGCCATGAAACCGACAACGCAGAACACCGGTTTAAAGAATCCTGTTGCATTGCCTTTAAGAAGTACCAATCACCTACATCAACGGTTCAACCTTTTTTTGAATGCTTTCGACGAAGTCATGTTCCCAACTATTAAACGATCTGCTGGCGCTGGTTGTTTTCGGTAGAGTTGTAACTTGACCGTCGGGCCGGCCCTGTTTGTCAGTCAAGTGTAATTGAATCACTCATTTGAGAATCCCCATCATAATAATTATATCAGGAAACAAGGGAAAACAAAAACGGTTTCTTTTCAAGCAAATTGTTCCGTTACAAAATTGTGACGTGTTTTATCTTGACATTATTATGGTGTATTTCAGAAGCGTTTCTAAGGAATTGTTAAAGCGTTACGTAATTTTTCCTCCAAAGGCGACATTTCGACAATGTTGCCGCTTTGCAGTCAGGTCTCAGAAATGTACATTGTTTGTAGGGACTTTGTATTATCTACATCTGTCACTTTTGCAATTCAACTACCAGCCTCAAACGGAGCTGCACAAAACTCGCGACTCTCATGTTTGGACGTCGCCTAAGAATGAGACTTTCAACCTTTCTGCTAACAAGTCACGACTCAGGCAAAATTTTGTCTGAAAAAGAAGTTTTGGATCTGTGGATAGGTACGTAGAAAGGCCGAAACATCAGCGCTACCAGACAATAATGTCTAGGGGGGGGGGGGGGTGAATGTACCAGAATTTGAAGTGGGGGAGATCGTGTTGGTAAAAAATTATAAAAATGTAAACAAGCCAAACTTTGTAAAAGCGGTTGTGTTGGAAAGGATCGGTAAGAGATTGTACTTGGTGCAGGTACAGGCATTGCAAAAGACGTGGAAGAGTCACATGAATCAAATGAAAAAATTCAGAAGCCCAATAGCCCTAAAACACTAGAAAAGTTTCTAAAAGATTGCCGAGACATTTGTTGACAAACGAAAAAATTATCGACTGTTTTATAATTTTGAGAGACGTAGAAAATTAATTACAAAGCCGTTCTTTAAAAAAAGTTGTCAACAAAAAAGAAAAAATATTTTTTTCCTACGACCACCCACGAAAACTTTACTTTCTATACGGTATAGTAGGCACGAAACTTGCCAATTGCAAACACTGTGCGCGAAAGTAAAAATATCGTCACTAGTGCTTTTTGCTTTCGCTTTTCAATGACAGAGATAGTTCCATGGCAAACGATCTTCTATTATCCAGTATTTGGGAGGCGTCCCTGGGCCACACACTTTCCTGGGCATGCCACTGATGCTTCTTCGCCCTCAGTAGGTGGTCGTTGTTCACAGTCGAGAACTTCCACTAATCAGTAATGATAGAAATAAAGAAATCGCGTGGAAATGTTGGCTAAATCCGTGACATTGGAATCAAGAGGGATTAGCATAATTTGATTTTAGTAACTAGGTAAATCTGAACAAGATATCAAAAAATCCCTAGCAACTGTCAATGTCGAGCAGCGTTGCCGGTTGTTGTGAAATTTCTCAAAATTGGAGGAATTTCATCTGGTTTTCGGTAATTTCAATTAATTTACATAAAAATGGAAAAGTGGCAATAGAACATTCGAAAATATACATTAGAAAATAGGATATCGGTAAATAGTATCGGTAAGTCACGCCTTCTGACATAAGTATTTTTATATTTCGATCGTCAATGAGCAGACGTCTGACGGCAAAAATAGGTCGGTCGAAGGAAAAATAGTGTACACAACTCGCAAGAAAGTGTCTTTTCTTGCATTCGTGTGATCACCGCACTCGCTAGCGTTCGTGCGCAATTTTTCACACTCATGCGAAAAGTATCACTTTCGTTGCTTGTTATGTAATATACTATTTCTCACATATGTAATTGAAAAAACGCTCAGTATTAAATTTTTTTATACACTCAGTACACCTAATAAAAAAATTGATTTCTATCTTCATTTTTGAGGGAGAAATCCTCAAAATAATTTTGACCTGCTGAGATTACAGCCTTACGCAATTTCCAATCCCGCCTACAAACTCTGGTGTGACAGTCGAAAGCGCTGGCCACCACACCACAAGCTCCTCGCCTGAACGTGTTACATCCACTTTTTTTTTCTAAATTTTCAGTCACACCCCCACTACTGGAGCACTTTTCATCATTAAATTCAGAACGTACATGCATGAAATGTTATATTATGCTCAAAATAGTTTCATACTGATCGCGATAGTACTATGGCGCGATGTGACGGAGAAAAAGTGTCTGCCCTGAGCAGGATTCGAACCTGCGTCTTCCATTTGCCAGATGGATACTCTTAACCACTAAGCTATCGGGGGAGACAACAGTCCCTCCGTCACATGCCCATATGAGAGCCGCCACAGTACTCCCCCTCCAGAGACGTCATTCGTCTCGTATGTCATCCGTGTTCGCCGTTCTTATAAACCGTTGTTCGGTACCCCCCAGCTAGGGCGACGGATAGGACGTGGGTGGACGTAGGAAGAGAAAAGTGGCGGTGCTAGTCAATTGTTCGCTGTTACTTGTTTATTTAAGTAGCGTGTTGCGTGCGTGTTATTGTTGTTCGGGGTCACCATTTATGGCGCGATGTGACGGAGAAAAAGTGTCTGCCCTGAGCAGGATTCGAACCTGCGTCTTCCATTTGCCGGATGGATACTCTTCACCACTAAGCTATCGGGGGAGACAACAGTCCCTCCGTCACATGCCCATATGAGAGCCGCCACAGTACAATTCCAAATCCACCATTTCAGCACTTGCAGTTGTTGCTTCTACACCTCAAGTGTCTAAACCTCGGTCTAAACCGCAAACGAAAACAAGAATTCTGCTGCTGCTGAGACGTCCCGTGGGTACCTGCTCCTTCTTTATTTTTCTTGTGTGCAAAAAGCTACCTTCCGAAAAAAAAAACATCGATGGAATGGTTCAAGTGATCAATATTTTCGTGCTGTGAATGAACTTATCACATTTTCAGGTCATATTAACGTATGGTCCGAAAGTTTTGGGAAATAATTTTAAGCTAATAACTTTTTCTGAATAGTCTTTATTTTCGTACTTGATATTGCATAAATTAACATCATATATAACAATAACAAATTCATATTCAACATATTGAAAATGGACCATTATCTTCGATGGATCTCAATTATCTTCTGCCATGTTCCATGATTTTCTGTATCAATTTGTCAAATGCGAAATTCTCTAATGTTATTGAAAAATGTGACGCCGTAATTGGTCTTCATTCGCAGCTTCCCATCCCTTGTCGTATACTATCCTGCTCAATACTTACCAAAAATCTTATATTGGTCGAGCTTGCGGTACATTGGGAGGCAGGAGCTCTGAGAAATCAATCCTGCTGTTGTCCAGAGAATGATCGAACATGGCAGAAGAAAACCGAGAGCCGTCAAAGATAATGGCCCATCTTCAATATGTTGAAAACGACTTTGAAATTGTTAAAGATGACGCTAGTTTTTGCAATATCAAGTTACGAAATTGAAACTATCAAAAAAAAGTTATTAGCTTTTAAAAAAAATCCCAAAACTTTCGGACCATACGTTATAGTTCTTTTCATCAATTCAGTGTAAACCTTACTCCATCTGGTTTTCCAAATTTCCTCCAAATCATGCACGAACACCAATACAGCACAAAAATAATTAGAACACTCACACAATTCACAATTCCATCATTAATCATTTTTTCGAGAGTGGCAATAGCGTAGCACACAGGAAAAATACAAGACTCATGATTTGAGAACGAGTCGGGAATAAGGATTTTCATTTCCTTATTAGAGTAATTCTTAACGTACGTCCACCACTCAAAAATTGAAGCGATCTGTTACGGCTTTTGTCTCAAAAAAAAATCTGGGCTGCAAGAAATCTGGGGTGGGAGGTTCGGAGATAAACATCGTGCAGTTGAGGACAATCAGTTCATAAAACAGCTAGTTACCGCAGTGTCACCGCAATTCTACTGTTGAGTACCTCAATAAACGTTATCAGAAAAAAATAATTACCATGTCATCAACTGCATATTGTAGGGTAAATTGAGCTACTCATGTATACCTACAGGCTGTGATAATGTAAACAAGTTTTTTATTGGCTTTTATTTTCTAAGATATCGATATTACATATTCAGACAAATGAACTCGATACATTTCGTATCATAACATAAACATATGGTACAGCTTCAAAGCATTAATACGTTATTTTTTCAAGAATCACGTATAAAAGCACTAAGATATTTTTATCTTTGAAGCTAAACATCAAATCAATATGTAAGAACTTGATCATGCAAATACGTTTCTGACTAGATTTCAACAAAAATGATAAGTGTCCTTACTGATCATGATACAAAACCTTGCTTGAGATACAAAACCTTGCAAAGTTGTGTTGATCGAATTAAAATTGAGCATTATTTTTTTCACTATAAATTCAAAATTGAATAAGGGTATTCAAAAATTCCACCTCATTTAAAATGGGAATATCTCAATGGAAATTCCCCAATTTCAAGATAAAACGCGGCGCCAGAGCCAGATTTTCGGCAAATGGTAATTAATGTATAAAATTGAAAATGTGCATGACAAACAGGTAGCTGAAAGAAGGCTTGTTAGAAGAGTGAAATTTCAACGTTGTACAGCTAAAAACAAAAATGGATATTATTTCTGATGGCATTTTTTTTTTGGAAATGTAGCATCAATATCCCGAAACAGTTTTCCAAATTTCCGCTTCTCCAAAATATTCTTTATTTACAAAGAAGAACAAAGCTATCACTGCAACAGCAAACGGTTTCAAAAATAACATCAGACATAATCTGCTTTTACTGATAGGAAAGTTGCACAACGCTGAAAATTGACCATTCTTGGCACCTCTCCTCTTGGAACCCTATACAGTATTTGAAATCACCTACATCGGAAAATCGGGAAATTGTTCTTCAATATACATATTCCGATTGTTAAAAAGGCGGAATTTTGGAAAATTTCAATTCATCATTGAGTAGTTTACATATAAAAACAACTATGACTTTGAATATGTTACATGCCGTCGTCGATTTCACGTACTAGAGGCGTAATTGATTTTCGGTATTTTTCGCATGTCCTCTTTAGAAAATTCTTCATGCAAAACTACTGACGACAATATCTAGCAAATATGCATCGAAAATCAGATACACCTGTACGTGAGATCGACGACAATATAAATATAATAGGCAGATGAAAAATCTAAAACAATAGATATTACGTCAAAATATAATATAAAAATATCATTTTGGCAGACTAGTGGATAAGGTTTGATGAAAAAAACCCAGACAGTACCTGGATTTGGCATGTTACATAAAACTATCAATCAGAGAAAAATATTCGAATTTTTCGCCAAAAGTTGTTGTCTATTGGGATCACGCTATTGCTATCATTGTAGTAGATGATAGGTTTATGGCAAAGGAGTATGAGGAAGTAAAAATGATGTGAAGTTTGGACATTGGACACCTTATGGTGGCGGAAAACTCGGCTGCCTCGAACCTTATGAGAATTCTTACACGCTAAATTATACAAGTTAAGGAGGGCAATGCTTACGAAGCAACTGACTTTCCCCGGCTCGCCATTCGACTTAAGATTAATGAGACTAGATATTACAAAATAATGACTAAAAACAATACGATAAAATTTCAAAGTAACAAAATAGTTACAAAAATATAAATTTATAAAATGAAGGATAAAAAGCACCTTGTCTTTTAAACAATCAGTTCACAGACTCTCAAAACGATAACAAAATAAATATTTATACATACGAACAATAATAGATACTGAGTTGAGATGATAATTTAACTACCTAAGAGTCATGCTCATACAAAGTTTATGATCTCTACGATCACCCCAGCCTCCATTTCCTTTTCTTAACCTGGTTTTCTTCAAAAGCGTCGTATAAGTTAACGTTAAATAATCAGGATACAAATGTCTCTTAGCGGTTTTTAGAACCTGCTGAACTTTAGATATTACAGCCGTTGATTCACAGTTATTTTTCTTGTGATGCACTCCACTGAAACACATGGATAATTAGCACCCAGCTGAAAGATGAATTTCAAACCTTTTTCATACCATTCTCCAATATGGAAGACTCTTGGACCTCTTACTACCATGGTGTGAAACTTGTGTTTGAGACAATTTTGCGAAATATGCTGCAAGGACCAGTCCCAATTGTAATCGTCGTACTTGCAGAAATAATCAGCACAGCCAATGATGTCTATCCATGTTGAACGGTTGAAAGCCATTCCCATGTTGTGCTTGCTGCTAATCCAAGGCGTGATTTCAACCTAAAAGTGACCCGTCATCAAATACATGAATGGCAACACTTGTAAGGCCACCCTCCAGCGCTCTCTAATATAAACAAGTAGACAATAATCACGTGGGCGATCATGCTGTTCATCCTATTTACATAATTTTTAATCTGTAATCTACGGTAACTGCAAATCTCCAACCTACTGAAGCGAAACTGTAATTCTCAAAAAAAAAGTACCAAAAGACTGCTTCAAGCTACGACTGCAAGCTAGCTGAGACAACCAGTCCGAGGCCGAAAACACAACGAAGGCAGGTAGCCGGCTCACCGGAGCGCGGGTTAGCCTGCTTAGGGGGACTGTGAAACAGGGCTATTCTACAACTTATTTACGCCAGATATACAGAGAGGGAGGGACAGTGGATTCATAAATACTGACAAAGATATCATGCACACAACGAGGTCGGTACGAGACACAGAATAGGTCGCGGGAACATAACCGTCACCTTGGCACCCGCTATGGCAACGTTGCAAGTATGCCTGACGTGGCAACTGCGCAATGCGCATTCTTTTCGACGTTCAAGTGACATAAAACGCTCGCGCAAGCGCAGACAGGGTGCCAAGGTACACCACGGTAGAGATTTGTTTGTTTTTAACATTACCTACTCAGACAAATCTTGAGTTTAGCACAATTATTATTTTGATAAAGTGGCAATTGTTCAATAAATCATCCATATAATTTATTACAACTAAAGAAAATGGTATTCACAAGTACTAGTGAAAATAGCATTATACCATATACCCATCTTTAGCGCGCCATTTTTGTTCCCGCGACCTATAGGCATGACAGTGGAAGCTGACACCGCACCGGCATACTTATTGCGACTACTTGATCAAGTAGCAAGATTGTGCATGGGTTACCCGGGGATTCTCAAAATTGAAAAAAAAATCACCTAGGTACTGCTGTGTTCACACTAACAATGTGACCAAGAAAAATAATGAGCTCTGCAAGTGCAAGTGACTCGATTCATGAAGTTTACCGTTGTTGGACGAAAATTCTGAGCGATTTCAATGTTGTCACATCTCACCCTTATGACGCGCTTTAGATAGGGTTTCCCTCTTCTCCCTATTGCCGGTTCTTAGAATACTTCTGTAATGGGGCCTTGGACAATTTTTTTAATTAATCAAACTTCAGTAGGTATATGTGTTTCAAACAAGTCTCCTATTTTTCTGTAGCGTATAGTGTAAAAAAATGCACAAAATGAGATACCACGAGGGTTGAACCGTTGAAATTGAAGAAATCTGTACAAGGCCCCCCTTTGGGACTTCTCTGCTGAAGTAGTTTCCCTTGAAGTCATCCAACTTGTACAAAAGAGGACCCCAGCAGTTTACCCCCTCGGATTGCCACATACCTAATAATAACTCGTTTGAAAAGCTCTTGCTTTCTTCGACAATCGATTATTGTAGTGATGCTAAGAGCGAACTCGCTGAGTTATACCGATGAACTGCAACGAACCAAATATAACTTTTTTCTTTGCTATTGATTGCTGTTCAATTCGTAACTCAGCTACCTAGCAGCCAAATGTATTTACTTAAGCAAAATTTCATAATGGTAACATAAAAAACATTCTGCTAAACTGCACGCACGTATTGCCGGCGCGGACGAATCGAAACCTGCTTTTGGCCGAAAACACGTCGAAGCCAGGTTGCCGGTTTCCGTGGTTCGACAATCCTCGTGGGGTCGTCGGCAACCTTTA
Source organism: Anaspis maculata (assembly GCA_949128115.1). Classification (NCBI taxonomy): domain Eukaryota; kingdom Metazoa; phylum Arthropoda; class Insecta; order Coleoptera; family Scraptiidae; genus Anaspis; species Anaspis maculata. The sequence continues at coordinate 48,545,430 of OX421968.1, forward strand.
TTCGTTGTATTTTCGGCCTCTTGTCATGTGCATTGTGCATCCACATTCAACTAACACGCAAAATAATAATAATAATAATAATAATATCACAATAATAATATTACTGCTGTGTTTTCGGCCCGATTTGGCAAATTAGACAACTTAAAGGCGTTTCAAGCAATGCTACCATAGCGACATCAACAGACGTAACAAATCATGACGGACACTATATTTTGTGCATGTGAAAATTTCCCCAATCAACACTTGATGGTTAAATAGCTAATTATATTCAAAACAAAATTACAATAGATATCAAAGGTCATTCTGCCCAGATCTAGAACGAATGGTTGTCCAACTATTGTCTATTGTAGACTTTTTGCTGACACCATAGAGTTGCGAATTCACAGGTGTCTGTACGTTAATTTTAAATAAACATCTTGCCATTTTTTTTTTGAAACTCGCAATATCTCGAGTTGAAAAACTCAACAAGCAATAATGCAAAGTGCTTCCTGATTCAGAATCCAAAACTGGAAACATTCAAGAGAATAGTGGATCTATGGGATCAGGAGAATAGTGGTCCAGGTCACGAGCTTTTTGTAGCCGCATAACATAAGTTTTGATTTCTCTTTGAACATTAACCACCCTAGATTTCGTCAGGTTCCTGCGAGGCTTAACCTAAGCGTCGTGTGTTTGGTGTGCGTAACATCAACAGGAAAAGCTATGAGTATGTCACAAGGACACAACGCGATGCCTATCAGAAGAAGTGTTGGTATCGCCATTTGAAATTCGTCTTCCTGCTATACGTTGAAAAGTGTCTTGAGCCAGTTCATTTGAACTGCTCAACACTCGAGTGTTACCCCCCCCTCAAATATAACCTCTTTTAAAAACGATGTAACATTTTTGATGCCACCAGATATTTTGATTCGGTTTTGTGTCCACTGGCCTCATATTTTCATGATCTGCCCTGTTGATGTAAACTCAACAAGTTTTGACAAGTTACTGAAAATGGAGGCTTTCTTTGCAAAAACTCCATTTGTCAATTTTGAAAAATTGTTGTTTCACGTACATATTTCATTGAAAATATTTGGATACTTCAATATGATTTGTGGTATTTTTGCAGAGGCGACGTAATCTCAGATACATCCTCGAAGTTTTCTACACTGGTTTCGCAGCGATGTATTTTGTGAATTGGGTCTAGCAGGTTCCAAATATCCGCAATCAAGTTAAACCAAAAAATGACAAGTTTGGGAACTCGATTTCAACATTTTCAGATTTTGATGTATTTCAAACATGTTTTCTCTATAACTTTGACCTCCCTAGTATCAGTTTGCTGTTAAATTCTATTTTCAGATGATAACAAAGTCCCCACAGAAGAAAATAAAAGGTAGAAAACTGGCCCAATTTTTTTTAGGGAAATCCATTTACTGTCGTGTTTTGAATCTGTCATTTTTAGATAAAATACTGTTTTTTTTTCCAAAATTCCCTTGATTTTTTTTCTCAACAACAGGTCATTGGGGTCACACAGGGTGAAATTTTGCATTTCCTCAGAGAATGACCTCATGAATGAAATGTGGTGTTACCACCGTCTTCGCCTACGATTTTCGAAAATATGACAGTCGACCCTGAATGCCAAAATAATTGTTCTCAGTGGGTAACTTTTTTCAGTTGGCCCTTAGGAAACGTTGAACCCATTTTTACGAGTTTTATAGAATATCTTGAAAAATCACTGATTGATTGGAAAATGTCCGTTTCCATGAAACCGAGCACTTAGCTCAAAATATTTCAAAAACGGCTGAAAATATTCATACGCGGCTTGTTTTAACTTGACAAGCTTTGAATTGAGGATCAACATGCTGATTTTGAAGACTCTAACTTTTTTTGTTCATGAGCTGGAATTTTTACATCTTTGATCACCCTGTATACGGCGTCTGCACGGACCGTCATCTTGGCAACATCTCTTAAAATTAATTCACCGGTATGTACAACATTCGTACCAAACGGCACCGCTTGATCAATCAATGCAAGGTGGTTGGCGTTAACATCTGGACTAAAACCGTATAACTTTCGTTTTTTTTTTAAATCAGATACTACGACGTACTTAGTACTTGAGTCAGTGCATGTGCAAAGGCACAAACATGGTCGATCTCACGGTTCACCGCCATCTTGGTCCGCCATATTGAACTTTTTCATAGGGGAACCGATTATGATGAAACTTGAAATATGCTCGCATCTTGCATAATTATTCATTAGTAAGATCGGTTTCACGATTTGCTGCCATCTTGACTCGGTCGCCATATTGAACTTTTCTGTAAATAAACCGATTTTGTTGAAATTTGAAACAGTGAATTAAACGAAAATAATTTTAATAAAACTCTCAACCCAGTCGGTAGCACGGTGAGCTCGGCTTCGCTTTCGAAGGCGAAGGTCCCGGGTTCAAATCTGCACTGGGCCAGATGGACTTTTTCACGCGTCCCTTAGTACTGGGGCATCTACTATCGTGCGGTGATGCCCCAGGAATAGGGATGAAACGAGAAAGCCATCGAAACGAAACCCCACAGATGATCCCCAACTGATCCAAACATGTCTTCGTTGTGTTATCGTCAATAATGTTACCGTTACTGAAAAACCCCCACTGAAAAACCTGCTAATAACCTAGTAGTTGATGCAGGTCAAAAAAAAAACACCATGTCGGTTATTTAGAACTTTCTTCGTTATTATTCATCACCCTATTCATCCAACTTATTCTACTCGCGGAAAATACGCTTCAGTAGCTCATCCCGTGAGAGCTTCATCGTTTGTTCATCTCTTATTTTACTCCATGCATGGGGACTTTTTTCATCATCTAAAAATTAAATTCCACAGTAAACTTGCACTAGGTAGCTTCAAATTATAGGGAAAACATGTTTCAAAGGTGAAAATCTGTTAAAATTGAACAATATCTGAAGAAAACTACCACCTTCTAGTAGATACTTTTCGTTTGAAAAGTCACTTGTTCCGTCAGTGAAAGCAGTTTCACACTTCTTTCATCTTATGAACTAAATCGACGGTTCTTTGAGAAAAAGCAACGTTTATAAATCAAAATTGAAAATTTAATAATCTTCACTCACTTTTTAAGAAGTGATTCCCAATTCGGCCCCACTCGAAATAACAGCTAGAGATGTGTTGCAAGTGCGCAGAGGCATAATCCTTCAAGGAACAATCAAGTGTGGACTTGGAGAAATTGAAAAAAAACTTGTGTTCGAAAAATGGATACTGGTGAACACATATCAATAAAATTGTGCACTCTATCTTGAGTTTTATATCAATAGGACGTATCATGGATCGATGAGGCTAGCGTTTAAAATATTTGGAAGCGAACACATGGACAGGGAGCTAGCTGGTGCCTCAAAACTTACGTCATAAGGTACATGAATCAAGCCCCAAAGGCCTAACGTGCGTTTATACGGTTGTTCAAAATTTCTTTGTCTTACATGTCAGACCAGGGGCTTTAGGCTACTATGAGCTGGTCAATTTTCGAAAAAGGGCCAAAATTCACGTCATAAGGTACATGGATGAAACCAATGGGCTTTTGCGTGGGAACATCCTCCCAATAAAAAATCAGGTCGTGAGACCGAATTTTTGGGGGCTTTTGGTCCACAAGACAAGTTTGAAATTTTCAAAAAGGGCTAAAGTTTACCTTCTCCTTGAAACTTCCCCTTAGATATAATTTTAAGAATAAAAAACGATTCTCACATGATTTCTTAAGTAGGTTTCAAATCTGCTCACGAAAACTTTCAATGGTACATCGCTTACAGGGTGCGACATCGAAAAAAAATTATGTATTTTAGACCCTGTATTTTAACATGGAAATCGATTCCGTTTTTCATCCTGATTACAAATATTTTTGACACTTAATGGGTTAGTCAACAAAACACTTGTGAAAAAATTTGATGGATGTATGTAAATTTTGGTCTTTTTTTTCGAAAATTGCAAACTTGTCTTAGGAACCCAAAATTTTTGTCCTACGACCAGATTTTCGATTAAGAGGATGTTCCCACGCAAAATCCCGTTGGTTTCATCCATGTACCTCATGACGGAAATTTTTGGCTTTTTTTGGAAACTGACAAGCTCATAGCAGCCTAGAGCCCCCGGGCTGACGTTTAAGACAAAACAGTTTTTAACAACCTCATCAACGTGCATTAGACCATTAGGGTTAAAATCATGTACCTACCTTATAACGTAAGTTTTGAGGCACCAGCCCCCTGTCCAAAAAGTTAGGTATATCATTTGAAAAAGGGCAAATTTTTGGAGCATTCAGCTTCAGGTGTTGAGCAGTTTAGTTAAATCATTGCATACCTAGCACAAAACTTGAATTTCACAAAAAAATGTCTCACGATTTGTTACGAAAACATTAAGGCGTTACGAAGGCAAGCGAAGCTACCTTCTGTGAGTGCTGATAGAGAGAGGGCAGCACTTGAAATGTCCAGGAGGGAGGAACTTGTCCTGCGCTAATAATAGATTGTTGCTTGATAGCGCGCAAAGCCTCTTTCTGCAATTTTACAACGTATTTACATTAAAATATACAACATATTGGTGAGTAAAACGTTTAACGAGACAATAAAAACAAATAATTTAGTTGCGGCTAAAGCGGCACTGTAACTGAATGTAAACAGTAAAGGTCAACGTTAGAAAATAAAAAACACACCTTCTTAGCGTCTCCGTAATAATTAAAAGTTTTTAAATAAGTGCCTAGTGAGAGGATATTGCAATGCTTGCAGGACTCCTTGCAGGTTCTCTCCATCAACTTGAGAACGTAGATGAAGTCCTCGGCGACGTAATGGTCCTCCTCGAGGAACACGACGAGTCCCGAATGGTTCCTGGTGATTTCCAGTTGATTGAAAACGCGATTGGCCTTCCACCACCAGTGGTGTTTCGTTTGAGTAAACTTGGCTTCTCTGTAGTGGCCATACAGGTCGGGATAGAGGGCGTTGTTGCACTTCTTTATTAAAGCCCTGCGGAAATCACATGCGGGTGAAAGGGGGGCGAATGAACCGGAGTCAAGTTACTCACTGTTCTCTTTTAAGATCCCTAGGGCAATCGTTTGGATCTTCGCCAGGGAATTCGTGTGGATGCGTTTGGATCGAGTAGGGATAGAATATCTGAATTACTTTACAAAAATCCACACTTTGCACCAGGCTGTTTATTTCCTCGTCGTAATAATCGTGAGAGAAGACGAGCAACGCTTGCGAGATCCCGCGAGCCTGTGCCAGGCTGACTATCAAGTGCCGTAGATACGTTATGCGATCGTGAATCTGAAATATATCGAGATTTATATCGAGATTTATTTATTAAACAACCTCTTTTCATGTCGCACCGGCATTCGGTAGTTCATCTATAGGTATATAGGCGCGAAATTGATTTGATTAAATCTTCCGGTTTTGTCGCCATGTTATTGATTGACTTGGCATGACATTTACTCCCGCGACAAGATCATCGCCGGCGTTTCTCAGAAGATTCAATCAAGTCGTGAAAGTAGGGAGAGTAGGCCGAAATTGCCGTTTTTCTTTTTTTTTTTAATTTACCTGTATGACTATGATTACGGAGTCGTTTTGAAGAGGTCCGAATATGTCTTCGTTGTAGACGGTTTGTTGCAGATTGTATTGTGCTATATTTCGTTTGATATCGGATATATTAAGCGCCAATTTGTTATAGGCCGTATTAGTGCCAGTTGTACCGTTTAATCCTAGGTTATTGGTGAGATTTCGAGGCCTTGGTGTTAGGAACTTGTGCAGAACCGCCGGTACCATACTGAGGATGGCGGCGTTAGAGTCGTTTACATCGGAACTTGAATCGCCTGTACCACGAAAACTTAAAAAATTGATTTGGAGTGATATGAAAATTATTATAAATATTATGAGTCCAGTTCGAAGCCATGAATTTCCACCTCGGCGACGCCCCAAAAGGCTACGCCCGTTGCTCATGATATGGCATGCCAACACCACCGAGCTCTGCAACAAACAATTTTTGATTAATTACCTACATTTAAACGTGCACTCATATGTTTGAGTCGCAAGTCGTAAATGTAAACTGCGGTTTGAAACGATAACAGCACTCTACTTAAGGCTTCCGCAAAATCCACAACATACAGTTCATCCGTGCAGTTATGTCAATAGTCTATCAATAAGTCCGCCGCAAGACGATACACAATTAACAAGGTGATGTCAATTGAGAAGGCTAGAGCAGTGGTGGCGCGCGGGTTGTCAGGAACAACCCTTGTTAAGCATCACAGCATCAGCATAGGAAAATGGGATGTTATACAGGGTGTCCAACGAAGTAACCGACATAGTTTAAGGATGGGTGTACTTTTTCGAGGAAAATCAGAATATGCATTTGTAATTTTTCTGAAGTTTTCCGTTTCCGATACATTTATGTCATATCTCTCGAATAGATCAATAGAATCGAATGAAATTTTGCAGGTATATTCTTAATTCTAACACCAAGGGCCTTTGTAACGCCCTATTCTCCTATTCATTTGTGAAAAGAGTACAGGACTGTACTCAATATTTTGTTCTTCGAGTTTTTGTTGAAAAAGTCATTCTGCATAGATTTTTTTTTTCAAAATCTGATGTCATATTCGGAGACTACAAAATATGCTATAAAATGCGGTTCCTCAATTGTTTGGCACTATTTATCTGATTCGAAAAAAATATATTTTTGCTAGAAATTTTTCAGGAATGTTTTCAAAAATCCCATGTTAAATTGCTCAAATGCTATTCTGGATGGTCAAACAATGTCACAATTTCAATTTTGATGCTCTAACCAACTGGGGATAATTCCAGGAAAGTTTTCTGGAAACATGAATTTGGCACCCAGATTCCTACCCAAGTTCATGTTTTCAGAAAATTCTCCTGAAATTATCCTTGCTTTGTTAGAACACCCCACAATTGGAATGATGACTTTGTTTGACCATCTGGAATAGCATCTGACTCGATTTGAATTGAAATTTTTAAAAATATTCTTTAAAAATTTCTGATATTTTTTTTCAATCAGCTAAATAGTGACAAACAATTAAGAATCGCATTTTGTAGCATTTTTTATGCAGTTTCCGAATATGACATCAGATTTTCGAAAAAATCTATACAGGTAGACTTTTTTTTATCAGAAACTCGAAAAACAAAGTTTCGAGTACGGTCCTGTATTCCTTCCATAAATGAATACAGCGCAACAAAGGCCCTTGATGTTAGAATATACCTGCAAAATTTCAGTCAGTTCTATTGATTTGTTCGTGAGGTATGGCCAATCAAACGTTTCGATTGAACATATAAATCACCCTGTATATCGGAAACGGTGAACGTCAGGAAAATTTCGAATCCAGATTCAGATTTTCCTCTAAAAAGTACATCTACCCTCAAACTATATCGGTTACTCCGAGGGACACCTGTGTATCATGTCTAATGGGTTAAAATGCCCCCCTTCCGCACTCTTGAATCTTGAGGCGAGAAATAAAATCAACATATTTCTTGGCGTGTCTTTTCAAGGTAAATTTTCGCAATTTTGATTAATATATCGACATTCAGTGTAAAGTAATACATATATTACATATAATAAATATCGAGAACATGCTTTGGCTTGGCCATGACTTGGGCAGATTCGTCACGCAGGTCGCAGATAGCAGGGATTTGCATCGCAAGTGACATGAAGTTTACGTAAGATTTAAAATGACAACCCTTGTTCTAAACTGGAAAAGCTCCAAATAATATCAGTACACAACGAAGCTAAGAAACAAGCTACAGTGAATACCGGCGAATTATTATTGTAGCTTGAAAAATCGGCCCTTAGCTAAGGAAAGAAACCACTACTGCCCAGCTAACGCTAGTACAGACGTGCAATCAAACAAACAAATAACTTTTTCGCGAATTCTTGGCAGTGATCTCGAATAAGGAAACGCCATGAGATTTAAGAGTTTGGAAGAAGTTTCGGTCTTTTGCCATCGATTAACGATACTGCATAAAATCTGATGGTAGTTTACAATTTGACGCATGTGAGATCGATCGCGGCGGTCAGTAAGGGAAAATAAAAATGAAAAGGGCGAATAAAGCGTGAGTGTGTGTGTGCGTGTGTGTGTGTGTATGTTTGTGTGTAATTAGAATATCGCGTGTACATACTTTAAACGGGAAAAATATGGCTCACACCAGTTCTCATACATAACATCGCTATCAAAAGTGGATGATAATGCTGTAGGGAAATTTTGTTTTTCTAGTTTTTCCCTTGCGGTGTTTAATTAACGTGCTGATGCGAATAATCGCGGTATTTTTAGTGGCTGGACCTTATCGATACTTTAGTATTGTGGACGATTGGACAAGTTGTGAATTAATAATTATACTGTATATTTTTCATCAGGCCATAGTACCTACATTATAGTACCTATTCGAGAATTGTAAACAAAATAAATATCAAGAATTATAGCACAAGCCTACAAAAAAAAGAAGTTGCATTTCATTCATCATTTCTCAGCTGAACTAGGGTAGTCTTGGGTCGCTGAATCCAAATATGTCATTGGTTTCACTGAATCAGCTCTAGTTTCTGAGATTACTATTTTATTTTTTTGAACAAATAAATCGTTTTCAGCATAATTATCGACTCAATTATGTTGATTTCACACATAGGAAGCTTCTTTGATTAGTTTTTCTGGAATAAAACGATATAGGACTGTCACGTATAAGGTTTCAGCAATAGGCGGTCTTCATATGAAGGTCCCACCTGCCCTATGGTGTACTATAGGGGATGTTTCGGTGATGGTCACTTTTTTCGGATTTTAATTCAGAAACATCTCAATGAAATTAGCTTAAATTTAGCATAGGCTAGTTTATCGAAATGATCTATCCATTTGCCAAGTTTTGAAGGAATCTAACCAGTGGCGTAGGAATTATGAGTGTCATTAATTTAGAAGCATCCAAAGAAAAGTTGATTTGAGGTGACCCTCCATAACTCCTACGCCACCGGTAGGATTCTTTCAAAATTTGACAGGCAGGAAGATCATTTCGACAGACCAGCCTATGCTTTATTTTAGCTAATTTCGTCAAAACGTTCCTGCAGTACAACAAGATTAAAATCCGAAAAAAGTGACTATCACTGAAACACCCCCTATGATAGACCATAGGGCAAGTGGGACCTCCATATGAAGACCGACTATTGCTGAAACCTTATACGTGACAGTCCTGCATCGTCTTATTTCAGAGAAACTGGTCAAAGAAATTTCCTTTCTGTAAAATCAACTTAATCAAGTCGATAATAATACCGAAAACGAGTTATTTGTTCAAAAACATAAAACAGTAATCTCAAAAACTAGAGCTGATACAATGAAACCAGTGACATATTTAGATTCAGCGACCCAAAATTACCTTTGTTCAGGTAAAAAAAATTGGGTGCACCATTTTTTTTTCATCAACTTGAAGGACCCACTTTAAAATACGGGGTGATTTTTTGAAAAAGACCCACCCTAGATTTTTCGCCGCCAAATTTTTTTTTAGGAAAGCGCCGAAACAAGTCGATTTTGATTTCGAGGGGGACATCTAGGAGACACATTGTCAAATTTTCATCTTCAACCCCTTTGCCTTCACCCTACCCTACTTCAGAATTTCAAACAGCACTACCTATGTTGTGATACATCAAATTGAATTGAAGGTTATAAAATTCTCTTTCTGTCGAACATATTCAATTTTTTTTCAAATCACCCCTCAACCTTCTCAAAATTCTCTCATTGTTAATTAAACGAAAGCTTTCCCCTATTAACTCCCGATTCTTGGAAAGTAGATTTTCCAGCGATAACAGGTCGATTCTTGTTTCGAAGGAGGCATCTGAAACACGTATCGCCAAATTTTTATCTTCAACCTCTTCGCCCCCACCCTACCCCACTTGAAAATTTCAAAAAGCAACATCTACCTTATGATGTGATACATCAGACTAAAAGTGATAAAATTCTCTTTCTGTGAAAAATGAATTCAAGTTTTCTAAACCTCCCCCTGTACACTTTTCAAAAATTTTCTTAAATGGGAGGCGAAGAAGTTCAAGATGAAAAATTGGCAATACATGTCTTAGATGTCCCCTTCGAAAAAAAATCGACTTGTTTTTGCTGGGAAACCTATTTTTCAAGGATTAGCAGTTGATAGGGGGAAAATTTCCCTTCATTTGACAATTAAAAATTTTTGAGAAGGGTTTGGGATGGTTCAAAAAATTTCAAAACATGTTTGACACAAATAGAATTGCATTAGCTTCAATTTAATGTATCACAACATAGGTAGTGAAATTCTTCAGTTGGGTAGGGTGTAGGCGAAGGAGTCGAAGATGAAAATTTGACAATGTGTGCCCTAGATGTCCCTCTCAAAATAAAAATCGACCTGTTTCGGCGTTTTCCTGGGAAAAAAAATTGGGCAGCAAAAAATCTGGGGTGAGTCCTTTTAAAAAAATCACCTGTATAGATAGACGGTACAGTTAGGATATTAGGTTTTTTAAAAAGAAAAAGAGAGATTTACATGAAAAATGTTGACCTTTAATGAAACACATGGTCCGTAGCATTTTTTCTGAACAATAAGCAAGTCATTAACGCAACAACTATATCCCCAGCAAACAATGCCATAGTTCAACGCCGAATGAACATGACAGCTTCCAGATGTCGATACTAACTTTTTCACATAATCACCACAAAACAAACTGAGAAACCTTCAATCTGTGTGACTTATTGTGTGCACTTTTAACAAAAATTTCCCGCAAGATCGAAGGTTTATTCGAAATTTTTGGTTTTGGAAATAGAACTGGATAATTTGCGGTATTGCAGCACAATCAAGGATTTTATAAATAGCCTCTACTTCATGTACAACAATTCAAAGCGACCTCCATCATAGTCGCCCATTCGATATGACATTTTCCGTTTTATTTTTAAGAGGATTCGATCATAATTCATAAGTAGTGAAACAAACATTTTCTCGACGACCCAATTACAATTCGAAGCGCAATGGGCTCTCGGTAAAAACTTCCACCATTCACACACACCTAACCAATTTTGCAAATTTATAATACAATTCAATGAAACATCATGCTTGAGGAAATTTTAAAATCAGATCTTGTCGAGCTCGTCCTCCTTGTCGCAAATGCCATGCAATGCTGTTCCTTTCTTTTGTGTAATATAATTGATTTTGGATTACATCCAATTTTTCAGCATGTAAAGACGAGACTTGAGCACCTTCGACCTTCGAGCACTAATTCAGAAGCTGTATGAGTTCAGATCTTTTTTGACGCACGCCACAGAGCTTTATTACAACTTCCATAAATTATTTTGCCGCTCGAGCGGCCCAGATCAGTATTCAAAAATAATTTCACGGCTCCTTTTTCAGTACGGCACCCGCAAAACTTGTAATCCTGAAATAATGACAACAAACTTTGACAATAATTTCAAAGTTTAACGACGTCGGGTCCGAACTTCAGATCGGGTAAAATCTCAATCTCATCGTGAACACATTTTCACTGATATTCACGATCATTTACGCAATCCAGTTACATAATCGTGACAGAAAATTGTAGAACTTCCATCACTTCGCGAAGTTCAAGTTTATTGCTGTAGAGCTACGTTAATTGGAAGTATCCGTTATATTGCTGATTTACATACATTTTTCACTTTCTAACCAGAAACAGTATAAGTAGTATACTTTAACAGTTTGACTTGTTATGGACGAAAAAGTACCAGTGAGTGCATCAAATAACGTGGATATTATGCTTATTGGAGTAATAATCACGCTGTATGGGTCTAACAATCGCACATGCCATTACATACTGTATAAGTAGTGCAACTGTATAATATTGGTATTATTGGCGTTCGGGTTGTGATCATTGGTAATTTCTACTTTGTAGTAATTCCTAGTGCCGGATCATATTATAGGATAGGGGTCTATTGGAGTTTATAAACATTAGCCTGGACGCGAAGCTTTAGAGGGTCAAGGCTTCGAAAGTGCAAAATAAGGTGGTTAAGCCCCTTTCGGCGAAATTTTCTCGCATGCGGCGCATTTCTACTCTTTTTGGTTGTTTAAAAAAATCGTTACTCATGCACATCTGAAAATGCTGATAGCCCCTCGCTGTCAATGGAACAAATTTTCAAAAAAGGAGCCATTCTACAATATTCAAAGGTTTTCCATGATTTATTGTGTAAGTAAGTTTCTACAGTGGTCTTTGATGCTTTCACATATTAATTGAGGCGGAGGTCTTATACTTCTGAAAATTTGTATCATAACAGCGAAAACCTAATCTTCTTTTGTACAATGATTGTGATGATACAATGAAGGACTTATTTACTCGATGGATAATGGTAAACCTCAAAATAATCTAGGATGGTCGAAATATGAGGCAATTCGTTCACAGCGAGGGGCTACCTTGGAAGCCTTTAGATAACTGAGGCGTCATTTTAGCGAGGTACTAACAGACCCGGACCAAGGTGCAAGTACTGATAATCCGACGCTGGTTATTATACAAAAGTCGTTATTGAATATGTATAACTGGCTAAAAGTTCATCATTAATATTTTGATTCACATGATGTCTTGATATCTTCGTAATTCTTCAAACCAGAAAAAAGTTACTTTTTTGAGTGGAAACTGAAATGATTTGCTTAAGGTGGTCATGATGAAAAGAAAAATCTACTGTTTTTTCCCAAGTACCAAAAACTCAACTGATGATATTTTTTGACATAAACTTGAAACGACTGTCATTTCATTTCATCACGGCCATCTTAGCAAATAATTTCAATTTTGCTGTTCGAATTGTCCATCACGGTAAGAAATCCGACTGAGTGAATTTTCAACTTGTCTGAGTGAAGTGTTGTGAGTTAATTTTTTGAGTGAAAATTAACGAAAAATTGAGTTATTGTGAAAATTCTATCAAATTTGACAACTATATGATCATTTTTGAGTACTGCACTCAATTTCGATTGAATTAACTCGAATTTGATTCGGTTTTGATCATATTTGATGCATTTTCTCGTCAAATTCGGTTCGAGGGACGTTCAAGTTCGGTTAATGCATCAGTCGTTGGTTGTGAGCCGGCAGCGTCGCTCGTCGAAAAAAACCATAGTCCGGGTAAGTGAAAAATTGCATTTATTAATTATCACTTAATATGATGCACTATAATTTGGATCTATATATCTCATTCATCTTCTAAACCCAGCACTGGGACTTTTTGCACTAAAAATCAAGTGTCAAGCTGAGGGACACGCTTAGTACGACTGATGGCATCCGATGAAAAGTTTTGGCGCAAAACCTTGCGTAAAATCATTGGGGGTTATCAGCCGTACCGTCCCAGCACTCCGAGCTCATTCGATGAACGAATAATAGATAAATTTAGATTCAACTAGTGCAAAATAGATAAGCCGTCTTATATTAATATCAATGTCCTCCTTGTGTGGGCAATGAAGTGTGGGAACTTTTTGTTGTTGATACCTACTCACTTTTGAGTCAATTCACACAATTTTGAGTTAAATTGCTACAAATTTGAGTACATTTTACAAATTTTGAGTCAGCTACGCTCACTTTTGATTGAAAGTGCCCGCATTTGCTGCTTAGCTGCCTGGCCGCCATTATGCTCGTCGGCAACCAGCAGCGGGTACGGTTTACTTTGCAACAGGAAACAGCAAGTTTTGACTTTGACTTTTTGTTTTTTACAGGTGAACTGCATGTTACAACTGTTTTCTCCATTGGTCCACAGATGGCCTTTAGAGGGTCATCAAAACTACAATATGGTCAAAGGTCCAACACCTTCCCCTAATTATTGTCAAATTCTCAACAATTAACGCAATAACACGACACCTTATACATTTCGCATAATGGAGTGGTCTGACGAGTTTTGATTAACACGCATCCAGCCCATGAAGGTAGGTCTAGTTTGCCGCGGACTCAACCTATAGGTTCAAAACTCGGTTCAAAATATCGTCATATTCATATTGTAAATTGATTCACTTTTATTTGCGGCATTTAATTTATATAAATTAGCATAATTTTTTTGAAATAAATATGTATAACCTACTGACATCATATCAATCACTTTTATTATATAGTTTTCTACTGCTAGGTACTATAGTAGGTACATACTCGTTCAGTGTATAAAATATTGGTTTTCTCCTCTGTTGCATTAATTACATGTATTTTCAAATTATTGTCACATTTTTTCATATTTTTGGTTTTGGGCTGTTCAAATTTTTGTTCAATAATGTTGTATAGGTATAATTTATACATTACGGTACTTTTACAATAATATATTACACAAATTATGTTTCAATAACATGTAACAATAAAAATGTACTAAATAAATGCCTAAATGAATGAAAGTTTGTTCTTTTTGTCCAAATTAAAAATAATAAAAATTGATTCATTCATTAATATAACCATCAATAATGATCACTTTGAAATAATTTTTGCATCAATATTGAGTTATAATGCATACTCACTTTTGTGCCAATTGCGCTCAATTTCGAGTGTAAAAAGGCTTGTTAAGTACTCAATATTGATTAACAGGAAGTAACTCAAAAATCCAGAAATGTACTCAAAAAATTTGAGTTGAATTTTCACTCAAATTTGCGTGGACCTGGATTGAATCACTTTTGAGTCCGGTTTGAGTTAAATTTCACTCAAAATTTTTTACCGTGGCATATTTCAAACTGCTATAAAATCGTTATTTATCGTCGTATAGGAAGCTTTCAAAGAGAGAGCTGTGTTCACATGAAAAATCTCTGCCCTAATTTCAAAAAAATCGGCTGTGTCAGGAGAATTTTAATTTTCCGGGAAAACCTCAAATCTCATTCCAAATCATCTTATTGTAAAAATTGTCAATTGAGGCTTCACTTTAAACTCCATCATTCAAGTCCAGTCTCGAAAAAAAGTCGATCCCCGAGCAGGAATGAGTTTTTGAGTAGAGTTCTGCATCAAAAGCCAGTCGTCCTGGTCAAAATACGGAGGCAACGTCTAGGAGAAATTTTGAAAGGACCCCGCACATTACTTATGGGATTTGGCTCCCCGGGGGATTTGGCTCAAACTTTGATATGTTGTAGCCCTCGTTGAGGTGATCAAACTTCATTCTTGCGCAAATCCTCCAAACTCAACGGTTCACCCTCTAGAGGGGGTGGAATGCCGGTAGTCACAGAACTAATTTATTGCAATTATGGGCTTCATTGAGCAAAAGGTGGTTCTATTTTGACGCCACGAGGTGGTTCTAGGATTATACTTGCCAAAACTTTGAGCTGGTCAAAATATCTCATAGACCCCTATTTTTAGAACCACCCCTAACATTTCGAAAAATTACTGAAAATTTAAAGTTGGATAACAACCAAAATTAACGGGGATTTTTTTGAGTTTCTGACACGGTATGTTCAAAGTGATGCTAATCCATTATTTCTTGCGAACCAACCCCTAAAATCTGACGTTCACCCTCCACTGAGTTATCAACTTCTGCTCTGCCCTATTAGAAATAAATTGTTTCTTGATGAGTTAAAATAAGTTTCTACAACTGTAACATGTTGTGTGTTGGAAAAAGTTGGTCCATATTGATCTCTTATGTCTACCCCTTACCCTGTAGCCCCTATACCCTAATAGTCTCTCCTTAATTGGTAGTGGAAGCACTCGTTGCACATTTTCTAGTTGAATGAGTTGAACTTATCATTTCTGGAAAAACTACCAGGGTATAGGTGTTATAAGGGTGAGGGTGGGTGAACATAAGGGATGAATATGTATCATGTATCACCCTCTCCTAGATATGGTGCTAAAATAATAGAAATTCATTTCAACTTAACAAGAAACAATTTATTTTCAGTAGCGCAGAGCAGAAGTTCATAATTTATTGGAGGGTGAACGCCAGATTTAGGGGTTGATACGTAAGAAATACTTGATCAGCAACACTTTGAACATACCGTATCAGAAAATTCAAAAAAATTCTCCGTTTATTTTGGTCGTTATTCAACTTTGAATTTTCAGTCATTTTTCGAAATGCTAGGGGTGGTTCTAAAAATAGGGGTCTATGAAATATCTTGACCAGTTCAAAGTTATGGCAAGTATAACCCTAGAACCACCTCGTGGCGTCAAAATAGATCCACCTTTTGCTCATTGAAGCCCATAATTGCAATAAATTAGTTCTGTGACTACCGGCATTCCACCCCCTCTAGAGGGTGAACCGTTGAGTTCAGAGGATTTGCGCAATAATAAAGTTTGATCACCTCAACAAGGACTACAACATATCTAAGTTTCAGCCAAATCCCATAAGGAATGTGCGGGATCCTTTCATAACGCTTGACTGGAAAATGGTGGAAGATTGCAACTGCAGACTTAAGTTGACTCTTTCGTTTTGTTGCTTCCTGCCAAATTTGGTCCAAATCCATCGGATAGATTTTTGAATACCTAATAAAATGGTAAAGTTTTGAACCTTGACATTTTTTATTATTTGACAGATGACAGATAGGGCAATACTTTTAACTGTTCTGAATACAGTTTTTTTTATGGGCTTTCAAACAGCATATCGCAAGTCAATTTCCGTGAAATATAGCTCCTGTCATTTTTTGATAGTGACACTTCTGTTTGACAGATGACAGCAAAAAAATGGGCTCATTGACAGTGAAACCATGTCTGTGCACCAAATTTCAAGTCGATCGGATAGACGTTACGACTGTTATCGTGGAAGGTTACAGACAAACATACAGACAAACATCATTTTGGAAATGGTCTTAATCGTCATGGGGACCACAAAACGGATATATCCGTCAAAATTTCGAAAAAGAAATTTGCGCGTTCACAAGACTTCCCTTCTCGTTGGGTGGTGGGTCGGGGAAGGATAAGATAGAATTTAGCATAGATATCTGCGACATTTTTATTTGAATCTGACTTTCTTCCTAGTAGGTGTGTGAGGAGGACAATTATTTACACCATCCCTTTTCGAGACTTTCCGTCGCTCAGAAGTCACCGAGCCAAAAAGGAGCTAAATTTCTCAATAAAATGAAAACTGTTGATGATTATCACCCGAACACCAATGTTTTTTGGAGAAGGGTTTCCAATTACCTGGTCGGTCGGGCGTTCTACACGGAGGAGGAATTTATGAGCTCTTGAACCGTGTTTGAGTGTGTCATTATTTGTTGTTTTGTCATGTAATGTGATTGTTTATACTCCAAGACAAGATTTTGTATACATACAGGTGTTTCAGTGACCTTGCATAATACTTCGGGAGGTGATTCCTCTCAAAAAAATAAGTCAAAAAGCAAGAGTAAAATTTTTTCCTCAAGTGCTCCCTGAGGGAGTTACAGCTCCTCAAAGGTACAAAATGCAACAAAGTTTTCAATTATTTGCTCAAGAACTGTCAAAGGTAAGAGCTTCAAATTTGACATGGTATGTATATAGTGGTGCACTACAGGGCATAGTTGCGCCTTATGTACGTAGTACGCAGAGTCGAGTCTCTGTTTAGTCGGCATATTTCTAAGTGCCCTCAGAGCTCTGGTAGTCAAAACTAGCTGGTAGAAAAATATTTTTTTGCAAGAAAAGAAACGTAACTTTGGTTATGATTCCGCACGCAGAGATGACACGGCACTTGACGTCGCCGTTTGACATTGTCATGCACTATTGACTTTTTGCCACATTAGCGATTTAATCGCCCCATTCAAGAATGTTTTGTGGAAGCAAATCAATGCAAAACCACTGCGGTAAGCGGTGACCAGCGATAAATGTCCGAAATGCACCTACTCTCTACGTGGGTAGCATTATTCCGTATTTCCTTCAATGTTATTTTGATTAAACCGAAGCCTTTTGTTCACTTTATCCCGACTTTCAGAGTTTCAGTTAACCGCGGTTTTATATTTAATTAGCATGCCTAATAAAGTCTGTAATTTAATATGTAGATAAAAAGTATTCAACTAGATTAAAACTCACAAACATACAGAGCAGCCATAGCAAAATTATGAAATGATTAGGTAGTTGTATTTAAAAGCTTTTTAACCATTCAGGTTCAAGAAACTTTGGAACGTCAAATAACGACGATTGGAGTGTTAGTGAAGAAAAGCAAAGGTAGACGAAAAATACTTTCATATATTTATTTTGGTTCCAAGAAAATTCAAATTCGAAAATTATTGATTTCCTGTTTGAATCTCAGATGGGTGGCAAGTTGTGAACCACGATCGCGACCTTGCGGTAGCATATCAAGTGATACTGAGCATAATAAGTACAAACTAATCAGCACCATTTTGCATTGTAACCACAACTTTAAATAAGGGCGTGGGTAGGCATTTTTCTATCTTGGTATCTCATATTCTAATTTGTCATTCTCACCAGCAATAAACTTTTTGAACAGGAAGTAAAAACCCGAACCAGAATTTAGTCCACTTAGTCCCAAAGGAAACTACATAAGCAATTATTATTACTTTCGTTTTGTTAGTTCAGAGCTATTGTATATGTGCCTGGTGTTCAGCACGTAACATGTGTATCTGATTATTGCTACTAATAAGAGTAATATTGTGTAATGTTATTCCGCTTTCATAGTGTAACAAAAGCTTTAAAATACCTGTTTAGTAGCGCATCATTATGAAATTATTACATACTGTTATTAACTTGGTAGATTTGAATACATTACCGGACTAAAGATCCAAAGTTACTACGAAATACATAACTGTCAGGGTTTGAGAACTGTGCTTGGAATCGTCGTGTGTCGTCCAAGTGGATTGCAAGGATTGGTTTATAGAAATTGGACGGAATTAACGTTATGCAAGCTCAATTGTGTTAGGTAGTGAAGTTATCATTTCACGATAATTGGACAAATGTACGTAATTATTTTAATAGTAAACATGACCTCCATTATAACCGCAACCTTAATAATTACCTACCAGGAAAGGATCAATAATATTTTCGTTTATGTGGAAAAACTGAGGCAAGCAACCTTCATTCTCACTGAAAATTGCATCGCATCGATCTCAATTCCAAAACCAGATTTGTTTGTATTTTATATGAATTGCGATTGCTTTCACTGAATTTTAATAAGCTGAAAACGGGTGGACTGACATAACTTCAGCGACTGAGAAGGTTTATACCGAATACCAAAGACAAAATCCACCTGTTTCAGCATTTTTTTCGTTTCGACTGCTAGTTTACCAAAAATATGACCAGTTCAGTGGATCATTCTGTATAAAGAGACACCGGCTATAGCGAGGTAGGAAGAAGTATAAGGAAAAAGTTATGGAACTGCTTTCGTACCCATACAAGTCTAGTCTAGTGTTGTCCGGTTCAGAAAACTGACCTACTCGGTACTAGGACAATAATAAATGTCGCAAAGTTGTGCAATTCTATTCTATACCGGGTGTCCGCGCGAAGACTTACAGGTGCGATAATTTTCGCAATTTTCGAGATACAAATTTCAAATTTCACAGTGCCAATAAGTTACACGGAGGACATCGGTGCGGTGGGCCGGTGGGCACAAGTAAGAACGGAGGGGACCAATTCGTTTCACCCCTAGCAACCCTAATTTTTTTTTCAAATGGCACCCTACCTCTTTTAATTTTTTCTCTGAAAAAGAATGTTATTCTTGATATATCTGGAAAAATGAAAGAAAAAAGCTCACAGTTTTTTGGAAATCTTAGCTACGAGTAATTGATATCTATAAATGATGGGCTGCGTGAATCTTATTTCTACAAGATCTGTAAACTGCTCAACATTTGAAATGTCGGTATCGAAAATTTTGCCCTTTTTCAAAACGGTGTAACTTTGGATTGTCTCAATCGATTCCGATTTTGTCTTCACGGTTGCTTAGATACATCTTTCAGCAATCTACTTCGTTGGCGAGAATTTCCAATCTATTTCAATTATATTCGTTACAGGAGGAATGTTAAGCATTGCAAAATAGTGCTTAGTGCAATAGATCCCCGTTTCTGTAAAGAATTTTTTTTTCAAATTCTAACGATATTATCATGAAACCTGATGTCTTGTCTCAAAACGATTCTTGAATTTTCCAGATCAGAAGTTCAACAATGATGATATGATTTTTGTTTGTAAAAGTTGCATTCAAGACATCTCTAAAAAATGAGAAATTGAGGTTTTATTTCTGAAACATATTCAGACTAAAATTTTAGAATGTGTTTCTGAACCAACAAAACATCGATATATCCAATTTGAGGTCCGTACGTCAAAAATTCCGATATTGACACGATGCATTAAGTGCGCCCTCTGATGGCGGATTTCATCCAAAATCACAAAAGTTCATTAGACGCCTATACTACGGCTGCATACCAAATTTCAGCTCAATTGGATATACCGCTTGGCAGTTATCATGGACGATTACAATAAATTGGACACACAGACAGACAGACCGACTTTGATCTGGAAATGGTCTGAATAAATCGATTAGATGAACCTTGAAAAAATTATTCTTCGAAATCCGAAAACGAATTTTTTGCGCGTTCACAATATTTTCCCTATTTTCATTCGAGAACGCGAACCGGGAAAGTAAACCAGAGGCGAGAACAAAGGTTTCTGAGGGCGCAGCAGTTTCTAACAGTCCAAGCAACAAGCATGCAAAATTACAGGTTCTTATCATCCAAAATGCGATTTTATTGCCAACCGAAATGACTGAAATGCAACTTTTACAAAAAAAATCATGTCATCATTGTTGGACTTCTGATCTGAAAAATTCAAAAACCGTTTCGAGATAGGACATCAGGCTTCATGATTATACCGTTAGAATTTGGAAAAAAAAAATTGTTTTCAAAAATGAGGATCTATTGAACTAAGCACAATTTTGCAATGCTTTACAATCCACCCTATAACGAATGTAATTGAAATAAGTCAAAAAATCATGCCAACCAAGTAGATTGCTGGAAGATGTATCTCAACAACCGTGAAAACAAAATCGGAATCGGTTGAGACAATCTAAAGTTAAACCGTTTTGAAAAAGGGCAAAATTTTCGATACCGACATTTCAAATGTTGAGCAGTTTAGATTTGTTTGCGACAGATAACTCAGACACACTCGCTTCATATTTGGCATTATAACTTTTATATAAATTCAATTTCATTTATGTTTTTAGTATATTATTATCAGCAATATAATTATTATCTCGTTGAATTTCCGCCTGCGGCGCCATTTTTCTCGGTCTCCTTGCACTTTCAGATGATTTATATATCAACGGTTACCACTTTCTCACTTTGAGTTTTATCCAGAAATTCCCCTGTCCTGATTTTGATTTTCAAAAAATTGGCAAGTTTAGTCGTGTGACAGATTAGCACGTAAAATGTGAACGATGGTGCCGACCCCGTGCGATGTTGATCGTTAACACGCAGGGATTCGGCAAGATTGCCGGTATAGTGGAGAAAAGCATTCACCGGCGTCGGTGCTAGGCCTGGTTGCGAAAATAGGCCGACGTTAAATGAACGAAAAAAAAACATGTACTGCTTTTGCTTTAGCCTACGGTCACGACAGTCAACGTTCCTGACTACCTAACAGTTACACACGTACCTAGCCAGCAGCACTTTTAATCAACTGGCTCTAAATAAACAGTACTGTGCGAAAGATCCTGATTTCATTTCCCAAGAAGCTTAGTGAGACCGAGCGAGACCAAAATCACAACACAACACCTACTGAAGAAAAATAAATGTAATTTTGTAATAGTTGCGTAGATTTTATAATGGTTGCCTAAAAAACCGAAAATACAGTATACTTAGGTACATAATAATATGTACTTATTCCGAATCGTACACTGGCCTAAAAGCCGCAAGGAAACTTCCATCAAGGGCGGAGTATTGGATTTTGGAAATGCCGATGGGCTCAAACCAAAGTACATCCTTGTAGCTTTTTAAAGGGACCTAAATGGTGAGATTCTGTCAAGGAATGAATCCACAGGGATTGATTCCGCAACGCTTATTTTACCAATATAACTCCGTCCTTAAATCCAAACATCAATAATTAGTGATCGCACGCCAGGAGAGATTATTCAGCGCTGATGCCTGGTTGCTAATTAGCTTTCAGAGCTAAGTGAATTTCCTCTAGTATAGCCTAACGAAAAGGGACAGCGCACCGGTAGGTACTAGAGTATTCCACCATTTCTCTATACCGGATACTCAGTCAGTACTTAAGAAGCATTATTATTGTCAAGTGTATGTCGACTCATGATGAGAATGTTTACATGTTGCTATTGTTTGCCGGTGTAGAAGATCCGTCGTTAATTTTATTAACAATAAAGGTCAGGGTTGATGGCTGCAAAGAGAAGTATAAACCAACATTTTTGTAGTTACGTTACGAGTCATTTCAAGCCATTGATGAAATTTTGGTATGTTGTAGAAAACTAAAAAGAAGTCGACAGTATTCAGTCGTTTTTAATATAGTGAGGATTTTTAGTTTGTTTCCAGAATTTTCACTGCAAGAATTTGCGAAATCGGACATGCGGTTTTAGAGTTTTCGTAACTAGCGAAAATGCAATTCCAGCAACTGTTTTACACGTGAACCGATTCACGTCGAACGAACCTTAATGAGGCCTTATTTATTTGACGATTTACAATGGGTCAATTTGGTTTCGAACTTCTCTCGGGAAAATCAAATTAATTACCTTGGTACACAATTTTAGATACTCATATTTTTTTCATTATGAGGATGCTGCAATGTTCTTCCAATCTTGCAATGAATTCCAACTACCACCCGAAGGGACGTCTCGAACAAACATTTTCATAGGTTCCTGGATTACTGGTCGGGGAAGTATTGTGGTACCATAATAGATTTTTACTTTCCCGACCCCCCACCAACATGGAATGGGAAGTATTGTAATCGTGCAGAAAAAAAGTTCAGAGATTTCACCGGATATATCCGTTTTGAGCGAGGTCCCCCCAGACGATTAAGACCGTTTTCAGAATGATGTATGGCTGTGTGTGTATGTGTGTGTGTCTGTCTGTGATCTTCTATGATAACTGCCGAACCGTTGACCCGATCGACTTGAAATTTGGTATGCGGACATAGTCTTTCTCTGGAAAGAGCCCATTAGTTTTTGGCTGTCATCTATCAAACGGAAGTGTCACTGTCAACAAATGTCAGAAGCTATATCTCACGGAACTTAGCTTGCAATATGTCATTTGAAAGACCCTGAAAAACTGTATTCAGAAACGTTAAAACTATTGCCCTATCTGTCATCTGTCGAATAATGAAAAAAGTCAAATTTCAAAACTTTACCATTCAATTATTCAAAATCTATCTGATGGATTAGAACCAAATTTGGCAGGAAGCAACATTACAAAAGAGTCAAATCAAGTCTGCAGTTGCAGTTTTCCACCATCCTCCAGTCGAGCGTTATAAATTTTCAAAATGTCTCCTGGCCGTTGCCACCCGAGAGAGCCTCTCGCCCGTGTTTTGACCAGAACGAGTCGCTTTTGTAGCAGGACTCCACTCAAAAATTCATTCCTGCTTGGAGATCGACTCTTTTTTGGAAAAATTTCAACTGATATCGAAAGTAGATTGGTCGTCGTGTAGGCCTAATTTTAAAATCGACACGGTTCCGGTTTTCCGACGGTAATTCCTTCAAAATGAAATTTGCACATTCTGTGAATTTGAAAAAAATGCAGTGCAAACTTTGACACGCGGCGAACCTGAGCCCCACGTAATATTAATTTTAGGAGCAGACATGCTGAGAATGAAAGTTGGAGAAAAGATTGGATTAATTTTTGGAGGAAAAACTTTTAAATCGGACTCACAGTTTTAGAGTTTTTCTCTCTGGGAAAACTGCAAATTTTCCAACTTTGTATCCCGTGAACAGATTTTCACTTCTTTTTTGGAACAAGAGGTAACCGGTTCTTGAACATTTTACAACTTTTGTTTTCAATTTCCCAAAAAATTTCCGGTTAAAAATGTAAAACCGACCTGGGTTTTCGAGACTGGACTTGAATTATGGGGTTTAAAGTGAAGCCTTAATCGACAATTTTCACAATAAGATAAGATGATTTAAGATTTGCGGTTTTCCCGGAAAATTCAAATTTTCCAAACAAAAACAAAAATTTACCTAGGTTCCTGGATGCTAGTCGGGAAAGTTTTGGGGTAACACAACCGATTTTTTTCTTTTGTCACAGGTAATTAGGTACAATCGAATGGTTACGACGCTTGTACAAAAAATGACCTACAGACATATCAGGTGGAATTTCCTCTCAGACGGTCAAAAATAAACTCTACAGAAAGGCAATTCTTATACTTTTTGTTGGTGATGATGGGATGGCAATGTGACGTCATCATCTCTGTCAGGCAAACTATTACACTTTATCCGAAGCTAAATATGATTTTTATTCGATTTCCGGTTCATTTGGAACTTTTTCCACGTTGTGTTTACGGAAAATTAATCAAACTTAAAAATCACCGGTCACTTTTTTTCAGTCATCTACAAAATATCAAACCTTGCTAATGGAACAGACATCATTGGTCCAAAAAGTGATTGTTTTGGCTAGAACGAATCTTATGCAACATGTTTTTTTTTTTGTAACAAATGAATACATAATAATGATGCGGAATAGTCAATGAAGCGTGTGGTAGTGGAATTTTTACAAATAAATCACGTGACATCAACACCTTTAAGTATTGATTTGCTATACTTCACGTGAATTAGTTCGAGAAGAACAACCTTGCAAGGCCACGCCACGCGTTGTACTTTCACTTACCACAGACCAAACAAGGACAACAATTTTTCAACTAGGTATAATGCAGTCCTCGTCCATTCATAAGTTGGATAATCGGAAAGAAGTGTCGAAAATGCAACTCGATTCACGATTCAACTTGTCGCCGTCGCGGCAGTATAATCAACGCACGGTGCTAATCTACCATGCCTCAGTTCAATTATCTCGTCTTGATCTGTTATCTTTTTATGCTTGCGCTTTGAACTTCGGAAGAAATCGAATTAAAACAAAAAATAAAAAAAACTGTTGTGGACTAGTATCCAGGAACCTGTGGAAATTTTTGTTTCAGACGTCCGTTCGGGTGGTAAGTTGGAATTTGTAAGAAAGATTGAAATAAATTTGCAGCGTATTCATAATTATTGATCAAAATACTAGAACAGTTAGCAGGAATATTTAAATTGTTCCGGAAAAACTCTTAATGCCTTTTCCAAATCATCGCATTGTAAAAATAGTCAACTTTAGGCTTACTTGAAAGCTTCCATCATTTGAGTCGGGTCTCGATATGCCATGCCTATTTTGCATTTTTCACTGGAAAACTACCGGGAAATTGTCAAAAAAGACTGTTGGGAAATGTTCAAGAACCAACTACCTATTGTTTAATGAAAAATTGGTGGAAATCTGTTCATGGGATGAAAATTTGAATTTTTTTCCAGGACGGAAAATCTTGAAAACGTTTCCAATTTCCAAAATTTTTCGTGCTCATTTTAAAATGACATGGTCTTGGTTTTCTAGTTATTTCTTTTGCCGGCAGTGCAAAACGGAAGTCGCACATTTCTTGACCTTTCTATGGTCGTTGAACACGATACGATCAAAATTCTAAATCTTCTCGAGAAATCAATGTAAGCTCTCCAAGAGTAAAAAAAAAATCGGCGATTATTTTCACGCAAAAGGCACGCCAGCACCGCTAAAAATGTATCGTTTCGACACTCCTTCAATTGTCACCTCGTATTTCTCAACTTTTTTTTCTGTTTGTGGCCTTGACTAGTTATGGTCTTTAGCCATATTTCTCAACAATGAATGGGTCTTGTAGTGGAAAGAAAACGACTGTGCAGTAATTTTCCTTTTTTTGATAGGGTTATCTTCTCCTGAGATATTGTTATTTGAAGTGTAGCAAAATTTTCGAGTTGCACAGTTCAGTCGTTGAGCAATTCATTATTCGCAGCATGCCTGCGCCAAAACTGAATATTTCGTGGGGCTAATGGTCGAAGTTTGCACTGCAGTTTTTTGAAACCAAGGAATGTGTAACTTCCGTTTTGCACTACCTGCAAAAGAAACCGCTAGAAAATCGTGACGATGGTTTATTTGAAAATGAGCCAGAAAAATTCTGGAAATCGGAAAAGATTTTTCGTCTTGGAAAAAATGAAATTTTCATCCCGTGAACAGATATCCACCTTTTTCTTTCAACAATAGGTAATCGGTTCTTGAACATTTCCCAACAGCTTTTTTTTTGACAATTTCCCGATAGTTTTCCAGCGAAAAATGCAAAACCGGCATGGCATATCGAGTCCCAACTCAAATGATGGAAGCTTCCAGTAAGTCCAAAGTTGACGATTTTTACAATGAGATGATTTGGAAAAGGCTTTAGAGAGGCTTTAATTTTTTAGTATTTTGTTCAATAATTATGATACGCTGCAAAATTTCAATCTTCCTCACAAATTCCAACTTACCACACGAAGGGACGTCTGAAACAAAAATTTACACAGGTTCCCGGATACCTACTATAGTCGTAAAAGTATGGTAGTTTGGTAAAAGTAGTAGTTGTGGTGCCATAACAGTTTTTTTTTAATTTTATTTCTTCAGAAATTCAAAACGCAGGCATAAAAGTTAACAGATCAAGGCGAGATAATTGAGCTGAGGCATAGTAGCTTTAAAGTCATTTTCAAAAAATTTCAACTATTGACCCGGGGGTCGTATACAGGGTGATTCGAAAACGGCGAATTTCCTTTCGGGCACGTTATAGTGGACGTTAACGGAGCATGGGAAAAATGATAAAAAAATTAATCGGCTTCGATTTGCAGATTAACAAAGTTAACAGATTAAGTTATTAACAAAAACAAATCTGTCCAATCTGGCAGCATCGCATTAGTACCTACCTGGCACTTTCAAATCGAAGAGGTACATTACAATAGTATGATTATACTGTTACCCTGGAAACTCCGTAGAACCTGCCAGACCATACCAAACATACTTGCCAAATGTATTTTCACAGCACTTTTGAGGTGAGAGACAAATTTTGAAATAAAAATACGACTCTAATCTCAATCGCGAAAGAAATTTTCATTCGGGAACTACTAACGACATGTGATTCTTCGCAAGTAACAATGCTTTGCTTCAAAATCTTGCAAACTGAAAAAGTTGAATTCTCAACTTCACCTCTTCATAATTCGAAGAATGAATGAGCCTTTTTAGCGCATTTTCCATCTTGATGAAAATTGCTATTGCAACCGCTTTCTCCGTCCGTCCGTCCGTTCCTCGAACTCCTCCCAAACTAGACGCCCTAGCTTTTTAATTTTTTCGCTGTTACATAGCTGCCACTCCCAAAGGAGGGCTAGGCTATATTGAATGTCTATATTGCGCCGCCAACATAGAGAAAACCGCCACCGATAAACTTGAAATAACATGATATTGCAATTTCTCCCAGACCTACTGCTCTGGTGTTCTCATTTTATGAATAATACATAGTTGCCACTTATAAACGTAAGCCCAGAAACATTCCGCTTCAATATGCGCCGCCGATATGAAAAGATTGCTAAAAACCGCCCCCAATCACTTTAAAATGAAAAACATGAACCCGAAGACATAACGATCTAAGTCTTTCGCTATATAGATAGCTGACTAAAAATTGAAAAGGATAGGCTACTTGTGACATGGCGCCGCCTCCAGCTTCCGCCCCCAAAAGAAAAAAGTGCAACTTTCAAAAATTTTCACTGATTCAGATGTTGATGTTACCTCAAACATTCAGAAGACGGCCCCGTGGCTCAGGCGGTCGAATGGCTGCCTGCGACGCGGAAGTCCCGGGTTCGATTCCCGGTGAAAAGTCTGAGTGTCTTGTTGTCCAAAATTTGCACTTTTCAGAGTTTGTATAATTGATAAATAAACGGGCAAACTCCTATGGCAAGAAAAAGGCGATAAGGAGAAAAACATTCATTCATTCATTCATTCATTCATTCATTCAAACATTCAGAAACTCTCAACTCAAACTGTGCAAGAATTTCTTTGTCAAACTCTGCCGCTCCCACACGCCGCCCCCAAAGCAAGAGATGAATGTAAAACATAAACCTGAGACATAGCGATCTAATTCTTCCGCTATATAGATAGCTTACTGAAAATGAGAAAAGATACGCCACTTTTGATTAACCGCCGCCTCCAGCTCCCGCCCCCTAAACAAAAAAAAACAGCTTTCATAATTTTCACTGATTGTCATATTTCCTTCAATAGGGTTGCATTTTGACCGGTCAAATAAGATTTGGTCAATTGACGGTCAAATCGGTCAAATATTGAAAAAATACGCTGAAAACAGGTGTAACTATCATTCAACATTATTTATTGAAATTAGACAACAATTTGGATATTTCGTTAAGTTTGTGATATTTTATGATGTATATATGGATGGTGCAATAAACATGAATATGAATATGAATATAAGTACCTACTATATTTTACTCGATTTTTTATTAAATTTCAAATCAAATAAATTTGAATAAAAATAAATTTCAAGTTTAGTTTTTGATAATTATAGTTAGGTGGGTACGCGAACACCTCTAACTAACTAAGTTCAGGTACTCATACAAATATGCATGGTATGGTATAACATATTCCAAATATAAAACTAATATTTGGTTCTATTTTTTCTATCTATTCTTTTATATGGATAGCTGACTAAAAATGGGAAAGTATAGGCTACTTTTGATATGGCGCCGCCTCCAGCTTCCGCCCCCAAAAGAAAAAAATCTGTTGTGGGGCGACACAAAACTTTCCCGGCGGTATCCAGAGACGTCAGTAATGATATTGATCGAAGTGTCCCTTCGGGAGGGGGCGATTCGATTTGGAAATTGATGAAAAAATTCTATTTAGTCGAGCGTTTAGCGAGCATCCTGCATCCATTGTTGAGCGGACAGAAAAAATGACAGGTTAGGTCAGTTTTCCAAGGTGATGAAATGATCCAAAAGGTAGAACTAGCTAACTGTTGTGATATCTCAAAAATGCAATGCTGGTTCCTTATTGAAATTTTTGTTCCTACTTTAGATATGATGATGAAATTACAAAAACTTGATTGAAAACTTTCACTGCATCTGTGTGTCAAATTTCAACTCTATATTTTCAATTTAGAGCTTGGGCAGACAAACCCAGACCCAATGTGCCACCTGAGGGCTTCCGATCAAAATCATCCACCCAAACTCTAATCAGAACATTCCAGGCTGAACTTGGGCCTCCGTACCTGATTTCGATTTGATCGGATCAATAATTCGGTAATTATCGTGACAGAACCGCTTAATTTGTACGATCGCATGAGTGGTTTTATATTTTCAGGAGGAAAATTTCCGGGAAATTGGAGAGAAATTATCGGAAAATGTTCAAGAACCAGTTATCTATTCTCTAAAAAAAAACAATTCCAAGAAATCTGTTCACTGAATAAAAAGTTGGAAAATTTGCAGTTTTTCCAGAGAGGAAAACT
Source organism: Anaspis maculata (assembly GCA_949128115.1). Lineage (NCBI taxonomy): Eukaryota > Metazoa > Arthropoda > Insecta > Coleoptera > Scraptiidae > Anaspis > Anaspis maculata. Next base: position 48,574,752 of record OX421968.1, read on the forward strand.
CGGCAACTGTTGATCCGATTTCGAAAATTTTTCCTTCAAAAATTAGCTCAATCATTTCTCTAACTTTTATTCACAGCATGTCTGCACCTAAAATAAATATTTCGTGGGGCCTACCGCATGTAGAAGTTTGCATTGCGTTTTTCTCAAATTCACGGAATGTGCAAATTTCATTTTGAAAAAATTACAGTCGGAAAACCGAAACCGTGTCAACTCTGAAAATAGACCTGCACGACGCTCAATACAATCTCCTTTCGATATCAGTTGAAATTTCCAAAAAAAAAGTCGATCCCCGAGCAGGAATAAATTTTTGAGTGGAGTCCTGCTACAAAAGCGAGTCGTGCTGGTCGAAACACCGGCGAGAGCCCCTCCTGAGTGGCAACGGCCAGGAGAAATTTCGAAAATTCATTACGCTCAACTGGAGAATGGTGGAAAACTGCAACTGCGGCCTCAATTTGACTCTTTTGTTGTGTTGCTTCCTGCCAAATCTGGTTCCAATCCATCAGATAGATTTTGAATAATTGATTGGTAAAGTTTTGAACTTTAACATTTTTTATTATTTGACAGATGACAGATAGGGCAATGTTTCCAACTGTTCTGAATACAGTTTTCCAAGGGCTTTCAAATGACATATTGCAAGTTGAGTTCCGTGAGATATAGCTTCTGACATTTGATGATAGTGACAGTTGGGTTTGACAGATGACAGCCAAAAACTAATGGGCTCTTTTCAGGAAACAACCATGTTTGTATACCAAATATCAAGTCGAACCAGTCAACGTTACGGCAGTTATCGTGGAAGATCACACACACACACACACACACACACACACACACACACACACACACACACACACACACACACACACACACACACACACACACACACACACACACACACACACACACACACACACACACACACACACACACACACACACACACACACACACACACACACACACACACACACACACACACACACACACACACACACACACACACACACACACACACACACACACACACACACACACACACACACACACACACACACACACACACACACACACACACACACACACACACACACACACACACACACACACACACACACACACACACACACACACACACACACACACACACACACACACACACACACACACACACACACACACACACACACACACACACACACACACACACACACACACACACACACACACACACACACACACACACACACACACACACACACACACACACACACACACACACACACACACACACACACACACACACACACACACACACACACACACACACACACACACACACACACACACACACACACACACACACACACACACACACACACACACACACACACACACACACACACACACACACACACACACACACACACACACACACACACACACACACACACACACACACACACACACACACACACACACACACACACACACACACACACACACACACACACACACACACACACACACACACACACACACACACACACACACACACACACACACACACACACACACACACACACACACACACACACACACACACACACACACACACACACACACACACACACACACACACACACACACACACACACACACACACACACACACACACACACACACACACACACACACACACACACACACACACACACACACACACACACACACACACACACACACACACACACACACACACACACACACACACACACACACACACACACACACACACACACACACACACACACACACACACACACACACACACACACACACACACACACACACACACACACACACACACACACACACACACACACACACACACACACACACACACACACACACACACACACACACACACACACACACACACACACACACACACACACACACACACACACACACACACACACACACACACACACACACACACACACACACACACACACACACACACACACACACACACACACACACACACACACACACACACACACACACACACACACACACACACACACACACACACACACACACACACACACACACACACACACACACACACACACACACACACACACACACACACACACACACACACACACACACACACACACACACACACACACACACACAGACAGACATCATTCTGAAAATGGTCTTAATCGTCTTGGGGGACCTCAAAACGGATATATCCGGTGAAATCTCAAAACTGTTTTTCTGCACGATTACAATACTTTCCCTCCGTGTTCGTGGGTGGGCCGGGAAAGTAAAAGTGCAACTTCCAACAATCCTCACTGATGTGGATTGTTATCTCAAACATTGATAAACTCCCAGCTCAAACTGTGCAAGAATTTCTTTGCCAAACTCTGCCGCTCCCACAGGCCGCCCCCCAAAGTAGGAGATAAATGTAAAACATGAATCTGAAGATTAGCGATCTAATTCTTTCGCTATATCTATAGATGACTGAAAATGGGAAGAGATAGGTCACTTTTGATTAGTCGCCGCCTCCAGCTCCCGCCCCCAAACAAACAAAAATGCAACTTTCATAATTTTCAGTGATTTGTCATATTTCCCTACACATTTGGAAACCCCCAACTCAAACTGTGCAACAGTTACTTTCCCGAATGCTGCCGCCTCCACACGCTGCCCTCAAAGTAAGAGATGAATGAAAAACATAAACCCGAAGACATAACGATCAAATTCTTTCGCTATATGGATAGCCGACTGAAAATGATAAAGAATGCTACTGTTGATTAGTGGCTGCTCCCAGCTTCCGCCTCCAAACAAAAAAATATTGATGATTGAACAATACAAGTTTCACTGACAAGTAGCCCATTCTGATAACAAAGAATCACAATGAGTTTCGACTGAAGAGAGTGGGCAAAGAATGATGTTCCTCCTTCAACCAAATTTCTTTACGTTCATAATATGCACTCTTTAAGAAAAAGAGTATGCCACGTGAAGGCATACTCACTTGTTTTACTATTTTTCCGTGCTAGGCAACGTCTCCCACAACGTACACGGGGGGAAATGCGCCATTTTTTAATCACCCTGTAGATGTAGATTTTTCGTTGAAAGAAAGTTCAATTTCTCCTCTGAATACAACCTCGCACATGTGTTCATTCACATTTAGGCAATTTCTCACACGGAAATCTAAACGAATTGACATACCTACACGAATTAAAATTTTGAAAAGCCTTATCAATATGTAAATTCAAGTACAGGATGTTCAAAAAAAACACAGGTCATTTATTGTAGACGCGGCGAATAAAAACTAATAAAGATCAACGCCTGATGATGACTCGACGAGCGTGAAATAATATATCGATATGAGTGTCGATAACGAGTAAGTAATGTGAGGTCAGTAACTTGACTTTCCCATGGGAGTCACTACATTGGATCTAGTGTTATTGTCGATAAATGCTGCATCAATCAAATTTCTCACTGGGCGATTATGCACTGAGCAAACAATACGCGGACAAACTTTATTAAACTTTCATCTACGAGTCTACGGCTACTACTAAAAGAAGCATTTTGAACGCTGGGCTATCGGATTAAAAAAGGCTGATCATGAAGGGTGTTAAAAGTGAACGCTCGTTCCGCAATCGTCCCTGCTCACAAAATAATCAGTCACTTCATTATCATTTCGATAAATTAAGACACTCAGCTTCAGTGGCCTCGTTTTGCGGTCCAAACGCAGCTTTCTGCGCAAAAATATTTTATCAAGGAAAACAATCAAATATTTGACTCTGCATCAACAGCGCCGCCTAAACCGCATCTTTTTCAAATTTGCTTAGCAAGATATTATTCATTGTGTCTACTGTAATGGGTAGTAAAATTAACAATCAAGAGTGCCGACATGATTGCTTGCATTAAATATGGATTTTTTTTATAAGCAAAGTGTGGAGTGAAATCCAAAAGCTGCATCCAGCTTCTACGAGCCGTATCACGTATTTTCTCCCATCATATATCGAAATTCTGACACTTCCTGAGAAAAATAAAAGCAAGCATTTGAAAAAAAAACTTCTATACATTTTTTGAGAAACCATTTTTATATGCATGTGGTAAGCAAGGATGAAATTTTTTTTCCTTTTATTTTGACAGTTTGCTTTTTATATATTATTAATATTTTTGTTGTTGTATCGAGTGATCAAACGAATTCTCAGCCTGCCTAAATTAATAATTCATTTGATCACGCGATATAGGTTATTTTTTATTCTTGAGTATTCTTTGTTGTTAAGCATTAAGCAACCCTTGGTGTTGGGGAAAACAAATTTTGTCAAATAAAACTTCTTTCTATACCTGTACAAGAAGCTAGATACTACCCATAAAATATGACGCAAATATCCGTTACTGCGATTTTGTTTTTTTAGTATGTACTTTCCGGTAAGTTTCGATTTCTAAAGCGGAAACGACTGGAAGAAAATCTTGATAGCGCAGCGGGTTTGCGACGACTTGCTGTGTTGATGGCCCGAGCCCGATTCCCAGTCCGCGCTGGAAAAATATGAGTTCCTTGATTTAGTTGGGATGCTTGCTAAAATGCAAGGACGCGTTGTGTGTCGCAGAAGTGAATTTTGAACGATGGAGCCCATTAATGTTGGTAGCCGTTGAAGATCTCTATCCTGTAGATGTTTCTCTATATGTATAGTGGGATACTATGAAGGGTGGCCCAACGAAAAAAAAAACAGGGGGTTTTTTGGGCATTTCAATCATTTTTTTAAAAGCTCAGACAGGTCGATTTTATATCGAGGGAGACCTCTGAAACATACATTGACATATTTCTATCTTCAGTCAGCTCACCACCACCCACCTCAACTTTAAAATTTATGACACCATCTATTTATGAAAACAATATTTTTGAAATTTATAATCCCACTCTCCCCTAAAATTCTGACTGTCCCATTTTATATTCTCGACCCCTCCGTTCTCCTCAATTTAATCAGCGTCATCTTGGGGCTCCATACCAAGTTGCAGGCGCAAAAGTTAGGACGGCGTAACTTGCCAAATAGAGCGGTCTGATTGGCCGTTGCTATAGTAACCGCACTTACGGCGGTCTCAGCCCCAACTTGGTATCGAGCCGTTAGACAGCATCGAAGGAGAAAATTTTCTCGAAAAAGGGTGAATTTGGGTGGCACTTTTTACACAGAAGATTTTCTTTTTCGGTGATGTGCAGGACGACGTTGATTGAATTGATTCACCGTAATGATTTGGGCGATGAAGGACAAGCAAGAAGCGAATAGTAGCGGCGATGCTGGAATTTCTTGAACAGGCAAAAATTGATTCGTAAAAACCACAAAGATACACAAAGGGAAACGCAATGACGCGACGTGGCAGTACGGGCCAACGCCTTATGCCAATTTGAAAATATACAGGATGGTCCAGGTTATAGTAGCAATAATTCACCATTCGATGGTCCATTGAAAACTAGGTCGATATGGATAATTTAATTTTCTTCCAAATCGCTTCCTAAAAGAGATACAGCCCTTCAAATTTCAGTTTTCAAAATCTTTTAGCAGTAACTCTCAGGTCATCAAAGCGATTTCAACCTAATCTGATACAAATACCTATGAAATAGATACCCATCACTTGACGTAGACAACTTTTATCAAAATTGTCCAGTGGCTTTTTTTTTGTAATAACTCTCAGGTCATTGAAGCGATTTAGACCAAATTTGCCACAAGTACTTATGAAATAGATTCCCATCACTTGACCCAAACAACTTTTGTCAAAAATATCCAGTGGCGTAGAAAATGGGGTGAGAGAAGTTGCACAATCCGCACTGGACAGTTCTGACAAAAGTTATCTACGTCAAGTGATGGGTATCTATGTCGTAAGCATTTGTACCAAATTTGGTCAAAATCGCTTCAATGACTTGAGAGTTATTGCAGAAAAAAAGATTTGAAAAAACTGAACTTTGAAGGGCTCTATCTCCCTTAGGAAGCGTTTTGGAGAAAAATTAAATTATGCATGTCGACCTAGTTTTCAATGGACCATCAAATGGTGAATTATTGCTACTATAACCTGGACCACCCTATAGTATCAAGATGAATTATTGATCATTTCTCCAATTTGATATGTCTGATTCCCTGCATTCAAGTGTCTCATGCTCACTTTCCATCATATCTTTTTTAATAATAACCGATCGAAGTGATTTTCTTTGCGGAAACATTAAAATAAAAATGGTGTGTAGATAGGACGAAGCGCCTCTTCCAAACCCCTGTGTTTTCTACAGTACTGGACACTAAAACACTTTTTTTTGAGTTGAAAACCAGATGTTTTCTAATAAAAAATTCTCTAAAAATTCCATCGTTTTTGCAAGATGTCGAGTCTGGTGTGGTAGAATGTAGAGGCGTTGAAAAATGCGTCTCGTCATCATCTACACCACCACTGAAACACATATAAACAATAATAAACGCTTTTATTGTCTTGTTAGGATATGATGTTTAAAAATAAAATAACTTACAAATGACAAACGGCGGGCTACATTATGACCTATTTTTTCGAAAGGTTTTTGCATGGATCGTATAAAAGGTTACCAGGATGAAGTAGTGGTGGTATGCAACATGTAGAGATCCAATTTTACGAAGAAATCCTACAAAATCATACACTGACAAATAACATTAATGTAGATGTCAGAAAAACAGATTGCAGTGTAGATTATTTTTCTTTTTCACCAAATCATGCCAGTTACAGCAGTCATTATAAAAAGCTAACTGTTTAAATTAGTTATGCAAAAATTTGAAATTCAATTTATGTACCGAACAGTACGCTTGAATTTACAATTCGGCTTCACGGCGCGTTCGCCGGCAAATAAATAAATTATAAGGTCAAGAAGTGTGTAACAGATTTGTCTGGTTTCGGTTTTCGGTAAGTACCAATTAGGTTTTATGCCGCGAAGGTATTAAAATACTGATTAGGAGTGGTGTGTTGTGTCCTAGGCGTTCAAATTAATTATTTATTTGAAATTCTAAAGTGAGCAAAAGTGGCCCCATTGAACCGGTAGCTAAGAAATTGATGTGAGTTGTGACATTCACTATGGCAAATTCATAAGCCGAGTGACTGATGATGATGGAACAGAACGGGGATTTAAATAATTTTGATGGTATCCGAGTCCGGAATAACAATGCGGTGGTGTACGTACGAAAGGAAGAGAGCTCGATACTCCTAATTTCTTATTGAGTGATGCATAAATTCATGCATTATTTAAGTGACGTGAATTTTTTTGGGTATGTGCAATTTGATCCCTTCCCTCCCTCTCACTTTACGAATGAACTGCATGGTCATAATGACAGAAATAAATAAATAATAAACATTAAATAAAACTAAGAAGCATGTTATGTTGACACAGTGATGATATCCAAAAACTCACCTCTATGTGTTAGCAGCGTCCTCCGGATTTGTTGTTGCCATTGTATTTTTGTATGTATTTTTTTCTGATGTTCTAAAATATATTCGCTGGTTTGTTATGACATGTTTGTCGGTTATTTGGATTTATTCGAGTTTGTGTCGTTTTATTATCGATGCACATTATACCGTTGTTTTATAAATATTTACATCAATGGATTGTTGTTTCGAGATGTCTGAACCCCCAGGACCAAGCTGAAGTATCAGCTGTGCTCTCGAAGTATGCAACATGCAATCAACACTAAACACTTCTAGTGAACTGGCAGGAGCACAGGACACACTCCCATCAGGTTTCTGATGTTTTTCGTTGTCGATTTCTCCAACAACGAAAAGCTCCTGCCATCTAGCCAACAGTTTTGGAACATTATTCAGGACTCGTTAACCGAGCTTCGTGTATAATGTGTTGCCTACGATATGGCACATGCGCCAACATTTTTTTCTTCAAAGTCACATCGAGCCGATCCAACACCTCTCCCATTACAATCACTTTAGCTTTTAAGAAAACTTTAAAGTTTCCCATCAAGCTTGAACATTTCAATAGAAGGAAACTAAGTATAGGTAAAAGAGAAGAAAAACTGATAGATGTTGGTTTATTGGGCAATATCTAAGCAAAATGCTAAAAATACAAAAATCAAATTGGAAATAATCACTGGTGTTTTAAAAACTTCCTGAAATATTCAGTAGAAGTTAAGTAACTAACATACTTGAAGTTATCAAGATTTGGAAGCATCTTGTCATGACAAATTTTAAGTAAAGCAATTGCTTGATCTTCGTTCACTTGACCCATTGATAGATCCAAAATGCACGGAAAAGTAGTTAAGGACGGAGTTGAATTGGTAAAACAATTTGATTTATGGATTTTGTAAATGCCAATGGACTCAAACCAAAGTACATCCTTGTAGCTTTCGAAAGAGACTAAAATGGTAAGAATCCGTCGGGGAATAAACCCACAGGGATTGATTTCGCAACGCTTATTTTACCAATTCAACTCCGTCCTTAAATCGGGGTTTTGATAGGTACACTTCAAAGTTATCATCGTTTTAAGTTTTTGATCTTAGTGATCGTGGGAATCGAACTATTTACAACTAATCACGACGCGATGACTTGAATGTGACCGATATAAGCCTCAGAAACAGACTCAGTTATCTACAGTCATATATTTTTTCGTAATCGCTTCATTATAGTTACATAACGTAAAAAGTGATATAGGTACCGGGTGGGCCATAAAAACCGTGCTAGCAATTTTTCCTTCTAAAATTTTTATTTCGCCACCTATTTTATCGAGTTCTTCAGCTTCGGGTAGCCACTTAGAATAGAATATAATAGAATAGAATAGACTATCATCTTCATATTTCAAAATGGCCGACAAATCAAAATTCAAGATGGCAGAAACAAAAGAGAAGAGGCCTTCTTTTGTTCTCGTTGCTTTTTAATAAAAGTTACCAGAAAGTCAAAATCAATAAATTCAGGTATCCTGCCCGCCAATCCGACATTTGATCATTTCCCAACCGAAAAATATGTAAGAGAAAAGTTATACAGGGTGTTTTTTCGAAATTCATTGGCTTCTGGTAGGCAAAGTATGCAACTTAAGAATGTGGACTCAGTGGCATCATGTTACTCAAGATCTCAAGTTTTGTTTGGCATCAAATTTATAGTGACCTATAGTCAACTTCGTCCGTACGACGTGACAGAAGTGCAGGTTGTTTTTTACTGTTGAAGTTCCAAGAGTAGCGGAGAACAATGCGGAAAAGTCGCTTTGTGTCCGCTGGTATTTTGAATTTAATTCGGTCATTAATGTGCAACGTCGATTTCGGCAACGACTTGGGAGGGAAGCTCCATGCTGCAGAACAATTATTCATCTTTAGGTGGACAGATTTGTAAGGAAGGGTACGGTACTGAATCACCGTCGTCCAGGTCGTCCAAGATTAGGACCTCAAATCGTCGAACACGTACGACAAATTGACCAACAAAACAGCAAGATCTCTCTCACTTGGGCCAGTCTTGAAGTAGGAGTCTCGAAAACTTCTTTGTGGAAGATTTTGCGTGAAGATATTGGAATGAAGCCATATAAGGAACATGTGGTGCAACAGTTGCAAGAGCAAGATTTTGTAAGCTGGCATGGATTTGCAGTTGAAATGTTGGATCGTGACGTTGGCGATCCTGGATTCTTACGTCGAATTATGTTCTCAGATGAATCAACATTTCATGTTTCCCATCCAAGTACCGATTTCCACTTACTCACCTCCTTCTCCTATTCCCTATTCAATTTTTCCTCATTTTATCTCAAAAAATCGACAGAACAACCGCATTTGGGCAGCTGACCATCCACATGAATTGTTCCAATTCCAACGAGACTCCCCAAAAATTGACGTTTGGTGTGGAGTCATGGTGGATCGAGTCATGGCTCCTTGATGGCGCTCCTGCTCATTGGAGTCGCGCAGTAGGAGACTTTTTAGACGAGTGGAGAGAAGAGCGATAGATAATGAAAGGTGGACCAATCTCTTGGCGTTCCCCTGACATCACGCCCTGTGATTTCTTTCTTTGGGGATTCGTGAAAGATCGTGTCTATGCCGAAGAAATAAGAGATATCGACCACCTAAAAGAGGAAATACGTGCTGCATTTGCCCAAATCACGCCACAAATGCTGCAGAACACTCGGAAAAATATTGGTATAAGTCTTCAGATGTTACGTGAAAATGGCGATCGCCACTTAGAAGGGGCCAATGAAATCGTGATATTACTAAAAAGCACCTGTATGGTTTGATGAGACATGGTTTGATGCTATGACCTAAAATTATTTCCAGCTATACAGGCTGTCCCATTGTGACGGGATTAACGAAACGTCAATGTTGAGGTAATTTTTTTTTAATGGAACACCATATATTTTTTCCATTTTTGTATTAAGCTTTTTTGACTGTCTTTGTGTCTGTATTCTTTCTTTTCAATTGTGTGGCAGTGCTACCAGCTAAAAATTAAGAACTGAAAAAAATCGCATTTTCACAGTTTGCTCAAAAAAATTGTGGCGGCCTTGCTTTTCAAAATTAAGAGATGAAACCTGACACGGTGATAGTCAAGTCAAACTCAATGTCAAAAAGTTGCGATGTTATGATACAGGGCGTTTACAAAAAAAAATCAAACTTTACAATAATTTTCAAAGTATCAACTCATTTTCTTCAAATCGCATGCCCCCAATTAATTTTTCAACGTTATCCGATAGCTTTTTTTATCCTCTTTCATTTTTACTGGGGGTACCCTTCTCTAAAATTTCATATTTTTCGAGATAAATTTGCTATTTTTCTTTAATTTTTTTTCAAAAACTGGGTCGGCCGTGATGAATAAGAGACAAGTCAAATAGTACACAGCTGTCAATTAGTCAGTCTGAATATTGTCGAACAAAGAAAAATGGCTTAAACACAAAAAAAATCAAGATTGTATCCTGGATATCTGGATTCATACCAGAGTATCATATCAATCATTTCCTCTCTCGTTAAGCCATTTTTCTTTGTTCGACAATACTCAGACTGACTAACTGACAGCTGCGTAATTTTTGGCTTGTCTGTCATTCACCACACCACGACCGACTCAGTTTTTGAAAAAAGTTAAAAGAATAGCGAATGTTGTGAAAACTTCCGATTATCTAGGAAAATATGAAGCTTGAGGGTAGGCTACCCTTAGTAAATATGAAAAAGGATAAAAAAGCTATCGGATAGCGTTATAAAATTGAGGACATGCCATTTAAAGAAAATGAGTTATGATACTATGGAAATTATAAAGTTTGATTTTTTTGTTAACATAAAATGGCAACTTTTTGACATTAGGATATTGGTCTTTGGTTTGACTATCACCATGTCAAGTTTCATCTCTTAGTTTTGAAAAGCAAGTCCGCTACAATTTTTGCAAACTCTGAAAAAGCGATTTTTTCAGTTTTGAATATTTAGTTGGTAGCACTGCCACACAATTGAAAACAAAAATACTGGCATAAGATAGTTGAAAAAGATAGTTAAAAACGCTGGACACAAAAATTCAAAAAAATATAGGGTGTTCCATTTAAAAAACTTGACACGTTTCGTTTATACAGTCAAAATGGGACACCTGTATAGCTGGAAATTTATATCTCAATAATAGTTGTGGAAACTCTTTCCAGTAGAAGTTTTCGCGCGGACACCAAATATAATATGTAAGTACAGGGTCCGGCAGAGAGAACTTCACACTTCCTTTCTTGAATTACAAAAAAACCAAGTAAGTTATTGCGATGATTTTCCTCTTCTTGTGAAAGAGGCTTGGGAAATTTTATTCATTTTATTCTTGAGCTTGATAGTTGTCAAACAATATTGTGGAAAATACCACAAGTCTTTTGTATTGAACAATTTCTTGGCTGAAAATCAATTACCGTCGTGCAAAGGCAGGTCATACTCCAATCTCAATGGTCTAGACTCATATTGTCAGGGTAAGTCCCTCGCGTTCTAACAATAATTCAATTGTGGATGAAAAAATAGAAGAGCGGAGTCTGATTTCTCCATAAAAACCACATGGTCAACCACGATTTATGACTGAATAATGCTCAGGATCGGTTATAGATAATTTCGTAGGTAATTTAAAAAAGTTTGTAGAAGAGCAAGGAAGACATTTGCAAGACTGAATTTTTGGTCAATCTGTTTCCCAAGTTTGCAGTTCTTGACGGTATAATAACTGTTTTTTCGCTAACCATTATCAATAAATTACTATCGCGAAATCAAAGTGTAAAGTCCTTTCCGCTGGAGCAGACGGACGGACCGAGCCGCTCCGTGAATTTGTGTTGAGTACAATAATGTTGGTTCGTGTGCGTTTTACAGGCAATAAACCCCCCGGCCCCTGGTTAAGTACTGGTAGGTCTTTTTTCAGTATAGTTTGTCCAATTTGGATATTGTTGTAATAATTGTTATCAATTTGACTGGGTGATTTCTTGTATAGCCGCATTTTTTTGTGTCCCTCTTATCTTCTTTCTTGTCCGTCTTTTTCCATCGCCACTTTGTACGTCTCTAAATAAAGAAATTGAGAATAAAGAAATAAAGAAATTGAAGAGGAAGGACCAAATCTTATTTAAAGTTAGAAATGAGGTTCAAAGTCAAAAACCGGGCAGAATTTGATAAAAGGTGAAATACTTTAGAGTGTGGGCAGCACTTTAGACGAAGCTCTAGCCAACATTGAGTATGCAAAAATAGTGCAACGTGGTTTCTTTTCAGATGTTCAGAAGGTCTGGAAGTATAAGAAAGTGAAGGTTGCTGTTGCTGGCCGCGAACAGTGCACGTTTACCCTGTGGTGGGGGGTGGAAATGCAATCCGGCCATTTTTGGATCCGAGGCCCGTAAGTTATAACATCGACAGAACATCATAACGTGCATGGTCCTTGATAAAGAAAAAATCGACAAATGTGTATCAACGAAAATACAGCCCATCAAAGTGAAATTTTGGAAACATGTTTTTGGTCATAACTTTGGCATTTTTTGACCAGTTTTGCTCAAATTTGGAATTTGCACTTCCAAAGTCATTGCCCACAATTCGGAATTTCAGTTTTGGCCACATGTGATCAGTGGCGTAGATAATTGGAATAGCACTATATTTTCCTACAAATACTCTATGCCACTAGAATTTAGGTAAAAATCAAAATCATGGCCAGATCACAAGTTTCATTTTGGGAAACAACCAGATCCAGTAAAATTTTGATAAGGCTTCGTTCATAAAAAGAAATTGATGGGAAATATTTGGCGTCTTTTCAAACTTTTATATTTCATGAACGAAGCCTCATATCAAATTTTACTGGAGATGGTTGTTCTCCCGGATGAAACTTGTAATGTGTGGTTAGTAGTTTATTTTGAATTTAAATCTCCCGCCTATTATTCAGTGATTTTATACTTAGGTGGCGCTAGTTGTAGCAGTTGAGACCAGCTCTCTCCTGTTCCAACAGTCGTTCGCTCACTTATGTTCGTTATTATGTGTCGAGAATGAGATGCGCCTCGCGCATATTTACGTCTCTCTTATGTACACTGGCCATCGCCACGTGGTTTGAATGAAATTTGTTAAATCCAAGCGAATCAAGTGTTTATCTCAGCCATCCCGCCAAATAGACTGCCCACAAATGTGACCATGATTTTGGTTTTCTAAAAAAAATCCAGTGGCGTAGAAAATTTGGGGGAAAATATAGCGACTTTCCCATTATCTACGCCACTGGTCACGTGTGGTCAAAAGTCGAATTCCGTACTGTGGGCAATGACTTTTGAAGTGCAAATTTCAATTGCGCAAAATTGGTCAAAAAATGCCGAAGTTATGGCCAAAAACATTTTTACAAAATTTCACTTTGAAAGACTGTATTTTTGTTAATACGCATTTGCCAATTTTGCTACGAAGAGATGCATTTACGGTGTGTGTAAAAGTGACAGCCAGGAACCAGTAGTTGGTCAGGCGGCTAGACAGAGCATGCAGCGTTGCCATTCAACTGACAGGTGTACGAAAGTTTTAAAATTTGGAGCCTTCAAGCATGCGCACCTGCCCAAACGAAGTAGCCTATTTCAACAACTTTCGCGCATTCAGAAAAGAAACTCGTAAAATTGCGTTTCTCATTTCTCCCATTTTTATTCCAACAGCTCATGAAGACTGTCTCAGAAAGAAATTCACTTTGAAAAACGCCACAACTTTTTTACTTTTTACTTGTTCTGAATTAACAATCGAAAGAAGAATGTGTAATTTCAACATCCGTCAGATGTTGCCCCTGATGGCGTATACATTCTTCCAAGCGAACCCTTGTATTTGCCAATCAATCACGTCAAAGGCCAGCGATCATAGAAGGGTAGGTTTTTCTGCCCAAGAGATGGAACACATACGTTACCTACTTTTTAGAAGTCTGAAATAAATAAGTTGCTATGTTGATTGTCAATAAAAATATCTTGAAAAATATTAATTTGTTAAAGTGCCAGCGAAGCGAGCAAAATGGCGCCGCAGGCAAACCTTTTTCGGGATGATAATAATAATAATGCTTAAATAATACCGAAAACAAATTTTAAATAGGTTAGTGCTAATTTTTCTATTTTCATTCTCTTATTTTTTCTTAATTCAACATTAAGCAAATCGAAACTACTTGGGCACGTTAAAAAAAAAACTGGATCCGATTACTGTTACAAAACATCCTTACGATATAAAAAGGCTGGAAATCAATTATTAAATAGTCAATTTTATACTTAAAAAAAATTCATACAATTTTTGAAAAATTCAAAAATATAAAAAAAGACAAGAGAGGGCCCTACGGCTGAGGGCCTACCGGGAAATGCCCGGCTGCCCGGCGGGCCAGCACGCGCCTGCCTGGCACCGGAATAAAGCGATTCGTTACCTGGATGCAACCATTGTATAATGAAAGGAAACAGTTTGGGATGTTTATGGCCCTCCCTGCCCAAAAACTTCAAGTGGCAATAATCTATTGCAAGTCAAGTCATTCCTTTATTGGAACCGACCATTGAATCGCCGCACAGACCTAATAAAGACCCGTTACGACTTGAAGCCCAACTCCAAGGACAAAAATTCGACCCGGACCCGCCACGAGTGGGGATCGAACCCTACATTGGTTGTGAGAAAGTACGTACCTCTCAAGTACCTACTTCCTATGTAAAAATTTAATCAGAAGTATTCCGCATTGACGCAGAGATATCTCAAAGATAAATCCAAGTACGCGGATTATAAGGATTTTAGACGATGGATAAAAGCTTAAAGTTAAAGGTCAATAACACAATGTGTTACTAAGTTGCTTCTTGGTACTCATGTCACAACTTCTTGAAGACTGTAATATCAAATGCATATTTATACCGTGCTATTTATTAACAGGTTAATAATGACGTACTTCACGGCTAGTAGTAAGAAAGTATCTTTATCATCTCAACTGTTTAAATGGGTTTTACAGCGTGACTCAGGTTCAAGCGTTCAAGCTCATTCTAGTTCTAATTGGAATAAAATTTCGCTATACTAGAATGATAATAAAACAACTTGAAAAACATAGTCATGAGTAACCACAACCTGAACATTTCAGAAGTACTAAAATAGTCTTTTCTCAAAATTCCTATTTTTTTTTAAATTTACCGGCATATCGTATCGTCTCTTATACAGGGCGTTTCAATGGAAACAAACAACCCTGAATAGATTTTTGCCAGGTGGGGTCTAGACAATTTCCTGAGACCCGTCGATTTTTGTTTCGAGGAGGACATCGCATACATTGGCAAATTTCTATCTTCAAACAAAAATTTATTCAAAGTGGCTCGTTTCCATTGAAACATCCTGTAACCATGCGAAAAGTTTATTTTGGAAAAACTTTCACTTAATGAGAGAAAACAAAAAGTGAACATACCCTTGTATATCGCTAGAAATAATAACGTAAACCTACCAATGCCTGACACCTTAAGGGCTCTTATAAATATCAAATATCTTTGTATATTTTCTTGTCTAGAAATGATTCAAAAGTATTTAGGGTGAATTTCGTATGTGGAATAATTAGAGCAGGTAACATCCATGATATAACATTGATGATTTCGGTGCAATGTGCCTCATGTTCTTGTTTAGAAAGTGTTGAAAATTTGATTTTTCATGTCCAGTACCTGACATAGCTTCTCTTGACTTGGCCCTAAGTCTGACTTCAAGAGAACCAATGCCTGACCCACATGTAAACAGCTCAGATGTGATATTCAGAGGAACAGCAGTAGATAAATTGCAAAATAGAAACTTCTATTGAACTGACAACAAGTCAAATACCAGTTAGTTATATAGCTGGGAGGGAGGCTGGAAGTATGGAATCGTCTAATATCTATCATTGCTAGTAGCTGACACTAATAAAGCTAGTGGCTGACCTAGGGCCTCAGGTATTGGAACCACTGAAGATATCAATATGAAACTTTTACACCAGCATAAGCTTATTGAATCTTTGTTATAGGGTCTATCACTGCGTTCATTTCTCATTATCCAGGAGCTGACACACTCATTTTCAGGCATGGGACTTGTCTATATTACCCAGTGCCAATAGCTGACACCCCCTATTATAACCATAAAACTCTGAAATCACCTGGAATTGATGTAACAGCATCTTTCTTCATCAATATGACAATATGCAGCAATGCTATATGAATGTTTCAAGAAAATTAACCAAACTCACGTTTTCACAAACTATCTCAATTTTACAAAATCTTAGCAGAAATATTAGTGTTTCTATTATCAACTGTTGCGCTTCCCTTCAAACGGCCGCAGACATTTCAAAATTAGTTATGCTCACACTACAGTATGGAAAATCTAGAGTGAAATGTTTGCGAACCCTAACATTTGAACAGGATAGGTCTAAAGGCAATAATTCTGCCTATTTTCCATGGAATAAATAAAGGTGTCAGGTTAAGGCACAGTGTCAGGCATTGGTACGTTTACGTTAGTTCTATTGAAAGTTATCCGTTTTTTTTTGCAAGTTATTCTACTATTCATCATGAATTCTTAGGGTGATTTTACATTTATCTCTTTTTAGCGCACTTTCCCAAAAAATGGGAAAAAGGCGCTTTTAGCTTCGCTTTGCCCATCCGTCCGTCCGTCCGTACCCGGGATAACTCCCCAGGGAAAAAAGATATCGATGTGGTGTAAACGCTGATCAATAGTACATTATGTCCAGGATGTCAAGTTGGCTTTTGGTTTTTTGTTATTTTGCCGCCATCTTTGATCCGCCATTTTGAATTTCTCTGAAAGTAATCCGATTGGAATGAAATTGACAGGCAGTGTAAACCACATCAAACTGCAGTCAAAGAAGAAATTTTACTGTTGGAGACGACAATTCACCACCTCTTTTCATAACATCAAGATCCATCCAATTTTCGACAATTGATGCCCCGCCGCCATCTTGTATTTTCCACATTGAACATGTTTCAAAGTGATAGAGCTAGGAGATAATTATGCCTCAACGAAAAAAGATATCGATGTGGTGCAAACGCCAATCGAATGCGTACGTGTCTACCATATAAAGTTGACCAATGATTTTTGTCGCTTGGTCGCCATCTTTGATCCGCCATTTTGAATTCTCTGAAAGTGGTCAGATTTGAGTGAAATTCGCAGGCGATGTGAACTTCATCAAAATACATCCGATTTTGGACAAATGATGCTCTGTTGCCATCTTGGCCCCCATATTGAAATTTCTTATTGAGGTGCGTTCAGTCAGTTTATTTAGCAGCAAGTTTTAATTTTAGTCGTAAGCGCAGCATCGCTTGTTGGCTGATCTGAGGAGGCTGGTTCATGACAGCCAATGAGCATCGCTGCGCTTACGACTAAAATTAAAACTTGCGGCTAAATCAGCTGACTGAACGCACCTTCAGTAGAACGATTTCCATGGAGCTTGGAACTCACCCTTGTTTCCACGTTGTCCGAGTATTGCATAGTATAATTATGCAATATGCATAGCCTGGTTCAACATATTTTTCATAGTTATCTTCAAGTATTGTGTGACATGAAATGAGCCCATTAGTTTTTGGCAGTGATCTGACAAACAGAAGTGTCACTATCAAAAACTGCCTTTGAAAAGCTGTATTCAGAACAGAAGATAATGTTTCGCTATCATGTGTCAAATATTAAGAAATGTCCAAGTTCATAACTTTATCATTTAATTATTCAAGACTTTTTATCCAACTTTTTATTCCGTGAACTGATTTTCACGATTCCTTTCACTTTGAAGAAGTCTTAGCCGTAGCTGTGACCAATATACGTCTGCTCTGCATCCATTCATTCCATCGTCTTTATTTTCGTTTTATCACAAAAATCGTTCAGTTTTACACAACACAAACTGAGCTGTGGATGACGAAATCATGGCAACGTACAATGGAACATTAAGATAAGTTTGGAAGATTACAATGGAACATTAAGGGCACAGGAGTCATGGTATCTAGTGATAAAAAAAAAGCTTTCGGCTGTGATCCGCTAGTCAGGAGTACCGAAACAGAATTAAAATTGAGGGTTGTGAGCAAATTTTGTAAGCAATGACCGGATCCGACGAAATTTGGTCTAGTAACAGTGCTACAGAACGAAAGCATCGATAGAAAAAAATTAAACTTAGTCAATTATTAGAAATGCTACAATATTAAACAACATTTGGTACAGTGAACATGGAGCCCAAGTCTCCAAAAAAAAATGAGCTCAGTCCAATAGAACCTCTGCAATTGAAATAATTCTATAACATCATTTTTGAAGATAGACATGAAAATAATAATGAAGATTCTCGAATAAAAATCTGGTTCGTCGTACTTGAGTAACACCCACTTCTCAAATTTGCAGGGACAGGTGCCCGCGATGAGAGGTCTAGTGATTGAAAAAGTCGAGTTTTCCGAAATCTGGAATTGTGGAATACAATACACATGATAGGTATCCATTTTAACGAACCAAATGAAAAACACAAGGAAATGACGTCCTTGAAAAACAAATTGCATAAATTGTTCATGACAGCTTTATTTAAAATAAGTACAGTCTGATAAAATTACTGGCATAAAATAATCACAATGGAATCGTTATCAATAAAAATAAATATATGTATAAGTAGTAATACTATATGTAGTTTGTACGTGGTTAAAAACAACATTTCAAGACATCACAATTGTAAAAAAAAAAGCGATTTGGATTGTCGAATGACTAAGTGCTGGAGACAGTCACGTTCTCTACTTTAACGGGAAGATAGTCTTCATGGATGGACCTCAAGAACATAAAGGCGAGCAATAAAAGGCTGGAGCCGAGCAAATCGCCAAGCGCTGTCAAGTAAGGAATGGCAGAGTTATCCGGATCTATCTTGAAACGCCACATGGTATGAATCATGAGATGAGCGATGTATAACAAAAGCATGAGCTGAACCAAGCTGACGATCAAGTAGCCCAGAGCAAACGGTGCGTCAACGCAAGATACGCCTTCGTTGTATATCAAATCTGCAACGAAAAGGAAGACCACTTGTCCTGGAAGCGACATCAGGAGGAGAATCCTGGCAGATTTAGCCGGCAGCACGCCGCGGAACAGCGCTGTCCAGGGCAGCACCCATTGCTTGGTGTGTGGTGGGATGACCCCACGCAGCGAGGTCTTGTGCAACATAGTTGAAATGCGACTGGCCTGGACCGAAACTAAGTTCCCGCCAATTCCATTGATGATCGGTTGGAATACCACGAAACCGTTGAACTGTTCCACGGCCGAGTCCAAGACCAAACCGCCCATCCTGACAAAATTACATATAATGACACGTCCAATAAAAATTCGAGAAATATTCTCTGAACTCACCCGCTAATTAATAGAGCACTCAAAACAGGCGTCCATCCGCTGGTGAGAACCCTCTTGGTGTATTCATTTTTTCGCACTATGAGGATCCAACATGGCAGCAAGATGCCTACGTAGAAACAAAGGATCACAATCATGAGCCATGGGTACGTTTCTGTAAAGTAAAAGTATTGGTTAATTATGGTTTTAAATCGCTGCAAGTTAGAAGCCTACCATGAATCTGGAACAGAAGCTTGGCCCAAAAGGATAGGACCAGCAGGGAAACAACATCTCCAATGCTTGCTGCAAATGGCGTTGCAACGTTGTCAGGGTTCAATTTCAGTCGAAACGATATCAATATCACAGCAATTAAAACGAAATCTGCAAATTATAAATTGTAACTTAGATTATGTTCAATGCTCAATAAATTGAATTTACTTACCTAAAATAAAACATGATATTGTCGCAGTGAGCACACTAGAAGTCGACAGTAGCAGCGCATGTTCCCATTCAAATCCGCCATTGATGATGGCTGAAGCGCTGACTGCGAAAACGGCTACCAAACTTGCGGCGACTATCGCTTGTACTTGGACCAGTCCTACGTTTCCGACGATCATTTTGAATATTTCCTTTTTGGTCTTCATGTTGCCCAAATTGGCTTGGGTGGACAGTCTAGATGCAAGGCACATGTCTAAGTTGCCTTTCAAGCCGATCAGTGCCGGAACTAAAATGTACAGCGCTTTGACTTCTTGGAACACCTTGTACTCCTGAACATTGCCCAGGACTATTCCAGCGCCAATGGTACCGATCCCAGCGATCATGAACGGGATGAACACTTGCAGGGTGATCACATACCAGCTCTCCTGGTCGACCTTTCCAACTTCGGCCGACTTTTCACTGACCGATATGGATTTGATCGACTCCAATGACTTGCCGATGTATAGAGATTCAACTTTAACTAAATGACAATAATAATTAACAACACGCGGAACTTAAGGCAAGACGTGCTTGGCTTACCATTATCTGCCTCCACAGCTTTGGCATCAATTTCTAGCTCAGGCGAAATACTAACTATCGTGGACACAGTTAGTTGATTGTCGGCTGGTGGCAAAATAATTCTATCGGATATGATGCTAATTCTTGCATTTCTTCCATCCCTGTCTGGATGATTGTAAGCGACCATTTCTAACAAAAAAAAAAAAAAAATAACATGAATTGTTGTTCGTAGGCAAATATTGAATAATTTGTACTGAAAATAAATAATTATACCTAACACTTCGGTATCAGCGAATCGTGAGGTTCGCACAAAATGCTTGAATAAAATTAAGCAAATTTTGTTCAAAATGACTTACTTTCTGGGTTTACGGTCGGCCGCTTGCTGGATTAGGTTGGATCCCACCCAAAATGTCGGCAGTAATTTCACTTCTTGCAAAGACAATCGATTTTTGTAGTGAATGAGTCCTTGGCGACCATTCAAAAAGATTTAGTCTGAAAGAAATTAGACGAGGTAAAATTGTGCACCGGCACATAGCATGTATAATAGTCGTAGGGAATAATAATTATAGTTAATTATACGACTCGAAACAAATTAAAAATGCGAATTAATCGTTCGTTGTGGGGCCGAAATTGCGTTGAATTTGAAATTTACAAAAGGCTCAGCAATACAATACGTTTGAAAAAAAATTGCTTGTACTTATTGCCCTGTTGACAAGACTATCATCTCAACATCTAACAAATGGCCGTACCTTTACATCGGATAGTTTTCTCAGAAGCCCAAAAACCACATTAAAATAATCACATACTGATCTACACTGAGCTTAAAGCTCGCAAGCATCACGTCTTATTGTGTGACGTTATCTATTTGACGATTAATCTATATCAATTCCCAGCATTTCCGTCACATCTGATTCGGTAAAAAGTCTTATCGTACTTTTACTCGATGCTTGCATCAACATCTTGCGGTTTACCTACCTGACAAAAAGCAAAGGAACGAAACCATTGCGGCAATCCACAAAACTCTTCAGCTCCAAGTGAAAGTTTGGATTTTTCTAATTTTTTTCTCATTTCCATCTCGAAAATAATCGGATGGCACGGCGCAACCTTAACCCGCAAGAGTAGTAATTAACGTTCGACAGTGTGAAATGTGACAACATTCCAGGGCGAAAAATGTGAAATGTTATCAAAACCATTTTGTTCGCACGTAAATATTTGAGCTACTGGAGAGCTATTTGTTGTAATAATTAGGATTTTGTCTGAAACATTTCCACGCGTCTGGGTGTTATCGAAAATAGGTAAATTCACTTCTGTTCTCCGTTACGAAATTACAGCACTTGAAAACCAATCGGTTTTGTAATGGTTTTATTGGTTAGGCGAATTATCCATATAAAAGGAGAATAAATGAAAAACAAATCTTTAGAATGTCGACTCAACATCTATGTAGTACTTATCCATGAGCGAGTCCTGCTCCTCTCAAAATTAATTCCACTTTAGTCCTGAGGATGTCGAAATAAAATCAACGAAACATCGAGTTTCTTAAGATGTTTTTTATTATCCTTGTATTGGGATAATTCACCTACACAATACTTATTGCCACAAGAAGTTGAAATTCTCAATAAGTTATGGTTTTTAATTTTAAAGATCAATAGGAAGGGAAAAATTGAAAAAATTGTGTAAGACACACACTTGTAAACTGACGCAGGTTTCTACATGTTTACACTTCGAACCACTCAAGAATTTCCTAAATTGTGAAACAGATATATTTATTAATTGCATTGTACTTATTTATTCTTTTGACGCGCAATAATAATTTCCTAAATAATTTGAGATAGCACCTCATATAAATGAGGCGTAAGCGTGTAAGGTATATAATTATTATTGACAGCCAAGTCGTTTGTTTTCTTTAAAATAGCTTCACCCCGTTTAAATGAACAAGATAAGCAAAGCAGAGGCATCAGCGAAATATAACATGAAGGTTCTATGTATGAGGTAAAACGGAAAAATGTTCTTTTGGCATATTTTATTTAGGATCAGAATCAGAACAATAAACTGATAACGCAGATGCATGAAAAACTGATCGCGCGAACTAAGGTTTTGTCCAGTTTTGAAACATCACTCCAAGATTTTTCCGGGATTTAGCCAGGAATCAGAGTTATCATCACAATTCGCCACAAACTGGATTGTTACAAATTTTCAACAAATACACTATGCCGCTATAATAGGTGTCAATTTATTTCATATAATGAGGCTGCCAATTTCCTTAAAGCAGTTTTTTCTCGGATATATTGTTCGTTTCCGGTAATTGGAACCGAGTTCCATCACACAATTTAATGATATTAAGTTCCTTAATCACTGCGTATATCAAGGTGAAAAACAAATATAATAACTGCAGCTGATACCCAAAGTTCCAGTGAACCCTCTCAGTAATTTTGTAGAAGAAAAAATACACTCATGTAAATTACCCTTTAATGACATTTAAGCTTTGGGTAAGTACTAATTGTTATTTATCGATGTCAGTGATGATTTTTGAAAATTGAATTGTACTGTGCAATGTGCATTTAAAAAGCCTTGCGCTTTATAGCCTTGTGGATAGATTCAATTTGCCATCCTGATAATTGTTGGAAAAATGTCAGTACGTCATTTATATAATAAATATTAGATGTTTTTCCATTGTTTAATCGCATCCATCTGTTTGTTTATAAATATAGTGCCAAGAAGGAAAATCACCTGTCATTAATTGATTAATCTAGGAACTGAATTGAATTGTTTCGACATTTTTAGCTCTGGAACGTCTTTATTGTACAAACTAAAACTGATTATTGGTAAGTATACCTGCATACCTGCCGATCAGCGTTTTGTGTTTTGCTTTGAGTCACCGTGAAATTGTATGAAATTTACTCATCTGCCTGTTCACAACAATTGGTTATAATAATTGAGGAAGCATTCTTAAGATGTAATTAGGCTCGACCTCAAATATCTGAAACTACGCCTCAATTATCGCATTTATCCAGGTCAATCAGATCCGACTTTTTTCTATTCTTTGTCAATCAATATCGTTGAGAATAGATCAAAAATACCTTAAAAAATTTGTATTAATCTTATCAAATAGCATGTAGTGCAAGGCTGATCTGTATAATATCAGTGGGTATTATTATTAAAAATGTAGTTACAATGTGGATTGTCCTAGTTAAGTAGGGTGAAATACTACTGAAACATAGTAGGGTGGTGATTTTGCTGCTTATCATCCCATTTGGAGCTTTGCTATTCTGACCAAGTTAGTCTTTTCAGAACAACATTCTCATGGCGACGCGAGCCTTGTTCACCGCAGTCAGGTATCTCTATAGAAAGTCAAGTGCTTTATCTCGGGTTGTTCATTCCCCGAGCAGCAATAATAATTATTATTGAGCAAAAAAAGTGCCGTCAAAAACTTGGATTTCGAAAAGTCTATCAGTTGCAAGGCCGAGGACAAGGTTGAGTTTGATCAGAAGCTTAATCAATTTAGGTCACACCCTTTGTGTGGCACAAGGATAATTTTTATTATTTTCATCAGAAAAAAAAACTTGTGAGAATCAAGTATAAAGAATGTTTACTCAACTCCGCTTTGTCTAAATACCATTTTGAGTAAATACTATTGTTCATCTCGAAGTGGACATCAAAATGCTTGGAGATTTAATAAGCAAAGTTTCAAAATAAAATGAAAATCCTGTGTCAACACTTCCTCGTGAGTACCTAGGTGTGAATTATGGGTTGTATCAAAAAAATATATATAATTCCATAATCTAAGGGATGATTCTATGCCCTGGAAAAGTAAATATATGACCAAGATATTGTTTTTCGCTACAATCTTGGGAGTTACCCGGTGCAAAATAGCGACGAATTTGATACCTACCAGGCGATCACCATGCAACTGTCCCCAAAATTCACGTGGGAACAGATGACAGAAACAGGTCCCTATTGACATAATAAAAGACAAAATGATTCTCATGATGATGCAATAAGATTGAAAAAAGTTATTGTAAGAATGTAGGTACATACAGGGTTATTCAAAAGTCCGGAATAAAATTCATATTTTTTTTCCATATTCATTTCGGAAAAAACGCTCGAACCGGTCGATTTCTAAAAACGGTAAGCCGTTTTTTCATGACACGTGTCATGTTCTACCGTCAACCCCCTAACCCCAAGCCACCCCTAGTATTTTTTTTCAAATGACACCCTATGGCTTATGGGGGCTTGTTGGAAAGCTTGTCAAAAACTTTATTCAGATCTACCATTGAAAATTAGATCCGACGCTTCACCATGAAGTTTTGAGGAACCCCAGTTTTACTTGACAGTCCGGAATAAAATTCATAATTTTTTTCCATATTCATTTCGGAAAAAACGCTCGAACCGGTCGATTTCTAAAAACGATAAGCCGTTTTTTCATGACGCGTGTCATGTTGTACCGTCAACCCCCCAACCCCAAGCCACCATGAAGTTCCTCAAAACTTCATGGTGAAGCGTCCGATCTAATTTTCAATGGTAGATCTGAATAGAGTTTTTGACAAGCTTTCCAACGAGCCCCCACAAGCCATAGGGTGCTATTTGAAAAAAAATACTAAGGGTAGCTTGGGGTTAGGGGGTTGATGGTAGAACATGACACGTGTCATGAAAAAACGGCTTACCGTTTTTAGAAATCGACCTGTTCGAGCGTTTTTTCCTGGAAGGATATGGTAAGAAATTATAAACTTTGTTCCGGACTGTTAAGTAAAACTGGGGTTCCTCAAAACTTTATGGTGAAGCGTCCGATCTGATTTTCAATGGTTGATCTGAATAGAGTTTTTGATTAGCTTTCCAACGAGCCCCCACAAGCCATAGGGTGTCATTTGAAAAAAAATACTAAGGGTGGCTTGGGGTTAGGGGGATGACAGTAGAACATGACACGTGTCATGAAAAAACGGCTTACCGTTTTCAGAAATCCACCTGTTCAAGCGTTTTCTCCGCAATAAATATGGAAAAATATTATGAATTTTATTCCGGACTTTTGAATAACCCTGTATGTAAGCCAGGCAAAAAATTAAAGGAAATAATTAACATTTTCACAGAATCATGTTGATTCTAAAATTGACTAATTTTGAACGGTGACTTTTTTCACGCACCTTAACGAAACAAAAATATTATAACACGTAGATACCTACCTATAATCAAATTAGCCGCGGAAAAAAGTTTTCTGCAGAGAAAATAACAATTCAGCATTAAGCATGCGGACATGGTGCGTCAAAAACTCGTGAACGATAGCCCAAAGATGCCCTTTCATTCTATTTCTGTGCAAACTGCTAAAACCTTCAAAACTGATAGCCCATTTACTATTCAAATTCAAACAATGATTTTTTTCACCCTATGAATTGAAGAACGATACAATAGGGAAGAGAAGTAAAAAACTTTCATATACCCTATGTTCATCAACTCAGAGTACGGTTGCAGTCCATTTTGGGCCCCCAGATGTCATTTTCTGAATTTTTTGAAAATATTGTTTGCAGAATCTGTTTTCTCGCTAGTTTATTGATTACAGTCCACGATTGTTGTGTTAACGGGTAAGGCATTATCTGCAATTTTTATTTTTATGGTAATAGCCAAAATGTTGCTTGGCGTCAAGATCTCTCGCTTTTAGTTATTTTAAACTTCTGTGGACATTTTGCCAAAAATATCAATAAAAATTATAATAACTGGCACTTCTACACTAGATGTTGTAAGATGCTATGAAAATAAGTTATCACCACCATCATCAAATCATTAAATTCGGAAAAACTGAATCTTGGAAGAAAAATTATTTCGATCAATTTTGTGTGTACTGAGGATTGGTTTTGATCTGTTGCTACTATTTTCATTGAAATAGAGATGTTGGTGTGCAAATAGATTGGATAACAAGTTTATTCCCAAATAAGCTCTAAAGAATAGCTCTAAGCTGGACTCCGCCTATGACTTTGTTCTAATTATGTATTTTGATTTTTTTTTCCGCAATAAAAGACCATTTATTATTATTATTATTATTATCAAATTGCCGTCTATTTTTGCAAAATTTGATGGTCAAAAAGTGTGGCGTCCATCATCTACCCCATGCCGTATTTTACACAGGTCAAATTAGTGTAGTACCCTAAGGTTTAAAAAACTCCAAAAGGGGCAACTGTGGAACTTCAAACTTATATCCTTGACTCCATTCAGATTCATAAGAATGAGATGGATGTGTCAATAATGGTTGGGTAATTGAATAGACTCCGGAAATTGTTGAAAATTTACATGTTTTCAAACTTGTTCTGGAGAATTTGAGGCGTCATGTTGCCGATGCATTTTTCAGTGACACGATTGTGTGATAATATGTACGTTCTCTCAGCTGTTCAATGTTTTGGGGAAACTTGAATAGTGTATTTCAGGTAAGAAAAATAGGAAGTAGTCGGGTGAGGTCAAATCCGCAGACCTCGGAAAAATTCTGGTCTGCAGTGTTCAGCAGTGTGGTTTATGATAATGCCTGGATAAAAATTAAAAATGGCTCATCTTCATTCTTCTAATTATTTTCGATACACGTTTCCCATTAATATTGTCGCAGCTTTGCACGAAAAATTCTTATAGAAGGACATGCGAAAAATACAAAAGATCAAATACGCCTCGATACCCTGGTACGTGAGATCGACGACAATTCGTCTCTCACGGTTGCTTGCACTTGCAGAAGATTGTGATTGGTCAAGCGAAGCACACGTCATCGTAAATGAGCAAAACACCACGTTTAAATAAACTCCGCTTTATTTTTCGAAGGTTTGTTATTTTTTTCCGACAGCTAAAAATGAGCTAAGCTGATCGACCAAAACAAATAAATACATACTGGTATTTTTCTGAGTTTGTAAAACACAACAAAACTTTGGTGTATAATAGGCCCGGCCCATCTCGATCACAACCGATAATACCGTTCAAGTATTCATGAAGCAATCCTAGTGTAAGCGAGATTATCCCTAGTCCTCATTGCACCTCTTCATGATGACAGTAAGAAAATTGCAGTTTCTGAAAACTTCCAAGCTCTTCCTTTGAACAAGTAATTCGACATTTACATGAAAAACAAATCAAGACCTCAGCTGGATTCCCAGTTGCGAATATTCGGACAGAAAATACGAAATTGTATGACAAAGTCCTAATATTGGCCAATGAGAGCCCTCGAATTCAAAATTTGGCATACAAAATCGTATTTTCTGTCCGAATATTCGCATCTGGGAATCCCAACTTTATGCACTCGCTCCACCTACTGGCCGCTGGCGCCGGCCGGCCAGAAAACTTTCGTCCAAAAATGACCTGAATAATGTTTTGGCGTTAAAAGTTTTTTGGCCAGCCGTCCACTGCCGGCCGGCGGTCGGTAAGTGAGTGGGTACCTTTACACCAACGATCCCGGCAAAGAAAATTAAGGTGCGTTCAGTCAGCTTATTTAGCCGCAATTTTAATTTTAGCCGTAAGCGCTGCATCACTTATTGGCTGTTCCGAGGAGGCTGGTTCATAAGAGCCAATGGGCGTCGCAGCGTTTGCGACTAAAATTAAAACTTGCCGCTAAATAAGCTGACTGAACGCACCTTTACACGTCATTATTTTACGCTGCATCACAATGATCAGAGTAAGTGAAAAAAACACTCACTGCTGAAAAACCAATACCTGTCCATTGCTGAAAGAAAAAAAAAAAGCCAGATTTTTTTTTCTAATATCGTTTATCTACTTTGTGTTACTAATGGATTCATTATCACATCGAAAACAATACTCTAATGGAGCATATTATTACACTGTTTTTCCACCAATGGGAACAATTTATTGCCAATAGAAGGTAGGCGAACGTCAGTTCTAAAGTGTCACCTGTCAAATGTTTTTATATTTAGCAGCTAGAATTTCCAATTTCTGGGCGATTATTAAGAAAAAGTATATAAAATAGTATATTAGTGTGACAATGCTATATCTTATGAAACTCGTATAATAATATACTACTATTAATCACCCAAGTTTATAACATGATGATTTTCAATTTTAGCGGAGAAGCTTAGATTTCGATTCCTGCTGGTGTAATCATAACTCATGCACATAGTGAAAACAATTATTATTATTATAGATTAACTATTCACATGGAAAAATCAAGATTAAAATCTTGAAGACCTCCTTTTTCTGCCAGAAGCACAAGTACAATAGGATATGGGAAATACGTACAGATAAAACGGAACACCCGAGAAACAATAATTTTTTGCGGAGTTACTCAAGCGCTCATTTTATGATTTAACGCTTCGACACCTCGATTCCAGTGATTTTGAAGCAATGATTACGATTAGGAAAACTTAAATAAAGTCTGTTACTGACTGAGCAGCAAAACATTTTTGTATATGAAAATCCGAGTGAAAATCTTTCCAAATTTGCTTGTTATCACTACCAAATTCTGTAACGAATGATCTCTGATGAGCTTGTAACAGGCAGTCAAACCATAAACATAATCATGTTTTTTCAACTATTTCCTTCTCCGTCTTACTGGTAAAGAATCGATCATTATCTTGATGATGTCAAAATTTCATTGTAATTAGATTGACCGTTTTCTTGAAAACGGTTCTTTTCTTCTAAAAACTCTTTCGGAAAACGGTCAATCCAATCACAGTGAAATTTTAACATGGTAAAGATAATGATCCATTTTTTACCAGTAGGAATTTGCACTTCAATAGCAAAGAAATTTTGACATAGCAGGACACTGAACCATTCTGTACCAGTAAAGATTTATGAAACCACAACGCCTCAAGTTCAAAAACAATTATTATAAACCACCGAAATTAGAAGGAAGTTTTGAGGCGTGAGGATCCCATTCTTGAGAATAGCATTAAGGACGGAGTCATATTGGTGAAATAAGCGTTGCGAAATCAATCAGTCAGGGTTTATTCCTTGACGGATTCTTACCATTTTGGTCTCTTTCGAAAGCTACAAGGATGTACTTTAGTTTGAGCCCATTGGCATTTCCGAAATCCAAAAAAAATAAATTAATTTTGACATTTGAAAAAATTATTTTTGGATGATGGAAATGCCAATGGGCTCAAACCAAAGTACATCCTTGTAGCTTTCGGAAGAGACCAAAATGGTAAAAATCCGTCAAGGAATAAACCCAGACGGATTGATTTCGCAACGCTTATTTTACCAATCCAACACCGTCCTTAATACGTTTATTTTTCTAATAAGCGAACGGGTCGGGTTGGAGATATACAAGTAGGAGATTTCTCATGAAAAAGTTACGACTGTGTCGCGATTGGCAAAAGTGTTTAGTGGTGTAGGTGGCGAAGAAGTCGCCCCCCATTTCAATCCCTCCCCTACCTTTACGCCACTAAGGACTTTGAAAAACTGATTGCATTTTTAGATTCCTTATTCAATTTAGAAGAAAAAGTTATTCTTGCGAAAATTCAATGAGATTAAAATCTTGAAAATGGCTATACAAGCCGAAACTACGGTCAGCAAGCATTTTTTACTGTTGGAGGCGACAACAGTATCTGAATGTTCAAAAATCATATCGAAAACACGAATTTCAAAAGCCTGAATAATCAAATTCCTGGAAACTTGTTGTTTCTCAACTAAAATGGACTTGAGAGGCCTAGAGAACCCGCTTCATTTCAAAATCATTAGAAATCAATTTTGTTCAGGCTCTTGAAATTCGCGTTTTCAAGATCTTTTTCAAACATTAAGATTCAAATATCTCGAAAATGAAGCTGTACGCAAAATTTCAGAAGAGTAACTTTTTCTTCGAAACTGAGTACGGAATCTAAAAATGCAATTAGTTTTGAAAAATCTTCAATAGCGCGAAAAAAAGGTGGTAAAAATGGGGACGATCTTCCCGCTACCTACGCCATTGACAACTTTTGACCAATCGCGACATTATTACTACAATATGTACTTTATGTAAATTGTCATTTTTTACGGGTGCTGTCCTTGTGAGCACGAATAAAGTTTATTTATTTATTTATTTATTAATTTATTATTCGGTCTTACGGTTCAAAAGTTATATAGCAGAAAATCGATTCTAAAAAATCCAGCTTCATCACCTTGAAACTTTTCAACGTTGGAACACACAATCTTCAGATTTTCTTTTCTTTTCACAACACGTTTCGCTCTAAGGGAATAAAATGGGAAGCCTTAGTGCTCATAGAATTATATAACAATGACTCCACTAACAGATGCGGCAAACGATGCCAATTCTTACTCATGGGATATTGTTACCTGCCTACCTTATAATAAACTTTGCTACATAATTACAGATCACGATGTGTATTTTATGGAACAACCTGTAAACAAAATAATATTCCAAAAATTTTTCGCTACATTACTTACATAGTTACAGAATGCTCCGAGCAAGTGAGTCTTTAGCAAAATTTTGACAGAATCTTGTTTTGTGATCTTCTTTAAAACACATTTTACCCTTTTGTTCGCTATATACTTGAACAGAAGAAGCGTTTGAGGCATGTTTTTAATCTGCGTCATTAACTTGGCAATTATTGGCATCGCTTCATTATAGTATGTTGTAATTATGGAACCCTTTGCAGCTATCTCTATTACATACGGATCACTCATTATTACGTTGCACTACTATATTTGGAGATAATAAAATAATAATATGTAAAAAATTTTTTTGACAAGCATATCTAATGTAAAAAAAAATCGTACATAATCGAAAGGATTTAGTCTCACAGACCAAAATACCGCGAACATTTCTAAACCATTTGTCGCTAGCCAAAACGGCAGTTGAATCATGCATCAGAATATTGCATCAAAGAAATCACTATGACTGGAAGGTACCTTGTCGCTGAGTATTATCGTTTTTTGTCTTTACATTTTATAATCACTGAAGTAATTGACTAGGCCTGAGAGACACGCACCTGATCACAACAGGGTTCAAAGGATACTATCAGAATTATTTATCAATAATTATTATTGAACAAGATAATTGAAATAAAAAACTTCATGAAATCTGATGATTTGACGTCTTTCCGTAACAATTTAAAGCAAAATTCAGCTGAAAGCCGTTATTTTAAACTACATGTTATTAAAAAAAAAGAACAATTGTAGAGCTTCAACAACTTCAAGTTAGAATCACTCACGTAATAGAAAACTCCCACATAAATCCGATAAAATGTGTATATCAAGGCAGCTCTTATTATTATGTTGCACTTATTATGTCTAACGTTTGACTGTACCTTTAGAGTTCCATGTTCTAATATATTGTGATCATAGCTCGGGTGATTATTAATACGTAACCATGAATAAATTATGACTATTGTTATAGCAATAACATTCTTCAAATTCTATGTTGTCAAATTTTTCAACGATTAGCAATTTTTTTCAAATTTATCTTCAACATGTTTTTAACAATTACATGTAATCAGTCACTGAACTATCTCAAAGGTAAACGATTACAAGAGAAATTATTAAAAAGAACTTATTGCTGCTACCTGTCGGATCCGTTTGTTTATACGTACAGTATGTACTTACTAAGTAGACTGTGTAATGACAACGATGAAAAAAAAAAGAAACAGCATAAACATTTTAATCATGCCAATCATGGTCGCCGTAATAAACCCCCTACTAGATGTAAATATAATTTGCTTTTAATACATCATGCTCGTGATTTCAAGAATTCGGCAACTCGCTAACAAATAACTCGTTAAAATAAAAACTCTCACAATCTGGTTCAATGAAAAAAATTGGTACTTACGGAAATAAAATAACTTGGATAATAGCCAGCTTTACACAAAATTGCGAACACGTGGTCAAAAAAGAAACAGCCTGCGAGTCGTAGGACACTGTTTATTGCCAGTCGGGTTTATACTAAAGCCGTCGTCGTTCTATGTCACCTCAGGTAAATCTCAAAATCGGTAGATAATAGACCGTGACGTCAGGTTTTCTTTGATTGTCACTGTACTTGGCTCCCAGTAAGTACTTCATAACCAGACAGCGTATTGGACGAGGAAGTTCTCTTAAAGTGTCCCGTCCCTCCACCTCTCCACCCCTTTCTCATTTCAATAGTCCTAGCGACTACTTCACAGCTTTCACGTCACTAATCCTTACTGATAACTTTGAAGTTTCAAAATGCATTGTACAGAGCGCCGTTCATATTAATTAAACTAAACCATATAATTAAATCCAAGATAGCACGGCTTCGAAAGCTTTCTATGTCAAATGTATTATTTACTTCCAACAGTGAATTTGGAATTTAATCTTGTGGTTCCTGGTTTTCGAGATCTCCACCCCCATCGCCATCGGTTTGAATTGTTTTAGGCCTCTGTCTGAATATCTGATACTTTCTAAACTGTATACAGGGTGTAAGGGTATTGCCTGTTATTTCTCAAGTGGAATGCGCACCTGCTCGGCAAAATGGAGTTCCGGGTTCGATTCCCAGTTATGTAAGTCTGGGTGTCGTGTCGTAAAATGCAATTTTTCAGTTGTGGTGAGAAAATTCATGAAGGCAAAATTAATTCCTATACTTTTGTTGGAAACTTTGAGGGATGATTCAGCATCAGAGTGGTGTCGAAAAATGAAACTAAGCAAGGTCCCAAAATGCTCCCTCAGAAAGATATTAAGAAGTTGAAGCTGACTTCTTAAAATCGCTTTTTTTTTACCATTATGTTACTTTTGAACAATTTAAATTATTTAGATCAAATCAGAATCAAAGTTTACTGAAATAAGTCTATCGAACAATGATAGCGCGCGCGTTTCATAACAATTTTAAGGAGTAGATTATGAGGGGTACTTCCCCCCGGCCACCGGCAAAATTTTGATAAGAGGCTTCGTTTTCGATTTCAGAGAAAGTCGTCTTTATCTTTCAAGGAAGCATTTTGGGACCTAAGATTTTATTACATTTTCTCCCTGGTGAAAATCGCTATAGCAGTCGCTTTGTCCGTCCGTCCGTCCGTTGTCCGGTGGTGTCTGTATTTGGAACTCCTCTTGAACCAGACGTTCCAGTTTTCTTTTTTTTTGCTGATACACAGCTGCCGCTCCTAATGCCGGTCTAAGCTACATTAAATTTTCACAGTGCGCCGCCAACATGGAAGAAAACCACCCCCTTCATCTTGGAATAAAATGAAAATTGCAATTTCTCCCGGACCTGACTTGTGTTTAAGATCTTTCGATAATACATAGCTGCTACGCCTACGATAAGACCACACTGCCCCCCCGTCCATGGTGCTCCCGTCCTAAGAAACTTGTTATGAAAAAGCAACTCTTCATACTCGTGAACATGAAGACATAGCGATCTCATCACTGTTTTGCTGTTGGATAGATGATTGAAAATAAGGATTTTCCTTGATGGATAGCTAATAAAAAATTAGGAGGGGGAAGGCTACTGTTGATTTCTTGCCACCCCCAGCTTCAACACCAAACGAAAAACAGCTAGCGCTGTATGTACCATATAAAGAGCAATATATGGTTCAACTTCCCCCCAAATGGAACCCCTTCATTTCTTTGCTGCTATATCACGCTTTTCAAAAACGAATAATAAAGGAGATATAGCCCATCAACGTTAGAAATCGAAAACCGTTTTTTCTGTATAACTTTTGAACCGTTCAACCGATTTCGTTCAAATTTAAACCAAAGTTCAACAAAATAAGTCTATGGAACAATAATAATACAATCAATCAAACATTTTTACGGGCAAAGACAACAGGGGGTGCCCTCCCCCTTTTTCTCCTATTTTTAACCCCGTAGATATTTTTGGAAATGGTTACAATTTTTGAATTCTGTGTTCAATTTAGAAAAGAAAGTTACTCATGCACAATTTTGGTTAGATGCTTCGTTTTCGAGATACATATTTGAATTTGAAACTTGGGGAAACATCTCAAAAATGCCACTTTCGAAGGTCTAAAAGTTGAAATCCAAGAAAACTCATGATTCATCAGCTGAAATAGGTTTTCTAGGTTTTCTAATTTAATAAACCACTATTTTTTCCAAGATACGAGAAGTTTTCAGGGAAAAATTTTTTGAGCTTATGAAAGTGGAGATTTTTTTAGATGTTTTTTGAAGTTTAAAACCTAAATATCTCGAAAAGGAAGCCTCTAATCAAAATTTTGCAAGAGTAACTTTCTCTTTTAAAGTGAACTTGGAATTCAAAAATAAAAACCGTTTCCAAAAATATCCAGGGGGTAAAAAATAGAGGGAAAGGTTGCCCCCTATTATCTTCGCCCCTAAAAATGTTTGATAGATTGCATTATTATTGTTCAATAGAGACTTATTTTGTTAAGCTTTGGTCCAAATTTCAACCAAATCGGTTAAACGGTTCAAAAGTTATGCAGAAAAACGATTTTTCAATTCTAACTTTGAAAAGAGAATCTCTCTTATTATTCGTTTAAAGTCGTTATTACTCGTTAAAAGTCTCTAATGAAAGTCTTCTTCTTTTTCGATGCTCTATCAGCTGTTTCAGTTTCCAAGAATAAACACCGAACACCTTTATAATCAAACCACCAACTTATACTGATAGTGGAAATATTGCAAATACTATCCAGTACCGAGTCTAGGAGAGATAACCTACCTACAATAAAACATTTCAAAACATCCTACTCTGGAACACCTCATGAAATATAGGTACCAACAATTTCGAGAAACAGATGTCAAAATCTACTTTGTTCGGCGCAGTTTCCAGGGTGTATCAATCAATCCATCCGTCCGTTATTGGATTGCAATTCCTTTTGCAGATATCTGCATATACAGCGTGTCCCAAGGAAATGGAATCATCTACATTTTCAGAAAATTCCCTCAAGAAGTACAACGATTTTGTCCATTGTAGACTTTGTTTTGTGCGTATCAACACATGTGCGCCTAGAATAAGGTCTCAGCAGGTATTTTAGGTGCTTTTTGAATAAAAGCTTGAATAAATTGATGATCGGTTTAAACTATGCAAAACTAACCATAAACAAACGGTCTTATATAACAAATATAACACAGAATTGTCAGCGTCATTTTCTCGGTGTGGCAGTTTTAAAAATTTGTCTGTGAATATCCATTTATTTAAAAACGTGGGTGCGTGACCATAGTCACCCTCGGAAGAAGTGAAACTTCTATAGATATGAATCAATCAGCAAACAACGTTCGAAGAGGTGCTCTTTTCGTACTCTCGCTCTGCTCCCTAACGGTTTGTATCATCTTGTTTTCCTTACTATCAATCTTATTATTATTATTATTATCATAATCATGAGTACAGGCTACTATAACGAAAGTCAAGCATCGCCCGCAGAAGCCAGAACTGTGGATACTGGTGGATAGCTGTGCGCGAAGAGAGCGGACGCAGCGTAGTGTACTTGCCCAAGGGGGCTCCATTACCTGTACACGCACATGAACGAGATGATTGTAGGTAGTAGCATAAATCCATAGTGCGGCTCGGTGCGTCCGACACCTCGACACCCAGATGGGTGAAAGAGGTTACGATTATATATATATATATATATATATATTTTATCATGAGTCACTCAAAGGGCAGAATACTTTCGACATGATTTTTTCACGATTAGAATTCTTTTGTTTCTTTTCTCGCTGCGCTCGGCGCTCAAACTCCCAATCTCCGTCACATGAAGTCTCACTCATACCCCTAATACAATAAATATTTATTTTCATCAATAATATTCTTCATAAATAATTATGCGAATGTGACATCGTGACGGATTTTCTTACTGTACAATTTTCCCCGTTATATTACGGCACGGTGGAAACTGTGTTCTGGCAGGCACAGCATGGCAATCTAATAATCTCCACAAAGTATAAGAATGTCGTTTGGAAAACTCGATCCGGTATTAATTTTATTTGAAAAAATAAAAAATACATAGGTATTTACATAGGTATGTAGGTAGATACCTCGTGAATGTGATTTGAGGTAACTACGTGGTTATCTAGAGTTCCTACGATATCATCTTCTCCAATCAAAATAAGGCCGTAGGTTTAATTGAAATATTGACAGAATTGATATGAGTATTTCCAGTTATGTGCTCGCCACCGTACTTATATTTAGAATGTCACATTTAATTGAGGTGAAATCAAGCCATTCAAAAAATTAACGAAGAATAATGTCAAAAATCAATTTCCATACATGAAAATTTGATTATCAAACCAGTGTAATATCATCACTATACAATCAGCTGACATCTAGAACATTAAGCAACAGTTTCAGCCTCAATTGTCGAAAATTCTTTTTCCCCTCTAGGCTTTAATCATCCACTCCTGCTTTCCTGCTTGATAGGTACATACATAATACCTGAAAGTTGTGTCTACATTTGGGTGTGCGGCATTCGATTTTATTTTTGAATTGAAAACGTATGTTGAAGAATATACCCAGGGCCGGGCCTGGCTTATTTGCCGCCTGCGTGCCACCGAAAAATTGCCGCCCCCCTCACCGGCAGTGGAGAGCCCCACCAAATGCGGGAATGAAAAGAATCCTTCGAAATTCAACTTTATTATTATATTACCGCCCCTATAACTTGCCGCCTGCCATACATACCCGCGCGCGCCGGAACGCACTGCACGCCTGCTAAGCCCGGCCCTGAATATACCTCCCTATCCTAAGTCGAGAACCATTCCTGTCGGGCCAACAGTACGACAACACGAAGAGCAGTCCAGTGTCGGCGATTAGTAAAAAATAGAACCGAACGCGGCGAACGCCGCAACAGCTCTTCTTCTATTTCCTGGGACGACGCTGGTCACCCCAAGGTCAGACAAGACAACGTTACAGCACATCGTTACAGGCGTTCGTTACAACCACTGATGCTATGAAGCAATTTCACTCCCATGTGTGGTTCTGCGTTAGTTGTGTGTTGTGATCTAGGCGCGAGAATAGAAGTTTCACTTCAAAAAACCGTCGAAAGCAGCAATACGAAACAATCTGATTTGGTTTCAAGTTGGAGAGGAGAATAGATGGTGCTATTGGAAGCTGCTCAGGCGAGATGATAGTTCCAGGGCTTCCAGCGGCCAGGTGCAGATGTATCGGATGGATCTAATGTTGCTGCCAAAATTTCTGTATTATCATGGACACTCGAAGATTATAAAATACCTTAGGCTTAGGTCATTGTAGAATATAAATAAACTAAACTAAACACAAAAGTCCCCTCCGATCCCGTGTCAGCTTCTTAGTTTTAAGGGGCTTTTTCGTCCACAATAGAACCACAACTCTGCCCATGACTTTTTTAATCAAGCCTGAATAGAATAGAATAGTGTTTCATTGTGTTGCAAATCCATTGTGAGAATTGAACGGTGACTTTTCTCATTTGGAAAGTCCAAGGCAAGCGTTTTAAGGGTTTTTAAGATGGAAAACATGAAGAACAAAGATCATAAAATTATGTCGAATTGCCAGAATGGTCTATAGTATACAAAACTACCAGAATTTCGGCGGTAGTTGCAACTTATCCAGCAAACCCTAAAGGTACATGTTCGCGGTGGAGTTCTCAAATGAGTGTTCGCTTCAAGGTGTGGGGGTTTTGTTTTAGCAATCGTAATATCTTCTTGCAAGATCTAAAGGAAATACTTACATCAATTATTATGCTGATGGTGACTAATCGTCGTCGCGGTATCTTCTGAAATAAATGAGAATCATTGGTGGACTTCAAAAGTACTTTGTTACCATCCATAGTGGAATCAGTTATCTGTTAGAACCAAGATTATGGGATGAGAAGTTTGTGTGCGTGGAAAAAAATTGTCATCTGAACTTCTATTGAAGTATTTATTATTTATTATTAGAAAATGTTGATAAGTCCAGGTTTTTCCGTAAAAAACAATGTCTGTCGCATTTTATAACTTTATTAGCACTTCAGATTTTAATAACTATTATCCGAAAAGAATCTATGTGCTTAATTTTTTTGCGAAGCATTACGTTCAATTAATTTATTTCACCAGCGTTCACCATGTAATAGTATAGTAGATATACATAATAGTATATTATACATACATGCTGTCCGTTTTTCGAGGCTAGGCATGGGTATCTCGTTTATCTTTAGAGATACAAAGTCGGTTGAATTAGAAACAAGTGAGTATGCCTTCACGTGCGTGAGTCTCAGTAGCGCATTTTCTCAAAGAGGCATATTGTGAACGTAAAGAAATTTGGTTGAAGGAGAAACACCATTCCTTGCCCACTTTCTTCATTCGAAACTCATCGTGATATTGTGTTATCAGAATGGGGTACTTGCCAATGAAATAGATTTGAATGAAAATTCTTTCACTTATCAATATATTTTTTTGTTTGAGGGCGGGAGCTGGGAGCGGCGACTAATCAACAGTAGTCAATTCTTTTCCATTTTCAGTCGGCTATCCATATAGCGAAAGAATTAGATCGCTATGTCTTCGGGTTTGATTTCCATTTATCTCTTACTTTGAGGGCAGCGTGTGGGGGCGGCAGCATTCGGCAAAGTAATTGTTGCACAGTTTGAGTTGGGAGTTTCTAAATGTAAGGGAAATATGACAATCAATTAAAATTGTGAAAGTTGCATTGTTTTTTGTTTGGAGGCGGCAGCTGGAGGCGGCGGCTAATTAAAAGTGGCCTATATTTTTCTAATTTCAGTCAGCTATCAATATAGTGAAAGAATTAGATCGCTATGTCTTCAGGTTCATGTTTTTCATTTATCTCTTACTTTGGGGGCGGCGTGTGGGAGCGGCAGCGTTCGGCTGAGCAAATGTTGCACAATTTGAGTTGGCAGTTCCTAAATGTTTAAGGGAACATCTCAATCAGTAACATTTGTGAAAGTTGCACTTTTTATCGTTTGGGGGCGGAATCTGGGGGCGGCGACTAACCAAAAGTAGCCTATCCTTTCCCATTTTTAGTCATCTATTTATATACCGAAAGAATCAGATCGCTATGTCTTCGGGTCTATGTTTTTCATTTTAAAGTGATTGGGGGCGGTTTTTAGCAGTTTTTTCATGTCGGCGGCGCATATTGAAGACGGAATGTTTCTGGGCTTACGTTTATAAGTGGCAACTATGTATTATTCAAAAAATGAGAACACCAGAGCATCAGGTCTGGTAGAAAGTGCAATATTATGTTATTTCAAGTTTATCGGGGGCGGTTTTCTCTATGTCGGCGGCGCAATATAGACATCCAATATAGTCTAGCCCTCCTTTGGGAGTGGCAGCTATGTAACAGCGAAAAAATTAGAAAGCTAGGTCGTCTAGTTTGGAAGGAGTTCGAGGAACGGACGGACGGACGGACGGACAAAGCGGTTGCAATAGCGATTTTCATCAAGATGGAAAATGCGCTAAAAGCTTGCGCATTTTCATGACGATCAATGATCCAGAAAGATATTTGACCTATCAGTTTTAATTTTCAAGATATCGTGACAAAAACAGAAAGATATTTTTGTTTTTATTTGAAAAACGGTTGAAGGTGGCCTTTTCTAACTAAGACATTGTTGAGGCACTTTTCCAAGGGGAATTCAAAGCTGCCAAACTCTTGATTCTAGCTTTCAAGACAACCGAGATTCGACCTTCAACTTTTTTCTCTTGGATTTTGAAATTTTTGAATACAGCATTTTTTCTGGTTACAGCGATGTCGTGTTACATGTCACTGAAACTGACACAATCAGTCAGTGTCACACAATTAACTGACTAACGATTAACGAAGTTAACTTTTTCGTTAACTGTGCCCACCTTTGGTTCCGACGTGGATTTTGATCTTCAGGAGGTCAATTCCTTTCAGCTATGGGAACAGTCCAGAAACCAAAATCGACTCCCCCCAAATCCAAGGGTTTCACGGCTTCCTAGATGGGAACACCGTGATTTGGTCTAAAACCAGAATTGAGCGAAGAATCGACCGAATGGACGCCCGTTTTGGCGGAGTCCAACATGAATGCTGCTGGGCATCTTAATCAGATTCTCTTAAAGTAGTTTTAGCAAAATTGTATCTTTGAGCATGGTAAAACCTGATCAAAGACATCAAAATGGTTTAAAATTTTTCGAGACAACATCAAATTGATGTGTTACGATAACGCCTGTAAATTTTGGTGAGAATTTCCATCGATTATTCAGTGGATCTGCCGCAAAAATAAGATATACGAAGTGGATTGGCTTCTACGACTATACGGGAAGCTCTTCGCCGCTCTTCAATGGAAATGCAATGCTCCAACTGCAATTTTCCAACTTTTTATCCCGTGAACAGATCTTCGCCATTTTTAAACAAGCGGTAACTGGTTCTTCAACATTTTCCAACCATTTTTTCCCAATTTCCCGGGAATTTTCCTGTTGAAAATGTAAAACCGGGCTGAGTTTTCGAGACCGCATTTTAGAAATGTAGCTCAAAGTGAAGCCTTAATTGACGATTTTCACCATAAACTGATTTGGAACAAGATTTAAGGTTTTCCCGGAAAATCCAAATTCTCCCGAAAAAAATTAATTTCTTTCAAATTATTTTCAATCTTTCTCCCTCAATCAATTTATTTATTTGTTCCATTTCCCTAATTCTTTTCCATAATTCCAACTTCCCACCCGGGGCCCTATTCTTGAAACGGGGAACACAGTTCACATGTGTAGTTGCTAGGCACGGGCCAGAACTTTGTTCCCCGTTTCAAGAATAAGGCAAGGAATGTTTTGGAGAAAATTTTCCATAGGTTTCTTTCGGGAAAGTTGTGGGGTGACACAACCGATTTTTTCAAATTTTTGATGGATATTTTTTGAATGAAAAGTAAGTTTTCATTCTCGGAACGTCCCAAATAATTGTTCAGAAACATTTGCCAGCAAAATTGTCAAGTAAAATTATTGTTATTAGCATAAAAGAAAAATCCTCAGACTATTTGATATGTGTATACCTACATACATATACCTATTATGCAACTAGTGAGTTATAGCTAATCATCAGTAAATTAGGTATCTACGTGTATCAACAATAATAATAATGTATCAATAACACCGATTGATAAGTTTCATCGCAGGAAATCAATTAAAGGACCGGCCTTGACAGTGACCTTGATATCTACGCGGGTTTAATTTTTTTAGACCATTACGAAGCATTCACGTGGCTCCTAATGTTTTGCGTTTTTCATAAAGGAAGTCTAAATTTTGGTTTCACCTAACTTGCAGTGCATAACAGGTATCTTCAAAAGAAGTAGACTTTCTCGAATAAATA
This sequence comes from Anaspis maculata, assembly GCA_949128115.1. Lineage (NCBI taxonomy): Eukaryota > Metazoa > Arthropoda > Insecta > Coleoptera > Scraptiidae > Anaspis > Anaspis maculata. The sequence continues at coordinate 48,616,577 of OX421968.1, forward strand.
AATGTCAGAAACAAATAATAACGGAGATATAGGCGTTCAACGTTCAACTTTAAAAATAGATTTTCGTCATAGGTATGAAACTTCTCAACCGATTTAGTTCAAATTTGGATTAAAGCTCACTGCAGTAAGTTTGTATAAATAATAACGCGTTCCATTGAAAATTTTCAATGGCGTAGATAATGGGGAGTGCCCCTGTTTTGTTACCCCTATTTTTTTTACCCTGAGGTAATTTGGTAAATTGTCCATATTTTTGAATTCTACGTTCAATTTGAAAGAAAAAGTTACTCCCGCAAAATTTTGATTAGAGGCTTCGCTCTCGAGATATTTGAGGTTGAAACTTCGGAGAACATCTCGAAAACACCACTTTCAAAGGCCTACAAATTGAAATCCAAGGTAACTAATGATTCCTTCATTGAAATAGGTTTTCTATGTGTTTCAAGTTGCTAAACCATGGGTTTTTCTAAGAAACGAGTAGTTTTCAGAAAAAACATTTTTTTGGCTCTTGAAAGTGGGTATATTGATGCGTGTTTCCCGAAGTTTCGAGCCCAAATATCTTGAAAACGATGCATCTAATCAAAATTTTGCAAATGTAATTTTTTTATTTGAAATTGAACGCAGAATTCAAAAATGTGAACAGTCTATAAAATTACTTTTAGGAGTAAAAAATAGGTCTAAAAAATCTGAAGCTTTACCCATTATCCACGGCCCTGAAAAATTTTGATGAGCTGCGTTATTATCGTTAGGTACCGACTCATTTGAAAGTGATCTTCGGTTTAAATTTGAACAACATCGATTGAGAAGTTTCAAAGCTTTGACGAAAAATCGATTTTCAAAGTTCAACTTTGAACGCCTGTATCTCCGTTATTATTCGTTTTTGACATATATTTTTCCTAGAAAGTCTACTTCTTTCGACGTTTTTCATCATTTTCTGAAAGGACGCGATTCAAATCTGAAACACCCTGTATAGAGAGCAGGAAACTTTATTACATTAGATAAGATAAAAAAAAGTATATTGAAGCTTAGTGGCAAAGGTTTTGCTTTGCGAAATTTAGCTCTACCTACTTGAAAGGTGTAATCCATACCAGTTTCTAGGTGACAATTGAGTTATTGTTATTACTTAACTTTTTTACTGAGCCTAAAACTTTTACCTCTCATCGCAGATATCAAAAATAACAACCTGTCAAAGCCCAAACTTTGGCATTTCTTGGGAAAGTAATCAAAAGCAGCTCTTTTACCATGCCGTTGCCACTGCACTAATCCTATGTGGATGCGGCTGAAGGCTGTCTAGTGTATTATGTATACGCATGGTATCAATATTGCTCCCTCAAAAATAAAGCGAAAGAGATTTTGATGGGATTCCCTTAAATGTTTGTCCACCTTATTTCCGTTTGTATTACCCCACTTTTTTTTTCGAAGCCGAATAGCCCTAAAACACTGGAAAAAATTCTAAAGGATTGCTGGGACATTTTTTGACAAACAAAAAAACCATCAACTGTTTAATAATTTCGAGAGATGTAGAAAATTGAACACATGGCCGTTTTTTGAAAAAAGTAGTCCTCAAAAAAGATTTTTTTTTGCCCTGCATCAGCTACTAGGTTATTGGCAGGTTTTTCTGTGTGGGTTTTTCAGTAACGATAACAGTATTGACGATAACAACGAAGACATTCTTGGAACAGTGGGGATTAATCAGTGTGGTTTTGTTTCGATGACTTTCTAGTTTCATCCCTTTTCCCGGGGCATCACCGCACGATAGTAGACGCCCCAGTACTAGGAAACGCGTGAAAAAGTCCAACTGGCCCAGTGCGGATTGGAGCCCGGGACCGCGGGACCTTCGCCTTTGAAAGCGGGCCCGAGCTCACCGTGCTACCGACTGGGTTGAGAGTTTTATTAAAATTATTTTCGTTCAAGGACGGTGTTGAATTGGTGCATGAAATAAGCGTTGCGAAATCAATCCGTCTGGGTATATTCCTTAACGTATTTTTATCATTTTGGTCTCTTTCGAAAGCTACAAGGATGCACTTTGGTTTGAGCCTATTGGCATTCCCAAAATCCAAAAATACTTTTTTTGATTTTTGAAAAAATGAAAAAAGAATTAATATTTGGAGGAAAAACTTTTGAACTCGGATCCACGGTTTTCGAGTTGTTCTCTCTGGAAAAACTGTAAATTTTCCAACTTTTTATCCCTAAAACATATTCTCATCAATTTTCTCAACAAGAGGTTATAGTGTTTCATCAGGACAAGAAATCATGTATCGATGACCACTTCTCTCTTGTCTTGTCTTGAAATTCAAGACAAGAATAGATCCTACTCTTGACTTGACGATTTCTTGATGGTTGCTTTCTTGTCTTGATGTCAAAAAATCGGTGACCGGACGATTCTTCGCCGGAAACTTTGGAGCTCTAATAAATGAGGCCCAGTGTGATTGTGATATTCAAAGTCCCATTCCCTACTGAGTTTTTACGTAGCGTTTCAAGCCTTGCTGAGCCCCCTTGTCTCTACAAGTGTCGTTTGGGGTTTCTCAGAGCCCCCTTGGGTACCTTCAAATTTCCTGGAGATTTGCTTCGCTGTTATGCCTTCGACAGTTTCTCAGAGCCCTATTAGGCCCCCCCTCCCTGTCTTCATGTTGCAGTTGTAGCGCTGCTGAGCTCCTTTTCACTTTGTATCAGTTTTTGAAGCTCGAATTAGTTCCTGTGTATCTTTTTGTGTTGGTCGAAATCCTACTGGCACCCCTCGTGTCTCCATGTGTCGTTTGGAGCCCTAGTGAGCCCCGCCAGGCCTTCTTGCGATTTTCAGAGCCCTATCCTGCTTTGTGTCTACATTGAAGCATTTCAAGCCCTGTTGAGCCCCCTTGTATCTTTAAATATCGTTTGAAGTCCTAATGAGCCCTCTTGTGTCGTCAATTATCGTTGGTATCCCTGGTGACCCCCTTCTGATTTCTCGAGGTTTCTGGAATTTTCGAAAGCTCGCTTGGTTCCCTTCTCAGGTTTCTTGGAGCCCTATGTGACACCCCTGTGTTTTCGTTTCATTTTTAGCCCTGCTGAGCCCGCCCCTTTTTTCCATTGCTTTAGTCTTCAAAGCTCTAGCTAGCTCCTGTGAATCTTTGTGTGTTGGTCGATATCCTACAGGGCCCCCTTGTCTCTCCGAGTACTGTTTGGAGCGCTAATAACCCTCTTGTGCAGTCAATTATCGTTTGCAGCCCTGGTGACTTCCCTGACTTCTTGAACCATCAGGAAATTGAAAAAATGTATTGTGCATTCTTAGATTTCTCAGAGTCCTATTTGGCCTCCTGTGTCTTTATGTTTCATCGGGAGCCCTGCTGGGCCCCTTTTTCATTGCTTTAGTTTTCAAAGCTCTAGTTAGCTCCTGTGAGTGTTGCTGTGTTGGTCAAAGTTCTACAGGGCCCCCCCGTGTCTCCAAGTGTCATTTGGAGCCCCAGTGTGCTCCGCCAGGCCTTCGTCCAATTTTTAGAGGTCTCTCCTCTCTTGTATCTACATTGAAGTATTCCAACTGAACTCCCTTGTATATTCAAGTATAGTCTGGAGCTCTATTGAGCCCCTTGTGTCTTCAAGTATCGTTTGCAGACCAGGTGACCTTTTTCTGATTTCTCGAAATTTCTGGGATGCCAGAAAGCTCATTTGTGCCTTATTAGGTTTCTCAGAGCCCTATATGGCCCCTCTATGTCTTCATGCTTCATTTGTAGACCTGCTGAGCCCCTTTTCACATTGTATCAGTTTTCAAAGCTCTAGTTAGTTCCTGTGTGTTTTTATGTGTTGGTGGAAGTCCTACAGGCCTCTTATGTCTCTAAATGTTGTTTGGAGTCCTAGTGAGCCTTGTCAGGCCTCCTTTTCAGAGCTCTATCCTCCCTTGTGTCTACATTGAATCGTTTTAAGTTCTGCTGAGTTCCCTTGTATCTTCTTAGAGTCCTAATGAGCCCCCTTGTGTCTACAATTATGGTTTGGAGCCCCGGTGACCCCCTTCCGACTTCTCGATTTTTCTTGCATCTTAGAAAGCTCCCTTGTGCCTCCTCAGGTTTCTTGGAGCCCTATTTGGCCCCCCTGTGTCATTTGTAGTCCTGTTGAGCCCATTTTCAACCTGTCTAAGTTTCTGAGCTCTAGTCAGCTCCTGTGTGTCTTCATGTGTTGATCGGAGCCCTATAGGCCTCCCTGTGCCTCTAAGTGTAATTTGGAGCCCTAGTGTGCCCATCAGTCCTTCTTGCAATATTTACAGCCCTATCCTTTCTTTATCTACATTTGAGTGGTTTAGGCCCTGCTGAGCACCCTTGTGTCTTATAATGTCGTTTGGAGCCCCATTGAGCCTCTTGTGCTTTTTGTGTTATTCGAAGCCCTATCTAGCCTTGTGTCTACATTGTGGCGATTTAAGCTCCGCTAGCCCCCTTGTGCCTTCAAGTATCGTTGGGGACTCTGGTGAGCCCTGCCAGGTCTTTTTGTAATATTCAGAGCCCTATCCTCCTTTGTGTCTAGGTACATTGTTGGATTTCAAGTCCTGCTGAGCCCCCTTGTGTCTTGAAGTGTCCTTTAGAGCCTCAATAAGCCCGGTCATGCGGTTAAATCGAACTGCATAAATCCAACTCCGGAATTTAATTCAAGTCCCATAAATCTCAAATTAAATCTTGAATTTTTAATTTCAAAATTTCCATGCATTAATCTACCATTAGTAGGTATATTTTGAAGTCTGTAATAAAACCTTTGAATAAATAAAACAATAAAAACACAAATTACTTGCCCTGAAACAAACCAGTTTTTGGAGCTTAGAGCCGTCAGGCCATGTCCTTGTCAAAAAATATGTTGTCTATTGCGCAAGCGTCTGATTATCAGTTTATGAATAATCGCCAAACACTTCAAACCGTCCACCGTCCACGTACTGGTTGGCGAGCTTGATGGAACAAAAAACATTAAACTTCTCACCCTAGTCAAAAAAAAAAACTAGACTAGTCCGAAAACTGATGGAAATCTAATTATCATATTGCGCACACTCCCAACGTCCGCGGACTGTCGACGACTGCTGATGGGATAAAACTATTATCGGCAGGTATTCGACCTGAGACGTCTTTCTTCTCGATCTTGGCAAATGATTTTTCATAATTGATAAAAGTAATAATTGAAAATCTAAACGAAATGGAAATTTGGCGAACAATCCGAATTAAAATGCGCTCATCATTTCAATCCTCAAAAAACCCTCCCGTATGAATTACAGCAACGTACATTATGATCCTATCTCACTGCACGTACTCCAGCAGATGAACAGATGATATAGGTAAGCAATTTGCCTTATGCAGTTAGAGGATGTTACGCCTTGGTGGTGCGAATGGTGCGATGTAACTTCTAAAATGTCATCTAAATCTTGCGAGGTTCTGCCTGACTGCTGATTTTTTCACTAGAACAATTACTTACGTGGTCCCTTGATTTTTACTGTGAATAAAATCAGACTTTCACGGTGATGGGTGGTCAGAACTCCAAACTGTTAGGGATTGATGGATTTTCGTCCTGTCACGCCACACCTACGCAAACGGTGACAGCCCGGACGGCGGCGGCGGTTAATATGCGATATTCAGCGGCACGAGTTGCGCTGTAGGTTCGCAAAGCTAGGGGATGGAACTCATGCGTCTGCGCGAGCTAGTTAAAGTCAAAACCTGCAGATTTTCAGCCATCGATTTAACAAAGGAAAATAGATGACAAGAAACTCCTGACTTCCATGCTAGATTATGTGGAATGATGTTGTCCATGTGCATTGCTGTCGAAGAAATGAATTCCGCGCGTAGTGTTCCGAAAAGAACGAAAAAGCCGTTTTCAGTGTATAACTGGTTGCCTAGAAGGTGATGTTTTTTGAGAACACACATGAAATGGAACTGTAATGTTCTTTTCGTACGGTTTTTGCAGCCAGGCACTAAACAAACTGCCCGTCATTTTTGAAGAAAAAAAACAGAAAACACAAAACCTCTGATATATTATACATATAACCCGATAAAATTTTAGTTACCATTTGTTTACATGCAGTTTCATGCCACTGACAAACAGGACGGCAACCGTAAGGCAGAGAAGAATACCAGAAGTAGGGCGGTATTTTCAAAAACACACCAACTGATAAACACGTTACCATATTTTCGCTCATTGTGTATCTAGAACTGATCCATCATTGCTGGTCTTGAACACAATGAAAGATCAAGAAACACTCTTTTTTCCATAGCTTATTTGAAAGTTTCATTTCCAGCCGTTTCAATAATAGACAATGTTGAAATTACGCTTTTTACATGTGTTAGCATACGGCACTATTCTCAAATCCCCTAGCATGGTTGCGCCAGCGCAGAAATGGCACTGAATTTCGCCTATTGGGGTGCACAGTGTAGCTAGAGTTTATGTTTGGTATGACTTATGCTAAGAAATTGAAAAGAAATAAGTAGATGATAAAATGAGTGAACGCAAATGATTATTAATAATTAGAATCTATTACAAAATTTCATCCGAGAGGCAAAGTCATCAGTTTTATTTGTTGAAAACTAGGTGGACACGTGGGCTACGCCCCACGCTTCTTCTGGTAGAATATGATAGGTAGTATATACAGGGTGTAACATAAATACTGCGAAAGATTTCAGGAGGTGATTCTTGAGATTATTTCAAGAGAAAAAGCTCATATGAACGTGCGTCCGAAAATGCTTACCCGCTGAGTTATACTATTGTTACGAGCGGCGATCCCGTGCATACTGGTAAACACGCGATCTTTCTGGACTCTTCCACAGCCGCAGTGTACAAATGCACGGAGCTCTAGATATTTCTAGAGTAAACTCGATGGCATTGAAATACGTGGAGACCCAATGATCAATCGAGACACATCTGTCCATTTTGGCGGAGGCGCCGGTTCCAGAGCACGGCAGAATTATACGGGGAATGTGTGTGATTATTCAGGAGTGGTCTAGGAACCGCATATGCCGGTCCACTATGGAAATTGCTGGAAGATGACAGAAAGATCGAGAACGCTAATCGGAGGCATATAAAACACCGTCCAACAGTGCGGCAGGCAGTATTGAATTGGAATGCGAAGTGGTAACGAGTGCGAAACAAGCGAAGTACCTGCGATATAATTTCAAGTAAAGTGCTCAACAATGAAAGTGTTACAAAGCAAAAATTCACCCAATTTTGAACCGCTGTAACTTTTGATTGGCACAAACGATTCTGATTCTGTTTTAAGTACTGAAGAGCTCAATCTTTTGGCCATCTTTTTTGTCAATAAGGAATCCATAGAGCCCTTCATAAAATGTCTACAGGGTGATGAACAGAGCAGTGCAAAATTGATGAAAGTTCAACATACCCCCGTTTTCGTTAAAAAATTTTTTCGGGAGTATCAACACCAAATTTATGAAGAATGATGTGTTCCCTCGAAACGGTTTTTGAAATTTCGGGATTCCAGTCGAAACAGCCAAAATGTGGTTTTTTATTGTGAATACTGTATATTATTCCTGAAGCAACGCAAAAACATTAGAACTTTTCATATCAAGATGACGCCACTTGGTAGGCTTGTTCACTGAACAATTCTGAGCAATTTGACTTGCAAAACGTTCCTATTGTCTAGTGTAGGGGTGAAGAAAAGCCCAGTGGCAGTGTACTTTTTGGTACTACTCCTAAAATTCGAGTTTTTAGCATTAAAAAAAGGTTAATTTTTACTCTCTTTAGTCAACATGGGACTACGTCATTAGAATTAGATTAACAACATTTCCGCCATTTTGGAATTTTTTGCCTTCACCTCAAATTTTAAAACATAGGCATGTTTGGCATCATTTCTTGAAATGTTGGTCCCCTAAATGGTATTCTGTTAATAAGATCTGTCTATCTGTTTGTTTATCTGTCTATCTGTTTATCTATCTGTCTCTTCCCAAAAAAATATTTATAGAATTTTTAACCCCACCCCCCTTCTTCCTGGAATTCTCTGAGTGTCCAATTTGATATTCTTGACCTCTCAATTCTTTTCAATGCAGTCAACGTCATCCTGCATAGCATCGGAAGAGATAATTTTCTGTGGAAAAAATGCCACCCAAATTTCACCCTTTCGCTCCCCCCACCTCATCTCAAAAATCTAAAAAGGCAATACCTACTTTGTGATACATCAAATTGAAGGAAATTAAATTCTCTCCATGAACAAAATTTTTTCGAACTTTTTAAAACCCCCATTTTCCTCACCAAACACCCCAAATGTCTAATTTATTTGAAGAGGGGTTGAAAATTTCAAAAAAAATTGTTTTCGGAAGGAGAATTCAATTCCCTTCAATTTGATGTATCACAAAGTAGGTAGTGTTTCGTAAAATTTTGAAGCTGAGGTGGGGGAGAGCCAAGGGGTCAATTTGGGTAGCACTTTTTCCACCGAAAATTCTTTTCTTCGATGTTTTCTATGATGACACTGACTGAATTAAAAACAATTGAGAGGTCCAGAATTGAAAATTAAACAGTCAGAGAGTTTTTAGGGCGAAAAAAGGTGGGGTTAATATTTTTGTAAATAATTTTTGCAGAAAGACAATTTAAATCTCTTCAATTTGATGTATCGCAAGGTAGGTCATGTCATTTGAAATTTCAAAGTTGGGGTGAGTGGGGGCGAGGGGGCTCAAGATAGAAATTTGCCAATTTATGTTTTAGATGTCTCATTTGATATGAAAATCGACCTGTTTTTTCTCGAAGAAATATTCACTAGGAATAGGGAGTTATTGCAGGTGGATAGTTTTCAAATGGTCACCCGGTGCAGTATTCACAATAAAAAATCACATTTTGGCTGTTTCGACTGGAATCCCAAAGATTCAAAAACCATTTCGAGGGAACACATCATTTTTCATAAATTTGGTATTAATACTACCAAAAAGATTTTTTTGCGAAAACGGGGGTATGTTGAACATTCATCAATTTTGCACTGCTCTGTTCATCACCCTGTAGAAAATTTATGGGGAGCTCTATGCATTTCATATTGACAAGGAAGATGACCAAAAGATTGGGCTATTCAGTACTTAAAACAAAATCAGAATCATATGTGCCAATCAAAAGTTATAGCTGTTCAAAATTGAGTGAATTTTTGCTTTGTAACACTTTCATTGTTGAGCAGTTTAGATAATTGTTTGACGTGTATTTATTGTAGTACGCAGAAATAAACAGTGTGTGTTTTAAAACGATCGTCTCAATTATATTCGAAGCCGTACGCGAGATATCGTAACACTATACCCCCTCAAAGTTGGGACCTTGAAGAAGGTTTTTTTATTTATTATCTCCGAAACTGTCCAACGTAAGATAACAAAATTTACCACATTTACTTATGTTTCATGCTTAATAAGATAGGGTACAGATCATTTTGAAAATTTCACCAGAGAGGGGTTAAATCTGGGGGGTTAGGGATAAAAATTACCCTAACCTTTTTGGTTTTTTTTTTAATTTCGATGCAAAATTGTGAAATTTTGAAGCTTTCTACGGTAAAAAAGATACTATTCTTCAACTTCGATAAGATGCACCGTTTTCGAGAAAAATCTATTTCAACATTTCAATGCATTGCTCTGAAATGTGAGTATTGCAAAATGCCATCTTTTTGCCCCCATGTCATTGAAAACAAATTGATTCCCGGTTCAAGATAACCGTAAAAACTTGTTGATAATAGTGATAACTTGAGCCGATATGTGTTCGTTTCTGCAGAAATTTTAAGGGACCCGATTTTTCTTGAAACACTGGCATTTCAAACTTCCAAAGAGTCGAAGATCGAGGCCACGGAAAAGTCGGAGGATTCGTAAAATAGGATGCACGAAACAGAAACGAACGCACACATCGGCCAACACCAGTTACAGCTTAGGAGGTCTGGGCGCACATCGAACACTTTCACTAGGTACCAGAAATTATTCTTTTTGATGAAAATTTCAAAAAAAAACTGTGAAAACAAAAAAAAAATTTGTAAACTTTGATTACGAAATGTCAATTCATTCTGAAACGAAAAAAAGCGGCGTAATTTGAAATCCAAGCAACTTGACTCTTGTGAACCAAGATTCGATTTTATTTGCAATTAAATCGCTACAAAATAGAGTGGAAGTTCTAGTAGTGGAAAAAATGGTATAAAAACCACGTGCTGTTATAGCCTTCGCGCCTATAATGGCTTACTTCTCTACCTTGGTATACACCTTGGTATATGTTATAAGTTGCGAAGCTCACGTGCATTCGAGAGCACACGCGGTCCTTCTATCTAGACCATTCGAACACAGTGTTACTAGTTGCGAAGCTCTAGTACATTCGAGGGCATGGGCGTAGGCTCTGCACCGTTCGAAATTACGTGGAGATATCAACAGGCGGGTAGGGCACATCAGCTCAGTTGGCGGAGGCGCCGCTCCAGAACACGCTGGTAATGCACGCAGTAAAGGTTGCACTGTTCGAGAATCACCGCGAATGTAGTAGCGGCGGTCAATGTGGAATTTGCCAGAAAGCCGGTGAAAAGTTCCAGAGTTACAGTCGGAGTATATAAGCTCCGATGGGCCGACCGACAGACCTGTTCTAAATCCAGAGCGACAACAGCGAGACCCATAACAATAATATATCATTTTTGACCTGTTGAAAATAAATCCAATCATTATTGGTTTTCAGTGTTCATGATTTTGGACCAAGCTCAGCAATATTTGCGTGAAGTCCTACGCATATCGACAGCTGAGTGTCAAGAGGCCCTACCTTCTCAAAGACCAAGAAAGACAGTCAAAATATTAAAATTAATAATCACTACACTTCAGCCAACTTTGGATGGAATACTCTTGAAATTCAATAATTTCTGAAAACGGTTGGTTTTTATGAAATAATCGTGAATATTTCAATTGTTTTTCTTGGTTTCTGAGAAACGTCTGATGTGGGTTAGGGCTTTTGCCAAGTCAAGCGTCGAATATGAAACAAGTGAGTATGCCTTCACGTGCGTGAGTCTCAGTAGCGCATTTTCTCAAAGAGGCATATTGTGGACGTAAAGAAGTTTGGTTGAAGGAGAAACACCATTCCGTGCCCGCCCACTTTCTTCATTCGAAACTCATTGTGATATTTTGTTATCAGAATGGAGTACTTGCCAATGAAATAGATTTGAATGAAAATTCTTTCCCTCATCAATATTTTTTTGTTTGAGGGCGGGAGCTGGGAGCGGCGACTAATCAACAGTAGTCTATTCTTTCCCATTTTTAGTCGGCTATCCAAATAGCGGAAGAATTAGATCGTTATGTCTTCGGGTTTATGTTTTTCATTCATCTCTCACTTTGAGGGCAGCGTGTGGGGGCGGCAGCATTCGGCAAAGTAACTGTTGCACAGTTTGCGTTGAGAGTTTCTAAATGTAAGGGAAATATGACAATCAGTGAAAATTGTGAAAGTTGCATTTTTGTTTTTTGGAGGCGGCAGCTGGAGGCGGCGGCTAATCAAAAGTGGCCTATCTTTTTCCAATTCCAGTCAGCTATCAATATAGTGAAAGAATTAGATCGCTATGTCTTCAGGTTCATGTTTTACATTCATCTCTCACTTTGGGGGCGGCGTGTGGGAGCGGCAGAGTTTGGCAAAGAAATTCTTGCACAGTTTGAGTCAAGAGTTTCTAAATGTTCGAGGTAACATTATCAGCTGAATCAGTGAAAATTGTTGAAAGTTGCACTTTCTCTTTGGGGGCAGAAGCTGGAGGCGGCGCCATATCAAAAGTAGCCCATCCTTTCCCATTTTTAGTTAGCTATCCATATAGCGAAAAATTTAGATCGCTATGTCTTCGGGTTCATGTTTTTCATTTATCTCTTACTCTGGGGGCGGCGTGTGGGAGCGGCAGCGTTCGGCTGAGCAAATGTTGCATAATTTGAGTTGGCAGTTCCTGATGTTTAAGGGAACATCTCAATCAGTAACATTTGTGAAAGTTGCACTTTTTATCGTTTGGGGGCGGAATCTGGGGGCGGCGACTAACCAAAAGTAGCCTATCCTTTTCCATCTTTAGTCAGCTACTTATATACCAAAAGAATCAGATCGCTATGTCTTCGGGTTTATGTTCTTCACTTTAAAGTGATTGGGGGCGGTTTTTAGCAGTTTTTTCATGTCGGCGGCGCATATTGGAGACGGAATGTTTCTTGGCTTACGTTTATAAGTGGCAACTATGTATTATTCAAAAAATGAGAACACCAGAGCATCAGGTCTGGTAGAAAGTGCAATATTACGTTATTTCAAGTTTATCGGGGGCGGTTTTCTCTATGTTGGCGGCGCAATATGGACATCCAATATAGCCTAGCCCTCCTTTGGGAGTAGCAGCTATGTAACAGCGAAAAAATTAGAAAGCTAGGTCGTCTAGTTTGGGAGGAGTTCGAGGAACGGACGGACGAACGGACGGACAAAGCGGTTGCAATAGCGATTTTCATCAAGATGGAAAATGCGCTAAAAAACTGGATAAACGAAAAAATGCTAGTTCAGGTGGGTTCAGTTGGATCTATCAGGGTCAGGGATCCAACTGATCCAAGAGCAACAAAATTGGCAGGGGAATTAGCAGACTTTATTGCTTTTATATCCTTTTTGCATTATAACACTATAATACACAAACAAACAAACAAAGCACAAAATTAGATACTATAATTTCATCTACGATTGAAGATAACAGATTTAGCGCAGAAGTGAGTGAAACTACATAGAAACATTTTTCACTTACACGTTTAGCATTTCGTGAATCGTGGTGAATATTAGGTACACTAGTAAACTATTTAGTACACATACTGCAAGTCTGTTCGGTCGGCTACAAAAACGCACCTGAATGACACGAAAAGTTTCGAATGAATAATTTTGATACAGCATAATTAATAATACAATGAAATTTTTGAATTGTTCACTTCCGTCGATTGCAAATGTTTTACATCGCATTTCACTCACTTCAATACAGGCATACCTATTACTAAGAAAAGAAGGAGTATGTATAAATATTCGTGTTATTATTGATAAGATTCGGGATAACATGGCAAAATATATTTGCGAAAATAATTTATTAGAAGATTAAGGCGGCCTGGAAATATTGGACGATAAAATCGCAATTCATTTGCATATTTTTCATTGTAAATAATATAATATATCGCTGTTATTTCTTTTAATAGTGCGACATTTATGTCCCAGAAATATTTCAGATATGCTAGATAATTAACCTGGATTTACCTTAACATCGTTTAAATTGCCCTTATATTTTGCACATAAATAAAACTGCTAACCTGATCGTCAAGCTAGAGCTGCCATAAATTCCCCAAGCAAATTATTTGTGATCAAATACCTAGGTGTACAGAGTGGGCCAATTTGGACTACATATTACATACCGGGTGATCATTTGAAAACTATCCACCTGCAGTAACTCCCGATTCCTAGTCAATATTTCTTCGAGCAAAAACAGGTCGATTTTTATATCGAGGGGGGCATCTAAAACATACATTGGCAAATTTCTATCTTTAGCCTCCTCGCCCCCACTCACCGCAACATTGAAATTTCGAATGGCACTACCTTCCTTGCGATACATTAAATTGAAGAAAATCAAATTCGCTTTGTGAAAGGAATATTTTCAAAATTCTCAACCCCACCCCCTTACTCCCTGAATATTCTCCGAGTGTCCCAATGATTATTCTGCTGGACCCCTCAATTCTCCCTAGTTTAGTTAGCATCATCCTAGATAGCATCGAAAAAGAGAATTTTCGGTGGAAAAAGTGCTACCCGAATTCATATCATTGCTCTCCCCAACCTCAACTTCAAAATTCAACAAAATACCACCTACTTTGTGATATATCAAACTGAAGAGAATTGATATCTGTCTGAAAACAATGTTTTGAAATTTTCAACTCCTCTCCCATTAAACTGGACATTTGGAGTATTATAGGAAGGAATAAGGGGTTTTAAAAAATTTGAAAAAACTTTGTACTGGGAGAGAATTCAATTCCCTTCATTTTAATTTGTCACAAAGTAGGTGTTGTCATTTTGTATTTTTAATGTGTGGTGGGGGGGAGCGAAGGGATGAATTTGGGTGGCACTTTTTCCATAGAAAATTTTCTCTTTCGATGCTGTGCAGGATGACGTTGACGGCAATGAAGAGAATCGAGAGGTCAAGAATATTAAATTGGCCACAATTCAAGAGAATTTTAGAAAGAAGGGGTAGGTTGGGATTAAAATTTGTATAAATATTTTTTAAGAAAGAAAACCGATTTTTGTTCAATTTGATGCATCGCAAAACAGGTGGTGTCATTTGAAATTTCAAAGTTGGGGTGGGTGGGGGCGAGGAGGCTCAAGATAGAAATTCGTCAATGTATGTTTTAGATGGCCCACTCGATATAAAAAATCGACCTGTTTTTGCTCGAAGACATTTTCACTATGAATTGGGAGTTATTGCAGGTGGATCGTTTTCGAATGATCACATGGTATGAGAACTCTGCAACTATTGAGGAGAAACTCAGTTTCTCACTTGATTTTTGGTAACTAACCTCCGCTTTATTCATTAATTTTTCATTTATTCTGAGTTATTTTAGTCACACCCACACCATGTATTTGTTGTTTTAAAAGTTTTTATCTTGACAATTGTTTCGAGGAAACCCTTATCGTCAGAAAACTGTTGAATAAAGAAAATACTGGATACAGGCGAGAGAAAATACAATAGTACAGGCTTACCTATTTGAAAGATGTATGAATTTCTTGTTTGTAAAAGGTTTTCAGTGAAATTGGCAGTAAATTGACAAAATTAAAAATATGACATGAGAACCTGTACTATTGTTGAATATGAAGGTGATTATAAAGGTGAAGAGGTATCAACGATTTGTCAACAATACTTGTTGCGTTGGTACTAGAAGAAGCACTTTGAAAGAACGGATCAGCTACTTTGATCTTTGATGTGTATTTTTGAATTGCTTTGACTAAAATTAAGAATGTTTTTTTACCTACAAGGAATTCTGTTTGTTTATTAACACTGTTTCTTCTAGTATTACATAAAGATTAGTTTTCTCTGGTGATTCTAAAAGAAATCTTCTTCTGTATTTATATTCCGTTTGTAATATTTTGAAATATCTGTCTAAATCGAGGTCTAAATTGAAATTATGGTCAATTATCAAAATAAAAACTTTTAAAACAACAAATACGGGGTGTGACTAAAATAACTCAGAATATATACCTACAACGCCACAGATGGATCATTTCTACATTAATATTGATTACTCATGTTACACAGCATTAGTTCAGTTTTATTCTAAAATGGTTTACAGTATTGCGGGAAGAGTTTTGAAATGGCCACCTCTTTTCAAAATGGTGAGTGCGGAAATCGTGCAACAGATTCATTCAATGAACACCATCTTGGTGTCGTCCTGGTGAACAGGACTTGGTGGCGAAGTTCCGAGAAACAGGATCAATAGCGAACAAAAAACGGATCTTTGGACCTGAACGTCAAAGTCCGGCCAGCAATGAAGTTGCTGAGGCAGGAGTTTAAGGGCAAGTTTTTGCTGACCCAACGTTGAGCACAAGGAAATTAGCAACGGTAGCTAACATTCCCAGAACGACCATCTAACGGATCCTCAAGTCTCATAAATTTCGTCCTTACAAGATTCATTCAGTCCATGAATTAAATGAGGATGATTTTGACCGGCGACTGGAGTTTTGCGAAACTATGAGTTAACGAATACCTAATGATGACAATTTGCTTTTCAACATGTTGTTCAGACGAGTGTACGTTGTTTCTTAACTCAACAACTCCACCGTCACCAAGTGTCTCCCACGAATAGTACAGGAAAAATAGTAAAAAAATCGGCAAAACCTCGGAATAAATATGGACGTCATGAAAATTTGATATTTTGTTCAGAATTGAGTGCTCTACAACATATCCAAAATCGCCAAAAATCGCACCCGGGGGTTTTGAGTTATTGGAGGGGGGGTAAAAAATTGCAGGTAAAAATGGAGGGGATGGAACCCGTCAATCCATTGGATGCGAATACATTATAGTTCGACGTATCATATTCCTTTGATACCATTTTGGCACAAAAAGTGTCCATCATTGTTGAAGGGAAGTAGTGGGGGGGCGAAGCTCTGCTAGGTGGTCAATTTTGTTTTTCCGGACATGTAGAACCGATCACGACAAGTTTGGTATCTTTTCCGACTAAATTCAATCTCCTGAACTCGTATCCGATGTGTAAATTCGAATGAAAACAAGTTTGAACAAGTTAACTTTAGAAAACTAGTTTTTTCTTCGACAATTTTGACGAATTTTTGTTTTACTGTTAAAGGTGTTCATTTTTAGAAAATTTTCAGGGACCATTGAATTGAAGTGTATTCTCCACAAAAATCATCCACTCGATGTATAATTTTGTTTCTCGAGTTTAAGAAATCGATTTGAACTTGAGCCGGCACGGCGTGTCGTCTACTACTGACCAGAACATCACAGCATGCACCTTTAAATGAAAACACCTCAAACTATTGAAGAAATGACAACTTATGTTTGAAAATTGGAGGATTTGTGCAGAACTGAATTCCCTATAACATGAACAAAATCGCCATAAATCGCAATTAATGCAGGATTTCGAGTTATTCGAGGATGAGGATAACACTTTGACAGGATTCATACTCTATGAACTGTTACCTCTCCACTTAAATAACTCAAAACCCTGCAGTGCGATTCATGGCGATTTTGTTTATGTTATAGGAAGATCAATTCTCCACAGATCCTCCAATTTTCAAAGATGAGTTGTTATTTCTTCAATAGTTTGAGGTGTTTTCATTTAAAGGTGCATGCTGTAGTGTTCTGGTCAGTAGTAGACGACGCGCCGCGCCGGCTCAAGTTCAAATCAATTTTTTAAACTCGAGAAACAAAATTAAACATCGAGTGCATGATTTTTGTGGAGAATACACTTCAATTTAATGGTCCCTGAAAATTTTCTAAAAATGAACGCCTCCAACAGTAAAACAAAAATTCGTCAAAATTGTCACAGAAAAAACAAGTTTTCTCAAGTTAACTTGTCCAAACTTGTTTTCATCCGAATTTACACATCGAATATGAATTCAGGATATTGAATTTAGTCGGAAAAGATACCAAACTTGTCGTGATCGGTTCGACATGGCCAGAAAAACAAAATGGACCACCTAGCAGAGCTTCGACCCCCCACTACTCCCCTTCAACAATGATGGACACTTTTTGTGCCAAAATAGTATCAATGGGATATGATACGTCGAACTATAATGTATTCACATCCAATGGATTGACGGGTTCCATCCCCTCCATTTTTACCTGCAATTTTTTACCCCCCCTCCAAGAACTCAAAACCCCCGGGTGCGATTTTTGGCGATTTTGAATATGTTGTAGAGCACTCAATTCTGAACAAAATATCAAATTTTCAGGACGTCCATATTTTTTCCGAGGTTGAAATCTATCTTTCTTGCACTAGAAGTCCACACTCAAACTCTTCAAAAACTAAATGTATGGGCAGATATTTTCAGAGATCGTCTGGTTGGCCCATTTTTCTTGATGGTAACCTGACAGGAGAAACGTACTTGGAATTATTAGAAGATGTAGTTTATCCCTTACCGGTCAATATCATTAAAAACGATGACCGGCTACGTAGAAGACCATTTGATGTCCCAACAAGATGGAGCACCTCCACACTATGCACTGCGTGTTAAAGTTTTTGCACAGAGTTTTTCATGGACAATGGATTGGACCAAGAGGGTCTCTGGATTGGCCGGCCAGATCTCCAGATTCGACTCCCCTAAACTTTTTCCTGTGGGATTCTTTGAAAAGTGAAATTTACGCTACATAGTCAAGGTCTCTACAGAGTTGCGACAACGTATCGTCGATGAATGTCGTCAATTAACTTACCAAATACTCAAAAATGTTGTAAGGCATTTCGAACAAATTTATATTTTTGTTTGGAAGTTGGTGGCAGATAATTTTGCGCACTTGATAGATCAATAAACTTTGTTCTACTATTTTCCTTGTTTTTCTGCCAGACTCCTTATCAGTGCTTTTGACAGGAACTATATCTCACAGAACGTGACTTGCAATATGTCATTCGAAAGCCCTTGAAAAACTGTATTCAGAACAGTTCAAAGTATTTCTCTATGTCATTTGTCAAATAATAAAAATTGTTAAACTTCAAAACTTTGCCATTTTATTATTAAAAATCTATGCGATGGATCTTGACCAAATTAGGCAGGAAGCAACACAACAAAAGAATCAAATCAAGTCTGCAGTTGGAGTTCCCCACCATTTTCCGGACAGACGCTAAAAGTTCTAAAAATTTTTCCTGGCTGATGATCTCGGGCTTGGCTGTTCACTCGATTTTTGGCCTATTTCATATCCTTAGATCAAACCTGCGAGTATTGCTACATTATTGTATCTATGTCAAAACTGACAAACTGGTGACTGATGCAGATATCGGTGTGTCTTCTTTTGTGTCTTTTTGTGCCGTTCAAGGCAACAGTGGGTCCCGATCCCTCGCCCGATCCTCTATGTATTCAAATGTCGTTTGGGGCTCCGATAAGCCCCTTGTGTTTTCTGTAGCTTTTGCAACTCCAGTCTGCTCGACCATTTCGCGTATCCTTGCGAACTCTATTTTGTGTGCGTCTCCTTTGTGTGGTTCGGTACCAGGGCCACATGGTGTCCTCCTGCCGTTTAAAGCCCTGCTGGGGCCCTCACTTGTGCCGTTTTTACCGATCAGATTTTTTCGTCTCAGGCCAAAGCGGCGGCCTTGTGTCTCCTTGGGTTGATTGAAGCCCTGTCGGTCTCCTGGTATCTACGGGTGTCTCTTGGAGCCCCATTGAGTCCCCCCGTTTTTTTTTTTTAGTTCTCAGAACTCGTGTTACATCAGGTGTGGTTCGGCCTACCCTTCTGATGGTATCGAAAGCTCATTTCACATGTCGTTTGGGGCCTTAAATAGCAAATAGCCCCAGGTAAACCCGTGCACCGATTTTCACCAATTATTTTTCAAATAGGTAATTGGCTCTTGAACATTTTCCAATTTTTTCGAGTTTTTTCTAGTTGAAAAACAACATTTTTCCTATAAAACCAATTATTCTGACAGATGAGATTCTGCAGGGCCCTAAAACTTTTTGAACCGCCAAGCTATTTGATGTGAATACGCAAGCTAGTCGTTCTCGGATTGGTAATTTTAAATTTGATACGGAAGGAGCCTTATTCCGAGTCAAAAGTCTTGATTCTGAGAGAACATCATACATTTCAAGATGAGGTGCGTTCAGTCAGCTTATTTAGCCGCAAGCTTCAATTTTAGCCGTGAGCGCTGCATTGCTTATTGGCTGTTCTGAGGACGCTGGTTTATAAAAGCCAATGGGCGTCGCTGCGCTTGCGTCTAAAATTAAGACTTGCGGCTAAATAAGCTGACTAAACCCACCCAAAAGTCTGAATTTTAGATATAGTTGGTATTTCTGAGTTTGATAATGGAGAAAATGTCGAGGTCAAATCTGCATTCTTTAAGTGAAAGTTCAATCCAGGGTAATAAACTAACTGCGAATAAAATAGTAAATAGTATACATAACTCGCCGGAAATGCTTAACGCAGTTATTCTTGTCCTTCGTGGTAACGAAGCATTTCCGCCTCGATATGTAATATACTATCACTCTTCGAGCTTGCCCCAAAGGTTATCTTTGAAACTTTGTAACAGCGACCCATCCTGTAAAACAATAATTATTACCTGTCTCACTGAGATAACTTCAAGTGATCCTAATAATATTTTATCGCCACTATAATAATAATGAAATAAGTGAAGCATTTCCACCGCATGACTAGATGAAAGTTTAACTAGGTTGATCCTCATACTCCTATAAAATCTATAAGGTTGGGTGCAACAAAGTAACTGATAAGTAACTACATAAAGTAGCCAATTTTACTTTCTCAATTGCTAGTAGGTACATTTTTCCGACAAAATAACCTAATAATGTTTCACTTTTTACTTTACCAGTCCTTCCAGTACTTCAACAAGGGAAAAGGGGGAAGGGGGCTGACAGCTAGTTGTCCCGCACCTACCTGGAAAAAATTGGCTCGTGAAACTTGCAAGTATGCACACCCAGATGGTGTAGCGATCAGCCCGAAATTTTGCCGCGATTAAAATGAAAATCTCTCGAAAAAACATTGCCCGATGTTGGAAATTTTTGTGATGCTCGATAGAGTTATCTTTTTATTACAAGGTGCCATTCTGGATCACCCGATTTTTGACCTTGTGATATACGATATACAGGGTGAGGGTGACCGTGTCATAAAGGGGACCTTGATTGTAATCATTCCAAAAGTAGAAATGGACGACAAACAGTGGCCAAAAAGGTTTTTCAAATTTCAAAATGCTTCAAGTCATTTTTTTCAAATGGAACGCCCCCTACTCCATCACACTGTTCGATAGCTCTTTTTCCTCTTCATCAATTTTTGCCGGGGAGCCTCTACCCCTAAATTTGATAATTTCCAAGATAATCGATAATTTTGATAGAAAATAGGTGTTTATTAAAACTTTTCACGCCAGGCAGGCCATGGTGATCATCAACAAAAATGTCTAATTGACACATTTTGCTTGGCTTGATTTTGATACTAAGAACTAAGCAATTTTGGTGTGCTGATGGATTTTCTGAAGGACTCTGGCACTTTTGACCTAATCTAAAAACAGACCATCCCCTAATAACGTATGGTCCGGAAGTTTTGGGAATTTTTTTAAAAGATAATAACTTTTTTTTGATAGTTTTAATTTTGTAACTTAATATTGCAAAAACTAGCGTCATCATCAACAATTTCAAATTCGTATTCAACATATTGAAGATGAGCCATTATCTTTGATGGCTCTCAGTTTTCTTCTGCCATGTTCGATCATTCTCTGGACAACAGCAGGATTAATTTCTCAGAGCTCCTGCCTCCCAATGTACCGCAAGCTCGACCAATATAAGATTTTTGGTAAGTATTGAGCAGGATAGTATACGACAAGGGATGGGAAGCTGCGAATTAAGACCAATTACGGCGTCACATTTTTCAAGAACATTAGAGAATTTCGCTTTTGACAAATTGATACAAAAAATCATGGAACATGGCAGAAGATAATTGAGATCCATCGAAGATAAAGGGCCATTTTCAATATGTTGAATATGAATTTGTTATTGTTATATATGATGTCAATTTTTGCAATATCAAGTACGAAAATAAAGACTATTCAGAAAAAGTTATTAGCTTAGAACTATTTCCCAAAACTTTCGGACCATACGTTACCAGTCTAATACTGCAGACTCCCCAAGCATCTTCAAGCCTCTCAACATTTCCACTCATACTTTTTTCTACCAAGTCATAGCATTTTCTGGGAAATTAGAAACAGAAATCCAGGACAACCGGAAAACATCTACCTACCGCCCAGTGTTGTTGGACGACTTTGGCGAACAGACCGGTAAAACCCTGATCAGGGAAAAAGCGCAAACAGCTGGCGCTCAAACCAGTTTTGTGCCGGGTCGTCCGACAACACTCCAAAGTTTCCAAACCTGAAAACCAGAAAGTCAAGCAAAGACACTGAAACTCAAATCCAACCGTGGGTGCTAATAACCATGGAGTTGATGCACCCTAACAAGATTAAAAAAAAAAGTCTTTTTATTGAATAGCCACGCTAAATTTCAATCTGAAGTAAATGCTTCAAAAAAAATTTCGTTGCACGATGGAAAAAAAGAATTCAAATTGAGCATAGTGAAGCAGCTTTTGTGACTTCAAAAACGTTTAAACTGTCAAGTTGAGAGGTGGGTTCATCTTGACATTCAAGACCTATTCAGAACATGAAAAATTCGAAGAAACGACTATTTTCATCAAAATTATCGATTATCTCGGAAATTATGGAATTTTGGGGTAGGGTATCCCTAGTGGAAATAGCAGACGAAGAAAGAAGCTATCGAATGGTGAAATGAAATAGGGGGCATTCCATTTGAAAAAAATGACATGGTATTTTGAAATTTGCGAAGTTCGAAAAAAAAAATTTGCACATCCTGTATAACTGAACCTCAAGTTTTTTCTTATGAAGTTATTCAGTTTCTAACCGACTACCGTTGTGTCAAATTTCATTCTTGATTCCAAAAAACACGGCTTCTACGATTTTTCAAAATGAACCCGGAAATTACAAAAAATTTCAATTTTTAATTTTTAGGTGGTAGCGCTGCCACAAATTGAAAAAACAAAAATACGCTTATTCGAGTATAGAGCTTGGAAAACTAAACAAGATAATGAAATAAAAAATGGGGGACTTGAAAAAGTCATTGCTTTAGTTATAGCACAAAAAAGGAACAGCCTGTATAGTTGATAATAATTCCACGAGGTAAAACTTTTGAAATCAATAATTTTATGTATTACATCTTTTTCTCTATTTCGCAAGGTGAGGGTGCTAGGAAAGCCCGACGCACTGTTGCAAGATCCTGTATACCGGGTGATCATTTGAAACTATCCACCTGCAATAACCTGTAATAACTCCCGATTCCTAGTGAAAATGTCTTTCAGCAAAAATAGGTCGATTTTATATCGAGGGGGACATCTAAAACATACATTGGCGAGTTTCTATCTTCAGCCCCCTCGCCCTCACTCACCTCATTTTTGAAATTTCAAATGACATCACCTGTTTCGCGATACATCAAATTGAACAGAATTGATTCTCTTTCTAAAGAAGTATTTATAAAAATTTCAACCCTCCTTCCCCCTCTTTCCTACAATTCTCTGAGTGTCCAAATTTGGTATTCTTGACCTCTCAATTATCTTTCATGCAGTCAACGTCACCCTGCACAGCATCGAAAGAGAAAATTTTCTGTGGAAAAAGTGCCACCCAAATTCACTCCTTCGCTCCCCCCCCCCTCCTCACTTTAAAAATCTGGAATGACAATACCTACTTGATGATACATCAAATTGAAGGAAATTGAATTCTCTTCCTGGACAAAATTTTTTCGGAAGTTCAAAAACCCTCCCTTTCCCTCCTAAAATACTTAAATACCCAATTTCATGGGGGAAGAGCAAAGATTCCAAAAAAATTGTTTTCAGAAAGAGAATTGAATTCCCTTTAATTTGATGTATCTTGAAGTAGGTGGTGTTTTGTTAAATTTTAAAGTTGAGGTGAGGGAGAGCGATAGGGTGAATTTGGGTGGCACTTTTTCCACTGAAAATTCTCTTCTTCGATGCTATTCAGGATGATGCAGACTGAACTCAAGAGAATTATGGGGTCCAGAATATTAAATAGGACACTCGGAGTTTTTCAGGGAGAAGGGGGGTGGGGTTAAAAAGCATATTTTATTCCGAAAATACTTTATTCCGGAAGAGAATTTAATTCTCTTCAATCTGATGTATCCCAAGGTAGGTGGTGTCATTTGAAATTCCAAAGTTGGGCCGAGTTTTTTGTTTCAAGAAATATTGACTGGGAATCGGGAGTTATTGCAGGTGGATAGTTTTCAAATTCACCCGGTATGTATATTATGTATACCAGAAGCGGTCCACGAAGAAAAAAGAAAAATTGATGAACCCGTCATTCCATTCTTCAAATCTGAATACAAAAAAACTGTCAAAGTTATAGAGTATTTCATAGGGGCTTAGAGAACAATAATAAAATTCTTCATAGCCAACTTTTGTGACTTGTTTGATATTTTGACTGCAAAACTAAAGAGATTTCTTTGTTAGCCTTGCGAGGTTCTATCAAAATCCTCAAAATGCACTAAAACAGTTAAAATACGAAAACAGAACAAAAATTGACATTTAAAATTATT
Organism: Anaspis maculata; assembly: GCA_949128115.1. NCBI lineage: Eukaryota > Metazoa > Arthropoda > Insecta > Coleoptera > Scraptiidae > Anaspis > Anaspis maculata. Next base: position 48,640,292 of record OX421968.1, read on the forward strand.
TATTTTGTGACGGTATCCTTTGTCGGATGGCAAGACTATATTTTATAGAAAGGTGTTAATTTATTTGTATGAGATACAGAGTCGGTCAAGTCGCAAAATCTTCGCGTAATTTCATGACTATTCCAGATCATCCAAAAAGTTTCGAATATCTTTTTTAGTTTTTGAGATTATAAATAAAAATCAAATATGTGCAATATCTATTTTCATCGATAATTTGTTCATTATTCATCCGACACCTTTGAGACTAGCATATCTCTCTCTCTTTCTGACAGCTCTTTCCGAATCCATTTCTATTCGTTCTCTCAGTTTTCTTGGGGACGGTGTTGAATTGGTAAAATAAGCGTCCGAAATCCAAAAATCTGAAAAATATTTTTGGATTTTAGAAATACCATTGGGTTCAAACCAAAGTACCATGCGATCAACAAAATTCGGAATTGGGGTAGGCTGTGCCTTGGTCGAAAGCAGCTGGACATCGTGGAATTTTACCGGGTCACAGCCTACCCCAATTCCGAATTTTGTTGATCGCATGGTATATCCTTGTAGCTTTCGAAAGAGACCAAAATGGTAAGAATCCGTCTAAGAATAAACCCACATAACAGGGATTGATTTCGCAACGCTTATTATACCAATACAAATCCGTCCTTGATGTTTTTTATTGGCAAGATACGACTATGAACTTTGTTTTTTCTTATGAACGCAAATTTCCTGTTTGGCATTGTTGAGTGGCATTTTTAGCGCATTTTCCATCTTGATGAAAATCGCTATTGCAACCGCTTTGTCCGTCCGTCCGTCCGTTCCTCGAACTCCTCCCAAACTAGACGACTTAGCTTTCTAATTTTTTCGCTGTTACATAGCTGCCACTCCCAAAGGAGGGCTAGGCTATATTGGATGTCTATATTGCGCCGCCAACATAGCGAAAACCGGCCCCGATAAACTTGAAATAACATAATATTGCTTTATATACAAGCGTTAAATAATACCCGTCACTTTTAGCACGTCGTCATGGGCGACGTGAAAAAATGATGATTCTGCGCATTCCTGTCATATTTTCAATAAATTCTGACATTTACCAAACATTTCAAAGACCATTGTAGATAAAATCCTGTACGATACACGGGTTAAAAGTGTCTTATTTTGTTCGCGGGGTTGCTCTACTCGCTAATGCTCGTTTCGCAAGCATCCCCGCTCACAAAATAATACCTGTCACTTTTAACACTCGTATCGTAAATAGCTATTTTCTACCAGACCTGATGCTCTGATGTTCTCGTTTTTTGAATAATACATAGTTGCCACTTATAAACGTAAGCCAAGAAACATTCCGTCGACATGAAAAAACTGCTAAAAACCGCCCCCAATCACTTCAAAATGAAAAACATAAACCCGAAGACATAGCGATCTGATTCTTTCGGTATATAAATAGCTGACTGAAAATGGGAAAGGATAGGCTACTTTTGGTTAGTCGCCGCCCCCAGATTCCGCCCCCAAACGATAAAAAGTGCAACTTTCACAAATGTTACTGATTGAGATGTTCCCTTAAACATTTATGAACAGCCAACTCAAATTGTGCAACATTTGCTCAGCCGAACGTTGCCGCTCCCACACGCCGCCCCCAAAGTAAGAGATAAATGAAAAACATGAACCCAAAGACATAGCGATCTGAGTTTCTCGCTACATGGATAGCTGACTAAAAATGGAAAAGGATAGGCTACTTTTGATATGGCGCCGCCTCCAGCTTCCGCCCCCAAAAGAAAAAAAGTGCAACTTTCAACAATTTTCACTGATTTAGCTGATAATGTTACCTCGAACATTTAGAAACTCTTGACTCAAACTGTGCAAGAATTTCTTTGCCAAACTCTGCCGCTCCCACACGCCGCCCCCAAAGTGAGAGATAAATGTAAAACATGAACCTGAAGACATAGCGATCCAATTCTTTCACTATATTGATAGCTGACTGAAATTGGAAAAATATAGGCCACTTTTAATTAGCCGCCGCCCCAGCTGCCGCCTCCAAACAAAAAAAATGCAACTTTCATAATTTTCATTGATTGTCATATTTCCCTTACATTTAGAAACTCTCAACTCAAACTGTGCAACAGTTACTTTGCCGAATGCTGCCGTCCCCACACGCTGCCCTAAAAGTGAGAAATGAATGAAAAACATAAACCCGAAGACATAACGCTCTAATTCTTTCGCTATATGGATAGCTATCTAAAAATGGGAAAGAATAGGCTACCTTTGACATGGCGCCGCCTCCAACTTCCACCCCCAAAAGAAAAAAGTGCAACTTTCAATAATTTCCACTGAATTACATTTTAATGTTACCTCAAAGATTCAGGAACTCCCAACTCAAACTGTGGAAAAATTTCTTTGCCAAACTCTGCCGCTCCCACACGACGCCCCCAAAGTAACAGATAAATGTAAAACATAACCCTGAAGACATAGCGATCAAATTGTTCCGCTATACAGGGTGTTCCAAAAAGTATGTGCCATACGTGAATGGCAGATGAAGGATATCAAGGCGAGTTAAGATCAAGAAGAGAAATTTTTTTATGGCGATCGGTCTCGAAGATACAGGGTGTTTTGTTCTTTGGTCACAATTTACAATAAGCGATATCTCTGGAGCGGTTTGATATAAACGAATGAAATTTACCTGTCACATTCCTCTGCTGGTACTTGATCAAATGCCATAGCAAGTAGAAAAAAAAATCAGGTCCGGACTTGGAAAAAAAAGTTTTTGAGTTTGCCTGTCAAAAAGTTCATTTTTTGAGCAGATTTCGGAAAAAACACTACCATATCTGGAAAGCTCAGGGAAAATGCTACAAGAGTGACTGTTCAATTTTCACGGCACACTCGAAATCATCCGACAAAGAAATTGAGAAACAACTCATACCAGTGTTACTATTCAGAGTGAAATTTTTATTAGGCGCAATAATGGATACAATTCGGTACGATCACTGCAGATTCTTCAGTTTTATCATATCTTTCACTAAGACTCGACATGCCTCACAAGGGAAGACATTTCTAAAAAAAATCTCGAGAAAACCAAAATTCTCGCCAGAGTTGGACTGTTACAGTTTCGTTCTTTGTTTCATTCAAATTTATTTGGATATGCAGAGTTCACAGATTTTTGTTGAAATTGTTAGCACATTTGGCCGGAATAATCAGTTTTCTTATTACCTTAGGTAATAAGTAGTAGGTACCTTATTTGACCATCATACAAAGAATTAAATGAGAGAGAGTTCCATCTATCATTTCTTATACCACAAAATATTCGCTTGTTTTTGTTATACCTACCTAGTTCACCTAGGTAACTTTATTTTTTTGGAACATTTATGGTTGTGTTGTCAGTTGTGTTACAAGTTGTTTGTTCGGTCCAAATAAATCTTCGCAAACAAAATGGCCAACCGATTTACAAACGCTGAATTCGCCGATATTATTTTCGTGAGTGGGTTCTGCGATGGCAACGGAAGATCCGCCAAAAAGGAATACGAGCTAAGATATCCAGGTCGCAGAATACCATATCGAAACACGTTTGGAAGAATTTTCCAATACAGTCGTGAACATGGGAGATTCCCCGGAACTGCTGTTGTAGCTGTACCTCCGAGAAACATCGAACGACCAAGAGTGGATGCCCAGGAAGAAATTCTGGAGATGGCAGAGGAAGATCCTTCCGTAAACACGAGGAGGATAGGACATGCCCTTGGTATTCCCCATGCTCGTGCATGGAGAGGATCAAAAAGCGAACGCTTGTATCCTCACCACCTGCAGAAGGTGCAGCGATTACAGCCAAATGATCCAGCCCCGCACGCCTCATCTTTCGCAGATGAATTGTGAATCATCCGCGAACTGTACCTCGGATTTTATTCACAGATGAGGCCTAGTTTACAAGGGACGGCGATACTAATTGCCGAAACTCGCACATTTGGGCGCAGGAAAATCCCCATGCTGGCGAGAATTCTGGTTTTCTCGAGATTTTTTTTTAGAAATGTCTTCCCTTGTGAGACATGTCGAGTCTTAGTGAAAGATATGATAGAACTGAGGAATCTGCAGTGATCGTACCGAATTGTATCCATTATTGCGCCTAATAAAAATTTCACTCTGAATAGTAACACTGGTATGAGTTGTTTCTCAATTTCTTTGTCGGATGACTTCAAGTGTGCCGTGAAAATTGAACAGTCACTCTTGTAGCATTTTTCCTGAGCTTTCCAGATATGGTAGTGTTTTTTCCGAAGTCCGCTCAGAAATTGTACATTTTGACAGGCAAACTCAAAACCTTTTTTTTTCAAGTCCGGACCTGATTTTTTTTCTACTTGCTATGGCATTTGATCAAGTACCAGCAGAGGAATGTGACAGGTAAATTTCATCTGTATATATCAAACCGCTCCAGAGATATCGCTTATTGTAAATTGTGACCAAAGAACAAAACACCCTGTATCTTCGAGGCCGATCGCCAAAAATTTTTTTCTCTTCTTAACCTCAACTCGCCTTGATATCCTTCATCTGCCATTCACGTATGGCACATACTTTTTGAAACACCCTGTATAGATAGCTGACTAAAAATGGGAAGAGATAGGCCACTTTTGATTAGTCGCCGCCTCCAGCTCCCGCCCCCAAACAAAAAAATGCAACTTTCACAATTTTCACTGATTGTCATATTTACTTAAACATTTAGAAACTCTCAACTCAAACTGTGCAACAGTTACTTTGCCGAATGCTGCCACCCCCACACGCTGCCATCAAAGAAAGAGATAAATGGAAAACATAAACCCGAAGACATAGCGATCTAATTCTTTCGCTATATGGATAGCCGACTAAAAATGGGAAAGAATAGACTACTGTTGATTAGTCGCCGCTCCCAGCTCCCGCCCTCAAACAAAAAAATATATTGAAGAGTGAAAGAATTTTCATTCAAATCTATTTCATTGGCAAGTACCCCATTCTGATAACACAATATCACAATGAGTTTCGAATGAAGAAAGTGGGCAAGGAATGGTGTTTCTCCTTCAACCAAATTTCTTTACGTTCACAATATGCCTCTTTGAGAAAATGCGCTACTGAGACTCACGCACGTGAAGGCATACTCACTTGTTTATTACCTTTTCTCAATTGTTTCACAACCCATAAAAATGATGATTTGATTAATTGAAAAAATTATTTTCACTGACACATTTTTCAATTTCGCCGCAAAAATAAAATTTTATAAAAAAAAAATATATAAATGCAAAAAAAGTGTGAAAACAAAACTATCCTACTGGTACTTGACGAAAATAGTGATAAAGAAAAGATAAAAAATGTCACAAAAAGTGATTCACAAAAACCGATTCCCTGCTCACGCCACTCAACACTTGCTAAGCTGCCAATAAGATTTGAAATAAAGGACTACATAATGTGCCCAGTTAACCAAGCCCATGTGATGCTAAACAAAAACCTGCAGAGGCACATCATCAACTGCCAAGATAATTACCCCCATTTCGTAGCTTGTTCCTTCAATTACATGCATAGGAGAGGAGCTGAAAAAGCGCGTGCCCGGTTGCCCCTCGTGCACAATAGTGCAGGTAACAATTGGGTACCCCCGAAGAGCAGTTTGACGAAGTCAACGACGTAGACTGTACCTGGTGGGCCATAAAAAACCGTGCTCGGGATTTTTCCTTCTAAAATTTTTATTTCGCCACCGATTTTATCGATCTTTACAGCATTGGCTAGCCAATTGAATAGGCTATCATTTCCGTATTTCAAAATGGCCGACATGCCAGAATTCAAGATGGCAAAAACAATTGAAAAAAGGCCTTCTTTTGTTCTCGTTGCTTTTTATTGAAAGTTACCGAGAAGTAAAAACCAATAATGTATTATGGAGGAATAAACCTTTCTTGTCAATTCAAGAATCGGGTCATCTGCTGAGGAGCTATTGCGAGTTGAAGCGAAGCCTACTTTCCGTTTTTTTCATTTCCGCATAATTAATCCAAATTTAGGTATCCTGCCCGCCAATCCGCCATTTGCTCGTTTCTCAACCGATTTTCTCAAACTTGGTATCAATGGCTAGCCAATTGGACAGGCTATCTTTTTCATATGAGAAAATGACGTACATATCAAAATCCAAGATGGCGGAGCAATTGAAAATAGAAATTCTTTTGTCCTTATTGCTTTAAAAAAAAATAGCAGAAAGTCAACATCAATAATTATTATGAAGGAATAGACCTTTCTTGACAATCCAAGACCGCAATCAATCAAATCGAGTCATCTGCTTAGGAACTACGGTGAGTTGAAGCGAAGCCTACCTACCGGTTCGTTATTCCCGCATAAATGACCCAAACTTAGAAATCCTGCCCGCCATATCCTTATTTTCCAACCATTTTTTTCAAATAAGGTATCAATGGCCAGCCAATTGGACAGGCTGCCGTTTCCATATAAGAAAATGGCAAACATGTCAAAACTCAAGATGACGGAACTGTTGAAAATGGGCCTTATTCGTCCTTGTTGGAATAGAAAAACGGAAAGTACGCTTGGCTTCAACTGGCCGTAGCTCCTTATCAGATAAACCGATTTGATTAGTTGCTGTCTTGAATTGTCGAGGAAGGTCTATTCCTTCATAATAATTATTGGTTTTGACTTTCTGCTCATTTTTATTAAGAAGCAATGAAGACAAAAGAAATTATATTTTCAATTGCTTCTGCCATCTTGGATTTTGACAGGTTAGTCATTTTGTCATATGAAAAAGGTAGCCTGTCCGATTGGCTAGCCATTGATACCAAATTTGAGAAAATCGGTTGAGAAATGAGCATATGACGGATTGGCGGGCAGGATACCTAAATTTGAGTCAATTAAAACTTCGCGTCAACTCGCAATAGCTCCTCAGCAGATGATCCGATTTTATTGGTTGTTGTCTTGAATTGACAAGGAAGGTCTATTCCTTCATAATACATTATTGGTTTTGACTTTCTGGTAACTTTCAATAAAAAGCAACGAGAACAAAAGAAGGCCTATTTTCAATTGTTTCTGCCATCTTGAATTTTGGTATGTCGGACATTTTGAAATGCAGAAATGATAGCCTATTCAATTGGCTATCCAATGCTGAAAAGTTCGATGAAATCGGTGGCGGAAAAAAGTTTTAGAAAGAAAAATTCAGAGCACGGTTTTTTATGGCCCACCCGGTAGATGTAGAGAATGTAGATTTTTTTTCATGTATTACGTTAGCAAATTACTTATGTTAATAAATTAGATATCAGATGACAGTCGGTTTCGTCAACTTTTACCAGTAAAAATAGGACCATTTATTTTCGATTATAATTTAAATGGCGAGCGTTACCTTGGAATGCTCCAGAACGAAATAATACCAGTATAGAGAGACGATTCCCCTATGTTACAGCGTTACAGCGAAAAAAAAAAGACCGCGCAAAAATTTACCGCGCGAAGATTTTACCGCGCAGTAATTTCACCGCGAGAAAAATTACAGCGCGGAAAAAGCCGCGCATGAAAATACACCACGCATTGAGTTGGCGCGCAATGATTTTACCGCCAAAACAACAAACTGCGGAAAAAACAACAGCGCAAAAGTAAATCGCGGAGGATTTATCACAAGAAACAGTAAAATGAACTTTGCTGCAATTTGAAAATGCAGCAACACTTGATACATGTTAGAAATACCTATCTTTAACTTCATACAATATTATGAGAAATGCTACGCATGTAACCAATCCCATCATTATCGGCATATCTTTCAATAAGCACCCCAAGTCTTGTATGATGTGATTTCTTCTGTTTTTTCGGTACTGGAATATCATCTCGATAAAACGTTTCATGTCCGCCTCAGTACGGTCTGGCAATAATGCGTAAATTACTGGAACACAGAATTCTTTTTATTGGCAGTGAATTGTGTATAGTTGCGGAAACAATGCAGGTGACTCGGCAGGTGATGACTTGAATTGTCAGACATGTACGTCAAACTCGAAGGTGTTGCAAAGATAAGGATTCTTGTCTTCTCCAGGGCCACTGTCGTACGCCAAAAAGTTTTCGTTTCCAGAAGTTTGATATCCCAAAGGTATGATTATTTCCCTTAACGACTGAGGATCCAAAGGATCAGCAGCAGGAATGTTGCCGTTCTTCTTGCGCTGCCCACGAATCATGTTCTTCATGGATGCAAAGCTAACAAACGTCCCAATACGGCGGCATGAGTGTTACTGCCTGTACTTCCAATTATGTCCTGAAGATTACCAAGGACTGCCAAGGGCTTGCCGTTTAATGTCGTTGACCAGTTCTCTAACTTTTACTTCCCTCACGTCGGTCGGCGGGATGATGGATGTTCAAATTTTTTCATCACTACGCCATCAACCATAAGTAACGCTATCCAAAGCAAGCTTTTGAAAAGTCTCCCAGTACAATTTCTTGTGATAAATCCTTGGCGGTTCAACTTTGCGCTGTTATTTTTTTCGCGGTTTATTGATCCAGCGGTGAAATCTTTGCGCGGTATATTTTTATGAGCGGTTCCTTCCGCGCTGTAATTTCTTTCGCGGTGAAATTACTGCGCGGTATAATCTTCGCGCGGTATTTTTGCGCGGTCTTTTTTTCGCGGTAACGTTGGTATACCTAGGGAGACTGTTCCTAAAGACAAAATGAACCATTTGTTCCAGCAGGACGGTTGTTCAGCTCACAGTAAACATAAAACGAGCAGTTGAAGAACTCTTGGCGCACACATACAGGCAATACAGGGTGTTTCAAAAGTAAGTTCCTAGTTATATGTCATCGGATTCAGCTTTCAAAAATATGAAGTTCACCGTAACTTTTGAACCGTTTAACCGATTTTTTTCTTCAAATTTCAATCAAAGGTTACTGAAGCAAGTCTCTGTCGACTACTGTCGAGCAATAAGCACGCGTTTCATTGAACATTTTCAGCTGAAAAGACAATAAAGGATACCCTCCCCTTTTCCTTCCTATTTCTCATCCTCCTAGTCATTTTTAAAAATGGTCCCAATTTTTGAATTCTTTGGTCAGTTAAAGGTGAAAAAGTTACTCCTTCAAATTCTCGATTAGATGCTTCATTTTCGAGATATTTGAGTTCAAAACTTCGAAAATCATCTTGAAAACACCACTTTCAAGAGCCTAGGAATTGAAATCCAAGAAAACTTATTTATTCCTACACTGCAATAAGTTTTCCAGATGTATTTTCGAAGTTCCGGATCCAACTATCTCGAAAACGAAGCCTCTAATCTAAAATTTGCAAGAGTAAGGGAGAAAAAGGGAAGGTACCCTCTATTATCTTTCCACATGAAAATGTTTGATGGAAAGCGTTGTTATTGTTCGATAGACTTATTTCAGTAAACTTTGATTGAAATTTCATTAAAATCGGTTGAACGGTTCAAAAGTTGAACGGTAAAAAAAGCTATTTTAAAAATTGAAATTGAAATTGAGAGGCCGTAACTTTTTTGGGGGCACTTCTTGCAATTCATTCTTATCGCAAAATTCATATTTTTGAAAGCTAAATCCGACGATATACAGGGTGTTCCAGTGATCTTGCACAATACTTAGGGAGGTGATTCCTCTCAGAAAGATAAGTCGGAAAATAGCAGTAGCATTTTTTCCTCAAGTGCTCCCTAAGGAAGTTACAGCCCCTCAAAGGTGCAAAGTGAAACAAAGTTATTAATTATTTGCTCAAGAACTGTCAAAGATACGAGCTTCAAATTGGATATTTTTGATAGACTCGTTCTATCCAAAACTTTTATTTCTCGTGCATTTTTTCCGTAAGATGCATTGTTCTGAAGTAAAAGTGAAAAAACCCGAACGTGCCTACAAAATTTTTCATCATAATCCCATTCCCCTAAAAATTTGAAGTTCCTACCTTTGACGGTTTTTTCAGCAAATAATTGAAAACTTTGTTTTACTGCGTACCATTGAGGGGCTGTAACTCCCTTAGAAAGCACTTAAGGAAAAAATGTTACTCTTACTTTTCGACTTATTTTCTTGAGAGAAATCACCTCCCGAAGTATTATGCAAGGTCACCGAAACACCCTGTATAGCTAGGTACTTACTTTTGAAACACCTTGTATGATCAAAGGATAACTGCAAACAATGGGCCCATTCCATGTTCCGCCCGATCACCGGATCTAATCCCTTGCGATTTTTATCTCTGGGCCATGCTAAAAATGAAGTTTACGGATTAGATCTCCCGCAAAATGTCAAAAGCAAAATTTGCGTCCACAAGAAGTAGGGATCGACCGATATGGATTTTTTGCCCGATACCGATATATGTATGCGATATTCATATCGGCCAATATGAATACTTTTGCTGAACAAAAACAAATAATGAGACATTTTAAAAATCAATACAAAATGAAAATTTGTCTTACCAAAATGTGACAAAAGTCAATATGACCAGATTGTAGGTATGGTTATGGATCAACTTACTTTGTGTACCAAATTTGGTCAAAATCCAGTACAGTAATTGAATTTGGAATTATAACATAAAAAATCATTTGTAAAACTCAACTTTAGATAGATAACGTATGGTCCGAAAGTTTTGGGAAATTGTTCAAAGCTGATAACTTTTTCTGAATAGTCTTCATTTTTCAACTTGATATTGCAAAAATTAACATCATATATAACAATAACAAATTCATATTCAACATATTGATAATGGACCATTATCTTTGATGGATCTCAATTTTCTTCTGCCATGTTCCATAATTTTTTGTATCAATTTCTCAAATGCGAAATTCTCTGATGTTATTGAAAAATACGACGCTGTAATTGGTCTTCATTTGCAGCTTCCCATCCCTTGTCGTATACAATCCTGCTCAATACTTACCAAAAATCTTATATTGGTCGAGCTTGCGGTACATTGGGAGGCAGGAGCTCAGAGAAACCAATCCTGCTGTTGTCCAGAGAATGATCGAACATGGCAGAAGAAAACTGAGAGCCATCAAAAATAATGGCCCATCTTCAACATGTTAAATATGAATTTGGTATTGTTAAAGATGATGCTAGTTTTTGCAATATCAGGTTACAAAATTAAAACTATTCAAAAAAAGTTATCAGCTTTTAAAAAAATTCCCAAAACTTTCGGACCATACGTTAGATAGACATTTATTAGGGAACCAATTCAGATTAGGTATTTTAACCTCAATATAACAATAAAATTAACAGAACAACAACATCAAAAAGATTCACATGAATACACAGCACAAGTCAAAAGTGGCTATCACGCCTGCCTCAGAGAAACAAAACAGTCACTGTAAAACATATCACAACATGTCGAGTTGTGATATGTTTGAAAGCCTCTACATATTTCCGTTTGACAAATATCAAGTTTTCATATGAACTCCCTGAAGATGAGTATCCACTCGGAATATATACTGGAGCTTTAAGAAAAGACAAAAATATGGTAGTGTTTGTCTGAAACCCCCTCACCAAAATAAGAGTACACACTACAGTATCTAACTGATGGAAGAATTTTTACTTAAAAAAAAATAAATGTAACAAGGCAGTTTTCAATTTTTAGTTGGTAGCACTGCCACACAATTCAAAAACAAAAATACAGGCATAAGACAGTTGAAGAAGCTGAATCCGAAAATGCAAAAAAAATATAGGGTGTTCCATTTAAAAAAATTGACGTTTTGTTGATCCCGTCAAAATGGGACACCTGTATAGCTGAAAATAATTTTAGGCTATAGATCTCATCAAACCATATAACTTCCTCGTTACATCTTTTTCTCTTTCTCTATCTTGAAGGGTAAGACCGCTATGGGATAATTACGCTAGGATGGACCACCCTGTATAATGGATTTTTATTAACATTGGAATACTACTGAAGATTAATTGATATTCTTCAAAAGGTTTTTCAAACATTTTGAATGTGGAGTATAGGTTGATGTTTACGTGGAATGGCTGAAAAGTCCTTCCATGTTCTGAAACTTCATTAAGAATGCTGCAAATTTCGTAAATAAAATTACATGGCACAATTGAACTGTCAGAAAAAATTTAGGATTTTTAATATTTTTGGTGGTGAGATTTTTTGTAAAAATATATTTTCAAATAACTGCAGATGATCTACTATGCCCCTGAATTTCAGCCGTTCCCTCAAAAAAGTGTATTATTTTTTTCAATTTTTTTAGTGGTAAAAAAAAAGTTTCGGTTAAATTTTCAAAACATTTTTTTCTACGTCCCCGTGCTTCAGCTCGGTTCAATGAATAAATTGACTTATGCGATGAAACAGTTGAAGTATCAAATTAGAATAGATAATTTTCGATTCTTTTTGGAAATAATGATTTAAAATGATACAAAACCCTAAAAATAACTCAGTCTTTGTTTTTTTCCTGATGAAGTTCCATTGCGCCATATAATTTTATTTGCGGAATTTACAGCATTTTACTTCCCCGACCCCCCACCAACATGTAAGGTTTATTCCTGCTCAGGGATCGACTTTTTTGGAAAATTATGTTGATATCATAAATTATTGTGATATCGAAAGTAGATTGGATAGAGCGTCGTGCAGGTCTATTTTCAAAGGCGACACAGTTCCGGTTTTCCGACTGTAATTTTCTCAAAATGAAATTTGCATATTCCGTGAATTTGAGAAAAACGCAATGCAAACTTCTACATGCGGTAGGCCCCACGAAATATCAATTTTAGGTGTAGACATGCTGTGAATAAAAGTTGGAGATAAGATTGAGCTAATTTTTGGAGGCAAAATTTTCGAAATCGGATCAACAGTTGCCGAGTTTTCCTCTCTGGAAAAACTGCAAATTTTCCAACGTTTTATTCCGTGGACCGATTTTAACCATTTTCACCTAAACAAGAGGTAACTGGTTCTTGAACATTTTCCAACAACTTTTTAATCTTTTTCTGTAATTCCAATTTCCCACCCTCGTTTCCACCCGAAGGGACGTTTCGAACAAAAATTTCCATAGGTTCCTGGATACTAGTCGGGGAAGTTTTGGGGTGACACAACCGATTTTTTATGTAGTTTCAGAATATGGTAACGAATTTTGTGAAAAACATTATACAGGGTGATTTTTTGCACGAAAAATTAGGGGCCACGATTTTTTAATCCGGCCCTGGAGTTTTTGGATTGGTCGATGTAGCAATGTATCAAGGGTCGTTGCTAGAACATACGTACAAAACTTCATTCGATTCCAGTTATCCGTTCCAAAGATACGGTCCATTCAATTTTCGACCAAAATACATAAATCACCCTGTAACTTTAAACCTGAAGAGGTTAGAAAATATCCGAAAAAAAATTAAAATTTTGACATTTGAAAAAATTATTTTTGTATTTTGGAAATGCCAATGGGCTCAAACCAAAGTACATCCTTGTAGCTTTCGAAAGAGACCAAAATGGTGGAAAACCGTCAAGGAATATACCCAGACGGATTGATTTCGCAACGCTTATTTTACCAATTATTGAACTCCGTCCTAGAAAGAATCTAGGGGACAAGCAAATTCAGACGATTTCTAAAATCATCATAACTTTTGATTCCCGTCAGCGATTTCATATCGGTTTTCAGTGTTCGATAGCCCAATCCTTCGTTTCTGTGCCTTGATCACGTCGAATACAAACAATGTTTTGTAAAGTTTCTACAGGGTGATCAATGGAACAGTGTAAAATTGCCGAAAAATCAGTACAAGCGCGATTTCCCAAAAACAATTTTTTATGCACTCCAATAGCATAGTTATGAAGACTGGTGCTTCAGCTCCAGGAAAGTTTTTGAATTTTGAAAATCGAAGGTAAATTGCCAAATATATTGATCATTTTGTGCCGCCATGTTGAACTTCCAATAAAGTGATCCGATTTCATTGAAACTTGGATCACACTCATGTCTGGTTTAAATAATTGGAATTTCAAGGTCAAATGTCTTTTTCGGTCACTTTCAAGCCGCCACATTGAACTTTTACTTTTATGTGAATGATTCGACTCTAGTGTGTTTCAAGTTTCATTCAAATCAAATCATTCATGTAAAAAGTTCAATATAACGGCTCGAATGTGATCGGAAGTGAAATTTGACCTTGAAATTTCAATTACTTGAACCAGATATGAGTGTGTTCCAAGTTTCAATGAAATCGGATCACATTCTTCTTTCTCGGAAGTTCAACATCGCGGCACAAATTGATCTTTGGAAATTCACCTTGGATTCTCAAAATTCAAGAACGTTACTGAAGCTGAAACATTGGTCATAGTAACTGGTGCTATTGTAATGCATGAAACATTGTTTTTGGGGAATCGCGCTCGTACTGCACTTTCGGCAATTTTACACTGTTCCACTGATCAGCCTGTAGCAACTTCATAAAACATTGTTCGTATTTGACGTGATCAAGCCATGGAAACGAAAGATTGGGCTATCGAACACTGAAAATCGATATGAAATCGCTGCCGGAAATCAAAAGTTATGGTGATTTTAGACATCGTCTGAATATGCTTGTCCCCTAGATTCTTTTGATGTGTGTAGTAGGTATGTGTGAGGAGCTTGTGGTGTGGTGGTCTTTATTTAAGTTTCGCAAAATCTTCAGCGGCGAAGAAATTAAAAGGAGAGGGGGCAAACTAATCTCCATTATCTCGGCTACTGAACACTTTCTACTAATTTCGCCAGTACCGTTTATAATTGCAATAATACAGGGTGTTACACTTTTTTTATCAATATTTTAGGAGATGGTAGAGCATCAAAAAATAAGTAGACCTTCTCGAAAAAATTTATATCGGAAACGCATTATAGCGGAGATAGAGGCTTTCAAAGTTGAGTTTTGAAAATTGTTTTTTGGTTATAGCTCCAAATTTAAACACTGGATTTTGACCAAATTTAGTACGCACAGTTAGGTTGATGCATACCTACAAGCTGGCCATATTGACTTTTGTCACATTTGTAAAAAAAAATTTTCTATTTTTCAATAATAATAATAATAATAAATGATATTTATTGAACTGTTTAGTTCAAAGGGCTATCGACCGAGGTCGTTCTTTTATTTTTTATTAATTTAAATGTATATATATATATATATATATATATATATATATACAGGGTGGTGAAAATTTCGATGCTCACCATTGGTATCTTGGAAACGGTAAGAGATACGAGTTCGGTTAAATTAGAAAAAAGTTGCGCATTTTTGTGGCGATTGAGAATCTAAAAAGAAACTTTGAATATTCTGATTGGTTTACGATTTATCACGAAAAAACTGAAAATTTTGATTTCAGAAATTATTTTTTATCTTTCCAACCATTCAAGCTATTTCAATCAAACTTGGTAGTTTTATGTTTTTGATCACTCCGAGTCGATCAACGTTGGCAGAAATTTTCCAGGCCTTCTAGATGTCAAATTATGTTAGTCAACTTTTGTTTTTCTTATGGCCGCCATATTGAATTTTTGCACAAATAGATAGAGAAAAAAATTAGTTTTCCGAATTAGTGACCAACATCTTATTTTTATGACATTTTAAGCGTCAAATTTTGAAATTCTCGTAAATTATTGACAAAATCGGGAATGCTTTGAAAAACAATTGAAATATCATCAATAGCAACAACAAAAAAGTGATAGATGGTGTGCAATTGAGGTAGCCAACTTCTTAATCGTGTTTTGTGCTTGTTTGTACCGGTAGTTCATAAATTGAATGGGTCAAGGGTGTCTGTGAGTTCAAAAACGTCTGTCGCAACTAGCATATCGTTCTTGTTAAAGTTTGACAAATTTATTAGAAAAGGAGTAAGGATTACCCTAGTTTTGACAGACGTTTTTGAATTCACAGGCATCCTTGACTCATTCAATTTATGAGCTCTCGGTACAAACAAGCACAAAACACGATTAAGAAGTTACGGCTCGATATCAAGTTGGGGCTGAGACCGCCGTAAGTGCCGTTACTATAGCAACGGCGGATACCAACCAATCAGACCGCGCTGTATTTGGCGAGTTACGCCGTCACAAACTTCGCGCCTGCAACTTGGTACCGGGCCCTTAGATACGTCAATTGGAACACAATCTGTCTTTTTTCTGTTGTTGCTATTGATAATATTTCAATTGTTTTTCGAAGCATTCCCGATTTTGTCAATAATTTACGAAAATTTCCAAATTTGACGCTAAAAATGTCATAAAAAGAGCATGTTGGTTGCTAAATCGAAAAGCTAATTTTTTTCTCTATTCATTAGTGCAAAAATCCAATATGGCGGCCATAAGAAAAACAAAAGTTGACTGTCATAATTTGACATCTAGAAGACCTGGAGAATTTCTGCTAACGTTGATCGACTCGGAATGATCAAAAACATAAAACTACCAAGTTTGATTGAAATAGCTTGAATGGTTGGAAAGATAAAAAATAATTTCTGAAATCAAAATTTTCAGTTTTTTCGTGATAAATCGTAAACCAATCAAAATATTCAAAGTTTCTTTTCAGATTCTCAATCGCCACAAAAATGCGCAACTTTTTTCTAATTTAACCGACCTCGTATCTCTTACCGTTTCCAAGATACCAATGGTGAGCATCGAAATTTTCACCACCCTGTATATATATATTGCGGAAGTACTTACTCTTCGATGCTCTATTATCTCCTGAAATATTGACAAAAAAAGTATAACACCCTGTATACTAATGAGCGGATGACTTCTGTTAGTAGCGTCCTGACCAAATTCGACACAGGGATTAAATGTTTGACGATACGTTCCATCTCAAATATGATAATACTCAAAAATTAACAGTTTTAGCTAAGACAAATAAAATTTAATTATGGTCAACGGTATGGCCATATAACGGCCGAATTCATAGCCGAATTTGAAGCGAGTCAGCAATGTAATATAAATTTTGTACTTGCCGGTTCATTTGTTCACAGTTCCTTTACATGAGCACAATGAAAAATTTCTTCAAAGTCAAAACCATTCTCAGCACAAAAATTTATCTAGAATTTTACAAATAATGCATGTTTTACGTTGACGTTATCGCACAGAGTCGCGGAAAAAATTGCACCGCCAATATCCGATAACATATTCGCATAATTGGTGGAACGTAATGATGCAGAACTACCATAATTACGATAATAAAATTAAGAATAACAATAAAAATCTTTGTTTAAACCGCACGCGGTTTGTGAGCCTAAGGTGCGTGGTAAGAAAGTGATAACATCAATCAATTTATTTATTTATATCCTTGGGTTCATGTAAAAATATGTCAACTAAAAAAGTCAATAAAAAAAGGTTGTTATTCATAATATCAAAACGCTATCACCTTGTCTTCGACTTACTAAGCACTATTTGGCAGAACAGCTCGCTCTATTCGAATTTTCAACAATTATTTCAAAGTAACACGGAATAATGGCTATTATATGGCACATTCTACGAACACGCAAGGAAAATTGTCATCCATGACAAAAAATTTATCAGCA
The DNA here is from genome assembly GCA_949128115.1 of Anaspis maculata. Lineage (NCBI taxonomy): Eukaryota > Metazoa > Arthropoda > Insecta > Coleoptera > Scraptiidae > Anaspis > Anaspis maculata. The sequence continues at coordinate 48,657,636 of OX421968.1, forward strand.
CTTCCCATCTTTCCAGCACAAACTTACGGTATTTGTTTGGTTTTAGCCCCTGGATTTTATTTTTAAATATTTGCGGGTCTAGACGGTCCAAACTATTCGTGCTGAATTTTTCGACTTTTTCGAGGTGAATTGGCACGAAAATTCACGATCTCCGACCACGATCTAATCTCAATTAATTCAGGTTTATTCAAATCAATTCAATTGCGAGATGAGCTTTTGATGCAAGCTTCGTATATGGGCGAAAAGGAAAATGTTCATAGTAGCCATGTATTCTTTATGACCAAAGCCGATCCAGATCCCCTGTAACTTATTATATTTTAGTCCGCTTATTGTGCGGACTAAAGTGAAGATATGACGAGGTTCCTATTCTCATCAGAACGAATAATAATAATAAATAAAAATATGTTTTAGCGACAATGATAAGTGAAAAACAAATCGCTAAATATTTGTATTTGGAGTTTTATTGATTAAAAAACAAAACAGATGTAGTAGGTAATCATAATTATTGTGACCAAAATGAGCAGCTCGGGCGACTGATAGGCGGCTTAAAAATTGATTTGATGATGAAGGGAGTTTTGTTTTGTTTGCCATGTCCGTAATTAACTTTATACTTTATGTCAATAAAGCCACAATTTATTAACCGCCGAATGCTCTCCCATCGATTTTGTAATTATTTTTATTATGACCGTCTTTTACAACTTTGAAAACCGATCAAAGTGCAGGCAATTTGTACAACACTGTCGCACAAATTCTGCATAGATACAGGCGTTATCAGTTACATCACTTTTTCCGCTTACACCATACTATACTGTACACTGGGCACGTTTGAATATTTCATTTCTGAAAGCTTAATAGCTTAACGTCATGAAATATATCATTTGGAAAAGGATTAGAAGATGGCTATGTTGTTAATTTTTAAATAGCTCAGACCCAGGCGAGTTAATTAAAACTCCCTTAGGCTTTCAAAGAACAAAGGTTTGTTAATAAAAATAAATGGTTCAATTATTAAGCGTCGGAATTAAGGGAAAATACTTAATATCAATTATTAAGCTGACACTGAAAATTACAAATCAACACACCTTGAAAAGAGAAAAGTCTTTTTGAATGCGGTAATTCAAGACTCAAATTATCATTATGAAAATCTGAACAATCGCTGGGTTGTCTGTCACTGTATGTCGCTGAAACTGTTTTGATTTTGCATGCAGCACGAGACCGGGTCGCTTTTAACGAAAAGAAACCACTCTTATGTTCAGGAACGATGAATTCAGCAGTTCGGAATACTTTTGTAAAATATGGAGCACGACGCTGTGCGGATGCGAAATATGGACAGTGGAAGAGGCAGATAAGCAAAAATCTTAGGCGTTTAAAATTTTGTGCTATAGGCGCATGATGAAAGTACCATGGATGGAAAGGGTCGACACTGGGGAAGTACTAGAAGGAGTAGGGGAGAAGAAAGAAATATATGGAAAACAAAAAAGAAAAATACATTGGATGGTAGAACACTTTCTGAGACACAAAGGATTAGTTCGAGATATACTCGAGGCGGAGCGGAGGTGAGAATAAAGAGACGCAGAGGTAGACTCAAGTTCGATTACTAACTGCTCCCAGATAGTTAGGGAAGTAGGATGCTCGACCTTTAGGGAAATCCGTAGGTTCTTATTGGCAAAAATATACAGGGTGTAACACTAACATGTATACTGCGAAAGACTTCAGGAGGTGATTTCTGAGATTATTTTAAGAAAAAAAGTCCATATGAACATGGGTCCAAAAATGCTTACCCGCTGAGTTGTAAGCCTCTCAAAGTTGGTTATTTATTATCTCCAAAACTGTGCAACGTAAGATAATGAATTTGGTGATTTACCAAATTCACTAATGTTTTCATGCCTAATAAGACAGGCTCTAAATTATTCTGAAATTGTTACCAGGAGGGGGTTAAATCGGTAGGCGTGAAAATTACCCTGACTTTTTTGTATTATTTTTGTTTTTTATTCAGATGTGAAATTGTTAAATTTTGAAGCTTTCTACGGAAAAAAGTAACACTTATTCAGCTTCAATAATTTTCCAGATATTTGAGTCTGAAAGTTTCGAGACCACCCCAAAATCCACCTTTCCCATGCGAGAAATTACTTGCGCGCATACCTATGAGCGCAGATTCCCGCTAGTTCATTCGGCTACTACACACCGCCAGTTGTATCCTCACAGGTATGCGTGGTGGTCTCATGGGAAAGGTTGATTGCTGAGTCTAAACCAATTAAGAGAATTATCTAATTATCTCTGTCAAGGACCGCATCTCACCCTTTCAGCATGGTTTTATGGATGGACGATCTACTGTTACCAATCTTGCCTGCTTCTCGCAGTATGTCACTGAAGCTATGGACTCGTGTGGTCAGGTGGATGTGGTGTACACCGACATATCGAAGGCTTTTGATCAAGTCGATCACTTCTTGCTTTTGCGGAAGTTGGATGAACTCGGTTTTTGTACGCCGCTCCTGAGTTTGTTCCGTTCCTATCTTTCTGATAGAGTTCAGCGTGTTGCGTGTCATAGCACTTATTCAGAGTCATACATCTCCACGTCGGGGGTTCCCCAGAGAGCAAATTGGGGTCCTTTCCTGTTCCTAATCTTTATCAATGACATTGTTCGGGATGTTGTGATAAACCGCCCCAAAACGGCGATTAAACGCGCCATAGAGAACAAAGAGCAGGCGCGCGACTAGTTCCCCGCTCCGCCACGAGATGGGCGCGCGCGCTCCTACCTACTACGGCTGACCCCGCGGCCCAGCGTAAGAGAGTTTTAGTACCGTTCAACGAAACATCAACAGATGGCGCAGGCGCTCTTGCCTACTATTGCAAGCCTCGCCACTACGCGTAACGGCATTTTAGATGCGTGGCATCTTAAACAGTTCCCATCCATACTGTTCACATAACCTTTCCCATTCCTTGTTCCATGGCTTCGGCCTAGGGATGTCCAAATATTGTCGGTGAATCGATTCGTGTGGCGGGATGGCAAAAAGTTGAAATATATCGATATATCGGTCATTTGATATATCGCAAGCTATATATCGATACATTCCATATATTGCAAGAAATATATCGATATTTTCATATATCGATATATTTCCAAATTTTCAATATAAATGTTGAACTGAACGATAAAACGTGTTAAACGTAGGGTAGAGTAGGGTATATCGTACCGCCTGGTTAATCGTACCAGCTATTTCAAATGTAGAAACTACAGGGTAATGCAATTTTTCACATCCATTCCGAAACTCTTCTGCTACCATGTTGTCATTAAATATGAAAACTATTTTAAAATTCGGTGATTCCAAGAACCGAGAAATCACCGAGTATAAGTTACGTTCGATAGATGGTGCAGCTGTAGCTCACGAATCACGATGTGCATAATGTTTAGGAAGGATTGAATATAAAAAAAAGCAAATAGTATGAAACAGACAGGAAAAAGCTTGTTTTTTATAATTTTTTAATAACTAGCTAAATTTAAATCGTTCGAAAATTCCGAAAGGTTCAAGATTTCCAGACTTGGTCACCGCATCAGTGCCTTTTGCAAAATTTGCCAAGTACTGCCTGCGAAGCGTAGTTTCCTGTATTTCATTAACAGAGTCACAGCTCAGCCTCGAATATTCAATAATTTACGTACGAAAAGCGTGACAAAGTCGAGTCGGACAGTTTCCGATATATCCAAAAATATATCGATATTTGTATCGATATATTGGAACGAAAAAACGATATAAATATATCGATATATTGCAAGAATATATCGATATTTCTTATATATCGATATATCGTTGCCATCCCTATTCGTGCTCGTGCCAATCGAATCGAATCGTAATCAATAGTTTGATTCGATTGAAAAGTCGTATGAAATGAATCGATGCATCGAAAAGAACCAATCTTGGTGCATTCAGTTCGGCGGGGCAACTTATTTAGATTTGTGGTGTTCATGGATGATGTCCCAGCGAAAAAATTCCAGAATAATAATAATGATGACAATAATAAGTGATTTTTCATCAATAGTCGACACAAATGACCAAAAAATTGAACGGCTTTTCGGCATTAACGAGTGTTCTCGCGTGCGTAATAATCGAAACAACAATCACATTAGTTTGAATCGATTCCTTAAATAATCGGGCACAGTTGAATCGATTCAACTTTTCAGATGCATCGTTTCCATTGAATCGATTCAAGTATGAATCGAATCGAAGTTAGACATCCCTACTTCGGCCGATTTCGGTAATAGGTACCAGTCATTCTACTGACTGGTTGGAGTGTTGTTGTAATCAACTGGACGAACACTTCCAAAGCAGAACAACTAGAGTTGAGCTAAAGTGTGATTTCTAATTCACAGGTTTAACTGTGAACGTGATTTTTCGTTTACAGTGATTCGTGAATATGATCGCCTATGTCACATATTCACAATTCACGTCGCGCGCTCCGATGTTGGATTGTTGGCGGGCTCCCCGGTGAAAAATACCCGGTACCATGCCGGTGATTTTTCACTGTTTGCTCGTGTTCACATTCACATTGCAGCATTGCACGTTATAGTTCCACGACCTTCACTGAGAAGTAGCAGCAACATCGAGCGATCACTGGTCGGCGTTCGTATCACTTGTATCGGAGAACGATCGTACGTGAGCAGACTGCACTCTGCAGAGCAGAGAACGTCGTGTGGTGTGCGCCGCTCTCGCTATCGCCTAGAACTCCTAGAAGTTGACGACTCTTGCGGTGATCGAAATCAAACAAAAGAGCGCATTGATTGGGAGCACTGCTAATCTGCTAAGTGTTAAAAATGCTTTTGCTGAGTACCTACTTGTCATTGCGTGAAAAATGAGCAATATGAGAGAAATCACGTTTTAGCAATCACGGTTTATTCTGTACTTGTTCACAGGTCGTGAATGTGATTTCTCATTCACAGGTAGTGATTTATCGCTCATCTCTAAGAACAACCATGTCCTTCATTGGGCATAACCACTCTCAAAAGGTCGTGGGGAAGCCAGATGACAATTAACATCTCCAAACGTTGTACCTAGGTACCAACTCCATGTCCACGGTGTTCACTGAGTCTTTTCTTCAAGATTCGCTGGTGTGCACCTGACTGGGGAGTATGAATGTGTTGTCTGTCCTGGCTACTGGCGTTCGTGGATACTCCGTGTCCTGGAGCAAGTCTAGTCGTGGATAGACTGAGTGAATTTGGGGTTGGAGTGTGAATGAGGTCTGTCCTGGCTACTGGCGTTCGTAAATACTTTGTGTCCTGGAGCAAGTCTAGTCGTGGATGACTGTGTGAATCAGGTCTGTCCTGGCTACTGGCGTTCGTGGATACTCCGTGTCCTGGAGCAAGTTTAGTCGTGGATGACTGTATGAGCAGAGCTACTCCGCTCAGATATACTCCAGGGTTGAGACTGCTGATGATTGTGCGGCCCTACAGATTTGCCTGCGCTCTGTAATGAACTGGTGTCGCGCAAATGGTCTTTCACTAAATGTGGAAAAATGTGCTGTAGTTTCCTATACTAAGAAACGCAACCCGGTGTGCTACGATTACGCAATTGACGGGGCTGTTGTGAAGCCTAGTAAAGTTGTTAAGGATTTGGGAGTCGTGTTCGACAGCGAGTTTTCATTTGTCAGTCATGTGGACAGCATCATGTCCTCGTCGCTCAGGATGCTTGGCTTTATTTATCGAGCCTGGAAAGATTTCCGTAGTGATTAATGCCTCACAACACTGTACTACAGCTTTGTGAGATCCAAGCTCGAGTACGCCTCTTTGATTTGGTTTCCAATATATAAAACGCATGTGGCCCGCCTTGAATATGTTCAGCGTAGATTCCTCAAGCTCTTATCATTCTTGCAGGATGGTACATATCCTCCGCAGGGATGTGACTACGGTCTACTGTTAGCACGTCACGACTTTGTTTCATTGGAGACTCGACGTAATATTCTTAACGTAAAGTTTCTTTTCAAGTTGTTACACAATCAGATCGACTGCACTGCTCTTCTTGAGCGGGTTAGCTTTCTGGTACCTCGACTCAGTGCACGGGTTTCATTAACTTTTTATTGCCAGACTCCCAAAAGTAATGCGTTGGTGAGAAGTCCTTGTTTTAATGTGTGTAAATGTTTTAACAACTTTTGTGCTGATTGTGATTTATTCTTCGATAATTTTAGCGCCTTGCAACGTGCAATATTGTTGAACAGTATCTAATTTCACCGATGTCAATAATTTATTGTTATGCACATCACGTTTTTTCTTTGTATATAGGAATGAAGTTTTAAAAATATATAAAATGATATAATAAAATTTAAAAGTTGGGTAAGTACTACGTAACAATATAAAAAATTTCTTCTAGTTTAGTAGAAGGAATGGAACGAAGAGAACCCAAAACACTATGCTGCATTCCCACGTTGTATTGCAATTGAGATTTTTTGTTCGAGGTATCTCGCAGAACGAGGATCACCAGTGGTAAACTTGAATTTTGAACCTAAAATATCAATGAAATCAGAAGCTTCTCTACTCCAAGGACCGAATGTTTCTACTGAGAATACTAAAAAGGTATAAGAATTTTTGATGATTGAATATTTGCGGTGTTTCTTTTGTGCAGCTGTCTCTGCTGCTGAACCTGCCTTAATAGAGGTTGAATGTACATAAGATGCTGCCAAAGTGTCCACACATGTAGCGTCTCACACAAGAGACCGGCCCTTGGACCATGGAGTCAGTGTTAAGACCATCTGGTCTTTTACCATCGTCTCTAAAGAGACCTGAAGGTTCTCGAAGGCAAGGGATGTCGATGGAGTTGAGCGTTCTCTTGATTATATCATTCAAAATGGAATGTCGCGAAAATCTGCCAGCGCTTTAAACACAGCTCAAGCCATGACATCCTTTGCAGTCCACAGGACTCCCACAAAGACAGATATGTTCTTGACAAATGTCGCAGCCCAATCGAAGAGCAGCAGCGACCCGTAGACATGAGTTGTCAAGAAGAGTTCCTGTATTGGGAGATGGGATAACATGAAGTCAATGGCCGGACTCTTGTGCGGACACTGCATGTATTCTGGCCAATTCGGGTAACGGAAGCAATAAAAGCGTCAAGAATAGTTATTTATGTAGTAAGAGCGTAAAGCGACTGTTTTAGGCCCGACGTATGTAAGTTGTGCCCGAGCATAGCGAGGGCACATTCAGACAGAGGACCTAAAACAGGTTTTACGCTTGAGCTGCATACAACGTTTTTTACACGACCCATTATTTTTTTGAATTTGATTTTGAACCATAAAAGCCGAAAAACTAAAAAGCGATTATAGATCGATCTAGTTAGCAATGACATTATGGGCACCTATGATTTTGTTTTTACTTGTCATTTAATAATTATCACTAGTGTCAGTGTCTTTTTTATTGAAAAGCACCCAGCAAGAATTTTCGTTTTTGAGGCGCTGCACTCCTCCCGCCGATGGCGATGGCTTCTCGACTCACACTTGATCTTCTGCCGGAGAAGTCCAAAAAAAAAAAAAAAAAAAAAAAAAAAAAAAAACATGAGAACGTAGGTATACCTATACTTAGCTGAAAAATCCAAGGTGGAAGCCTTCTACTTTGTGGTCCGTGTTTTCCATGCTGAAGACAACCCTTTCAGTCAAGAACGACACGGATTTTACCGCAAAGTTACAGCCTACGTAAAGAGACAGGCAGGCGGATACCTACAAACCAAAATATTCATTCGGCTACACGTTTTATGATGGCAACCACGGCTTCGGGCCTGAAATTGCGCTCTTGTATCGAAAACGGCTATTCAAATTTAGTATTCGCCTGCCCCCTCAAGAAAGCTGAGCACGGAACTCTGAGAAATAGGAATCCGGCCAGAGCCGTCAACGCACAAAACCTCACTTTTGGAGTTTCGAATATGTGTATTTTCAAAGCAAACAATTCAACGAGAAGCTTAATAAGTGAAACCATACACCCTTCCCCGCCTTTGGGGGTGTCCCAAATGTCTCTGAGCTGTGCATTTCAACAAATTTATTAGTTTGTGACATTTAATAATAATTACGGGCATTTGTTTTTTGACGCTTAAAAAACCAAGGCCCGAGAGCGTAAAAGTAAAAATTTTACGCCCTCGGGCTAAATGAGCCACTTTACGCCTGAAAATGAGGGTAAAAAGGCTCACTTTACACCCGGTCGTGTAAAAAGTGTTTTATTAATGCTACGTCCCAGCTTTTTTGGCATTCTTTATGCTTAGGCAGAGTTTCTTCAGAACAAAGAAGCTTCCAAGCAGTAATAGCCTCATCTAAATGGCATATCTTAGAAATGTCACTATTTATGGGTAATATGGAAGAGACAAGATCTAAGACGCCAAAATATGAAGCCAGAAATGCTGGCAGACCAACTGCAGAAACACAACGTATACCAAAACCACCGAATTTTATAGGTAGAGAAGCTTGAGACCATTGCACACTATCTAATTTTACATTCAAAATACTTCCCAATGTGTTTTTAATTGCACTGTCAATCTCTAGGATCTGATCTCGAAATAACCATGTTGGTGTCGTTCTGGAAAGATAAGTTAATTTAGGCATACCAAAACAATATTTTAAAAGAACAAGAGCAACGTGAGAATGCAGGCTAGGCAAAAGATTGAAAATTCTATTCATTTCTATCAACTTATTCTCCAAAAATGCGGCTGTTCCTTCGAGAGAAATTGGAGCTCCCAGCAACGAAAACTCATTTTTCTGGATTACTTGAATCCCTGGTAGGACTTTCCCAAACTTCTCTAAAACTTCAATGCTCTTCTCTGATAAGAAAAGAAGTTCGCATTTTGCTGGGTTGAAGTCTAGGCCAATTGATTTGAATTCTTCTACCAAAAGCTTTAAATCTTCTAAAACCAACTCTGGGTTGCCGCCCAGTGTGCCATCGTCCAAATACCAGACGCTGAGTTCAGATAATATTTTTTTTATTACAGGGTGTATGGTCAGACTGAAAATTAGGGGTCCCAATGGGTCTCCTTGCTGTGCTCCAACTTGAGATTTTATAATATTTTCGCCAAAAAATAGAAGTGAGGCGGAAGAATAACATTGTGAAAAAGGTAGGGTAGTAGTTCCGGAACAATGTTGTTAACTGCTGTGAGCATTGAGTCTCGTTCAACGCAGTTGAAGGCGTTTTGCAAATCGATTTTGAAAAGAATTTTGTTTCCTTTTTTGTTTTTAAACATATAGGATCTTGTTGGATGAATTGCTGCCTCACTTCCGTTTCGTATTGCAAAACCCATCTGTTTCGGCTTGAAGTATTCAGATACAGCTTGTCTTGAGATTGTACAGCAAAACTTGCCAACAAGACGTCGAATCGTGTTACAGACTGCAATTGGGCGAAGACCTCCGTCTTTCTTGTGAAGGGCACAAAGGGAGGCGCCGTACAGGAACTCCAAAATACACACATCAATAGAATCTAGGGGACAAGCAAATTCAGACGATTTCTAAAATCATCATAACTGTTGATTGCCATCAGCGATTTCATATCGGTTTTCGGTGTTCGATAGCCCAATCCTTTGTTTTGATGCTTTGATCACGTCGAATACAAACAATGTTTCCTGAAGATTCTACGGAGGATCAATGGAACAGTGTAAAATTGCCAAAAGTTCAGTACGAGCGCGATTTCTCAAAAAACATTTTTGATGCATTCCAATAGCACAGTTATAAAGACTGGTGTTTCAGCTTCAGTAACGTTTTTGAATTTTGGAAACCGAAGGTAAATTGCCAAAGATATCGATCATTTTGTGCCGTCATGTTGAACTTCCAAGAAAGTGATCCGATTTCATTAAAACTCGGATCACACTCATGTCTGGTTTACGTAATTGAAATTTCAAAGTCAAATGTCTTTTTCGGTCACTTTCAAGCCGCCACATTGAAGTTTTATGTAAATGATTCGATTCTAGTGTTTCAAAGTTTCATTCAAATCGAATCATTTATGTGAAAAGTTCAATATAGCGGCTCGAAAGTGATCGAAAGTGGCATTTGACCTTGTAATTCCAATTACTTGAACCAGACATGAGTGTGTTCCAAGTTTCAATAAAATCGGATCACTTTTTTCTTCCTTGGAAGTTCAACACGGCGGCATAAAATGTTCAATATCTTTGGCAATTCACCTTCGATTTCTAAAATTCAAAAACGTCATTGAAGCTGAAACACTGATCTTCATGACTGTGCTACTGAAATGCATGCATTCTCTTTTTTGGGAAATCGCGCTCGTACTGAACTTTCGGCAATTTTACACTGTTCCATTGATCACCTTGTAGCAGCCGTATGAAACATTGTTAGTATTTGACGTGATCAAGGCATGAAGAAGAAAGATTGAGCTATCGAACACTGAAAACCGATACGAAATCGCTGACGGGAATCAAAAGTTATGATGATTTTAGAAATCGTCTAAATTTTCTTGTCCCCTAGATTCTTTTGATGTGTGTACTTGTGTTTACTGATCCTGACAACATGAAGTTACATAATTTAGTAAGAGACTCCAGGAGACGAAGGCCAGAATCCCCCGATCTATGAGACAACAAATCCTCCAAGTGTTGAGGTCTTAAGCCATCAACACCAGAAGCTGATCCATTGGGAAAGCTGAAAACTGCTGTAGAAACCATATCCTCGGTTACTGTTGGACCAGGAATGGGAGAATAATGAGAATGTATATACACCTTTTTTTTTCTTTTTGTATATTTCCTGTAATTGGGTTTTCACATATTTGCCTGTTGGAAATAAATCATTATTATTATTATTATTATCTCCAATACCTACTGTCCAAGGAAAAATGATTAAATTCAAAATATCCACTAATCTTTTTATAAGGTCCATAAGGTAGTTGAACAATAGTTTTAGAATTTTTACCAGGGGAGGGTCAAAAAGCTGGGGATGGGGGGTGAAAATATCCCCCAATTTTCGACATGTGACTTTTTTTAATTTCGATTGAAAATCGTAAAATTTGGTTAATCTCGACAGAACGCACCATTATCCAGTAAAATTGATTTCAACATTCCAATGAACGCCGTAAAATGTCAATTTTCAAGTTTTATTTTGGTGAAAATTTTGTTTGCCTTATTTGCCTAAGATTGTTGCTTATCTTGAACTGGGAATCATTTTTTTTTCAATGACATTGGGGCAAAAAATGGCATTTTGCAATAGGTACTTACATTTCACAGCAATGCAGTGAAATGTTGAAATGGGTTTTTCTCGAAAACGGTGCATCTTATCGGAGTTGAACAATAGTATCTTTTTTCCGTGAAAAGCTTCAAAATTAAAAAATTTCATATCGAAATTAAAGAACAAATAGACACAGTGATATTTATGTGAATAAATGATGGATACAAAAAAGTTGAGGTTATTTTTATCCCTAAACCCCATCTTATTAGGCATAAAAACATTAGCAAATGTGGTGAATTTCGTTATCTTACGGCGGATAGTTTCGGAGATAATAAATTAAAACCTTCTTCGGGGTCCCGGCTTTGAAGCTTTATTGTAAAGTTTCATTCCCACGAAGTTAAGTGTTGCGCTGTCTTTTCCAAACGATGAAGTGGTATTTTCAAGGCTTCTCTATTTCTTTTATAGTGGGCATGGATGTCAGAGTTTTTTTATATGATTGTGCGTGCCAACGGATTTCGTCCACGTAGCCTAATATAAATACTGAAGGTATGGTGAGTAAATTTACTTTCATGAAAAATTCCCGGCCACAACTTTACTGATGTCCCAGGCCACACAGTATCCTAAGTGCTTTCTTCTGCAAACGCAGGATCTTGACAGCCTCCGCAGAAGCTCCCCACAACATGATACCATACGTTGCAATACTGTGGAATATGCAAAATAAGAGTGTTGAAGAGAGCCTTTTACTTGTTTCGGTGATATGGAGAGACCATGTCAACTTGTTATTCAAATGAAGTCCCAAGAATTTCACCGAAGACGTCCCGTCCTACACCCACCTTCACCTTCAGATTGATCTCTTCCTCTCACTAAGAAGGACGTATCGTCGGCAAACTGGAAGGTTCCCAAAGCTTCAACGTTCACGGGATGATCATTCACGAAGTTCAGAAACAGGACCGGACCCAGGACCGAGCCTTGCGGAACACCAATGTCGATCGCACGTTAGGGTGTCCCTTAAAAGTAAACATTTTCATGGACCACGTGAACTTCTTTTATTTTGTTTCATCTGAATTTTAAAGCATCACTGCAAAATTTGAACTCGATACGTTGAGTTTTCACTCTGCCACAAGGTCTCGGATGTCGTTGAGAAGTTGCATGAGCATTGGTCTTCATTTCATACTCTTTTGTTTTCTGTTAGTGGGCTATGCACTCAAATGTCACTTTATAACAAGTCACAGACAAAGTGAGCTGTGTATTCTAACGTCACTTTCACAAGTCAACGACAATTACTATTAGTTCTGGCCTGCGTACACACCCTATATCTTTGTGGGCTTCAAGCAAGACCACAAGGTTTAGAAAATTGCAACATAAAATGGAAGAGATGTAAGCCGTCAATCCATTGGAGGCAACTCTGTCGTAATCAGATCCATCATATCCCATATAATGTTGATCATTGTTCAAGGGGTGTCGTGGGGGAGAGGCTAAGCTCGGCTAGGTGGTTCTCTTTGTTTTCCTAGCCATATAGAACCGGTCACGACAAGTTTGATATCTTTTCCGACTAAACTCAATCTCCTGAACTCGAATCAGATGTGTAAATTTTGATGAAAACAAGTTTCAACTGGTTAACTTGAAGAAACTTGCTTTCTTTTGACAATTTTGACAAATTGTTTTTTCTTTCACTGTTAGAGGCTACTGTTATACGAAAATCATTCAGTCAATATATGAAAATTTTGTTTTTCGAGATTAAAAATTGATTTGAATCTGAGCTAGCCTGGCGCGGCGTCCACCAATGACCAGAACACTGCATGCACCTTCAAATGAAAATAGCTCAAACTATCGAAAAAAAAAATGTATTTCATCTTCGAAAGTTCGAGGATCTGGGCAGAATTGAATTCCCTATAAAATAAACAAAATCGCCATGAAATACATTGCAGAGTTTTGAGTTATTTGAGGGGAGGGGTAACAGTTCTTGTTCAAAATAGAGTATGAATCCTGCCGAAATGTTATTTTCCTCCTTAAATAACTCAAACCTCTGCAGTGCAATTCATGGCGATCTGTTTATGATATCGGGAATTCAATTCTGCACATATCCTTGAACTTTCAAAACCTATTAGTATCTCAGGTTTCTCGTCGAGAAAATCACTATACTAAAGAAGCTCTATGAAAAAGGACATTGTAAGTTTAATGCTTCATACTTGTAATATTTTTTTAAGCTTTACGATGATATTTTTTTCCGTTACCTCAATCTTTTATATCAGTTCACACCTCATCTACTTTGATTATTCGACAATTATAACAATTATTTAGTATAATGACCTTGTTGTAAAAAAAATTGTTGATCGCATTACCTGATTTTGAACAAAATTTGAAATCTCTTGTGGCAGGGTGAAAAATCAACTGGTGAAATTGAAATTTTGCATTAAAACTCCTTTTTGGAAATGGAAACGAATGAAAAAGCTTCGGAGTGACTTGAAAAAAAAATCGGAATTTTGACAATATAAGGGACACCCTATCGCACGTGACTGTGACATTCCATCCTCGACAACGACGACCTGACTCCTACCTGTCAAGAATGAAGCAATGAGCCAAGGAGGAGAGCCTTACACCAACGGCGGTGAATGCTTTCCTCCACTACAGCGGAAATTTTACAGAACCCCTGCGTGTTCCAGCACAGGGTAGGGATTTGCAACGACCACCAACATCGCATGGGGTCGGCACAAGCATTCCAACTACATCAAGGAGCTTGTTTTCGAGACAAAATCCGAGCGCCCGCAGTCGAACTCGAACCCACGATCTCTGACGTGGTAGTCGAACACGCTGACTAGATTAGAGGCTTCATTTCCGACATATGGGGGTGACCCTTTGACAACATCTCGAAATCGCAACTTTCAAATGCCTTGTGCCAAATGCCTTATAATTCAAGAAAACTCATGATTCTTAAACTGAAATAAGTTATCTAGGTGCTTGAAGTTGATGAACATAGTTTTTTGCCGAGAAACAAGGAGTTTTCGAAAAAAAAAACAACTTGGGATTGGGCTCTGGAAAATGACGATTTCGACATGTTTTCCAAGTTTCAAACCCAAATATCTCGAAAATAAAGCCTCTAATTAAAATTTTGCAACGGCAAGTTTTTTTGCTTAATTGAACTTGGAATCCCAAAATCAGAATAAATGAAAAAATAATAATTAGGGGGGTGAAAAATTAGGAGGGGAATGCTCGAGAAAATTGGGACACCCCACATTATCTACGCCCCTGAATTTTTCTTAAACACGTTACTATTGTTCTATAGAGATATATTTCAGTGAATCTTGATTCAAATTTGAACAAAATCGGTTCAATCCTTCAAAAGTTATGTCGAACAATAATAACGCATTTACACAAAAAAATTCAGGGGCGTAGATGATAATGGTCCTTCCCCTTTTCACCCGTGTTTGTACCTCGGTTTGGACATTCGTAGCTATTTTTGAAAATTGTTCTCGAACGTTCAATCTAGAAAAAAGCCTACTCTTGCAAAATTTTGATTGGAGGCTTTGTTTTCGAAATATTTGGGATTGAAACATCGAATAACATCTCGAAAATACCACTTCCACGAGCCTCAATTTGTTTTCCAAAAACATGTTTTTGAGTTATTGTGGTGGTTTATTAACTTAAAACACCTATAAAGCCTATTTCGATTGAGAAATCGGGAGTTCGAGAAATCGAGAAATCTATGATTTTAATTTTGAGGCTCCTGAAAGTGGTGTTTTCGAGATGTTTTTCAAATACTCTGATCCAAATTCCTCGAAGACGAAGCCTTTGATCAAAATTTGGCCAGAGTAGGCTTTCTTTTGCTAACGGGAGCTTGATTTTCTTAAGGGGGGCCAGGATTGCGAAAAGTATCATTGTGGAACGTTCGATTTGGTTCTTTATTTCTGGTCCTTTTTTCTTCGCTGTCCGTTGTCGGTTGGTACACCTGATCGAACGAACGCGGGAAATTACAAAGACTACAGCTCGGCCAACCTGACCTCTGAATCAGTGACCTTACCAACCAACACAAACAAAATACAATAATCCAAGTACAAAATACAAAATTCAATTATAAATATTGAACATTTCAAGATCTTAATTACTAACATAGGAATACAAGTAGTATCAAAACAGTCAATATCAGGTTCATGGGCACAATTAGGTTAAGCAATTCAGGTCTCTTTGGTTTACATAAATTTGTCAAAATTGGTAATGCATAAACATAAGTCGCAAGGGACATGCAAATCATTCATAAAGGTTTACAAATTCAAACATAACAAATACATAAAGATAATATCGCAAAGATATGAGACATATGATAACATAATGAAAGAATTTCATAATTTCTACAAGCAAAAAGCATAAAGAAACTCGCTGGTTACCTAAACATAAACATATTGCAGTTTTATAAACATAAGTATTTGAGTCATAATCTGGTATCACAAAGTTAGATAAATCACAAATTCTTAATCAGTTTCAAGTCAGTCATAGGGTAAATTGAAGTTCATTCAAGGTTTTGATCTTTATTAAATTATGATTGCCCGCTAAATAGTCGCATGCGAGAGCTGTCAAAAATGCCATCAAAAGGTCTTTGGGTGACCTGAAAACCCTCAATGTCGCTTAGTACATAGCGGTCATTTGGCAACACTTTCTTAACAATATAAGGCCTTTTTTGCTTGGGCAATAACTTTTTATTGATACCTGGTGTCACGTCAACATTAGGAACCATGACATAATCACCAACTTCAAAGGTGTCTGGAGCTTTACATTTTCGATTGTAATACTCTTCGCTGTAAGCCTGGGATCTCTTGATATTCGCATCAGCTCGCTCGCGAACGCTCTCCATGTCGCGTTCGTCAGCACTTTCCAAATTCAATCTTGCAGCATGCTTCCCAAACAATCATTCACCTTTCCAATCTGTCGGACTTCGAAGAGTGAGGTCGAAGGGGCTTCACCTGTCGCTCGGCTCACCGTGTTGTTGAGCGCGAACTCCACGTCGGGTATCACCTGATGCCATCGACGGGCGGCAATCTTCGAAATCATGGGTATGAGGGTACGATCCAACCTTTTCACTTGGCCATTAGCCCGAGGCACTCCAGTAGCCACCAGCACATGTTTTATGTTGTTTTCGTTCATAAACTCTTCAAAGCCTTTGATGTGAACGCTGTCCCTCGGTCGGTGACTATCTGTTTGCTCCGGCTATAGTTGAAGTAATGCGTTAAATGTCTGATTACTTCATCAGATCCCGTGCTTTTGCATGGATACAGTTTTGAGAACTTTGTGAACCCGTCTATGACAGCCAAAATGTGCTTGTGTTGTCCTGTCGACTTTTCAAGGGGACCGCAGTGATCCAAGTGCAAAGTGAGAAAAGGGAGCTTGCCCTTAGGGATGCTGTGAAGTGAACCGCTTTTCCTGCCTTGGCCTGGGCTGAACACTATGCATTTCAAGCAATTCGAGATATGTTCGACCACTTTGGCTCGCATCTCCGGGAACCAGTAGTTTTGTCGGATCATTTCAACGCATTTGTCGGTCCCGATGTGGGCGACTTCATCGTGACAAGTTCGAATGATGCTGGACTCCATGGACTGTGGCACGCAAAACAGCAATCTTCCTTTCTCCTTGCGGTAGACCGTTCCATTTCGCATTTCAAACAACTTCATTTCAGTTCTCAACAGCGTCTCCCTGATCTTGCAAATTGCTGGATCTCGCGTCTGCTTCAAACCCAAATGCGTTTCAAGACTCACTCCATCCAGAACCAACACATCCTCAAAATTGCGACTCAACGCATCAGCATGTTTCATTCGGGTACCCTCACGATGCTTCAAAGAGTAGTCGAAATTCTCCAGTATGAATGACCAACGCATGATCTTCGGGTTAATATCCTTCTTCTGCAGCGCCAACTTGACGCTATTACAGTCTGTGACTATCTTAAATGGTATACCCTGAAGATAAACACGAAATCGATTCAAGCTATTGATGATAGCCAAGAGCTCCAATTCAAAACTGTGCAGTTTGGATTCGCTTTCCGTAGTACGCTGACTATAATAGAAGACTGGGTGGAACAGATTGTCATTTTGTTTCTGCATCAATATGCTGCCATAGCCTGACGCACTAGCGTCGCAGTGCAGCTGCGTCTCAGCACACGGAGAATACAGGGCCAACACTGGCTCTGACACCAAGCACTCCCTGATCTTCTTGAAACTTGTCAATCCGTTTTCTCCAAATTTGAACACTGCATTCTTTCGGGTCAACTGGTACAGCGGTTGGGCCATCAGTGCGAAGTCGCGAATAAACTTGCGGAAGTAGGAAGCAAGGCCTACGAAACTGTGGACTTCTTTGGTTGATCGTGGAACTGGGTACTCCTTGATGGCCTCGATGAGTGCTTTACTTGGTCGAATTTGATCACCCTCTATGACGTAACCAAGGTAAGTGATCTTTGTGTACAAAAAGTAACATTCATCAATTCTCAAGGTCAATTTATTTTCAACCAGCAAGGTGAAAACAGTCTTCAACACCTCTATGTTCGTTATGGCGGTCTCAGCTGCGATCATCAAATCATCGATATAAATGAAAATACTTCCATCTTCAATCAATCTTCGGAACACCGAAGGACTATTTTTGAATCCAAAAGGCGCTTTGACAAACTCAAACTGTCCTGAAGGGGCTACGAATGAAGTGTATTTCACAGATTCGGGCTCGACATCAACATGATGAAACGCACTCTTCAGGTCCAAAACAGTATAAAATCTTTTGCCTCTCATTTTCTCAATCAAGTCCTCGATCACGGGCAACGGATAATTGTCTCGCAACTCTATTTTATTCACTGCTCGATAATCTACAGGGTGTCCGTTTTTCGAGGCTAAGCATGGGTATCTCGCTTATCTTGAGAGATACAAAGTCGGTTAAATTAGGAAAAGGTTGCGCATTTTCATGACGATCAATGATCCAAAAAGAAATTTGACGTATCGATTTTTGTTTTTGAGAAATCGTGAAAAAACAGGATTTTGATTTTTGTTTTTATTTTTTATTCAAAAAACGGTTGAAGGTGGCCTATTCTAATCTAGACATTGTCAGGGCACTTTTTCAAGGGGAATCCAGATCTGCCAAAATCTTTATTTTAGATTTCAAAACAACCGAGATACGACATTCAACTTTTTTCTCTAATGGGCGCCATATTGGATTTTGATATTTTTGAATACGGTATTCTTATCTGGTTAGAACGATGTGCCACATGTCATTGTTGAATAAATGTTTGACATTTACGTTTTTTTTTATTGTCGATGCTGATTTTGTTTCCAAAGCACTCTTTGAAAAATTTAAAAAAAAATTTTGCGCTAAAGCATGAGTTCAACAGTGGCATGTGACACATCGTTGTAACCAGAAAATAAAATTGTATTAAAAATGTCAAAATCCAATATGGCACCCATAAGAGAAAAAAAAGTTGAATGTCATATCTCGGTTGTTTTGAAAGCTAGAATGAAGATTTTGGCAACATGGAATTCCCCTTGAAAAAGTGCCTCCACAATGTCTTAACTAGAAAAGGCTACCTTCAACCGTTTTTCGAATAAAAAATAAAAACAAAAATTACAAATTTCTGTTTTTTCTCGATATCTCGAAAACTAAAACTGGCAAGTCAAATATCTTCTTGGACCATTGATTGTCATGAAAATTCGCAACTTTTTTCTAATTTAACCGACTCTGTATCTCTAAAGATAAGCGAGATACCCATGCTTAGCCTCGAAAAACGGACACCCTGTATACACAGGCGGTATTAGCCGGATTTCTTTCTGATCAAAACTATCGGTGAACTACACTCCGACTCGCTCCGTCTGATAATTTGATTTTGCAGCTGCAGCAACTCGTCAATTATTTCATTGACTGCTTTATTTTCGGCGAAAGACAATCGACGCGAACGGAAACTAACCGGAACGTGATTAGGCTGCATTACAATTTTCATCGAGTACTTCGTAGCAGGCGTGTCTGGTCGTGGAACATTCAAATAAAAATTTTCAAACGCTTCGTTTACCTTATGTTGAAGTTCTGGTGATATGTCACGATCAATGTTGAGCGCAACTTCTTGCTCCCCAATATAATCAACGTTGAGAATGTGAAAGATTTCACCTTCAAGATCAACGGGATCAGGTTTTTCAATTCTGAGCTGACTACCCTGGATTGAAATTTTAAATTTTCCCTCGGCAATGAAGTCTCTACCCAACAGGCATTGACACGGTATAGCTTCGTTTGGCACAACATAAAAGGGCAGTACCAACGTTATTCCCTCGACAGTAATTACAAACTCAATGGTCCCCAATACATGCAAGTTCGATTTATTCACACCCTGAAAACAAACATTGGGATTTACGATCTTCTTAAAAGTAAAAGGCTCAATCAAGTCCAAACGAATCAATGACACAGGACTACCAGTGTCAATAAGGCTTTCAACAGTGATCTTCTTATCTTCAGCTTCCAACAACGCACTCACAACAAATGCTTTAGTAGGAACTGACTGCACAACTAATGTAGGTTCTACTTTTGGCTTCACACAATTCTTGTGAACATGGTCCATGGAACCACATTTGAAGCAAGACCCCCTGACTCTGGGTGGCTGCGAGCAACTACTAGCATAGTGACCTACCTCATTACAGTTGTAACATCGGCGACTAGGTGTTGCAGCAGGTCTCGGGAGTAAAACGTGATGCGGAAACTGCAGGTCGACAGTTGTCACTGGGCTGGGCGCTGACCGGGACGACGACGTGAGAACTGGTCTTCGATCCTCACCGGTGACGTTCTTCATGACTTTCTGAAGCTCTGACAGTGTCAAAAATTCACGCATTCTGGCCTGAGACTGCAAGACTGAGTCATCAAATCCATCTATCACATAACTGATCATGTCAGCCTTGGACAATCCAAGCTTGCTGCCAAGAAGGCTCTTATCGGTGCAATAGGTGGTGAATTTTTCATTCTTCCTCCATCTTCTTGATTCAAAAGTTCTCATAAGTGCAACTCGGTTCGGTCTTGACTCGAACATGTTCCTCAACACAACCTTGAGATGGTCCCAGGGCAGGTTGGCGTACTCAACCCTCGAGTGAAACCATCTCTGAGCTTGTCCAGACAACTTTCCAATCGCGACCAATCGCATGATCCTGTCCTATACGCCGTAGGCCTCTTGGACGGAGTCAATTCTTTTGAGCCACTGCTCAATATCATCTTCGTGGCCTCGGAATTCCGGTGCTAATGCTGAGCGTTCTTGATTCGTGATTCCTGCAGGCAGTCTGCCAGAAGCTGGAGCTGTTGGAATCTGGGAGGCTTGAGACTGCTGGTTGCATTGGAGCATCTGCAGCATTTGCGTATTTTGCTGCAACAAAGCACTTACGGCGTCCAGCAAACGGCCAGTATTTGGGTCGGGTCCATTCCCTGAAGGTCTTGACATCACAGGAGGTCCCTGGGGTACTTGCCTTACCTCAGGTTCGGATACAGACACTGGTGCGTTCAATTCTGGCGGCGGGGATAGGGGAATTTCAATAATTTCATCTTCACGTTCACGAGCAACGTTCCTGGCGTAAAACCGCTCGAAATCCTGGTATCGGTATGCCATTTTTTCGCAGACGCAGAGTCAACTCTAGCCCTACTTCTCGACTATTCATAAATCATGAGAATTTCACACGACATCTCACCGCAATCGATTTCTCCGTGATCGACAGGTTAAAGCAGAAACTGGCACATATGTACCCCACACCTGAAGCTATCAACGGGAGCTTGATTTTCTTAGGGGGGCCAGGATTGCGAAATTAATCATTGTGGAACGTTCGACTTGGCTGTTTATTTCTGGTCCTTTTTTATTTGCTGTCCGTTGTCGGTTGGTACACCTGATCGAACGAACGCGGGAAATTACAAAGACTACACTTTCTAAATTGAACGTAGAATTCGACAATATGAACAATGGTCAAAAATAGCAATGAGGGTGAAAAACAGGGGTAAAAAGGGGAAGGCATCCACTATCATCTAAGGGCCAAATTTCAAGTCCTTGTTGCAACCCGCGCAGCGTGGCGCAAGTAGTCACGTGATCCAATAATGGCATGCTCATTGGCACAGAGGGATCACGTGACTATTTGCGCCACGCTGCGCGGGTTGCAACTTGGACTTGAAATTTAGCCCTAAGCCCCTAATTTTTTTTTTATGGAAAGCGTTATCATGATTTGATGAAGATTCATTTTAGTACACTTGAGTTCGAATTTTATTAAAATCGGTTGAACGGTTCAACAGTTGCGATAAAAAGAAAGGATTTCAAAGTGTCAACTTCAACACTTTGTATATTTTCAAGAAAGCATTTTAGGAAGATGAGTTTCGTTATTCTTCGACTTCATTTTTGATTGGGATTATCTCTCAAAGTTTGTAACAAGCAGTACCTAACATCCGATATTTGCAAAAATGTAAGTGATAAGCTACACCTGCCTGCAGTTGGGATTCAGGTACTAAGTATCTTCAAAAGTCATCTGCAAAGAATCGGTTCACTGTCACTATAGTCACTATACTAATGATGATGAAGTGCAATTTATGGCGAAAATAGCCCCCAATTCTCTGGCGATGTATGCGATATTCAAAGGCACGACTTGCGCTGTAGGTTCGCAAAGCTAGGGGATGGAACTCATGCGTCTGCGCGAGCTAGGAAAAAGTCAAAACCTGCAGATTTTTAGCCATCGATTTAACAAAGGAAAATAGATGACAAAAAACTCCTGATTTCCATGCTAGATTATGCGGAATGATGTTGTCCATGTGCATTGCTGTCGAAAAAATTAATTCCGCGCGTATAGTGCTCCGAAAAGAACGAAAAAGCCGTTTTCAGTGTATAACTGGTTGCCTAGAAGGTGATGTTTTTTGTAAACACATGAAATGGAACTGTAATGTTCTTTTCGTACGGTTTTTGCAGCCAGGCACTCAACAAACTGCCTGTCATTTTTGAAAAAAAAACAGAAAACACAAAACCTCTGATATATTATACATACAGGGTGATTCATGAGTGACCTTACATAGGCTAATGGGAGATAGAGGACTTCGAGGCAAGTCAGGATCCACTAAAGAAATTTTATTTTCTCCAATGGTTTTCAAGATACAGGGTGTTTTGTGTGTTTCGTATGGAACTTTGATAAGCGATATTTCTGAAACGGCCAGAGGTATTTTGTTGAAATTCACCAGTGATATTTCTTTGTTGGAACTCATCCCGAAGTCATACCGAGTAAGTCAAAATCCAGGGCCGGGCTAGAAAAAAGGTGCTCCTTTTTTGTTTCATCAAAGAGTACATTTTCCGATCACTTTTTTAAAAAACCGCTATCGGATTCAAAAAGCTAAGGAAAAATGCTTCAAGAATCACTCTTCAATTTAGATGGCACACCTAAACCGTTTCGACATAAAAATTGAAAGTGCAATTTATGGATAAGTTTCCATTTTTGACCGGACATAATCGACTCATTGTTTGATTGAATTCATTCAAATTCATTTTTTGGCTTGTCTCTGTTGAATAGAAGAGCTGGGTTGAAAGAAAAATTCCAGAGCCGACCTTTTTTTTATGACAAAATCGAGAGTGAAACCAAAATTAGACTCGATTTGGTCGTCAAAAAAAATCTTTGGCTATGGAATTTTTCTTTCTACCAAGCCCTTCTTTTCCACAGAGACAAGCTAAAAAATGAATTTGAATGAATTCAATCAAACAATGAGTCGATTATGTCCGGTCAAAAATGGAAACTTACCCATAAATTGCACTTTCAATTTTTATGTCGAAACGGTTTAGGTGTGCCATCTTAATTGAAGAGTGATTCTTGAAGCATTTTTCCTTAGCTTTTTGAATCCGATAGCGGTTTTTTAAAAAAGCGATAGGAAAATGTACTTTTTGATGAAACAAAAAAGGGGCACCTTTTTTCTAGCCCGGCCCTGGATTTTGACTTACTCGGTATGGCTTCGGGATGAGTCCCAACAGAGAAATATTACTGGTGAATTTCAACAAAATACCTCTGACCGTTTCAGAAATATCGCTTATCAAAGTTTCATACGAAACACACAAAACACCCTGTATCTTCGTAACCATTGGAGAAAATAAAAAAATTTCAGTGGATCCTGACTCGCCTCGAAATCCTCTATCTCCCATTAGCCTATGTAAGGTCACTCATGAATCACCCTGTATAACCCACGAAATATAACCCGATAAAATTTTAGTTACAATTTGTTTACATGCAGCCTAGACATGCAGTTTCATGCCATTGACAGACAGGACGGCAACCGTAAGGCAGAGAAGAATACTAGAAGTAGGGCGGTATTTTCAAAAACACATCAACTGATAAACACGTCACCATATTTTCGCTCCTTGTGTATCTAAAACTGATCCATCATTGCTGGTCTTGAACACAATGAAAGATCAAGAAACACTCTTTTTTCCATAGCTTATTTGAAAGTTTCATTCACAGCCGTTTCAATAATATACAATGTTGAAATTACGCTTTTTACATGTGTTAGCATACGGCACTATTCTCAAATCCCCTAGCATGGTTGCGCCAGCGCAGAAATGGCACTGAATTTCGCCTGAGCTCCTCGGTCACCGGTCAGAGCTTTATCATATCGATAGCCCATAGTTAGTCTCAAGGACTATCTTCTGCGATTACTTATCTTAAGTGCGATTACTGTATCTTATATCTTGCATCTCAGTATAATTACTTCATACTTCAAAATCACTCACCTGTGGCGCTGGCGCAGCATTTTTTGTTTCTGATTCTTAACTGAAACTTTTTCCAGTCCTGCCGGCTGCCCCCACTTTGGGTCCCTAGAAAGTGATTTGATTAGTGACAATAAGGGAGTCTCTGAAACGCATGTGGCATGCAAATTGCATGCGGGGCAAAAAGCTCGACGGGGCTGATGTTTTGCACACGTGTACTGCAAGGCCTGCAGAGTCTAATAAAAATGGATTACATATTGATGTTTCTGCTGAAAAATTTCATACAAGTTTTCGAAAATTCCCAGAAATTCTGCAGAAATCTACAAAAACTTTTGGGAATCCTCAAGAATCTTCAGAAATACCTACCTACAGAATCTTTCGAAAACCCTCTGAAATCCCGTAGAATTCTCCAAAAATCCATAGAAGGTGTCAGAGCATTATTAGAAATCCCATACGAATTTCCAGGATCCCGTGAAAATTTTACAAAATCCCTGAAAATTTCCACAAAAGTCCTCGGAAACTCTGTAGAAACCCATAGAAATTCATAAAAATCTCGTATAAATCCCCGAAAATTCGAAAAATAGCCCATTCCAAGAATTGAAAGTCCAGAATCCAGGACCGTATGTCCAATCTCTTGGCAACCAGAGAAGCCCAGGGCCATACGTATAAGCACCCCGGCATATTTTCGCTGCTATCTACCTGACACTCTGGAGAGAGGAGAGAGGGTAGATGGAAGGGGGTAGGTGGGGGGTGGGGGTGTGGACTGCGACTCCATCATAGATTATTCCATGTCAGACATTTAACGAGAAACGTTGTATCATACAAACTTTTATAAATAAACAAATCTTCAATCTTTATTAATACAAGTGTACCCCTCAAGTCCCTGGTGAACATTACATTTTGGTCTTTTGAACCGGATGTACATTACACCGTACTTAAAAAAACTTGTTTGTTCTTTTTGACATAAAAGCAAGCATATTATCCGATTACTTTTGGGGAAAATGACATCGGATTCGAAAAGTACAGAAAAAATTCTATGAAATGGACTTTCTAAATCGCACGGCACACTTCAACCAGTTTTACAAAAACAGATGAAGAACTTGTACTACATTTTACAATTTTGCTGAATCTTTCCTAATGTTCGTCAAAATCAATTCAAAGTCAAAAGATTTCGAAACTCAGAAAACAAAACATTTAAAATTGTTCCATTGCAAGAGATTCTCGAAATGCCATCCTCCAGCTGGATGACGGCATTTCGTAGCATAAAAAATGGCTGAAACAGACTGCGGATTACCTGCAGAGCGAAAGAGAAACAGATAGATTCTTGTGGCGTGAGTTTCTGCCAAATCTGAGGAGCTAAAAATGTAACAGAAAAAATGAGATATTCAAATTTGAGCTGGCAAGAGAATGAGGGGCTTTTTTGAAAAAAAATAGAAATTTTGAAAAAAAAAATTCAGTTTTTTGAATTTTGAAATTTTGGAATGCTTATTAATTTTCATTCTAGATTTCAGATTTCTCTCCTTTTTTTCAAGTCTCTTACTCCACTTCTCATGAAACTCACGTTTAACAAAAAAACACTAGAAAATGCCGTCCTTATTTGCATTTTTTTACCGGCATTTCTCTTGGAAATAGACATTTTCTGAATCCGATGTCATTTTTCCCGAAAGTGATCGGAAAATATGCTATTGTGTAAAAAGTTTTAGGTTTTTTCAACTACGATACTGGATCCTGGATTTTCAATTCCAGCTCGTAAATTCAGGAGAGCTCTAGAAATTATTTCGATTTGATTTTGACGAACATTAGGAACAAAAAGATACAGCAACATTGTAAAATGTGGTACAAGTTCTTCTTTTTATCTGTTTTTTGCAAAACTGGTCGAAGGGTGCTGTGCAATTTAGAATGTCCATTTCATGGCATTTTTTCTGCACTTTTCGAATCCGATGTCATTTTTACCAAAAGTAATCGGACAATATGCTTTCAAGTACAATAAGTTTTTCAAGTACGGTCCTGGATCCTGGACTTTCAATTCTGACAATAGACTATTTTGTACATTTGCAGCAGAGGAGCTTTAGAAATTATTTCGGATGAATTTTGACGATCATTAGGGAAAAAAGGTACGGAAAATTGTGAAATGTGTGCAAGTTCTTACTTTGATCTGTTTTTGCGAAACTGGTCGAAGTGTGCCGTGCGATTTAAAAAGCTCATTTTATAGCACTTTTTCTGTACTTTCCGAATCCGATGTGTTTTCTCCTAACATCGATCGGAAAAGGTGATTATCTGTCAAAAAAATGGAAACTTTTTTTTTTCAGTACGGTCCTGGATTTTCAAACTGGAGATAGCCGTCTTGAAGAATCTCAGTAGAGGAGTGTTTCTTCTAAATTTTGTCGGATTTCGTCAAACCGTTGCAAAGAATTAAAGATATCGCTCTTTGAAAGAGCCCAAACAAAGAAAACTGAACAGAACAACAGAAACCTGTATCTTCGTTACTGCTGACCAAGAAACAATTTTTGACACAGATTTAGACTTGCCTTGATGTCCTCTACCTGGCATTCAACCATGTCGCACGAGGGGTTGATTTCCCCGGAATTCAGCATACATTTCATTTCGGAAATCACCGGAAATCCCGGAACTCTTTCGGAAATCACCGGAATCTACACGGAAATCACCTAAATTCCCGGAATTCTTTCGGAGATCACAGCATCGGAATTCCCGGAAGTCTTTCGGAAATCACTGGAATTCGCGGAGATCTTTCGGAAGTCATCGGATTCCCGGAAGTCTTTCGGAAGTCACTGGAATTCGCGGAGATCTTTCGGAAGTCATCGGAATTCCCAGAAGTTTTTCGAAACGGAATTTCCGGAAATCTTTCGGAAATCACTGGAATTCCCAGAATTCTTACGGAAATCACATTACCGGAATTCCCAAAAAAAAAAATGGAAATAACCGGAATTCCCGGAAGTCTTTCGGATATCACCGGAATTTCCGGAAATCTTTCGGAAGTCGCCGGAATTCTTTTGGAAATCACCGGAATTCTTTCGTCAATCTCCGGAATTCCCAGAAGTCACCGGAAATCCTCTGGATTCCGGAAGTCAGAATTTTTGTGTACACTTTTCCCTCGGAAAATCAACCTCTCGATGTCGCATTAGTCATGAATCACCCTGTAATTGTTAGGGCTCGTAAATATAAACAAAAAAAATCGATTTTTATTCAAATCGGATTTTTTTCATTAAAATCAGATTTTTTCGGTTTCAATCAAGATGTTTGCCAATTTAAAAAATCTGCGGCAATTAAGGCTAAATTCTCGGCTAAAATACAGTAGAAATATGTAAATATATTCTTATTTCTTCCGGTATCCGGATCCTTTGTTTCTGTTAGA
Organism: Anaspis maculata; assembly: GCA_949128115.1. Taxonomy (NCBI): domain Eukaryota; kingdom Metazoa; phylum Arthropoda; class Insecta; order Coleoptera; family Scraptiidae; genus Anaspis; species Anaspis maculata. Next base: position 48,684,827 of record OX421968.1, read on the forward strand.
TTTGAACTTCTCGTTTTTTTCCAGATAAGTTGAAACTTTGGGAACTCATAAGAAGTGTAATTCAATGCCAAGCTAAATCCATACTGTGTTGAACAACATGCAATAATTTACAATAGGTTCTTGTCAAAACCACAGTGGTGGCTATGACAAGACGGCGAGTGGATAAAGGAGGGGTGTTATAATGGTTGGGTGAGATGGGAGGTGTGGTGAAAGGGGTGGTGGTAATGCCTGGGTGAGGGGGTGTAAACAGCTGGAGCGGTCGTAGAAATTGCATGAATCTTCGAATCCTCTCCAGCACTGAACCAGTAGGCCCAAAAATAGTCCCGTTGGTGTATTGTTGGTTGCCTATACTCCTCAAATTTCGAGTAAACTACCCTTACGTTACAGGCAGGGGGCCGATTTTTTGTGGATAGGCTCTGCAGGCCTTGCAGTACACGTGTGCAAAAAATCAGCTCCGTCAGAGGGGCTTTTGTGCCCCGATTAGGGTTGCCAGATGCAAAAATTGGACTCCCAGGACATAAGTTTCGAAAAACGAGGACAGACGTCAAAAAAACAGGACTTTTGAAACTAATGATTCATAAGCTTCAATATAATGAATCTTTTATCAAAATAAACTAAAATGAATAAAGGATTAAGAAATTCACAAAAAATCAGAAACAAAAAAACTCAAACAATCTCTATTTTTTAGAAACGAATTTTGGTTCGGACTTTACCGCCTCAAGAACTTTTTTATTTTTCAATGCAAAGTGATAAAATTCTTTGCACGACGTCGACATATTAAAATTAGTTCTTATTTGTAGCTCCGATTTCACATGGTCAAGTAGAAGTCTATTCCGCGCATCTGTCCAAGAGGCAGTACAGTGCGAGAACGAGAACAGCCTTTCGGAATCGGCATTTGAGCCATAAATCGAAAGAACAAATTTTATGATTTTTGAAAAGATAGACGAGAAAGATAGAAGATTTAGGTGGTCTGTCTGATTTCTACATGATTCTAGTTGGCTGCGATTCTGGTCGCCATCGGTCGATCGCGGCCTGAACCGCAGCCCACTAGAATCATGTAGAAATCAGACAGCCTATAGCAGCTCCGGGAAAAAATGTAGAGAATACTCACAAATAATTCGAAACTGTATATTAACTAGACAAGGGTAAGTTCCAAGTTTCATGAAAATCGTTCCACTAATAAGAGATTTCAATATGGCGGCCAAGATGGGGGCAGAATTATGAAACTCAGCTTGAAAATAGGAATGATCGTACGAGACAAGCGTAACTCTCAAGTTTCATGAAAATCCTCCCACTTATAAGAGATTTCAATATGGCGGCCAAGATGGTGGGGCAATAATGAAATTTGGCTTGAAAATAAGAATGATCGTACTAGACAAGGGTAAGTTTCAAGTTTCATGACAATCGTTCCACTAATAAGAAATTTCAATATGGCAGCCAAGATGGCGGCCGAATTATGAAAGCCATTCTGCCTATTTGGTCCTTGAGAACCTAAGCTATCCACCGGATAAAGTTCAATCTTCAAGGGCTGTAGATTTAGTTACCGAGAAGAAGTTCAACTTCATCGAAGTGCACAGGAGATCTGTTTTTTGAGAATAATGACGACGATGTATGGATTACAAAAATAGTGCCCATTGGCCACCCTTGGGGACATCAGCTATTAATCGGAAAAAAGTTCCAAGACTCTTGTTTCAATTCTCGAGAAGGAGTACAGCGTCTTAATTTCTGCACGGACTCGGACAGACAGACAGACAGACAGACAGACAGACAGACAAACCGGCCACATAAGCGTCATTCTGTTACTTATATAAAAAAATGTTCTCCAACTGATTTCGACCTCCTGAACACGATTATCGGGTTCAGTTTTGAATTGGAACATTTCTTTTTTATCAAAAAACCGAAAAAATGGTAGCCTGTCACATGATTTTTAGTGATACCTACCTAGTTTTTTTTGTTAGTGAGCGAACATGTTTCGTAATTTGAGTGCCATTATCCTTTAGGTACCTAGTATTGGCTATTTCAAAATGGTCAATTACTATTTCGGCACGTCTGATTTTAAATTTGTAGGGTCGTGTAATATGTGCCGAGCCGTGGCTTTGCGGTCGTTTTCAAAAATTGATAACAATTGACCCGACGGTCGGATCGAAATGGGGTTTTTGTCAAAAAAAAGTTCAAATTGTTCTCTAAATATAATGCCGTACATGCAGTGATGTATTTCATCAAGAAATTGTAGTTGCCTGCATATCGCAACTTTCTACATCTTACCGCGAATGCCAGCACTTGATCGGCGAAGCCGCCCTACACCAAAATGTTATTTTTGAAATTGTTCGTGATTATTTCGGCAAAATTTTTCTTAATTCGGGTACCAAGGCCATGAGCTACCCATTCGAGTTGAAATATTTTCTGTATTGAATTTCGTTTTGTTCGGAGGAAAGGATATCAAGCACCAGCAAGCAACGAATAAATCATTTGCGACCGAGCCGTATTTCGGAGTCATTTTCAAAAATTAATAACTATTGGCCTGCACCTCGCACCGATGTGAAATTTCAATTAAAATAAAGTTCAAATCATCCTCTAAATATAACTCCGCATATGTATTATGGTAAAATGATAAGATCGGGTACTTCCTCGCATGTGATAACTTTCGAGATCAGGCCGGCTTCTGAAATGCAGCATTCAACGGCGATGCCGCGTCACACTAAATTGTTATTATTGTCATTGTTTATTATTATTTCGTCGAGATTTTTCTTGGTTCGGGATACAAGGTCATAAGCTACCCAATGGAGTAAAAAATTTTCGCAAAAACCTTTTCGTCTAGGACTAGATGCTGTGACGGACGGACGGACGGACGGGCAGACGGACGGACGGACAAAGCGAGGACAAAAGCGCCTTCCCGTTTGGAGAAGTGCGCTAAAAATACATACAGGAGAGCTTTGTTTAAAAAATACAGGACATTTAGGGTCCTGCGGAGGACTTAGGAAGGACGCAAAATTTCAAGGCTGAATCCAGGACGTCCTGCGAAATCCAGAGGACGTCTGGCAATAACCCTAGCCCCGATACAATTTGCATGCCGCAAGCGTTTTAGTGACACCCGAAAAAAAATCGAGAAATTAATGCAATTATGGGAAGCCTGTAAACTATGAATGGCTGAGACTTTTAATTACCTGGAGAATGCCTTGAAGGGGCTCTTTTGCACCATCTTTGAAATCTGCACCGCCAAGCGAGATTTGCACTGAATATTAAAGCGAGCACAATGGTCTGTTTAAACAAAACAAAACACTAGTTAGTCACTGCTACGTTCTACGTTTTCACTTTGTAACGATCATTTGTACCTATTTTATTTAACGACGCGACGTGCTTTTCATCAAACAAAAACTCAATGGACCAAGGCAAACGTACTGGTTCTACCATGCGATCAACATAATTCGGAATTGGGGTAGGCTGTGCTCTGGGCGAAAGCAGCTTGACATCCTGAAATTTGACCAGGTCACAGCCTACCTCAATTCCGAATTTTGTTGATCGCATGGTATTATTTTGCTGTTTATTTCGTTGGTGTGAAAATGGGTGGTGGCGGTGGCGGTGGCAGCACTGACTAGTGACAGCGCGACTTGTGACAGCGGCAGCTCAGCCTAGTGACTTGATCGCAGAAAAAGAAGAACGTTTGGACTCGGACTCGGCTCGACTCTTCTCGTTCACTGAATAATTGCGTAGAAAACTGGACAAACTTTCACTAAACCGATCGCAAAGTGGAACATTTATTATGGTCGTGGGTGGAACAAATATGTACAAACAAAATCAACCGAGGACCGAGGACAGTTCGCAGAATAGTTCAATATGCAGTGCTGCCAATTACCTAGTTACAAAACATACCGAACAAACTGTCATGTCAATGTCAACGTCAAGTCATTCAGTCAACGTTCAACAACCAACTTTCAAAATGGTGTTTACGAGTATTGTGTTGAGTACGAAAATTGCAACCACAAGAGCCTCCCGTGCATCTAGCCACGGTGATGACGCGTGCTTTTCCACTGGATTCCCAACGACTGGTCGTTCGGTCCTCTTCAGGCAGAGATGTCGCAGGAAAAAGTGAGGTTAGTGTATGTAAATTAAATGACTCTCCACTTCACTTTTCAAATGGTAGTTAGTAATGGTGCGGTACTGAAGTGTCCAAACATTTAACTGGCCTGTCCATAAATGTCTGTCAAATTATTCAAAGTGACATATCTCCTTAAGGAAGCGGGACCTCATCCAGAGTTTTTTTTCATCCTGGATAGCTGACTCCTTGCACTGCGATATGCTTCAGCCGATTTTGTGTATACAATCATTCACGTTGTACAGTGTACAGGGTGTCACAAACTGGTACTTACTGCAAGAATGTCAATTCAGAAAAAAGGTAGATTTCTTGGAAACCTGTTCAAGGAAGTCGCTATACAGGGTGATTCACCACCAAATGGACATAGCTTAACATAACATAACATAATTTATTCGTGCTAATATGTAGAAGTATACATTTACACCTGTCAGTAAAAGAAACAGAAAAAAAAAAGAAAAAGTGAGAACAGAAATATAGATGATTAAGTTACATGAATAGTGACTTACATAACAAACTCATATGAAAGAAATTCTTCGGCAGAATAGAAAGCATTCTCTAGCAAAATTTTCTTGATTGATGTTTTAAGCTGTCTTGGAGATCCTGTTTTTAAATGATTCGGTAATTTATTAAAGAATAGGATTCCTTTAGTTGCAGCGGTACGCTAGCGAAATGACCCTGATTCTGCATTTTGTGATACTGCAATGAAATTTGGCATATGCTCACTACGTAGCATTTCAAGTGATTTGACCCGCAGCACTCAAAAATTTGTCTATTAGGGGGCGACTGGGGGCCCCTCCAAATTTCAAGATGTCAGAGCTTTTACCATGCACCATTCAGTTCCGCCCTATCTACCGTACAGGACCTGGACAACTTTGTTCTTGACCATCATAACATTTTTCGTCATGTCAATTGCATTCTTCTTACAGAAAAAAAATTATTTCTTTGTCTGGTCAACAAATCGAAAAATGATTTTCTTTTTGACCACAAATAGATTGTCGAGTCGTTTTTGTGTGATCATCGATAAATCCGCATCCCCTTGATTCATTTATGGAAACAAAAGTTTTGCTGTTCTATTTTTCAACGAAGGGGTGACCTCAACTCACCATTATTTCAACATTACCTATTTCAATGTTTTATCCCGATAAATATGATTATTGTTATACTAATACATAGCTTGAAATTTTCTTCAACTGTGTGGATGATGAAGCGGCCTCAGATTCCACCTGGAAGCCGTGCATATTAATTTTTCTGCAAGGCCGTCAAATTTGGCATTTTTGATTTTCTACCGGGAGCGGCTACAATGTCAATACACACCACTCCGCCCAAGAGCACCGGTTTCGGTACTTTCGCATCAACTCTCATAGCCCAGGTATTTTAGGTGCTATTCAAGTCAAAGCGTGAACTAATTTATGGTCGGCCAAATTTTTCATAAAACGACAGTAAAGAGTGTCTGCTATAACATACCAAAAGTCCCCTAAAATCCCGTGTCGGCGTCCCCCTTTTTGGGGCGTTTTTTCTGAAATATGACAGTTACGTTATAAGTATAACACACAGATATTGGGACGCGCGCCTGTCACCCGGAATAGCTCAGTGGCAAAGGCTTTGCTTTCCGATTGATGGATCGCTGGTTCAAATCTCGTTCAAGACACAATTTTTTTTTCCGTGAAAGTGATTTTTTCGTTCTTCTAAAAATTATCCAAGGGATGAGAGTGCTTATTGTGAAGCATTTTCGACTTTTTTCTCGAGAAAATAAATCTATCAATACGAGTTCTGGACACATAATAAACAATAAGCTGTGATGCCATCATGGCTTTTTCGTCACATTTTTCAACTCATAAAATGTAGTTACCTGTCCATTGCGAAATTGTATTTAGGTATTTTCAATAATAATGCTGGACAAGCATTTCCACTTGTCCTTGTCAATCAATTATCAATTATCCTTATCAATTTAAAATACAGGTGATTCCAAACTGTCGGGCTATCGCTAGGGTGTTGCTAAAGGGCACCCGTTCGAGTAGGTACAAATGTGCAAAATATTCTATTTTCGCGATATCCGAAATGTACAATAATGATTAAGGAAGAGTAACAAAAATAGACCTTTTGAAAGGAAGGCCTAAAAAAAGCCAGTTTTGAACCAAAAATTAACTTTGTAGAAACATTTTTGTGCCCATAGGTTAAATAACAAGAATTAATTAAAGAAGTCATCCTCGTCTTCGTTCGTTCGTTCGCCAAAAATTTTGAGTCGCCTCCGTACTCAGAGTTTTGGTGAAGTAGTTTTGTTGACATATCAAATTTGATCAGAAAAACCAGCTGAATCCAATGGTCTTTACCGCAACTCGCTAGCTTCAACGGATATTGAGAAAAATGGGTGTGGACATCTTTTTTGAATGACCCTGTATATAAAAAAAGGAAGTGGTTCAGATTGTAGATTAGAGGTGGTTGTTTGGTCTCGGAGGATCCTTTCTGCACTGCGACCTATAAGATCTTTTCTGTGTGACCATGCTTCTATTTAATGTCCCAGGAAATCCACCTTGTGTGAAGTGGTTCAAAGAAATGGGACAGTATAACAAGCTAGAGGACAAGTGGAAATGCTCGTCCAGCATTATTATTGAAAATACCTAAATACAATTTGGCAATGGACAGGTAACTACATTTTATGAGTCGAAAAATGTGATGAAAAAGCCATGATGGCATCACAGTTTATTGTTTATTATGTGTCCAGAACTCGTATTAATAGATTTATTTTCTCGAGAAAAAAGTCGAAAATGATTCAGAATAAGCACTCTCATCCTTTGGATAATATTTAGGAGGAAAAAATCACTTTCACGAAAAAAAATTTGTCTTGAACGAGATTCGAACTAGCGATCCATCAATCGGAAAGAAAAGCCTTTGCCACTGAGCTATTCCGGGTGACAGGCGCGCGTCCCAACATCTGTGTGTTATACTTATAACGTCATCATCATCATCTTTATTTATTCCCTTCTTTACACACACGAGAGGTGTATATAAATAGCATTGCGCCATGGAACATGTCATAAGCATTGTAAATAAATAAACAAACAGATCAGAATTAAAAAAAACAATTACAAACAGATAAGATTAAAAATAGCAAAAAACAACTAAAAAAACACAAACACACCGATGCCGCAGAAGCAAACAAACAAACGAATCAAAAACAAGCTACATGCTACATGGAGATCTCTTCGTTAAAAAATTGTGCAAGTGTATAGTGTGCTCGTCCAGTCAGGTACTCTCCCAGTATCACTCTCATCTGCTTGGTAGGTAAGTCTCTGATATAGCCGGGAATCTTATTGTAACATTTAATTGCGTTGAAGGTGACATTTCTTTTTTCTAATTCTAGTCGAGGCCTCGGATGGCATAGGTTCCGGCCGCTCCTTGTGAAATATTCATGATGCGGCTCGTAGTCACTGAAAAGGTCGTAGTTCTTCTTCACAAAAGTTACGCACTCCAACACGTAGAGACCGATGACAGTGAGTATGCCCTGCTCCTTGAAGACCGGGACACACGAATCGGTTTGCCTCAAATTGAAAATTCTCCTAAGGCACCGCTTTTGTGTTTTTAGTACATCCTCAACCCTGATGGAATCACCCCAGAAGATGACACCGTAGCGTATCCTCGACGCGACGTAGGCATTATACGCTGTCCTAGCTGCCCCGACGGACACCACCCTCGCAAGGACTCCCAGGGCGTAGGAGAATTTCGATGTCTGTGATGTTAACTGCGATATGTGATGCTTCCAGCTCAATCGAGGATCCAGATGAAGGCCAAGGAACTTGACGCAGGATTCCGCTGTCAAGGAGATGTCCCCATTCAGATCCAACCTCCATGGTGTAGTCTCGTCGTAAGTTGGTGAGAATTTCATCAATTTTGTCTTTGCTGCGTTCATCTTTAACTCATTTGATGAAAACCAGGCCTCAAGCGTCAGAAAAGACTGCTGTATGTCCATCGTCATGTCCTGTATGTCTTTCCGGTGAAAAATTATTGATGTGTCATCAGCGTACATAATCGCTTTTTGTTGTACAACAGCAGGCAGATCGTTGGTATAAATTATGTACAGCAGTGGACCCAAAATGGAGCCTTGGGGCACTCCTCTATTGACTCCTTTAGAATCTGAGACCAGTTCCTCTCCTGACAGGGTATCGTATATTTTAATTCGCTGTACACGGTCTCCCAAGTAAGACTCAAATAACCTCAGCGGAGCTCCCCTAATTCCATACATTTCCAGTTTTCGTAGCAGCCTTTTGTGGCACACGGAGTCGAAAGCTTTAGACAAGTCAATAAACGCAGCCGTCGCCTGTTCGCCCCGGTTTATCGAATCCAGAATCTCCGTTAATGCCATGTATGCTGCTCTAACCGTTGACCTTCCTTTCCTGAATCCATTCTGCATTTCAGTCAGTACCTTGTATTTCTCAAGAAAGTCGCTGAGTCTGTTGTAGATAAGTTTTTCAAAAATTTTCGATATATTCGGCAAGATTGCTATTGGTCTGTAATTTGACAGGTTCTTTTTGTCTCCTTTTTTGAATACTGGTGTCACGTTGCTAATTTTCATTTTTGCAGGAAAGTTGCCGGTCAGGATGGCTTGATTTATGATGTACGTAAGAGGCCCAGATATAACGTCAGCAGTGGCCTTGAGAATCCTCATCGGAATCCCGTCATGACCCGTGGAATTTGTTGTCTTCAACGATCGTATGATGTCAGACACCTCTGCAGGGCTCGTCGGATTCAGGAAAAATGTGTTCGAGTTTCTCCTCATGCTTGAGTAGTTATCGTTCTTAGCGTCCGTGTCACTCATATTTGAGCAGGCCCCGATGAAATACTCGTTCGCTTCATTCAGCAGACTCCGAGTCTGTGAAGCGGTTTCAACCTCAAAATTTTGCGCAAGATTCGTTTCCTTATTTGGTCTCTTAGTTACATTTTTAATGATATCCCAGGTTGATTTTATCTTGTTTTCCGAGTTGTTGATTTTCTCAGCATTCGTCATACGTTTAGAAGCGGATATCACGGCCTTTAGTATCTTTCGGTAAATATTGTATTCTGCCTGGGTCACTTTACCATGCTTCAATCGTTGATAAAGTTTTTGCTTGTTCTTACATGATATTCTGATACCCCTTGTCATCCAGTTTTTATGTGACTTACGATGTATATATGGTTTCAGTGGAAATATTCTATCAATAAGCATTTTCAGTATGTTCTCGAAAAGATCATATGACCTATCCACATCCTCCTCCCGCAGTACAGACTCCCAGTCCTGTTGCTCCAGTTCCGCGCGAAACTGCTGAATTTTTCCCTCAGAGAAATATCGCCTCTTTTGGATGGGTTTCCTCGTTTCGGGCACTCCTCCAACCCTCACGGAGATTCTGGCCAGCTGGGCCTCATGATCGGAGAGCGCTGAACAGATAACCTGACTTTCTTCTGGGTAGTTATTCGTGTAGGCCTGAATACAGTCTGTGACATTCCATTTAGCCTCATGGTGTTGAGGAATTCACGCGAAATCGTTGTCTCGATCGATAGATCTATATTCAAGTCCCCGCAGACCACGACGGTGTATTTCAGCATCTCCGGACCCAGGCTGCCGAGCATGTTTGACAATCTCTGCATGAATGTATTTGTGGGTTCTGTGGGTGTCTTATGGGTATAAAGACAAACGATAATTACATTGTACTTGCATATCTTGATTGCAGACACCTCGAATTCTAATTCCCTTTCAAACCGTTTCAGGCTCTGAAGATCTTCGGCCACAATATCCTCCCGGACGAAGACACAGGATCCTCCTCCACGATGATTCACTCGACTACAGCACGACGCCATGATGTATCCATCGAGAGCTACATATTCATCCAGCTGTAGCCAGTGTTCTGTCAGACAAAGCACATGCGGTGCCACATCCAGACCTTCAATAAATGCATCCAATTCATCTTGCTTGTTGCGAAGGGATTGAATGTTTTGATGTAATAAAGTGAAAGTGAAACTCCGGTCATTATTGGTATCATTGGTATTAGTCCGAAACGTAGTAGATGGCATGGCTCTTTCAGTCATCCTCAGACGATGCGGGTCTATAGTGTCACCTAGAAATCGATGTTGGTTTTTTCTAGCTGTGAGAGGCGCGGGTATAAAAAATTGCCTGGATTTTCGATCATTTCAATTTCGGTATTCAGCGATCTCCCCTCCCCGGTTGGAGGGTTCTGACTCTTTTCAGAAATTGTGAGAAATTTGTCTGCGATGTGATTTATAAGAGTCGCCTTTCCACTGTATCTTAGTCTACCTCTGCTGTCCACCTGATATGGTCTGACGATTGTGTTGCTGTTTACGTATTTAATACGGTTCTCAGAGGAAGTGCCAGAAATGCATTCCTGTAACAATTCGTTCTGCTTTTGAATATATTCATTTAGTATTGGACGATTGTTTATGAGTGACTGTCCAACCACAATAAGATTAGTCTCCTTTGATTTATTTACAAGATCCTTCATTTCTTCGATTCGTAACTGTCATATTTCAGAAAAACGCCCCAAAAAGGGGGACGCCGACACGGGATCTTAGGGGACTTTTGGTATGTTATAGCAGACACTCTTTACTGTCGTTTTATGAAAGATTTGGCCGACCATAAATTAGTTCATGCTGAAACTCGATAGTACCTGGGCTATCATCAGTATCACAAAATGCAAAATTGTCAGGCGTGAATATCGTTTCCCCCTAGGGCAAACCGGTGCTCTCGGGCGGGGTGGTGTGTATTGACATTTTGGCCGCTCCCGCTAGAAAATTAAAAATGCCAAATTCGACGGCCTTGCAGAAAAATCATTATGTACGGCTTCCAGGTAGAATCTGAGGCAGTTTCATCATCTACATCGTTAAAGAAAACTTCAAGCTATCTATCGGTATAACAATGATCATACTTACCGGGATAAAGCATTGAAAAAGGTAATGTTGAGAATAATGGTAAGTTGAGGTCACTCCTTTGTTGAAAAATAGCACTGCAAAAGTTTTCTTTTCATAAATGAATCAAGGGGATGCGGATTTATCGATGATCACACAAAAACTGCTCAACAATCTATTGGTGGTCAAAAAAAGAAAAATCAATTTGTTGACCAGGCAAAGAAATTTTTTTTTCTATAAGAAGAATGGAATCGACATGACGAAAAATGTTATGATGGTCAAGAACAAAGTTGTTTGGGTCCTGTACGGTAGATAGGGTGGTACTGAATGGCGCATGGAAAAAATTCTGACATCTTGAAATTTTGAGGGGCCCCCAGTCGCCCCCTAATGGACAAATTTTTGAGTGCTGCGGGTCAAATCACTTGAAATTATATGTAGTTTGCATATGCCAAATTTCATTGCATTATCACAAAATGCAGAATCAAAAAGCGTACCGCTGCAACTATTGGTAGTCAGTAGCTTCTCTAGAACGTTTTAGCCTGTGAAATGGTACAACGAAGTTGTCTTTGTTTCGAGTGCTGTAATTATGTTGGAATGTCTGGTAATCCACTTCATTACACATTATGTACATGATAGAGAATAATATACAGGCACGGCATGGTTGGTATTTTCGAATCTATAAATGCTTGCCTGCAGTCCTCCCTGTACCGAAGACCAGTCATTATTCTTATGCATTTCCTCTGAACTGCAAAGACCCTACCACCCTGCGCCGAGTGACCCCATGCCAAAATGGCATAGCTCAAACAACTCTGAAATAAACCGAAATACGCCGTTTTCAGAACTTCTCCGGAGACTATGCTCTTCAGTCGACGCATTAAGTACACTCGAGAAGAAAGTGTCCCACACAATGATGTTACGTGAGCCTCCCAGGTCAGGCGGCAGTCCAGGGTAACTCCGAGGAACTTTACAGGCTCATTTTCTGAGTTTATTGACCTCAGCGAAAAGATCAGATGTTTTTTCTTGTTGTCATTCAAAGAGAGTTTGTTTGAGCTAAACCACTGTGCCAAGTTTGCATGATTTGCAGCTGCATTTGACGTCAAGTTAGAGTTGTTGTCACCCGCGGCATATGTGGTAGTATCGTCGGCAAATAACAAAAGGTTGGCATCGGTACAATTAGGCAGATCATTGATGTATATCAGGAACAGTAAAGGGCCCAGCACCGACCCCTGCGGAACTCCTATTCTAATGTCTCTGATACCGGATCTCTCATCATTCACAGAGACGTACTGTGCTCTTCCCACCAAATAAGATCGCATCAACAAACCAGCAGAAGTCTGAAGTCCGTAAATTTTCAATTTATCATTCAGAAATCTATGACACAATCAAATGCCTCTGTTAGATCGTAGAAATAGGCATCCAGGTACCAGGTGTTCGTTGTTTTCAAAAGCCTTGGAAACTCGCCGGCATAACCTACTAATAGCCAGTGATGTCGATCGGTTGTTTCTAAAGCCATATTGGACGTTATGAAAAAGGTTATTTGCTTCGAAGTACTGATAGATTTGCTTGGATAAGAGCTTCTCAAAAACCTTGCTGAAAACAGGTAGAATAGCAATCGGCCGATAGTTTGCAGAATCAAGTCGACATCCTTTTTTGTGGATTGGTACTATCTTAGCTACCTTCAACAGATCCGGAAATACCGAGTTTCTGATGCATATATTCAGTAACTTCGTGAGTGGTTCCAGAACGCCATCAATGACAGATTTCAGTATTTTTGTGTTTATATTGAACATGTCCAGTTCGAGGTCCAATTTTTCCAGGCGAACCAGGATCTGCCAGAAAATTTTCTAACGCTGTTCGTATCGAAGTTACAGGTGACAGGTGATCCTTGTATTTTGTCGATTTTTTTGATAAGCCATAACTTTAGAACGACTGAATGGATTGGCTCGGTGAAACAAGCGCTTCCATTTTCCGATGGTTGAAAACTGGAAAAAAATATTTCTTCTAACCTCATGACGTCATTTGGTCAACCTCCAGGTTCAGGTGCTAATCAAGAGTGACCTCTTTTACAAGATTTTGATACCTTTAATTTTAAATCAGCAATTTTAATTTTGCAGTGTTATTCAGGACTTCAAATCTCTTGGAAGCTGTCATTTACCTATTGTTCCGAGTCCGCACAACGTTCAGCCACAAAAATTCCACAGCTGAATCTATCTTTTCTCGTGTGAGCCTTTGCCGCTCAATTGAGTCAATTTATCACAGCGCAAATCTATTACTATGTACTTCAATGTTCTTTTTTTTTTTCGGAGCGCCAAATGAACATTAAAAAAACAAAAAATATGTGAACTCCACTTGCAACTCCACGATGGCTCTATCTAGTGTTTGAATTTGTTTCCCAAAAAAAACCGCGGAAGACCTCATTGTAAAAAAAAACTGCTTTTGAATGAAAATTTTCTACCGTAAGCTATAGCATTTTTGACTCAATTTCTGATGTTTGCAATTTGTTAAACTTATCAACAAAATAAGCGGTACAGGGCCAAATGTGTCCTAACTTCAAATAAAAACTGAATAACCCAACATTGGATTGCCGAAAACGATTTTACCGAGGATTTTACCCGCAAACCACAAGTAATTGGCTACAGTTCTTTTGTTGAAAAAATCACTAGTTAGAAAGAGCGTAAATTAGAAATTTGGACTTGTAGCGTTTGTTAGCATGTGTCCCGATAATACCCGAAGGCCGATCTGTTATGATACACTAGAGAACCTGAAAACACTGTCAGGGTTAGATCTAGGGTTAGATCAATCTCTTCGTTCGTGATTTTCTAACACACGCTCTTTCTAATCCGCGATCCACCGGTTAGTATCAGTGGTTAGAAGTAGTGTATGTTAGAAAAATGCCACTGTAGCGTAGCTTAGAGAATTGATCTTGATCTTCCGAAGAGACGTTCATAGCCTCAATCGAGCTTTGGTCAATTTATTATACATTTTTATATGAAAGTATGTATGTATTGACGATGACATCAAATCTGTGCCATGGGAACTAACCATTTTGAGAAATTAGGTTCCATACTCCCAGCTATTCTGACAAGGACAACACGACCTGACCTGACCTGACCTTACCTGACTTGACAAGTTTTCTGAGCTACGCTACAGAGGCATTTTTCTAACATACACTACTTCTAATCAACGATACTAGCCGGTGGATCGCAGGTTAGAAGAAGCGTGTGTTAGAAAATCACGAACGAAGAGATTGATCCAAACATGACAGTGTTTTTAGGTTCTCTAGTATATCCCAACAGATCGGCCTTCGGGTATTATCGGGATACTTTCTAACAAACGCTACAAGCCCAAATTTCTAACTCACGCTCTTTCTAACTAGTGATTTTTCTAACAAAACGACCGCCACCAAGTAATTGATACGTCAACTGTCATCTACTCGGTATGAAATGATTCACTTCCCGTGCATATAATACGCGAAGAAAGTGACAGTTGGCGGCCAGCTTTCTTTGATTGCTATCGTTGACACTTGAGCATGACGCCGCTGTCAAGACGAAAATAAAAACGGCTGGGATTTGCAACTCACCTTAAAAAAGAAAACAGATTTAAAAGCACTGAAGCCTATTGTAAGACCAGAAACACCTCCCCTTGCCGATTTTCTTGAGATTCTTCTCGGAAAATTTCAGGCCAGCTCAAAGTACAGTTTCCAAATAGGACTGAAGCCAGGCAACTTCAGTATTGTTGATATTCTTTTCTATATTTATGGTGTTTCGCAGCATGGAATAAGCCGTCCAAAGCGTCGAAGACTTTATATTTTTTGCCAATCCATCGAAATAGGATATCATGACGTCTTCACTGATGAGAAGTAAAAATTTAGAATAAAATAAACAATGAAAAATCAAACTTAGGCCGAAGTTCAAATGGGTGCACAATCACACTCCCTGCTCTACCACTTGACCGTATATACAAATAAACTAAATTAATAATTAGCGAATTCACCACTATGACATTACGGATAACGCCATTTAAACCAACCCAGTGTGTTGTACTGAAGGACTCCGTTAGTCATGAAGTAAAGTATGTTCACTTGTACCGTGATTCTAGTCGGCTGTGAGATTTTGTTTCTAAGTTTCCAAATGTGAAATATAGAAAATCCCCAAAACTTTGCAGTTGGCTGCTCTGGCTGTACTAGTTTTGGAACACATTTTTTGCGTATTTCCTCTGCAGATAGCCGGAATATTTTTGTGGGACGTTGATGTCTGACGCTTTTCCATTTTATTTGAAAATGTAGCAATTTTTCGACCCGTTTTTAATTTTTGCCAATTAACAAATGAATCAAGAGAGCCTTGACATTTGACAGTTGTCAAACATATTTCTAACCTCTAGAAGCCGGTTCAACTTTCGATGGTTCAAATTAAAGAGTATACAACGCCCTTCGTCCAAAAAAGGGGCCCCATGCAATCATCAACCCTTTCGCCTCTTCCAGTCAAAAATACACGCGAAAGCCTGATGAATTATAGGCGATACAAGGATCGCCGTGCAGATGCCATTGGCAAAAGAATTTACGTGTCAAAAGTAAATTAAACCAAATTTAAAAAAACTCAGCCGCTCAAAGTTGCGTATTGGACCGAAATTGATGTTAGTACCTTCAATTTGCAATTTTCTTTCGTTTTGGGGCTTCCCGGGACGAGTTTTTGTCGACCCTGAATAGGCCGCCGTCAAGATGACTTAGATTTGCGGCCGCCCCGTGCTCTTTTGGTGTCTACATGACGGTAACACAGCTCCTCGTCCCCCTAGTCGCACTTCCACTTATGACCAGGTCAGTTTTCCAAGATTTTAATATCAATTTGAAAAGAAATATAACTTTACTTCTAAAGAAGTCAGTTTCACACCAGGTGAAAAGGCGGCAAGCCTACAATGCTAAAGTAGAAAATTTGCCCAGCCAGCTAGAGTCACAGTACAAGTGAACCTACTATACTATAGTAGAGGTATATACTATACTTGAGTAGTCAGAGTGCTTGTCCCTTCTTCTCAAACAATATCCCTTCATGACACAAGACCCTAATATTGTCTTTATTGCCAAACAATTTTACTGAACAACAGAAAAATTACACTTCTGGGGTGTAGTCTAGCCCAAAGCTACTCTACGCAGCTTTTTGCGAAAAATAAAGCAATATTCAAACAACATTTCTTCCCGCTATATTCTCAATTTTCTGGGACCGATTGCGAAAAGTTCACTGCGCATGCGCGAATCAACCTTTCGGCGACCCAGTTATATAATTTTGATATCTATTGAATGCCGTTTAGGCTTGGATAAATACTCAACTGAAATCAGTTGAGGTTGAGCTTCACTTGACGGTCTTGAGTTCACTGCACTCTTCGCTTAGGCGAAGCTTAGTTAAACTCTAGCACAGTTTCAAACCGTTGCGTTGGGGAGTTTTTATTCTGGACTATTTAGGTTGGCTGGTTTTGAATTTTCCGCGCAAATTTTGACTCATTCCGTCATTTTCCGTGAGGACTTACCTAACTATTCACGGTATTATTTATTCATTTTTTGGTCGAGTGGTTTTGCTCCAAAGATCGAAAATTTGAACCATTTTAAAAACGAAATTTTTTCCGATTATAATTCGGTTTGTTTCAGTGCAGGGGCAGCCCAACTCATAATAATAATGAATAAATCCAATTTAATGTAGGTATAGGCTATCTGATTTCTACATGATTCGAGTGGGCTGTGTTTCTGGTCGCCATCGGCCAAAACTCCCTGTGCAGCGTACTTTAAATTTGCTATTCCATTGTGTCATTTGATCACACAAGCCAAACAATGAATATTCGTCCTGATACATTTTTTGTTCTGCTCTGCAAAATTTTTGAAAAAAAATAATAAAAAGTGCTAATTTAAAACGCAAAGATCGAGCGGTATTTGTGACGTCACCGTCCCCCCACCAATAACACAAGTTCGCGGCGCGTCAGCCGGCTGGTTGGAGTGGGATTGTGACAGCTCGGCCAGTTTGCAGTTACCACGCATGAAACGAGCACGAGCGGGTTGGATCAGTAGCGTACTATCAAGAAAATGTAGTACAGGATCAGACGATTGATAAATACAAGTTATTAAAATTTGATTGTGATCAAATTAATGTATAACAAGTGAGTATCCCCTCACATGCGTGAGTCGCAATAGCGCATTTTCTTAGTGCAGATCTGTCATTGATAGAAATGAAGTCCGGCTTGAAAATTAAATGTTCTTACGAGACAAGAGTTTCACGTTTCATAACAATCGTTCCACTAATGAGAAATTTCAATATGGCGGCGAAGATAGTGGCGGAATCATAAAATTTAACTTGAAAATAAGAATGATTATACGATACGAGACAAGGGTGAGTTCCAAGTTCCATGACAATCCCTCCACTAATAACAGATTCCAATATAAAGGCCAAGATTGCGGTGGAATTGTGGAATTTAGTTTGAAAATAAGTGTATTCATACGAGACAAGAATTAATTTCAAGTTTGATGTCAATCTTTCCGCTAATTGGAGATTTCAATATGGAGGCCACGATTGCGAGTCATGAAATTGACCATGAAAATAAGAATGATCACACAAGACAAGGGTAAGCTCCAAGTTTCATGCAAATCGTTTCACTAATAAGAAATTTCAAGATGGCGGCGCAACCATGAAATCCAATTTGCCTATAGGTCACCCTTGAGTACCTAAGCTATCCATCGGAAAAAGTTCCAGGGCTCTAGCTTCATTCCCCGAGGAGTAGTTCAACTTCTTAAAAGTGTAGTACAGGAAATCTTTTTTTGATGATAATAATAGTGATAACTATGTATGTATAAAAAAAATAATGCCCATTGGCCACCCTTGGGGACATGAGCTATCCATCGGACGAAGTTCCAAGGCTCTAGCTTCATTCCCCGGGGAGGAGTTCAACTTCTTAGTTTCTACACGGACAGACAGACAGACAAACCGGCCATATAAGCGTCATTATCTTACGAAAATGCGCTAAAAATTAGAATGTTCATACGAGACAAGAATGAGTTCCAAGTTTCATGACAATCGTTCCAAGTTTCATAAAAATCGTTCCATTAATAAGAAATTTCAATATAGCGGCCAAGATGGCGGCGCAACCATGAAATCCAATCTGCCCACTGGTCACCCTTGAAAACCTAAGCTATCCACCGGAAAAAGTTCCAAGGCTCTAGGTTCATTCCCCGAGGAGAAGTTCAATTTCTTAGAAGTGCACAGGAAATCTTTGTTTTTTGATAATAATAGTGATAACTGATAACTATGTATGTAGGTATAAAGAATAATGCCCATTGGCCACCCTTGGGGATATCAGCTATCCATCGTACGAAGTTCCAAGGCTCTAGCTTCATTGCCGGAGGAGGAGTTCAACTTCTTAGAAGTGCACAATAAATCTTCGTTTTTTGATAATAAAAATGATAACTATGTATGGATAAAAAAAATAATGCCCATTGGCCAACCTTGGGGACATCAGATATCATTCAAAAAAAGTTCCAAGGCTCTAACTTCATTCCCCGAGGAGGAGTACAACTTCTTAATTTCTACACGGACAGACAGACAGACGGACAGACAGACAAACCGGCCATAAAAGCGTCATTTTCTTTAGAAAATGCGCTAAAAATATGACCTGTGATACATACTCCTATGGGTTACGATTAGGTCATACGCCTAATATTCATTTATGAAAAACGTTTTATAAACGAATTTGTCAGAGCATCCCAATATTTATTACTGTTACAAGCGGCGATTCTGGATAACATGCGATCTTTCTAGACTCTTCCCGTTTGTTCGCAATGTACAAGTGCGGAGCGTTCTGGTGTGTTCCACAGCGCGCGTGTAAGCTTTTCCCCGTACAACTGTATGGAGACTTCAGCAGTGGGTCAAGCTACATCTGTCCATTTTGGCGGAGGTGCCACACACCAGAACACACGGGAAGCACGCGGAAGGTGTGTGATTATTCGGTAGTCGTCTAGAAACCATATCCCGGGTCCCTATGGAAACTGCTGGAGAATGCATGGAACATTCGAGATGAATTAGTCGGACCTATATAAGGCATCAATCGCCGCCTCACGAGCAGTTATGAATTGGAATGCGAAGTGGTAGCGAGCGGATTAAAAGCGAGTAGTAATCACAGCGATATTCCTAAGTAAATAATTGTTAGCGTGTATTTATTGTAGTATGCAGTAATAAACAGTGTGTGTTTTAAAACGATCGTCTCAATTATATTCTAACCCGTACGCGAAATAAGTAACATTATGTTCAACGTTCAATCAAGGTATAAAAACGTCTCACATAAAAACAATCTCCAATAAACGTGAATGTTTTATCCAAAAACCATATTAATCCCAATTTTTTTTCTGTAAGACATAGGTAGGAAAAAAAAAATTCAAATCAGAAGACATGTTTGACAGGATGCCACTTTGTGCAAGACATGATATCCATATAGCCAAATTAATACTGTCCACATCTTCAACCTCCAGCATTTTTTTTTTAATTTCATAAATAAAAACAGTTTTCTCTTACCTACTTTGTTTAGTGTCGGCCTTAGGAAATGTCATCTTCTGGTCATCCAGTCTCATCTTTAAATGTTCGTCGTTCTTCACATACTTCTCTGCTCATACTCTTATTAAACTGGTGCCGAAGATGGTTCCAAAATATGTATATGAAGTTGATAAGAGCTCGGCCGTGCCTAATATAACTAATTGAAAGCTTATTTTTGCAGGTTACTTGATCTACAAATTTTATTTTTTATCGGAACGAATCAACACCGCAGCCCTGTACTTTCATGTTAAGTCGAATTAAGTGAAAAGGTCAGTAATTGAAGTGGGCCACCCAACAGTTTTTAATTTCAAATGAAAATTTCTGAAAAAGAAAATACTCGATTTTAAAACGGATTACTATCTGGATAAGGGGTTTATTTTGTCCACGAATTGCCATATTAGCCAAAAAATGAATGTTAGAAATGAAATGGAAATATTAGCCAGCAGAGTGATAACGGGAGATGTGCCGAAATGGTTCATTTTAAACTATACAGGGTGTTTCAGCGATGATAGCAAAAATCTAACTGTGGATAGATCTCGTCAAAATATGACGAAAACATACATACCATTTTGCAAAATTCGACTTAGTGACGAAGATACAGGCCTTCAAAGTTCACTTTTTCTGATTTTAAAGAATTTGTAACTGAGGAACGTTTTGACGAAATTAACCTACATACATCAAAAGAATCTAGGGGACAAGCAAATTCAGACGATTTCTAAAATCATCATAACTTTTGATTCCCGTCCGCGATTTCATATCGGTTTCCAGTGTTCGATGGCTCAATGTTTCTTCTTCATGCCTTGATCACGTCAAATACGACCAATGTTTTATAAGGTTGCTACAAGGTGATCAATGGAACAGTGTTGAATTGCCGAAAGTTCAGTACGAGCGCGATTTCCCAAAAAAGAAAATGTATACATTTTAATAGCACAGTTATGAAGATCAGTGTTCCAGCTTCAGTGACGTTTTTTCATTTTAGAAATCGAAGGTGAATTGCCAAAGATATTGATCATTTTGTGCCGCCGTGTTGAATTTCCAAGAAAAAAGAAAGTGGTCCGATTTCATTGAAACTTGGAACACACTCATGTCTGGCTCAAGTAATTGGAATTTCAAGGTTAAATGTCACTTTCGATCACTTTCGAGCCGCTATATTGAACTTTTTACATAAATGATTCAATTTGAATGAAACTTTGAAACACACTGGAATCGAATCATTTACATAAAACTTCAATGTGGCGGCTTAAAAGTGACCGAAAAAGACATTTGACCTTGAAATTCCAATTACTTATACCAGACATGAGTGTGATCCGAGTTTTAATGAAATCGGATCACTTTCTTGGAAGTTCAACATGGCGGCACAAAATGATCAATATCTTCAGCAATTCACCTTCGATTTCCAAAATTCAAAAACGTTACTGAAGCTGAAACACCAGTCTTTATAACTGTGTTATTGGAACGCATAATTTTTTTTCTTTGGGAAATCGCGCTAGTACTGAACTTTTGGCAATTTTACACTGTTCCATCGATCACCCCGTAGAATCTTTATGAAAAATTGTTCGTATTTGACATGATCAAAGCATGAAAATAAAGGATTGGGCTATCGAACACCGAGAACCGATATGAAATCGCTGATGGCAATCAAAAGTTATGATAATTTTAGAAATCGTCTGAATTTGCTTGTCCCCTAGATTCTTTTGATGTGTGTAGATTTACCGTAGACTGGTTTGTCCCACCATCATTCCTACGCTACTGGTTGGATTCTTTCAAAATTTGTCAGGTTGATGGATAATGTCGATGTCCATGTCCGAATCAGCTTATGCTGAATATAAGGTAATTTTGTCGAAACGTTCCTAAGTTACAAATCTTTGAAATTCGAAAAAAGTTAACTTTCAAGGGCTGCATCTTCGTTATTAGGCCGAACTTTGCAAAATGGTATACATATAGGTTTTCGTCATATTTTGACGAGATCTACTCAAAGTTGAATTTTTTGCTATCGTCGCTGAAACACCTGTATGTAGCTTTTGTAAAGATACCAACTTTATTTTTGGAAAGCTAGAATCAATATCTCTTGAACGGTTTCTCAGATTTCCGCCTATCTCTTCCAATTAGGTACAGAGTGATCTCAAGAAAACAACTTGTTATTTTTGCACTGATAATATAGTTTACCTATTTATCCGAGTTTTAAATTATGGAACTTGAATTGCAGCTAATTCTTCGGGAAAGAACGACCGAGAATCGGAATCGAGCCAAAACAAACAATTCAAAACAAGGGACTGCATGAAAAATTACCCTGCAACCTTCAAGTGCCCTCGAGTTCGGGATCCGGTTTGACGAAAAAATTTAAAACAAGACCAACTCTTCTAAACGAACCATTCCACTCCTAACGTGCTCAACGTGCTTTTAACTTGTATGACTCAAGTATTCAAATATGGCCGGTGGAGCAACCAAATAGGTCTCTTCGTTTCGGTTTTTTTGAGTGCGCATGTCTGGCGCGAATTTCATAGTTTCGTACACCAATATTGAAAATTAGCACCAGAAAATATTGTAGTGCGCCCAAAACTCTACAAAAAAATTGGTTCGATATTAGATACCATTTTGGTATCGAAAGGAAATGTTTTATAGGAATCAAGTTCAATGATCATTTGTGATGGAAGTACAGGATCAACGAAAATGGCAACAGCGCTCGAAACAACAAGAGTTTGGCGCCAACCGTCACTTGTGACAATTATGACACTTGTCACTTATCGTTTCGATCTAACCTAACCTCAACGTTGTTATCAACCCACTTTTTGAGAAAAGAGCACGACTTGTTGAGAATGGTTTTACCAAGAAGAAAGTTTAATGGAGCTACGAAGAGATGTGTTGACCGTGTGTGTAAAAGTGACAGCCAGGATCAGTAGTACTTAGTAGCTGGTCGGGGGCTAGACAGAGCATGCAGCGTTGCCAAGTTTCCATATTAACACTGGCAGGTGTACGAAAGTTTTCAAAATCTGGCGCTTTTACACATGCGCACCTGCCCAAACGAAGTAGCCTATTACAACTGCATGTAATAACTGCATGGAACAGTTTTAATGTTTGTTTTTTTTTTTCGAAAAGGATTGCTCAGAGGTGAAACGGCAAAAAACCATTCTCTCCAAATATTTCTTTATTTTTTCTTAAATCTATCCATAATACATAATTATTTGCCACTAAACCGTATGCTTAGCAAGTACAATACATTTCAATTTAATAATACTCATTTCTGAATATGAAAATGTAAAAAGTGTAAGTTTTTACTACAGAAGTTTTTCAAATCTAAGGACGATTAAAACAAGCGCCTAATATATTATATATTTATATTATATTTAGTTATATATCACCCTTTGTAGTTTATGATTAAAGAAAAGCTAGATTAATCTATGTATAGAGGCGCATGTCTCAATCGTATAGTTTTACATCAGCAGGTTAAATATAGGTATACGACAAGAATAGAACTGAAAATGTTTTTTTGTGAACATTGGGGGGGGGCATTAGTCAAGGGACGTTTCGATAGAGTACTCGCCTAAATTACGAGACATCACTGAACTTTGCAAGCTGATCAACAAAACAAAATTCAACAATTCCAGTCAGATATTGCAAAGTTCCGCGATGGCCTCTGGATTTGTTTTTTTTTTCTTGGAGAATGTTCTATTCTTGTATTTTCATAACTTCATATATAAAATATAATAGGTATAGAGTTGTAACAATCGTTTGGTACTAATTAGGAAGTTCCTGTTTTTGGATGATGAGGTACGTTTCGAGGTAATACATTGATAGTTAAGTCGAACAGTGTGAATATATAGAATAAAGAAATGGCAGTTAGGAAAATAGTATGAATGTAGTTGATACGTTATACACAGACATAACACATAAAGGATAAAGCATAAACACTTACACAGTCTATTCCAAACCATTCATTGGGCGTCTTTATTTAAAACGCAGAATAATATGAAAATAGTTATATTTATATGTATATTTTATATATCTGAGTCTCCAATGTAAATAGATATAATCTCATGTGAAATACTCTACAAAAACATTCTATAACTTATGTGGTATCCTAAACATCCTTAAAGACTAATTTTGATTTTGTGCCTCCGATTTTTTTTTTTAGTATAATAATTATAACAACACGCCTTTCAGCAACATTCACGCAAAGTCACACACTCCAGATTTATTCACACGTCTAGTTGTGATTCCCGCCGGCGCAAATTTTTCGCAAAAAAATTATCGCGCTGTTGGGAATTGAGGTTGTTTTGTTATAAAGCTGAGTGGAACTCCTCGGCGTTGCACCGTAGTTGAATCCGTATCCGTAAACCGGAAAGATATTTAGAGAGAGGTAGTGACGGACATAGCGGCTCTTTTCCGCTTCATTGATCACCTATCACAATATATTTGTTTTCATTCTGTAAAACTGACGCCGGTTCCCATATTCAATAAAACCTTCTTAGGGATTCGTCGGTTTAATAATCACACAATCATCTTTATCATTATAGGACACACACCTCCATTTTTATTTACGTATATATATATATCTAAATCCTTGAGTTCTCGCCTTTGGAAATCAATTTCGGCGAGTTTTTTAAATTTAGAACTTTGATAATGAAAAATCAATAATTGCGTCATGAATTTTTATCACTGCCCTTTTAATCTTATTACAACCTAAAATAATTATGGAATATGGAAAAAAGCGTTATTTCTGGGATGAAAACAAAGTATGTTGCTTAACTAACCGTTAATGGTGTTTACTTATAGACACACATTTACTAAATGCTTGGGCTGCTCTGCGCATTATTCGACAAATCAATTGAATTTAGTGCGTTTCAAAAAAAAACTAGATTAATCCACACACACACACACACACACACACCGGGAGAAACGTCGGCTTCCATAAAAGATTCCAGATTGATTGGCACAATAGCGCGACCGGCTGCACTCACTATTTTACCCCGTTTACCCCCAAAACCCGTGCGCGCTTGTTTATTTTATTTGTGCATTTGAATTTCACCCCTATAAACGCGTGATGAGGGAAAAAATCAATTTAATCTTCCTGTTACAGTTTTGAAGGATTTTACAAAAGATTTACTATTGAGTCATTAATACAAAGGACTTGTTTGTGGAATGGCAGAGCTCTAATAAAAGATTTATTGAATAGAAGACGAGGACACGTGGCCCATTGGATTTTGCCTGGAAATCTGGAAAGGCCAGACCTGTTGTTGTCACCGCACACGCTGCCTATACCCTACCCCTTTTGCGAAATTTTCCCCTTTTACGTAAAATACGACCCTCATTTTACAATAATTACATATTTTGATGTCATTCCGAACATCTGCCCGGTGCCCGGGTCCATTCCACAATAACAACGGATTAAAACCGATTACGTTTGGTGTCGCAAACTCGACGAAATGCACTTTTTTTAATCAAACTCGGTAAACTTTGACCAGCTGTCCGCAAACTGCAAGGGTCCACAAGTCACGACCCTCGTGATCACAATGAAAGACAAACACTTTGCCTGGTTTGCCTGAAACGAATTTCAAGAAATTTCAATATGCCCGCACTATGTTCAGGATGTAGGTAACGAAATTGTTGGTTGAAAATGAGATAAAGCCGAGCCTTTTTGTTTTTCACGGAGATTTGTGCTATTGGGTAGTTTCAGTCGAATCTTTTTTTTTTTCCACAAAATTGTGGTACACATGGCTCACACGTTGTGGATCACACGTATAGGTATGTGATCAGAAAAAGACGCATTTTGTTGTAAATATCGATTCGAAGATTGGAGCGTGGAACGCTTCGCGAAGTAATTAGCGCCAGGGCGGCGATGGAATGAAAGAGTATCATCGGGAGTTTTCCTTCGAATTTTGTGCGAAAAAACAATTTGGACAGAGAGCGCAGGAAATAAATAAAAACGAAAATGTGTAAAGACACAGAGAAAATTGGAGTGATTCTCAGAAATTAAGGGAGAAAAAGGATAAATTTATAAAATAGATAAAAGACAGAGGAAAGCCCGATGCGTGCTGTGTAAATTAGATTACCGACGACGAGGAAAAAACCGCTTCCGGCGTCGTATAGGTATACACCTTTCGTACGAGAACGACATGGAGGAATTATAAAAATTATTTTCGTTGGTTCGTTGGGGATTTGATTAAAAAGAAAAAACTTTCGCCGGCCGTAGTAATGCAGGAAACTGATAATTGGGGGAGCCGGCCTATTTCATTAAGTTTCTCCGAGTGTATGACGTCGCTTTCCGCACGCCGAAACCGCGCCTTTATATGTGAGTCGTAAATTTACTGAAATGTGGATTTGGAAAAATATAGGTTTATCCCATTTCTTTTATCAGGGGTGGCAGCTAAATGACCAAACAAGCGAGGGCAAAATCCATAGTCGTCGGACCTTTATTATTTCCATCGCGCTATACACCAGTTTTACAAAATGGCAATTTCCTTTTACGACTTTCATTAAAAACACACTCGCACTCAGACACTTTGTTACAACAAACAAACAACAACAGCAACAAAAACATGTAAGTAGAAGTATAACACAAAAGCGTAAGTCTCGCATTACTGAAAGCTCTGGTGATGTGAAAAACAGACGAAATCATAAAGCAATGTACGCCAATGAAGCAGCGCAGCGTTTCTGCGGTTTGAGATGTGCTAGAGATAAACGAATACGATAGGAAATCAATAGGACAATAATTATAGAATTCCTGTGCGGTAACGTCGAAAACATTCTGATATAATGTCGAGTTCTTTTGTTGCTGTATAGGTATAAGGTTTGCGAAAAGTGAAGCGCGCCGGGAGCCCCCAAGCATTTAGAAGAAATTGTAGCGCTAGTCGACACACTGTTGCCTAAAAACGTAAAATAAATAATCAAGTAAAATAAAAACAAAACGAAAATAAAGTAAAAGATTTATTAAAACTGAAGGAAAAAAAACAAAATTTCGTTCTACAACTACAAATAAAATAGGAATAGGATTGATGACTAGAACTTAAAAATACTCGTACAGTATATTGACTAGCATAAAGTAGATTATACACATTTTTTTAGGACAGTGTGTTGGATTCTTAAAAAATATTCAATATAAGAATAAAAACACAAAGCGTAAAACTCCAACTCGTAAACGTAATACAAGAATTTAACGCAATAGATATAGAACCCGTATTCTTTTATAAGTAATTTTTTATATAACGAAGAATTGGTCCACGTTCCGTATCTCGGGAGTTCTGGAACATTATACTACGAACAACTTATGATTAACATTTTGGGAACGTCCGCGAGATACGGGTCATGGTTTTTGATTTTTTGCTCATTTAATCCTAGAATCGAACACCTTACAATTTTAAAAAGTGAGGCCTTTTTCTACGTGGTCGCCTGCTAAAATATAACGTGCGAATATAGTGTTTTTCATCAAGGCTCACTTCCATTTCTATGGCGTTTTGCACATAAATTATGCGCGTATTGTTGCACAAGTAGCACGATTGTTCGATACCACGTGTTCGTATTCAAATTTTTTCGGTTGTATGGAAACGCATTCACACACAACTGCAATTGATTTTGTGCCTCTTCCGCGCTTTTGCCAAATTTGCATAAAATATATTCGATTCCGTTCCGTTCCACACGCCAACGTTTTTGTGTATGGTCCCCCTCTCGAATCACGCGCTAAACACATCAAACAATATCGCTAATTAAATATAATTCCCGAAGAAGAAAAAAGCCGGAATTGAGTATAATTAATTAAGAAGTAATTAAAGTGAGACTATCGGAACATGGGCCGGCGCTTGGCCCTGCTCGGCATCCATTCGAGTTTTGATTAGATCTTCGAATATTCGATTTAAATTCAGGAGATTGAGCATGCATAATATACGAACAGATGCATAAATTTACAAAAAATAATATTTTACGGGTTTTGTCAAGGTTATACACCACCGAGAACCGAGGGGTGGCCACGCGCCGAAGCAGATGTTTACAGAATTTAGGAAATGGGGACGGGGGCTTCACAATAGCACAAAAAATTCTAAAGAAATCACGGATAATTTGCATTCGGTGGTACTGAAACCAAAAGTAAACGTTTCATAAAGAGCGATCTCTCTTATCGAGAGAACCAATTATAATATATTATTATGACGATGTGATAAATTCGAATACGAACGACATGCATCTCACCCATAAAACATCTGTATTTGTACCTTAATATAATGTAAAACATAGATATAATATTTCATATAGCACCCAGGCTGTTACAATTTTTCTTTATGAAATAGCAGGTCATTTGCAATTACTCAAGGCACACAGCTTTAGTATTATAACTAGTAATTAGCAAAGGTAGTCAGTTTTGTACTATACAACAATGTAGAAATAATAGTATGTAGGTAGTTTGTTTGTTTTTTTTTTTTGTAAAGTTTGTTGGAATGTCAATTGTAAGGTCCACACAAGAAGTTTGCTCTTATGTCATTCGAAAAGTGGCACCTGATAATTTCAAGGCAAGAAGAGCCAAAGCTCTCACTTTCAAAATTAGGGTTTTATAATAGGTTAATAATGTATGTATGTACAATCGCGGAAACGCCCACAACTCACTTTGCACACCACACTCAGTACAAACGGCAAGAGAAGAACTTAATGAAATAAAACAGAAAGGACTGAAGGAAGATAGAGTTAGAACCTTACAAGTGGTCAAGTATAGAGGAAGTCGAGAGTGACGTGTGAGGTGTGGAATTACCGCGAATTGTGGGTGGGTTCTCCCCGGGGAAAATATTGCCGGGACGCCGGGATTTTGTGCAAAAGTATAAATACTTATATGTAGAGCGAGAAGGAGAAGTTACGTGTGTTGGTTGTGTGTTTTTGAGGACTGGAAATTTCTGAGGTTAGTGTGGCATAATTGACAAAGTTATGATGGTATGTATTGATTGTACTGCGGAGGCAACGTATGGCGTCCAGTAGTTATTCGGCGTCACGTCGTCCGGCAACATTTTAATCTGGAGTTTATGAGGATATGGAGCGTGGAAGAGGGCCGGCCTGGCTGATACATACAGCGAAGAAGAACAAGAAACTCAAAAATACGGAGATAGACGTCGGGTCAGAGGTCAGAGGTCAGAGGCGCTGATATAGGCCGCCGAGGGGCGGTCCGAGACCGGGACCGGTGCCATCCCTGCGGACGGACCACCACCCCCCGCCGGAGACAAGTGATCATGTGAACGTGATAATAATATATCCTTACTACTAGTCAGGAACTCGAGACAGGAAAACGGTCATGCCGTGTTTTGAGGTCTGATTGTACTCGTTTCAGCTAACCCTGAGTTGCGCGTGGATATCCGACGAACAAAAGTCGGAACAACAATTCATCGCAAATAATTCGCCATAAAATCGAAACGAAAACCATCGATCGGAAACTGAAGAAAATGGAATCGAACATTCGCCACCAATTAGACACAGGTGTCCCATTACCGTCCATAGCGAACCCATCGGAGTCTAATTAGCGGCGAATGTGCGATGCCTAAAACCAACATCAATGCGCACAACGCCTCGGTAATACGGTGCATCCTAGTGAATTCAACGGTGTGACGCCGGTTTTAGGCAAAACGTTTCGCTGCTAAACGAACATTGGTGGGTTCGCTGTCAAAACAATGGGTAATGAGCCACCAATATGCATTTAGCAGCGAAGATGATCAGCTGCTCGCTCGCTCGCTGCTGAAAATCTCAACAGTGCCAATTTTATATACATAATACATACATCCAAACAGATTTTCTGGATTATAACCATGACAAATGTTCAGAAAGATTTCTTGGCGAATTATTCCAGATGACATACCGTGAACCTGAGTTGCGTGGACTGGGCATGCGGAACGTTAACTGACTGTTGAGCAAGCTACATCTAACAACTCAATACATACACACTTGTGAACGAATAGTTATCATATCGAGAGATAAAATAGGAACTTCTTTAAACATCACCTAAAGCTTTCTATATCGTACAAAACATCAGTATCTCGATATTTAAAGTGAAAATCAACAGACTATATAAAATTTCACTCAGTCTTTCCGGTATTTGCATAAAAATATGTGCTCATATGTTCCCCATAATATATGAGGCAATCTTGCAAATATAGGAATACGCTTATATCTTAGTTTTTTTTTTAAGATCATACATGTTATATGTATATTATATATATAATCAAAAAAGAAAAATAATAAAATCACAGGTGTCGTCGAATCGCCATCGATTGTTTCTTAAAAAAATATGTCACATCTATGCAAACTACGTGTAGGAAACTGCTTAGGCCGGGGTGAGGGTGAATGTAACGGTGAGGGGTGCGGGTTGCTTCTGGAATACCGGTAAGAAAACCACAGCCGGGACGACGCGCCTATCCGAAGCGGATTCCTCGAGCAAGAACGCTTGCATTACATACCCCGGAGAGACCTCCTCACCTCCTTGTTGTGGTAGCGCGTACGCAGCAGGAACTTGAGCCCTTTTCGCGATGTCCTTCAGCGACTGTCCGATCTCAGGTGACAGATCGAACAGGCCGCGCTTCGCCTTGCCTTTGATTTTCTTCGTTCTCGCGTCGGTGTTGTTCTCCTCATCGTCGTCTTTGAGCGGCATCGCGGCTTCGTTCTCGCTGCCGTTGAAGAACGGCGGCAATGGTATGAACGGATGTTGAGCAAACATGTGGTGCTGCAACAGTTCCGGCTGTAGGAAGGTTTGCGTGCAACATGGACATTTAAGCGGTGCACTGCTGGCACCTTCTGAAGAAGACATCGAATGCGATCTTTCGTGAACGAACAGCAATGGAAGGAGCGGAGTCGTGAACGGGCAAAAGGAACATTGATAACTTTTGCTGTTCGACTCGTCTACACCCACGCCGAACAAGCTCGACAACATGTTCTGTAGTCCGACCTTTTGATTTTCCTGTCCCCCTCCATTTGGGATTTTCAACGTCGGACTTGCACGCTCGCTTTTCACTCCCGACTTGTGGCCGATGTTTTGCTGCAGCTGCTGTTCCATTTCGGCCCATTTCTCGGCACCTGCCTGACCGTGGTCGCTCAGCAAATGAGTTTTCAACCACTTGGTGCTGCGGAAACGCCGGTTGCAGATGCTGCACACTTCGGTGAAATGCGTGAAGTATCTGTGACTCAAATCGGCAAGGTCCGTGGGCTTGATGGCTGGATCGGGATCGACATGGGCCGCGTTGACGCTCTCGCCCGGTTCCGATTTTCTCGGCTGAAGGAGACTGGTTCCGTACTCAACGATTCCGTGAGTATTATGCTTGTGAACTCGCAAGAAGTACTTGCTGCACAGCTCTTTGTTGCAGATGTCACAGATCACGCCGCCGATCTGAGCGCCGTTTTCGATTTCGATCCCGTGCATTCTTTGCATGTGTGTTTTCATAAAGTATTTGTTGCATAACTCTTTGTTGCATATGTCACAGTAGCTGCTTGTCGGGGTGACGTTCGTCGAGATGCGCCGTTCGGAACTCGATCCGGCGCGGTTCTTTTCGGGCGTGGTGAAACCGTTGTTGTATTCGTCTTTTTCTTGATGGTTCGGATGAAATTCGAGCATGTGCTTTTTCAGTTCTTCGACGCTTTGAACGTCTTTGCCGCACAAATCGCACATTGTGTTGTTGTTGGTGCTGTTTTCGGACTCAGTCGGTTTTTCGACGTCGGGTAGTTCGTCTATAAGCGAGGCATGGTCGGACATCATATGAGCGTGGAGGAAGTAGCGGTTTTCGAACTCTTTGCCGCACAGGTTGCAAGTGGTGCAGGCTTTGCTGACGTCGAGCTCGTTGAGTTGCAAAATCATCGTTTGCAACTTCTGAAGATCTTCACTGATGGCTTCGGCATTTATGGACTTTTCGCCTGACGCGCTGTCGCCGGATTTTTTTATTTCCTCGAACTGTTGTAGCTGTTGCTGCTGCTGCTGCTGCTGCTGCTGCTGTTGCGGCTGATGCTGCTCTTGGTGTTCGTTTTCTTTAGGACAAATTTTAGAATGAACACTGACGTTGTGCAACTGCGACAAACTGGCATTTTGGAATCGGATGCCGCAAATCTCGCAACTGATATCGGAAGGTGAGGTAGTTTTGCGATCTCCGGAATTTTCCGTGATGATCAAGTTGAGAGGGCTGGTTTGCGGGTTTTGCCAAGGCACGTTTTGCCCGCCATCCTTGTCCTTGTCTTTCTCATCCGGAATGAAAATGCCGTGACGTTTCATTTTGTGTGTTCTTAAGAAGTACTTGTTGCAATATTCCTTGCAACATATCTCACAGAAAGCTTTAGGATTCATAACACCGATTCTTCTCAAACGGTTTGACATATCTAAGTCGTTACTTGGAGAGACCTTGCCCTGTGGAATGTAATAAACTGCGTCAGGATCACTTTTAAATGAGGTAGATTCGGTTTGTCTAGGACTACAAGATTCTTCAGTTGGTTGATCATCTACTTTATCACTTTCACTATTTGATGAGAAACCATTTGAATTAGGAACATTTTCGTTTGATTCATTGTCATAAAGTTTGCTGATAGGCTTCGGAAATTTGCTTGTCGCAAATGGCGCGGTGAAGATGCTGTTGAACGGGTTCAGGACTGGAGTTTTTGGTTCGGTTTTGATTGTAGGTAGCTCTACACTTGGCACGGAAGTTGGGAGTTTCATGGTTCCAGCTGTATTATACGAGGCGATGTTCACGTTATTGACCAGCGGCTCGGACGACGGAGAATCGGAATAGATGCCGTGCTTGTTCGCTTTATGCGTCTTCAAAAAATATTTGTTGCAGAACTCCTTGTTGCAGAGGTCGCAGTAAGCGTCGGGATTGAAAATTCTAATCTGCTGTCTCGGCATGTTTTCCGGCTGTGCGAACTGTGGCAGAGTCATGAACATCGGATTTGCAGGACTGAAAGGTAAGCTGTGTATGTTCGGATTGATCCATTCCTTGCCCTGCATCTCGTTCATCCATGGCACTTCTGACCTAGTCTGTGTCAGTTCCAGTGGTGTTTCAGATCGGTCCAGGTGTGGACTCAAGAAATCTTCCGGTTCCTTTTTGAACTCGATCGAGGAATGATCCGACAGGATGTGATTTTGTAGTTGTTCAGCATTGTTGAAGTATAATTGGCACACGGGGCACTGCAGTTCCGGTTCAGAGGATGATGCCGAAGTGGGCTTACCTTCGGTACATTGTGGGTCGGATTCGGCTGATGAAATTCGGACTGGAGTCGACTGTTTTCTGCGTTTCTTGCATGAATCGGCTGATGGTGTTACTAAACAACGCTTGACTGGACGAGGTGTTTCGAACTCGGGCTCGCTGCTTGTTGTTTCCTCGGATACTGAGGAAAATCCTCCATGTAAAGGACCAGAAGTTGAGGGTAACGTGACGGATGTCATCATACTGTCGTGTGGGCGACATGCAATGAATCTAGGGGTCCCTGCACATACAAATTAAAAAAAAAATTAGACAAGCTTTAAAAATCAAGGAATGAAAAATTAATACTATGTAACTGCCTATCCCATCAGCAAGCATTCAAAAAAAATTGCATCAAGGTCCGATCGAATATCAAGCGCAAACATGTTTTTATAAAAAAAAAACAGTTTGAAGAGAACGTGTACACAAACTAGATTTAAAGATAACACATTTCCATATTTCCCGAATCGATATTTCACATCATGCAGTGCGACTGATATTGTTAATAATTTAGCAACATCACACCAGCTGTGAATACCTATATAAAATGATCCAAGAGACAACGTTTTTAAATCGCAGTCAATTTTAGACTTCAGTTAACACTCATTGAATTAACGTCATTCAGCAAGCTTTATCCGGCACCGTTATTCAATGTTCAGTTCATCTTTTTTCTTGTTGCCCACAAATTGAAGTGGGAATTTTTCTAAAATCATTTTTTTGTCCAAGTCCATAAAACCCTTGAGAATGATCGGATTTTGAAATAGGGGTGATAAAAAGGCGTGTCATTTTCTGTTATTTTTGTTTTGGTGCAGTAAGTTTTCAAATCATCCTGTATATGTAAATGTGAATATCTTATTGTAGCCTGTAGTATCCTACCTTGCTACTCTACCTTGCGTAATTAGAGAGATAAGATTTTTTTATGAGGGACTGTAATAGAATACTAACTATAATAATTCCAAAATGTTTCTATGTTTTTTACAATCCAAGTAAGTAAATATAGTTTATTTGTTTGGATAAGTACATCTTGTAAATAAATAAAATCTCAGACATAAATATAAAATATAGGTATAAAATCAAATAATATAGACATTTGAAAATAACATAAGTAATCAAATCGTTGTAATTAGATATTCACAAACTAAAATCTTTGTCCGCGAGGTATTCTACGTTTTGTAGGCATTTTCGGTGAGTGTTATGAAGATAATGAAATGAGGTTACGGTCCAATGTTCAAATCCACAAGCATTAAAGCTTTAATGATGTGAGTTGGAGCGCATTTTCCGCGAGTAGAATCAGTATAATAAATCAAATGTCATAAAGTCATAAGTCAAAATGTGGCGAATCGTGAAGCCAATTTTCTAAAGTTCTAACCGAGCCAAAAGTATGTTCCCCAATTTCGTTAAAATCGGTTCACTTATGAACAAGTTTACCAACTGGCCATCAATCGTGAAACTGCTCTTGAAATCCTGAGTAACTAAAAGAAATACGAGTATGTTTCAAATTTCATCCAAATATGTTAATTTACAGAAATGTAGAACATGGCGGGCCCAAGATGGTGTCGGAACAAGGAGACGATTCATGAAACTGCCCTCAAAATCACGATTCGCGATTCTAAACAAAAGTAAATTCCAAGTTTCATCAAAATTGGTGAGCTATATGAAAAAATTCGTATTTCAGCCGGCCTAAGAAATCGTGATACCACCACAAACCGACTTTACAATCATGAATTGCTAAACGAGACACAACTGGAATGAACAGGATCCAACAATTGGATTTTCTTTGCAAAACATCGCAAGATTTGTTGAAGATTGGGGAGGGGGGAGATAGAAGAAGCGGACCCCCTGAATCTATGCCGCTGGAGAGCTTTTCATAAATCATCTTGATTTTGACTAGAAATAATGTACTACCTACTTACATCACTCTGTATACAAAATTTGATGGAAATAGATTGAGTGGTTTAGAAGTTAGGACGAGAAAACGAGTTGTTATCCTGAACTTTGACACTCTGCGTCTTTGTTGATGAACATATTTTTGAACAAAGTTTTCTAATGAAAGTCTACCTGTAGTCTACCTGTTTTACTTTCTCGACCCCCCACCCAAAGAGGAGATCAAGTATTGTGAACGCGCTAAAAAAAAAATCCGAGATTTCGACGGATATATCGGTTTTGAGGTCCCCTTTGACGATTAAGACCATTTCCAGAATGATCTCTGTCTGTATGTATATGTATGTGTGTGTATGTATGTCTGTAACCTTCCACGGTACCAGCCGCAACGTCTACCCAATCGACTTGAAATTTGGTACATAGACATGGTTTCACCGTCGAATGAGCCCATTAGTTTTTGGCTGTCATCTGTCGAACGGAAGTGTCACTATCAAAAAATGACAGAAGTTATATCTCACGGAACTTGACTTGCGATATCCCGTTTGAACGCCCATAAAATTTCAGAACAATTAAATCTGTCAAATAATGAAAAATTTCAAAGTTCAAAACTTTACCATTTAATTATTCAAAATCCATCCGATTGATTGGGACCAAATTTGGCAGAAAGCAACACAACAAAAGAGTCAAATTAAGTCTGCAGTTGCAGTTTTCCAACACTTTCCAGTCGAGCGTTATGAATTTTCAGAATTTCTCCTAGCCGTTGCCACCCGAGGGGGCCTTTCGCCCGTGTTTTGATCAGAACGACTCGCTTTTGTCGCAGGACTCTTCAAAAATTCATTCCTGCTCGGGGATCGACTGTTTTTGAAAAATTCCAACTGATACCGAAAGTAGATTGAATTGGGCGTCTTGTAGGTCTATTTTCAAAATCGACACGGTTCCAGTTCTCCGCCGGTAATTTTTTCAAAATGAAATTTGCACATTCCGTGAATTTGAAAAAAATGCATTGCAAACTTCGACGTGTGGTGGGCCCCACAAAATATTCATTTTAGGTGCAGACATCCTGCGAATGAAAGTTGGAGAAAGGATTGAGTTAATTTTTAGAGGCAAAATTTTCGAAATCGAACCAACGATTGCCGAGTTTTCCTCTCTGGAAAAACTGCAAATTTTCCAACTTTTTATCCCGTGAACAGAGTTTCATCTTTTTTTTTTCAACTAAGAAGTTACTGAACATTTTCCTACTTTTCTTCCAATTTTCCGGGAATTTTCCGGTTGAAAATGTAAAACCGGCCTGGGTTTCCGAAACCAGACTTGAATGATACAGTTTAATGTGAAGCCTTAGTTGACGATTTTCACAATAATAAAATTTGAGGTTTTCTCCGAAAATTTAAATTTCCCTTACAACATTTTCTATTTTCCTGCAAATTATTTTCAATCTTTTTCTCGAATTCCATCTTCCCACCCGAAGAGATGTTTCGAACAAAAATTTACATAGGTTCCTGGATACTAGTCGGGAAAGTTTTGGGGTGACACAACCGATTTTTTCTATTTAATTTGGTTCCTTGTGAAAAACTGCGAATATCTAACTTTCTAGCTTGTGAGCAGATTTATACCAACTTATTTTGAACAAAGGGTAAGTGATTCTTGAACATTTTCAGGCAATTTCTCTTAAAATTTTCCAAGTTTTCCGAGAGTTTTCCACTTTAAAATGAGTAACCGGCCTGGCTAATGGAGACCGGACTTAGATGATGGAGCCCTTATCAGAGAAAATAGCTCAATTCTTCAGTCTTTTTCTCAAATTCTGAATTCCCATCCGAAGGAACGTCTCATCATAAAATTTCCATCCGTTCTTTGCTACTCGTCGGGGAAGTTTTGGGGTGACACAACAGATTTTTTTTTATGCTCTCATCACCTGGACCTTATCACATTAGGTACCTGATAACGTTAATGTTAAACCTGGACCACCCTGTACTTTGTCAAGTTCCGTGTTTCCAATGAAAATCTAGATCACTTGTGCACAAAAAGAAGTTAGTTCGGTTTTATCGCAACAAAACTTATTGTTGAAAGCTAGCCAGAGATTTCATGACATGTTTTTTTTTATAGATCGATGATTGAACGCCGGAGTTTATAAAATCTTTAGTTAATTGATAATTCCTTTACCTCCGATTCCATCACCAAAGTTTTATGAGCGGATTAACTTAGTCACACTGATAGTTGCTATGCACCAGCCACTGGCATGACCAGTTGCTAAGTTACTATCAGCGTGATGAAGTTAATCCGCTCATAAAAGTTAGGTGGAACCGGAGGTAAGTGTTATAATTTCTTCGACAGGTATTTCAGTATTTGGTACAGGTGATGAGAATAGCTGCAGAAAAAAACCTTGTTATAAGTGTTCTTTGTAGTTAACTAAACTTGATGGTATTATCTTAACTAAACTTGATGGGTAATCGTTCCCATTGGCTGTGAGTACAAATAACTGATGTCGATTGTTAATAATTACGTTTCCAAGTTGTTTACAGCATTGGTTCTGTTCAAATATTATTTTGAAAGTATTTTCATAATATTTCACTTTGTTGATAGATAACACTACCCAGGTAGGTTACACTGGAAGAAAAACGTTGTTGTGTACAATGTTTCGAAATCTGAAATTTGAATATTTCTGAGAATAAACTAAGTTTGATTTTTGACGTATTTCTTTGATCCATAAAAAATAACCACTCTATATAATGATGGTCCATTGTGGCATTCGTATATCATATCTATTATAACGAGTGCTGCCGGAGTGATAAAATTCGATACAGGTAGAGGTATACGTAATGGAAAGAGTGTTTTCATCTTTTTTTGTGTCAAATTTGTGCCGCGATGTGTGCCTGTCAAAGAAAAGCGTCTCGAGCATTTCAAACGGTATCTCAATAAATAGCACGTAAATTTGTTGCTTTAATGGTTACGAGTTTTTTTTCCAATTGCAAACCTTGTATATGAATACGTCCGATACTTCGTTGTGATAGTGATTCCAATCGATGTCTTCCCCACATCTAATTATTTTTTTAATTATCACGATATACCTCCCCAAACTCGAATAGTTGTGCACTGGAGCGTGATCTGTACGAGGGCTCGGACATATAAAATATCCTCGTCGATCACAAATTCTGTTGTTAATGATGGAATCATTAAATATTTGCGCACAGACTGAGCCGAAGACTGTAAGGAAGTATGATTCATGTTGTTTCCCTCAATTTCAATTCTCCCCCTTGGTTCTGCCAGTTTCCAGGAGAAATAGCAAAGAGCTTTAGGACGTGGGGTGACAATACTACAACTTTTATTATTAACACCCGCATATGTAATTATAGAAGAATTCGATTCGAAGCTATTTTATTGCATACGAGACATTCACATCAAAATTATTACCAGACGTAGATGTAGTTAATTCCCCTATCGTTTATTCGTTGTTCTTATCTATGCAAATTGATCGAATTTTGTCTCAATTTCTGGAATTTGCACGAAACTCTAAAACTCTCTGTCACTTATGTGCTGCCTCAGGAATCAGTTCCTTCTTTCAATTATAG
This sequence comes from Anaspis maculata, assembly GCA_949128115.1. NCBI lineage: Eukaryota > Metazoa > Arthropoda > Insecta > Coleoptera > Scraptiidae > Anaspis > Anaspis maculata. Next base: position 48,722,988 of record OX421968.1, read on the forward strand.
CTTATTTAAACAATTTCGACAATACCCACCCAATTGAATTTTTTTAATAATCTCTAGATTTTTTTTGCCTCGCCTTGTTTTGTTTAACACTATATTTTAGTTTGCGATGGCAGACTGTGCTGGTTTTTCAAAGTGATTATGTTGTTTGTACATTGAGTATGCAACGATGAGATCGATTCAAAATGTCAGTTTCAAGCTTTCGCCCTTTATTATGAGCTTTGCTCGAAAACAATATAGAAATAGTGAAAATGTATTGATTAATCCACAAAAATCAATTTCAATATGTATTTCAACTTAGTCAAAATTTCAAATGTCATTTCAAAATGTATTTTTTCCGATCATTTTTATACACTTTCACCACTTTAAACAATTTCCCGGCAAAGCTCGTGAGAACACTGATATTTTGTCGATCAATCTCATAGCTGATGTGTATATCAATATACAACATTATCAATGCATTTTAGATTAGCAACATTTTAGAATAATGCCTGGTACATACGAACAAAATTAGAAAAAATTGCGTTGTGACCCTGCTGTCATCAAATCTGCAGGATTCGCAAGAGGACTACCAACACTAATTCGTAAAAAAACATTGCGTGGGATCATGCAATACCAACCTTTGAGTGATAAAAATTCAAGTGAAGCTCACTAAAAACCACCACATAACTGTCAATAATTATAGAGCACGTGAACCCTCCGGCACAGCACAAACAGAATATACTATCAATAAGGGAAACACACACTCACCTATGCTGATTTCCCCCCTCCACCAACCTCTGTTCCAACCCCCTCCTGGTTCTGTCCATCTCACATTTAAAATAATTCAACGAAAAGCTCGCATGTAGGTACCACCTATACATTATTTTCGGCATATTCCATGGATATTGTGTAGTAGGTATATACGAATTATTAAAGCGACTCAATTATTCTAATTCATCCGATTTCGAAAAATTGGAACTAGTTTGAAATTGTCCTGTGTAGGCATCATTTCAGCAGGCAATCATTGGATTATTCCATCAATTTTAAATCAATTATTAACGGGTAGGCACTTATTATCGCTTCATTAATACGAATAAGTTGGTTGGTTTTCAGGACGGGGCATAGTTTTTTCGACAAACAATTTTCATCCACGTATGTTTATTAAAATATCGACGGCATCGGCATTTCCCAAATGAATAAATGAAAACAAAGAGAATTAAGTCTGCGGGTCAAACCTTCTGCGTCTCTTATCATTTATTCACCTTAATTTCATTCGAATAACTTTTGGTAATATTTCCCCGAGCAATTGCACAAAAATACGACATATTATCTCTCTATAACTACCTGTCGATAATTAAGGTGGAACCAAAAGCTCGATAGTAGGTAGTGAAACGTGCACCCCGCCCCTATTTCTCGATGTGAAATTTAAATCGATTCTTTTCTACTTTAGTGTCGTACTGACTACTTTTCAACACTAAACCCAACCAACGACCCAACTTATAAACAAGTGTAATATACTGATTTCATCTAAATTCTTTAATATTTGCACAGCAATTGCAAATTCTGGCTACTAAAAAAAACGATCAACAAGTGAGTCAAGTGACAGTTCGACACTGACGTTCGCCTACCTGCTTTCAGCAATAAATTGTTTCTACTATGACTAAAGCAGTTTAACAAAATGTTTTTTTTTCGAAACCGCCTTCAGCATCAAAAAGTGTCAATTATTAAACAAAAGCAGATAAGAATAGTAGATATATATCACACTCAATTGATAAGTCTTCGTCTTATCAGACTTTTTTTTTTGTTTATTTAACGTTGGCCCATTTTCACAGCGAGGCCTAACATCGACGCCGGTGAATAATTTCCTCCACTATGCCGGAAATTTTGCCGAACCCCTGTGTGTTCCAACACAGGGTAGGGATCCTAACATTCACCAACATCGCATGGGGTCGGCACCATTGTTCGTATTTTACGTGCTATGCGGCACACGGCGGCGTGTCTAGCATTCCAGCTAAATCAAACAGCTTGTTTTCGATGCGAGAATCCGAGCGCCCTCAGCGGGACTCGAACCCACGACCTCTGGCGTAGTGGTCGAACGCGCTGACCACTACACCACAAGCTCCTCCTTATCAGACTCATAATATTGTGAATTCCATCATTCGTCCGCGTTGGCTTTTTCTATTTTTCCACGCCTCTGCTCTGTAGTAATTGAATCCAGCACTGCTTCGATACTACAGCACGAATATTATTATTGTTCAATGTTTGACATTCCGAATAAAGATCACTTGACTTTATCAAAAACCTCACCGAAAAGATTTATTAATGAAACAAAAAAGAACAATAACCTGGAATCTGGATTCTTTATTTGCTAAATTACAAAATTATAGCAAAAAGATTATACTTTTTTCTTAGCAGGGCTATTATGCTTGTTTGGAGTCTATACTTTCCACATCATCAGTTATTTAGTTATCATTTTAATTCCACCAATTTATGAAACTTTGATCAAACAGGTTGTTATTGCCTCACAGACACACATTCTTGGTGATCATGAACATATATTTGTTATAATATGTACCTACCTATTATGTCGAACCGGGGACCGTATCTCTATCAGTTTGAAATTTTAGTTAGAAAACAAACAGCTCTTGAAATCTTTGTACTTACTATATTATTGTGTTCGTCTTGATCGTCTAGAGATGACTTCAATTTAAAATTCAATATGATCGAGCTGACCGATATGTGTATGTAAACTCCCAATGAAGAGCGAAATAGCGACCCATCTTCGTCGTCAGTTTGTTAATAAGCTCGCTTAACTTTCCGTGGTGAAGGATGTATACATAAGAGTGATAAATTTATGGCGCTACCCTTGGCGCTACCGGTCGGGTTAACTTTTTGGTGGAACCCGCGGTTAGTCTTCTCCGCTGTTTTTTTTTTAGAGCATTTTCGAAGAAAGTGTTCTGTTGTGAGCACAGAGTGCAGTGCTGTGTTGATTTGTCTGTCTATCTCCCGCCCAGGTCTATTTGATCGATGATAAGTTCTGACGCCACCTTTCTTTTTTGTTTCCTTGCTTTTTTGCCGATTTTGATTCAAGTTTCAAGTTAGATTTTGAGTTATTGAATTAAACATTGTTATTCTATAACTTTTGGTAGATGACATATGGACATTATTCCTAGCTATTCTGAATACCGTTTCTCAAGCGCTTCCAAGTGACCTATACATTCTGTGCCTATACTGCACGTTGAGAGGGGTGTAGTAAAAACAAGTGAGTATGCCTTCACGTGCGTGAGTCTCAGTAGCGCATTTTCTTAAAGAGGCATATTATGAATGTAAAGAAATTTGGTTGAAGGAGAAACATCATTCTTTGCCCACTCTCTTCAGTCGAAACTCATTGTGTTTTTTTGTTATCAGAATGGGGTACTGGTCAATGAAACAGATTTGAATGAAAATTCTTTCAATCATCAATATTTTTTTGTTTGGAGGGGGAAGCTGGGAGCAGCCACTAATCAACAGTAGCCTATTCTTTCCCATTTTTAGTCTGACTATCCATATAGCGAAAGAATTAGATCGTTATGTCTTCGGGTTTATGTTTTTCATTCATCTCTTACTTTGAGAACAGCGTGTGGGGGCGGCAGCATTTGGGAAAGTAACTGTTGCACAGTTTGAGTTGGGAGTTTCTGAATATTTAAGGAAATATGACAATCAGTGAAAATTGTGAAAGTTGTTTTTTTTTTTGTTTGGGGGCGGAAGCTGGAGGCGGCGGTTGATCAAAAATGGCCTATCTTTTCCCATTTTCAGTAAGCTATCTATATAGCGAAAGAATTAGATCGCTATGTCTTCAGGTTTATGTTTTACATTTATCTCTTACTTTGGGGGCGGCGTGTGGGAGCGGCAGAGTTTGGCAAAGAAATTCTTGCACAGTTCGAGTTGACAGTTCCTGAATGTTTGAGGTAACATTAACATCTGAATCAGTCTAAATTGTTGAAAGCTGCACTTTCTTCTTTTAGGGGCGGAAGGTGGAGGCGGCGCCATATCACAAGTAGCCTATCCTTTCCCATTTTTAGTCAGCTATCTATATAGCGAAATACTTAGATCGTTATGTCTTCGGGTTCATGTTTTTCATTCATCTCTTACTTTGGGGGCGGCGTGTGGGAGCGGCAGCGTTCGGCTAAGCAAAGATTGCACAATTTGAGTTGAGAGTTTCTAAATGTTTGAGAGAACATCTCAATCAGTAAAATTGTGAAAGTTGCACTATTTGTCGTTTGGGGGCGGAATCGGGGGGCGGCGACTAACCAAAAGTAGCCTATCCTTTTCCATTTTTAGTCAGCTCTTCATATACCGAAAGAATTAGATCGTTATGTCTTCGGGTTCATGTTTTTCATTTTAAAGTGATTGGGGGCGGTTTTTAGCAATTTTTTCATATCGGCGGCGCATAATGAAGGCGGAATGTTCCTGGGCTTACGTTTATAAGTGGCAACTATGTGCTATTCATAAAATGAAAACACCAGAGCAGTAGGTCTGGGAGAAATTGCAATATCATGTTATTTCAAGTTTATCGGGGGCGGTTTTCTCTATGTTGGCGGCTATGTCGTATGTAGCCTCTATGTCGAGGAACGGACAGACGGATGGACGGACGGACGGACGGACAAAGCGGTTGCAATAGCGATTTTCATCAAGATGGAAAATGCGCTAAAAACGATGTATGTAACTGTATAGATGGAAATTTATGTGTATGGTGGCGATTTAGTGTATGCAACGTTTTTCAGAGAAGAACTTTTTCCTCAAAGCCAGATACATTTTCATGTAAATCATTTTTTGTTTTTGATTTTTGCCGGCAGCAAGTCATCGTTGATCTTATCTGCTACCTCCTGCAACTCGGAAGGTGTTTGCGACTGTGTTAATTAATCAACACATTCTTTTTTCTTTTTTCAAAGACGGGCACATTTGCAAAATTTAGTTATCGTTGATTCAACGAGGTAAGGTAATGGCAGGTCAGTATTGGACACAGTTAATTTTGAAACATTTGAATCGAATTTTCTGGCTTGTTTAGTTGAGCTTATTTCAACAATGGATAATCAATTGTCAACACTTGTCAAGTTGCACATTATTAAACAAAGATTATCATTATCTTGTATAAAAAATCTGTTCTGAAATGGCTGAAATTTTCGATGCCGTCACATTCCTTGTTTCCCAGTTAGAATAGACAACTCAACGAAGAAAATGAACACTAATGTCGTGAAAAAATATATAATCATGGATAATGAAGGAATGAGTCAAAACCTAGGCGGAAAATTCAAAATCAGGCAACATCAGTCACAGTCCAAAATAAAAATTTCTTAACCGATGTCGAGCGGAACATCACACCGTTTTGTAGAAAGACATTTTTTGAAGGGATTTTTTTTCCTGTGAAACCGTTTCATTTCATGACTCGCCCTGTATCAAAAATGGAGATCTTGTATGCACCCATAGTTGATCATTTTCATCAATAATTCTGCCACTCACAGATTACTTTAATCTTTTGGAATCGGAATAACGGAATTAGAAGGTCTCAAAACACCTCCCTTCGATCTCTCATATCTTCAAAAATAAAAGGCACCAATTTTTTTCAACGTCTTTCTGGCACTTTCCAAGCATTTCGTAGAATGTCCTGGACTCCGTGGGCGCAAACTTTCAGACACCCTGCATCTAGCATTGGGTATTCGGGTATCTATCTCATATAGGAGCTCGGGGAACAATTCCTAGATTTTTTATCATAAACTTCCAATAATTGCTCTGTGTCGACCCGATGGGCAAAGGATACATTATCTGTCCGCAAGGATTCCATAAAAATTTTCAGTTAAGGACGGAGTCAAATTGGTAAAATGAGGCGTTGCGGTATCAATCCGTCTGAGTTTATTCCTTGACAGAAATCTATCATTCATGTCTTTTTAGAAAGCTACAAGGATGTACTTAGGTTTGAGCCTATAGATATTTTCGAAATCCAAAAATTATTTTTTCAAAACTTGAATTTTTTTTGGATTTTGCTCAAACCAAAGTACATCCTTGTAGCTTTCAAAAAAGACCTGAATGATAGATTTCTCTCAAGGAATAAACTCAGACGGATTGATTCCGCAACGCCTCATTTTACCAAATTGACTCTGTCCCTAGCCAATTATCAACTTTCCAAGTTTCCCTTGGATCACCAATTCTAACCATCACCTACGTTGATGTATAATACATTATACATTAACATGTTGCTGTATCCTTTGCCTTAGGCAATCTACTTATATCGGGTGAAGTGAAGATATCTTCGAGCAGAAACAGGTCGATTTTTATATCGAAGGGGACATCTAAAATATACATTGGCGAATTTCTCAAATCAATTTTGGCAAATCTTCAGCCCCCTCGCCCCCACCCATCCCAACTTTGAAATTTCAAGCGACACCACCTACTTTGCGATACATCAAATTGAAGAGAATTGAATTCTCTTCCTGGAATAATATTTCTCAAATTTTGCACCCCACCCCCCTATTGGAGAGAATTTTCTGTGGAAAAAGGGCCACCCAAATTCACCGCTTCGCTCCCCCTCCCTCACTTCTAAAATCTAAAATGACACCATATACTTTGTGATACATCAAGTTGAATCGAATTGGATTCTTTTCCTGAACAAAATCTTTTCAAAATTTTCGAAAAACCCCCTTTTCCTCCTAAAATGCCCCAAATGACTAATTGAATGGAGGAGGGGTTGAAAATTAAAAAAGGATTGTTTTCTATATCTCAAACTAGGTGGTGTCTTGTTGAATTTTCAAGTTGGGGTGGGGGGACAGCAAAAGGGTGAATTTAGGTAGCACTTGTCCCACCAAAAATTCTCTTTTTCGATGCTATCTAGGATTACGTTGACTAATTGAAGAGTCCAGGGGTCCAGAAAACAAAATGGAACACTCGGATAGTTTTAGAAAGAAAGGGGGTGGGGTTGAAAATTTTCAAAAATGTTGTGTTCAGGGAGAGATATTAATTCTCTCAACTTCATGTATCGCAAGGTGAGTGGTGTCATTTGAAATTTCAAAGTTGGGATGAGTAGGAGCGAGGGAGCTGAAGATAAAAATTCGCCAATGTATGTTCTGGATGTCCACTTTGATATAAAAAATCGTCATGTTTTTGCGCGGAGAAATATTCACTAGGAATTGGGAGTTACTGCAAGTAGATAGTTTTCAAAAATGATCACACGGTATAGAAAGGTGTTACATAGGTACTTCGTTTTATACGAATAATGATCATTCTGGTCGTTTGCGGTAATCAAACAGGTAATTTTCATTTTAATCATAAATTGTTTGTGCCTACAAAAGTGTAACTTTCATTTTGGAAAACATGAATGAGAAAAATAATCGAGTAGTGTTCATTCGGTACTTCTGTGACGGACTCTGTAAATATCTCAACAAAAAAAAACACCAAGGCTGTTTCATGAAATTTTAAAGTGGTTCGTTTCGTAAGTAAGTAAACGTAAGTAATTTCGTTTCGGCCGAAATTTTAAAACCAACAATTCTCATTGGATTGCCTTCAAATTCAAAATATGTACGTATCTCTATATAGAATGGGGATGAAACCCCTTTTTAGTATGTAGCTATTTTACTTTCACTGATTCAATTCGAGAAAGTGCGCTGAGCCTGACGTCCGTGAGGGCATATCACTTATCTTTGTTCAACCGATCCTATATCTCTTCCCGTTTCCGAGATACGAATGAATGGTGAGAATCTAAACATTCTCCACTCCTTGTACTCAAAATATGAGCTTGTCTAAAATTTGAAATTGTAGAATTTCTCTTATCTACTCCTATTGAATACTACACACATTGAATATTCGTCTTTGATTGACTAACGATTATCATTACTCCATCGGTTAGGCCCCGCCCCGTGAGTAATAACTGCGAAGCCACAGGCTGAAACCAATCACAAAATCACAAATTTCCATGTACCTATGCAACATCAAGGAGTCTATACGCCTACTTGATTTCGTTCTATGAGTCAAATTTATGTTTCGAAGTTGTCAACTTATCCTTTATTGTGCATCGAAATGATTTCTGAAAGTGATTGTGAAGAAAATTGTACGCCGCGCTGCCATAAATTACTACAGGAATGGCCAAATTAACATCCCTACGTACCCTCCGCCAGAAAAAGTTTGAAATCGACATAGTTTTTAGATCGTTCATGGAAACTAATATTAATTTTCTGAGGACGTATTTCCAGCATGTTTAAGTGCCTGACCATTTCAGGGCAGTAGGTTGTTAAAAAATGGTATATTATTCAACAAGCGGGTAATGATTGCTTCTTACTCATGAAGGTGCAATTTGCCGACGCGAGCCTTGGCGAGTGTCGTAAAGCATCCGAATGAGTAATAGCCATTACCCGCGAGTAGAACAGGTACTATGCTTTATCCAGTCTTATTGTAAAATGCATGTATGCCCGTGATAATGCGTGCATTAGTCAACAGGATTGGATAAAAAAGTTAATACCACTTCCACGTCCACGTACCAACGAACATAACCTCACATTGTAACATCGACAAGGGACAGAGATATAGAGACAGCGCGGCGCCCTGGGGCTGACATGGCAAAGAAATGCGCCTTACTTATTGTATTAACACATCAAGTCTCCTTCCTCACTTATTGCCTGTTTCACTTTTTGCGTTTACAATTCCCGAATTCATTGTGCTGTACCGGAGGTTCATCCAAGATCAATCTACTTCTAGAATGGTCGTAGATAAAGCATAGTATCCTCCTCTCGTGTAATGGCTAATACTTATTCTGATAAATTACGACACTCGCCTACGGCTCGTGTCTGTAAACATATCCTCATGGGTATCAGCCATCATTACACGCTCATTGAATAATATATTATGTATTATCTTTTTCCATAATTTCAAAACACTTTTCTTTAGATTAAAAGAAATTGCGTCATTTCGAATTTTAGACGATTGATTTTAGACGACGATTGACTTGACGAGCCCATGCATTTTATCGAAAAATGCGCCTTCGTGATAAAAAAGTAGTAACAAGAAATTCCATAATTTCAACCTTCGTCAATTGAAATTCAACTGTTATGGATTCAGAATTTTCATCAATATTATCTTGAGAAGCCGCTTTGGGAAAGAATAATCAATTAAATCAGAGAATAAAATCGCATTATTTGCAATTATAGACCATTTTAGACGATTAAAATGTCAAAATGTTGACACGTACCAACTTTTCTTCAAATCAAACCCTTCTGTTGAGCTCTGGTCTTACATAGATAAGGTAAAAAAATGCATTTGAATAGATTCCGTTGAACAATGAGTAGATTATGTTCGGTCGAATATCAAAATATATTCACAAAATTTACTAACATACTATGTTTTCATGGATTATTATTGAATTCGAACTGAGTCCATCCAGTGTTCGATAACTTCACCTGTTTTCATGCAAGTATTCAAATCGCCTCAAAATCACTTTGGATACTGCTTGAATTTCATTTGACACCTGACAACATTACTTTCACTCCACTGTGTTTCCAAAAATTTCTTCTGTCAGTTGCACTACCCATGCTAACTAATATACGATGGTGGACGACGTGGAACACAACGATATGATGTGAATTATGCGATTGTGACTTGAGTTGGACAGACAAGACCTGAGGAATCAGAATTGAGGTTATGACTAATAATTTGACAGTACACATAATATGTGATAAACGTCCGTTCGAAACCGTTTTCTCAGTTTGCAGGCGTTTATATGCAATTGCAATCCCGATACGATCCCAAAATTAAGCGAATCGACCTTGAACTTGGAACGGTTTTGATAATCAAATGATCAATGATTAGAAAATGTTGCCGCCTTCACTGCTTCATAGAAAAATAGTGATTTCCCCGAGGATCTCCCTCTTTTTCTTTTCGATCGGTTTTTTCGAGACTAGAGAGGAAAGTCGAACTGAAAGGATTACTTTCATGAAATGATGCTGTTGCTAACAAGTAGTCGGAAGAAACCACTTGAAGTGCTCTCATTTGGACTAATGAAAGGTCAGTCGGACTATAATGTAAGATTGAGTTAGTAACGTCAGCAGTGAAATACGTAAGAATAATGTCTGTTGAGGTGCAAAATAAGAATAATTGACCTGTGGCCAAGACGGCCGCACGACAGACAAGTAATCTGACCATTAAGATCCGGCCTGGTCTTATTGCAGGCACATGTCATCCATGCTGGCTGGTTTTTCCACGTTTTTCACGTGCCCGTTTCAACCCCCACACACGGTCTTAAGGGGTCGGTATAATGGCTAAAAATGTCCATGTTCGATGTTATAGGCAGACAACAGATACAGAGATTTTAGGTATCGTGTGTTCATTAAAAAAATCCATAAGTGGCGGCTGTGGAAACTGTAACGTATATCCGTGACTTGATTCATAGTCATAAAATTTATATGGAATGGCGTCGAGTTTCCACTTTTTATCGATTTCAAAAATATGGATATCACTTTAGGGTAGAGGGACAATATCCTCCAAGTAGTCTTCGACCAGCCGCATGCATGACGACGAAAAACCTGCAAGTCAGAATTTCTTTCGAAGCTCTCGGATTTGATTTTTGACTCCTTTCGACTACTTTCTTTTTCCCTTATTTTTGAAAATCACAATGTTCAAGACCCCTATCCAAAACAATGAACAGCTGAGAGATCGTACACTGAAGATGCGGCAACATTACGCTTACACATCAAATCTTTGAGGACCTGAAACGACGAGTTTAATAATTTTGTTCAAAAATGGAAGTCATTTTCAAAAAATTTTGTAATCTAGTCTTCAGTTTACATGACTGCTTTGACTTTTCAATTACGTAACCTGAAAATTATCAATGACACTTTTATTATTTTAGTCCTATGAATCGGGATTGAGTCACGGACATACGTATAATCCATTCCAATTTTTGAAGAAAAACACAGCTGGCCACACGGCTAGTCATGAAAAATTCGAGTTTTGTTGGTATCCTTGATTTTTGATATTTATTGTCAGCTTGATACAAAAAGAGGTTACATTCAAATTTTTGTCCCTGTGACATGAACCCTCCATCGAGTAAAAAGGTTCTTGAAGTCAGCAACACAAAATTTATTTGATATAATCTATATGATTAAAAATGTTTTGGCGGCGCCCTGTGGCCTTATCATCAGACCGAAACTACAATGATGGAATATTCTTTGTGCATAATTTATTTCATCATGCCACATAAAGAAATTGATGACTCCCTTTTTGATACAAAACCTTTACCTGAACCTTACCTGGCGCAAAGTTTCAAAGCTTATCTAGGGAGCGGATTTATATGTGGTAAAAAAGCTCAAAATATGCAGTTTATATGCGCTTAAAAAGTATCAAAATATGCGGTAAAAATGTTCAAATAAAGCAATATATGCGAGTAAATATGTGATATAAGCTGAAAAAATAGTGAAAATTCTAGTATTCGAATGTAAAACCAACCAACTTTGACCACCAAAGTATAAAAAAAAAATTCCTTCGAAAATTTCAATTTTTTTTTCTTGAAACCGGAAAAATTGTGATTTTCTAGCTAGAAATGGCCAGAATATTAACAAATATTCAGTTATATGCAAAAATATGGACTAAATATGCGACTATATGCGATTATATGGACTATCAATTTATATGCGGTAAAAAGTCAAAATAATAAATTATATGCGAAATAAAACTTAGTATTTAGGTTCCTTATAGATGGAAACGTCAAGCTGCAAGTCGACAGTTGCATCCAGCTGAGCGAATAGAACATGTAAAAAATTATAAATCCGCTCTCTACTTATAACAGAGCTCAAGATCGGTTTTAACAATGTTTTAGTATCATGCAGATTTAAAAAAAAAAAATAATGCTTGAAACATAGAAAAAACATTCAAACATTTCATGAAACAGCCTTGTTTTTTTTTGAGATATTCACAGAGTGCCTCACAGAAGTACTGAATGAACACTACTCGATTATTTTTCTCATTCATTTTTTCCAAAATAAAGTTACACTTTTGTAGGCACAAACAATTTATCATCTGTAATGAAAATTACGTGTTTGATTACCGCAAACAATCAGATTGATCATTATTAGTATAAAACGAAGTACTTATGTAGCACCTTTCTATACCGGGTGATCATTTGAAAATTATCTACTAGCAATAACTCCCGATTCCTAGTGAATATTTCTCCGCGCAAAAACATGTCGATTTTTATATCAACGTGGACATCTAAAACATACATTGGCGAATTTTATCTTCAACCTCCTCGCTCCTACTCATCCCAACTTCGAAATTTCAAATGACACCACTCACCTTGCGATAGGTACATCAAGTTGAAGAGAATTTAATTCTTTTTCTAAACAAAACATTTTTAAAATTTTCAACCCCACCTCCTTTCTTCCTGAAACTATCTGAGTGTCCTATTTTATCTTCTGGACCCCTCAATTTTCTTTCATTAAGTCAACGTCATCTTAGATAGCATCGAAAAAAGAGAATTTTGGGTGGAAAAAGTGCTACCCAAATTCACCCCTTTGCTGTCCCCCACCCCAACTTCAAAATTTAACAAGACACCACCTATACTTTGTGATATGTCAAACAAAGAGAATTGAATTCTCTTCCTGAAAACAATTTTTTTTTCATTTTCAACCCCTCCTCCATTGAATTGGACATTCGGAGCATTTTTGGAGGGAGGGAGGGGTTTTCGAAATTTTTTAAAATATTGTGTTCAGAAAGAGAATTTAATTCCCTCCAACTTGATGTATCACAAAGTAGATATGTAGTGTCATTTTAGATTTTAGGAGTGAGGTGAGGGCAGCGAAAGGGTGAATTTGGTTGGCACTTTTTCCACAGAAAATTTCCTCCCTCGATGCTGTGCAAGATGACGTTGACTGCATTGAAGAGAATTGAGAGGTGGTGGAGTAGGTGGTGTCACTTGAAATTTTAAAGTTGGGTTGGGTGGGGGCGAGGGGGCTGAAGATTGAAATTTGCCAATGTATGTTTTAGATGTCCCCTTCGATATAAAAATCGACCTGTTTTTTCTCGAAGATATATCCACTAGGAATCGGAAGTTATTACAAGTGGATAGTTTTCAAATGATCACCTGGTATAAGTCTGGTATAAGACAAAGGATACCGCAAAATGTTTATGTATAATGTAGGTGATCGTTAGAATTGGTGATCCAAGGAAAACTTGGATGTATCCTCCGCCCATCGGGTCGACACAAAACAATTGATAAAAGTTTATGATAAAAAAAAATCTAGAAATTGATCCCCGAGCTCCTATGAGGTACCCGAATACCCTAATGCTATGCACCCTAATACCTATGCAGGGTGTCTGAAAGTTCGCGCCCACGGAGTCCAGGACAGTCTACGAATTGCTTGGAAAGTGCCAGAAAGATGCTGAAAAAAATTGGTGCCTTTTATTTTTGAAGATATGAGAGATCGAAGGGAGGTGTTTTGAGACCTTCTAATTTCGTTATTCCGATTCCAAAAGATTAAAGTAATCTGTGAGTGGCAGAATTATGGATGAAAATGATCAACTATGGGTGCATACTAGATCTCCATTTATGATACAGGGTGAGTCATAAAATGAAACGGTTTTACGGAAAAAAAATCCCTAGTCGTACATAATGGAATAAGTTCCAATGTTCTTAAACTGATATAGGGCAATAAATAATCTGATTCGTTGTCATAGAAAGATCTCTGCATGTTATTTCCGAGAAAACTGTTTTTTTTTTCTTGTGCCTCATCCTGTAGGTAAAGCGAATAAAGTTTTATAACACATTGAACAGTTCGAAAAAGATTCTTTTTCATTTATTTCAAAGAGATCACAAAAATCGGTACAGATAACGAAAATGAAGGGGTTTAAAAGCCCCCCTTTCGATTCCCCTTTTGATCCCCTCATTCCCGAAACTACCCAAACTTTTTTCAATATTTTTCTGGCAATTCATAAGCATTTCTCTAAACTGCCCTGGGCTTTTTTTGCGCTTGGTTTGGAACACCTGTAGAGTCAGAAATTTTCTTTAAAACTGAAATTATTCAGTGGATTCAAAATATAAGAGGTGTTAATTATAAAAACAAAACACATCTCAAACAAAAAACTGATCAAGTTAAGTTTTTCAGATGTTCAACCAATGAGAAAAAAATATCCATTTTGGCCCAACTGAAAATATTGAAAGCGTTTGTGGGTGAAATCCTGAGCGTCAAAAGAACAATATTGCCAAATTGCATTTTTCTATCCTCAAAATTGACAAAATTGTAATCTTTCCGAAACGATATGTCAAAATCGCTCAAAATAAAAATTCGTATTTTTATTTTTGCACCGTGCAGCGCACTGAAAGTTGAGCTCAACTGAAGCTACCCTTATAATTATTAAAGCTTTGATTTGAATAATTAAAGGGTAAGCACTAGTAAGCAGTGCAGCTGATCCTATGTTTGAACTTGGCTCTAATAATCATCAGGTAGTTAATATTGGAAAATAAGTGCCATAATGACATAAGTGTACTTATTTTTGACAATTGAAAACTCAGCTGTCCATCGAAGTTCTTTATAATAATTATAGAAACGTGTCATAATAATGATCTATTGTCATAGCAGCATGTCAGCAATTCCACCCCTTGAAAAAGCTTCAGGTGTAAATGTACCTGGCAGTGTAGATTAAGCTTTTAAAGTGATAAAGGTATTATACTTTTATCTTTTATCTGTTCGGATTTTATTGATTTATTATTAATTTTATCTCTAATCAGTCCTGAGTAATTTTATATTTAAATAAAATCCAAAGTGAAACTGCGACAAATGCGCATTGATGATGATGATGATGATGATGATGATAATAATAATAATAATAATAATAATAATAATCGAAATGAAAGTGAGCCTTCGGCTGGAAATATTGATTTTTGTTTCGAGTGATATTTAATAAAACAGATAAAAAACTGGTATATGGCATTCAAACCACCTGTATTTACCATTAGAAAGGAAGAACACGCACAAAAAATGCCATAGAGAAATTTTAAATAAAAACGCTACATATAGGAGCATATCCACCAAATTGTAGATTCCAAGAACTGGGGGAATTATTGATCATCAGATAAAGGCAACACAGCTATCAGAAAACATAATGACGAATGGAAACATAACGGACAGCGCAAATGAGACTGTAGGGTGAGTATATGTGTGCGTTAGATGCGTGTGTATAGTGGATCAATAGTCCTCCCACGCCGAAGACCACTGGTCAGAAAACGGCCAGTCGCGCAACTTTCATTTTAAGACATAAGGTGACACGCCTAGCCTCAAATACTACTTCTTATTTAGACCAAAGGGTCAAAATTAGCCCTCACGCATTTTGTTGACGTTCCGGACGAGCCTTCCTCCAATCGGCATGATTCAAAAACCACAATATTCAGTAGACGTGCCCCAAATTTCCTTAGGAAAAAAAAAGCCGGTGCCGCAAACCGCAAATTGCAAGGACATTACGGAGCGTTCACCCCCTTTACCCCACCCCACCCCCTCAGAATTCAAATGAATCCACGATACAGAGAGGAATATCCCACGAAGTTGATACGGTGGAGGGATGTGGAGCACGTGCATCAATTCATGCATAAATAATTACGGGTCCTTCGTTCTGTGTCCTCTCACTGACTGAACCTTGTATGTATCCAGAAAAATCGGACTTATCACGGAAAAACCGGTTCAATTGAAATTATTAAATAAAACAATTGAAGACGGCCGACCAATTACACTCTATTTAATAACACGCCAGCGGAATATAAGAACAACAAACACACAATAATCATAAATTTATTCAATCGAACATCATCTTCGGCAATCAATTAAATAAACCGAGAGTCATCACGAATTAGTCATTATTACAGAGACAAGATCGTCAAGATTATTAAAATTGTGATGGTCAATCGTCGGTCGTATAGTGTTTGTGTATTGGTAAAGGTCTGGGTAAACAAATCCCCGTTTTGTTTTCAGAAAAAAAGGGTGCAGGTAGGTGGTGTGACTTGAAGGGTGACAATGACTATCATCTACATCTATTAACTACAAATAAACAATTTTGACTTACAAAGACCACAGCCGACTTTTAGAAAATAGTCATTGCGAGCACCTAAACGACACTAGCGCGGTCTACCTACTGATAATTTAAGGGAGAGCGTCGAATTTGGACGGCGGTGCGCAACTCCATCAAATTTAGATGACAAAAGCCGCCATTTGTTAAAGAAATGCGTCGATTTTATGATTCGCGTTTATTGCGAGTTTTATTTATTTTTTATACTGCCGCATTTTTATTTTTACTTCTAAACAATAAAACGCAAGACGGGCCTTTTTGATAACAATGTACTTTTGCAAATGTATTATAACGTTCCATCACTTCATATATATTCCCTGATTTTTTATGACTGGAACCTGGAACAGTTGCGGAGTTTGAACGCACCTGGGTGGACAAATTTTTATTTGTGCCAATAAACGTTTTTAATTCGCCTGTCTCCTCTCTATGGATCTGCCACAATAAACTTAATGCGCTGTATATCCTTGATCCGACATCATTGAAACTTGGGCTTAATTTGTTCCTGTATGAAAGCTCTGGCTTCGACTTTCACTCCTTCCATTACAGTTGTCACAAATTTTGACTCGACTGCGAACAGGTGTCTGGCTATAACACAGAGCCAAACCAGCTGCTGAATGATAAACATGAAAGCTCAAGGTCACGCAGGTAGATCAGAATTTCATTCAACCGAATGAAACATTTCCAAACTTATTAACACAAAGTATACAGCCACCGAGTCTTGCTTTTAAACATCGGATACCTACAAAAAATCGAAAAAGCTTAGGTAGGTATACTGTATACTAAATGTGAAATAAATTTGGAATTGTATCCATAAATATGCGGTGGTGTAAAAGGTTGATTGAGTCACTTAAAATATGTTCAGAAATTTCCAAATCATATCCTCTTATCAATTTTGAATTTTTCGAAGAAAAAACTCCAAGACTTCCCGACATAATACCCCGAACCCCAATGCACAGACTAAAAAATTCCAAATTCGTTTTCTCCATCCTTGGCATCGTACCTCTCATTCAGTGATACAGTGCAATTGTTCATTGGTATGTCTCTTTTCTCGATATCAATTTGGACGGCTTGATCCAGATTGTTGCCATGGTTACATTGGCAGCGTTGAAGATTTTTATATTTGACATGGCGCGAAGTGATTATTGTGTCTTTCTTAAACGCAACGTCTAAGCGGCAACGCACAGTGCAGTGGGACGGAATAAATGACAATTATTGACCAAAGCTCCGTGCATAACCCTGTGAATTAGTAGTTGTTGTTCAATTTGGGATCGTGATTACAAGAAAAAAATTGTCGTCATGTCTGCCGCGGGACTTCTCATCGTAGCACATCGTTCCTGCACGTCTTTGAAGATGATTGAAACTATCTATAAAATTGCCTTGATAATGCAATATCATTTTTGTACATACACTATTTGTTTCAATTATAATAACTGTACCTGTTAGCAATAACTGACTGAATTTGAATTGAAATCCGTTCAGTACTTCTCGAGCTATTGAACATTAAAGTTTCGGCTGTAACAGCTCATAGCTTTTGACAGATGACAAAAATGTCATAATTTCTGCATGTTTTGAGTGGAGTTTTTGAAGAGTTTTAAAAAGAGCTGTCAAATATCAAAATCGTTGCATCTAAATCTCCTGCCTTTTTGATAGTGACCCAGGCCGGTTTTACATTTTCAACGGAAAATTCCCGGGAAATTGGAAAGAAAATGGTTGGAAAATGTTCAAGAGCCAGTTACGTCTTGTTTAAAAAAATGGTGAAAATCTTAAATGTATTCATTTATTTGTTTGTATTATTTATTTAAATCTGTTCACGGGATAGGAAGTTTAAAAACTTGCAGTTTTTCCAGAGGGGGAAACTCAAAGTCCGTTCGTCTTATTTCAAAAATTTTTCCTCCAAAAATTTATTCAATCTTATTTCAACTTTCATTTTCAGCATGTCTGCACCTAAAATGAATACTTCGTGGGGCTCACCGCATGTCAAAGTTTGCACTGCACTTTTTTCCAATTCACGGAATGCGCAAATTTCATTTTGAAAAAATTACCGTCGGAAAGCCAGAACCGTGTCAATTTTGAAAATAGGCCTACACGACGCCCAATTCAATCTACTTTTGTATTCAGTTGGAATTTTCCAAAAAAGCCGATCCTCAAGCAGGAACGAATTTTTGAATGAAGTCCTGCTACAAAGACGAGTCGTTCTGGTCAAAACACGGGCGAGAGGCCGTTTCGTGTGTCAACGGCCAGGAGAAATTTTGTAAAATTCATAAAGCCTGACTGGAAAATGGTAGAAGAGGAAGACTGCAGAAAAAAAAATCAATTTTATTGGTAAAGTTTTGAACTTGGACATTTTTTTATTATTTGATAGATGACAGATAGGGCAATACTTTCAACTGTTCTGAATACAGTTTTTCAAGGACTTTGAAATAATATACTGCAAGTCAAGTTCCGTGAGATATAGCTTCTGACATTTGTTGATAGTGACACTTTTCACACACACAAACAGTCATCATTTTGAAAATGGTTTAAATCGTCTTGATGGGGGACCTCAAAATGGATATATCCGGCGACATCTCAAAACTTTTTGCCTGCACGATTACAATACTTTTCCTTCCATGTTGGTGAAGGGTCGGGAAAGTAATAACGATTTCAAAACATCTTATTGCGGAACCGGTCCCATTTTTCCACATCTAAACTGAATTTTAGTGCCACGTCAAAGGTTTCTCCAGTGGACACAAGAAAGGGATTGCACTAAACGAACATTGGATTTGCCGTTCGCAGGACTATTTTTTTACCTCACAATATTGGGGGTAGGTATGAAGCACAAACATTGTGAATGACTATGCGATGTTGCAGCTCGGTTTACTTTCCTTGATTATATGTATTTACCTGGAAAGGAATTATTCACTGCTATAAGTCTACGACAAGAAAAGCTTTTTTGCCATGCAATCCTAACTACAGAGTGTCTCGACGCAAAGTCTCCACCCGGATTTTCTTGAATAAAAAAAAACATTAGGGGGAAAACGCCGAGACAGGTCGATTTTTGTTTCTCGGGGAACCCTATCCCGGCGTTCCCTCCCTCCCCCAATACTCTGTTCATTCAAAAAATCCAAAGTGTGAACTTTGTTGGTTTGTTAGACACTTTTTGCTCAGTCTCAGTGTCCGACTACCAGTGGCAACGACCGTCCCGATCAGGCTCTACGTTGAAGACACCTGTATATCAACATTGAAAGTATGGCTTCAGTTCGAGTAAAACAACTTTAAATAAATATACACCCTGCAAGTTAAAAAAGTCCAATTTTCTTAAGTTTGTTTTAATACAACAGTATTTAGAAATAAATAATTCATGACAATAGGATTTTTTGAAGTTCCAAGTACTTGAATAATAAAAAAGTTTGGGTCGCGGAGTAGGAAACCAGTATGCTTGTTTAAAGCTCGAAGTTTGAATAAATGTCAAGAATTTTTCACGTGACATCATTAATAACCGGGATCTTTCTTGATTTTCGGTGCGGATAATTTGATCAAACAATAATTATAATTCAGCCGAATGTTCAACTTTTTATCTTGCAATCAAAATTTCCTTCACCGGTTGGTTAATTTGTGGCGTGACAATTCGAAATTAGTCTGTTAAATTGTATGTGTGAGTAAAAAACTCGATTAACACCATGTGAATTAGTAAAATAATCTGATAAATGGATTCCATGAAATAGTTGATAATCAACCTATTGTTATGTGTATGATTATCAAAACTACATTTTGACCCATTCGATTTCGCTCGAACAAAATCGGTTGAATTGTGGCGCGTCGCGCGGCCACAGAATAGCTATATACAGAAGCGTGACTAGAAAAGGATATCAAAAATTAGAGTGGGATAAAAAAAATTACCAGAAGGCGGTCCTTGAGTGCTACTCGGCAGTATTCGGTATAGTTTCGTTACCTTCCGTGTTATGTGGGCAATCCTATTGGGCACTGAGCGAGAGATGGGCACAGCGATGAGGACGCGCGAAGCGTTTGAAATGGCCAAGTAGACTGGGAATATTTGGCATTTGATTTTTCATGTCACTCTGACATTTCGATTTTCGAAAACATTTTCTTCGGCATTTTCAAAACATTTTCACCATGAACGATGCAGAACAGGTGAAGCTGAAAAGGAAATGGGGCGTTGCATGTTCGTACAAAGATTCCGGCTACAGATTCTATTCTGAAAGTGACAGTGAAGACTGAGAGCCTTTATCGCCGGTTCTTTCGATTTCCGAAAGACACAGCAATGTAAGTACCTACATACATACACAATTGTACAGTTTCTACATTCGTATTATTTCACCAAAAATTCACATTAATTCTGCTTCTTGGCGTGTGTTATGTTATCTTGCACGTATTTGATTTATTTTTGCTTCAGGTGTAAAATTTGGATCGAGAACAGTGGTCGTGATAGACTTCATTTCAATGGATGGACTTCGATGGATTTCATTGGCAAGATAAACCAACTTCCATCTACAAGCAGTGGTTGTTTCACAAGTGTTTCCGACGAAGGATCGAGTTCTTGTGGAGACATAATATGTGACCAGCCAGCAGTTGAAAAAACCTAAAATACTGCAGAATATTTGAGGTAGGTACCTAATCAAAGATGGAATAAGAATTTTTCATAGCAATAAAAATGTTTCAGTTTCTGAGATGATCGGTGACTTAGATGGACAGAGAGAAAAGCCGCCGCAGATGTCTCCAGCTCAAACTGAGACTTCCGAAACAAGAGAGTCTTCAGCTCAGACTCAAACCCCTCGAAGCTTTGAGGCAGAACTCATCAAGAAAAGTCACGCTGTTGGAAAAAAATGTCCATCTCCAAAAAGAAAATGCGGCTTTGAAGAAAGAGATCAAGGAGAATTTTAGGAAAAGTAGTCAAGATTCGGACATGAATCCAGTTTCAATTTTTGTGTTACAAACTTTTAAATTCCGAATTATCCAAGCTAGCCGAAGTGCAATAAGCCAATCCATTGAAAAAAAATTGCCATGGCCGACGTTAGCTTGATAAATTCAAAAAGTTTGCTTTGTTATTATATTTTTTGGGCCCCAAATGTTACAAGCTCTTGAAAAAAAGCACTTGTTCTGCCATCAAAAACTGTTCTAGAAAAATATGTCAGACAGGTTCATATGGTTTTCCACTGGAGTTGATGAAAATTTCTTTGACTTTTTGTAACTGAAAGTCGACAAAATGGACATAGCAGACACAGCTTGCACACTTTTTTGTATTATACTGTTAATTGGTCTTCATTATAATAAACCATTCTACACTTGTTCCTTTACTTTTTTAATTACACCTACTTACGGCTGTGGTGAAAAAAAAATTCGCACGGCTTCTTTGAAAAATTAGCTGAACTCACTTTCGATACATAATAACTTTTTTGATGCAGTCCCAATGGAGATTATTGGGGCAGAAACAGTCAAGAGTACCCCAATCAACGGTAATTTCCATTGAAACTGGTTTGAAAAGCAAAAAGTGACATTTAATCAATGAAAAAAAGAAAACCAACTGTGAGACCTTCAGCAAAGAAAAGGGAATGATGAATAATAAATAATTCACCCCACTTCTCATTCTGCTGCATTTTTTTACGCCCACCTCTACGAAAATTTACCAACAAAATGGCGCAAGGTCACCGGTAACCAAGGCAAAAGATCAAAGGGACCGCCACGAGTGATGCTTCTGTATATAGCTATTCTGTGGCGCGGCCCTATTCTCATCCATGCCGACTTCGGTGAATCTGTCATCAATTCTTCTATGCTATATTTGCCTTTAGGTATAGAGAACATGAGTTATAGGTAAAGATTTAGACAAAGTAGCCAAAATTACTCAGATCAGTACACTATGTGTCATACGATTTCAAAGTCTTTTCAGTTACCTAGCTCAGTGGATAAGACTGAGAAGCCCTTTTTATTCTTCCATACTTCTGGATTTCGAGCGCTATTATACCTACCTGGTGGTAATGCTTGCACGTTATCCGCCTGTCCTTCCGCGTACTTGTCCTTCAGAAAGATGGCTTTTTTTCCAAGCTTCCCTTTGATAGGCTTAGGCTGGGACAGTTACAGTACGTTTACAGTTTTCTCGTAATCGTTTCATAGATACATAACGTGCAAAGTAATACCTAATCAAAAATATAAGTTTTGCAGTTTATGTATCTAGTTTGACGTTTGTCAAAGTAGTGTCAAAATTTACAAGAAATCCGAGTTTTCACTCAATTCAAGAAACGAATACAAAAAACGTTGTTCGACACACGAGCGCTGGGCTTTTTCAAGCCCTCAGCCTCTTTTGCAGCATTCAGATAGAAAACGCGCTCTTGTATCTAAAAATACTATATTCACCTATCTCTCGGCCTGGTTCGGAACCGGAAGCAGCTTGATTTTGTTTTCCTAAGAAAGTTCTATTTTTCTTTATAAAAGCGATGAAAACTACGCAACAGTAACAACGTCGGGCCCCAAAATTGTGCCCCTTTTCAAATCGGGATAAGTTTCAACAGGTAGGTACCTTCTATTGATTTGATTCAAAATTCTGTTCGCTAGCTCAATTTTTTTCTTCACCAAATACTCATTGCAAAACTAAGATACTTCACCTATAATCTCTACAGGGCGTCAGCTGAGTGCAACATTCCAAAGTAAATGCATGAAAGATGACTTATTATATGCATGATTATAATATTTTTCACGTTCATTTCATATTTTCCAAATCGAAATTGACAGAAGACAAATAATTCTAATGAAACGTCACATCAAGGGTGATCCAAATCTGAAACGCCCTCGCAATCCAGTTTGAAATGAGAATATGAAAGAAACCAACTTTGCTGCCAAAGGAATCATTCATTCTGAACACGTCAAGAGTTTTCTTGCTTGTATGAGTCAAGGACGAGGAGTGGAGAAACCCAATTGTAACTTCATGTCTCCATGGTCGTAACCAAAACCACAAAAATCAGAAGACTAAGTAACCTAACCTGGCTTGTCTGTCATAGATTTGAGCTTCGTAGTGTTGGTTACGAGCATTTTTCAAGTGATCAAGGGGCTCTTCTTTCTAAACGTGCAGTTGTAATTGGATTTCTTCACCTGCAATTCTAGACTCGAACTAGCAAGGAAAGCTTATGCTTATTCAGAATAAATGATTACTTCGGAATACATACATATTGAACTGATCAAATACTTCACTCCTTTAGTTATTTTTAGCGCATTTTTCATCCTGATGAAAATCGCTATTGCAACCGCTTTGTCCGTCCTTCCGTCCGTCCGTCCGTTCCTCGAACTCCTCCCAAACTAGACGACCTAGCTTTCTAATTTTTTCGCTGTTACATAGCTGCCACTCCCAAAGGAGGGCTAGGCTATATTGGATGTCTATATTGCACCGCCAACATAGAGAAAACCGCCCCCGATAAACTTGAAATAACATAATATTGCACTTTCTACCAGACCTGATGCTCTGGTGTTCTCATTTTTTGAATAATACATAGTTGCCATTTATAAACGTAAGCCAAGAAACATTCCGTCTTTAATATGCGCCGCCGACATGGAAAAACTGCTAAAAACCGGCCCCAATCACTTTAAAATGAAAAACATAAACCCGAAGACATAGCGATCTGATTATTTCGGTATATAAATAGCTGAATAAAAATGGGAAAGGATAGGCTACTTTTGTTTAGTCTCCGCCCCCAGATTCCGCCCCCAAACGATAAAAAGTGCAACTTTCACAAATGTTACTGATTGAGATGTTCCCTTGAACTTTTATCAACTACCAACTCAAATTGTGCAACATTTGCTCAGCCGAACGCTGCCGCTCCCACACGCCGCCCCCAAAGTAATGAAAAACATGAACCAAATACATAGCGATCCAAGTTTTTCCCTACATGGATAGCTGACTAAAAATGGAAAAGGATAGGCTACTTTTGATATGGCGCCGCCTCCAGCTTCCGCCCCCAAAAGCAAAAAGTGCAACTTTCAATAATTTTCACTGATTCAGCTGATAATGTTACCTCGAACATTTAGAAACTCTTGACTCAAACTGTGCAAGAATTTCTTTGCCAAACTCTGCCGCTCCCACACGCCGCCCCCGAATTGAGAGATTAATGTAATAATGCAAAACATGAACCTGAAGACATAGCAATCTAATTCTTTCACTATATTGATAGCTGACTGAAATTGGAAAAATATAGGCCACTTTTAATTAGCCGCCGCCTTCAAACAAAAAAAATGCAACTTTCACAATTTTCACTGATTGTCATATTTCCCTCATATTTGGAAACTACCAACTCAAACTGTGCAACAGTTACTTTGCCGAATGCTGCCGCCCCCACACGTTGCCCTCAAAGTGAGAGATGAATGAAAAACATAAACCCGAAGACATAACGCTCTAATTCTTTCGCTATATGGATAGCTAACTAAAAATGGGAAAGAATAGGCTACCTTTGACATGGCGCCGCCTCCAACTTCCACCCCCAAAAGAAAAAAAGTGCAACTTTCAATAATTTTCACTGAATTACATTTTAATCTTACCTCAAACATTCAGAAACTCCCAACTCAAACTGTGGAAGAATTTCTTTGCCAAACTCTGCCGCTCCCACACGCCGCCCCCAAAGTAAGAGATAAATGTAAAACATAATCCTGAAGACAGAGCGATCTAATTGTTCCGCTATATAGATAGCTGACTAAAAATGGGAAGAGATGGGCCACTTTTTATTAGTCGCCGCCTCCAGCTCCCGCCCCCAAACAAAAAAATGCAACTTTCACAATTTTCACTGATCGTCATATTTCCTTAAACATTAAGAAACTCTTGACTCAAATTGTGCAACAGTTACTTTGCCGAATGCTGCCACCCCCCACACGCTGCCCTCAAAGTAAGAGATAAATGGAAAACATAAACCCAAAGACATAGCGATCTAATTCTTTCGCTATATGGATAGCCGACTAAAAATGAGAAAGAATAGATTACTGTTGATTAGTCTCCGCTCCCAGCTCCCGCCCTCAAACAAAAAAATATATTGATAACTGAAAGAGTTTTCATTCAAATCTATTTCATTGGCAAGTACCCCATTCTGATAACACAATATCACAATGAGTTTCGAATGAAGAAAGTGGGCAAGGAATGGTGTTTCTCCTTCAACCAAATTTCTTTACGTTCACAATATGCCTCTTTGAGAAAATGCGCTACTGAGACTCATGCACGTGAAGGCATACTCACTTGTTTTGTCTTATTTGACGAGGTTCCATTCAGCTATAAGCTGTAAGCCTATAAGTCTAGTAGAAACTGCTCTCCCATGGAACCGCGGGAACAACACAGAGTTGTCTGCCATCTACCGGGTGGGCCATAAAAAAACGTGGTCGGAATTTTTCCTTCTTAAATTTTTATTTTGCCTCCGATTTAATCGAACTTTTCAGCATTGGCTAGCAAATTATTCAAAATGGCCGACATATCAAAATTTAAGATGGCAGAAACAATTTGTAAATAGGCCTTCATTTGTTCTTGTTGCTTTTTATTGAAAATTACCAGAAAGTCAAAACCAATAATGTATTATGGAGGAATAGACCTTTCTTGTCAATTCAAGACCACAACCAGTAAAATCCGGTCATCGACTGAGGAGCTATTGCGAGTTGAAGCAAAGCCTACTTTCCGTTTTTGTCATTTCCGCATAATTGATCCAAATTTAGGGATCCTGTCAGTCAATCCGCCATTGGCTCATTTCTCAACCGATTTTCTCAAATTTGGTATCAATGGCTAGTCAATTGGACAGGCTATCTTTTTCATATGAGAAAATGACGTACATGTCAAAATCCAATATGGCGGAAGCAATTGAAAAGATAATTTCTTTTGTCCTTATTGCTTTTTAATAAAAATCAGCAGAAAGCCAAAACCAATAATTATTATGAAGGTATAGACCTTCCTTGACAATCCAACACCGCAACCAATGAAATCGGGTCATATGTTGAGGAGCTACGGCCAGTTGAAGCGAAGCCTACTTATCGGTTCCTTTGTTCCCGCATAAATGATCCAAATTTAGGACTCCTGCCCGCCATATCCATATTTTCCAACCGATTTTCTCAAATTTGGTGTCAATGGCTAGCCAATTGGACAAGCTGCCATTTTCATGTAAGAAAATGGCCAACATGTCAAAATTCAAGATGGCGGAAGCTATTGAAAATGGGCCTTATTCGTTTTTGTTGGAATAGAAAAACGGAAAGTAGGCTTCGCTTCAACTGGCCGTAGCTGCTCATCAGATGGACCGATTTGATTGGTTGCTGTCTTGAATTGTCGAGAAAGGTCTATTCCTTCATAATAATTATTGGTTTTGACTTTCCGCTCATTTTTATTACAAAGCAATGACGACAAAAGAAATTCTATTTTCAATTGCTTCCGCTATCTTGGCTTTTGACAGGTCTGTCATTTTGTAATATGAAAAAGGTGGCCTGTCCAACTGGCCAGCCATTGATACCAAATTTGAGAAAATCGGTTGAGAAATAAGCATATGGCGGATTGGCAGGCAGGATACCCAAATCTGGATCAATTATGCGGAAATGAAAAGAACGGAAAGTAGGCCTTGCTTCAACTCGCAATAGCTCCTCAGCAGATAACCCGATTTTATTGATTGTGGTCTTGAATTGACAAGGAAGGTCTAATCCTTCATAATACATTATTGGTTTTGACTTTCCGGTAACTTTCAATAAAAAGCAACGAGAACAAAAGAAGGCCTATTTTCAATTGTTTCTGCCATCTTGAATTTAGGTATGTCGGCCATTTTGAAATACAGAGATGATAGCCTATTGAATTGGCTATTCAATGCTGAAAAGTTCGATAAAATCGGTGGAGGAATAAAAATTTTAGAAGGAAAAATCAGACTACGGTTTTTTATGGCCTACCCGGTACTTACCGTCTATTTCTACTTGGGATAATATCGAATACTTCTCTTTATTCATCACTATCCATAAGCGAAGGTCTGCCAATCCATATGAAATGAATACTGCAGGAGCGATTAGCGAAACATTTTGCTTGATTATTTTCTTTATCACTCTTGAAACTGGGTAAGGTAATCTTTCAATAATAATAAACATTTTATACTACATGCTTGCCGAAATATTTTCCCAAATTCACCTGCACTAAATGTCAGGCTTATTTGTTTGTTATACTTCCTTCACTTTCCCTAAGTAGGTTACAATAATCCTACCGTGATGTGATTGATGTGAAATTATTTAGACAACTCATATTCATATTCATTGTACAGAGGCTCTCGATTTGAATTCCTTGAGCTATGAAGACCTTAAGTTGGGCCCCAAATTCCATGATTTCTCTGTCTACAGAGTCATTCAAAAAACATGTCCACCCCCATTTTTCCAGAGACTGGTTAACGATAGCGAGTTACGGCCTAGACTGTTGCGTTCAGCTGCTTTTTCTGGTCAAGTTTAATATGTCAACAAAACTACTTCACCAAAACTCAGAGTAAGGAAACCTCAAAATTTTGGACTTTTTTTTCCACTGCACAATATTGAGTGCGTCGTAAATAAAGAAGAAATTCGGTCGGAAGAAATAAAGACAAGAATCTTGCTGGGCACTAGAGCTTTTTTTGCTTCGTTGCCACTGTTAAAATCACTGAGTTAAAATCAAAAACCCTATGTAGAGCTAGTAAGATCAAGGAAGTCGATATTGAGATGGACAGGACTTGTGGCAAGAACGAAACAAGAGAGAATGGTAAGTAAGTAGGTGATAGATGCGAAAGTGTAAGGAATCTAGGGCTAAAGAAGGACCTAGTAGGGAGTGGCTGAAAACAGTGGAGGAGATCGTCGGGGCAGTAAAATTGAAGAACAGGAGAAAAGTGGCAGAAGATAAAATCAAATGGAAGAAACTTACCTTGAAAGCAGAGACCCTAAAAACACACTAATCCCGGCGGTAGCTTGGTGGGCTCCGTCTCTGGCTTCAAACCCAGAGGTCCGGAGTTCAAATCCCGCTGGAGCAGGTGGCTTATCTCTGTGCGCTCTGAAGTACTAACCGAGCGGTCACGTCAAGGAAAAAAGGGTGAAACGGAGGAAGTCACCGCAAGGGCGCTAGAGCTAGTACTCGATGCGCCCATAAACACCCATTTAAAAAAAAACACCGTAAAAAGGTTGTGAAGCTATTCTATAGATGAATGAATGTAGAAAAGGACATTTGTCATTCTAGCGGAAATTTTGCACATGCTTCATTTTTCTTTGCTGAAATTTTGAACTCGAAATGCATGCGCTTTTTTTTTGTTCGATTGGAGTGCCTTTCTGGATAAATAAGTGTTATGTGAGCCAACTGCGGACTGATGCAGAGGAACGCACGCTCCCCAATCGTGCACGAAAGCGTCTACGGCTAATGGAGTAGTCAACTGATGTATTTACTCCAATGAAGCATTGAATTCAAAACTGGAGTATCTACTAGTAGTAGTATAGCCAAATACTCTGGTTTATTCCTATCATTCATTATTTTGACTTTGCATTTTACTGCTGTTACGTTATAGTCCGGCGGAAAAAGACGAATTGTGCACGTGAGAAAAATATTTTTTTATATGTTTTCCTTGATCTACACCTGAAAGTAAGTCGATTCGGAAGCGGGGGCATTAGGAGCATCAAGGTTTGAGTAACATTTTGAGTAATTTCTCAAGAATTTTCGAGCATTTGTCGATGGCTTTCGATTATGTGTCAATTTTTAAGTATTCGAGGATGAGAAATCCAACCAAAATTGGCCCTGAAAAGATAGCGTCATTATTTTCCAAGATACTGGATGAAACTGCTATGCGACTCCCTAGTACTGTCACAATTCACCTTTTGCTCGCCAATTTATTCCGCTCTAATTGATAAGTCGACCATTTACAAAGTACAAAAAATTCAAAACTCTTGTATAAGATTTATTTACGGTATGCGCAAGTACGACCATGTCTCGTTCAGGTTGAGGAACTTGGGATGGCTCAACATGGAAAATAGGATGGTTTTGCAGATGGCTTGCTTTTTGAAAAAGATCATTGACACTTCAGAACCTAAATACCTGACTGAAAAGCTCAGCTTTCGAACCGATGTTCACAACGTTAATGTCAGGTCAAAGGGACTTCTCACGGCACCGATCCACCATACGACACTGTTCGAGGGCTCATTTACATACAGTGCTCACCGGACGTTTAACAGATATTCCCGGCTATATTCTTGTTTTCATTCTGTCAAATCATTTCGTGCTGCCCTGTTCACTGTGCTATTCGAAAATCAATGTTCCACATTTTGAACAACCCTCCTTTTTCTGCCAGGCGCCTACCTATTCAGATCCCTATAGCTTAATGTACGTGCCCATTATTATCAGAATTTCTAAGTTACTGTGTTATTCTCCTTGTTGTATGAATTTTATTTATTTCTTATATGAAACTGTTTTGAATTGTGAGTTTATTTGATAGGAATAATTGTTGATTTATTGATTTATTTATCTTTTTGTTTTGGTTAGTCCCTGCGTGGAGTTGAGTGGAAGAACAGAGGGCAAGGTTTATTCAAACTTTGTCCACCTGAACTACGCTCCACCGGTGCACTTCTTTTTCTGAATAAACATTTATTATTATTATTATTATTAAAAACGTAAATTTCAACCCAGTGTTTTTGAGGAATTTTCAGATTTTTTTCTGAAGTGGTGCGATATAGAAGAAGCATCGTTTCTGTTTTATATTCATTTTCGGTCGTTTTGAAACCGCGAACAATGATTGATGATTTAATACAGCTTCCCAAAAACTTATTGCAAATGCTAAGTCTTGTTCGTGATTTCAAATGGAGATTCACTTCATAGTATCTCCATAAAAACATATAAAAGAAAAAAAACGAGAAAAACCGATCACAGCCGAAGATAGTCAAATTTTACGCGTGCCATCCTAGGTGGGCCTTTATTTGACTTGTATAAAAATTCCTATTTCAGGATGGACTTTCTATAGTATTCTGCATGATCCTACTGGGCGATTTCTCAATAAAACATCTGGAGCCGAAGTCATTTGGTTGTGAATATCATTGAAGAATTGGTTAAAAATTTGCAGCTTCATATCTTGTGAAGCTGAAAATTTTTTACTGAAAAACCACCCAGTACGATCGTGCAGAATACTTTAAGAGTTCACCCTGAAATTTGGGAAATTTTTTCAAGTCAAATGAAGACCCTAGGATGGCGCGCGTGTAATTTGACTATCTTCGGATATGATCGGTTTTTCTCGGATTATGTTTATTTATAGAGATAGGAGTGGGATTCTCTAAATGCCAGTTGAAAGAAAATCACCGGCTTCGGTTTAGAAGTCTTTTAGTTGGAGCCGCTCTGAGCGTACAGAGGACTCCTGAGAAATTCTTCCAAATTCTGACAGGGCCACACTCAGTTACTAATGATCCTGCAAGAATGCCTCCACCAACGAATCGACTTACTTTCAGGTGTAAACCAAGGAAAAAATATAAGAAGTCCTTTCCTCTGCTGGCACAACTCTGTGTTTTCGCCAGACCATCATGTTTCCACCACGTCGAACTTTTTTGCTCCTCAAATGAAGAAAAAACAAGTGAGTATGCCTTCACGTGCGTGAGTCTCAGTAGCGCATTTTCTCAAAGAGGCATATTGTGAACGTAAAGAAATTTGGTTGAAGGAGAAACACCATTCCTTGCCCACTTTCTTCATTCGAAACTCATTGTGATATTTTGTTATCAGAATGGGGTACTTACCAATGAAATAGATTTGAATGAAAATTCTTTCACTCGTCAATATTTTTTTGTTTGAGGGCGAGAGTTGGAGCGGCGACTAATCAACAGTAGTCTATTCTTTCCCATTTTTAGTCGGATATCCATATAGCGAAAGAATTAGATCGCTATGTCTTCGGGTTTATGTTTTCCATTTATCTCTTACTTTGAGGGCAGCGTGTGGGGGTGGCAGCATTCAGCAAAGTAATTGTTGTACAGTTTGAGTTAGGAGTATCTAAATGTTTAAGGAGATATGACAATCAGTGAAAATTGTGAAAGTTGCATTTTTTTTGTTTGGGGGCGGGAGCTGGAGGCGGCGACTAATCAAAAGTGGCCTATCTCTTCCCATTTTCAGTCAGCTATCTATATAGCGGAACAATTAGATCGCTATGTATTCAGGGTTATGTTTTACATTTATCTCTTACTTTGGGGGCGGCGTGTGGGAGCGGCAGAGTTTGAGTTGGGAGTTTCTGAATGTTTGAGGTAACATTAAAATGTAAATCAGTGGAAATTATTGAAAGTTGCACTTTTTTTTGGGGGGTGGAAGTTGGAGGCGGCGTCATATCAATAGTAGCCTATTCTTTCCCATTTTTAGTAAGCTATCTATATAGCGAAAGAATTAGATCGTTATGTCTTCGGGTTTCTGTTTTTCATTCATCTCTCACTTTGATGGCAGCGTATGGGGGCGGCAGCATTCGGCAAAGTAATTGTTGCACAGTTTGAGTTGGAAGTAACTAAATGTAATGGAAATATGACAATCAGTGAAAATTGTGAAAGTTGCATTTTTTTTGTTTGGAGGCGGCAGCTGGAGGCGGCGGCTGGAGGCGGCGGCTGATTAAAAGTGGCCTATCTTTTTCCAATTTCAGTCAGCTATCAATATAGTGAAAGAATTAGATCGCTATGTCTTCAGGTTTAGTTTTACATTTATCTCTCACTTTGGGGGCGGCGTGTGGGAGCGCCAGAGTTTGGCAAAGAAATTCTTGCACAGTTCGAGTCAAGAGTTTCTATATGTTCGAGGTAACATCATCAGCTAAATCAGTGAAAATTGTTGAAAGTTGCATTTTTTTCTTTTGGGGGCGGAAGCTGGAGGCGGCGCCGTATCAAAAGTAGCCTATCCTTTTCCATTTTTAGTCAGCTATCCATATAGCGAAAAACTTAGATCGCTATGTCTTCGGGTTCATGTTTTTCATTTATCTCTTACTTTGGGGGCGACGTGTGGGAGCGGCAGCGTTCGGCTGAGCAAATGTTGCACAATTTGAGTTGGCAGTTCCTAAATGTTGAAGGGAACATCTCAATCAGTAACATTTGTGAAAGTTGCACTTTTTATCGTTTGGGGGCGGAATCTGGGGGCGGCGACTAACCAAAAGTAGCCTTTCTTTTCCCATTTTATATACCGAAAGAATCAGATCGCTATGTCTTCGGGTTTATGTTTTTCATTTTAAAGTGATTGGGGGCGGTTTTTAGCATTTTTTTCATATCGGCGGCGCATATTGAAGACGGAATGTTTCTTGGCTCACGTTTATAAGTGGCAACTATGTATTATTCAAAAAATGAGAACACTAGAGCATCAGGTCTGGTAGAAAGTGCAATATTATGTTATTTCAAGTTTATCGGGGGCGGTTTTCTCTATGTTGGCGACGCAATATGGACATCCAATATAGCCTAGCCCTCCTTTGGGAGTGGCAGCTATGTAACAGCGAAAAAATTAGAAAGCTAGGTGGTCTAGTTTGGGAGGAGTTCGAGGAACGGACGGACGGACGGACGGACGGACAAAGCGGTTGCAATAGCGATTTTCATCAAGATGGAAAATGCGCTAAAAATTATATCTTCAAAAATGTTGACTTGAGATGTTGAAAAATTGTATCTTGAGAAAATGGCAGGGGGAAGGAAGCAAAATGAACGGAAAAGCTTTTGTCTGAAAATGTCCCTCGAAGTTTTAAAACTTGAAATTGTCATCCTGTGTTAAGTACGAAACGATGCCGCTACACTTATTACAAGCTTCTCGATTTCGTAGCTTGATAAAAAGTAGGCGATATTTATAGATTCTGTATTCTGTAAAAAGTGGAAGTATTTGTAAACAGTGTCCTCTCGGAGGGTTGTTTGCAATTTTGTCTAACAACACCACCACCTACCAACTCGAAATATCTGGTCCGATTATTATGGTATAAAATTTCCGTTGTTTTTGCATTACAGAGAGCTCACCCGACGGACCTGGCACCTACCTACATTTATTCATTTGAAAAACAATGTTGACGCTTGGTGACATTCCCCTGTTTTGATGTTTGGCGATAAACCACAAGAATCTCTCAAAAATGTAGGTATTTAAAAAAACTGTGTCTGGTATGTTTAGCAGAACATATTCTAAACTTTCCAGCTTGCATAGACTCGCTGTTTTCTATTTAACTTGTTTCCAGTTTCGAATAAACAATAAATATGGGTATGAGGTAGGTACCTAGGTATTTAGAAATTTTTCCTGATACCAATTTCACATTCATTAGGTAGTTATAACGCTTTGCACGGTCACTAATAAAATAATCAATAGTGTAACAGAATTTGACATTTAGAACATTACCTGCTATTTAAGTTCGGTTATGGTATTTTAACTTCGTACATTTACTTATTTGCGTTACTTTGAATATTTAATGCTACTTTATGAGAGAAATTTTAAAGTGGCGACATCTGACTTCTCTGCTGCGCACTAATGATGGAGTTTTCCTTATTTCTGTTGAAAGTCAAACTGATCCTGTTCATTTACTTTTTGAAGTTCCTAAGACGAAGCTCAATTTAAACCACGTGATTATTTAAAATGTATCATTTCAGTTGAAAAATTGGAAATTGCAGGAATAATTGAAGGGACTAAGAAGGAATAAAAGCACGCTGATTAACAACTAAATTGAATTTTAGTAGCAGCGTCAAGGAAATCGTTGGAAGGAAGTGTAGACGAAGTGGTTTCTGTAACATTATTGCCTAGCACAACTTCAGATGGCGCAACAATGCAAGGAACAGAAAATTCAAACTTTGTTGGGATGTTGGGTGGCTCATCAATAATTAGGAACTCACAATAAAGTAAAAAAATATATATATAAATTATATAATACATGTTTTGTTAAATATGTCCATAATATATTTTCCGTTAATATATTCATTGACTGTATGAGCACGGATCAGAATCTGGAACAAAACGGCTCTATATCATAATCGAATTCGCAGGGTTTCATTTGAATAATTTACCTAGTTATTGGTGTGTATTTGTTATGGTACATTCTTGGCGAATTATTTCTTGACTGGGAATCTTCCGAATACGTACTGCCCGCTGACCTAGAGCTTTTCACGCCGTGGGCGAAGTCTTTTCTATAATTTGTACCACTAGTTTTGTTGGGACCTAAAATAAGTTGTTAATTTACACAGCCACTTCACTTGTCAAGTTTTTTTCAAGTTAACTGCGCAATATCAAATACGTCACACCGCAGATTTTACCCCTTTTCGAATCGGGATAACTCTTGATTGCTACGGACGATTGGAAATTTGTTAGCGCAGAATAATCTCGTGATCCATTAAAATCATGAATGAGCAGAAACTCGCAACAACTCATGTAAAATTTTTACAGAATGACATGTAATAAAACGATTCAAAATTGCTTCGAAGCATGCTTCCATTTGAAGAATCATTTGCTTTTCTAGATTCTAACATTGAAGGTTCAAACGATAACCATATTTACCAGTCTTTCCCGTAACTTATTTATTTACAGGGTGGTATCAAGAAACAGCTTCTTGGTTTTTCAGTAATAACTTGTTTTTATTCTTGACCAATTTTCGAAATCCATGGCTTATACTGAAGCCAACACGTAGAATGAGAAGACTCCAAAATCAAAATTTGACAGAAAACACATTGAAAATGTAGGGTTGCATAAAAATGACCGGAAGTTCAGCTTAATAGCTACTTAGCCATACGAACAAACTATTAGGTCGTCCGAAGCAATCAGAAGTTATCCTTGAGCAGTTTACTTTGTCCTTTTGCCTTTGGCATGTGACAAGTGACTTGAGGATGGACCGTCGTGTGTTTCACGTGGGGCGTTTCGTTCAAGTCGTTTAAAAACCGCGTGCTTCCGGTGTACTCCTTGTATTCCCTTTGAGGATGCCTGTATTCAGAGAGGACTTGCGTCACTTGAGCTTTGATTCGAGTGTCTTCAGAGCTCTCAGAGCTCGGTCGATGTTTGTTGTGCTGATAAACGTTTGCAGTGGTTGTAGTGGCTTTTTTGTTTTTTTGGTAAACTTTTTTGGATGCCTCGACTTTGTGCAATGGCAGCGACGGCGACGACGTTGCCGAAGATGAAACAGCACCGTCAGGTTCTTGGCGTACCTTCAAAGAAAATCATCGATTTTTCAACTACCAACAAAATCTCCTTATCACTTACATCTTCCTTTATTTCTAAATTCGAAGGTAAACTTGTCCACGTCACATCATCCATGGAAAACAATCGCAGCTGTTGTCTTATGGTCGCTTTCTCCCTGCAATTAGATATATTTTTTTTAAATATGACGAATCCACGTCGCCGCAGTGCCGCCCTGGTGTTAACTGCGCATCAGAAAACATTGAGTCCAAATGTGCAGTTCGCACTAGGACTGCCAAATGCCTCACAAATATACATAGAACGTGAAACTGTACGAACCTTGCTCGCTTCTTTTGGAACTCCTCTTCAACTTTTTGCATGGCTTCCAGTTCTCTCAGTCTTTGTTTTTCTTTTTTCTCAGCTTCTCGCGACAACTTTTCTGCTAGCCTCTTTCTCTCAATCTGACGAACCGTACTTTGAAACGTAAATCGTTTCGGCTTTCTGCCGACTCTCCAATTTTTCGGTTCGTCCATACTCTTTGGTGGATCCTGTAAATCTTCAGGTTCAGACGAGGATTTCACTTCACCGTTGATATTTTCGCATGACTTTGAAAAAACTGACAGTTTACGACTGTGCCTCAGTCGATCGACGCTTTTCGATCTCTCCCGCAGTTCGTCTTTACTTCCTTTAGCTCTCGTATGGCGATGGTCTTGGCTGTTGTCGAACTCCGGAAGGTACATGACACGACCCGAACTTTGCTTACTGTTAACTAAGAACTGTTCTTTTTCATCGGAGTTTTGCG
Organism: Anaspis maculata; assembly: GCA_949128115.1. NCBI lineage: Eukaryota > Metazoa > Arthropoda > Insecta > Coleoptera > Scraptiidae > Anaspis > Anaspis maculata. The sequence continues at coordinate 48,758,876 of OX421968.1, forward strand.
AACTTTTCACTTCGAGCGAATTGAAACCGTTATTGAGCGAATTTGGTGCGGATTTGCTGAAAAACCAGTTGTTGCTCTGATCTTGATTTGGCTGAGTGAAGTCTTTTTTTATGGTGCTTGTACTGTTGAGATTTCCCAATACTCCCGATACTGAACGCTTCAATTTTTGAAGACCACTGTATTGCCCTGGTTTGTCTCCAGACATGTAAGCGGACAAGTGATTTTCTCTCGGCAATGATAGACTGAAAACGTGCGGCTTATTCATGAATTTTTGTTTAGTTTTGTGTTGCAAGTGATTGCCGTTGTCCATGCCTTCCTCCATGCTGGAATCGTCACCAAGGTCTTGTTGCGGTGTCCATGAAATCCCCTGATGGATTCCATTAGACTGGATATTTCTAGAATTCATGATCACCTCTGGTGCATCATCATAACCCGTCGGCCCTGCATCTCCCGAAATTCCAGAATCACCTGATTTGTCGTTATTCGACCTCTGTCCTATTTGCATGGTCGGCGGTGGCGGTCGTGAATGTTTCTCAATCCTTTCTTCAATAAAAACCGGAACGTCATCGCTGGCTATGGTACTGGCGGTGGGATTATTCGAGTCGAAAGTTGACAGCAATCTCCACGCAGCTGCCGGTGAAAACCTGGGGATCTCGAGTTGTTTTTTCGGTAAAATCGGTCGAAGTTGTAGGTCGATCCCGTTTCTCGACGTCGGATTCTCATCGACTTCGATTTCGCTCGAAATATCCGACTCTGAAGAATTGATGATTTTCGTAACACTCTTGATTTGCATGTTCGATGCGAAGTGTTCGATAATATCGTTGTGGTAAGATTCTTCATTCTGAGTCTCGTCCATTCCAAAATAGAACGTTTTTGGTTGTTCTTTCTTGGCGACCCTTGGCGATGGTGATGATGACTCTTTTCCAGAGCCATCGCCCCGAATCAACTCGAGTTTTTTGTCTTCCTCCATCTGTTTCAACCTTCGGCGAAGATTGTCTTTCCTATTGATATTGTGGTCTAAAGTTTTGAGCTTTTCCTTGGTCTTTCGGTTGTTGCTGAGTTCATCCAGCGAAACGCGACTGCTTCTAAGACGTTTCGTGACTTCTTTCAGCTCTTGATGGAAATTTGGCGTTGTCATTATTTCGGGCAGAGACAACCGGTTCAATCTGAGGTCCGTCGTGCGATCGCGATCGCGTATCTGCACCATTTCTTCGCGTATCGTTTCTTGTTCCAAAGACTTATGTTTATGTACAGGACTAGAATAGTTCTTTTTCGTTTCGGCTCGGGTTTTGAATAAGCGAGCCTTGCGCATAGATGGCCCATTTTCGGCACTGGAATTCTCATCCCATTCCAACTTTTCGTTGATCAAATTTGGTGGTGGAGGTGCCTTGTACTTTTTCTTAGCCTTTATTCTCTCTTGGTGTTCAGACTTTGACTGGCGCAAGTCTGGCTCGGACCCGAATTTTTTCATCTGAAATGAGCTTCATGTTAATGCGCACCTACTACTTACTAGAAGAATAGTTTGATGCTGGCTATTGGACTTACGTTTTCCCTAGAAAATCCCCCAGGGCCAAAACCATTCTGGAAGTGCTGCGCGTACCTCGGTCCAGATTTGTGGAGGGGATCCCGCTGGTTTGAAAAGTAAGTTCTGTTGGAATGAGGTCTCGGTATGTGCTCCGCGGGAGTGATGTCATCCTGAATAGAGAAAGCGATGAAAAATGAGACACGAATAGGTTTCGTGTTATACTTCTCGCTCGATGGATTGTCGGTTTGGTGGAGGTTGATGTCTTCCAGTTAAGGTGCCTCCCGACTGGAGGATCTCGCCGTTGTTGGTGTGTCGCAGTTTTTGGCGCGCATCTCGTTCTGGTAGAACCTTGTGTTGATGAAGGCGCGGTTGAGTTCTGGGAAATGAATGGGCCCACTGTTGCTCCTCTGGTACTACTGGACGTTGAGTAATCTGGCCGGTCTGACTACCGATGTTTCCCATAATTGTTCGGCCTCCAGTCCGTTAATTTCGACATATTCTGCAATAAAAACACAAAATTCATTCAAATCTGCTTCTTCCTTCTCTTATGTAAGGATTCATGTACCCATTATGCGAGTATGTATACATATTCACATTATATTCGTAGCGACGTTGTATCTCCCCTACAGATGTTCATTAGTGTGTTTCATCTTGTAAGGTAAAAAACAAAATGTAAAATATAACAGGTCCTGGTGGGTGAGCTTTTACACTACACGTTGAATCTTACCATACAAATACCATCCTTTATCAAAACAAAGCTCAACACATCATTTTAAATTTAAAAAAATATAAAATCGCCAATGTATGTTTCAGATATCTTTCTCGATATAACAATCGACCTGTCTGAGCTTTTTTCTGAAAAAAGAGGTGAAATGCCAAAAAAAACTGTTGTGTTTTCGATGGGCCACCCTGTATTTTTAGTTGAGGGGACCAAGAGGCGAACAGACGTGCTGGGAGGGTGAAAAGGTTTTAAACTCGTTAATTCAACGAATACGAGGCCTAATTCAACGTCAGTGAATGCTTTCCTCCTCTATACCGGAAATTTTGCCGAATCCCTGTTTTCCAACATAGGGTAGTGATCCTTAACGACCACCAACATTCATGGAGTCGCCACTATATTTGTTCAAATTAGGCCAAAAATGTGGCATTTTGTTTTGTTTAACTTTGTTTGGAGGTCGATATTCAACTATCAAATAAAGCACGTGAAACCAAACTTCAATCAACCCTTTACACTGCTGCTCCTTGCTGCTCACGTTGTCAAGTAGATTTCAAGGCGCGTGACATCAGCCGATTTCAAACTTTTCAGATTTTGTAGAACCTTAAGGCTGCTTGACCTTCCAAAATGTTGTTTTTCTTCTTATGGTTCCACTGCTATCACTGCTTCGAGAAAAAAACTAAAGAGAACTGGTATCTGAAATTGGATTGCCGAGTCGAATAGCTATTTTTGTTTTTTATTGCTGAAAATTTTCCAAAAAATTATACATTTCAAGAAAAAAAAAACTGTTTCCCAAATCCACCCATTTGTTCTCCCCCCACCTCAACTTCGAAATTGACAAGACACCACTTACTTTGTGATGAATCAAATCAGAAAGAGAATTCTCTTTCTGAGAACAATGTTTTTAAAATTTTCAACCCCAATAAATTGGATATTCTGAGTATTTTAGGAGGGAAAGGGGGGCTTTTGAAAATTTTAAAATATTTTGTTCAGGAAGAGAATTCAATCCCCTTCAATTTGATGTATCACAAAGTAGGAAGTATCATTTTAGAGTATCGCAAAGTAGGTGGTGTCATTTGAATTTTCGAAGTTGGGGTGGGTGAGGGCGAGGGGGCTGAAGATAGAAACTCGCCAATGTATGCTTTAGATGTCCCCCTAAATACAGGGTGTTTCAGGGATGATAGCAAAAAATTTAACTGTGGGTAGATCTCGTCAAAATACACTTCTGGCCAAAATTAGCGGGTCAAGAAATTTTTGCCTCAAGTTTGATGTTGATTTTTTTCTGAACCGTTTGTCTGATTTGGCAACTTTTTTTTTGCATAGTAGGTTGATTCTTTGGGAATACAACCGTGATACAAATTGCCATTGATAATTCAGTTTTGACTTTATACTGGGTGACACAAAAATGCGATAATTTTTAATCAAAACTCCTAGCCCCTAACTTTTTGTGTCAGCAACAACAGCAACTGACATTTGATAGTTCATTGTAGCCTTATGTTCATTCGACATTTTCTTTTTTACTTTGCGTCATTATCTCTATTAATAAAGGAGATATGCAATATTTTAGAAGAACATGCTTTTTTTGAAAAGTCAAAAATTTTAAAAAGGATAAGGAACGATTTCCAGAGAAACAGATACCAACAAGAGTAATTCCGATAATTCCAATTGTCAAAGAAGTTATTCACCAAAAACATGTTTTTATTGATCGGTTAACATTTTTGCATTGAAAAATCACCAAATAAAGTTCCTAACAAAAGTAAGACGGGGACCATCTACTTCTGAAAATAAAGAAAACAGTAAGCAATTGGATATTGAACAAATTAATAATGATAAATTAAAATTATTATTGTGATTAACGAATCGTAGTTCAGTAACGTGTGTTTCCTCCCCTTGCTCTCCTGCATGCTTCTACTCTTCGTGGCATACTACTGATTAGGTTTTGTATGTCTTGCTGGGGAATGTCATGCCATTCTTGAATAAGCAGTTGTGACAGTTGCTCCAGATTCACTGGCGGCTGAGGTGCACTCCTGATGCGTCTACCTAGCTGATCCCAAAGATGCTCTATTGGATTAGGATTCTGGATTTTGGCTGGCTGAAAGCTGTCTAGGCATCTTAGTGAATAACTTCTTTGACAATTGGAATTATCGGAATTACTCTTGTTGGTATCTGTTTCTCTGGAAACCGTTCCTTATCCTTTTTAAAATTTTTGACTGTTCAAAAAAAGCATGTTCTCCTAAAATATTGCATATCTCCTTAATAAATAGAGATAATGACGCCAACTGGAAAAGAAAATGTTGAGTAAACATAAGGCTACAGTAGACTATCAAATGTCAGTTGCTGTTGTTGCTTACACAAAAAGTTAGGGGCTAAGAGTTTTGAATCAAAATCACCGCATTTTTGTGTCACCCAGTGTGAAGTCAAAACTGAATTATCAATGGCAATTTGTATCACGGTTGTATTCCCAAAGAACCAACCTACTATGTAAAAAAAAATAGTCAAATCAGACAAACAGTTCAGAAAAAAATCAACATCAAAGTTGAGGCAAAAATTTCTTGACCCGCTAATTTTGTCCAGAAGTGTATGACGAAAACCTATATACCATTTTGCAAAGTTCGGCCTAATGACAAAGATACTGCCCTCCAAAGTTCACTTTTTTCGGATTTCAAAAATTTGTAACTCAGGAACGTTTTGAGAAATTTAGCTTTAATTTAGCATAAGCTGGTTTGTTATAATTATCTATCAACCTGTCAAATTTGGAAAGAGTCCAATCAGTGGCGTGGAAGTTATGAGGGGTCACCTCAAGTCAACTTTTCTTCGAATGCTTCTAAATTATCGACCCTCATAACTCCTACACTACTAGTTGGATTTTTTCTAAATTTGGCAGGTTGATAGATATTTATGACAAACCAGCTTTCGCTGAATTAAAGCTAAATTTGTCAAAATGTTCCTGAGTTACAAATTATTGAAATCCGAAAAAAGTGAACTTTGGAGGGCTGTATCTTCGTCATTAGGCCGAACTTTGCAAAATGGTATATAGGTTTTCGTCATATTTCGACAAGATCTTCCCACAGTTGAATTTTTTGCTATCATTCCTGAAACACCCTGTGTAAAGAACGACCTGTTTTTGTTGGAAGTCATCATCTTTACTAGGAATTTGAAGTTATTGCAGGTGGATAGTTTTCAAATGATTACCCGGTATATCACTCGCTAGCCCGCCACCTGTAAGTTTTCACATTTCTCAGCGCACAAATAAGCCCACCTAGTCGGTCCAAAGTGTACGTTTCCGTTTTTCTCACTCAACCGTCTTATACCTTATACAGGGTGAAGACGTTATCCCTAATATCCAAGAATCGGAATGTTTCTTAGCCTTAGTACGTATGAATGCATAGTTGGGAGTTACCATGCCTGTAAAAGTTTGGCCACCCTTTCATATTTGTTCTTTGAGACCCTCAGAGAGATTTAAGAAGGGTGGCCAATGTGAGTCTCTGGGAAGTTTTCTGCAGGACTCCAGAAACAAGATGGCGGCTCAAAAATATCGGAAACAATTATAACTCGGTCTTTAGTTGACCTACGAATGAAATTTCAACAGCTATATTTATGTTCACTCTTTTGTTGCAGAACATAGATAATAAAAAAATAATGTAGGGTAACAGCACCAGTAAATGAGAGAACTACATTTTTACCCAATATTTTGTAACGCTTTTTTCTCGACTGCACCGACTGCACCTAACGCAATGTACAGTTGTTTTTTAGGACCTTTGATGGCAATTTAGACAGGTGGCCAAAGTGAGCCACCTGGAAGTTTAACACAAGCCCCCGAAGACAAGATAACCGACAAAAATATCGAAATTAACTGTTATAATTCGGCTGATATTTTATATTCGACCTACAAATAAAATGGAAGCGATTACATTATGTTTGACCTTTTGTTGATGAACATGATAATTACCTAGAAATTCAACGCTAAAACTCTTTATGTGGGTAACAGACCAGTAGTAAATGATTACAAGTGAGTATGCCTTCACGTGCGTGAGTCTCAGTAGCGCATTTTCTCAAAGAGCCATATTGTGAACGTAAAGAAATTTGGTTGAAGGAGAAACACCATTTCTTGCCCACTTTCTTCATTCGAAACTCATTGTGATATTTCGTTATCAGAATGGGGTACTTGCCAATGAAATAGATTTGAATGAAAATTCTTCCACTCATCAATATTTCTTTGTTTGAGGGCGGGAGCTGGGAGCGGCGACTAATCAACAGTGGTCTATTCTATCCCATTTTTAGTCGGCTATCCATATAGCGAAAGAATTAGATCGCTATGTCTTCGGGTTTATGTTTTCCATTTATCTCTTACTTTGAGGGCAGCGTGAGGGGGGGGGGCAGCATTCGGCAAAGTAACTGTTGTACAGTTTGAGTTAGGAGTTCCTAAATGTTTAAGGAAATATGACAATCAATGAAAATTGTGAAAGTTGATTTTTTTTTGTTTGGGGGCGGGAGCTGGAGGCGGCGACTAATCAAAAGTGGCCTATCTCTTCCCATTCTTAGTCAGTATCTATATAGCGGAACAATTAGATCAATATGTCTTCAGGGTTATGTTTTACATTTATCTCTTGCTTTGGGGGCGGCGTGTGGGAGTGGCAGAGTTTGGCAAAGAAATTCTTCCACAGTTTGAGTTGGGAGTTTCTGAATGTTTGAGGTAACATTAAAATGTAAATCAGTGGAAATTATTGGAAGTTGCACTTTTTTTCTTTTGGGGGTGGGAGTTGGAGGCGGCGCCATATCAAAAGTAGCCTATTCTTTCCCATTTTTAGTTAGCTATCCATATAGCGAAAGAATTAGACCGTTATGTCTTCGGGTTTATGTTTTTTATTCATCTCTCACTTTGATGGCAGCGTGTGGGGGCGGCAGCATTCGGCAAAGTAACTGTTGCACAGTTTGAGTGGGAGTTTCTAAATGTAAGGGAAATATGACAATCAGTGGAAATTGTGAAAGTTGCATTTTTCTTGTTTGGAGGCGGCGGCTAATTAAAAGTGGCCTATCTTTCTCCAATTTCAGTCAGCTATCAATATAGTGAAAGGATTAGATCGCTATGTCTTCAGGTTCATGTTTTACATTTATCTCTCACTTTGGGGGCGGCGTGTGGGAGCGGCAGAGTTTGGCAAAGAAATTCTTGCACAGTTTGAGTCAAGAGTTTCTAAATGTTCGAGGTAACATTATCAGCTAAATCAGTGAAAATTGTTGAAAGTTGCATTTTTTTTCTTTTGGGGGCGGAAGCTGGAGGAAGCGGCGCCCTATCAAAAGTAGCCTATCCTTTCCCATTTTTAGTCAGCTATCCATATAGCGAAAAACTCAGATCGCTATGTCTTCGGGTTCATGTTTTTCATTTATCTCTTACTTTGAGGGCGGCGTGTGGGGGCGGCAGCGTTCGTCTGAGCAAATGTTGCACAATTTGAGTTGACAGTTCCTAAATGTTCAAGGGAACATCTCAATCAGTAACGTTTGTGAAAGTTGCACTTTTTATCGTTTGGGGGCGGAATCTGGGGGCGGCGACTAACCAAAAGTAGCCTATCCTTTCCCATTTTTAGTCAGCTATTTATATACCGAAAGAATCAGATCGCTATGTCTTCGGGTTTATGTTTTTCATTTTAAAGTGATTGGGGGCGGTTTTTAGCAGTTTTTTCATGTCGGCGGCGCATATTAAAGACGGAATGTTTCTTGGCTTACGTTTATAAGTGGCAACTATGTATTATTCAAAAAATAAGAACACTAGAGCATCAGGTCTGGTAGAAAGTGCAGTATTATGTTATTTCAAGTTTATCGGGGGCGGTTTTCTCTATGTTGGCGGCGCAATATGGACATCCAATATAGCCTAGCCCTCCTTTGGGAGTGGCAGCTATGTAACAGCGAAAAAATTAGGAAGCTAGGTCGTCTAGTTTGGGAGGAGTTCGAGGAACGGACGGACGGACGGACGGACAAAGCGGTTGCAATAGCGATTTTCATCAAGATGGAAAATGCGCTAATAAAAAAAAGTCGAGTTTTTTGCAATTTTTTTTTGAGCAATTTTAATCAGAGTAACTCCGGTCCTTTCGACTCTAAAATGAATACAGCTAATAACTATTGTATCCACGGATTGCTGTATCTCTTCAGTAATAAATAAATATTGTCACGATGTCTGAAACAATTCGAAAGTGCAGGAAAGTCAAATAACAATGGATTTAGGAGAAGTGCAAAAAAGTGGAAGATAAGTGAGAAGTAGGGAAAATGACTTATTTTAGAGATATCGAGTCAAGTAACACTGACATCAGAAACGAGACGGTAGATATTTTGAGCGAAAATGAAGAAAAGACAGACAGGTGGAAGGGATACTTGCGATGGGAAAATTATATTGGGGATATTTGATATTTGACCTTCAGGGGAATACGTAGGTTAGCACAGGATGGAAAGGGATAGAGGTACGCATGCAACAAGTCTTAGAAATGAGAGCTTGGTGATGATGATGATAATGATGTCTGTCTTGACCCCTCGTGCTATGAAAAGAGCGTTTAGCTCCATCCTTTCGTTCTTTAGTTGAAGATTTTGTTCACTTCTAGCTGATTATAAATAGTAATTATTTCATTCTTGTTCACCTATGACAAAAAATATCTGACTTGAGGGGTTCAAATTTTGTGTACATGGCGTATTATAAGCCGATAGTCTAGATATAAATAGTTATTTCCAATCCCGACATTTTTGACGCATGCATGCGGTCATTGCCGAGGGAAGAAGGAAGAACGCGCCAAGTATTGAGAAAAAATGCGGAATGCGATCATTCACTGGTGCTGGTACTCTACATCCAGATTTTGAAGTTACCTTCACTCATAAGCAGTTAGAGATGTAACAATTTAATAATCAGATTATTTGCGATTGATATAATATTGTTTAATGAATAATCGTTTCAATTTTATTCGTAGGTCGAATATAAGCCGCCTCAACTATAATCCGATAGCTTTGACCGCCATCTTGTTTTCGGGATCCTGCAGGACACTTTCCCAAGACTCTTGGCTCTTGGCTAGACACTTTGGCTCTAGGCAGGAAAGAAATACACTAGGTGCAGTCAGTACATTTAAAAAAACTCGACTTTTTTTTAGAACCTAATCATTTACTACTTTTGCTGTTACCCTACATTAAGAGTTTTAAGTAATTATCATGTTCATCAACAAAAGGTAAAACATTCATGTAATCGTTTCCTTTTTATTTGTTGGTCGATTATAAAATATAAGACGAATTATAATAAATAATTTCAATATTTTTGTCAGCCATCTTGTCTTCGGGGCCTTGTGTTGAACCTTCCGGTGGCTCACTTTGGCCACCTGTCTAAATTGCCTCTAAAAAACAATTGTACGTTACATTCGGTGCAGTCAGTGCAGTCGAGAAAAAATGTTACAAAATATTGGGAAAAATGTAGTTCCCTCATTTACTGGTGCTGTCACCCTACATTATTTTTTTCAATCATCTATGTTCTTCAACAAAAGGGTGAACATAAATATAACCGTTGAACTTTTATTCGTAGGTCTTCTTGAGCCGCCATCTTGTTTCCGGTGTCCTGCAGAAAACTTTCCAGAGACTCACTTTGGCCACCCTTCTTAGATGTCTCTAAGGGTCTCAAAGAACAAATTTGAAAGGGTGGCCAAACTTTTACAAGCTTGGTAACTCCCAACTATAATAACACCAAGATTCATACGTACTACCTAGGGTGGTATCCAAATCGTAATGAAAATGTGTGCACATGCAAAATATGATGTGTTTCGTTACTATAAAATATGTCGTTGAGAGCGACGTAAGTATGTAAAAGGTAGTCACCCTTTGCCGGCTATTCTTCCGAGGAAGCAAACTGCCACGCAGTAAACACTGGTAATAATTCCGTTTGATCGAAATTACAATAACTTGAAATCGAAATCGATTGATTTTCATGCAGCATTATTTTGAGTTTTTCGTGAAAACTCGTCGAACTTGATGACGTGAATGCTTCACATCAGAGCAATTAATTTGAATTTAAACGCAGATGACACGGAACGTTTTAGAACAGAGGGAATTATTCATTTTTTCTCAGCACTGGCGAAAATTCACACACGCAGAAGAAACAATAGAACAAAAACGAAAAGTAAAATTTCTAGTTTGAGATCCATTAGGCCAGTTTTGACAAACAATACGCGCGGGTAGCTAGTGAAAGTTACGTTGATTTATACTAACCTATCCTGGCGCAGTTTTTTCCTTTAGTTCACTTAAGTGCACAACAGTCCGTCTAAAAAAGAACAATATATTCCAATTGTTGCGCAACGCTATAATCAAATAATTACGCGGCGTCTTCGCGTTTGGAGTTCAATGAATCCACTAGAATGAAAATTATGCAGTTTTTTTTTGACGTATAGGCAGGTATAACCTATGCTCTAATTTGTCTTCCTTCCAGAAAGCCCCAATGCAAACAACGACCTATTTCATAGTTTATTCTGAACAGTAAACTGACCTAGAATGCACGATATAATAGTGATAGTGTTTATTATCTGTGAGGCATATTACATGTCATCACTTAATACAGCCTATAGATTCGTCCAAATTTAATATAATATAATAATGTAAAAAATAAACTAACAAGAATACATAACACAAAAACATATACAGGGCGTTTCAGGGATGATAGCAAAACATTCAACTGTGAGTAGATCTCATGAAAATAGCATGAAAACCTATATACCTACCATTTTGCAAAGTTCGGCCTTATGGCGAAGATAACAGCCCTTTCAAAGTTCACTTTTTTCTTCGGATTTCAGAAATTTGTAACTAAGGAACGTTTCGACAAAATCAACTTAAATTCAGCATAAGCTGGTCTATCAACATTGTCGATCAACTTGCCAAATTTCGGAAGAATCCAGCCAGTAGCGTAGAAATTATGAGGGGTCACCTCAAGTCAACTTTTCTTCGGATGCTTCTAAATTATTGACCCTCGTAACTCCTACGCCACTAGCTGGATTTTTTCAAAATTTGGCAGGTCGGTGAATAGTGTCGACACACCAGTCTATGGGAAATTTAAGGTAATTCCATCAAAACGTTTCTGAGTTGCAAATTTTCGAAATCCGAAAAAAGTGAACTTTGAAGGGCTGTATCTTCGTCATTAGGCCAAACTTTGCAAAATGGTATATAGGTTTTCGTCATATGGGAAATTTAAGGTAATTCCATCAAAACGTTTCTGAGTTGCAAATTTTCGAAATCCGAAAAAAGTGAACTTTGAAGGGCTGTATCTTCGTCATTAGGCCAAACTTTGCAAAATGGTATATAGGTTTTCGTCATATTTTCACGAGATCTGACCACAGTTAAATTTTTTGCTATTATCGCTTTTTGGACACCGTTTTTTTGCACGGGACAGTTTGAAAAAAAATCAAAGTTTTGGTAGCAGGCAAGTTACTTGGGCCCGTATTCATATCCCACTTTTAAGCTAAAAGCGCTTTTAGTGCGATGCGCATTTAGGGGCATTTCTCATATTTCAGTGTTCAAAAATGCATTATTGCGATTGGGAGCGATTGTATGTACTTAATTGCAATTAATTTGCGAGTTAATTTGTATTTTTTAACACTAAAATATGAGAAATGCCCCTAAATGCGCATCGCACTAAAAGCGCTTTTAGCTTAAAAGTGGGATATGAATACGGGCCTTGATCTTTGAAGTACCCAAATATTTAAAAAAACAATCATAAACTGCTATTAACAACAAAATATACCTACCTCTGGTTATTCATTGTAAAAGCCAACAACAAACAAAAGGGCACCATACAAGCAAATTCAGTAATTATAACGAACTAGTGATATGAATTGGCTCTCAATACTTTGGTTTGGTATGTAGTGACTTTATCTGTTTATACTAGTAATAGCAGTTGATTATTGTGCAAAAAACTTTTACCGTCCTTTATAAAGGACGGTCGGGCTATATGGGTTAATGAAAGAACTATTTATTTATTTCTATTGTAAAATTTTTATCTTCAACCCCTACGCCCCCACCCTACCCTACTTGAAAATTTTAAATAGCAATATCTACCTTATGATACATTAGACTGAAGGTTATAAAATTCTCTTTCGGTAAAAAGTAATTTCAAGTTTTCTCAACCACCCTCTAAGCCTTTAAAAAAAAATTTCAATTGGGAGACGAAGGGGTTGAAGGTTGAAGGTAAAAACTTGACAATACGTGTCTTAGATATCCCCCTCAAAATAAAAATCGACCTGTTTAAGCGTTTTTCTGTAAAAGAATTTTCAAGTCTTTTTCAAGAAATCACCCTGTATTAGTAGTTTACGAGGGAGTTGGGTGTTACGGTTTTCAGACACGAAGCCGAAATTTGCCGGACGAGGGCTAACAGCTTTACAGGTTCACAGTTCAGTTCTTTACTTATTTCGGAAAACATGCACCAAATCGATACGGTACAAGAACTCTGTGTGAAAGAATAACACACAACGTAGTATATTACATACCGCGAGACGGCAAGTACTTTATTACTGCTGAGGGTACAGAGAGCCTTCAGGCTATGATGTATTTACCGTCGAGAGTATGTACCGGGTGGGCCATGAAAAACCGTGCTCGGAATTTTTCCTTCTAAAATTTTTGTTTCGCCACCGATTTAATAAAACTTTTCAGCATTGGCTAGCCAATTGAATAGGCTATCATTTCCGTATTTCAAAATGGCCGACATATCAAATTTCAAGATGGCAGAAACAATTGAAAACAGGCCTTCATTTGTTCTCGTTGCTTTTTATTGAAAGTTACCAGAAAGTCAAAACCAATAATGTAATATGAAAGAATAGCCCTTTTTTGTCAATTCAAGACCACAACCAGTAAAATCGGGTCATCGGCTAAGGAGCTATTGCGAGTTGAAGCGAAGCCTACTTTCCGTTTTTTTCATTTCCGCATAATTGATCCAAATTTAGGTATCCTGTCCGCCAATCCGCCATTGGCTCATCTCTCAACCGATTTTCTCAAATTTGGTATCACCACCAACACCAATAAATTATCTTTATCTTATCAATGACTAGCCAATTGGACAAGCTATCTTTTTCATATGAGAAAATGACGTACATGTCAAAATCCAATATGGCGAAAGTCAAAACCAATAATTATTATGAAGAAATAGACCTTCCTTGACAGTTCAAGACAGCAACCAATCAAATCGGTTCATCTGATGAGAAACTACGGCCAGTTGAAGCGAAGCCTACTTTCCGTTTTTCTATTCCAACAAGGACGAATAAGGCCCATTTTCAATAGTTTCCGTCATCTTGAATTTTGACATGTGGGCCATTTTCTTATATGAAAATGGCAGCTTGTCCAATTGGCTAGCCATTGATACCAAATTTGAAAAAATCGACTGGAAAATAAGGATATGGCGCGGCGGGCAGGATTCCTAAATTTGGGTCATTTATGCGGGAATAAAGGAACCGGTAGGTAGGCTTCGCTCCAACTCGCCGTAGCTCCTCAGCAGATGACCCGATTTGATTGGTTGCGGTCTTGGATTGTCAAAGAAGGTCTATTCCTTCATAATAATTATCGGTTTTGACTTCCTGCTGATTTTTATTAGAAAACAATAAGGACAGAAGAAACTCTATTTTTAATTGCTTCCGCTATCTTGGATTTTGACAGGTCTGTCATTTTGTCATATAAAAAAGGTAGCCTGTCCAATTGGCTAGCCATTGATACCAAATTTGAGAAATGAGCATATGGCGGATTGGCGGGCAGGATACCTAAATTTGGGTCAATTATGTGGAAATGAAACAAGCGAATATGCCTCATGGGCATGAGGCTCAGTAGCGCACTTCCTTTTTGAAGGGTTAGTGAACGCAAGATTTTAATTAGGGTTCTACCGTTATTTGGGCAGAAATTCCAATATGGCGGCCAAAATAATAATAATAATAATAATAATACTGTTTATTTGCTTACCAAAATAAATACATACAATGGAAATATATCCTTACAAAAAAATATGCAGCAAGCAAATGGGCTGTCGTTCAACTTTCCTGTACACCAGGAAGTTGATCTTCCACGACAGCCCTTGGTTCATTTTTCGCCAAAAAAAAAAAAAACACAACAATTTCTTGACACAACCCCAATTTTTCCCAATTCTACTATTAACGACACTTTGAAATAATTTACATCATCGATTCACACTTTATACAGTAGGTACGATACACCTCTACTGGCAAGTTACATGTTTACTGGCAACGGAAAGATATTCACTGGCAAAGTAATAAAACTCATAATGAAATACAATAACTGCAGAACCTCTCACGCTCCCTGAGATGATAATAGTTGAGACTTGACCTCTCGTTTAAAAACAGGCATTGACATAGCTCTGTAACCAAGCTTGGTAGCATTAAGAACGTGCACAATATTATAAGAAAAACATCGCTTAAATTGCTCCGTGGAATGAAATGGCACTGTGAGGAGATCCTTACGTCTCCTTACGTCCTTACGTTGAGGCATAAATAGCGTCAGAATCATGAAATTTGGCTTAAAAATCAAAATGATCGTACTAAAGACAAGGACAAGTTCCAAGTTTCATGAAAATCGTTCCACTAATAAGAGATTTCAATATAGCGGCCAAGATGGTGGGAATGTTCGAATTTGGCTGGAAAATAAGAATGATCATATGAAACAGAGGTAAGTCCCAAGCTCCATGAAAATCGTTAAATGATAAGAAATTTCAATATGGCGGCCAAGATGGCGGCAGAGCATCATTTGTCCAAAATCGGATGTATTTTGATCAAGTTCACATCGCCTGTGAATTTCACGCAAATCGGACCACTTTCAGAGAAATTCAAAATGGCGGACCAAAGATGGCGGCCAAATGAGAAAAATCATTTGTCAAATTTATATTGTGAACACGTACGCATTTGATTGGCATTCGCACCACATCGATATCTTTTTTCGTCGAGGCATAATTCTCCTAGATCTATAATTTTGAAACATGTTTAATATGAAGAATACAAGATGGCGGCGGGGCATCAATTGTCGAAAATTTGATGTATCTTAATGAAGTTCACATCGCCTGCAAATTTCATTCAAATCGGACCACTTCCAGAGAAATTCAAAATGACGGATCAAAGATGGCGGCCAAGTGACAAAAATCATTGGTCAACTTTATATGGTGGTCACATACGCATTCGATTGGCTTTGCACCACATCGATATCTCTTTTCGTTGAGGCATAATTCTCCTAGTTCTATCACTTTGAAACATGTTCAATAGTGAGAATACAAGATGGCGGCGGGGCATCAATTGTCGAAAATTGGATAGGTCTTGATGTGGTTTACATTGCCTGCAAATTTCATGTTAATCGGATCACTTTTAAAGAAATTCAAAATGGCGGATCAAAGATGGTGGCAAAATAACAAAAAACCAAAAGTCAACTTGACATCCTGGACATACCGGGTGATCATTTGAAAACTATCCACCTGCAATATCTCCCGATTCCTAGTGCAAATGTCTTTGAGCAAAAACAGGTCGATTTTTATATCGAGGGGGACATCTAAAACATACATTGGAGAATTTATATCTTAAGCCCCTTCGCCCCCACTCACCCTAACTTTGAAATTTCAAATGACACGACCTACCTTACGATGCATCAGATTAAAGAGAATTAAATTCTCTTTCTTGAAAAAATATTTTGAAATTTTTCAACCCCACCCCCTGTTCTTCCTAAAATTCTCTTGAGTGTCCAAGTTAATATTCTTGACCTCCATTTCCCTTCAATACAGTAAACGTCATCCTGCACAGCATCGGAAGAGAAATTTTTTTATAAAAGAAGTGCCACCCAAATTTACCCCTTCGCTCCCCCCACCTGACCTCAAAAATTTAAAATGTCAATACCCACTTTGTAATACATCAAATTGAAGGAAATTGAATTCTTTTCCTGAAAAAGATTTTTTCACAATTTTGAAGCCCCCATCTCCCCCCTAGAATACTCCAAATGGCCGATTTATTGGGGGAGGGATAGAAAATTAATTTGATGTATTACAAAGTAGGTGGTGTTTAGTTAAATTTTGGAGTTGAGGTGGGGGAGAGCAAAGGGGGGAGTTTGGGTAGCACTTTTTCCACCGAAAATTTTCTTTTTCGATGCTATCTAGGATGACGCCGACTAAATTGAGAAAAAAATAAGGGTCCAGATTATAAAATGGGACAGTCAGAGAATTTTTAGAGGAAAGGGGAGGGTTAAAAAATTTTGAAATATTTTTTTCAGAAAGAAAATTTAATTTCCTTCAATTTGATGTATCGCAAGGTAGGTGTGTCATTTAAAATTTCAAAGTTGGGGTGAGTGGGGGCGAGGGGGGTGAATATAGAAATTTGCCAATCTATGTTTTGGATGTCCCCCTCGATATAAAAATCGAACTGTTTTTGCTCGAAAAAATATTCACTAGGAATCGGGGGTTATTGCAGGCGGATAGTTTTCAAATGATCACCCGGTATGTATTATCGATCAGAGTTTACACTACATCGATATATTTCTTCCCTGAGGAGTTATCCCGGGTACAGACGCCTAAAAGCGCCTTTTTCCCATTTTTTGGGAAAGTGCGCTATAAAACGGAAAGTAGGCTTCGCTTCAACTCGCAATAGCTCCTTAGCCGATGACCCGATTTTATTGGTTGTGGTATTGAATTGACAAAGAAGGCCTAATCCTTTATAATACATTATTGGTTTTGACTTTCTGGTAACTTTCAATAAAAAGCAACGAGAACAAAGGAGGCCTATTTTCAATTGTTTCTGCCATCTTGAATTTTGGTATGTCGGCCATTTTGAAATACAGAAATGATAGCCTATTCAATTGGCTATCCAATGCTGGAAAGTTCGATTAAATCGGTGGAGGAATAAAAATTTTAGAAGGAAAAATTCAGAGCACGGTTTTTATGGTCCACCCGGTATACTAAATATTTTACTCACAATCATACAACATACAATCATTTCATCAAATGGAATTTGAATCAAAAGAACCATTAATTGTGCACCTCGCTACAAATTAGTTGGCTTTGACTTTGACAATCGTAAAAATAATTACCAATTTGTTTGGTTTCATCTGTTCCGACAAAGTGTAACAGGTTGATCATGATGTCCGATTCCGATTTAGATTTCACTCCTCCTGGTCTCCGGGAAGCAGCTGCAGAAGCTTCTGCAGATCTGCTACCGGAAAAAAATCGCGAACGATACGAAACAAGTGAGTATGCCTTCACGTGCGTGAGTCTCAGTAGCGCATTTTCTCAAAGAGGCATATTGTGGACGTAAAGAAATTTGGTTGAAGGAGAAACACCATTCCTTGCCCACTTTCTTCATTCGAAACTTATTGTGATATTTTGTTATCCAGAATGGGGTACTTGCCAATGAAATAGATTGGAATGAAAATTCTTTCACTCATCAATATTTTTTTGTTTGAGGGCGGGAGCTGGGAGCGGCGACTAATCAACAGTAGTCTATTCTTTCCCATTTTTAGTCGGCTATCCAAATAGCGGAAGAATTAGATCGCTATGTCTTCGGGTTTATGTATTCCATTTATCTCTTACTTTGAGGGCAGCGTGTGGGGGTGGCAGCATTCGGCAAAGTAACTGTTGCACAGTTTGAGTTAAGAGTTTCTAAATGTTCAAGGAAATATGACAATCAGTGAAAATGGTGAAAGTTGCATTTTTTTTGTTTGGGGGGCGGGAGCTGGAGGCGGCGACTAATCAAAAGTGGCCTATCTCTTCCCATTTTTATTCAGCTATCTATATAGCGGAACAATTAGATCGCTATGTCTTCAGAGTTATGTTTTACATTTATCTCTTACTTTGGGGGCGGCGTGTGGGAGCGGCAGAGTTTGGCAAAGAAATTCTTCCACAGTTTGAGTTTGGAGTTTCTGAATGTTTGAGGTGACATTAAAATGTAAATCAGTGGAAATTATTGAAAGTTGCACTTAAACTTTTGGGGGTGGAAGTTGGAGGCGGCGCCATATCAAAAGTAGCCTATTCTTCCCCATTTTCAGTTAGCTATCCATATAGCGAAAGAATTAGATTGTTATGTCTTTGGGTTTATGTTTTTCATTCATCTCTCACTTTGGGGGCAGCGTGTGGGGGCGGCAGCATTCGGCAAAGTAACTGTTGCACAGTTTGAGTTAAGAGTTTCTAAATGTAAGGGAAATATGACAATCAGTGAAAATTGTGAAATTTGCATTTTTTGTTTGTTTGAAGGCGGCAGCTGGAGGCGGCGGCTAATTAAAAGTGGCCTATCTTTTTCCAATTCCAGTCAGCTATCAATATAGTGTAAGAATTAGATCGCTATGTCTTCAGGTTCATGTTTTACATTCATCTCTCACTTTGGGGGCGGCGTGAGGGAGCGGCAGAGTTTGGCAAATAAATTCTTGCACAGTTTGAGTCAAGAGTTTCTAAATGTTCGAGGTAAAATTATCAGCTAAATCAGTGAATATTGTTGAAAGTTGCACTTTTTTCTTTTGGGGGCAGATGCTGGAGGCGGCGCCATATCAAAAGTAGCCTATCTTTTTCCATTTTTAGTTAGCTATCCATATAGCGAAAAACTTAGATCGCTATGTCTTCGGGTTCATGTTTTTCATTTATCTCTTACTTTGGGCGCGGCGTGTGGGAGCGGCAGCGTTCGGCTGAGCAAATGTTGCATAATTTGAGTTGGCAGTTCCTAATGTTTAAGAGAACATCTCAATCAGTAACATTTGTGAAAGTTGCACTTTTTATCGTTTGGGGGCGGAATCTGGGGGCGGCGACTAACCAAAAGTAGCCTATCCTTTCCCATTTTTAGTCAGCTATTTATGTACCGAAAGAATCAGATCGCTATGTCTTCGGGTTTATGTTTTTCATTTTAAAGTGATTGGGGGCGGTTTTTAGCAGTTTTCCCATGTCGGCGGCGCATAGTGAAGACGGAATGTTTCTTGGCTTACGTTTATAAGTGGCAACTAAGTATTATTCAAAAAATGAGAACACCAGAGCATCAGGTCTGGTAGAAAGTGCAATATTATGTTATTTCAAGTTTATCGGGGGCGGTTTTCTTTATGTTGGCGGCGCAATATGGACATCCAATATAGCCTAGCCCTCCTTTGGGAGTGGCAGCTATGTAACAGCGAAAAAATTAGAAATCTAGGTCGTCTAGTTTGGGAGGAGTTCGAGGAACGGACGGACGGACGGACGGACGGACAAAGCGGTTGCAATAGCGATTTTCATCAAGATGGAAAATGCGCTAAAAACATACAAACAACACTTATATGGACTGGGCAAGGAATACGGATGCCCTGCAAGTCAGCGAGAATGTCGTGCTTGCTTATTTCAAAGATCTGAGTCTGATTAGGAAGCCGTCGACTTTATGAGCAACGTACTCTATGTTGAAAACGACGTTAAACATCATCATACAACATAACCTGTCACTTGAACATCACAAATGTCAACGAGTAGTGGTAGTGATCAAGAAGGCTAACGCTGCCAATTCCATTACTGACCTAGGACCTAGGTGACCTCGTCGGAGTTAGTAATGAATGCATTCCTATAATATGTTTGTGAGTAAAAGTAATTCTGGTAACCACCTGCACCTGCACACCTGCAAACTTCACACCTTTTTTTTTTTTTTTTTCTTCCCTTAAAGTCAACTTTTTACGGCGCATCAACTGCTAGGTTATTAGCGCCGTTGTTTCATTTTAGGCAGTTTATATTTTGAGAGCTGAGAATTTACTGTTCATAGAGTACAGAAATTCATACTTATATTGAATTGGGTGTAGTCAGCTAAGAGTATAGGTACGGGGGTACGGTGTGGTGTGAATGCATGTTGCCAAAATTCGTATGGCTGCCATTTCGGTACGTTGTCATTTTGGAAGTGGCACCAAAGCATTTCGGTAACTTCATACAAATGAGAATAATAGAAAAATATTTTCCGGGCAAGCCTCTCACGAGGAAGCACACAGCACCTGAGGCAATAGGAATCCTAAAAAATCACAGATTTTCTTGTTTTTTTACACTTTTTGGAAAAACTGGTTGATACACATGAGAAATCCAGATAATGGCGAATAGGGAACGTCAATCCATATCTAATCAAAAAAGAAATGATTCAAATCGCTTTGATTCGGGTGAAAATTGGCGGCAGTTGAGTGTGAATCGATGACGCCATTTTGAAATTGACACCAGAGCATTCTGGTATCTTCAGATGCCAAAATAGTAACCAAAGAGTCACAGGTATGATAAAAACAGGTATGCTTCATAAAAAACCGCAAGCCACTTCACTTCTTGACTTTACTATTTTTCGTGTATAAGGTATTTTTCCCATACTGTATCCCTTGTCACAATCTTTTCTCCCGGAGGTTGAGGTTTCAGTAATAGTATATTATTCAACAAGCGGGTGATGATTGCTTTTTACTCATGAGGATTGCAGTTTGCCGACACGAGCCTTGGCGAGTGTCGTAAAGCATTCGAATGAGTAAAAACCATTACCCGCGGGTAGAATACTATGCTTTATCCAGTCTTATTGAAAAATACAGGCTTCAACTCTTCAAATTTCAAAAGTGTTGATAGAATTTCTCGTTTTCAGTTACTTGATTAACCGATTGACGCAATTTTTTATGTATCTAGGTTTTTTCGACCTATCCGCGTCTTTAGATAAGTAGTTTTTTGTCTTTTTAGTATAATTTACCCAAAAACTCTGCATAGGCAAATCAGAATTAGACAGATGATATAGGGTACGATCACATAATATTCCAGCTTCAAAAAAATATATCCAAAGTAATATCCTGAAAACTGTACATCTGTACACTGTAACTGGGGTTACCTACCCCGCTCGGTATGGGTATGTTTTTTTTTAGTGAATATGAAAACATTACTGATATAATTTATCGGTAACGCGTGTAAATAGATTTTCCACTCAATTATTTTCTTCATGAATCAGAAACATGCACGTAAGGAAAGCAAGTAGAGCAATTACTTCGATTTTAATAAATTTCTAGTTGCATTATTATAGATATAGGTGATCCATGAGTGGCCTATAGACCAACGGCAGAGAGAACTTCAAGGCGACTTGAGATCCACAGGTGAAAATTTTTGTCCATTGATCACGAGATACTTTGTTTTGTGTGTTCGGTATGAAACTTTAGAACACGAAACGTCTGAAACGGTGTAAGTGATTTTTTGAAATTAGCCAGTAATAGGTAATACTCCTTTGTTGCAATTTTTCAGGATGCCATGCTAGTATATTGGAAATAGAATATCTGCTAGAATTAATTCAAACAAAAACGATTTTTTTACCATGGCTAGCTTTCAGTTCCCTCTTCAACACATCAAAAGTCCTCAACTCTGGCACTGCGACAAATTAGTATACAGGGTGAAAGTTTATTATTTTTCCTCACTTCTTTTCTTTCTTGAAAAACTGATGACTGAAAAAAAACGGTTTTAGGTTAGTTTGATAGGCCGTAATCTTCCAATAAACATATAAAAAATAAACCACCCAGCCACTGCTGTGTATCAAGTTACAGGGTGAAAACTATTTTTTATCTTTAGTTTTTTTTCTTGGTGGAACTGATCTAGATTGAAGCCAGTTTCAGTTCTTTTGCAAGCATATAATGTCATACTGAACATATGAAAAGGATACATCTCTGCAACTGCTGCTTTTCAATTTACAGGGTGAAAAGTAAACGGCGTAGATACTGCCACAATGCCTATACCTTGTGGGAAGTGCAGCAGTAACATCACTCGTTATGCCGACTACTTGGAATGCTCAGGTTCGTGCTCCGAGAAGTATCACATAGAGTGTGTAGGTGTTTCTCTGAGTAATCTGGAGAAAATGAAGCGCTCTGGTGACTTAAAGGCATGGAACTGCGACGGCTGCCTCGCTTCTCGGGCGGCTAATGCTGACCTGCCAACACTGGGAGATCGTTCATCCCCTAACCGCAATGACCCTGGAGAGCGGAGGAGCGACGTCTCTCCTGCTCTTGATGATGCTGTGTGCCCCTCAACTGACACGATGGTCGCGGAGGTTCGAGGAATGTTCCAGGAGATAATGTCTGAAGTGAGTCAACTAAGAATAGAAAACTCAGCTCTGCGCCGACAGGTCGAGAATCTGATGGATCTGTTTGGAAACTCCGCGGGTCAGAATGGTCGCGATGGCTCGAGTTTCCCATCTACTGGGAGCTATGCAGCGGTTACAAAGGGTGGTCCCAGGTCGTCGCTCATCCTCAAGCCCAAGGATGCTCTACAGACTTCCTCTATTACCAAGAAGGAGATACTGCGTAGCATTGACCCAGTTACCTCCAACATAAACGTTACTAATGTGAGAGAAGGTCATGGTGGCGCAGTGATAGTCAGCTGTCCTGATGCCCAGGAGTCTAAGAAGTTCACTGAGGCTGCTACCCGTCACTTGGGAGCAAAATATGAAATCTCAAAACTGGTATCACTTCATGCGCGTGTGAGAGTGTCTAACATTTCTGAGAAATTTGATAAAAAGACATTGATCAGCTATATAACAACGCAGAATCGTGCCCTATTTAGTAAGAAAAGTTCATGTGAACTTGTAGATATTAAGCCTCACCGCAAAAATAAAAACTTATATCAGGCTGTTTTGCAGGTTGACGTAGAAAGCTATCACAGTCTAATAAGGGAGGGTAGGATGGTTGTCGGGTACGATTTTAATTGTCCTGTACACTGTGCCATCGAAGTTAAACGTTGTTACTCTTGCTGCGGACTTCATCATTTGGCTAGTAATTGCTCAAAGAAGGACTCAAAGATATGTCCCAGGTGTGCTGGTCCCCATTCTCTGACTGAATGCGAATCGCAAAGTTTGAAATGTGTTAATTGTCATAACTTGAAGTCCAATCTAAAACTTGATATTGCGACGGATCATGCTGCATGGGATCATAGTTGTCATGTATATACTAAGGCTTTGAGCAATTTGAAAAGGGAAATTGTAGGGATAGTGTAAAAGCAGATTTAGTTATTGTTACCTACTGCCGTGTTTCGTTATCTTTCATGGATAACGATACCTCAAATTTTTTAAATGTGTGTCATCTTAATGTAAGATCACTTTTCACAGGTTTTACAGAATTTACGCGGATGGTTACTGATGGCAACTTTGATGTGGTTGCTGTTTCGGAGACCTGGCTGAGTGGCGACGTGAGTGATGCGACTGTTTCGATTCCGGGATTTGACTTGTATCGTAAGGACAGAGTCGGCAGGGGAGGGGGTGTCGCGTTTTTCACTAAGTCAAGTTTGGTGGTCGAGGAGGTCAGTTTTGATTTGGATCTCAAAAGTGACGTAGAATTTATTTTTATTAATGTCAGGATCGGCGCTCGAGTCATTACTTTCGGTAATTTTTATCGCCCACCTAATAAAAACATCGGCTGTTTTATAGAAGACTGCGATAACATTTTATCACATATGTTCCTAACTACAGAGCTTATTTGTTTGGGCGATTTGAATTCCGACTTACTGAAAATTCCTAATCCGGTTCTTGACTGCTTCCATTCCTATAACTTTAATCAAATATTGACTGAGCCTACTAGAATAACTGAGACCACTGCTACATTGATTGATCCAATTTTTGTTACGAGTGATGTTGTTGTGCATTCTAGCGGTACGTTGTCTGCTTCTGATATTTCAGATCATTTCGCGGTGTTCTGTAGGATCGAAATAGCCCGGAAGACTTTTGAGCCTAAGTTTGTAACGTACAGACAGTTCAGAGGTTTTGATATTCATAATTTTCAGGCTGATTTGCAACGTCTGAATTGGTTCAGTATGTTGAGAGAGAAAAATATTGACAGAAAAGTTCAAATTTTTAACAATTTAATAACGAATTTATTCGACGAACATTGTCCTACTGTAGAATCAAGGATTACGAAACCAAAGGCTCCGTGGTTAAATGAAAACGTACGAATCTTCATGAAACAAAGAGATAGAGCTCTTCAAAAATTTAAACGTACCAAGGACCAGGCTGACTGGGACGCTTATAGAAAATTGCGAAATTTCACTTTGAACTTGATCAGGAAGGAAAAGAGATCTTACTTGTTGTCTCTACCTGTTCAGAACGGTACGACTCTAGAAAAACATGGGCTGCTCTTAGGAATTTGAACGTCTTGCCCAATGTGAATGACAAAACAAACATCCCAATCCACTTATCAAATCCCGAGGATATAAATAATTACTTCGCTTCTTTCTTCCATAACGTTTCAGACTGTTCTAAAAAAGTTGATTTCTATTGCAATAAAATTTCCAAACCTGGTCTGAGTTTCGATTTTGTAATGACGTGTGCTGAGGAAGTTCACCAAATTCTTTGGGCACTTAAATCTAATGCTCTGGGTGCAGATCATGTTTCGCTGAAGATGCTCAAATGTTGTAGCCCAGTGATTGATCGGTATATCGTCCATCTGATTAATAGTTGCATGGAACAGTGCTATTTCCCCTGGCAGTGGAAGATTGCTATAGGTAAACCGTTGGCAAAAAAATCTAATCCCACAGAGTTTTCCGACCTAAGAATAATCAGCATCTTACCTACAATGTCCAAAATTTTCGAAAAAGTGTTGTATCGTCAAATGTTCGATTATTTTACTGCAAATCATCTACTGCCGGATTGTCAGACGGGTTTCAGGTCTGGTTTCAGTACTTCTACTGCCCTGGCAAACGTCGTCGATGACATCATCGGTGCATATGATAAAGGTCTGGCCAGTGCTTTGGTGTTGTTGGACTACTCCAAGGCGTTTGATACGATCAATCACGAACTGCTTCTTGCTAAACTTAAATTCTTCGGTTTTAATGATTCTTCTGTTGCTCTTATAACATCTTATTTTGAGGACAGATATCAGCGTGTTTCTGTCAATAATGTTTTATCATCTGCTTTAAGTGTTAAATCCGGCGTACCGCAGGGTTCAATACTCGGTCCATTGTTATTTATTGTGTATACTTCTGACGTTTTAACATGCACGGATAAATGCAAGGTCCAAGCCTACGCCGATGACACGCAGTTGCACTTCAGCTTTCATTATTCGGATTTTCTTGCGGCTCGTGAGCATATTCAGAAGGACTTGGATAAGTTAAGCTCCCTTTCCAAAGAACACGCGTTACTCCTTAATCCTTTAAAATCCTTTGCTTTGTTATTCGCAACTAAAAAACAAAAAGAATTTTTATTGAATAATGGTTTTTCTCTCAACATTGATGACGTTCAAATCCCTTACGTCGATTCATCTCGCAATCTTGGCGTTATCCTTGATACAAATTTAAGATTCAAGGATCACGTTACGTCACTTTTGAAAAAATCTTATTCAGCTTTAAAACTAATATACGCTAACCGACACATACTGAGCTTCCCGTTGAAGAAACACCTCTGCGATACTCTTGTACTCTCTTTCTACAATTACTGTAGTTTCATTTATGGGCCTTGTCTTGATTCTGTCACAAAAAGTAGAATACAGAGAGTCCAGAATGCCTGTATAAGATGTATATACGGTCTTAGAAAGTATGATCACGTGTCCTTAAAGTTGTCCGAGATTGGTTGGCTCAACATGGAACAGCGTCGTATCTCCCAGTTGGGGAACTTTCTTTACAAGCTTTTCAAGTTTGATTTATGCAGTGTAGCTTTGAGAAGTAAACTTGTATTACGATCGGACGCTTGTTCCATGGGCTTAAATTTAAGATGGTCTAATGATAGATTGACAATGCCTCACCACCATACGACTTTATTTCGAAGATCTTTCACTTATAACTCTGTGAAACTTTTCAACTCTTTTTCTCGTGGGTTGATGCAGTCGCCATCGCTTTCGTCTTTCAAAAGCCAGCTCATCAGAATGATTTTATCGGGTGGAATTTGACTTTCATTTCATTTCTTTATGCTTCTCTTCCCTGCGGCTTTTTGATCATTGATTAAGTCTGTCCCTACAGTTGTTTTTTTTTTCTTTCTTACTTTAGCTTAATTGCTGTTATCTTTCCTTCTCGCTCTATTCTCTTGCACTGAGGATACAGATTTCTACTTAATTTTGTGTTAATTTTTGTTCAATTTTGTGTTAATTTCTTACATTTGATTTCTTACTTTAATTTTTTACATTATTTTCTTGTGATGAAAATTAGCAATTGATTTTGTTTTCCTCCCTCATTCCATATAATTCATGTGTTAAGAATTTATTGCTTGTTTTTTTTTGTTTTGTCTGCTATGCATTTTTTCTTGTCATATTTTATTTTGTAACATGTTGAGAGGGTTAAGTAGAATAGCAATTGTGCTAGACTTCGCCCCTCTTCATTTAATATTCATTTACTGAATAAAGTCCATTTATTATTATTATTATTATTATTATTATTAAAAGTCATTTTCACGTTTCAATTTTTTTCTTGGTGAAATTGGCTCACACAACAATTGCGACTGATTTTTCTGTAAACTTGAAGTTTCTAGTCAAACATAAAAATAATACGTTTCTGCTACAGCTACGTCTTTTTTTTATAAATTTAAATGCTTGGGTATATTCGGGTATATTGCATCAAAAATTCAAAAAAGTCTTGGAACGCAATCAAACATTTAAATTTTTAAATAAAAACGTAGCTGTAGCAAAAATGTATAATTTTGATATGTTCAACTAGAAAGCTCAAATTTACAGAAAAACCAGTCGCAATTGTTGTGTGGGCCGTTTATTGTTATTGAGTGTAATTTTTTCTCAATTCGGGTGTCAGTATCCTTTAGGGAAACAAAAGCTGATTTTATATTTGAATTGGCGCGAATGAACACTGCATCAGAGTTTCAACCACTGCGCTGAGCCGTAGCTTTGCGGTCGTTTTCATTTCGTTTTCAGTCTTGTGTTTGAGTGTAGAAACCACCAAGAGGAGCTGACGACGCAAAAAACTGAAAATCAGAGTTTGTTTGAACCTCTGCAGTGTGGAAAACAGCTCAAATCAAATGACGTTCTCAATCGGGACTGTCGTCTTTCGTAATTGTACAGGAACTGATCAAAAAGATCCCTGCCTACACCATGATGGAGCCACCCCCAAACGGAATCCTGAGTGAAATGCAATTTGCATGAAACCGCTGTCGACGACATCATACACGACCCCGCCAGTCGTTTCCTGTCAGGGAGATACGTGTTTTACCTTCTCGTTTTTGACCAGTCCCTGTACAATTACAAAAATCTGTTGTGGGGCGACACAAAACTTTCCCGGCGGTATCCAGGGACGTCAGTAATGATTTTGATTCAAGCGCCCCTTCGGGAAAGTGGGATTTAATTGAGAAGTTGATTGGAAATGTTCTAGTGAGTTGAGCGTTTAGCGAGCATCCCGCATCCATTGTTGGGCCGACAGAACAAGTGACAGGCTCGTGGGTTTCCACGGTGATAAAATATTTCGAAAGGTAAAACTACGAAGACAACTGTTGCGAAATTTGAAGAATGCAATGCTATATCCAGACAAGCTCAGACTCAATGTGCCAGCTGAGAACTTCCGATCAAAATCATCCATCCAAAGTCTAATCAGCTCATTCCAGACTTGAATTATGCTTCCGTTCCTGATTTCGATTTGATCGGATCAATAATTCGGTAATTATCGTGGCAGAACCGCTCAATTTGCACGATCGCATAAGCGGTTTTATATTTTCAGTAGGAAAATTTCCTGGAAATTTGAGAGAAATTATTGGAAAATGTTCAAGAACCAGTTATCTATTCTTCAAAAACAAATGGTAGAAATCTGTTCACGGAATAAAAAGTTGGAAAATTTCCAGTTTTTCCAGAGAGGAAAACTTGAAAACCGTTCGTCCGATTTTGAAAATTTTTCCTTTCAAAATTAATTCAGTCTTTTCTCCAACTTTCATTCGCAGCATGTCTGCACTCAAAATGAATATTTCGTGTGGCTCACAGCATGTTGAAGTTTACGCTGCAGTTTTTTCAAATTCACGGAATGTGCAAATTTGTTATTGAAAAAATTACCGTCGGAAAACCGAAGCTGTGTCGATTTTAAAAATAGATCTACAAGATGCTCAGTTCAATCTACTTCCGATATCAGTCGAAATTTTCCGAAAAAAGTCGATCCTCGAGCAGGAATGAATTTTTGAGTGGAGTGCTGCATCAAAAGCGAGTCATCCGGGTGAGTCGTTCTCTCGGGTGGCAACGGCTAGGAGAAATTTTGAAAATTCATAACGCCCGACGGGAGAATGGTGGAAAATTGCAACTGCAGACTCTATTTGACTCTTATGTTTTGTTGCTTCCTGCCAAATTTGGTCCCAATCCATCGCATAGATTTTCAATAATTGAATGGTAAAGTTTTGAACTTTGACATTTTTTCTTTTTTGACAGATGACAGAAAGGGCAATATTTTTAACCATTCTGAATACAGTTTTTCATGGGCTTTCAAACGGCATTTTGCAAGTCAAATTCTGTGAGACATAGCTTCTGTCATTTTTTGATAGTGACATTTCCGTTTGACAGATGACAGCCAAAAACTGATCAGCTCATTTAACAGCAAGACCCTGTCTGTATACCAAATTTCAAGTCGATCAGACTATCGGTTCGGCAGCTATCGTGTCAGAACTTTTTCCTGCATCCTGCATCATCACATAACTTTCCTTTGGACGGGCCGGGAAAGTAAAAACGAACAATCCCGATTGAGAACTTATTCGATTTTAGCTGTTTTTTACACTGCAGAGGTTCAAACAAATACCGATTTTCAAATGTTTGCGTCGTCAGATGCTCTTGGTGGTTTCTACACTCAAACACAAGGCTTATACATATCTCTGAGTTATGGCCATCATCCATTTCCGTCCTTGGGTTCAGTCAGTGCAGCGCAACAAACTTGAAGTTGATTTTTCAAACTTCTTCGCATTCGAGATAGCCTGATTGCGTAAGAGGGATTTGAACTCTCGAATATCGATGACAAATGATTATTAAAGGTTGTTACTCATCGCTTGTGCGCTTGGTCTGTTGGCGACACTCCGCAAATGTCTTTTCCTGAAAAGAACTGAAGAAATTGACCATTTCTTCTTTGATCACTCGAAAGGTGCTTCATTGGCATGAGTGATGAAATTGATGACTTCTTTCTTGTCAATGCTCAAGGTTTTGACATCTTTGTGAGCTTTCTCCTCTTGTTTTTGTTCTTCAGTAACAGTCTGCATAAAGAATTTCTTATTTTTGAGGCTCAAGAGTGACCACAATTACAAAATTTTTACGCAAAATTACAATAAATACACGAATGAACTGTTTACAACCAAAATCCAGACAAAGTAATGCCTCATACATTGTTTAGGCCATAAGAAGAGATTGATGGTCAAGATTTGAATAGGGAAGTCTTCAATGAACAAACTAAGCATGGTATTTGTTCAAGCACATTGTAACAAAGCAAGCTAGACGTTTTTCATTGGATGAACCTCCATTTAGTCCAAAATTCAGTGCTTTAATTTCAGTAAAAATTATGCATTTCTGCAAAGCAACAGTCGAAGACCTCTCTACCGCCCACCTATCCTATGCATTGATGAGTGCGTCTCTTTACGCTTGTCTTTACATTACATTAGACCAGCTCTGTGCAAAAATTCGTCGAAATCGAAAAACGCGTTTGGAAGTTACGGATATTTTAAAAGTGCTCCCTAACTTTTGCTCAGGAGTGTATATACCTATGTGAAATTATTCTCACCGTTTGTTGATGTGGTAATTTACCAGAGCCCATTATACATCTAATGATTTTTATGATCAGCCAGTGTGAATGAAGAAGTTAAGAGAAAAATATGTTATATTCTTGCATCATTAGTGGCACGGCACGCAAAAACATTAATTTCTAAAACAGACGAATTTACCTACTTCTGCGCTACCACTAACCTTTGTCTGTATAATTTGTAGGTTGGATCGTTTAAATGTTTGATGTGTTCCAACGCAACCATCAGCTGAATTAATTTGTTTTCTCTCATAAGTCCGCGCGCGAAAAATGATCATCAACCAATCTCCACACACGAGTCACTGCTACAAGAAGACTGAAACTTATGAATCGTATAAAAAAAATGCCGACCAAATTGGGAGTTAAGGACGTACCTTATTATTTCGAAATAGAAAATAATAATCTCCCTAAACTTGTATAATATGTAATATGTATACCGAATTCAGCAACAAAACATCGGTTGTGTCACCCCAAAACTTCCCCGACTAGTATCCAGGAACCTATGTGATTTTTTGTTCGAAACGTCCCTTCGGGTGAGAAGTTGGCATTACAGAAAAAGACTGGAAATAATTTAGACCGGAAAATTCTTGGGAAATTGGAAAAATTGTTGGAAAATGTCCAAAAACCAGTTACTTCTCGTTTAAAAAAAAAAAAGGTCAAAATCGGTCCACGGAATGAAAAGTTGGAATATTTGCAGTTTTTCCAGAGAGAAAACTCGGCAACCGTTGATCTGATATCGAAAATTTTGATCGATTTTGAAAATAGGCCTGCACGACGCCCAATCTAATAGATAGATAGATAGTTATGACGAACCAGCTTATCCTGAATTATAGCTTTTGTCAAAACGTTCCTGAGTTACAAATTTTTGAAATCCGAACAAAGTGAACTTTGGAGGGCTGTATCTTCATCATTAGGCCGAACTTTGCAAAATGGTATATAGGTTTTCGTCATATTTTGACAAGGTTTACTCACAGTTGAATTTTTTGCTATCATCTACCCTGTATACCGGGTGATCATTTGAAAAGTATCCACCTGCAATAACTCCCGAAACCTAGTGAAGATGTCTTCGAGCAAAGATAGGTCGATTTTTATATCGAGGGGGATATCTAAAACATACATTGGCGAATTTCTATCTTCATCGCCCTCGCCCCCACTCACCCGACTTCGAAATTTCAAATGACACTACCTGCTTTGATGCTATTGTGCCTATGTACTTCTACGAAATCAAGTACCTTGCCGCATCCCGTAAGTTTCAAGTAGGTACACTCAGTACAGCGGTTTTGTGGGATTCAACGCTGCATCGATGACGCCGCGCTGCACTAAATTGTTATTATGATAGCTGTTGATCGTTATTCAAGCAAAAATGTTGTCACCTCGACGTGCGAGAGAAATAGGCTCTCGTTTAGCGTTTGATCAGATCGATAGCTCTTTTAACTGAGGAGTAGTTCGCGTGACCGACTGACTGACGGACGGACGGACGCATAAAATGCCGCTAAAACGTCATTTCTTCTGAGGAAGTGCGCTAAAAAATGGAAATTGTAACCAGTTAATTACCAACCAAATTATTCACTACTGATGATTCGTACCCACCTATACCGCACGAAAGGTTTTGTAGCTTTGAGCAAGGTAATCATTTGTAAATTTTCCCAAGAGTTGATATTCGTAGACCAGCATTCAAACCAAAACAAATCGATCAACACTTGGTGCGTTCACAGGCAGGCCGAACAAAAACAACTTTTACAATCGCAACATAGGATTTAAGATCCAGATGTAGGTATACCTGCACAATGAAAGTATAAAAAGATTCAGGAGATTAACTGCTTGACGCTCAATTAAATTTAATCGGCGTTCTCTGGCTGATAGACAACAAATGGAAAATGCAAATTGTTGTATCCTTGCAGGTATCGAAAAGTATTCCATTATTTTGAGTCAAAATTTTGTGATCCTTCCATACGTATGGTAATTTGCTGTTGTTATTGTTGTCTGTTCTTGTATTAATTTCAAAACAAAAGTAAATAGTATATCGTACAGCAGCGAGCAAAAGCTACCGATTTCTTCATATGCATTAGATGTCTGAACACGAGCCGAAGGTGAGTGTTGCAAATCATGCGAGTGAACAAATGGGCATCCCATAAGCGTTGTACACTGTGCTTTTCCTACGGATACGGTCTTTTAGTGATGAATACACTGTTTTACATTGCTCTACTTCCAGCTTTGACATTTTAGTTGGAGAGAAGTCGTAAGAAAATATATTCCAGTTCATTTACCATTGAAGAGAATCGAGTAAACAAGGCTATGCGTATCTCGATGCGTATTTTGACACAAAAGACAAAATATATTTATTTTGAAATACATGATTCATATATTCATCAACGGAATGAAAGCCATTTGCGAGAAGCATATTATTCTTGACGTATGTAGAGAATTTCTCAATACTCAGATTTTTAATTTCTTGTGGCAACTTATACATTTCAATTCCTCTGTACTTTGGACATTTTCCAAACTGACTAGAGTTATGACTAGATATTGTTAATTAATGTCGATGTCTTGGTGAGGTAGTCATGGTGCTCACGGTGCTCACCGTTTTTTCGAAACTTTTTTCGAACAAATTTCTCCTGACCAACAATAAACACTTGTATATACAGTATACAGGTGTTTTAAAAGTAAGTACCTAGCTATACAGGGTGTTTCAGGGATGATAGCAAAAAATCTAACTGTGGGTATGTAAAACCTATGTACCATTTTGCAAAGTTCGGCCTAATGACGAAGATACAGCCCTCCAAAGTTCACTTTTTTTGGATTTCAAAAATTTCTAACTCAGGAACGTTTCGACAAATTCAGCTTCAGTTTAGCATAAGGTTTGTCATAATTATCTATCAACCTGCCGAATTTGGAAAGAATCCGAATTAAAGTTGACTTGAGCGACCCCTCATAACTTCTACGCCACTGATTGGATTCTTTTCAATATTCTGAATCCCAAAATTCTCTTAAATTTAGTCAGCATCATCCTGAATAGCTTCACAGAAGAGAATTTTTGATAGAAAAAACGCCACCCAAATTGACCCCATTGCTCTCCCCCACCTCCATTTTAAAATTTAACAAAATACCGCCCACTTTGTGATACACCAAATTAAAGGAAATTAGATTCTCTTTCTAGAAACAATTTTTTTCAAATTTTTAACCCCTCCCCCATTAAACTAGGAATTTGGAGTATTTTAGTAGGAAAACAGGGGTTTTGAAAATTTTGAAAAAAAATGTGTTTAGGAAGAGAATTCAATTCCCTTCAATTTAATGTATCACAAAGTAGGTATCGTCATTTTAGATTTTTTAAGTGAGGAGGGGGGAGCGAAGGGGTGAATTTGGGTAGCGCTTTTTCCATAGAAAATTTTCTCTTTCGATGCTGTGCAGGATGACGTTGACTGCATTGAAGAGAATTGAGAGGTCAAGAATATTTAATTGGACACTCAGAGAATTTGGGGGGGGGGAGAGAGGTGGGGTTAAAAATTTCAGAAATATTTTTTCAGGAAGAGAATGCATTTTTGTTGAATTTGATGTATAGCAAAATAGGTAGTGTCATTTGAAATTTCAAAGTTGGGGTAGGTGGGGGCGAGAGGGCTGAAGATAGAAAATCGCTAATGTATGTTTTAGATGTCCCCCTCGATATAAAAATCGACCTGTTTTTGCTCGAAGAAATATTGACTAGGAATCGGGAGTTATTGCAGGTGGATAGTTTGTCAAATGATCACCCGGTATAGGTTTTCGTCATATTTTGACGAGATCTACTCACAGTTGAATTTTTTGATATCATCCCTGAAACACCCTGTATATCGTCGGGTTCAGCATTAAAATGTATTCAGATAAAAATGAATTGTAAGAGGTGCCCCTTGAGAAAGTTACGGCCCCTCAAAGTTCAATTCTTTAAATAGTTTTTTCACCGGAACTTTTGAACCGCTCAACGGATTTTAATCAAATTTCAATCAAAGTTTACTGAAATAGGTTTCTATCGAACAATAACAACGTGCTCCATCGAACATTTTCAGGTGCAAAGATGATAGAGGGTGCCCTCCCCGTTTCTCCCCTAATTTTTATTCACCTAGCTATTTTTTAAAATGACCTCAATTTTTGAACTCTACCATTAATTTAGGTAAACAAGTTACTGTTGAAATTTTTTATTAGAGGCCTCGTTTTCGAGATATTTGGATCTGGAACTTCGAAAAACATCTGGAAAACACCACTTTCGAGAGTCAAAAAATTAAAATTCAAGAAAACTCTTGTTTTTCAACACAAATGGTGGTTTATCAATTTGAGACACTTGGAAAACCTATTGCAGTGGAGGAATCATGACTTTGTTTTATTTTAATCTCAAGGCTCTTGAAAGTGGTGTTTTCAAGATGTTTTGCGAAGTTTCAAACTCAAATATCTCGAAAATGTATCCTCTGATGAAAACTTTGCAGGAGTAACGTTTTTACCTAAATTGAACGTGGAATTCAAAAATTGGGGTCATTTTCGAATATAACTAGGGGGATAAAAATAGGGGAGAAAAGGAGAGGGTGCCATCTATTATGTTTGCACCTGAAAATGTTTGATGAAATGCGTTCTTATTGTTCGACAAAGACTTACTTTAGTCAACTTTGATTGAAATTTGATCAACATCGGTTGAACGGTCCAAAAATTATGGTTAGAAAACCAAAAAATTGAACTTTGAGGGGCCGTAACTTTCTCAGGCGGCACCTCTTGCAACTCATTCTTATTGCAAAACTTCATATTTTTGAAAGCTGAAAATACAGTCCTGCAAGATTCAGAGTACTTGAATTTAAATATCAGTCTTATGATGCGTTTCTGTCCAATAAACGTTCTTAGAGAGCTAGATACACCACCCCAAAAAATGATGTGATAGCCCAAGTGACAGTAGGCCAAAGAGTAATAAACATTCAGCAGGTCCTGCTGGTTTAACGTTGACCTCAACTACAGGACAGCATAGAACGCCGAGCTCAACCTTCCGCGAACATGGTCCACATGCTGACCCCAACTAAGGGAGCTATCAAGGTGCAGGCCTAGAAACCTGGCAAATGCCGAACCTTGGACGGCGATTCCACCAATCCCGAAGCTGAGATCATCATCAATTTTTCTATTGCGAAATTCCATCAGAACAGTTTTGGTGAGATTCAAAATTTAGATTGTTCCCGGAACACCCACTGATGGAACAGCCTGGATACCTCAGTAACCAAAACTCTGAGCTCCTCAGGGCTCCGCGCCGAGACCGCGGTGGAGCTATCATCATCAGCAGACATTATCAACACACCCCCCGAAATGTGATTGGACAAATCATTTATAAACAACAAGAATGGTGAGGGCCCCAGCACAGAGCCCTGCGATACCCCAATGTTAATATCAAACAGATCTGAAAGCTCCCTATCCACCTTGACAGGCATCTTCCTATTGGACAGATAAGATCTAATGCGAAATAGGGTATTGCCTCTTATTCCAATTGCATACAACTTCCTGCACAAAAAGTCAACATCGAGAGTATCAAATGCTCGAGACAGGCCAAAGAAAATCGCCACAACGTGACAACCCTCATCCAATCTTATAAACATAACTCAAAAACTCATACGCGGCAGTCTCTGTCGTTCTGCTGGATCTGAAACCATGTTGTGTATTGCTTAGTATTTTGTGTTTCTCAAGAAAGTTAACGATTCGGTCGTATATTACCCGTTCCATGATTTTATTCAACACACTAAGCAAAGCTATTCGTCTAATCAAGAACGATCCAAGCAGCGAATCCAGCCGACTTCCTAGCGGAGCCATATGAATTATTTCGCTCCCAACTGTACATTGCAGCGACCTTCCCGGTCCAAAGTGACTTTTCAATACTTCACTTGCGGCGGTAGAAAAATAGTTACCAAACATATTCGCTACGGCTTCGGAACTTTGTATACGCGTATTATTTACTTCTAGGATTAATCTACTTTTCTGCTTACATCGTCCCAAGTTCGCATTCATTATTATCCCAAGTTTTTTTCCTGCTTATCCCTCGAATTTTGAATCATTCTGCCAAAATATTCTTTTTTAACACTGTCAGTTACATATTTATGGTGTCTTTTGCGAAGTTTGTAAACAAGTAGCAAATTGTTGTCGTCTGAATTTTTTGCGAGCCGCAATAAATTCTTTAATCTTTTGCTTTCCTCAACAGTTGCAGGTGTTATCCATTTTTTGTTTTCCCTGAAGTTTTTCACCAATTTTGTTTGTTCTTATTGGACAGTTGATGTCTATGGCGAAAGACAACAGCATCGCCAAGTGATCGCCTAGGTGTGCCTGGATCGTTTTGCACGTGTGATGTGAAATTTTCACAATTTGTGGCTTACGCTGAACCCAGAGCCTCAGGTAAGAGAAATCGATGGAAATACTTGAATAAAAGACAATTTTTTTAGTAGGAAGTTGCATAAAATGTGACCCTTGAAATATGAAAGGGCTCGAGCCCCTACGGAACCACTTTTTAATATCGCTAAACACAATGACTGTTAACTCTTCACTGTTTTTTCATTGTTGAAAAAAAGTCTTAGGCTAGTACGGAAAATTGGTTTTGATTTTTTTTTCACCTACAAGAACATGCAAAATTGGCGCGTTTGATGTCTTTTCCCACATTTCTGCATCAGCTTATTCCATTTATCAAGTCAAAAATGTGAGAGGCCTATTTTAAGGAAGAATACCAAGCAAAGAAGTGAGCAATTTTCAGTGCCCAGTTTAACAGCGTTTTTTTTTTAATATTCCCAGTCGATATTACTGTAACCATTATTGGGGAAAACTTGGTTGGACTGTCTCCTAACAATATTTCAAGATTTCAGATGCGGAACCGCACGCAAAAATCCCGTAGACTAATTTTTATCGAGGGCAGTAAAATGCTTCTAGCATTGTGCGAGTACGTAATAGGGACTGCAAAAAGTACTTTGCTCAGGACGTGCGGCTTGAACAGTCAATGTCAAGGACCAGGACTTCATAAAAGGGTCTCCTCGAGTAAAGTTGAAAAGTAGGATGCCGGTCCAAAATAATAATAGCACGACTTGCCGTGAAAACCAGTTGTGCAGAAAATTCTTGCAACTACCTGTCCCATTTTGCCCGGAATGGGTACAACCGTTGAGTGTACAACTGAGAGCTGAAAACCTTCTTACCGCTTTTGATAAAAAATGTCTACAGGATTTTTACATGTGGTTCCGCATTTAAAGTTTTGAAATATTGTTAGAGGACAGTCAAACCTATTTTTCCCCAGTAATGGTATCAGTAATATCGATTGGTAATATTAAAAAAAACGCTGTTGAACTAGGCAGTGAAAATTGCTCACTTTTTTGCTTGGCATTCTCCCGAAAATGGGTCTAACGGATTTTCAACTTCATAAAGGTTCTCCACGGTTAGGTGGAAGAACAGCTAGAGCCGCCAGGCTCTAAGCTGAACCTCGCCGAGAATAAAGTCCTTTATTATTATTATTATTATTAGTATTATTATTATTATTATTATAAATGGAAAAAGCTGATGCGGAAATGTGGGAAAAGACATCAAGCGCGCCAGTTCCTCATTTCATTTCAGTGAAGAACGATAGCGATATGGTGACTGATGCTGTTAAGGTTCATGGTAGAGTCATACGTTTCCATTTCATTGGGTAAAGCGATATTAAAAAGTGGTTCCATAGGGGCGCCAGCCCTTTCAAATTTCAAAGGTCCCCTGGGCCCCCCTGAGAAAAAATTTGTATGGCGCTCCTTCTCAACCGAAGGAGCACGGTTTCTTGTGCCATCCCACCAATTGTCGTGCTTTTGTCCACAAGTGCAAGGTTCATGTCACTAACTTCTCACTAACTTCCTTACTACCTGGGTAGGATAATACATAGATAATGGGCCGTATTCATATCTCACTTTTAATCTAAAAGCGCATTTAGAGGGGCGCTTTTAGGGGCTACCTATTCATATTTGAATGTTCAAAAATACATATTACAATTGAATGGCTATATTTAATTGTAACATGTAATTTTAAACATTCAAATATGAATAGGTAGCCCCTAAAAGCGCCCCTCTAAACGCGCTTTCAGCTTAAAAGCGAGATATAAATACGGCCCAATGTCTCTATTTTGAGCTTCTTTCAGAGACAATATGACATGCCAATTTGATTATTTGCATTCTTGCAATAGGTTCATAGAGCTTACTATCCAATTCTCTTGGTGTTCAGGTTGACCTCAACCAGTGACGGATTAGAAAGCATTGGCGCCCTAGGCTGATTCAATTCAGCCCCCCCCCCCCCCTTCACCTTTGGAACTACAACAATTGATGAAAAAATCCACCTTGATTTTTTCTTCAATTTTTAAAAATTGAATAAAACAATGTATAGGCTTAAAAACAGAACAAAACTAATACAATCATAGAGTAGCACACTGTAATAAGTAGGTACCTATGTAAAGTGTTGAACACTAGTGACCACTAGTGACTGAATCGACTTTCTTTCAGCCTGTGGGCAGGTGATTCTCATTTCTATACATATATTGGTAGAGGTCTGTCTCCTTGAAAAAACTCATTTTATGTTCTGTCAAAGATGGTGAGTGACATTCATTCGCTTCGTCGCTTGAGCAATAAACGAAAATACAACCTTTTTCCCGGTGTCTTACGCCGGCGCCGTGGGGCAAAGACCTTCCATCTTTTCAACGGTTCACTTTCGACTCTTTCGAGTACAGTAATCAGTTTTTATATAGGCAAAGGTGTGTAGGTAGTCACCCTGTAATGAGATTTATTTATTTTATTCTTAATTAATCAGTTGCCAGCATTTCGATTCATTTTTTCCATGACATTTCTTCACTTGGGAGTGGATGCCGGAAAGTACCTTTCCAACTTTTCTAGCTGGCCTAAAACTATTGCAACAATATGGAACATGGAACCACAACATGGAGGAGCTTGTGGTAAGGTAGTTAGCGCGTTGGACTACCACTCCAGAGGTCGCGAGTTCGATCTCCGCCGGGGACGGATTTTCGCCTCGAAAACAAGCTTCTTGGTTTAGTTGGAATGCTTGCTAAATGCAAGACGCGCCGTGTGTCGCATAGCACGTAAAATACGAACGATGGTGCCGACCCCATGCGATGTTGGTGGTCGTTAAAAATCCGTACCCTGTGTTGGAACACACAGGGGTTCGGCAAAATTTCCGGTAAAGTGGAGGAAAGCATTCACCGGCGTCGGTGTTAGGCCTCGTTGCGGAAATAGGCCGACGTTAAATAAACGAATAAAAAAAATAAAAATAAACCACAACATGTTTTGTGAATTCATACTTTTTCTTCAATTTCGCCTCGGTTGGCGCCCCCTTTTTATCGAGGCGCCCTAGGCTGCAGCCTACTTAGCCTATTGGTTAATCCGTCACTGACCTCAACATGGAAAGAAACTGGATCGTACAAAACTAAAAGCGAATATTCCGTGTTGAGGTTGAGTGCTAATCTTTTTCGCGATTTTTCTGCAAGTTCCTCAATACCGGAAAGTGATGAAATCTTAACCTCTCTAGCACCCGCGAAGGGACGCTTCGAACAAAAATTAATTCAACTTTTTATTTTGTTTTTATTAAATTATTGTCAACTCCACACTGTTGGAATCCACCCTTTCATTAAAAAAAAAATCGGTTGTGTCACCCCAAAACTTTCTATTTAGTTGGCAAAATGGAATTTCTCGATAACTGGTCGCTAGGCATTTTTCGAAAACCAGTACCACAGAAAAAAACTACGAGTGCACAGCACGAGTTTGCACAGAACCTCTTTCAAAATTAATTTACCAATACGTCCCTGGTTGTTCTCCGAGAAAATATTGTGGTGCTCAACAGATTTTTTTTTTCAAGCGATCCTCAACATAATTTCAATGAAATAACGTGTTGAAAATGACATCGTCCTATTTGTACAGTGCTTTGGCTTTGATCTAAGCACAAAACAATCTGTGATATTGCACAAAGCATGGACTTCTATAGAGATGCATTATTATGTAGAATACTACAGACCCTACACAAAAGTACAGATTCTCAGATTAGATCTAATCGGCGATTTATATTAATAATAATAACCATAATAGCAAAATCGATATATAATATGATTGTGTGCGCTGCCCTTTCCTCTCCTATCGCAGAATGTTGTGTGAATTTGTGCTCGTGTGTAAAGCATTTACATTTTACAAAAAAGTGAAATTAAGCCCTGCAGGCATTCGGCAAAATCTCATTGAATGTTCTTTTAGTAGGCCATGAACATATTTTGGCAAAACTTTCATTTGGCTGTCCTCGAGGCCTCGAATACTGCATCACACACCTTTAAAGTGAGAGTACTCATCTTACGGCCCAAATTCTCCGTTTTATCGAAAGGCCGGGGCCACACCCGTATAAATGCACCTGATCGTTGCCTTTCCTTTCCAGAAACGATTCTAGAAAATTTGACATTGAGAAAATCAATGTGTATGAGTGTATGTATGTTGCGTGTGTGTGTATGTGTGTGTGTGTGGAACACCTTAGGACTTAAGTAGGAGCGTTGGGTAGGAGTGCCACTTTCTTCACTTTTACTCCAATCTATCGACCATTAATCTTTGAGTCTTGGTTTAGTAATTTTGTTAACGAATTCTGTACGGGTTCAATAGGAAACCGTTTGTCGATGACAGACGGAATTGGAATTGATTTACAAGTGGCCTGGGTCGAAGTCAGCCACCCGGCCAAAAACAACCGCAAAAATTAACAAGCCACTTTACAGTTACCCTTCACAAATTTTGCACAAACGCGAAATTCGACTGTGTATTATAGTGTTGTGTATTTCTTAATAACTGCGTTCTCGCTATTTGAGTTTGCATTTAGCGTTATTTGCTATTGAAGTTAACTTGCTCGTGTTGTTATCCGCTAGGTATGCATACCGTTTAGTCAAGTGCGTTAATTTGAACTTTTCTTTGGGATATTTTGAAAGTAATTGATGATCGATTGGGACAACTTTCTCGCGGTGATGGCAGTTGGATGCGTCCAATTTATGTGTTTTGTCGAAAAAAAAAGAAGGACTCTGTGAGTTTGTCCGATGGAGAAAAACTGGGCGGCATAAGTCTTTATAGAACCGCGGCGAATATAAGAGAAAGGCCCTTTATCTCTAGCTCCTTTACCTGTACAAAATCGGGGTCAATAATGGGAAGAGAAATTATGTTCGATAAGTATCCGACCAATTAAACACTCGAATTTATTACTGACGAACTACCAATGGAGCGACTCAAGAACTGCCTTCAATCAATTTTCAGCACAACTCATACCTATCTGTCTATAAAACAAACTGAGTCTTTGGCTATTTTACCCGCTCAAATAGAAAAAAAAAGGAAAGTATGCTAACAAAAGCATTGCATTGCAGGACATCGTAATACGTCATGGATACAATATTATTTGTTTTTATACCAAACTTTTTCTCGGAAAGTCTCAAAAATAATTTGACCAAAACAAACGTTTTCGAACATCGGACCCTAGTTTTTCAGAATCAAAAAGTAGCAAGATTAATTGAGAAGATCGATTCGTAGGTCATCGCTACCAGGTGCCGGTATGCTTTTATTTTTTTGCCTTGGACATAATATTGTCAGGACTTTTAGCTGCAAGTAAAGTCAAAAATCCTGGCTATACCGGGACGCGGTCCACTGTCATTTCAAAAAAAAAAATTCGATTGCTTTATAAATTGGTTTCAATTCACTTTCAGCTTGATTAGTTTACTACCTGATCGTGATCGCATATAGGGGGAGAGATGAAAATTTCATATTATTGAGTGATTCCGAACCATACTTCGCGATTCAGGAACAGGTTAATTAATAAATAATAATGACGTACTTCACGGCTAGTAGTAAAATAAAATATTATATACCGAGGTTGAGAAATTATTATTATAGCTGATGAGGCGCCATAAACAGTGGCTTATATACAATTTTTTTCTGTTAGAAAATCGAGACCGCGATTGAGGAACAGGTTAATAATGACGTACCCACTTTACGGCCTAAGTTGACTAAAAACCATTTTTTTTTTCGCGGTTTTTGTGTGAATTTATTTACTTATCTCTGTTGAATCCTCCACTTGGATCTCAATTTTATTCAATCTATTAACTAAAAATCACTTTACGAAAGTTGTTATCACAATTCACAAAGAGGAAATTGGCGGCTGTACGAAGACCTAAAATTTCAAATCTGATGCCAATATAGCATTTCTACCAGATTTTGTAGAGCCGAGCCTGGGTTTTTCTTGCTCAACACAAATTGTGCAGATGGAATGAAAAATAAAACGCAGTGCAAAGCCACGGCACAATAAATTAGCGTAATATATTTTATTTGGTAAACGAC
The DNA here is from genome assembly GCA_949128115.1 of Anaspis maculata. Lineage (NCBI taxonomy): Eukaryota > Metazoa > Arthropoda > Insecta > Coleoptera > Scraptiidae > Anaspis > Anaspis maculata. The sequence continues at coordinate 48,801,085 of OX421968.1, forward strand.
TCACGAGCAAATTATTCTCTATAACAAACATAGGCCAGATCTTGATAAGTACAAATTAAATTCAAAATTAAGGACTCATAAATTCCAGGGAGGAGCACGCGATGATATTTTTTGCGCGCGGCCCAGCCAAACATTTTTGCCACCCCACCCGGTGCGGTGTTCGGACTGTTGGAAAATTCATTGCAAAACATCCATTGAGGCATTGTTCAAAAATCTAATTAGAATATCACTCATAAGACAATACTTTCTACTTTGCATAGGTACTATCGCGCTTATCTCGCAACATCGCACTTTTGCAATAAGCGCCTTTTCTTCACTCGACCACGGCGCACACAGATTTTACAGTGTTTTTCATAAGTATGCACGTTTTAATTGTTTTACGACCGCTGTTGTTGATTTGCATTCCAACCAGCCGCATTCAAATTTCTTCTTAGTTCTTAGATGGTTCTTAGGCACTCACTTCCTCTAACGGAATATTTATTTACTCGTTTTGCCAGTAAATTGCGCAACATAAAAGGTGTCCTCTCAATTTAGTGACTCATCAGAGCTTTGTTTCCTTGCTCGAACAGGAACCATTTTTTTTCATTCAATTATTTCACTGTTCATTTGCGTACTGATCTAGCGCAGACTGCAGAAGCACTTCCAAAGAAAGCCATTGTAAAAGTCTAATATTCTAATCCATAGACAAGGACCGGCAAGCTAAAAACTACGAGCAAGTTTTATATTAGGTGTATATGTGTAATAACAAACTGATTTTATGATTTTTAATCCACAGCTGCTCAAACAATTGTAATACAAACAATAGCAATAATTTACATAATAGAAAACTGACAGTAGGTATGTAAATTTCGGTGCGTATAATGTAAAAAACAAATCTAGCGGTAAGTCGATGTTTTCCCAGGTTATGTAGGAATCGTGAGTTTCGAGTTTTTCAAAATTGCGTCGAAGTAAGTAAGGTGCGATGCCGATAGCCATCAAATTGTGTGAGAAATTTGAAAATTTTGCGGGCACTTGATAAAAAAAAAGGTTATGGTGAAGAATGTGGAATCCTCTTTTTTCAATGTAACATCTTGTTGGGGTTTTCAAGTCGACACATGAATGAATTTTGCATCCTGCTCATTATTATTACAGAATTTCTCGAGTACGTAGTATGTAGCTACGTTAATAATAATTTTATATCGACAGAAAAGTCTATAACAGAAATTACCGTTAGATTATAACTGAGATAGATGAAGCATCAACTTATACATAATATATGGATACATAATGGTGATTCCATCATCGCATTGGAATAATTGTAACAAAAAAATGCTGCATCGTCGTTCCATATATTATGCAACGCGAACTTGTTCTAATTATGAATGTATTTAAGCCGGAATGTTTAATTAACTATTTAACTGTACTATACTCGGCCAGCGAAAAATTTTATGGACGAAGTGTATTATATGTATATAAATAAAGGTCAATGGAATTTTGAAAGCAGCTCAGACGGAAGATTCTCATCATCTCATCATTCCTTTGTTGATATGTTATGTTGTAACTAAGATCATTCGAAAGTGATTATCACAATAGTTTTTAATCTCGCATACAATGAAAGTTCTTTCATATAGGTATAATATACCTTCCAAATCATAGGTCAAGAACATTAGATTTCCGCACGCGCTTAAAATGTTGCTTGTTTGGCATCCAAATTCAAAAGGAAACAATTTTGCATTATTATGCATATATACAAGTATTTCGTAAGTGACATTGTCCTCTAGTCCTTACTCTTGACTTCCTGACCAGTGGTGTCATTAATAACCATGTAAAGTAGCCGCGAAGCATGATAATTAACCCTATTGCCTCATTATACGTAGTTTGAGGTTTATGACAAACTGCTTTCAAATAATATAATCGCTCAGAGTGTAATTATTGGAAAAGAGCACTTATATGACAACACGCAGCATTTTAGAGAGAAAAAGTTTGAAAGTTTCAACTCAAAGAATCAATAGTTGAAAAACTTCAATGGTTATAGAGGCTTGTTATGGCGACATTCTACTGACTTTCTACATATTTATTGTAAGTGTACATATTCGTATTCGTACACTACACACATACACACACTTGTATCCTAGATCCATCTGAATTAGCAAAGAATGAGGAGTACCCTGCTTAACTATTTGCACCCTTCAGTTTCTTATATGCAGTAATGCCCAGTAATGGTAGATACCACCGATTTGACACTGGTTCCAATGATTCTACAGAACCTTGAAGAGCAAATGTCAATATAAAAAAATGGTGCAACAGCGTGGGCTTTTAGTAAAGTAAAATCATAATGAAGTTATGGCTTGGTGTTGTTTTAGAACGTGAGATAATGATTTGGTGCTAGATGTGATGTAGTGCTCTTACATGTAACAAGTGCCATCAAAAGTGGTTTCTAGAGAGCACAAAGCGATCTTCTTCCGCTTTCCGTCCTGCACCAAGGGCAACAGACCGTAACTCCGTCAAATTCGAGGGAAGTTGGGCTCGATTCCGTGTTTGGCACTGGGTTTTTAATATTCACTCACTCAACAGGGGTTAGTTAACATTGTGATTAGCCGTACTCGACGCGAGACTTTCGCTCTTCGTGTATAGAGAGGTACTGACAGGTAAAAAGTGCGGAATAGCATAGCGGTATTCAGCCTCTACTCTCTTAGATAGAGGGGATTGGATTAAAGGTAGTACCATACCTATTATACCTGGAATGCGGATTGAGGTACCTGTTTCGTTTGCAGAGGTGTTAGCCGATGCGGCGCCACAACCCCTTCTAGGCACACCTGCACTTCCTCCGGACTCCGAAAACCCTCATTGCTTCTGAACCTGAATCGAGGGCCGCATGTGAGGATTGTTCCTATCCAACATACATTTTTTTCAATCTCATCTATCCGTCATCCCATGTCTCATTTTCACGAAGCACGTGGGGTAACGCTTATTTCATTCGTATAGTGAAACCGCGTGAACTACAGGACCAACGACCGGATGGTGCCGTGTGAGACAGTTAGTTATTGGACGAAAAGCTGATAGCACATTAGATAATTTTTTTTATGTTCTATACAATACGTCCAAAGAACAATGTAATTGCGAAAAAATTACAGGCTGACGGCGGTTTAGGCAGTGATGGGACAAAGCAGTAAAACGTAAACAAACAAGTTGTGCTTTTGATTGAGACTACCCGTAGAAGGTGAAGAAACAAAGCCATTAACGCAAGAAATATTGTTGCAAGTAGTGTCATTCCGGAAATGAAAGCACAAAAGATGCTGTGCATCAGCATTGAATGATGTGTAAAATACGAAAGAAAGACGAATTAAGTAAATAATTATCGGAAAGAGCTCTGTCCAACACAAATTCTGTTTCCATATCTATGGAAACATTTTGATGAGTAGCTTGATTGCTTGTTTGAAACTGTCGGAAACAGATCAAGGGAAGTCGGTGAAGGAAATACAGACGCTTCGCCAGATGTCAGCTTTACATCGCAGAACTAGAACACTAGTCCAAAGGTTAGTGATGACCAAAAATCAAGTGAACCTTGCATTTGGTACTTAATGACAAAAGCACGAAAATTGATGAGATACCACAAACGACTGTGTTCTTTCGATTGAGAAGGAGCGCAATGCCGATTTTTTCTTCGGGGGTCGCCAGGAGGCTCTTGAAATTTGAACTGGAGCCCCTACGGAACCCCTTTTCAATATTGCCATACCTAATGAAAAGAAGACCATGTCGCTATCGTTCTTCACTGTTGAAAAAAAAGTCTTCGGCTAGTGCAAAAAATTTGTTTTAATTTTTTTTTTTCATCTACACATTTCCGCATCAGCTTATTCCATTTATGAAGTCGAAAATGCGAGAGACCTATTTTCGGGAGAATGCCAAGCAAAGAAGTAATCAATTTCCACTGCCCAGTTTAGCAGAGGGCAAGACGGAGTAAAGCTCACTCGCTTTTAAGTTGTCAAAAACTTGAAGTTATTCCAATAGGTGAATGTTTTTTTTTTTATGTTAAATATGATTTTTATTCAAATGGTAATTGCTAGTGACTTCACATGCATAAATGCCGAAACCAGGGATAGATGTCGAAACTTTCAATAGAAACAATGTTCGTACCATCAGTCAAGCCAAAGGAATACGAACCACTGAGTGTGTACTGGATTTCCATTATACAGTGTGAACCATGAAATGAGAAAATACAATTCATCTAATAAAACTCCTCCGAAAATAATTTTTTTGTAGAAAACCGTGTGACAATGATTGTGTTCTACATCGGTTGACAGATTAACAGAATGGTTTATATACATTCAGTGGTTGGTATTTCTTTCTTCTGATTCTGCCACAAACAAAACACTTGAATATTTCAATGCAACAAAACTAGAAGGGTTCGAAGGACCATATCTTGACCTTTCGTAACTTCAAAAATAAATAACAAAGAATAGATTCAGTATCTCGTCTCGTACTTTTCTGGTGTTCCATTTCGTAATCATCTTGTATAGCCCGGGCATTTTAGCTTTTGACCCCGGCAAAAATAGTGTCAAGTCTACCAGCTACATCAAATCATCCCAGAGTATTGCTAATACCAACTCTCTTACCACCTACAAACTAAACCCAAATCTCAGCAGAGTAACGCGCGTGCTAGGGTTGATCTTATGCGGTCAGTTGACCTGGCTGATTCTGGTTTGGACTTGGTTGGGGTAAAGCATATATCGGGTGGCGGGCTCATGTGAGTTGTTCCTCCGGTGAGGGTGCAGATAAACTAAAGCAGTTGGTTGGCTCCTCTTTGTCTGGGGATTATGACGTTAGAGATGCTGTGAAGTTACACCCAAGATTACGATTTGCAGGTATGACAGCGTTACGATGCCGATAAGCTTGCTTCTCTCGTCAGGGAAACGATCGTAAAAAGTCGTGCCCGTGGGTGAAGGCCGCCATATTGCTAAAATTTCAGCGACGAAGAGGGAAGACGCATATCTATTATGCTAGACAAAGACAAGTAAGATCGACACTTTACGCAAAACCCAAGATTTTCGTATTTGAACGGAGCTTGCGGGCTGTGCATAGGCACGGCTGTGGGTAGAATACGCAAGAGGCTGGTCAATTTTTACGAAATACGAAAGTGGCGTGCTCGCAAAATTCGGATACGAAAACGAACTTCGTAACCGTTTGAACGCATGCTCTGCACGGGGCAGAAGACGCAAGGGATTGAGCGATATTCACTATTTATGAAACATGAAAGTGGCGTGCTAGCAAAATCCGTATACGATCACGAATTTCGTAACCGATTGACGGCATGCTTCCACCACAGGGCGCAAAATTCGGACACCTTTGGAGACTGCCAGTTCAAGGTTGTGTGAGTGAGTCCACGAAAGGGCAATAACAGGGTATTCCAGGCGACTTTACAGGTTGATGCGTCAACCTACCTAAGAGGAATGGAGCAGTCACAGCTGTTTATTGGTTTTGACGTTTGCAGGGTGGAATCAATGTCATACATTGCTACAATTGTTGCGGCTACCATTACGTGTCTGGAGGGTGCAAGAATAAGCTGGTTTGTCCTAGATGTGCCGGTGAGCATCTTGTTAAGGATTGTGAGTCCATTTCATTTGAGTGCATCAACTGTCATAACGTCAAAAAGGTCATACCTGACATTGATGTGGACCATGCCGCTTGGGACCCTGACTGTGCCGAATATAAAAAGAAGTTATCCTTATTGCAGAGAGACCTGCTTGGGAAATAGCAGTCACCGCTTAATCCATCGGGTGGCTTCAGACCAATATCGCAGCGCATATATTTTTTGCGTTAATCTTATCAAAATGTTGGGGGGTTGAGAACTAAGGTAACTAATTCCCATAATTCTATTTCAGCGTGTGAATGTGATATTGTTGCACTATATGGAACCTGGGCTGGCTGATGACAAATGCAGTGCTGAACTATTCTCCGACAATTTTACTGTGCACCGTAGTGACCGCCATTTTCGGGCTCTTAGGGTTTTGAGGGGTGAGGGTGTTTTTTTAGCTATTAGAAATGATGTCACTTACGCTAGGATCGATCTAACTTCGATTACTGACTCAATTCCTCAGATTGATATTGTTGGTAACAGACCATTTTTCGACAAGAATGAAAAATTGCTCTTATTTGTTGTTTATATCCCACCACGTATAAGCAGTGTGGACGGCCCCGTAGCACAGGCGCCTTTGCACTAGCATTGGCTAGTGTCTTTAACCTTATTCGCCGTCACTCTTCCTTACCCTCATTTTGGAAGACGTCTCATGTAACACCTGTTCTTAAGAAATGCGACAAATGTGATCTACAGAACTATAGACCACTATCTCTGCTATGCAAATTCGCTAAAGTGTGTGGATCAATAATGTATGCCCAAATTTACTCCTCCGTCAAGTGTCATATTTCGCCTTGTCAACATGGCTTCATGCAGAAGAAATCTACTATTTTTAACTTGTCTTGCTTCAAACAATATGTTGTAGAAGTTATCGATGACAGGGGTCAGGTTGATGTCGTTTATACCGATTTTCATAAAGCTTTCTATCAGATTGATCACTATGTTCTCCTTGATAAATTTGACAAATTGGGTTTCTTACCGGCACTGCTGTCATAGTTTCAGTCCTACTTGCTCGATAGAGAGCATACGTTAAATACCGCAATTATACCTCAAAAGTTTTCAGACCTTCTTCCGGTGTTTCTCAGGGCTCAAATCTTGGACCCCTTTTCTTCCTGCTTTTCATTAATGACATTGTCAATAACATCTCTTGCGAGGAGCTTCTTTTTGCCGATGATTTGAAGCTGTTTCTCAGGATCAACTCGGTGGATGACTGCTTATTGTTGCAGCACAATGTTGAGGCTGTTGAGCGATGGTGCACATCTAAACGCCTATTTCTCAATATTCAGAAAGGTACTGTCATGTCCCTCTCTAAAATCCAATCTACAATTTCCTATCCCTACAGCATCAGTGGTACTGTTTTGCAACACTCAGAATCAGTTGTGGATCTTGGCGTCACGTTTACTCCAAAGCTTGATTTTGCAGATCATAGAGCGAAAGTTATAGGTCAGTCATATAAGATGTATGGTATATTGTATCAGAACTGCCGAGAATTTACTAATACTAACACTCTATTAGTTCTTTATTATGCTTTAATCAGGTCCCGACTGGAGTATGCCTCTATTATTTAGTATCCCTACTGCGGTGTTCACATTCATGGTGTGAAGTTGGTACAGCGTCGCTTTCTCAAGCACTTGAGTTTCCTCATGGATGGTGTATATCCTGTTCGTGGCATCGAGTACTCTCCATTATCATCCAGGTTTAACCTTCACTTCTTGGAAACTATTTAGACGTACCATGCTGGCCGTTAAATTTCTGCACACTTTATTAAATAATAATTTGGATTGTCCCTATCTTCTGTCCAAAATTAATTTCTTCATACCACCTATCAACTCCAGACAGAGCACCACGTTCTATAATCCTAATTCCAGAACCAATGTCTTTTTTAATTCCCCTATTTCAATTATGTGCCATGCGTTCAACAAAAGCTCTAATGTTTGTGATATTAATTTCAGCACCATGAAGTCCATTATGGCTTGCGTCCTTGGCAATGATTGACTCCACGAAGTTATCTTGTTTATGTAATTGATATTTTTTCCACCTTTTTTGTGTATTCTCATGATTGTGTATAATATTTCGTTTTGTATAATTTCTCATTCTTTTTTATTATTTGTATCAGCAGCAGGCGGAGCTCCAGCTGCAGCAGGAGGAGACCATAATTGAAATTGAAATCATCTACAACTCAGAAATATTTTGACATTTTACAATTTTATCAACTTTTTGTACGTATTTTCGGTAAGTTATCTTCAATGTTTATTGACTATTGCTTTAGATTAATTATATGTATAATAAATTTTAGCCTGAAGTTAGCCGGCGAAACGTTGCAGAAAATATTATTGTACTATTTTTATTATCCTGCTCCAAAAAACCCAAAAGAACTTTTTTTATAATTAAGAATTGAGCAACATTGAAGCTACATTCACATAAGGGGTTGTGCAGTGCTGTTGTCGTGCAGTGCTGTTGCATAAAGTTTGAACCATGTAAATAGACAGTCATTCAGATACAAAAATGGTGTGTACCACGCGTGCTAAGCCGTTGCCAGTTGGTGCCAATGTTTGCAAACTTCAGACTTTTGGCACGGTACTGGCACGCACCCAAATAGCACGCCAATGGGCGTGTGTGTCTGTGATATTTGACAGTCAACATCAGTGACATCACACGTCATAATTAAGTCAAAATGAATGAAACTGACGAAAAGTTGGGCGAGAGTTCTTTTCGCCTTTTTTGCTCTTCAGTTTTATTCGAGGTTTTATTGAATAAAAGTAGTGCTGCCGCTATTGTTATCAGCCTAGCTAACTGTAGCGGGCTCCTATTTCTACATATTCCTTTTATTTATATTTTTAGGTAGATTCAAACAGAGAGTCACGCGCTGTGGAAAAATTTTGCTGTGTTGACAGTAGACACTAGACAGCTGACATTGATGTCACAGTCACCAACTCACCAATTACACCAATACACAGTGGGCCAAGTGCCGTAAAAAGTGGCCAAAAGTCGAGCAAGGTCATTTTGATATTTCGGTCAAAATTTTTGCTATTATTTAGAAAAATAGTTGATTCATAAGTTACCAAAGTCTTGAGATTCCAAGGCAATTCATAACTTGTGTGTGATGCGTCAAACACAGGACTTTAAAATAGCTCTACTGATAACACTTTCATAGCATTTTGTGACTGAAGTGCTATTGCCGACTGTGGTTTTCAGAGGCCAGATATCATTTTATAAATTTCACCATAGCTCGACACTTAAAGTTTTTGGAAGTAAATCATCCTTCACACAGGATATATGTTCACTTGTTCCAGAATTATGAATTTTTTCAAATGGCGATGTTTGGTTAATTTGTTTTCCAAGAGTTCCATTTTTGCAGTGGCTTACAAAAAATGTTCCACCTTGCTCCAGCCTACAACTTCTTTCACAAAAAGCTACACCTTTTTCGTCCATAAGTATGCGTCCACGTGCGTCCCCGTGATTATTAATTTTTTTTTCAAATATATGTATAAAAAGACAAAAATTTAAAATTTCTGGAGAACGCTGATTTTCACTGGACTGCTGCGAAATCGTGTTAAGATTGTCAACAAGACATTATTTCAATGACCACAACACATTATGGCAGGGTTGTTTCTAGGGGTGTTTTACATAAAAAGTGAAAAGTTCTGGTTTTTCGTTACGAACATGTTTTCTATTTTGAATTCTATTACCACTAAGAACTATGAATTTCAATTTTTTTTTCGTTATTTTTTTCAACCCTTAAATCTCACCCCCAAGGGTCAATGAATTTTATTCAATATTTTTCCTTTGATCGCCTTGATATTCTGAGAAAATTTGCTGAACTGGAAATTTTTATGTTATTCTTTTTTTTTTCAACCCCAATTTCACCCCCGAGCACAATTGAAATTTTTTCAATATTTTTTTATAATGACCTCAATATTCTAAGACGATCTGGTGAGTTTCAGACTTTTGGCCGCCGAAAACTGATTTTGTCCCACTGCAATACTACGAAACAAAAATAACTAGAAATCTTTGTGAGTTCTAAACTTCCAAAAGTCTATCTGAATGAATTCCTGTTCAGTGCTACAAGGCAACGGCACTACAACGGCACGGCAACCCTCCAGCACTGCACAGCCCCCTTATGTGAACGTAGCTTGATCGATTCGTTGAACGATGTTATCGAACATCATACAACGTTGAGTATTATCGTCATTTTTCAAATACTCAAAATGGGGCCTTAAAGTAATGGGGGATGAAATATTTCATAACAACTTTATAACAAGTTATATAAACTTGTTGGATATTATGACAAATATATGTCACGTAGCATCCTACTACAAAAACTTTTCAAAAACATGGTCTATACATCTGCTAGAACAGGTACTTTATTACAAAAAACTATTCCTAGTCGAAGTAGATCAAACTCCCCTGGAGCCAGAAGGGTGTACCGTTGGTTTCTAAGAGCTGGCGCAGTTATATTTTTTGATCAGGTTCACGAGAGCTATCACATACTAACATTTGAAGCAAATCCATCGTGGACCTTTTTTTATAAGGATCGAGCGGGGTCCTTTCAAGCAAGGGGATGAACCTCGCTGGATCATCCTGTACAACATAGGATTTCATCTTATATTCCAAGCTGTAGTTACGTACGACCGTAAGACGACATTTAATTACGCTACAATGAGTAATTATGATAAATTATAATGGTGGAATTAATTAGAATATCGTTTTTCTCACGTGCATAATCTCGGCTAAATTGTTTGAGATTATTGAACTTGTTAGAACTAATCACAGGATCAGATTAGATGTAAAAAGTAAAAACCGGTGAGCTGATGATTGTTTGCATGGATTTTATTAGCATACCTCCACGTCAGGGAACTTTCTCTTTAAAATGGAAAAGTGTTCGCCTTGAGCGGTTTTAGGCTTCACTATATTGCCATCCACAATTAACGCTAATTAACTAGGTTTTAATCCTATTCAAGTGTTGGCCATTAAATTTGACCATAATCGTAAGTATACAATTCACAAACATATAGTAGGGAAGTCGAGTTTGACTTTGACACCCCATTCTGCTGGAAAGGAGGAACACTTAGCTTGATGTCATGAAAATCGAAAAAAATTGTACCCAGTGTGGATTCTCAATATCTACAGGCTTCAGGCCTAAAAAACATTTTATATAAATAACGTGTAAATAAGGTAGTCTTCTACAGTTATTTTTTCAACTTCTTTACTGCAGTTTCAGCTTTATTAATGTGATAAAATAGTTATTTATGTACCATGGGCATGAAGTGCCACTTTTTTCCCCGCTGTGCGAGATTGCGACCGAGGCCGTAGGCCGAGGGAAGCAAGCACAAGGGGAAAAAACGCACTTTAGCCCAATGTGCATACAATGTTTTTTGCACTGGCTAGTGCAAGACTGGAAATTTCGAGTTATTCAGTCGTTGAAAAATTGTCATGGCAGCGCTGATTACTTGGTTGTACGTCGCACGATCTACCATGCGATCAACAAAATTCGGAATTGGGGTAGGCTGTGCCGCAAGAAAGCAGCTTGACATCCTGAAATTTAACCCGGTCATAGCCTACCAGATCGCATGGACGAGTGGCAGGTTATTACTTATCACCTATCTTGAACACGTAGCTGCCGGGGCCCCATCGCTTACTAGCATAAAACAGGTATTTATAGGTTTTGGTATGTAAACGTGCTAATTTTGTTGTTTTTGTAGTCTTTCGTGTTCCCTACAAATTGAAGTCCATTTTGCATCGCATTAAGTAGTTACGTCAAAATTGAAGGTGACGTCTCCTCTGACGGATCAAGAGCGCTCGTTGCCATGACGACTTTTTTGCCCAAGGGCTAAAAAGAGTCACTTTAGGCCATGTTTTGAGGTCGTAAAATAACGCATTCAATATAGGTAGTGCAAAAAAGCCATTTTCAAAAGTATAGGTAAAATTTTTGACACATAGGATTGAAACGTTATGTGCAATTGAAATTAACAGGTGGAAACAATAGTCATAATTAAAATAACGTATTTGATTGATCTACTAAGTTGTGTTGCATTTGTAGAATTCAAGGCAGAAGAGGGTCATAGAATTAGTCTTGAATTCTACAAATGCAACACAACTCAGTAGATCAATCAAATACGTTATTATAATTATTACTATTGTTTACACCTGTTCAAATTTCACCAGACATGTTGGTGCAGTAAACCATGATTTCCCACTTGATTGTTCACAACCCTTGCATAGGCTTCACAGTGCAAATGTCTTTGACCAAAAAATCTTTTGTTTTTTTGTAGACCTCTGTTTTTCTATACTATTGATATTGTTATCGCGCACACATTTCCACCAGTTAAATTAATTATTTGTTTACTCTTATTCATTTACGTTTTTTTTTTTAGCCGGAGCCGGCTACTTGCATGGTGACCGGCACTGCCGGCCATCCGTATTGTAGCCGGCATCAAGTGGGTGACATTGTATAATACACACTGCCGGCTGTCGTGTCTTGTCGGTCTTAGAAATATTCCAATATTCATGGGAGGTACACAATCACCAACCTATATCCCGTTCACTTTTTATTATCAGTAGAATGCCTTTTTGGAACAAAAATAAACTGACAAGCTGGAATGCTTGGGAGCAAGGCTGGAAGGATATGGCTGATGGCCACTAATAGTTTCGCTCTAAAACTCCGCAAGTGTCATCATCTGTAGCCGTAGCCCCCCAGCTTGTCACTTCATTTTTTATTCAAAACGTCGCATTTTACTGGAAATGAAAAGTGAACGGGATATATCTGGATAAGGGTCTACTTATATCCCGTTCACGATGCATAATGTCACTTTTTGAACTGATCGTGCGCTCTTGCATGGAGGCATGCGATGACCACAACTTATTATTATGAAAGTTCAGAGGAAGATGTGTTAGAGAGAATTAGACCCAATCAAAATGGTCAAGTATTTTCCTCGCCACTGAGCGATCTGGTGAACTCCACCTGCTTATATCACTAAACTTGAAGCTTTCAGTTTCAATTTTCGCTAGGAACTTTTCAAAACTCATGACATAAGTCAAGTACTTTGGAAGGAAGATCCTCACGAAATCAAGTTATTAGTTTCGACAAACCCTGTACTATACACTATACACTATTGCTATTGATCTATACACTACCAATTTGGGGCTTGGACCGCTGTAAGTAAGGATCATCATAGCAAAGGTTTGTATACCTACCTTCCAACAAGGTCCATTAAGCAAACAAACCCCTGTATTTGGTAGCTTAACGCCGTCCTGCTTTGCGCCTCCAATTTGGTATTGAGCCGTGAGAAATCAGCAATTGTCTAAAAAAGTCATGAAAATTTGTGATTTCTCTCAGGAGATACAACAATGTCAAATTGATTATACTTGTTCCACTTGATTTCGCCATTTAAAATACAAAATAGACGCAGGATGTACTAAACCTAAGGTTGTAGAATTCGGGTCTCAGGAGATGACTTGGTGTCGAGAACAAGCCTGTAATAATAATAATTTGCAACTATCGATATACAACACGATCGACATAACTGGAGCAACAAAGTGCTCAAACTGGGGCTTTCTCATGAAATTGAGAGGTATTGAATTCAATAATAGATTGACAATGTCGGAAAGCATTGGAATACACCACCATAAGATCTTTGTTTGGACACAGATTTGTTTTTCTAGGTTAGATAGTATAACATGCTACCTTTTCAAAATTCTCGAGTTGAAACTGATAGACTTACTGCAATAAAATTGAAGTAAGTCCCACATAACTACTATACATTAACATGCATCAGCCAATATAATTGTAGCAGATGAAAGTCCGTCCAGAAGTCAGGAAGGAGCTTTCTGGTCTGGTGCGGAACTCTGTCGCTTGCGATACAAAAATCAGGCAGGAAGCACTGTCATTCACTTGGTGTCGGCTATAATACGGAGGCCGGCAGTGCCGGTCACCATACAAATAGCCGGCTCCGGCTACAATACCTAGTCCGTAGCCGGGGCCGGCTACGGAGGCACTTCCTTTTTTTTAACGGTGGGCGGGTATCTGAATCCGTGCATACTGGCTGGCCTCGATACTGGCAGTACCTCCTTTGTACCTGAATTTTGACTTACCTGGTATGGCTTCTGGATAAGTTCCAACACAGAAATATTACTGGGGAATTTCGACAAAATATCTCTCGCCGTTCCAGAAATATCGCTTATTAAAGTTTCATACAAAACACACAAAACACAACACCCTCTGTATCTTCGTAACCAATGGAGAAAACAAAATTTCTTCTATGGATTCTGACTCGCCTCGAAGTCTTCTATCTCCCATTAGCCTATGTAAGGTCACTCATGAATCACCCTGTATACCGTCCGTTTTTTTTTCTAGGCCCCAGCTTATAGTGCCTTTATTATAGGTTTTACACCCAACATATTATATATTTTTGAAATCAGACGAACAAACTCTTTCGATTGATGGTATGTCAAATTATTTTTGACAGATGTCATTATTTGACAATTGACGGAATAGTACTTGTGACACACCATTTCAAAGCCCATAAAATTCCTAGGAGAACTGTGTTTTCATTTCTAGAATAGGATGTCTTTTACAGCTTCTGGAGGTCTTTGAATAGGAAAAATTGTTAAAATTCAGAAATACCCACTCAATAATTAAAAGATATTTTTAATATCAACTGATGATGATATTCTGATTTCAAATCGTCCAAATTAGCGGGAGACTCTATAAACACCTTATCTTCCAGATAGGCTCATAAAAAAATCGAGGGGGTCATACCTGGCCACCTCGGATACTATCGCGTTAGGCTGGCAGTTCCAATTCACCGGTCGTTGAATCTCTTATTCAAGGATCAAGGAGACGGTCATTTCGAGTAACTTCTTCAGGACATTTTCTGTTTCATTGTGATTATTCATTGATAATTATCATTAGTTATTATTAAAAAATCCCTGTTTCGCCTATACTTACGTACTTATTGAGTATTTCTGAATTTCAACAATTTTTCCTATTTGAAGACCTCTAGAAGCTGTAAAAGACATCCTATTCCAAAAAGAAAGACAACAGTTTTCCTCAGAATTCAAAGGGCTTCAAAATGATGTATCACAAGTACTATTCTGTCAATTGTCAAAAAATGACATCTGTCAAAAATAATTTGACATACCATCAATCGAAAGATTTTGTTCTTCTGATTCCAAAAATATATAATACGTTGGGTGTGGAACCCATAATAAAGGCGCTACGCGCTGGGGCCTAGAAAAAAAAAACGGACGCTATACAGGTGTCCCGAAAATACACCGACAACGTTCTAGGGCAGCTTCCTCTCATCAAAACAAGAAAAAAAGTTCCCATAAACATGGGTCAAGAAACGCTTCCTAGGGGAGCTACAAGCCCCTAAAGGTGGGACCCTGAAGATGGTTTTTATTTAATATCTCCGAAACCGTTCAAGAGAAATCAATCAAACTTGACACATCCACTAATCTTCTTGTGCCAAACAAAGTGAGGCAAAATTTATTTCAAAATAATTTACCAGGGGTAGATCAGGCTGAGGTGTGGGGGTAAAAATAACTCCAACTTTTTTTAATGTGAATTTTTTCCAAATTTCATAGGAAATCATGAAATGCTGAAGTTTTCTTTCCAAATTTATAAGAAATTATTAAATGCTGGAGTTTTCTATCAAAAAAAGGTATTCTTGTTCAACCTCGGTAGACGCACCGTTTACGAGATATTTGAGTCAGAATGTATGAAAACCTGGTCAGAGATGTTGTGACTGTCTCCATTACCCCTGCGTTACCCCAGTCAGAAATCAGCGTTTCTGAAATGTTTCAATACATTCAAACTCAAATATCTCGTAAACAGTGCATTCTATCGAGGTCATACAAGAGTATCATATTTTGGTAGAAAACCAGTGGCGGCCCGTGAGTTTTTTGCAAGGAGGGCTCAAGTTAATAACAAATTCGCGAGCTGAGAACTATAATGTTCTATCTGCACTTCTTGTAGAAAATGTTTTTCGTACTTCGAACCAGCAAAACATGGACAAAATGTTTCCTGAGATAAACAATTATTAGATCAGAAACTAGAGAAAGAGGCTTTTATTTCTCTCCCGTTTCTGATCTAATTGTTCAAATCATGAAACATTTCGTCCATGTTTTGTTGGTTTGAAGTTCGAAAAACATTTTCTACAAAGAGTGCAGATAGAACAGTTCTCAGTTCGCGAAATGACGAAACTCGAAACAAAAACTTTTTTGTCGTATCCGCATCACAACCATATGGAGTTTTAGCATTTACTGTTTTGTCAAAATTACGTGTGAGTTGATACACCACGAATTTATTCTTGCGGGTTCGATTTGCTTTATATTCAGTAAATCAATGCTGTAATCGGACGTCCGTTGTTTTTTTGCATTTATTTCTTCTTGTAGGCTTGATGACCTAAATGTACCTTCTTTAGGTCAGCTATCTTCATGTTTGCAAACTGTTGACTAATCGAAGAGTACATAAATCATTATATCGATTATTTCAATCGGCTGGGGGCTCGAGAAACGGAGCCCATATCTGCAGTATAGAGCGGGAGTGGCGTCTCGCGTTGCCATGGTTACGGCACATGTTTTGCGCGGGTGCACCCCGGCATCACCGCATCGGCGGTGGGCGCCGAATGCGGAGCCCAAGACCAACTTTTTCGACCGTGCGATCGCTTAGAATTTTTTTGTTAAAATATTAATTGACTAATGACTGAACGTTTTTGCTCTAAACCAAATATTTGGAATAAGTATAAATAATAAAATGCATTCCATGTCTTCCTACCGATAAAAATCTCTTGCCGCCTTTAGCGTTGGGGGGGCGCCGCCCTTGAGCCCTCCCTCACCAGCCGCCACTGTAGAAAACTCCAATATTCCATAATTTTCTATGAAATTTGAAAAAAATCACATTCAGAAAAGTTAGGGTTATCCCCCCCAACCTCAGCCTTACCTACCCCTGGTAAGTTATTTTGAAATAAATCTTGCCTCATTTTGTTAGGCATAAGAAGATTAGTGGATGTGTCCAGTTTGATTGATTTCCCTTGAACGGTTTCGGAGATATTCAATAAAAAACCATTTTCAGGGTCTCACCTTTAGGGGCCTGTAGCTCCCTTATGAAGCCTTTCCGGCAGGCCCGTAGCTATGGGGAGGCTTAGCCCCCCTAGAATAATCGTTTGCCCCCCCTAGAGCTCTAGATGAAATAATACTTTTATTTTTAATTTAATTCTGAGAAAAAATTACTTGAATAAAAAATTACACAATCCACAAAAGTTACAAAAAAAATGTATCAAAATCAACTGTGTACCAGACCCACGTCCTACCATCTACCGTCAACGTATGTACCTATCATGATGATGAATTACGAAATCTGAATATACGCACCCAAATGGTTTAGGGATCACCCCGACATTTGTTTCAGTTAAAATGACAATTTCTCGAGAAAACATCAGCCGATTCCGAAAATTTTTGTAGTGCTCGATAGAGTAATCCTCCAACTACAAGCTACCACCTTCACTCACTCGATTGTTAACCCTATGTACGATATACAGGTTACAATGAAAGGAGCCCAAAAATCCCTGACGTCAGCAATGCCCCGTTTTGAGAAAACACGTCGCAGAATTTTCGAGGACGTAACATTTTTGGAAAGCGTACCTAATAATGTATCATGAAACAATTTGATCCCATCGGCCCTCAGAAGTGGTGAGGGACCTGCAGTCCTGCACCTCTTTTGAGACTATGACAAATCAACCATGCTCCGACATTGCATTACATGAATAGCCCAGGGTGGTTCAAAATGCATCAGTGGCAAGTATCCGATGCATTACAATTGCCATAGCAACCAATTTGTCTTACCGTGGATGCTCTTTTACAGCTTACTTTTCAGTTCATAATCACAAAAAAAAGTCAACAGTCGGGTAATCTAAGGTGGTAACTTGTAGTGAAAGGATTACTCTATCGGGCACCTTGAAAATTTTCAAATTCTAGCAATGTTTTCTTGAGGAATTGCCATTTTAACTGAGACAAAATTTTGGGGTGATGCCTAGACCATTTGGATGATTGGATGTGTATATTATACGGTCATCAGCGCTGGCTTAATTGGTCTTCTTGGCATTTGAGCGAAATAGAACAAAAAAAATCTATCTCAACTTTTTCTGGGAAAGTTCAGTGGCTGTAAAAATGGGCTATTGCAATCCGGATTGATTTTTTTCAGATGTTTTCATTACAAAGTTCAAGTTTTTTATTTTCGCAAGTGAAAAAATACTGTTTTTTGGCCACGCTCCTTTTTACCAAAAATTTTCGCCTGCGACTCAATGTTTGCTAGGCCACCCATGATAATATATATGTATGCCCCCCTGAAAATTGCTCTTGCCCCCTCTATAAAAGTATCCTAGCTACGGGCGTGTTTCCGGACATTCCCGGAACTATGTTAATGGGAACTTTTTTCTTGTTTTGATGAGAAGAAGCGCCCTAGAACCGTTGGTAATTCCTTCTCTCCTTCTGAATTCCTCGATGAACAGAGAAATACTCATACTTAGGGGACAATTTGTCACTCTTACGCCGGACCATTTCTGCTGATATGAGTGTGCAGGGAAGTAAAATATAAACAAATCTGTTTCGTAACCGGGTTGTTAAACACACCAGTTATATAATTCTCATTAACTTCGCGCATGACTGTACATAACTTCCCGCAATATTCAAATAAACACCACTTTATAAACAGTTACTCAATTAAACGTGCAAGGTTTCCCTCTCACCCTTCTTCGGGTTGTAAGGGTTATGTATGCGTGCGCTCGAGAGAAAACTTCGATGAGCACGAGCGGAATTGGAAAAACACCACCGAGAACGCACAAACTCGCCTACACTTTACAACAAATAAGGCTTCACAGATATGGCGAGGTCTTGAAATTTGATTGCAAATCATGAACCAGAAGGAGTTTTTTATATTTTTTTGAATTGAAATTATATTGAAAAAAAAAACGAAGGTTGAAAGTACCATTTGGTGTTTGTTCACTACGTTTTCATGTTGCCAGTTTATCCTTAAGTGATGAAGGGAAGCGTAAACGTAGACCAGTAGACGGTGAGCGTAATAGTGGAGAGGCTCCCAAGTCGCGTCCTCGTGCGCTGGATATTGATTTACCTCAAACTGAGTACACCCTCTTGCAAAACGCCCTACATCTACAGTTCCCCCTACTTTTGAACCTGCTGTTACTTTGTAACAGTTTTAGGTTATAATGTTAAAAGTTACACGAGTCTGCCGAATTTTCTATCATCGCAATTTTCGCCGCTTGGTCAGGATGGATATATATGTATAATGCGGTTATTTTTATGTGCGTTATGTATTTATGTATAATTTATTCGGCCGTGTAACGGCGCAACTTGTTGATTTGACAGCGTGCTATTTTTACAGCTTAGCCCTACTATACAGTTTTCGCATGCATGCGTAACGAGAAAAACTCCCCGAGGAAATTACCGCGTGCAATTTTCCAATCTCTCGCTTTGCAAATATTCACGCGCGGTTACTTTTTTCAACTTCGCATGATTGCAACAAACCGTTCGTACCAATGAAAGTTTGAACGGAGCTAGCCATGGAAAATCACTTTTCCATTCGGTGAAATAATTAATTACTTATGACTCCGTTTGTGTTTTCAAATATATGCGCACACAGCTTTGCAGATTGCGGCTTTCTGTCGGTCACGCAAAACTTTAATTATCAAGAACTTCGAGACGTCCCCCGAGGTGCAACATTCCCAATCTTTGGCCGTGGAACACACGGGACCGCCCTTCCTTTACCCCCATATTAGGCGAAACGACGAATTCGAGCGATGCGTACCTAGTAGGTATATGTATGAGAATTAATTATAAATCACAGCTTTGCCACCCCCATTCAGGGCGTAAGAAAGTGACGTAGACCTTGGAAAACATTACTCGCCATCGCTCACCCGCAGAAGTCGTTTTACCTGCAGCTAGCCTGTCGGATTTTTTGCAAAATAATGTAGATACAGGGTGTTCACGTATAAATTATACCCCCCCCCTCCCTTGAAGACTTCCCCTTGAACATGATTTGAAAAAATGAAAGAAACATCGAAAAATATTCTCGTGTTGGACGTATTTTCATATGGGAATCGATTCCGCTTTTCATTCTGATTATAAAATATATTTCACATTTGATAAGTTAGTAACCAAAACACATGTGAAAAAAAAAAGAAAAAATCAATTATTAGTACAAATGTGGCAAGACAGTCGGTTTTATAATTCGTAGTGAGGTATAAGGGTGAATGAATTATTTTATACATTTTGATTTTTATACTTATTCTAATAGGTGGTGTGTAACTCGAACTCCGGCAGTGTTCGACGAATCCACCTTTCCCATGATAGAAATCACTTGCGCGCATACCTGTGAGCGCATACTTCCGCTAGTACAAACTACTACTATAGACCGCTAGTTCTGAGTTCACAGGTATGCGTGAAACTCTCAGGGGGAAGGTGGATTGACATCCTGGCTATCAACAGGAAGAAAAACGTGGGTTGGATAATAATAGGCCCCACCGTCAGATTTGAGATTAATGAAGATCAGCAAATGACGTTAACATAGAGAAACAGGGGATTTATAAACCAACAATAACGCTTTTCAAAGAATCGTATAGCTTGAAGGATGTCAAAGTTGTTAGTATATTGGTCGGCGCCCGAGGAACCATTACTTTTTTCAAAGAGTCTCGTCAGTCATTCGGTTTGCCATCGAAATTATTGAAGGCTCTATTCGCATTTTGCGCAACCATTTCTATAATACTAGCTACTAGAGCATTGCACCGTATGTGGCTGAACCATTATGCCATATACTCAATATTGTTCTTTCAACAGGAGTTTTTCCTGATGGTTTAAAGTGTGCCAAGATCAAGCCTGTCTACAAGAAAGGTGAAAAGGGCGACATTGGAAATTACAGACCAATTGCCGTTTTGAATAGCTTCAGTAAGGTCTTCGAGAAAGTCATATCAAACAGACTACTGGATTTTTTTGAAAAGAAAAATATCATAAATGAAAATCAAAATGGTTTTAGAAAAGGGAAATCCACAATTAGAGCCGTGTACATTGCTTTGACCGACATAATGCACTCTATGAATGTGAAAAACAACACCGCTGCACTTTCTTTGGACTTATCGAAGGCATTCGATAGTGTGGAGCATGGAATACTTATACAAAAACTTATGAAGTATGGAGTAAGAGGAATTGCACTTGATTTGATAAAAAGTTATCTCTCGAATCGCACTCAATATGTTGCGTAACAGGACGAGAATGGAGTATATACTATATATGAGATCACGCATACTTGCAGTGATAAGAGGCGTACCCCAGGGATCGATTCTTGGACCGTCGCTGTACATTGTCTACACAAATGACCTTCCATCAGTCCTGCAAGAAAAAGTGCTTCAGTTTGCTGACGATACATCAGTTGTCCTGAGCGATGGGGGAGATAGCAACTCCTTAGAGCAGAAAATCATTTATACTCTAGAAACTCTCGAGGGCTGGTTTAAAAAGAATAATCTTTTAATGAACGTCGCAAAGACTCAGATGATCGAATTTGGATTCCACCAAAGCGATAGAAACCTTCGTGTTAAGTATGGCAGAGGTCACCTTGAGGCCGTAGATTGTGTGAAGTTTCTTGGGATATACATAGATTCCAGGCTGGACTGGACACACCACATTGACAGCCTTGTCACCAGGGTGGGGAGTTATGCCTATGCGTTGGGTATGATAAGCCGTTTCGTTGGGGTGCAGGCTTCTCTTCAAGCATACTATGCATATGTAGATTCTCGGATCAGCTACGGTGTGGTTTTCTGGGGTGCATCTGGGGAGGCTGTTCGGGTATTTCGCCTACAAAAAAAATGCATCAGAAACATTTTGAAATTGAAAGACAGGGAAAGTTGTAAACAGCATTTCGTACATAGAGGTATACTTACCCTACCTTGTATTTATATTTACCACTGTATAATGTTTGTAAGAAAGAATATGGACCTTTTCAACACACTTTCGCATGCACATGACACCCGAAACAAAGAAGATCTTGTTATTTGTGAATATAGTTATGCCTACCTACAAAAAAATGTTGAATTCATGGCCACAAAAGTTTATAATCACGTACCAGCTGTTATTCGTGACCTGCCTGACAATAGTTTTAGAAATTGTATATATAGAACGCTAGTTGCAAATGCCTATTATGATGTCGACGATTTTTTTTCTGTTAACGATTTTAATATGTACTGTTTGTGATGTTGCCTATATTTGTTAATTTATTTATTTAATTATCTTTACTGACACGTTCAACGCCTCCAAAAAGGCATTTTATGATGTAAGCCTGTCTTCATCTTGAACAAATAAATGATTCTATCTATCTATCTATCTAGCTTCCACCGGTAAACCCGGGCGTAAGTGAGACCATCGCAAGAGCCCCGCTTCGCGGGGGTTTTTGGAATGAACCATGAAAATATTTTCCACTGACACCGGACAAGTGGAAAGGGAATTGTATACATGATGTCGATTTTCCGTTGTTTTAGGCAGATGTGTGGTTTTCCCTTGGCGACTTTGTTAATTCTTATGCATGTCCGTCGATAGTGTATTGGTCAGTTAAAGTTTTATCAAGACCCGTAAGCAGGTGATTATGTAAAAGTAACATAAATTTGAAAAAAATGTTTGTTTTCCGCGTGCTTTGGAATTTCTGCCTTGACTTGTAAGGTTATGTTGCGAACGAAACGCATGTCACATGATAGTATCAGAGAAGAGTTGTCAAAGACAATTGATACACTATTATCTTGTTTACAAACATGTATTTTTCTTTTGTTCAAGATAACTACTGTAAATACTGCAAACAAGATAAAGTTCCACAATTGAAAATGAAAGCGACAATGTGTGTTGCGAGAACCTGAACCATGAAGAGGGAACTCTTCGTGAAAGAAACCGTGTGGTGGAATGAAAAGCAGAACCGTGCATTATTTAAAAGCCTTGAAAAATACGTTTGGGGGAAATTGAGATTAAATAAAATGTTCAAAATTTGACAGTTGCGTTCCGATTGTTCACTCAATTAAGGTATAAATTGAAAATTCTAACGGTTCGGTTGAAACATGCAGAAGTTCAATATGGCGGCCTCGGGAAACATCATAAATCTAAAGTTGACAGATGCATCTCGAGTGCCTACGGAAAGCAAGTATGTACAGGTTGAAAATATCAATCCAATATGTTGAAACATGCCAAAGTTCAATATAGCGGCCTTAGAACTGTCAAAATAACAAACTCGACAGATGTATCCATATTTTATATTTCAAGTAGCCCGGTCAAAATAACGCCGACAAAACATTGACACATCGGACGTCGCCGGAGGCATTTTGCTCGAAATAACGGGAAAGGCCTCCTTTTTCGCAAGACTAAAGGGGCCAAAAACTCCATCGTACGTTCGTTTCGTTTCCATCGAATCGTTTATTGTGAACTCATCGAAAGTTATACACTTGTCAACAAACACCAGACTATGCTGATAAATAATCTAGTCAGAATCAAGATACTCGTCGCAAGAATAAAACGCTTTATCAAGAAGAAATCTCTTGATATTTCTCTTAGTTTAAGTATTCTCTTGATAGTTCTTAAGTATTCTCTTGATAGTTCTCTGAAGTTTGAGACAGGCAAAACTCTGACCCTCTCAGACCCTTTAAGGAGCTTATTGAAAAATTTTACCGCCCAGTAATTGCTGCCCATCCGAGACCTGGTAAGTCGAAGAAATGGTTGGCGCAAAGCATATTTGCCTCTTGTATCATGTACATGAAAATCGGAGTTTACCGGAAACACAGACAAATTATTTTTGATGTAAAGGAGGCACTGGAGAATATACAAACAATGCAGAGTCATGATTTGTTCTATGACAAAACAAGGTCCACACTCGTCCCTGTCGCCAATACCTGCAACAACCCGGAGGGCCCTTCGCTGAAGGCGAAAGACGTCAGTTTTCATAGATGAATGTCCCCAAACAATCAACGCGAAGTCAGGTGAGTTTGAATTAGAGAAAAGTAGGCGGTGCGCAGTACAGAGCCCGACACACATCCAGACAAACTCCTCAACAAATAAATCTGCCCAGACAGTTTGCCAATAAGAACAGTGCCGTAATGGTCCCACAAAAGACCCGAGTCAATATGCAGCCCCAAAAATTTTGCGGTCTCGCTGTAGTCATCTGCATATACTCTATCAAGTGTATAGAGAACAGTGGTAGATTTTTCGCTGTTCAGACTCAATCGATTCGAGGTAAGCCACCGACGCATCTCCGCATCCATGTCAACAGCGTCCCGGAACCCCTCAGCTCAGCTTAACAAAACCGTATCATCAGAAGACGACCGTATCACTCAAGCGTCCGAGAAAGGCAAGTCATTCACGTAAGTGAGAAAAAGTGTAGGCCCGAGAATAGATCCCTGCGGAACCCCATGTCCGATGGGGAGCGACGAAGATGAAGCCGAAGCAACGGACACCGACTGAGTACGCCCGCTGAGATAAGATGATATTAATCTACAAGCACTGGGGTGCACGCTATAAAAATAAAGCTTGCTCAGCAGAACCGAATGAGAAACACAATCGAAAGCCTTTCCGACATCAAGAAACGTGGCCATACCACAATTATCCTCCTCGAACCCCTCCACCAAGGTCCTCGACCAAGTCCACCAACGCCTGCGACGTTGATCTGCCACGCCTGAAACCATACTGCCTATCCGAAAAAAGGTTGTTAGCCTCAAAATGGGAAATCAGTTGGTAGTTCATAATTAATTTTGTCAATGATCTCAGAAAAGACTGGCAGTATGGAGATAGGGCGGTAATTGTTAGGGTCCGCGGCGCAACCACTCTTATTCTTGACAACGGGGATCACTAAAGCTCTCAGACAGTCAGGAAAAACGCCAGATGTTGAACTTAAATTTATGAGTCTGGTAAGAGGGACAAGGATTGGGCCAATAATGGTCTTCAGAATCTCGACACTCAACCCAAAGACGTCCCTAGACCTGCCATTTTTCAGCCCGGACACCACATCGCGAACCCTCGAGCAATACACCTCCTCAAACTGAAAATAATCCGCAAACCCCAAAGACGATTTCGAAATTTACATTGTCAGCCATCATATGCACTGGATCAACCGACGCCGGAGGTAACCTGCCAAGCAAGTCATCAGCAATGCCTGTGAAGAAAACATTCAGGTCATCAGGAGAAACAGTCAGACCATCCGCTACAACCTTTCCACCCCCACGCTTTACGTTGATCAGCTCCCACATTGCTTTGGTCTTGTTGTCTTTCGAGTTGATGTAGTTGTCATTCGAAGCTATCTTAGCCTTCCGAATAGCAACTCGGTACAACTTCCTGAGATTATTTTTCACCCCCAACATAATCCCCATCAATGAAGCCCTAATCAGCTACACTCAAGGAATTGAAAAGCCGCATCTTGTCAGCTCGAGAAATGGGCGCACTACCATATAGTCAGGCTTCGCAGCCTCCGGCGCAATGTAACCATAAAAGACTAGCTGAGCATAGTGATCAGACAGAGACGCCCGAACCACTCGAGGAGTGAGGTCAAACACCGGAACATTTGTAAAAGTGTTGTCAATAATTGTATTTGAAGTAGAACTCACACTGATATAATCGCCAATGCATTCCCTTAGGCCAAACGCGAGAAACGTATTTCGAACTAATGAAGTCTGAAAAGAGAGTGAATCAAAGTTGACGTTGAAATCGCCACACACGAAAACCGGGCTATCACCGCCGCATGTCCCTGCCAACCAACATCCAACAAGCGCTCAAGCTCCTCAGAAAACACCCCCAGATCAGCAGTCGGAGCTCTGTACCTACACGCACCCCAGGACAACCCGGGGATTCGTCATCTCAATGAGTGACCACTCAAAGGTCGAATCCAGTGGACAACAGTCCTTTACACTCAAAAACCGAAAATCGCGTCGATTGTTTACAAATATGGCTACTCCTCCTCCCCTACTTTTTACTTCAACTACTTCTACTTTTTCTTACAAATATCGCACCAACCTTGCTGAGAATCATCAAGCGATGAGACTTATCACAAATATTCTACAGATCCCCGAGCAACTTTTAAGAAATGGTGCCACGATGGTGAGGCGACAGTCGAGCGAAACCCCACAGGCGCTAACATGGTTCCGGGGCCACAGACGCGAAAGTGGTTTGAGGGACACATAAGCGAAAACTCTGATAGACGGATTCCGTAGTGCAATGTGGCAACGCCGCCCATCCTCCTGCGTCATCATCGGCTGCGCACAGACCCATCGGGGGACACAGGAGCGAAAGCACCTTGAGGGCCACAGGAGCGAACGTGGTTTCAGCGACGCACAAGCGAAAGCACATCGGGGGACGCAGACGCTAAAGCACTTCGAGGGCCACAGGAGCGAAAACATTTGGTTTGGAGCTCTGCAGAATTCGTAGCGGTTCGTCTACTTCCAGGCAGATGGCGCCATCGGTTCATGTTCATCGATTTATAATGATTCATTGTTACCGAGCCACGTGTACCTACCTATAAGCATTGTCTATAATATATATAGGTAGGTATAGGTAGTATATAGGTATATAGGTAGGTACACGTGGCTCGATAACAATGAATCATTATAAATCAATGAACATGAACCGATGGCGCCATCTGCCTGGAAGTAGACGAACCGCTACGAATTCTGCAGAGCTCCAAACCAAATGTTTTCGCTCCTGTGGCCCTCAAGGTGCTTTCGCTCCTGTGTCCCCCGATGGGTCTGTGCGCAGCCGATGATGACGCAGGAGGATGGGCGGCGTTGCCACATTGCACTACGGAATCCGTCTATCAGAGTTTTCGCTTGTGTGTCCCTCAAACCACTTTCGCGTCTGTGGCCCCGGAACCATGTTAGCGCCTGTGGGGTTTCGCTCGACTGTCGTGTATTCTGCCACGATTGCGGTCGTTGCAGACGCCGTATACGGAGTGTTCAATGATGCAAAAATTCCAACTCGTGAACCAAACTAAACTACGCAACGAAATTAATGTCGTGGTCCAAAATTTTATCCTTTTCCAAAACAAGAAAACTCCCGATTCATTTAAAGCATTTGAGAGCTTGATCTTCTAGGTATAGAATCGTATCAATTCGAAAGTCGATAGATGTCAACTTGAGTCGAGAGAATGTCAACTACAGGGTGTTAAAGAAAGTAGTGCAACATTTCTAAAAGTCTGACATACTCCCATTTAAAGTGGAATTTTTTAGCGCATTTTCCATCTCGATGAAAATCGCTATTGCAACCGCTTTGTCCGTCCGTCCGTCCGTCCGTCCGTCCGTCCGTCCGTCCGTCCGTCCGTCCGTCCGTCCGTCCGTCCGTTCCTCGAACTCCTCCCAAACTAGACGACCTAGCTTTCTAATTTTTTCACTGTTACATAGCTGCCACTCCCAAAGGAGGGCTAGGCTATATTGGATGTCCATATTGCGCCGCCAACATAGAGAAAACCGCCCCCGATAAACTTGAAATGACATAATATTGCACTTTCTACCAGACCTGATGCTCTGGTGTTCTCATTTTTTGAATATTACATAGTTGCCACTTATAAACGTAAGCCAAGAAACATTCCGTCTTCAATATGCGCCGCCGACATGAAAAAACTGCTAAAAACCGCCCCCAATCACTTTAAAATGAAAAACATAAACCCGAAGACATAGCGATCTGATTCTTTCGGTATATAAATAGCTGACTAAAAATGGGAAAGGATAGGCTACTTTTCGTTAGTCGCCGCCCCCAGATTCCGCCCCCAAACGATAAAAAGTGCAACTTTCATAAATGTTACCGATTGAGATGATCCCTCAAACATTTAGGAACTGCCAACTCAAATTGTGCAACATTTGCTCAGCCGAACGCTGCCGCTCCCACACGCCGCCCCCAAAGTAAGAGATAAATGAAAAACATGAACCCGAAGACATAGCGATCTAAGTTTTCGCTATATGAATAGCTGACTAAAAATGGAAAAGGATATAGGCTACTTTTGATATAGCGCCGCCTCCAGCTTCCGCCCCCAAAAGAAAAAAAGTGCAACTTTCAACAATTTTCACTGATTTAGCTGATAATGTTACCTCGAACATTTAGAAACTCTTGACTCAAACTGTGCAAGAATTTCTTTGCCAAACTCTGCCGCTCCCACACGCCGCCCCCAAAGTGAGAGATAAATGTAAAACATGAACCTGAAGACATACCGTCAGTTCCACAAAAGAGATGATCAGCGATCAAGGCTGATTGCAGATTAACTGAACTTTTTCCCAATAAATTCTAGGTGATTAACCACAAAAAATGCCTGAAATCTGTACCAGACCCATCATCTTTCCATTATTGACAGATAAACCAGCATTTCCATTGATCAGCAAGCTACAAATTGACAACAAAAATCGCGAATCAACTGATCTCGAATTATCTTTTTTGTGGAACCCAGGGATAGCGATCTAATTCTTTCACTATATTGATAGCTGACTAAAATTGGAAAAAGATAGACCACTTTTAATTAGCCGCCGTCTCCAGCTGCCGCCTCCAAACAAAACAAAATGCAACTTTCACAATTTTCACTGATTGTCATATTTCCCTTACATTTAGAAACTCTCAACTCAAACTGTGCAACAGTTACTTTGCCGAATGCTGCCGCCCCCACACGCTGCCCTCAATGTGAGAGATGAATGAGAAACATAAACCCCAAGACATAACGATCTAATTCTCTCGCTATATGGATACCTAACTAAAAATGGGAAAGAATAGGCTACTTTTGATATGGCGCCGCCTCCAACTTCCATCCCCAAAAGAAAAAAAGTGCAACTTTCAATTATTTTCCCTGATTTACATTTTAATGTTACCTCAAACATTCAGAAACTCCAAACTCAAACTGTGGAAGAATTTCTTTGCCAAACTCTGCCGCTCCCACACGCCGCCCCCAAAGTAAGAGATAAATGCAAAACATAACCCTGAAGACATAGCGATCTAATTGTTCCGCTATATAGATAGCTGACTGAAAATGGGAAGAGATAGGCCACTTTTGATTAGTCGCCGCCTCCAGCTCCCGCCCCCAAACAAAAAAATACAACTTCCACAATTTTCACTGATTGTCATTATTCCTTAAGCATTTAGAAACTCCTAACTTAAACTGTGCAACAGTTACTTTGCCGAATGCTGCCACCCCCACACGCTGCTCTCAAAGTAAGAGATAAATGGAAGACATAAACCCGAAGACATAGCGATCTAATTCTTTCGCTATATGGATAGCCGACTGAAAATGGGAAAGAATAGACTACTGTTGATTAGTCGCCGCTCCCAGCTCCCGCCCTCAAACAAAAAAGTATTGATGAGTGAAAGAATTTTTATTCAAATCTATTCCATTGGCAAGTACCCCATTTTGATAACAAAATATCACAATGAGTTTCGAATGAAGAAAGTGAACAAGGGATGGTGTTTCTCCTTCAACCAAATTTTTTTACGTTCATAATATGCCTCTTTGAGAAAATGCGCTACTGAGACTCACGCACGTGAAGGCATACTCACTTGTTTTTTATTTCAACATCGAAGACATGTAACTAAAGTTCATAACTCGAAACGGTTTTTGAAGTGAAACTTCTATTCTCGCGCCTAGATCACAACACACCACTAACGCAGAACCACACATGGGAGTGAAATTGCTTCATATCATCAGTGGTTGTAACGAGCGCCTGTAACGATGTGCTGTAACGTTGTCTTGTCTGACCTTGGGGTGACCAGCGTCGTCCCAGGAAATAAAAGAATGAGCTGTTGCAGCGTTCGCCGCGTTCGGTTCTATTTTTTATTAATCGCCGACACTGGCTGCTCTTCGTGTTGTCGTACTGTTGGCCCGACAAGGATGGCTCTCGACTTGGCTTGAATAGATTCGAGCGGATGTGATTTATTATAGGGATAGGGAGGTATATTCAGGGCCGGGCCTAGCAGGCGTGCAGTGCGTTCCGGCGCGGCGCGCAGGCGAGTACGGCAGGCGGCAAGTCTTAGGGGCGGTAATATAATAATTAAGTTGTATTTCGAAGGATTCTTTTCATTCCCGCATTTGGTGGGGCTCTCCACTGCCGGTGAGGGGGCGGCAATTTTTCGGTGGCACGCAGGCGGCAAATAGGCCAGGCCCGGCCCTGGGTATATTCTTTAACGGACGTTTACAATTCAAAAATAAAATCGAATGCCGCACACCCAAATGTGAACACAACTTTCAGGTACCTATGTACGTACCTATTAAGCAGAAAAGCAGGGGTGGATGATTAAAGCCCAGAGGGGAAAAAGAATTTTCGACAATTAAGGCTGAAACAGTTGCTTAATGTTCTATATGTCAGCTGATTGTATAGCGATGATATAATACTGGTTTGATAATCAAGTTTTCATGTTTGGAAATTGATTTTTGACATTATTCTTTGTTAATTTTTTGAATGGTTTGATTTCACCTCAATTAAATGTGACATTCTCAATATAAATACGGTGGCGAGCACATAACTGGAAATACTCATATCAATTCTATCAATATTTCAATTTAACCTATGGCTTTATTTTGATTGGAGAAGATAATATCGTACGAACTCTAGAATCACGTAGTTACCTTAAATCACATTCACGAGGTACCTACCTACATACCTATGTATTTTATATTTTTCCAATTAAAATCAATACCGGATCGAGTTTTCCAAACGACATTCTTATACTTTGTGGAGATTATTAGATTGCCATGCTGTGCCTGCCAGAACACAGTTTCCACCGTGCTGTAAATATAACCGGGAAAATCGTACAGTAAGAAAATCCGTCACGATGTCACAT
Source organism: Anaspis maculata (assembly GCA_949128115.1). Classification (NCBI taxonomy): domain Eukaryota; kingdom Metazoa; phylum Arthropoda; class Insecta; order Coleoptera; family Scraptiidae; genus Anaspis; species Anaspis maculata. The sequence continues at coordinate 48,831,527 of OX421968.1, forward strand.
TCGCATAATTATTTGTGGAGAATATTATTGATGAAAATAGATATTTATTGTATTAGGGGTATGAGTGAGATTTCATGTGACGGAGAATGGGAGTTTAAGCGCCGAGCGCAGCGAGAAAAGAAATAAAAGAAGTCTAATCGTGAAAAAATCATGTCGAAAGTACTCTGCCCTTTGAGTGACTAATAATAATAATAATAAGATTGATAATAAGAAAAACAAGATGATACAAACCGTGAGGGAGCGGAGCGGGAGTACGAAAAGAACACCTCTTCGAACGTTGTTTGCTGATTGATTCATATCTATAGAAGTTTCACTTCTTCCGAGGGTGACTATGGTCACGCACTCACATTTTTTGATTTGTCTTTCCATCTCTTTATTTACAGGGTGGTATCGAGAAATCCACTTTTTGGTGTTCTGGTGATAACATTTCCCCTTCTTGACCGATGTTCTAAATCTGGGGCTCATATTGAAGCTGAAGCCTTAGATAAGGCAACCCAATAGACACAATTGACTCAAGATCAACATTCAAAATATAGGGCGGCATCAAAAGTGCCATAAATTTTTGTAGTAGCAAAACTTTTCTGGAATAATTGATTTCAATAAAAAAATTATCAGTTCTGATAATTGATAATATCTTGAACTGGTTTGTATTTGTACAAATTGCTATTGCCTCCTATTGCTAACCACAGTAAACTGCAGGTTAGCCAAAGGGATAATAATAATTGTTGCGCTTATAATACTGGAATCGTGATTGTAGCGTTCCTCAAGTTCAAGTCTTTGACGACATACCAGGGAGAAGCAGAGCGTATTTGGCCGTGGCCCTGATATACTACTGTATGTGGAAGTGCAGTTCTCACAATAATGCAATTCAAATTAAAATATATGCATTTATTGTGGAGACGTCGGCGTGAATCGGAGATAATCGTTTGATGATGGGCGCTGTTGTTAAAGTTTCGTCGCCGCCCCACTCTTGTTCCAGCCCCCCAAGTTTTCCTTGGCCCTTGTGGTGTTCCTGATCGAATTTTGAATCCTTTGACTAATCCGTTGGCCCACCTTTCGGCGGCGGCGGCGGCAACGGCGATACTCGCGTTGAGTTTATAGGTATATTGCAGAGCGTCTGCTGGACAATTTTTAGCCAATTGATTTATTATGTGTGTCCAGTCTGCTCGTCTAGTTTTCCCTAGATCCTAGCAAACAAGGTCTGTAGCCCACGCTTTTAAGCACGAAATAATGAAAGAGTAACAGTCAAAATACACTAATCTGCGGGAATCTCGAGCCAAATCGAAAAACATCAATTTTCAGGCTCGTTAGCTACCGCACTTACGTAGGTACCTAACACGCTAATTTTATTAACCGGCGTACGGCTGTACCCTTTTCAGAACGTGCTCGCATTTCATTGCGCCAAATTCACTTTGAAAAAGCCAAAGTCAAATCGATAAAAACCAAATACTAAACAATAATTTAGTATAGGTGCGTATAGGAATAGTTGCCTTTTGAAAGAGTGTACAGGCAACAGGCATCGTCAGGTATAAATAATATGACTTCCTAGGGTGGGACTCCGTGTTGTCGCTATCGACAGTCGCGCTTATAAGCGATAGTCGCTAAGCATAGGGAATTTGCATGTACCTGCTCAAGGTCAACTGCGACTGCTGACAAAGAACACGGAATCCCACCCCTGACCCCTGGTACGTTTTTGAAACTGAGAGCTTAAAAACGTCCAGACGTATGATTAGAAGTAGCTTCACTCTCTTTATTGGATAAGAAAAAAAAATCTCAAATATCTCGTGGAATAAATTTTTGGAGTGTGATCCCAGCTTCCTTGAAAAGAGTTTTAACAGTCCTATCCAGACTGTTGTCGACTGGTTGGTTGAGTTCTTGGAGGGGGCTTCGCCTATCCACCGAAAACGTCCAGTGTCCAATGATAACGAAGCGACCGATTCGTTCTTTAAAATTAAATCTGGAAACGCGCAAAATTTAATAGCTTCTCATTATGTTATCTACCACACTTTGTATTTCAACAGATTGTGGATTAAGATGACAGTATGCTAATACTACGTCAAAAGCCGGTCGGTAGCACGGTGAACTCGGTCCCGCTTTCTAATGCGGAGGTCCCGGGTTCAAATCCGTACCCCGTATCCGAAAAAAAATTTAGTGAAAGAATCAACTTGATTCATTCTCAAGGGAGAAACCTTTATTTTTATGCGGAATCTATACTCATGCACTTATATGCGGATGCAATTTTTATAGTCGCGGGGCTGCAATGGGCCCTGGCTCCGTGCTTGGGACCGATATAGGTATGTATAATTCTTATTTATGGGACATTTTCTAGTTTTGATTGATGTGTTGTTTTCATTTATTATTGACTACTCGTGTTTTCATAAAGATTGATGATGATTTCTTGTGGTACTTTTGGGACATTCTGTTTACAGGTAACAGTGAACAGTCTACTCATCTGCACCCCGAAAATGCGCTCATGAGACTGACCCCCGTGAGGACTTTGCTACTTGTTATAGTCCTAGGCGCATGAACCTAGTCAGTTCAAATTCCACGTTTCTGTCTCTCTCACTTCACAACCTTTTGTATCAGTCTGTCTCACAGAGTAATGCCGTCCTTAAGCCTCATTCTTGAACGTCCCCGCACTCGTATAGCTACGCTTAGGCGTTCTCTGGCCCGCTGGTGGGACTATTATACAGGGTGTTTTATAATTCTGGATTCTGGATTCCACTTTGGGGAGTTGGTGGAACACAGTTTCACCGGGCACGTAGGCTTCATTATTGGGCCCATTGTACCCCTCTCCCAGACCAGCCGGACTCACCGAGCCGCAATGTGGTGCCTGGATGTTTGATGGTCGGTCCATCGAAGCACTGGGGCCGACAAGCGCACGGTTGACCTAGACTCCGTCTTTCACCCCCGAACCGCAGGTGCGAATGTCCGATACATCCACGCTCCCTGCGTTGGTGTTCCTGACTTCGTCTGCCTCCCGACCACGCTGCTGGTTTTCCTCTACACATTGCTGTACCGCCGACTTGAGGCATGTATACTCGAGGGGTTTGCCTAAGACCACCCGAGGAGGAGTTCCAGACCAGCTTCGAATCAGATGAAAGACACCTAGTCGCCCACCTAACTCTTGGCAGCGGTCAACGTTGCTGCAGTCAAGTTACCAACCGACTGGAGCGGCCTACTACACGCTACGCCCTCCTCCTGTTAGTCCTGTTTTATAGTCCATAGTGGAAAAATATTGTTTTTCAATTTAAACAATTTTAAACAATTTTAAACTGTTTCCCTTATGTTTGTCATGAACTCGAATTCAAACCCGATCCGACACTCATGAACGTAATAGTTAGTGAAAGCTATTGTGAGTGACTATTATTCCATTGATGAAACGCATGTCGACATTTTGTCACGATAAAATCTCGACATGCTATGCTGTTTTATCGTTCTGACGGCGACATCTCTCTCCAGGCGTGCACATTGGTGGGCCTGCAGATTTTGTTGATTCAAGGTTTTATGGAATATTCTAATAAAATACCTGTTGAGCTAATGAGTTTTATCGCAAATATTTGAAACTTCATCTCTCAAGCGTTGTTTATTGTGATCGGGTTTTTATCAGATAATAAAGAGACCATCACACACTCGTTTTGACCTAATTCATCGGTCTTGAAAGAATTATATCTTCTATAACAATAAAGGAATTGAAATTATTCTTTCACTAAAAATTTCTCCATTACTTTCTATGTATTTTGTTCGCTGAATGTATGCATGTATCTAGAACGGTTCTCAAGATTCCTTGATGTAGAAATTCATACTGTAGCGTTGAATACACAATACCGACTTTTCAAACATTTGAAAAAAAAATTGCGATCGCGCGGCTGAACCAAATATTTTTTGCCGTTTTCCGTTTCACCGGACCTACCGATATCGCCAAATTTCGGAGCGATACTGCCCTGGGCCCTGAGAACTCATTTAGAGGTCGGAGATACCCACTTCTGCTGCACCCGCATTGATGTGCTCAGATGAACATCCTCACCGCCAACTGCCTCGGCTCAACCTTTGGCCACGCGATTCAAGCTCCGACGCCATTTTGTACATTACTCACTCAGATCATCCAGCAGGCTCCTGGATTTACCATCAGGCACCAGCATCACCTGTCTACAGGACCTGCTGATTGCTGAAGGATGGGATAAGTGATCCCTGTTGTGTTGTCCTGCCCTTCATATCTTCCATCTTGAAGATATCTATCTATCACTTCGTCACTTTCTCACAGCGCTAGCGCTTGTCACTTTTGACAATAAACCACGTAGGTATCCAACGATGTACACAACTGCACATTGTAGGTTCCTTTGCGGTTACCGTAAGAAAGTAAAGTGAAGGGACGGGGTATAGGTATCTGAAATTCTTGGGGATTGAAACTGGGGTAGGCACAGTAAATCACAAGTCAAGACACGGAAACATTAATCCAACTCGTTTGTATTTTTGTCCTATTGGATGATATTATAGTTCGGCGAATTTTGAGGATTTAAGGACAGTGAGTAGAAAAAATTTCTTTGTTAACGTACAACGTTTCGCTCGTAATTTGGGGCTTCCTCGGGTGCTAGAAGTAACGTATATTGAAGTAAGAAATAAAATATAAAAATACAAGAACTTACGGTTAGCGATGGTTGTTATTTTATGAAAATTTTGATTTAAAAGGCGAAAAAGTGACATTTAGAGAAATAGAAAAATTTTGATTGATTTGAATTAATCCAACAGTTAAACTGTACTCATAAAAATTTGCCTTCAGTAAATCCATCTTATAGTTCCACTAAAAAATGTTGTTTCTTTTGTTGCAAATATTTTCACCAACTTTCAGCTTTTCACTGGCGGCAAATCGTGGGATGACCGACGACCTCCAGATTAATCGAGGGTCTGAAGGTCCTTTCACTTGAGCACTCGATTGGCGCCTATAAAAAGTAAATTCCAAAAAGTGAACTTCAACATCTTACCGGTTTTTTCCCACGACCCAGCTCTCCAACCAAAATAGAGCACCGAGAATTTTTGTGACTCAGATGCTACCTAAGTTAAGACATACATGCCAAATTGATCGTCATAAAATCTTGAGAGATTAAAAATCTTACACCTATCATACTCTTCCTGCTAATGGTAATTTAGGAATCTATGACTATTTTCATTATTTTCAATTCATTGGTTTTGGTGAGGAGGAGCACAAAGTTCTCTGTGACGCGATTAGCGATGTGCGGTGGCGTTCGGGAATAGTCTTTTTTCGAAACGTTCCACCTGATATCGAAAGTAGATTGAATTGGGCGTCATGTACCCATTTTCAAAATCGACACGGTTTCACGACGGTATTTTTTTCAAAATGAAATTTGCACATTCCCTGAATTTGAAAAAACTTCGACATGCGGTGAGCCCGGCGGAATATTAATTTTAGGTGCAGACATGCCGGGAATGAAAGTTGGAGAAAGATTGAATTAATTTTTGCAGGAAGAAGTTTTAAAATCCTGTTTTCGAATTCTCCTCTATGGAAAAACTTGCATATTTTCCAACTTTTCATTCCGTGAGCAGATTTTCACCTTTTTTTTCAAACAAGTTGTTACGCCCTTTGGTCTTGACCCAAAGGACCAACAGGATGAGTTGCTTCAGCTAGCTCCGGGCAGGGTCCTAATAATTAATTTGTCCGGGGCGCCAAGTGCTTTGTGAAATTATTGAGTTACATGCGCTAGGCCCGAAACACTAAAAACGTAATACCACAAAATTAAAGTCCTGATAAACTCAGGGTAATTATATTAACGATAAGAAATAAATGCGCAAGAGATACAGTAATACTGATGACGCTTATTACTACTACCTACATTCTACGAAATAAGATCTATCACTAGCATTATGACTATTCAACCGGTAGGTATTTACTAGGGGATTGTCTGGCAGCACCAGCCGAATAACGTGGCCCCTATGGGGTACTTAACCAAGGTGGTTTTGGTGACGTTGGCGACTCCGATGCGTGTTCAAGGGCTCGACTCGCCGGCGTTCCGCAAGGTTCGAACAACACCTAGATTCGTCCGGGCACATCAACAGCGGTAAGAAAACAATAGGTCGAGCTGTCGAGCATATTCCAAATTATAGCTCCTGGGATACGAGCCTAAAAATGAATAGTTTGCATCTTAGCACAGGAAGACGGCTTTACGGAATCCCTACTTTCAAGCGAGCTCGTCTGCCTCCTACCAAATATTGGCTTCCTTGCCTTTCGCTCAAAGACGCGTACCTTCACGATACTGACATCCAAAAGGCGTCCTGGGGCCTTCCGTTGGAGAGAGTTCAATTGATCTACTGAGTATAACGTGTAAATAGATCTACTGAGATCGCTTCTCCTAGTACGGACCCGTGGTCACTTCATTACTGTACGTTCGGTCTCTCTACCCAACTTATAGGAGTTACTACTCGAGCTGCAGCTCGCTGAAGGCTCTGCGCTTATCTTCTTTTTATCCACAAAAAAACCCGCTTGGTTTTTGGTGAGCATAAAACTATCATGCTACGTTACAGGATGGTAACAAAAGGTGGATACCGTAACAAAGTAGCAACTTGTTCTTGAACATTTTCCAGCAATTTTTTTTCCAGTTTCCCGGGAATTTTTCGGTTGCAAATAAAACCGGCCTGGGTTTTCGAGACCGGGCTTAAATAATGAAGATTAAAGTGAAGCCCTAATTGACGATTTTTATAGTAAGATGATTTGGAATAAGATTGCTTGCTCTATGCTGACGATTTGAACATCTTTTCACCTGTGAATTCTTCTGGGGACTGCTCTCACTTTCAGGAGGACATCGATGCATTGGTGGGATGGTGCACTGCGAACGGTCTTGACTTGAACGTGACGAAGTGCATGGTCATGTCCTTTTCGAAGTCCTCTGGACCCCTGGAGTTCCCATACAAGATTGGCGATCACATTCTGGCCAGACCCAGTGTCATCAAAGACCTTGGCGTGTACTTCGACCCAAAGCTTTCTTTCTCAGAGCACATTGGTTACGTGCACAGGGCAGCCTACACTACACTGGGTTTCGTGACACGGAACTCCAGGGACTTTTCCAACATCGAGACATCGTCTCTTTTCGTCCTTGGTTTTGCCACGGCTGGAGTATGCATCCGTCATCTGGTGCCCCTACCACGAGAAATATGTGTGTTTCCTGGAGGGTGTGCAGCGGCGTTTCCTGAAGCTGCTAGCCCTCAGGGTCGATGGAGTTTACCCTTGTGTTGGTTTCCCGCAGCAGTCGTTGCTGGCCAGATTTGGTCATCGGTCTTTGGAAAGCCGAAGAACGGTTGGCTACCTTCTCTTCCTGCATAGGCTTGTTTCGGGAGCGGTGACCTCCCCCAGTGTTCTTTCGAGGATCTCCCTAAATGTTCCGAGACAGGGCTTAAAGCGGAGTGATGTTTTTTATGTGAGGCCCACACAAAAGCTCTTTTACTTAAATTCCCCAGTGAACCGCCTTGCCCTGACATACAATAGGTTCCAGGAGAAGTTCGACATTTTCAACTGCAGTGCGGCGGATGTCAGGCGAGTTTTTGATTGAGGTGCAGTCGACGCATTGTTCTTGTCTGTAGTGTTGCGACGGCTTTTTTTTCTTTGTTCCGCGGTCATGCTATTATTGGACTTGTTAGTCTGTTGCGCGCCCGTATATAAACTACTCAACAATTGAAGTGGCCCACCCAAAATTTTTAATGAAGTTCAAAGTGCCCTAGCTCCCGAAAAAATAGGACCAATTTCAATTTTTTTCTTCTCTCACATACCTGCGCTCTTAGTCTGTCAGAGGATGGATACAGAAACAAGTTCAAATCTTCCGTGTTGGTTATACAGGGCATCGCGTAAAACCCTGCAAAAACTAAAAAGTTTGAGTAACTCCCAATTTGAAAACACAAGTTTTTCGCACACAACCAAACACAAGCGAATATTTTTAACTGGTCCAGGGAGGTTGGTACACCTATATCTCGAAACGGTTTTCCAATTTTCCGATTATCTTTCTTCACTACAGGGCGATTTGAAAAAAAAACAATTTTTTGCTTTTTTGGTCATAGCTTTTTGGCTTATTGACCGATTTTTATAATCTGTAGCTCATGTTAAAGCTAAAGCTTCAGGGAACAAGAATATGTCTTCGAAATTGATGCAGAAGAAAACTTGGAATTGAGGCTCTGCATCAAAAATGACCCAGATCTGAATAACCCCCGAAATCTGATCTGGAGATGGAACTCGTCGGAAATCAATTTGCTTTCAAGTGAACCATTCAAAATGATCATTTTAAGATATATGTACCTCTTTCTGTATAAAAGATTTCTTGACGAGGGAATTAAATTATGGCTGCATGTTTTCAGGAGAAAATCAGTGTCCCTCTTACTTGAAAACTAATGCTACCTACGTTACGAATATCAAAGCTGGTAATTATTGAACCGAGAAAAATTCAACAATGTTTCTAAATTCAATTACCAGCTTTGTTGTTCGTAACGTAGGTTACATTAGTTTTCAGGTAAGAGAGACGCTGATTTTCTTCTGAAAACATGCAGCCATAATTCAATTCCCTCGTCAAGAAATCTTCTTATATACAGGAAGAGGTATATCTTAAGAGTCCTCTGTACGCTCAGAGTGGCTCCAACTAAAATGCCTCTAAATCAAAGCCAGTGATTTTCTTTGAACTGGCATTTGGAGATTTCACTTCATATCTCTATATAAACATGTTAACGGAAAAAAAATCCGAGAAAAACCGATCACAGCCGAAGATAGTCAAATTTTACGCGCTCCACCCTAGGGCCTATATTTGACTTGAAACAAAAATCTTTTTTTCAGGGTGGACTCGCAACAGTATTCTGCACAATCGTACCGGGTGGTTTTTCAGTAAAAAATTTCCAGCTGAAGATATGGAGCTCCAAATTTTTGAGCATTTTTTAAATAATTTTCACAGCCAAATAACTTGGGCTCTAGATATTTTATTGAAAAATCACCCGGTACGTTGGTGCAGAATACTGTAGAGAGTCTTCCTTGGAAAAAAGAATTTTCTTTCAAGTCAAATAAAGGCCCTAGAATGGCGCCCGTAAAATTCTTCGGCTGTGATCGGTTTTTCTCGGATTTTTCTCCTTTCACATGTTTTTATGGAGATATGAAGTGTAAGCACCAGTTGAAAAAAATCACCGCCTTCGATTTAGAGGCCTTTTAGCCAGAACTGCTTTAAGCGTACAGAGGACTCTTAAAATATTCATTTTGAATGGTTGACTTGAAAGCAAATTGACTTCGGACGAGTTCCATCTCCAGATCTGATTTCGGGGGTTATTCAGATCTGCGTCATTTTTGATGCAGAGTCTCAGTTTCAAGTTTTCTTCTGCATCAATTTCGAAGACATATTCTTTCCCTGAAGCTTTAGTTCTAGCATGAGCTACAGATTATAAAAATCGGTCAACAACGAAAAAAGCTATGACCAAAAAACCAAGAAGTTGTTTTTCTCGAATCACCCTGTAGTGAAGAAAGATAATCGGAAAATTGAAAAACCGTTTCGAGATATGGGTGTACCATCCTCCCTGGATCAGTTGGAAATACCCAAAAACATGTTTTTCCGAATTGGGAGTTACTCAAACTTTTTAGTTTTTGAAGGGTTTTACGCGACGCCCTGTATAACCAACACGGAAGATTTGAACTTAATTCTGTATCCGTCCTCTGATAGACAAAGAACGCAGGTATGTGGGAAAAGAGAAAATTTGGAATTAGTTCTATTTTTTCGGGAGCTAGGGCACTTTGAACTTCATCAAAAATTTTGGGTGGTCCACTTCAATAGGGTAGTGACCGATTTTTTTTTTTTTTTTTTTTTCAAGTTCACTTCTTGATAAGTGACGCTATATAGTTAACAGATTTTGTTTCGTTAGTTTTCTTGGTAAAAAAAAATAATGAAAGTTTTCGATCATTTCAAATTTGGCGCGATGACGTCACAATCTTTCATAGGCGGAGAAGCAGGCTTGACAACACTACAGAACTTACTACAAAAAGCACTAGCGTCAACCCGTCAACGCTCATAATAGCTGATTGTTATATTGTTAACGCTTTGTGTCGTGATTCGTGTTGTTTAGTTGTTTTGCTTGAAAATATGGAGCCCGATTATGAACAGGCGACTTCCCAAAATTTACCCATGGTAAAATCTTTCATGATTTATGAATATTTCAAAACTACATCAGACTTCATGGTTATGTTATGCTGGCAAACGTCAACGTCAACACTGACACACAGGCAACGGAGGTGGGGTCATCCCCACTACTGTCAAAAGATTGAAACGTCACAGCCCGCCTTACAGCTCGGTGGATTTGAAATCGTTCGCAAAAGTAGCCACTTTCAAGGCAGATTTTGAGACACTTGGAACTTTTTTTTTCGAATTGTCACGGAACGTAGTCTTGTTATTAAGGCTCTACATTCGATTAGTATGATTTTTTTTTAATATTTTTTGATGGTGGTCACTACCCTATTGTTGAGTAGTTTATAATAATAATAATGATAATGAAAAGATTTGAGGTTTTCCCGCAAAATTCAAATTTTCCTGACAAGTTTGTTTAATTTCCTGCAAACTGTTTTCAACCTTTATAACTCCAACTTCTCACCCGAAGGGATGTTTCGAACAAAAATTTCCATAGGTTCTTGGATACTAGTCGGGAAAGTTTTGGTGTGACACAACCGATTTTTTTCCGAAGTTCTTGGGGTAATTTTATTCGTAATGTCTTATCTGTCCCTACATACCGGTGGCGGGTTCAGTTTTCTTGATAAAACGTAATCCTGTAATTAACTACCTCGAAAACGAACCTGCCAATTTTTTTTCCATTCAAAGAATCTCTCCACTAATGGATTCCGTATCCACTTGAGCTTTTTTTTTCGTCGCGAATTATAAAACATCGCGTACGTCACCTATTCTAATGGAGGGGGTGCTCGAAATGGGTTTTTTATTAAAGAATTAGCAGAAAAAAAAACACCGTAGTGTTGTTCAATTTACAGTGGAGTAAATGAGACTATTTTTAGGAATTACATTTTTGAAAATGTATAAATACAGCGATCTTTCAAATATTCCAAAAACGCCTCAAGTCTTGAATGTTACTTTTACCTATTTACTATGTAGGTAAACCTGTTATGAGACGAATGCAATTTTTGAGGAAATTTTGAGAGATACGTATTCAGTATTCAACTTTTTCCTTGCATGCATGTTTGTGCGTGGAAATTTTTTTAATCTAGCATACCTCGCTGCCCAGATTGCGGATTGAAATAGTTTTTTTTTTTTCTTTCTGGTACCTAAATATGCATGGCGGAAGTAGGTATGGGGGATGACGATGACGACGGCGGCGGGAGCCATGCAGTCAGTTGATAAAACGCGTCCGTGTGATTCGAGCTGTTGGTAATGGCATGCGGGCGGCGTCGGCGCAAGAGTTCAACCCCCAAATAGATTAGGCCGACTCGGGGTGTGTACTACAGCCTAAACGCCACCGGTATAGCAATACACCCTTGCTCAAGATTTTAATTAAATTAACATGTGAAGTAGTGGAGGAGTGCACCCAAAACTTGACTGGCTCAATTGTGAGCAATGTGCACACCGGCCCACGTCCAAGACTGATCAAGATGTCCTTCCGAGACCGCCTAACCCTCACAGATTGACCGGGGCGCATAGTGTAGTAGAAATTGTGAACATGGTGTGTGGGCGCCTTGTAACCAGCAGGATTGTCAAGGAACTCGCCGTGGCAGTCGTCCTGCTGCTGTTCCTGCTTATCCCGCCGGTCGTCCCCGACCAAAGCGAAGACATACCCCACAACGAGTAAGCATTTTCAAAGCCAAACCAGTAAAACCACCAGCAAACCTCTCCAGAACGGCAGAACCTTGCCTTTCGCCAAGAAGTAGGCTGCCGCGCGCTCCCATAATGACGTAATAATCAAAACCGCTCTTTGCTGCAAAACTCGATTTTTAGCTGTGCCGAGCTGATGCACCGGAGCTGTTCGTTTTTGGAAAACCGCTGGGAAACACCTCTATTTAGATTTGCCGTTTGTCATGTTGTGTTGATGTAAACTCACGTGTATGACTTTCTGGTGGAACTGAAACAGTCATCCCCCAAACGTGACTGGGCTTGATAACGAACGTTCTACCCGTAACCTAATAAAAGCGTTATTAATTTGACGAGCTGCATTCGAAAATGATCAACGTTTCCCGCTGACACAGACTGACCATCGTTACAGAACATTAAATTTTTTTTCTTTACTCTCGGTCCAAAGCTCAAAGAATTCGTAAGTAACAGTCCTGAATATTACAAAATTCATCTTTCGAATCAAAATTTTGATTTTGTTTTTTTTCTTTTCCTGCAGCCAGTTTCAATATAATCATCTTGCAAGACGAGGAACTCGCCAAAGCTTCAAGGTAGATCGAATTTTAAGCAAATTAAGACCTAACCTAACTGGGATCTAACTAAAAAAAAACAAAGGTCCTTTCATGTAACTAGGCATCTTTACAGCGTGTAGCTAAATACGAATAAAAAGTGAGTAATGCATTCAAGTCGCTCATTTCTGCTAGTTTAGTATCTACACCAATAATTTACCTGTGTACTTTTCGAAACTAGTATATTTGATGGACAAACTAACAACCCAGAACCGGTCCAAAAATAAGACGAAGCTTGTTGGCAAAGAGATTTTTTTTTAAATGAGCGAATTTATATGTCGAAAACATCAAGAACAACATTTTAATCAGCTCCTGAACTTTTGAACGCATCAATGTGAGCTTTAATCATGATCAAAGTTTTTCATCGTAGAAATAAACGTTTCCAAAACTTTTGAGAACGCCACCCTAATTTTTATTATGTTTTCTTCTGACAAGTGAATTAATGACGAGATCTTTTATTTTGGAAATCTGTTGGTTCTTTTCGAAAACTGGCTGCTTGGTAGCTCGTCAAAGCCGTTGTAAAATTGACGAATTTTCGAAAGTTTCGGCCGACACAGCACATGACAAAACAAGCGAATATGCCTCATGGGCATGAGGCTCAGTAGCGCACTTCCTTTTTGGAGGATTAGTGAACGCAAGATGTTAAGTGATTAGGGTTCTACCGTCTTGGGCAAAAAATTGCAATATGGCGGCCAAAATATCGACAGAATCATGAAATTCGGCTTGAAAATCGAAATGATCGTACTAGACAAGGGTAAGTTCCAAGTTTCATGAAAATCGTTCCACTAACAAGAGATTTCAATATGGCGGCCAAGATGGCGGCAGAATTATGAAACTCAGCTTGAAAATAGGAATGATCGTACGAGACAAGCGTAACTCTCAAGTTTCATGAAAATCTTTCCACTTATAAGAGATTTCAATATAGCGGCCAAGATGGTGGGGCAATCATAAAATTTGGCTTGAAAATAAGAATGATCATACTAGACAAGGGTGAGTTTCAAGTTTCATGACAATCGTTCCACTAATAAGAAATTTCAATATGGCAGCCAAGATGGCGGCCGAATTATGAAAGCCAACCTGCCTATTTGGTCCTTGAGAACCTAAGCTATCCACCGGATAAAGTTCAATCTTCAACGGCTGTAGCTTTATTTCCCGAGGAGAAGTTCAACTTCATCGAAGTGCACAGGAGATCTCTGTTTTTTGAGAATAATGATAACGATGTATGGATAACAAAAATAGTGCCCATTGGCCACCCTTGGAGACATCAGCTATTAATCGGAAAAAAGTTCCAAGACTCTTGTTTCAATTCTCGAGAAGGAGTACAGCGTCTTAATTTCTGCACGGACTCGGACAGACAGACAGAAGACAGACAGACAGACAGACAGACAAACCGGCCACATAAGCGTCATTCTGTTACTTATATAAAAAAATGTGCTCCAACTGATTTCGACCTCCTGAACACGAATATCGGGTTCACTTTTGAATTGGAACATTTCTTTTTTATCGAAAAACCGAAAAAATGGTAGCCTTGTCACATGATTTTTAGTGATACCTACCTACTTTTTTTTTGTTATTGAGCGAACATGTTTCGTAATTTGAGTGCCATTATCCTTCAGGTACCTAGTATTGGCTATTTCAAAATGTTCAATTACTATTTCGGCACGTCTGATTTTAAATTTGTAGGGTCGTGTAATATGCGCCGAGCCGTGGCTTTGCGGCCGTTTTCAAAAATCGATAACAATTGACCTAACGGTCGGATCGAAGTGGGGTTTTTGTCAAAAGGAAGTTCAAATTGTTCTCTAAATATAATGCCGTACATGCAGTGATGTATTTCATTAAGAAATTGTAGTTGCCTGCATATCGCAACTTTCTACATCTTACCGCGAATGCCAGCACTTGATCGGCGAAGCCGCCCTACACCAAAATGTTATTTTTGTAATTGTTCATGATTATTTCGGCAACATTTTTCTTGATTCGCGTACCAAGGCCATGAGCTACCCATTCGAGTTGAAATATTTTCTGTATTGAATTTCGTTTTGTTCGGAGGAAAGGATATCAAGCACCAGCAAGCAACGAATAAATCATTTGCGGCCGAGCCGTAGTTTCGGAGTCATGTTCAAAAATTAATAACTACTAATCGGCACCTCGCACCGATGTGAAATTTTCATTAAAATAAAGTTCAAATCATCCTCTAAATATAACTCCGCATATGTATTATGGTAAAATGATAAGATCGGGTACTTCCTCGCATGTGATAACTTTCGAGATCAGGCCGGCTTCTGAAATGCAGCATTCAACGGCGATGCCGCGTCACACTAAATTGTTATTATTGTCATTGTTTATTATTATTTCGTCAAGATTTCTCTTGGTTCGGGATACAAGGTCATGAGCTACCCAATGGAGTAAAATTTTTTCGCAAAAACCTTTTCGTCTAGGACTAGATGCGGGGACGGACGGACGGACGGACGGACGGACGGACGGTCGGACGGACGGACGGTCGGACGGACGGACGGACAAAGCGAGGACAAAAGCGCCTTCCCGTTTGGAGAAGTGCGCTAAAAAGCGCAACCTCTCATCGCGAGCACACACCACAATACATACTTTTACGAACAGTTTATACAGGAACGTAAGCTCTGTCTGTTCAAGAGGAACTTTATTTTAAAAAATCACGTTACATCAATTTTTCTGTCAAGCAAGTTTGACAGCGGCATGAAATCAAAATCAAGATTATCATTATTAATTTGTTGTTATTATTTCATACCTTGAGAGAGAAATATTATCTTGAAATGGACCTAAATACTTATAGGATGGGAAACTTCCAATTCAAAACAGGAGGAATAAGCTTTCAGAATATTCATGGTTTTTGGCTTTTCATTTGAGCATATCGTCGCGTCGGCTTCAATCGCGGTCAATCCTTTTGCAAAAATCTGACAGGAGAGAATAGAAAATGGTTTATTTAAGGGTTAGTGAGTGCTAAATCTTTATCGAGACCCTTACTGGTTTGTCAAGTGTTCCCTTAAGCTTTTCCTAATCAATGTTGAGCACTAACTAACCCTGGTGCTTGGTTTTTGCGCGGTTATTACTCCCTCCTGCCAAATTTTTGTAAAAGGACTTGAGCGATTTTTAGGTTAGGCCGACGACATTATCCGGTCCTGATGGGTTCTCCTTTCATCAACCAAATATATAATAAAAAATCCATCAAGTTCAAGTTTATACGAACTTGCTTACCTTTTGAAAAACGTACGTACAGGGTTACTTATTTTTTCGACACCGTGTTGGAAAAAAATCTAGAGCCGCGTCCTGGCTATTTTCGATTGAGCGATGGGGCGCTGATAGAGAGTTCTAGTTGTGGAATACACGTGTCAAATTTGAGTCAGTTCCATTCAATCGTTCCGGAAATATGATCGACAAAAAATTTCACAAATCATTACATCAATCATCCTGTATGTCCTTAACGGAAGACCTGGAATATTTTCAGCCCAGCTCCTGATTCACCTTGAGAATGTTGATCTACCCTTGAGCTTTGTAGGTTCACTCATCCAGCATGTATGTACGTATGTATGTATGATGTATGTATGTATGCATAACACGAAAATACCTAAAAACTCAAACTAAATTAGAAATACATGAAAGTGAGCTCTTGTTTGTCCATACCAATCAACCATGGCTGCCGAGACGGCTGCCATTAAAAACAGTATATGGGGAGTCCCGGACTATTTTTTCAGCACTGAATTTTGAGGCACCCTGTATAGCGTCAGCCTGAAAAATCGATGTAATCTCTGGCTAACTAATTATTATTGCTTCATTGGCTTTTCTGGTACAGTGCGGACACAGTCAAACTAGGTATCTTGAAATACACCAATTTAATCATTGTAAAGCTTATTTACAGTTTTTGAATAGAGCTTGTCGCAAAAATAGACCAAACGACAATGTTGCACTGTTACTGAACACGGGTTGTAGTAGGTATATTTCGTCGCAAAACAATGAGTCGTTACAGTTACAGTGTTCTACGGACAATTGATACTTGGTAGTCTCAGGTCGGTACGCTTGCCCGTTAAAACACGAGAGAACGTGCCTTGCAGGGCAAATTTTAGGCCCATGGCGTAGTTCTTGATTTCCGAGTAAACTTCTCTCTGTATTGGTGATACAATTGCCATTAAACGCAGCTAAATAAAATAAAAACGTAATTTTCGCTCCAGATAAGATCAGAATAAATTGACATTCTCGGCAAATAAATTGTCGCTTTTCAGATCCGTATTTTTTTTGTGGCAATTGTCTGGATCTTCATATAATATGTATTTCGCATAGGTATGTCTGTATGTTGACAAGACACAGTGACAATTTTTTTGAAGGTTTCTCAAACATCTGCCCTTTTTTATGATTGGAATCTCTTTTAATGATTGGAATCTGAAACAGCTTGCTCTATTTTGAAGTTCTTCTGTTTCCGTGAATTATACATCAAGTCATTCAAAGCAAAGAAATGCCTCATACAGGGTGACACAAAAAGACGTGCAACTTTTTGCTTTTTTTGTCCTGGCACAGATTTTCATGTCATTCTGTTGATTAGGGAGATGTTTTTTTCTTTTTTCTTTGTTAAAAAATGCCGATTTTTGCGTAGAAGACTATTAGTAGAACGAGAAATTTTCTTGATCCAACAACAGTCATCTTGATGGGATGATTTCTTTTCTATTCATGAGCCACAAAATAATGTCTGCCAATAAAAGCAAAAAAATGACTCATACAGAGTGATAAAAAAAGAGATGCGGTTTCATTTTTTCATATTGGCGCAGGGATGACTATCACTCTGTATACATGGATTTGACTATATTTGTAGCTTGTAGTATCAGTAACTCCAACTTTGTAACACATTGAATTTTTAATCTAAACTGCTGGACAACGAAGTTGTCGGTATCGGAACAATGGTTCGACTTTGAAGGCCAATAACTTCCGATTGCCGGATGCGATTTCCGTTTTGTTTATTGTATTAATTAGCCCAATGTTTCCGTGACCTATCCTGTGAAAGTGAATGTTGAGAAGCTTCATGTAAAATTTCTACAGGGTGATACGTAAAATGCTGCAAAATTGTACTGACTTCATCGTACCCCCAATGGTCGAAAAAAAAAATTTAATGTATTCTAATACAAAAATCATGAATTGTGGTGTCTTACCTCGAAACGATTTTGGAATCATCCAGATTGGGAGTCTGACATCGAAGATATAAATTTTTATTTTGAATGTTACAGATTTGCCTTGTTGGCACGCGAGATTAGGTCACTTTTGATGAATGGATGTTGACATTGAGCAAGATTGTTCGTACAACAGTCCAGGACAATTTCACTCTCAACACAACCCAAATATTTGATGTGGGGCCAAGCAGTGGGCACTTTTTTAAGTGGTTGTCCCTGCCTGTTTTTCGTACGTTGGATTTCGTCAGAATTTCATCAGAATTTTAAATATGGAACATGTTCTATTTGCAGATTTAAGCCTCTGAACATGGTAACAATGTGAAACTCCAGTGTCCGAGTGAAGTGAAGCCCCCCTAGACGTTATACTTTTTGTGCTTGTGCTATGCCTGAGTTTCGTAAATCTGTAACATTCAACATAAAAATTTATTTCTTTAATGTTAGACTTCCAATCCGGGAAATTCCAAAATTGTTTCGAAATAAGACACCACACTTCATAATTTTTGTGTTAGAAAATTAAAATAATATTTTTCTGAAAAATGGGGGTACGATGAAGTCGTTGCAATTTTGCACCATTTTACGTATCACCCTGTAGAAAATTTATATGAAATTTCTCAACATTCACTATTATAGGATGGGTTACGGAAAGATTAAACTAGTTAACGCAACAAACAAAATGGAAATCGCAATCGGCGATCGAGAGATATTGACCTCCAAAGTCGGACCATTTTTCCGATACCGACAACCTCGTTGTCCAGGTCCAGCAGTTTACATTGTGTAAATGGTCTGATCTGGTTCGTCCGTCCGTCCATCCATCCGTCCATTCCAGTCGCATGCTGCTATCAGTGCTCTGCCCCATGCTTACCTGGCTACCCGATGGACTACTTATCCCAGGGCACTTGAAACGTCTTCGGGTCCGTAGTTGCCTTCCGTGCAGCTAATTTTATATGGTACAGGTCGAAATTTCAATTCCTGTACTGTGCCGTAAAAATCTTTTTCGAAGCCCGAAGCCTTGTTTGCCATCATGAGGCGTAGCCGAATGCTGCAAAAGAGGCGGAGGGCCTGAAAAAGCTCAGCGCTCGTGTGTCGAACAACGTTTTTCGTATTCGTGGCTTAAATTGAGACAAATCTCAAATTTCTTGTAAATTTTGGCACTACTTTGACAAATGTCCAGCTAGATACATAAACTGCAAAACTTATATTTTTGATTATGTATTACTTTGCGCGTTATGTATCTATGAAACGATTACGAAAAACACTATCTTGGAGCCTTGATCCAACTGCAAACTCTAGATACAAAGATAGGCACAACTTTCTATTGTTAGTTCTCTGTTGGTGACAGTGGAATTTTCCCGTACCTAGGATAAAAAGAGCAGAAAGTTACACGCCTTTTAATATCACCCGGTATGAGGCATTTCTTTGCTCTGGATGACATGGATATCTTTGGAGAAAAAGTTATGAGCATTTGGAGCCCCCCCCCCCCAAAAAAATTATCACTTCATTTTTTGAGTAGTTGAGCAGTTGCAGTCGCTTCTTTTATTACTCATCCCTGTCTTGTTGTCCTTCATTGAAAATAATCATCAAAGTCATTTACTTTATAAAACGCTTTTGTTTCTTTCGACAAAACGTCTGTCAAATCGCAATTTCAATATTCGACAATAATTAAAAACGAAAGAGACAAAACACGCTGCAGATAGATGATGTCCCTTCCTGTCCGGTCGCGGTCCCCAATCAGCGCGATATTTCCACACTTGTTTGTCCAATTTGTTAAAATCCAGCATTTCACACAATTTCGCGCTTCGGGGGTAAAAAAAAAATCGCCAGCACACATACACGCTCACTAATGTAACAAAATCGATCCCTTGCGTCGCTTTAAAAACGAATAATGGAATCGTGTTTTCAGCATATTTTGTCATGCAACAAAAAGCTAAGTAGACTCGGTCATGCTTTACCATTTATGCACCATAACTTTAATGCCTAATGCCTTTCCATTGAAATTAATACCTGTCGCAAAACGGCACGTTATCCGATTCCCGCGTTAAAACACTAGCACTACCAAGTAACTGCCACTCCACAACGCCACATTTTCTCAAACGCCGAAAATGTACTTATTTATCAAATATGAATAAATCTTTCCTTCTATTCGTGAGCACCAAAACAAAGAAAGCCCGCGGTGCTTCTATTCCGTCATTGGATTTAAACATCCATCGCGAGAAATTTTCGCGAAATAAAAAGCTCCTCTGACCGACCGCCTGTCAGATTAATTTGACTTTCAAAGGGGGTTGAGCGAACCTCACGCGAAACTCTTATTATTCCGCTTGAAATTCTTGTTCGACAATAATTATTAAACAAAATGTAATTATGTAAGAAATCTGCGCTTTGATGCCGTAATTGCTAATTAATTGGCACTTGAACCTAATTAAATTCAATCTTCTGAGAGCTTAATTTCGCGGACTTCTCTACACGCAGAGGTATTTTATATGAGACGCCACAAATTTCTCATTTTAATCATCCAAGAATCGCCTTGAAAAGCATCCGACTTCAATTTGGTAATTCAGGGTGCTTCAAATTTAAATCGCATCCTTTCAGGAAATGACGGGAAACTTCAAAAGGAATAGACTTTCTCGAAAAAATATATATCAGAAACGAATAATAACGGAAATATATGTATGCGTTTGAAGATAGACTTTGAAAATCGATTCTTCTTCACAACTTTGAAACTTCTCAACCGATTTTGTTCAAATTTAAACCCAAGCTTCCTGAAATAAGTCGGTATCCAACAATAACAAGGCGTTCCATCAACATTTTTCAGGGGCGTTGATAATGGGGGGGGGGGTCCTCGCTTTTCTACACCTTGGATAATTTTATAAATTGTTCATATTTTTGCATTCTACGTTCAATTTGAAAGAAAAAGTTACTTTTGCAAAAATTTGATTAGAGGCTCCGCTTCGAAAAACATCTCAAAATATCCACTTTCAATAGCCCAAAAAATTTGTTCCCTGAAAACTTCTCGTTCCTTAGAAAAACTGGTGGTTTATCAACTCAATACACATAGAATTCATAGAAAACCTATTTCAATAAAGGAATCGTTAGTTGTCTTGGATGTTAATTATTAGACCTTTGAAAGCCTGTGTTTTCTGGATGTTTTCTGAAGTTTCAACCTCAAATATCGCGAGAACAAAGCCTCTTGATCAAAATTTTGCAACAGTAACTTTTTGTTCCAAATTGAACGTGGAATTTAAAAATATGAACAATTCACAAAGTTACTTGAAAGGATAAAAAATAGGGGTAAAAAAGCGGGGACACCCCCCCATTATCCACGCCCCTGAAAAATTTCGACGGAACGCGTTATCATGCTTCGATACAAAGATCGATTTTTAAGTTCAACTTTCAACGCCTATATCTCCGTTATTATTCATTTCTGACATATACTTTTCTGAGAAAGTCTACTTCTTTTGAAGTTCCCCATCATTCCCTGAAGGGACGCGATTTAAATTTGAAACACCCGTATTATAGCGGGTTGCCATCGGAGGGAAGAGTTACGGTAATAAGTGTGTTTTCCATCGCATAATGCATTTCTCATTTTTCCTATGGATGGATCTTTCCTTGTGATGTTAAAAGTGGAACAATTGTGACCCACCACTCATCCGACAAGTGGTTCGGGATGAGGAAGGTAACATCTGTCACTTCTGTTGGCTCTGAAATTAGTTTCAGAATTTTCGATACTTCAATGTGTGAGGCGTCAGGAAAACTCGCTTGCTTCAGAGAGATAAATAATAACAATAATAATATTTATGTTATTGTATAGAACATATTTGGGTCTCTCTTTCCAGTCGAAAATGATAATTATTCAGAGGGCTCAGATTTTACGAGAATTTTTATATTAGTTTGGAAGATACATCTACGTGTAAAAGCAAGTCAAGTTATTTTTCCTTTTCTATTTTGTACCGGTATTCTGGTGTACAACCATAAATTTGCGCAGACTATGGGAAATTTATTCATTAGCGAGTAAACAGCCGCTTTATACCGTGTTGATTTAAGGTTGGAGCGAATTTCTGTTGGGGGATTTCACGTAAGATCCGCAAAGGCCCAATTTTTGTTTAAATGTTGTTCAGGAATGTCCGCGCGATTATCGGCCATGGCCATTGGCCAGCTTAATTATATGTACTATATCGTGTTTATCATGTATGATTTGATTTGATTGATTCGAACAATCACCGCAGCGTGTCAGTTACGTTTTGTTACCGTCTAATTGGATAATTTGCTAACGGCGAAGTATTCCCGGATTGACAATTCAACTAAATCGTGTGCGAGGCTCTGCTTTACCGGCATGCGTGTAAATATTGTTATATACGTGCGGGTCCAAGAAGTGTTTCCCGTAGGACAGCAAGGGTCAGGGCATAAGACAGGAAAGGGTATGTTATGCCAGAGGTAGAGGGTGTATTGATCTACCCCTACTATCGTTCTTACCAGGCTAGAGGGGACTATTCTTGCCTTTTAGATTGAGAAATGCCGTAATCTACAATTTTCATAATGCTTATACCTTCATAATTTTACATGAGGCTCCCAAATCGATATCGTGCATCAGCATTAGGATCTATTCCGCGACTCCTGTGGAATTTCCTGCCGCCAAATGTTGTTCCATTCTCAATTTGACAACCGCGCGCACAATCACGAAAATCAAACGACACATTCAAATTACCCCCAGGATTCGTGTTCACTTCCAGGAATCAAACATCACTGCCGGTACTGAATTACGCACCCTTTCCGCGACAAGAGCACCCTCCAACTTTATTTTCGTTTGCTCTAATACTAACTATGTAGGTACTTACCCAACTTCCCAACTACAATAAAATAACCACGTGTTTTGATCATACACACTTCCATTAGGTGGGTGCAGTACTGCAGCTATTACAATTTTTATAAATATGTCACACTCAAAGGATTTTCAAAAACTTGTGGAGGAGGCAGGACTTTGTGGAGATTTTTGGCCGATTGCTTATTCTAGCGGTAGTATCCTGTCAACATTATCGCCAATAACTCAAAAGTTGATGGATAGCTGGAATTTGAGGGACGTTTAAAGTTGGATCGATGTAAAGTTCCGTGTAGTAGCGTTCCGCGCCAATTTTTGAGTCGTCAGGTTTTTCGCGATGCGTAATTTATTCGTCCCTAAAAGCAAGCGAAGGATACAGTAATAGATGTCGTGTTTTGTGCCATACTTTCCTTCCCCTTGCAGTTTCTAAACACCTTCCAAATATACCGCACCTCTTACCTGCGATGAGCGGTAATACGTTGCGCAGATAGCCAGAATCAAAATACGACACCATGAAATGTTCTAATCTTGATGGAGGTAGGTATCAAGGAAACTGGTTAAATTCCGGGGAAAGCCCAGAAATCTAAAATTTTCGACTAAGCGGATGACTGCATGGACGAACTTGTGGTGGCCAAGTTGGGCCTCTCTGTATATAACTGCCGATATCGCCGTTACTTTTTTATTGAACTGCAAAAAATGCTTAATAAAACGCGCGAGGGTGCGTTTGCTTATCGCATATTTGAATCTTAACTGTAGTGTGTGATGGCACATTAATTAGAGTTTCGGCGGATATGATATGCATTCAGCGAGGGGTTGGATTCGCGTAGTAAAAAAATGCCGAACACTTGGGATTTGAATATAAAACTTTTCGATGTTTCTCTTCTTCAACTCGTCAGTTCCTGTGTTTCACTTTATGAATATTTCGGCAATTTCATCTCATTTTATTCGGAGATTCGGCCATTCGTCCCGATGTTCAATATGACGGAAAGCCGAGGTTATCTTCATGTTTTCTATTATTTTTCTTCCGGCAACCGACGTCTCTATTCTTGACATTTCCGCTATCTACTACTATTTATGAAATCGCGAGCTTCTGATTTCAACGGTTGCATTTCTAGGTAGGTACTGTTTCCTCAGGTAAAACATATTTTCGGAATTTATCTTACGTTTCTCTCATGTAGTCTAGAATTCAATAGCGTTTGCACTGGGATGCTGGGAAAAAAGTGAACACTCAACTGCTCTGACAGTGAGCGAAGAGCAGAAGCAGAACCTTCTTGACGAGCTTCCTTGGCGACGAGAGCAGTAAGTGCGCACTTTTGTTTCCAGTAGAAAACGCTATAAATGTAATTGTGACAATGTTGTGAACTTGTTCCCCACCTTCCAACAAAATCCTATGAGTACGTATTACTGCCCAAAAAGGAACGCCAGTGTCATCGTCTCCTTGTCGTTCAAACCCAGATAGCCGTGTGAAATATACAGGATGTTTCATTATTCGTTGCGGACAAAAAACTACTTCGAGTAGGTCTTCACAAAATATAGAGAAAATTCTCACGCCATTTTGCGAAATTGAGCTTAATGACGAAGATACAGCCTTTTAAAGTTCACTTTTTTGTTTTTTTTTTAAATTTGTAAGTCAGGAACGATTCAACAAAATCTGCTCGAGTTTAGTAGGCTAGTTTGTCCAAATTACCTACCTATACTGGTCACAATTTGAAGTGGGTCACCCAAAAAATTGTTCGGTTTTTAATCTCTGCCAATCTCTTGAAAATCATCGGATTTTGGAATAACTTACACTAGCTTCAAGATCAATCCTCCTACTTTCACCATCTGCAAGTGATTGTTGGCTCGTGACAGCTATATGTTTAATACAGGGTGATAAAGAATGCCTTGTAATTCTGTACTTTTTTGCAATGGTACAGGAACTTTCGTGGCCACCTGTTATTTTGGATTTTGCTGTATTTGAGGAACTCATTGTTTCTTAGCTTGATGCTCCAGGTTGCATAGCTACCGATTTTTTTTCATGGGGTGATTTTTCGCGCTGCACTGCTTCTAATTTTCACAGGTGACTTCAAATATTCAATCAAGTAGGTATTCAAGTTGAGTAGATTAATTTGACAGTTATTAATGTTGCTAAGAATAGTTTATCTGAGTTTAGCAAAAATGACTAGGAAAATTGGAACAATAACAATAATAATAAATGTAACATAGCAATATAAGGAATGAATCTTTCGTGAATAATCAAATCAACTCAATGATATGTTCCAACTTATCGCCCGATATCCCAATAGGCTACTGGACATCAATCGCATTTCAGTATAAAAGTATCATAAACCTGATAAATATCTGAATGACGAATTTGTAGTTGTAAAAGTTTTTCGAAATATGATTTCATTCAGGTAAAAAATCGATTTGAAAGTGGACTTATTCAAATCAAGAATAATATGCTACGTCACAGCTTGAAAGTGAGCTTGGAGGTGGCAGGGAGGAAGGAGAGGGGAACGCATTTGACATTCGACCGAAGCATTCGTTCTGGATCTATTACGTAGTGGTGTATTTTCACGTGCGAGCACAACTTTGTCACAAGGAACTTATTTTTGATGCCATTGCATGGAGTTATTATGTATTAAGAAGCGAAATTGTATTGAAAAAACTAGATTATTTGACGTGGGGTTGACATATAGCATGCGAAACTCGCAGTACTGCCACTCATATGGCACTAATAACACTGTTGTGACATTAATCCGAAGCCAGCCCGAGCAAAAATAAGTGAATTTTAAAGAAGAATCGACCAAAATGTGAAGTCAAACCGTAGCACTCCAGCATTTCATTATATTTTTTTTTTGGTATAAATCAGTTCAAAACGAGAAGGTGTTCTTCAGTCATTGAATGGCCAACTAGAGTTTCTATTGGCTCTTCAAAATGTGACGTCACGCACTTGCCGCGCCATTCAAACAGACAAATCTTTTCATGTTTTTTTTATAATGTACAAAAACTTTTTTGAACAAAATCATCTTGCCAATGCAACAATTTCAGGAGGATCTTTCATAAAAAGAAATAAAAAAACCATGTCCACTAGCCTATTGAGCACATATGAGATGCTCTCCAAAGAAGACTGTCAGCACTACGAGTACAACTCACTACAAGACAAGAACTATTGAGTACCGCATACAGCAAATCTCAAAATTATAGGGTGGCCACAAAAGTTCCTGCACCATTTCAAAAAAGTACAAAATTGCAAGGGATCCTTTACCACCCTGTATAAAGCACATCGCTGTCACAAGCTAACAAGCATTCGCAGATGGTGAAAGTAGGAAGATTTATCTTGAAGTTGGTGTAGGTTACTTGAGAATCTTCAGATTTTGTAATTGACAGAGATTAAAAGCCGAACAATTTTTTGGGTGACCCACTTTAAATTGTGACCAGCATATATCCCGTTCACTTCTTATTTTTAGTAGAATGACGTTGTGAATCAGGAATGAAGTGACAAGCTGGGGGGCTACGGCTGACGGCACCTGCAAAGTTTTGGAGCAAAACTATCAGCGGCGATCAGCCGTATCCTCCTAGCGCTCCAGCTTGTCACTTTATTTTTGCTCCAAAAAGTCATTCTACTGAAAATGAAAAGTAAACGGAATATACCTGCCAAATTTCGAAAGAATCTCACCAGTGGCGTAGGAGTTATGGTTGATGGGTGAGTGGGAAAGAGCAGACCTAATTTCTGAAGAAAAATCAGGAACCAAACGGTGTGTATTCTGACACATAGCTAGGGCGGTACTCTTGGCCCTATCAGGTTCCAGAGTAGCCTCCGGGATAGTCTAGGAGTGCCACCAGGCCCTGGAACGAATAGCACAGACAAATCTCGTCGAATTTACCTATATGGGTTGAAGGACACAGCGGGGATCGGGGAAATGAAGAGGCTGATGGGCTGGCGCGGCAGGCTGCGATGGTATTTTAGGAATCTATGACTGCTTTCATAACTTTCCATTAATTGATTTTGGTGAGCGAGGAGTAGAGAGTTCTCGGTGATTTGTAAGATTGTAGGTTAGAAAACTACAACCCTAGGTTCCTATAACATCGGACTGCTCGCTGCAAGAAGTCACCATATTTGGCATGCATCAAGATTTTTAATTCTTTTTGATAGAAAAATAAAATTGTTACTATAGTCCGATGATTTTCTGAATGATGTACCATCTTGATAGTTTTGAAAGTTCATTTTATACATTTACATGTGAATTTTGTCCAGTAATTGTAATTTTAATGGCAAAAAAGATTCATTAAGTCAGCACCACACAAATTTATTTAAGCTATCGATTACATGTTTCGACGCCCTGTGGCAAATACGTGGTGTGACTGGAACAACTTTAAATTTATACTGACAAAGCCACAGATGGACCAATTCTACATTAATATAAAAAGTAAAAGAAACAGATAGCGGGCTCGCAAGAAACCCGGGATCACAAAAACAGCCTTATTTACAATTTTCAATTGTACCATCGTACATGGAGGTGCAACAACACCACAACCGTACACAACATACACAGGGGCCGAGAAAGGGGAGGGGGCGCCTACACAAAACAAAAAAGCGGCGGAGACGCGAGGACAGAAAGGTGAACGGAAAAAGTCGGAGTGTCCTCAAGATCCTCAACTTGAAAATTCAGGCAGGTCTCATCAGGGCTCATTCCTGTTGTGACTATCTCGGGTGACTCATGCAGAATAGAGTATTATACTTTTGAAAAAATATTTTTCTTTCGATGGAATCAGAAACTATATTGAAAAATAACTGACCCGTATTTTTTTATTCATCCAAAAATCGTATCGTTTGGCCGCAATAAATAAACGAAATTCCTATATTCTGCCTATTTCTGACGTCATTTACACTGGCAGTATAGGCGGTGACTCGCTGTGACGTCAGAACTAGTTGATGTTATTTATTTATTGCGCCCCAACGGTACGGTTTTTGACTGAATAAAAAACACGGGGCAATTATTTTTCAATGTAGTTTTCATTTCAATCAAAAAAATTTTTTAGTATAATACTCCATTCTTCGGGAATACATGTGTCAAGGTGCGTTCAGTCAGCTTATTTAGCCGCAAGTTTTAATTTTAGTCGCAAGCGCTGCGACGCCCATTGGCTCTTATGAACCAGCCTCCTCGGAACAGTCAATAAGTGATGCAGCGCTTACGGCTAAAATTAAAATTGCGGCTAAATAAGCTGACTGAACGCACCTTCAATTGTGTAAAATAGAACCCTGGCCGGTATCAAAATTGTGTCGAGACAGAATTATGTGGTCTGCAAATCTGGAACCTGATGTGGTGCTTGTGGAACCATGTTTTTGAACCTCGTACCGTATGGCTCTTTAATTCAAGTAGAAAAACGGCGGCCTGTCTCACCAACATAAACTGCAATCCGTACATTTCATAAACACCGGATTGGTATAGGGTATAGGGTTGATATAGAATTCTTTGAATTACATAAGAGCCGTGTGAATGAGCTACCAACTGTGAAAGAAATAGGAATGCCATTGTCAATGAAAGGTGTGGCAAGTAGTTTGGGTAAAACCAAAATAGTGTGGGCTCTGTAGATGGTGGGGGTTTATAAGACAAACGGAAGGTACGTGAAGAGTCCAGGTCTCTGAGAAAGAAAGCATGAGAAGCTGATAGTTTAAACTTGAGCAGATGATAAAAACAGAAAGGTATGACGGTATAAGTATATGTGGGCATCCTGTATATACTGAAGCTCAATTCATGCTATTTATGACTATATTCAGATCGAGAAACGGGATGGAATTATTCACTTCAATCTCATAGGTGAAAGTGATGTTCTCATCAAGAGAATAGGGTGATTGCATGTAGAGGGCGTTTTGACCTAGGGAGGGACTTTCAGTTGGTCTATATTTGTAAGGGAAAACGTCTAATCGTCTGTAGATCACGCCATTTTTGACAGGCAACATCGGACATTTTGTTAACCTAACATTATCTGCACTCACCAACGTCGCTAATAATGATTTCATTATTCATCCATCATCCACCTGTTGTCTATTAACCACTGAAAATGCCTGCCATTTATTTTATGCCCCAGTGCGTTTCATGTCTTGGATCTGTCAGACAGGTGTTTGTATCACCATACCAACTGAACCAAAGCAAAATCCTCCAGCGACTGTCACGTTCTTGCCGGTCAAAAGGTGAACCAAATTTCATGCAATCGCCCTATTGAGGTAGAGACCAAAATCAGACAGATCACTCTCATTCCCCAGGAACAAGCGATGATGTCATCGACATATCTGTACTCGAAAAGGATGTGTTTATTCCAGGTGGTACTATTTAAAATCATGGAGGTCTTAAGATGGCCCATGATGATATCGGCCAAAAGAGGGGAGAGGGGAGAATCCATGGCCAAACAGGTACTGAGAGTAGAAGTTGGAATTGGATTAAAGTAATTTTTTTGAAGGGTAAGACCTAACAGAGTAGCTAGTAGCTACATACCGCGTGAGCATTTGAAAACTATTCACCTGCAATAACTACCGATTCCTAGTGAATATTTCTGCTAGCAAAAACAGGTCGATTTTTATACAGGTGTCCCGAAAATACACCGACAACGTTCTAGGGCAGCTTACTCCCCTCATCAAAACAAGAAAAAAAGTTCCCATAAATATGGGTCCAGAAACACTTCCTAAGGGAGTTACAGGCCCCTAAAGGTGGACCTGTGAAGGTGGTGTTTATTTAATATTTTCGAAACCGTTCAAGAGAAATCAATCAAACTTGACACATTCAATGACCTCCTTATGCCCAACAAAAGAATGCCTAACAAAAATGAAGTTGCTTTGAAATAGTTTTTCTTTAGCCTTGAATATCGTAATTAAATAATCGGCATTACTGACCACGTTTTCATACACTCAAACTCAAATATCTCGTAAACGGTGCATCTATCGAGGTTGAACATGGGAACCACCTTTTTTTGGTGGAAAACTCCAATATTCCATAATTTCTTGTTAAATGTGAAAACAATTCACATTCAAAAAAGTTAGGGTTATTTTTACTCCCACAACTCAGCCTAACCCACCCCTGGTAAATTATTTTGGAAATAATTTTGCCTCATTTTGTTGGGCACAAGAAGGTTAGTGGATATGTCAAGTTTGATTGATTTTTCTTGGACGTTTTCGGAAATATTGAATGAAAACCATATTCAGGGTCCCACCTTTAGGGGCCTGTAGCTCCCTTAGGAAGCGTTTTCGGACCCATGTTCATAGGAACTTTTTTCCATGTTTTGATGAGAGGAAGCTGCCCTAGAACGTTGTCGATGTATTTTCGAGATACCTGTATGATTAACAATATCAGATTTATCACGTCTGCTTCTGATATCATCATAGTGCGTTTTCCACATGCTTTCCACGAACATCAGTTGAATTCCAGAGCATATCGATTCTTTTCACTGCACTTTTATCACTACCGGCCGGGGACGGATTTTCGGCCTCGAAAAACAAGCTTCTTGGTTTAGTTGGAATGCTTGCTAAATGCAAGACGCGCCGTGTGTCCCATAGCACGTAAAATACGAATGATAGTGCTGACCCCCATGCGATGTTGGTGGTCGTTAAAAATCCCTACCCTGTGTTGGAAGTGTTGGAACACACAGGGGTTCGGCAAAATTTCCGGTATAGTGGAGGAAAGCATTCACCGGCGTCGGTGTTAGGCCTCGTTGCGGAAATAGGCCGACGTTGAATAAACGAATAAAAAAAAAGCTGCCCTAGAACGCTGTCGGTGTATTTTCGGGACACCCTGTATAGAAGGGGACATCTCGAGCATACATTGAACAATTTCTATTTTCAGCTCCACCCACCCCAGCTTTGAAATTTCAAATGACACTATCTTACCTTGCGATACATCAAAAGAGATTAAAGAGATTAAAATTATCTCTTTAAAAAACACATTGTTAAAATTTCCTTACCTACCTACCTAGAGGGATCGAGAATATAAAATGGGACTTTCACGGAATTCCAAGAAGAAAAGGGGCTGAGTTAAACATTTTGAAAATCTTTTCTCAGAAAGAGAATTTTATACTCTTTAATTTGATGTATCGCAAGGTAGGTAGTGTCATTTGAAAGGTTAAGGTTGGGGTGGGTGAGGTCGAAGGGTCTCCGATACAAAAATCAACCTGTTTTTGCTCGAAGAAATATTCACTAGGAATCGGTAGTTATTGCAGGACGCAGGCATTCGTCACCAGGGACGCTGGGAAAGAGATTGGCGACATCGAAAGAAACGAAGAAAGCACCCGAAGGGCGAAGGGATGTGGACTGACGAGAGTTTCTTAGCAAGGGTGACAGAGTTGGTGATACCGTGAGCACTCTCAAAGTTCGTGAGGTGTTCAATGTTCCTGTCCAAAATCTGAGTCAACTTATGGCAAGTAAGAAACCAGAAAACGAAAAAAAAATCCTGTGGATCTTGACTCGCCTGGAAGTCCTCTATCTGCCATTAGTGCCATTGGTCCATGTAAGATTACTTATGGATCACCTTTATATATTAATAGATATAGAAAATTTATTCGCTGCAATAACAATTACAGAAAACGTCGAATATGGCGAAGATAATGAAATGATAATAAATGTACCTATTCTGTCTTCCTACAATCCTTGCCTTGCTGCACAAGACCACGTATTCCAGAGCTCATTTGATAATGCAAAATTCAGCAACTTGGGGACATTGTAGGAACTGCAGCAGTGCAGCGGGCGATGGCAACTTTTTTAAATTGACACACCTCGTATAATGATCTGGGGTGGATAATCTGGTGTTCTGCCGGTGCGGGTTCCGTAGGATATGTTCCGATGGAATTTTCTTAAGCCCGGGGGAATGCTGTTACAGTGGTTAATGCAAGAGTGCCACTGTTGCCACTGAAGCTGACGATAGTTTTCTGGCACTTTGAACCACCTTGTCGTCGTGTAACGTACGCTTGAGGTTTGATATTGTGTGCTCGACTGAAGTGAAGCCGTAGAGATTTCCCCATCCCCTGCAACCTGTACCTACCGTGGAGCGTGCATGTACACGACGGCGACGGTCAAAAGCTGCAAAATTTCCGTCAAAATCGACCAACAGAAGCAGCACTGTCGTTATATTCGCATTACTAGTACATTTCCGACGGAGAATCCGCTTTATTAAAAATCCGCAAATTTACATGGATCTCGATGAAAAGAGGATATATTCCTCGTGTCTCTGGATGTGAGCGCTCGAATGCGATTCTCTTGTACTTACTTAATAACAAATTTCGCATTCTCTTATATTTCATTAATATATTTACTATTCGCCAACGGGATATATTTAATGCCTCACTCAAACTCTACTTTGTTTCAATTCTGGTTCCTACAATAATATTTTATAATCAAGGACGGGCCCGCTCTTAAATTATTATTAAATACACGATCTTATACCAACACAAAATCCGGTGCGTCGTCGCTGTCCCTACGAACACAGATCAGACCCGGACCAAGTATTCAAATTATTTCAACCATTTCAATCAGATTCGCATCTACGATTTAATCCGAGGAGAGTGGATTAGGTTTAATGTAGTCGTATTATACAAAATTAATATAAAACGCCACCGGGATTTTCTTTCGAAGCATTTTTGTTATATTCTTACTACACAGAAGTCATCTCTGTTCGTCTTCTTGAAGTGATGAAGTGAATGTCAACTTGAAACAACAAATTAGTTTCGACTGAGGGCACTTCTTAGCGCATTGTCGTAAGAAATCGGCTAGTACCTGCTCTTTGAAGTCCGTCCGTCCGTCTGTCTAGTAGTTGAACTCCTCCCAAACAAAAAGTCGTAGCGCTGCCGGGTTTCATGAAAATGATATCTAGCCAATTTTCTGTGGATGGGAATAGACACAAATAAAATTGGTCAGGCCGCGTGATTGCAAAAAAAAAAGTGAAACAATGTTTGAAATGTGGGACCTATTCAACGCTGCAGTGTAAAAACTTCGGCATCGAGTAAATTTGCGAACCGTTACAGATACATGCATACATCCACTGAATGAAATGTCACAGGAAGAAATTAAGCGATTTTGAGTTGAAAAATCATTTTCATTTCTCCATTGCTATAATAATAATAAAGCATTTATTGAACTGCGGTGGGACAAGTGAACAAAAATACAAAATACACAGTAGTGTCAAGAAATAATACGATGCACCTATTTTTAACTTGAGCACTTCAATAAATACGGTGACTCCCACAGGAGATTAATCTCGTTCGTGGGGGGTGACTTGAACCAAACATACTCAAAACAAAGATCCATCTGCCTAAACGGAACCGACAAGGGATAAAAGATCTTTGCTCGATTTCGGATATAGTGAGCCTCAGAACTGAAATGGACAATAGCAATCATCAAACGTTTTTTCTATCAACAATCCCGTGTATTCCTTCTCTACTTTTTTCTTGTGTTAGAAAAATCTTGAAGGTGTCGCAGAAAGAATGCTGGACATGTGACCATATACACAAAAGGGGAGAGATATGTGAAGCATCGTTCATTTATGGTGTTATTTGTTTTATAATTTGCATTCGATTCTTTATGTCTGGTGTCATGCTGATGGGTTATTCTCTGTGAAAGATACAAGTTGTTTGTCGGTTAATGTTTGACTAGCGCGAATTTAAAAGTGCAACGATACATACAGCGAATGACATCTGCAGGAAGAAATGGGGGAAATTATATCAAGAGAAATCTTTTGATTGCTGCATTCTAGACGAACAGGGAGCCCCGGCTGGCCGGTAAGTTTGCGAACAATGATGCTTCGCCGCAGGTTCAAACACCCAGTACTCGGTCGCTTCATTTATTGAACTCTAGAAAAGTGCATATCTTTTTCAACTGAATATTCAAGAAGTCTTCTCATATAAATAACAATCTGTGTTTTAATTGTTTCTTTTTTTCTGTTAATTTGGAGTGCTGAGGAAGTTACAGCGACTGAACATCAGAAATCGTCAAGTGAAGAATTGGCTTTTATCATACATGAACCAATTTCAATTTAACTTAAAATTTTACTTGTAATCATAGTAGGAATTCATTGCTAACTCCGACCAGGTCCGGGATGGACTCATTCCCTACCTAGGTCAGTAATGGAATTGACAGCGCTGGCCTTTGATCACTAGTCGTTGACATTTGGTTACGTCAACATTGCAGGTTATGCTCTGTTTTATGGTGGCATTCACTATTTTTGCTGTATTTGAGTGCTGTTGACTTTTTTCTATGGGATGAGCTTTGGGATTATTGGATAAAGTTGCGGGGGTAAGCTAAAATGTGAAATACATTATTAACCGTTATCCGAACCTGGAAACATTTCAGTAATGTTATGATTGGTGATGATGGTGACGAAGTAGTAAATTACTGCATGTTGTTGCAAGGCTAAGGCTACTCATGTACGTACGCTCATACACATACTCGAGTGTGTACCATGTTAGTTGAAGAACAGATTCATCGGTCGCAACTTCTTCTACGAGCAGATCGGCAGAAGCTTCTGCAGCTGCTTCCCTAAGTTCTGGCAGTGTTGATTTCAGTTTCTAGTCAGAAATCCAATACCTACAAATTTTTTGTCAATTTTGTTGCGGGACAGACAATAAACTTGGAAATTGCTTTCACAATGAACACTGAATGGTTAAAGTCAAAGCACACTTAATAAAAACATGTTGAACAAATAATTATTGTTTATTAATTCAAATTATATTCGATGACATAGGTAATGAAATGATTGTAAGTAAAATCGTATACATACTCTCGACGGTATTTAATATATGTACTATAAACTATATTGTTGAAATAGGTAGATATAATAATATTTTCTGGACCGATTTTGATACAATGAAAAAAAATAGATACTCGAATTTTATATTAAAATTGGTTTGATTTCTTGTGGCAATTTGAGGACAATCTGTATATAGCTGTGACAGTGAACAATCTATACTTATCTGCATTCTGAAAATGCGCTCATGAGACTCACCCCCGTGAGGACTTTGCTAGTTGTTTTTTATCCTTCAGTAAGTTTCTATAGCCGCAGTAAGCAATAAGCAAGCGGATCGCGGGATCATTACGTTTTCGACAATTGCAAGCCCTAAAGCCCACAATTGCTTCTGGCTAGATCGATACGCTCCTTAAAAGTAGGTAGTTCTTGTCCTCGGCTTGTGCTTCACCTGACCTCTGCAGTAATTTCAATTGACCCTGCACAAGGTGCGAATTATTTTACCATCCATAAACCCTTCACCCTTGAACAAAAATCTACATCTGAATAAAAAGAACACACATGAATGGGTGGTTTGAATGGAGCCCATAGTGACGCAACTTCCGTACCTATTTACTTCGAGAGAGAGCGAGAGCGAGAGAGAGAGATAGAGATAGAGATAGATAGAGAGAGAGAAAGTTAGGATTCCTGGCATGAAGTTCAATATGTGGCTGAATATTAAACCGGAGGGAAAACTGTTGACTTCCACGATTTCATTCGGAGTGAATCCGCACTTTTTATTGGACGAATTTGTTTCAAAATTCTAGCTTTTGCTGCTTGTTGACAATTTTTCGAATAAGAATGCGGAGTCGCCGGCCGGCTCTGTTTGAGAGAGAATAATCAATGAGAATGGGACGACGGCATGACATTAATAAACAAATATCCTTGTGAGCTTTATCGAAGCACTAAAGCTGCTTTTACGTGCCTTCATTTTTTATTTGTTTCTTTGGATCGCTGCTATCGTCTTTGTATTCGAATACAAACGGAAAATCGCTCATGTTATATGGGCCGTCACGACAATAAATGAATATTAATCAACATCATCACATTGTAATGTAGACCGCGAAGCGATGTTATTTCGCACTAATTTTCAATTTATCGAATGTACCTAATATCCGCTCCGGAAACAATTAATCAAGAACCGCTCGAGAACACCACCTCACCCTTTTGATTTTCATTTGATACTGAAAGCTCGAAATTGAAATGAAAGTCCCTGCGGAAAAGTTTACAGCTGACTAAACCTATAGTTTTGACTGAGTTGTATTTTTTTTTCAGGGTGAAGAACTGGGCGCTCCAATTTGGTGTGGATTTGTGGGAGTATGGCAGATTGCTGACAAGAATGAACGAGTTACAGAGGGTAAGGATAGTGGCCATAAATAAAAGTTGTGTGTGTGTGATGCAATTCCGCGCCTACGGCACAGTAATTAATTTGAGTAAAGCTATGATGCAAAATTTGATAATGGGGAGCGCGCGCGAACTTCCATCGGGATAAAAAGAAGGAAAATTCGATTGAAATGACAGTAATTGGTCTTGGAAGGTATACGCATCGAAATTCTCGGTTATGAGCTTACAATGAATATCGTGAAATTAACCCTCCCCCGAATTTAATTGAATTTCCAATCTCGACGTCGCCGGCTCGCTATTATCCAATGTTTTTGTCATTTTTAGCTTTGTCTCGCAGTGCCCGCGAGGATGAATCCTCCAAAAATTAAAAGTTTTTCTATAGGACTGAATTACTAATTCATCCCCGGATTTAATAACTTTCTTTACTGCGCAAGCAAAAACAACGCGACATGAAACGTTACAATATTAATTGTTTACAGAGTCAACATGTCGAAAGTGCCGCTAGGATAAATAAATTTTCAAGTTTTTTCATTAAAAGTGGAACTTTGTAATTATGTTCTGAAATTCGCTATTTGTGCAAATATAATCACGCCATACCTGAATGAGGGAATTATGAAACGAGGGAGAAGAGTGAATTTTTCGAGGTAAATAAGTCTTTTGAGGCCGTGTTAGTGAATAATCCTGAAATATGTCGGTAAGCCACGTTTGAAGCCAAAGCTCTTCTCTCAGCATTTTGAAATCTCCGTTGTTGGGTCCGCAGTTGTTTTATTCATCCAACTTTCAGAACTCTCCGAAGAATTTTATATGCTTTGCGCAGAATGACCCATCAAAATCAATGCAGAACACAAAGCTACATTTCAGAATGATGTTGTCAGTTTCTTTTGTTTTTATGTTTCAGAAATATCACGAGCAAAATATCAAAGTAGCAAGAAAAGATGGATTACTTTTGATACGAGACATGGCCAAAGAGGTTCAAAACATGATGAGCTTTAAAATTGAGGCTGTTAGGGTAAGTTTTTGACGAATTTTCATGGCTTCGGTCCTCACTTGTGGTTTTGTATTCCGCCACAGCGAATAACCGAGTCTGCCGAGCAGGCAGCTTTGACGCCGCAAACCGACAACGGGCAACCGTTTCGTTACTATAACGCCAAAAGACTGAACGCGTTTGGTCCGGATGGAAGACCGGCCGAGGGCACCAGGGAAATGATGCTAACGCCAAATCCTCATTTCGATCATTTACCCGTCAACACTACTCTTAGTTCCGTACTGATACCGCCAAATGTAGATGAACACGGTAAGCAGGCGTTCAATTCTGATAAAATCGAACTCAATCCGATGATTACAGACCCGGAAGTCGTCAACGCTATCCAGTGGTCGGAGCACTTGGATCCTTTATTCATCCACAACTACGAAGACGATCCCTCGCTTTCGTGGCAGTTCCTCGGAAGCTCGTCGGGTTTTCTGAGACGCTACCCAGGTGAGTTTTTGATCGACAAATTTTGTTCACTTATTCAAAGTTTTGCCACATCAGGAATTGCTTGGCCTCCGGAAGATATGTCGACAGTGTGGCAACGACCGAGAAACTCCAGAAACGTGTACGACTTCCGCTCCTCTGCTTGGTACGTTTCGGCTGCCACTTCCCCAAAAGACATCGTCATCCTTATAGACAACTCAGGCTCGATGAGTGGGCACAAAGCCAATTTGGCACGGGCTACGGCGGAATCAATACTGGATACTCTATCGGACAACGATTTTGTCAATATCTTCAAATTTTCAGACGTTACAGAAGAAACAGTTCCTTGCTTCAAAGACATGCTCGTGCAAGTAAAACATCAAACTTTGACATTCGGTATGTTCAATTCACAACACGCGTCTGATTCCAGGCCAATAACGAGAACGTAAGGTGGATGAAAGAGTCTCTCGGCACGCTGAAATCTGAGAACATTGCGAATTTCACTTCTGCCCTTGTGACCGGTTTTGAAATCTTGCACAAAGTGAGTACAATTTTCATCGGTTTGTTCAAACAATATTCTAAACGTATTTCACAGTACAACAGAACTGGACAGGGTTGCCAGTGTAACCAAGCAATCATGTTGATAACTGACGGACCGTCTTCCAGCTACAGAGAAATTTTCAAAATGTACAATTTCCCACACCATCCCGTTCGCATTTTCACATATCTCATTGGAAAAGACTCGAGCAGTGCGCACGAAATGCACTGGATGGCATGTGCGAATAAGGGTAAGA
Organism: Anaspis maculata; assembly: GCA_949128115.1. Lineage (NCBI taxonomy): Eukaryota > Metazoa > Arthropoda > Insecta > Coleoptera > Scraptiidae > Anaspis > Anaspis maculata. The sequence continues at coordinate 48,869,276 of OX421968.1, forward strand.
TCATTACTCTTTCGTTCCGCCTGCATTCATTGTTTGCGTTTCTAGGCTACTACACAAGAATCGAACATTTCGAGGAAGTGAACGAAAAAGTGTTGCACTACATCGAAGTATTAGCAAGACCCATGGTCATGTACCAAACAGACCATCCAATACAGTGGACATCAGCTTATGTTGGTGGTCGAGTGAGTACACGATCCATTGTCGAAATACCAATTAATCGTTAACGATCTGTTTCCAAACTAGGCTGACAGTTTTCTAAACGACAACGTCGGTCAACTCATGACCACAGTGACCACCCCAGTCTTTGATCGACGAAACTACACAGTAATATCTGCTTTCTGAACTATTCACCAAACTCGTCACTAACCTTTCAAAATGTTGCAGGTCCGAGTCGCCAACTTACTTGGAGTTGTTGGGACTGACGTTTCGATCGATGAAATAAAGAAACTAGTGCCGCCCTACAAGGTCTGTATAAATACAAATATTAAATTCGTCGCGACTTGATCCATTTCAATTACAGTTGGGAGTGAATGGATATTCATTCATTCTCAATAACAACGGACACGTACTTTACCACCCAGACTTGAGGCCCCTGGTAAGTTTTGTTGCTAAAGTACCATCAAGGGCAATTTCAATGTTTTTTTTTTATGTAACGCAGCAAAACAACGAGTTATATGAAGATACCCTCGAACCGCAATACGTTTCGGTCGATCTGACCGAAGTTGAACTGGTTGAGAATGAAAATGGGCCTCGAGAAAACCATTCTGTTCTCCTCGATGTGAGTGCTTTTCTCGATTGATTCAGTGCTCAGTTGTTCACTCTTGTTTTATTTACAGTTACGTTACGATATGATCCAGCAAAAAGAAGGAGAAACAGAATTGGGAGTCAAAATCCATTACGATAACATGGTAAGTTGCGCAGAAAAGGCGATTTTTAGTGAATTGATAGTTCAACAAATGAATTGTAGCGTCGCGTTACGACACGAAGACACAAGTACTACTACACTCCTATCGAGGGGACGCCATTTTCTTTAGGTTTGGCGATACCCGAAAGGTACGGGATGTACGAGCTAATAGCCGAAAAGGAGATCAAACACACCCTGAGGAACGGTAATCGATTGCATTTATGTTGCTGTGTTTGTGCTCAATTATTCCAACTCGTGTGCTTTCAGTGACAGATTTCTTCAAAGGAACTAATTGGAAGGTCCATCCGGATTGGTAAGTACTTTAAAGCTATTACTTACAATGCGTTTTCTATGTTGAAAAATTGTCTGCAGGGTTTATTGCGAGTACACGAGCGGCACTTCGGGTGAACAGTGGTTTCGAACGGCCGAAGACCGCATCCTCCACTTCTTGACGCGGAGCAAACTTCCGGCATGGAAATGGATGTCGTTACGCCCAAGATCTGCATCACAGAGAGAACACCACCATCAAACAACGAAAAAGGATAAAGACGCATATTTTTGTAAAACCAAAATAAATTTGCTTCGCGCTGCCATTACTGAAACGGCTTTGGTTTCAGGCGATAAAAATTTAATGCAATCGCTCGTACTGGACGCAATGGTCACTGAGGAGTTGGAACGGCACAACTCACATTCACGAAGCGGCGACAAATAGTAAGTTCAATGAATTACGAATGACCGAGCATGAATATCCATTACACTCTGGGAAAAGATCGGAAGTATTTTCAGGAATTATTCAAAAAATGATATGTAATAAAATTGGCTTACCTACCTACCCACTTACTTCCGAGCGTTTCAATCTACTCAATGCACTAATCAGCTTTAACCGTTTAATTTATAACTAATTATTCTCTGCACATTAGCCCTATTGGCACATTTTTCGTACGGTTGCAAAGGTAAAGTTTATCATAATTGATAGTATACGGTATCTTTCGATATTTAGAACATCACAAAAGCATTTATTATTAGTATTTCATATACAAATCAATAAATGCTTAACATCTTAATATAACATGCATAAAATGTGTACCATAACCAGACTCATTACCCCCACCTGCAGTATGTTTCCTATTGCCTATTTCCATGTGCCATGTGCAAAACGTTTTCGAATTCGTTCAGATACGAGAAAAAGCTGTCTTACAAGAAATAGTCGATTGTACAATATCATAAATGCAGAAATAATGGATAAGATGTGCTCTGTGCTACAAGTCGAAAGCAATGCGAGTGTTTGCAAGTGCTGAAGAATCAACAAGTACCTATCTATAATTATAATAGTACCGAGATTAGTACCCTGAGTTCATTAATTATCTTGGTCAGGGGTGTCTTGTCTATGGATTTGAAAACATCTCTCTGAGGCAGCATAATATACAGGGTGAATCAGTTCAAACCGATCAACCTTTGGGATAAGATTCTCCTCATTCTCTTGATTCATAAAAACATAGCACTCCTTTCCCAAACAAGATACAGGTGTCCAAATTCGCTTTTTTCAATTTTAAAAAAATTTTAACTTGCGAACTATCAAACCAAATCAGCTTAAACTCAGCATAAGCTGGTTTGTAGGAAACATCTACCTACTTGCGAAATTTTTAAAGAACCCAATCAGTAGCATAGGAGTTATGGGGAGTCATTAATTTGGAAGCATCTGAAGAACTTTTCAAATTAATGTTCTCTCCAGAACTCCTACGTTGTTAATTGGATTCCTTTGAAATTTGGCAGGTAGGTAGATAACTTCGACAAACCAGCCTGTGCAAATTACCTAATTTGGTTCAATAGTTCACAAGTTACAAATTTTTAAACATTGAAAAAAGTGAACTTTAATGAACTTTAACACCCTGTATCTTTCTTATGAAGCAAGTGAGAGGCACGTATATTATATTTTTCTGAATCAGGGGATGAGGAGAATTTGGTCCCAAAGTTCAATCGATTCAAACTGATTGTATATAAACCTCTTTCAATAAATTTGTTACAAATTTGACAAGTTACGTCGCATACTGACATCATGTGCCCTGCTGTGCAAATTTATGTGATAAAAATTGACAAAACACTGGCAGCACCTAAACAAGACGTCTGGAGTGGTCTGCCGACAAAAAGGCTTGATATGATTACATCCTGTACGTATGCACGTCCAGATTATTTTCTTGGCAAATTCTTACGTACGTTGACGAACGTTATTAACATCTTCTGTACAAATGACTGGTCCACCAGCACCTTTGTTGCTGGTGCTTCGGGAAACAGGTTGACCAAAGGGACAAGACACGTAAAACTTATCTGATCTCGTAGGTACTACTGCGAAGTCCGGAAAGTGCTGTCGAAAATCTTTCAAGCATAAAAATGCCGATACAACTGATTCGCACATCATGCACCAGTTGGAAAAAATGCTTCGATCGTGTACGTTTTGTACCCTGCGGTGGAATATTATTATTTAAAATGTTTCAGAATATGCTTACAGTTTGACAAATCATGACAACCAAAACAAGTAGCAAAGTCCTCACAGGGGTGAGTCTCGTGAGCGCATTTTCTGAGTACAGATGAGTAGACTGGTTCACTGTTACCTGTGAACAAATTGTCCCAAAAGTACAACAAGAAATCATCAATCTTTATTAAAACACTAGTAGTCCATAATAAATGAAAACAACACATGAACAACTAGAAAATGTCCTATAAGTTGAAATTATACCTATATCGGTCCCAAGCATGGAGCCAGGGCCAGCTTGCTGAATTGCAGCGCCGCGACTTGAAAATCGCATCCGCATTCAAGTGCATAAGTATAGATTCCGCATAAAAACCTTCCTTGAGAATGAATCAATCAAATTAATTCATTCACTAGATTTTCTTCATTTCTTGCTGCACATTTCATTCACTGGATGTATGCATATATTTGTTAGGGGACGCAAACTGTCTCTATGTCGTAATTTACTCTGCAGTCAATACACATAGTTTTTACTTTGTGTAGAATCGCGGGGCGGAACCCCCTCCCTAAAAAAAAAATTTCTTCCATAGCAATTAAGGAATCAAAATGATTATTCCACTAAACATTTCTCCATTACTTCTTGCATATTCCATTCGCTGCATGTATGCATGTACCTAGAACGGTTTGCAAGATTCTTCGATGTACATCAATTTCACACGGTAGAATTGAATACCAACTTTAAAAAAAAATCATGCAATCGCGTGGCCGAACCAAATATTTCTTGTTCCTATTCCCATCCGCAGACAATAAGCAATAATTTCCAAGAAACCCGATACCGCTACGACTTTTCGTTTAGGATGAGTTCAACTACAAGACGGACAGACGGACGGACTTCAAAGCGCGGCTAATAGCGGACTTATTACGAAAATGCGCTAAAAATGATGGCCGTAACCTGCCGTAAATGCCCGACTTTAGTTCCGACAGATGTTTTCAAATCCATAGGCGCCCTTGTAGCCCAGGCATTTTAGGTCAAAAATCGACAAAACCTAGAAATAATTCGCCTAAGGCTGAATTTATGCACATTGACAGTTTGGACCTAGTACAACAACATATCAAAATACCCAAACTTTCCCCCGTCCGCGTCTTTGATTTTCAGGTCCATTTTCAAGTTGCATCGCTGATCTGCGACTTATGCCGTAGCATTATTCTTGGACCGATCAAGCTCAGTATGGGCTTGAATTGAAGAGAAAAGATCAAACAATTATTTTCTGATGCCAAAAGCCCACATCCGGTGAGCAGCAAGCCAGCAGACCCGCGAAATTCAAAATTAACGCTGCTATTCGCGACCTCTTCTCACGGAATTCTCGCTTTGTATCGTTTGTCAAAAATGAATAGTGACAAACCAGAAGTCAGTGCATTCAGCAATTCTTCAGCTTTCCAAGTGTGTATCTATGGTGCTGTGGGAGCACCGATTGCAAATATACACCCCCAGACTAAACGTGGGTCAGGGTGACGCGATCTCTGTGTTGCGCCATATGAGGCGATTGTCGAAACCCGTCAATCTATTGGATGCAAATACATCGCAATTCGATGCATTGTATCCCGTTGATATAATTTTGGTACAAAAAGTGTCTATAATTGTAAGGGGGCCCGTGGGGAGGCGAAGTTAGGCTAGGTGGTTCTTTTTTTCCTTGGGCCACGTTGAGCCGATCACGACATGTTTGGTATCTTTTCCGACTGAATCCAATCTCCTAAACTCAAATCCGAGGTGTAAATTTGGATAAAAGCAAGTTTGAACAAGTTAACTTGAAAAAACTAGTTTTTTCTTTGACAATTTTGACGATTTTTCCACTGTTAGAGGTGTCCATCTTTGAAAATAATTCAGGAGCCATCAGAATAAAGTGTATTCTTCACGAAAATCATCCACTTGATATATAATTTGGTTTCTCGAGTTTAAAAAATCGATTTGAACCTGAGTTGGCGCAGCGCATCGTCTACTGATGACTTGAACACTACAGCATGCACATGTGAAGGAAAATAGCCTAAACTATTGAAGAAATAATGACTCATCTCTGAGAATGCGAGGATCTGTGCAGAATTGAATTCCCTATAAGATTCGCTGTGAATTTCACCACAGGGTTTTGAGTTATATGAGGGGAGAGGTAACAGTTTCCATTTGAAATATAGAGTATGAATCTTGCTGAAATGTTATGCCCGTCCTCGAATAACTCAAAATCCTGCAGCGCAATTCAGGGCGATTTGAATTATGTTCAGGGAATTCAGTTCTGCACAGATCTTCGAAGAATGAAAGATGAGCTATCATTTTTTCAATAGTTTGCGGTATTTTTATTTAAAGATGCATGATGTATTGTTCTGGACATTAGTAGATGCAGCACCGGACCGGCTCAGGTTCAAATCGATTTTCTAGACTCGAGAAACAAAATTATACATCGAGTGAATGACTTTCGTGAAGAATACACTCCAATCTAATGGCCCCTGAAATATTTCCTGAAAGATGAACACCTCTAACAGTAACAAAAGATCGACAAAATTGTCAAAGTTCAAGTTCAAAGTAACTTAAAGTGTTTCAAGTTAACTTGTTTAAACTTTGTTTTATCCAAATTTACACAAGGGATTCGAGTTCAGGAGACTGAATTCAGTCGGAAAAGATACCTAACTGGTCGTGATCGCTTCTACATAGCCAGGAAAACAAAATCAACCACCTAGCAGAGTTTGGCCCTCCCACGACTCCCCTTCAAGAATGATCGACACTTTTTCTGCCAAAATGGTATAAACGGGATATGATGCATCGAATTATAATGTATTGGCGTCCAATCGATTGACAGATTTCATTTCCTCCATTTTTAGCTGCAATTTTTTACCGAGGCGTTAATTTTGAATTTCGCGGGTCTGCCGGCTTGCTGCGCACCGGATGTGGGTTTTTTGCACCAGAAAATCATTGTTTGATCTTTTCTCTTCAATTCAAGCCAAAACTGAGCTTGATCGGTCCAAGAATAATGCTACGGCATGAGTCGCAGTCAGCGATGCAACTTCAAGAACCTGAGGACCTGAAAATCAAAGACGCGGACAGGGGAAAGTTTGGATATTTTGATATGTTGTTGTACTAGGTCCAAGCTGTCAATGTGCAAAAATTCAGCCTTAGGCGAATCATTTCTAGGTCAAAACCTAATTTGACTGGGCTATTGAGTTCGATACCACGCCCCGGCTCAATGGAGTTGGCACAGTTGACTAAACTCAGTTTGCCTTATCCAGACCCAAACATTTTCAAGGTCGATATGGCATGAAAATGAAGACTTCCTGAAGAAAACATTTTCTGAAATGCATAGTAACGGAGATACAGCTCTTCAAAGTTGAAATAAAACAAGTGAGTATGCCTTCACGTGCGTGGGTCTCAGTAGCGCATTTTCTTAAAGAGGCCTATTATGGATGTAAAGAAATTTGGTTGGAAGAGAAACATCATTCTTTGCCCACTCTCTTCAGTCGAAACTCAATGTGATTTTTTCTTATCAGAATGGAGTACTTGTCATTGAAACAGATTTGAATGAAAATTCTTTAAATCATCAATATTTTTTTTTTGGAGGCGGAACCTGGGAGCAGCCACTAATCAACAGTAGCCTATTCTTTCCCATTTTTAGTCGGCTATCTATACAGCGAAAGAATTAGATCGTTATGTCTTCGGGTTTATGTTTTTCATTCATCTCTTACTTTGAGAGCAGCGTGTGGGGGCGGCAGCATTCGGGAAAGTAATTGTTGCACAGTTTGAGTTGGGGGTTTCCAAATGTGTAAGGAAATATGACAAATCAGTGAAAAAGATGGAAGTTGCATTTTTTTTGTTTGGGGGCGGAAGCTGGAGGCGGCGACTAATGAAAAGTGACCTATCTCTTCCCATTTTTAGTCATCTATACATATAGCGAAAGAATTAGATTGTTGATCTTCAGGTTTATGTTTTACATTTATCTCTTACTTTGGGGGTGGCGTGTGGGAGCGGCAGAGTTTGGCAAAGAAATTCTTGCACAGTTTGAGCTGGGAGTTTATTCATGTTTGAGGTAACATCAACATCCAAATCAGTGAAAATTGTTGGAAGTTGCACTTCTTTTTTTGGGGGCGGAAGCTGGAGGCAGTGTCATATCAAAAGTAACCTATACTTTCCCATTTTTAGTCAGCTATCTATATAGCGGAAGAATTAGATCGTTATGTCTTTGGGTTTGTGTTTTTCATTTATCTCTTACTTCAAGGGCAGCGTTTGGGGGCGGCAGCATTCGGCAAAGTAACTGTTGCACAGTTTGAGTTGGGAGTTTTTAAATGTTTAAGGAAATATGACAATCATGAAAATTGTGAAAGTTGTTTTTTTTTGTTTGGGGGCGGAAGCTGGAGGCGGCGGCTAATTCAAAGTAGCCTATCTTTTCCCATTTTCAGTAAGCTATCTATATAGCGAAAGAATTAGATCGCTATGTCTTCAGGTTTATGTTTTACATTTATCTCTTGCTTTGTGGGCGGCGTGTGGGAGCGGCAGAGTTTGGCGAAGAAATTCTTGCACAGTTTGTGTTGACAGTTTCTGAATGTTTGAGGTAACATCAACATCTGAATTAGTCTAAATTGTTGAAAGTTTGACTTTTTTTGGGGGGCGGAAGCTGAACGCGGCGCCATATCACAAGTAGCTTATCCTTTCCCATTTTCAGTCAGCTATCTATATAGCGAAAGACTTAGATCGTTATGTCTTCTGGTTCATGTTTTTCATTTATCTCTTACTTTGGGGGCGGCGTGTGGGAGCGGCAGCGTTCGGCTAAGCAAATGTTGCACAATTTAAGTTGGCAGTTTCTAAATGTTTGAGAGAACATCTCAATCAGTAAAATTGTGAAAGTTGCACTATTTGTCGTTTGGGGGCGGAATCTGAGGGCGGCGACTAACCAAAAGTAGCCTATCTTTTTCCATTTTCAGTCAGCTGTTCATATACCGAAAGCATTAGATCACTATGTCTTCGGATTATGTTTTCATTTTAAAGTGATTGGGGGCGGTTTTTAGCAAGTTTTTCATATCGGCGGCGCATATTGAAGGCAGAATGTTTCTGGGCTTACGTTTATAAGTGGCAACTATGTATTATACATAAAATGAGAGCACCAGAGCCGTAGATCTGGGAGAAATTGCAATATCATGTTATTTCAAGTTTATCGGGGGCGGTTTTCTCTATGTTGGCGGCGCAATATAGACATTAAATATAGCCTAGCCCTCCTTTGGGAGCGGCAGCTATGTAACAGCAAAAAAATTAGAAAGCTAGGGCGTCTAGTTTGGGAGGAGTTCGAGGAACGGACGGACGGACGAACAAAGCGGTTGCAATAGCGATTTTCATCAAGATGGAAAATGCGCTAAAAAATCGGTTCTTTTATGTAACTTTTGAACCGCTTGACCGAGGTTACTCAAATTTCCATCATTATTTCTTTAAATATGTCTCTATTCGATAAACTAACATATATGGTCAAGAGTGTCCAACTGCGTAAGTTGGGGACGGGAGTCTTTCCTTTTTGACCCATATCTTTTACGCCACTGAAAATATTTCGAAGTGGAATGCATTTTCAGATTTCTTGCTCAATTTAGAAAAAGCTACTCTTGCAAGATTTTGACAGGAGTCCTAATTTTTGAGATATTTTTGAATAGAATCTGTGCCAATTTCACTGAGACGGGGCTCGTATGTACTACACGGAGCTCTACATGAATAATACAAGCCATTTTCCCAGCAAGTAAAGGTGCGGATTCGGTTCTCGGTTAAATTTTCCCAAACAAATTCGGTAACATTGTTAAATTTGAATTAGTGAGGATCTTGTTGACCCTTCAAATTTTACTGTAGACAATTGAAATTTTGCGAATATTCGCCCTTGAGAATTCGCTTTGGTCCTTACTCCTAACCGATTCCCTCGTCTTAGCTGTCAACTGGGGCTGGAGCAGAGCGGGGACCCGGGGCATGGAGTTAAGCACGTGACATAAGAGCTAGAAGAGTAATGCCAGCCCTAAATTGAGCATCAAATGCTACAGCTTTTTTAGCTGCAGAGTCCTGATTGGAGCTGACGCCTGTCATTGCTGTCAATGATCAACATGTGACCAATGAGAGCTCTGCAGTATTTGATGTTCAATGTAAGGCCACCATAAATGCTGCCGGAACGATTGTAATGATGGAGGGATCATTTGAATTGGACATTGGTCTTGTCTTTTTCGTCAGTATAATTATTGTAGTTTTCAGTGATTCCCTAAGGAGCTTGTGGTGTGGTGGTCAGCGCGGCCGACTACCACTCCAGAGGTCGCTGGTTCGATCCCCGCCGGGGACCGATTACCCTGTGTTGGAACACACAGGGGTTCGGCAAAATTTCCGGTATAGTGGAGGAAAGCATTCACCGGCTTCGGTGTTAGGCCTCGTTGCGGAAATAAGCTGACGTTGAATAAACGAATTAAAAAAAAAATTCCAGTTTACGTCGATTATTACTACTTCACCATCATTCCCATTATCCTTCCACCTTCCAGTGTGCTCTAGCGGTCTGAGTCCGCACTACTCTCTATTTATCTTTATTTAAAAAAAAAAACTCTCACGATTCTATGGAATCCTTCACCTCCCGTGGATTTGACTCCAATTATAATATGATGTACCCCTTATTGACCTGATTTAATTCAATCAACCCCCAAAAACCAACCTTTGCCCTACAGAGGAGGTTCAATGTCGATTATCGTGAAACGGGTTTATCGTAATAATTATCGGCTCGTAGTAGCAGAAAATGAAACTACTAATCACATGAGGTGCTTTTTGGCCTAAACTATGAATTTTACTGAATTTTTCATATCACGCTCAAAATATTGCTGATCAATGATTCATGGATTACCAACCCCAAAAATTACGTTCACTCTCCAATCAAAGTCTAATCTCCGCTCATTCACTGTTAAACTTGTGTGAAGTGAATGGATGGTGAAGTTCATTTTTGGGGTTGTTGCTGCATGAATCATTGATCAGCAATATTTTAATTTGAACAAAACATATCCAAAATTCAATCAAATGTAGGTATGTATATCAAAAATTACCTCACGGCATAGGAAATAAGTTTCATCTTCTGCTGCTTCAAGACGATAAATTTACGATAAATCAGTTTCACGATGAGCGACATTCTGTAGGGCAAACAAACGGTTGGTTTTTGGAGGTTGGCGCAATGATGAAATTCTATCATCTCAGTAATGACAATCATATTGATATTTGAGTCAAATCCAAGGGCAGGGCCGAATCCCATATAAGAATCGTGCGGGGTTGTTCGCGAATATCAACCTGCTCGGTTGTTAATTGCGTATCATGTGAATTTGTGAAGAAGACAATTTAAACTTGTTGAAGTATTCAAAGTAGTGATTGGTTACCCCCTAGGCAACCAGTTATCACAAGTTCACACAATAATACACTTTTAATGTATTTGAATTTGCCCGATTCAAAAAATTTCCTGTGCCCGAATCAAAAGATTCTCCTCCATTATTGCGATCATTCGGGAAGCATTATTCGCTCTCAAGGGCGCGGATCATTTACTATAAAATGCGCTTACGCCTTCCTGCGAAACAGCCTTATTTTTCAACAGAAATTTCTCGTTGAGGTGAATTTGAACAGAGAAAGGATGGCTGTACTCGTCCACTGCAAATAGTCGTTTCAGTGCTGAGATGAATTCAGAAAAGCCCACTTTCCATTATAGCTGTAAAAAAAATGCTTGGCTACCGAATTCGAAATGTCGTAGGTACTATGCGTTTTAGGGAATTCCTCATGTGAAATGAAACTACTGCGTGCTCATTCGTCAAAAAAAGCCGTTTTAATCAGTTTTTACCACTCTTATTATTATATTTATAATTATAAGTAGTAAACCTGGAAAACTGTGAGTATTGAGGTGGGAAAAACTGATCGACAAATTGATTGTGGTTATAGTCTACGGGCATTATGCAATCCACCTTTACCATACGATAAATAACTTACGCGCATACCTGTGAGCGCAGATTCCCGCTAATGCAAACAGCTCTGCTACAGACCGCTCGTTCCACGCTCACAGGTTTTCGTGAAACTATCATGGGAAAGGTGGATTGATGTAATTATAATAGACGATGGGATCTAAGCGCCAATATATTCAAATGAACTTCTGTATAGCGTTATTTGGAACTTATAGGGAGATGGAAATACCCTCTGAAATACCACTGCTTGGCTGTTGAGAATTATAGTATATCATATAATTATACGAGTTTCATAAGATGTATCTAGTATTATCATTATCACACGACTGATTTCGGGCTTTGATTTTACACTTCCTGATGAGGTGTGATTCCGGGTGGTCCTTTGAAATCACACGAAATAACACTTATGCCCGAGGGCTATAATAACAAAGAGCCTTGTTAACTTTTCGAGCCAGTAAATTTTCCCCAATGTTTTTGCATTCCTCTACAGGTTGATCACTACAAGAGATTCAAGATGCTGAGATCTGTTACATAATCATTTATTAATATTATAATTATGTATGTAGGTATATTTTCCATTCGTTCGTGAACTGAATTAAATTGAAGAAGTGCTTGTGATCATAAATTAATACCAAATGTGTTTACAGCCAGGGCTATCAAATATTCGGATTGACACTCTCATTCGTTGCTACACGGAGTGGCTTACTGCGATGGACAGATCACATGAATCCTGAAGATATCGAACATCCGTAAGTAGCGAGTGGTGGGCTCTTGAATTTTTTTTTACAAAAATATGTTAGGCATTTCAGCGAACATAATGTTAAAGCAATAGATGAAGTTTGGTACAAAAGAGCGGTGGATCAACATGCAATCGAACCGGAAAGTTTTGTTTTCTCGGTACCATTTGACGTTGGCGCGTCTGGAAAACCTCTGATCACCGCCACGCACGCTGTCTTTGTTGAACACAATGGACATAGGGCTCCGGCAGCCGTTGTTGGACTGCAATATCAACATTCAACCATCGTGAACCACTTCATCAACATCACATCGAGGGTAAATGCTCTACTGTTTGTTGTTGTCTAGTGAATTGTTGTCTTGACAATGGAATTGTTTGCAGTGCACCGCAGCTTCTAACTGCAACAAAACTTGTGCGAGTGATAAGCTGGACTGTTATGTGCTGGACAATAACGGTTTCATAATAATTTCCGAAAATATGGAGCACACCGGGAGGTTTTTTGGGCAAATAGATGGGACAATCATGGATTCGCTGGTCCAGGACCGGATATATAAAAAAGTGGCCGTTTACGATTATCAAGGTGCATGTTCCAACAGCAAGAGTCATTACAGTGGAAACGCGCCAAATATTAAAGTATGTGTTTCAGCTTATAAGTACAGAGTTATTGCCAGCAATGGATAACCATTTTTATAATTGAAATAGTTTATTCATTAGGATAACGTATGATCTGTAGCCTAGACGCCTATCATTAACCTGCTTGAGTCATCGTTCTGTGTAGATAATAATTTGATTTCCACGAGGATTTTCATAATTATATTTGAAAATTGGCTTTGGCCTCCTAGGTCTCCCTGCTCACGACATCGGATTTACTCCTATGAGGTATTTTATTGATCATGTTGTCAGTTGTGCTGAGGAGTGAGAACGTAAGTCAAGTGGGTACTGAATCTCTTTGGATTCGCTGTCTGAACGTAACTAAACCTGGGCAGTGGTCATAGGTTCCGGCTTCAAACCCATAGATCGTGTGCTTTAGATTTTTCACCGCGCGCTCTATGTATGGGTGGGTATGCCAAGAAAAAAAGGATGAAAGTTCAGTGTTCTTGAATTTTTGAAGATTTCGTTCAAGTATTAAAATGGCTCATCCATTGTTGTGGCGGACCGTATATTTAAATACATTTCCTATTTACACCAGCCCATGGATCCCGTGAGATTATTCTTCAATTACTTGTTCAAATATTTACTTATGGTCGTTACAAAAATCCAATCGGTACATGGAACTGCAATTGCCTACGCTCAAGAGGAAGGTAAGGCCAATCTTTTCAAAAATTCCATTGTTGTCAGCAAGACGGATATGCAGGCGCCGACGCTAGCATATTGAATCTCACATTTGTAGCTACCATCAAATACCTACATGCAGAACTGTGGGAGATCTGTGGAAAGAAAATCGAAAGTCAACGCATCGAATCGACGTTTTGTGCAAATCGAAGCTCAATAGTGTCGAGTACCAAGGCCAAGATCACAGAAAAAATAAATAAATAGTCTCGAGTTCGGTCACATTTGATAATAGGTTTGTGTGTAGATTAATACTTGTATTTGCCAAGGCAAAATGGTCTGTAAAAAAAAAAACCGGTTGTGTCATCACAAAACTTCCCTGACGAGTAGCAAGGAGCGGATGGAAATTTTATTATGAGACGTCCTCGGAGACGTCCCTTTGAGTGGGAACCTAGAATTTGAAAAAAAAGATTGAAGAATTGAGATATTTTCTCTAATAAGGGCTTCTTCATTTTGAGCTCCATCATTTTAGTCCAGTCTCGATAAACCAGGCCGGTTACACATTTAAAAGTGGAAAACTCTCGGAAAACTTGTAGAAAACTTCAAATATTTTCCCAAATCATCTTATTGTAAAGATTGTCAATCACGGCTTCACTTTGAGCTCCATCATCCAAGTCCGGTCTCGATAACCCAGGCCGGTTTTACATTTTCAACAGGAAAATTCACAGGAAATTGGAAAAAAAAAGTTGAAAATTGTTCAAGAACCAATTACCTATTCTTTCAAAAAATTATTTCAATCTTTTCTCCAACTTCCATTCCCAGCATGTCTGTACCTAAAATGAATATTTCGAGGGGCATTCACCGCATGTCGAAGTTTGCAGTGCAGTTTTTTCAAATTCACGGAATGTGCAAATTTCATCTTGATAAAATTACCGTCGGGAAACCGGACCGTGTCGATTTTAAAATAGGTGTACACGACGCCCAATCCAATCTACTTTCGGTATCAATTGGAATTTTTCGAAAAAAGTCAATCCCCGAGCAGGAATGAATTTTTGAGTGGAGTCCTGCATCAAAAGCAAGTCGTCCTGCTCAAGTGATCGCAGAACGAAAGTCGCATTCAGTAACGCAGGGACACACCAATCATCAATATGATAAATGTGACCGAATTTGAGCTACAGAGGTTTTCGTTTGGGCGCGCAAAAGGTACAACATACGATTTAAGAAAAACCAATAAGAAACTTACCTACCTTCTCTTTAAATCCGTGAAAAATTATGCTAGTTGAGGTAACTACAGATATAACATCAAATCGCCGCTTTTATACCCGTCATCATGATAACATATAAGATTGAACGAGAGTATGATTTTCTTTACTTCATAAAAGTATTCTTGTAGATATAATATATGGAGACTATGACAATACGTTCGACCAATATCCTACAGGTGAAGACGTAATTGGGGAGCAAGACCCGATAATTCCTCCTCCTTCTTACACCAACACTCCATCTTTCATTCCGCCATACGAATCTGATCCGATGGAAGGTGTGGACTTGGGCCAATACGGGGTGAGACCTTGCGATCGGAAAACGGACCTGTACATATTGCAACCAGACAGACTGAACATTAGCGGACAAAGTAATCCATTGAAAGGAAAACTAACGAATTGTCATGTCACAGCTTGCGAACGGTATGAAAATATTTCGGGTCAAAACGTGCCAAACATCATGATAGTTTTCTTCCAGACCATTCAGCGTACAGAAAATTCCACATAGCAATTTGATTTTGTTAGTGGTGGACACGCTGTGTCCATGTGGCAGTAAGCAACTGAGCATTTCCCCTCAAGAACTGATATATGACACTGGAAACGGTGGATGTCTGCATAAACCCAAAGATAGCCTATACAGAAGAAGGCCTCCAAAATGCATCAACTACCATCCAGAGGTCAGTGACTGATTGTATTTTCATGAACATCTAAAAAGTGTTTCAAAGAATAGTTTTTGCGGCCCACTTTCACGAATTGGGAATCTACAGGCATGTTTCATCCTACCAAAAACTCATCAGTGCGAGCATTCATTGATTGACCGTGGATTCCACCAAAATATTTAACCAGTTGATAGCTAACTCGAGATTTTTATGGATTCTGGCAAAATTATCAGTGTAAATTTCAGGTTTCACGTTGAGCAATCAGCGGAAGGATAGTTTACATGCGATTTAACGTATTTTCCATAATGAGTCTACCAGCATTGACTAGAAAAGAATCCGTTTAATCACGGTTCAGCTTGAACAGACTGCTCTTAAATTGTTCTGTGGAACCCGTGGTGGGGTGTTGAAAGGTTATAAAGTGTTCGCCATATCAATCGGCCCACCTCACAATTTCAGTCGCACTCAAAGTGCCATACTTCCCGAAGTCGTAGACTATTTTGAATGACTCTTACTTTCCTGAATAGCTGGCTTCTTGGACTACAACACGTTTTTAGTCATTTTTCATTCAGATGTTTCCATCAGTTTATACAGGACGACACAATTAGGTGGTGCTAAAACGTAAAAAATTCGACCAGCTTCCAATTCACTAAAAAAGTATCTACACATTTTCCAAGTGGTTCAGAAGAGACATGGTGTCGGTACCTCGAAATGGTTTCACAAATTCTCACTTATCTCGCCCAATTACAGGGTGATTTCAAGAAAGCATCTTTTTGGTCTTGTGATCATAACTTTTTTCATTGTTGATCAATATTCAAAATTTGGAGCCCATGTTGAACTTAAACTTTAGGCAAGAATGTTTAGGGAACAAAATAACGTGACTCAAATGCGAGTCAACTCTTAAATTTTAGCTCGAGGAAAAACTGGTATGAATCCATACGTCTCTTGAAAAGACCTATACAATCTGAACCTTCGGTGAGTCAAGAATTATTGCTATTGAATCCAAAACTCAATATCATGTTTTCGGGAGAAAAAATCAACGCAGCCTCGGCTTACCTGCGAATTCCGGTAACTTAAGTTATAAAAAGTCAGAACTGGTTATTCGAGTGTTTTGCACATCATTTTGACTGGATCTCCATCCATCCATCATAATTTAGTCTTCACGAGAGGCATCATGACTTTTTGTAACTTAGGCTAGGTACCGCAATTCGCAGGTAAGCCCAGACGTTGATTTTTTTCTAGAAAACATGGTACTGACTTTTGGATTCAATAGCGATACCTAGTCCTTGACTCATCAAAGTACAGACGCATCACAAAATGTTCAGATTGGATAGGTCTTTTAAGGAGATGTATTGATTCATACCAGTTTTTCCTCGAACTAAAATTTCAGAGCTGACTCGCATTTGTTGCACCCCCTCATTTTCAAATTCCATGATAAAATCAATTTTGATTTCTAAACATTCTTGCTGATGTTTAAGCTTTAACATGAGTCTCATATTTTGGATATCGGTCAAGAATGAAAAAAGTTCTAACCACAAGACCAAAAATAAGATACTTTTTTGAGATCACCCTGTAATTAGGCAAGAAAGGTGAGAATTTGTAAAACCGTTTCAAGGTATCGATACTGTACCTCTCCTAAACTACTTGAAAAATGTGTAGATATTTTTTTTCGTAAATTGGTAGCTGGCCGAATTTTCAACATTTTTTGCACTACCTAATTGTGTCGCCCTGTATAACTAATGGGAACATCTGCACGAAAAATGACTGATTGCGTGTTGTAGACCAAGAAGCCAGCTATTCAGAAAAGTAAGAGTCACACTCAAAATAGTCCACGACTTCGGGAAGTATGGCACTTGGAGTGCGACTGAAATTTTGGGGTGGGCTAATAGGGTAGTGACCGAATTTTTTTTATTATTTTTTTCAAAAGTTCACTTCTTGATAAGTGACACTATATAGGGTGATTCACCACCAAATGGACATAGCTCAAGGGTAGGTCCAGTTTTTCCAGGCAAACCAGGATCTGGTTTTAAAATGTTTCTAAAGCTGTTCGTTTCGAAGCTACAGGGTGATTCATGTATTTCGTAGAATTTTTTGACAAGCTGTATCCTCAGAACGACCGAATGGATTTGATTGAAATTTGGTGGGTTAATTCTTCTACTGATAGCTGACACATCGCTCCATCAAACAGTTCGAAATTTCCAGGGCCAGCCTTGATAAAAAAAACTTCTAAGCTTTTTTCAAAAAAAGACTTCTGTATGCATTTTTTTCAGAATTCATTCACATATTCAGAAACCACATAAAACATGCTTCTAATATCGCAAAAAAAATTGCTTGGCACCATTGAGCTGTCAATAAAATTTCGATAATAGGGTATTGACCACCATCGAAAAATATAAATAAAAATCATACTAATCGAATGTAAAGCCTTAATAACAAGACTACGTTTCGTGAAAATTCGAAAAAAAAAGTTCCAAGTGTCTCAAAATCTGCCTTGAAAGTGGCTACTTTTGCGAACGATTTCAAATCTACCGAGCTGTAAGGCGGGCTGTGACGTTTCAATCTTTTGACAGAAGTGGGGATGACCCCACCTCCGTTGCCTGTGTGTCAGTGTTGACGTTGACGTTTGCCAGCATAACATAACCATTGAAGTCTGATGTAGTTTTGAAATATTCATAAATCATAAAAGATTTTACCATGGGTAAATTTTTGGAAGTCGCCTGTTCACAGTCGGGCTCCACATTTTCAAGCAAAACAACTAAACAACACGAATCACCGCACAGATACACAAACCGTAAACAATATAACAATCAGCTGTTATGAGCGTTGACGGGTTGACGCTAGTGCTTTTTGTAGTAAGTTCTGTAGTGTTGTCAAGCCTGCTTCTCCGCCTATGAAAGATTGTGACGTCATTGCGCCCGAGATCGCGCCAAATTTGAAATGACCGAAAACTTTCATAATTTTTTTTACCAAGAAAACTTGCGAAAAAAATCTGTTAACTACATATATAGCGTCACATATCAAGAAGTGAACTTTGAAAAAAAATCGGTCACTACCCTACTCTGAAGATTTTCGAGGGTAGGATTTTTTGTAAACTGATAATTCAAAATATTCGCAAATGATCTATTGTAGCCTCAAATTTCAGCCGTTTCGTCAAAAAAAATAAAAAAAATTTCTTCACGTTTTCTCCGTAGAAAAAAAAATTTCATCAGAATTTTCAAACATTCATGTCCCTCAACTGCACTTTTATCTCACATTGAGCTGAAATTGAGAGACGTGACATTAATTTTTCGAAAATTCTGATGAAATTTATTGTTGCTCCTAGTTGGTTGATGAGAAAACGTGAAAAAAAAATTTTTAATTTTTTTGACGAAACAGCTGAAGTTGAAGGCCATGATAGATCATTTGCAAATATTTGAAATTATCAATTTACAAAAAAATCCTAAGCTCAAAAATTTTCAAGATTTTCAAAATTTTATTGACAGCGCAATGGTGCCAAGCAATTTTTTCTGTGATATCAATAGCATATTTTATGTAGTTTCTGAATTTGAAAATGAATTTGAAAAAATATGCATACAGAACGTCTTTTTTACAAAAAGCTTTGAAGATTTTTTAATCAAGGCCGGCCCTGGAAATTTCGAACTGCTTGATGAAGCTATGTGTCAGCTATCAATAGGAGAATCAACCCACAAAATTTCAGTCGAATCTATTGGATCGCTCTAAAGATATGGCTTATTAAAAAAATCGACAAAATACCTGAATCACCGTTAGTTCTAACGAACAGCGTTAGAAAAATTTCAAAGCCAGATCCTGGTTTGCCTGTAAAAACTGGACCTACCCTTAGGCTATGTCCATTTGGTGGTGAATCACCCTGTATAGTTGACAGATTTTTTTTCGTAAGTTTTCTGGTTAAAAAAAAATCATGAAAGTTTTTGATCATTTCAAATTTGGCGCGATGACGTCACAATCTTTCATAGGCGGAGAAGCAGGCTTGACAACACTACAGAACTTACCACAAAAAGCACTAGCGTCAACCCCTCAACGCTCGTAACAGCTGATTGTTATATTGTTAATAACGCTTTGTGTATCTGTGCGGTGACTCGTGTTGTTTAGTTGTTTTGCTTGAAAATATGGAAAGTTGGTAAAATCTTTCATGATTTATGAATACTTCAAAACTACATCAGACTTCAATGGTTATGTTATGCTGGCAAACGTCAACGTCAACACTGACACACAGGCAACGGAGGTGGGGTCATCCTGTTGTCTATGGGTCATCCCCACTACTGTCAAAAGATTGAAACGTCACAGCCCGCCTTACAGCTCGGTAGATTTGAAATCGTTCGCAAAAGTAGCCACTTTCAAGGCAGATTTTGAGACACTTGGAACTTTTTTTTCGAATTTTCACGAAACGTAGTCTTGTTATTAAGGCTCTACATTCGATTAGTATGATTTTTTTTTATATTTTTCGATGGTGGTCACTACCCTATTGATATGGCGAGTACTTTATTAAATAAGTATGCAATATATTTCGCATTTATGTATCAAAATGCTGGATTATACTGCATCGCCATCTGCTCTTCAGAACGGAAAAGTAAAGAGATTAACGCAATAAGTTGATCCTAGACAGATCAAGTGAGTATTACACTGGTTTTCTGAGTCCTTAATTATTGAACCTCCAGACCTGGAAATTCATGCACTGATGAGCCTAGTAGTACGAAACTAACTCGAAATGATCAATATTATTGTTCTATGGCCTTACAATTTTGCCTAATAGTCATACGAATTATATAATTTTTCATTAAAACGACCCCGTAACCCAGTAACAAGATTTTGTCTTTTATAGGAAAGCGAAATTAACATTTGCGGAAATGCATCGATTGCCGTAGTGAGCATTGCGACGTTGATAATTTTAAGTCTAACACATTCAATTTTCGCATGTTTGTCGTGATTTATGCGTCAAACATAAATATACGAAATGTCGCAACTGAGTTTAAATAAAACAAATTCTCATTCATATCTGCATCATACAGGAAAGAATATACATATTTATTATTCAAAACTTTTCTTATATCCCTATAATAGCATAGGACCTAGTGTTGAATTTTTTATATAATTTATTATGGAAGTAATTTTGGGTGTATATGTACATATCAAGTGTTGTACTTGAAGCTGTGATTAAAAAAAAAACGCAGTTTAGGAGTTTCTGAATTGGTCACACGGTGTTTGTGTTAATTTGTGATTTTGTCACATAGGACAATAAAGTTTTATCAGTCTCTCAAATACACACATAATTTGGGTCGCTGTATTCTTTGTATATGAATCACACGTCATATATTTGGGGTATTTATTGTCACATGGAATAATTATTGTAACTATGACAATACTTATAGTAAAACTGTGAATATTGGCATACAGGTTACGTAGGATAGTATTGATGATGGAGACATAAATTTAATCTGCTGTTGTAAATAAAAAAACATAAATCTGTGTGTCGTACAATTAGTTTTAAAAATAATGTAGTTCTCATTTATTTTATAATAATGACGATAAGATAATTGCGCGATTGTAATAGTTACAATCTACCAACTACCAATGACGGATGGTAATATTAACACATAAATATTTTCTAATAATTATAAAGAATAATGTTGTAAGTGCCAGTTTTTCTACTAATTCTTTGTTATTAAATACTGTAAGACAAATCTGACATTTGCAAAAATTCTAATATGCTTTTTTTTAGTATGATATGTCGTGTCAAAGTCACTGTAAATTATTATGATTAGATTTTGTACATTACTAGATACAATTAATGTACATGACATAATTTATTTCAGGTAACGTGTAAAATATTAAATATTTTAAAATATTAATATATATATTGACATTAATTTAGTCTACTAATGTACATGTAGATAGGTAAATTTTGTAATTATTGAAAGTTGATTATTTTGTAACATGGGGGAGTGAATGGAAATAATGTCATTAGTATAGTGTGTTTGATACATCCTTTGATTTAGAGATCGAATTATGCTAAAAGGCGAGAGTATTTGGTGATAATTTTGCGTTTATTAAAATTAATTACACTATACTAAAACTGAGTCTTCCAATTAAAACAAATAATTAATTGTAAGTTATTATGAAAATATAGAGATATGTAGTGATGTATTCAACTTTAAGCAACATGTGTAGAACAGTTATCAAGCATTGTTTATTTGTCAAAACGTTGATTGTCTGTTGTATGTAAAATTCATACTAGACTTCACATATCTTGAATAAATTGCATAGTTTTAATTAAAATCTAATATATTTATCATTACAGTATTTTCATTGGTTCATATCTTTTGGTCGCGAAAACCGATAAACAATAAAAATATACATTTTTCAAATTCTTCAAAAGTGAAGTGGGATATTAAACAATAATGCACTTTTTTCAAATGGGAATAATACCTCAAAAAACGCTATGCGATTTGAAAAGGGAAGACTCCTCGGCTACATGATGATGGATAAGGTGATTTCATTTTTTATTGAAAATGTACATGTTATACAAGGTGGGAAAAGAAGGACTGCCAAAAATGCAAATTTTCAATGTCGTACAACCCATTAAAAAATAAAAAAACTGCAGATTACTCCTGATGTAATTTTTTAAAAGGTAACATTCATATCTCACAACAGTTTTGTCAGTTATTTGGATATTTCTTTCATCTGCCTGCATCAACTACTTGATTATTGGCAGGTTTTTCCGTGAGTGTTTTTCAGTAAAGGTAACAAAGTACTGTAGATTTGCATTTTTTGGGTCAGTGGGTTTATGTTTCGATGGCTCGCTCGTTTCATCCCTCTTCCCATGGCATCACCGCACAGTAGTAGATGCACCAGTACTGAAGAACGCCTGAAGAAATCCATCTGGCCCAGTGCGGATTTAAACCGGAGACCCCACATTTGAAAGCGGACCCGAGCTCACCGTGCTGCCGACTAGATTCATATTTCTTTCAGTTTAAAGATCATGTGATCTTTAAAAAAAAATAATTCGAATTCTCATTGTTTACATTAGCGACACAAATTTGTCAGCATGAATCCACTTCATACTCCTTCCCACGAAAAAATATTACCGTAACACCCCCGAAGGGAAACCTGCAACCTCTTCAGAAGTGAGTTGAAATGCACCATGTTGTGGGGGTATACTAGTATGAGTTAACCAAATCAGGGTTCTTCTGATGTAGCATTAGTAACCATAATATATCACATCACCATTACCATGGTTACCATATCAGCCCCTCTTGGTCCTTTTTGTACGGGGTTAATAATTCAGAAAGATAAAGATTGATAGTTTGAGAGCACAAAAAATACGCGTAGAGTCCAACTTTTGTTTTGTGTTCTTTCTGGAAACAGTGTCGCACATTTTGATAAGTTGGGAATATTTATCAAGATATCCCTTAATTATCTTGTTTATTATTATTCAACTATAAGTACAATATATTATTGTAGAACTATAACTAAAAATAGTTCAAAAAGTTCAACGAGGAAGTGACATCAGTGCAAAGAGTTCCCTTTTTTCCCTTATCCTTAATTAGGGATAGGCGTGTTGATGTGTTACATCAATGTTTCAACAAACTCATTGTCACAACATGTGACACAAGCATGCACTCTCATTGAAAAAAAAAAGACAAAAGGGAGTCATTGAGATTACAGACAATATTTTGAGACATAAACGTGGACATGTCGAAGGTGAAGGTGTATAAAGTGGATTCATGCGTATCTGCTAAATTTATTTAAATAATGTGGTCAATGAGAGAATCAAAAGAAAAGAAGGAATTTTACAAAAGATCAGTCTTTGAAATAAAAGAAATTTCAAACTCCTCAAACTTGTTTCGCGATAACAATGCTATTTGCTTTTTGCTAACCTGCTTTTTTCAGGTAACACAAAGTTGAAAAGTAACTCTTGACACTCCTTCTTTCGGCGCCCTGTATATCATGCACGTGAAAGTACCCCATACACCATTTCGTCGAAAGAAGGCAAGTATTCTTATCTGAAAAAAGCGAAATTTTTTAAAACCCCTATTCACTCACAAGATCAGACTTTAAACTCCATAAGTGCTACATGACTCGGTATTTTGTAAATAGTTTCATTGGGTTACTTGGCAGCAACCGCAACTGAAGGGACATGTTCATGCTCGTCACTTGCCAGAATGAGCAGCTCAGAGTAAGCACTTGAATTCAATTCTCCGATATCAAATAAATTTCGGTCAACCAAATCCTTGATCACATTCCTTGCCAATTCAATGTTTGGCAAGGGCTGCATTATGCAGATGTCAATCAAGATTTGGGCTACGTCTGGAGGCACTTGATCTCGTTTTTGGAGGAGTAGGTGAACCAAGGACCAATTATGTGCTATATTATAGTCGAGCGCTATGATTCTCAACAGCGAGTCATTCAAGTCGGAGTCAGCAATGTCGTTTTCTTGCATCACTAAATGTACAGCTTCATAAAATTGCATACCAGTGGAAACTAAACCTAATATCACTCTGCGTATCCCCACTTCATTTTTAATCACAGGTTGCCAAAGTATGTCTCTGATCATAGTTTTGGCCATAAAATGCTGTCCCTTCAGTCTGGCCATGATCCTTATGAATGATTTGTAAACAGAAGGAAATACGTAGCACTTTTTCATGAACTGATAGGCAATTTTTACAGAATCCAACGAGCTCAAGGCACTGAGTCTTTGTTCAAACTCTTCTCCAAGATGGTGCAGCTTGTAAGGGCAATGTTTCGCCTGGCATTTGTTGAACATGATGTCGGTCAAGCATACTTCATCAAACAAACATTCCAATGTTCCATCGCCTACTGCTGCTTCCATTAGCGTTATTCGCAGATCGCGTACTGACCTGCGACAACAACCAATTTGATAAAATTAGTTATTAGACAACGTGATCAGACATCCTTACCTTACCTCGCCCTTCAGGGCGTCGGTATCGTCATCACAGCTTTTGTCTGAACTGCAAACATACTATCAAATAATACGTTGAGTTCCACTAGCAAAGGTAACTGAATGGCATAACTCAAGTTAATTCGTTATCACGTGTTTCTTAAAACATAACAGTAATAATATATTTGCTTGGACAGAAGTATATTTCAAATCAATTTGGTACAGGGTCGTAATACTGTATGAACTTTGTGCTGGGGATTGGCGTTCACCGGCAGGTCGTGAGTTGTGTTGTGAGGCGAAAGAATTTTCAACATGACGGTGCGTTTATCTCTAAAGTATTTAAAAGTATTTTAATATTCGAAGTTGAATACCTACTTTGGGTTATTTAAATATACTCAAAATTATTCAAGGGCTCTCTTGCTTAACCCGAAAATAAGTATAAGGAAAATCGCCTCTTATTTCGTAACCATTCAACAGAAAAAATCGTGGAAGGTGGCTGAATAGTGACTCCTTTCACAGTCATGAACTTGACAATTTTCTTTCTAGTTTAGATTTTACTGACACAGTTCCGGCTATGAAGCCGAATATTTCGTTGTATGAACGTTAGATCGTTGAGCAATTCTTATCATTTACCGATTTCAAGTCGTGGTCGGTGCAACCAGAGTCCCCGTGAGGTAGATGACTTCCCGCTTTTACTTGGATGTGTGAATTTCAGGTACTTTTCAAGTCATCGGACTCATTGGTATCAATCTTTGTGAATGGTGTTGTTGAATCATTCCCTCATTTCTGCTTCCTTACCAGTTGCAGCATGTTGTGATAGCAGTGAAAACTTGGGTGCTGTATTTACCGCGTCAGAAGGGACCAAATCGAAGTGTAAAATTTTCAGATAATCAAGTTCAAGATAAGCGGTACACGCAAGTGCGAGCGCGGGAGTTCTGTTTTGTAAACCTCACCCACTATTCGAGACTTTTTCCACATGACTGTAGACTCTTGTACAGTGTAGAGTGTATCACCGAATTGATTTTATGCAATTACTAGCTTTGAAAGGTAATTTATTAAGGAGATTTGAATTCTCCAGGTACCGTCATCCACGGGGTGACAGCGACAGATCAGAAAAATGACCTAACAAAAGTATTTAAATAACGCAAAAGTATTTGAATAGCTCAAAAGTATCTTTGAAAGTATTTGCAAATACTTTTTCAAATAATAAAGACCAAATACTTTTGGAAAGGATTTAAATAATAAATACATCTCGCTTTTCCGAAAAAATATTTAAAGGCTGAGTATTTGAAGTAAAAAAAAAAGTATTTATTATTTGAAAAATATTTTCAAGTACAAATAAGGCCCAGCTCTGGGTGTGTGTAGCAAATTGTTTTGAAATATACTCTACATTATCTGATTACACATGGGATAGAGCTTCACCACAGCTGTACATAATTGTCAGAAGTAGTAGAAAAATTGAACAAAAGACAGCAGCAACACATTTTGTTTTCTTGAGGGCTAATTATTTGAATGCCATGAAAAATCAATGGAAAATCATTACTCGATTGTTTTATGAACACTGAGATATCTGTCGACAACGAATTAACCCTGACCAAAACAAATTCGCGTTGACCCTGCCAGATGAAACAAGCGGTTCATCAAACAGGTATGTACAGGGCAGGGGTGATTTAAACTCGACGCTTAGGTCATTTTTCTCAGAAAGGATAAAACATCAGTCTGCACGTTATGTTATTACAAATTTTCAAAATATTCTGAGGTAGGACAGTCTGTTTTGTTCAGGTCAAGGACCCCGCACGATTCTTAGAGAAAATGGGTCTCGGTCAAACTCCCTAATTTTTTTATATGTTGCAGTCCAATTTGACACAAGCCAAAATCCATCGTCCGTTACTCATAAAAATGGACGGTTTTTTTTTCTGTGAGGGGTTGAAGATGGGTTATTTCAAGGTAGAGAAATATGTTCCAACGTAAATGAGAACATTTCAACGTCCTTTCTAACATACAGGGGTTTCGGGGATGATTGCAAAAAATTTAGTTGTGGGTAGATCTCGTCAAGATATGACGAAAACCTATACATGTATAACATTTTGTAAAGTTTGGCCTAATGACGAAAATACAGCCCTCCAAAGTTCACTTTTCTCGGATTTCAAAAATTTGTAACTCAGGAACGTTTCGACAAATTTAGCTTCAATTGAACATAAGCTGGTTTGTCATAATTATCTATCAACCTGCCAAATTTGGAAACAATCCAATCAGTGGCGTAGAAGTTATGAGGGGTCACCTTAAGTCAACTTTTCTTCGGATGCTTCTAAATTATTGACCCACAGTTGAATTTTTTGCTATCATCCCTGAAACACCTGTATATGGCTTATGACAATTCCCTTTTTCTTTTGTGAAAAAATCAACCCCCTCCCCCACCCTCAACCCCTACTTGTGAGTATAAAATTCGAAATTACGTTTGAAAGTCATGCATATGGTTCTATTTTGTCGAATTATGAATGTTGGCACAAATTGTTTTTCCACCCCCAAATAGGGGGTGGGGTTGAAAACAAACCTTCAGTCAAATCGGCTGAATTTCTGATATTGTGCTCTATCGGTTACGCTGAACAGGATCACCAAGGAAAAACTCATTCGTATGACCAGTTTTCACCTCACAGACGGTTGAAGTTGACTAAAATGAACCATAAAACATTTTTTTCACTACTAGCCGTGGAGTGCATCATTATTAACCTGTTCCTGAATTAGGATGGCGATTTTCTAGTAGTAAAAAAAATACTATATAAACCACGGTCGAGAAAATTATTATAGCTTCAGCGCCTTATATCCCTCAGCTGCGCTTCGGGATCTAAACTGGCGCTTCAGCTATAATAATGCTTTCTCAACCTTGGTATATAATATACTATTTCCATGTCATAAACCAAATGAATGAAAATAGTGGACTTTCATACCATCTTGTTTCGTAATAATGTCTATTCTTCAAAAATGATTTCAACCCCGTCCCCCATCCCTGTTTCTGACTAAATGCTAAATCAGAGCTAATCAGAGCTAAAGACTAAATCAAGTGGTCATCTGCTGAACTCTGTAGAAACTTGTTTTTTATGGGATAAATACATGAAACTTGGTATGGCTGTTTATTATTACTTACTTTTGAAATAAGGAGGGAGCACCACGCGTTTGGACGGATGACGTCGCGACGCAATATCAAAGAACAAAGCGGTCGCCATTTCCAGAATGGTCGATATATAATTTCTTTCATCAAACCATATGCTTTTGAGATGCAATAACATATTTCTGTCGATTTGGGGAAGCGATGAGCTACCAGTGGAAAACCAAATACCTGTTAGAGGGAACTGTGAGGTTTCTTTATCACCAAATTTCAATGGTCAACATCTTCCAATAAAACTCACTATTTTGAAATCTGTATATACGAATATGTCATCTGATCAACATTTTTTGTGTTTCGTCCTTCTGGGGACTCCTCAGTATGTTTATACAGATCAAGCGATCAAGTGAAAGGATCTCAGAAAGGTATTTTTGATTATTGAAAAAAGTGATATTTAATGTTAGGTACCATGTTAGGTACACAACTCTTAGAAACTGAACTATAAACTATTATAATGATTAATCGCCTGTTGATGTTGATGCCACCGTACTGAAAGAAAGAGATCGCTCTGTATCAGACCGCATCAAATAATTGAACCTCTTTTGATTGTTCATTTGTTTGTTTTCCTCCTTATCGGCATTTCTCATGTCATAGAAGTCGGCTGAATTTTATTCGCAAATATCACAAGCTAAAAAACTCGGTTCCCATGGCACAACACCCAGACCTACTATGCCGGGAATCGAACCCGGGAGCTCCACTTGCCGAACGGGACACGCATTCCACTCAACTAGCGGGGTTATGATTATTATTGTGGAATAGTGGACCAAATGTGGAATACCCTCTTTCTTTCTTTGTCGCAGTGAATGTAGTCGTCCACATTCGGATATGGGGGTATTACACATTACCGACCCATATTTTGGGCTGAGTAAAATTCAAGATTTTTATATTTGTGCCTTGATAATAGTATATTATTCAACAAGCGGGTAATGATTGCTTCTTACTCATGAGGATGCAGTTTGCCGACACGAGCCTTGGCGAGTGTCGTAATGCATCCGAATGAGTAATAGCCATTACCCGCGAGTAGAATACTATGCTTTATCCAATCTTATTGAAAAATGTAGGCATGTATGCGCGTGATAATGCGTGCATTATTCAATACGATTGGATAAACGTATTTACTTCATTCATAATTGCCTAACTTTATCCATACCCTGACACTAAAATCACAGGAATGGCATCTACTCCTTTTTCACCCATTTAAAATTGTTGCCTACTTCTAGTTTTAAATTTACAAAATTTAAAAAATCGTGCAGATTTGCGGAACACCACTTAGTTTATGATCTTATGTGGCTACCATAGCATCATTTGGGACAATAAAAACCAAATGAATATCCCCTCACGTGCATGAGTCGCACTAGCGCATTTTCTTAGCGCAGATCTGTCATTGATAGAAATGAAGTCCGGCTTAAAAATTAAATGTTCATACGAGAAAAGAGCAAGTTTCACGTTCCATGAAAATCGTTCCACTAATGAGAAATTTCAATATATAGCGGCCAAGATAGCGGCGGAATTATGAAACGCAGCTTGAAAATAAGAATGTTCATACAAGACAAGAATAATTTCCAAGTTTTATGTCAATCGTTCCACTAATAAGAGATTTCAATATAGCGGCCAAGATGGCGGTGGAATTATGAAAAGTTCGAAAATAAGAATGATCATACATGACAAGGGTAAGTTCCAAGTTCCATGGAAATCGTTCCACTAATAAGAAATTCCAATATGGCAGCCAAGATGGCAGTGGAATCATGAAATTTAACTTGAAAATAAGAATGATCACGATCATACGAGACAGGGGTAAGTTTCAAGTTTCATGAAAATCGTTCCACAAATAAAAATTTTCAATATGGCGGCCAAGATGGCGGCGCAACCATGAAATCCAATCTGTCCACTGGTCACCCTTGAGGACCTAAGCTATCCATCGGGAAAAGTTCCAGGGCTCTAGCTTCATTCCCCGAGGAGGAGTTCAACTTCTTAGAAGTGCACAGTAAATCTTTGTTCTTTTATAGTAATAATGATAACTATGTATGGATAAAAAATATAATGGTCATTGGCCAACCTTGGGGACATCTGCTATCCGTCAAAAAAAGTTCCAAGGCTCTAACTTCATCCCCCGAGGAGAAGTACAACTTCTTAATTTCTACACAGACAGACAGACAAACTGGCCATATAACCGTTTTTCTTACGAAAATGCGCTGAAAATCGTGCAAAGACCCTATTTCTACACAAGATTGATGTCTATGAGGTGAAAAACAATGTTTTCTAAATGTCTTACGAGTATTGAGAAAAATGGCCTGGGCGTCAAGTTTGAATCACCATGTACTTACTACCTACCACAGTGACTATTTTTTGTACAGGGTGATCTGAAGTTATCAAGTGCCACTCAATTTCAAGTTGACACTTCCATAACATGTTCAATTTTGTCGTGAAGAATAGGTATTGCTGTACAATAAGCAAAGAATAATATATTTTTTTTACTATAGTATGACATCTGCAACATGCCGTGCTGTTGGTTTGATACCCCGACAGAGTCCAACTGCCTGTTTTATCCATGAATGTTCCATCACACGAGTTGAAGTGATACAATTATTGTTGTTGTGACTTACGTTTCTTCTGGAATTTCTTCAACTAAACGAATCACTGGACCTGCAAACACTTCTGGACTAAAATGAACAACAAAATGGTGCCACTGACGGAAAGTAAACTTCAGGTTTTCTAATTTTCCACAGTTTTCATTTTTCACAATTAGGAAACGCCTAACCATCTGCAATTTGTCTTTTTTCTTCCGTAAGGATGGTGCAGACTTTTCGACATCTTTTCGGGGCAAGAAGACTCTGAAAAAAATACGAATTTATATTGCTGTGGGAAAAAGTTACAGTTATGTCTGATCAATGGGTGTAATTTGTAAAGCACAATTCTTAAGCCAAGACAAGGATTGCTGAACTGCCGTTACAGACCATTTTCAGCCCTGTTGTCTGGGTCCTAGATTAAAATCATCCAATCAAACCTTAATAAGTGATCCTGCGATGTCGTTCGATGCTTATTAATCTTGAATCTCTGACTCGCCACTACTGCTTTGCAGAGCTTCCATATGGGCCCCGGTTTCTTATAACCTGTGGATGTTTGACTGTACACTATTGTCGGTTTTCCTTTCAAGTGCAATTTCCTCTTGTAGTCGTCCCGGATAAGTGTGAAGGCTTCTTTTCCAGATTCAAGGACAGAATTTTCAGCTTCTACTTCGTCATCTTCTTCGACGCTCTCTCTGTCATCAGAATCGATTTCGCTTTGAGTGTCCCAAGGTTCCAGTTCATAGTCCAGAGTTTCTTCCTCATTTTCTTCAAAATATCGGGACAGCACTGCAAAAACATAAATTCTTGTTATTTTGTTGACAACAATATCCACGTCTCTGTCAAGTACCTGATGTTGAGGGTTCTTCTTGCTGAAACATAAAATCGCCGATGCCTTCCATTTGCGAAATGTTTCCACTTTTTTGTTTTTTTTTTTTCTTTGGGATTGTTATGGCTCCGCTTTCCTCTCGCATTCGGCAAGGTTTGAGAAGCTAGGTTATGTGTCTCTGTCACTGTCACCTCTCGTCACCTTCACCTAGTGCCTTTGGAACTACCCATTGAAATAACTATCAACAGCGCCAACCCGCCAACTATCCAATGGACAAACCCCCTACTAACGCACATTTGAACTACCCGCATAAAGCGGGGGAATGGTGGGGTGCGGTGGGATGTGCAGATGTCAAATTTGTGTCAAATATTTTTGCGGCACTTTTTTTCTCATCGGTCTTGACTTTAAAAAAATCGGTTGTGTCAACCTCAAAACTTTCGACTAGTATCCAGGAACCTATTGTTACGAGCGGCGATCCCGTGCATCCGGGTGAACACGCGATCTTTCTGGATTCTTCCACCTATCATGTAGCGGTGTAGATTAGAAGAGTGGTGCTCTGGACCTTTCCAGAAGTATACGCGATGGCTTGGCATTGGGAGCCTTCAACGCTTGATCAAGGCACATCTGTCCACTTTGGTGGAGGTGCAGATATTCCGGAGCACACGGGAAACACGCGGAAGGTGTGTGATTATTCAGGAGTGGAAATTGCTGGAGGATGATGAATGCTCGGGAACGCTAATCGGAGGCATATAAAAGCACCGTCCTCGATGCGACAGTTGAGATAATATACCTATACCTCTCGATTTCACTAGAACAGCCCCAATTTGAGCACTTCGTTTGCTTCAAAGGGCGTATTTCAAAGGCCGAAATCAAATCAAGTGAAACAGCCAAAAAGTATAAACAAATTGAAATTGTTGTAGGTATTTCCTGAAAGAAATCACAAATTTTCATGACTTTTTTTTGACGATGCTGATTTCTTACGGCTCAATACCAATAAATACCAGAACGACTCGCTGTTGTAGCAGGACCCCACTCAAAAATTCATTCCTGCTCGGAGATCGACTTTTTTTTTGGAAAATTCCAACTGATATCGAAAGTAGATTGGATTGGGCGTCGTGTAGGCCTATTTCCAAAATCGACACGGTTCCGGTTTTCCGACGGTAATTTTTTCAAAATGAAATTTGCACATTCCGTGAATTTGAAAAAAACTCAGTGCAAACTTCAACATGCGGTAGGCCCCACAAAATATTAATTTTAGGTGCAGACATGCTGCGAATGAAAGTTGGAGAAAAGTTTGAGCTAATTTTTGGAGGAAAAATATCTAGATCGGACCAACGGTTGCCGAGTTTTCCTTTCTGGAAAAACTGCAAATTTTTCAACTTTTTACTCCGTGGACCGATTTCATTTTTTTTTTAAACAAGTGGTTACTGATTCTTGAACATTTTTCAACAATTTTTTCAAATTTCCCGGAAAGTTTCCGGTTGAAAGTAATTTTCTCCAGATTATTTTCAATCTTTTTCTGTAATTCCAACTTCCCACCCGAAGGGACGCGACAAAAATTTACATAGTGTTACGTATATAGGCGCCATCTACTCAGATATGCGCAAACAAAACTTCACTCTTGTCATTTGTCCGAGGATTTTTGACAGTCGGCAGTCGACAGTCGGCGCATGCCAGATCACCGGTCAGATGGGTGATCTGAACATGCGCTCTTGCATGCGCCGGTGGATGGGAACATCCCTATTCTCGCAGTTTTTTTTTTTGATAATTGATGTTACATTCACAACTGTCAACGTTTGACAGCTAGCCGATAGCTGCGTGCGACATAGCTCATTGCAGGTTGTTGTACGTGCCTCTCAAAGTGTATGCTGTAAAGAAGAAAACAAAATACGTTACCAGATATTTCAGCTCTTGTGTTATGCACGGCTAATACGAAACTCTCGATGGGCTTCCACGAACTCGACGTAGGCAACAGTGGAAAAAGCTGTATTGTTGGTTGCTTATATCTCTTCCGCGAATGTGAAAATGTATGTGCTCCACAAAGCGCAGTACACACGTTATTGCCTTAAAAAAAAACACCAATAGAACACCAGTATGAATTGAACAGCAAATAGAGAAATTAATTACACGCGTCAACTACCTACTTGATTATTTTTCCCGTTTCCTGTGTTTTATTCCTCTTTTTTTAACGTACTCCACCTTCTTTTTATGCTTTTGCGCGATACTTTTCATGCGTTGTTATTCTTTCTTTGCGCTTTCTCTGCTATTTTTTCCCTGCATTTCATTCCTTCTTCACACGCATCGTCTGCCTTTTTTTCGACTTTCTTCCCGTTTCGTGTGATTTATTCCTTCTTTTCAATGGTTTTCTTCACGATCGTTAAACGATCTTTTGCCGTGTTTCTTGTTTTACGACGCTTTCTTTCTAGCTCCTTCCCGCCCAACACCCCTATTCTGCTCCTCGGTCCCGTTGGTGTTTTTTGGTTGCATATTGTCACAAAAACAATGTCTTACTGGTTTTCTTACGATTTTCCGCCCTGTTTTTTGTTTTATGATGCGTTATTTTCAGCTTCCCTCCGCCCAACACCCCTCTTTTGTTCCCTGGTTCCGTTGGTGTGTTTAATCTTGCGCTTAGTACCATTTCCACTTCGTTCGGGAGGTTGTATATCCGCCCAAAAATTTTCTGCACACCTGAATTTTATGAAAATTTGATATTGAATAAAAGTAGTACATTTTCAAATTGCTATCCAAAATGGAATCTAGGCATGCCAGAAATTAAAAATTTTAAAACATGAATTCTACTGGGTTTTTTAAGGGTCCTCGGCTACGTGAACTCCATTTCTCAAATTTTGTCGAACAAATCACTCTGAAATAAAAATTGCGGACCATGCGTGCAGTTTCTAGGTCGCACAAACGGGGCCATTTTGGCGTCCAACTCCCCTATGTCACAAAAAAGTCTGCGGCGCTGCCTGGTGAGCTTTCTCAGCTCAGACCTCCAGCGCAGCATGTGAATCGTTAACCTTCCTTTATAGTGGGCGTTTTCCATTTACCGACACAAGTCGACTTGTGTCGACACAAATCGACACAAATGCGTTCCATTTGATCTGTGTTCCTTTGTCTCATCGACACAAGCTAACACAAGATGACACAAACCGACACAAATGTTTTAAATGGAAAGCGCCCAGTCTGTACACCGATAGAACACACTCTTTTGAATTTCAGTGATGTAACCTATAACAAATAAAAGCACCAGAGACTGTAACAACATGGGCGCGTCTGGAACTAATATTAGTTTTGTTAGGTTGGTAGTCTTACCCGGGCAAATTATTCCTACGCCAAGCCAATGGCATTGCGTGCTCTCCACCTAGCCCCAAGTTCGGTACACCTGCCATTTACGCATGTGCGGGTGCCAAACGGTGCTTTCCATCTACGTGTTCCTACTCGGTTCTGCGCCGTTCATTGGATCACCTAAAATTTTGTGCCACACCATGGAACATGTGCCGTCAGGTGGTATTTGTACCATCTAGGTGGAAAGCACCCATTACATTCAGCGAGTTAAACACCTACGTACGATTTCTAACCTCCATTTCTCTATGATGTTTGTTATTTTTAGTCGGCTCGGCTGTTGTGAGCGTTGAGTTGAATAAAATGAGCCTCATTCAAAAAAAATATTTTCTTATTCATCAAAATTGGTATTAAACTGGTGTTATTTAAAATTACCATAGCATATTTAGCTGTGACTAGCGGAAATAAGCACCTCTTTCTAACTGGAAATATCAAATTTCGCGGGTAACGCTCGGGTCTACTTTTCAAGCGGAAGAATATGGTGGTCCTTTCTAGGAGTGTATAGAGTATACCGGGTGATCATTTGAAAACTATCCACCTGCAATAACTCCCGATTCCTAGTGAATATTTTCTCGAGCAAAAACAGGTCGATTTTTATATTGAGGGGGACATCCAAAACAATTATTGGCAAATTTCTATATTCACCCCCCTCACCCCACTCACCCCAACTTTGAAATTTCAAATGACACTACCTACCTTGCGGTACATCAAATTGAAGGAAATTGAATTTCCTTTCTAAAAAAAATATTTTAAAAATTTTCAACCCCACCTTCTTCTCCCTAAAAATTCTCTGACTGTCCCATTTTATATTCTGGACCCCTCATTTTTTTTCTCAATTTAGTCGGCGTCATCCTAGATAGCATCGAAGAAAAAAAATTTTGGTGGAAAAAGTGCTACCCAAATTTCCCCCTTTGCTCTCCCTCACCTCAACTCCCAAATTTAACAAAACACCACCTACTTTGTGATACATCAAACTAAAGGAAATTGAATTCTCTTTTCGAAAAGAATTTTTTTGAAAATTTCTACCCCTTCCCCAATAAATTGGCCATTTGGAGTATTCTAGGGGGGAGATGGGGGGGCTTTAAAAATTGTGAAAAAATCTTATTCAGGAAGAGAATTCAATTTCCTTCAATTTGATGTATTAGAAAGTGGGTATTGATATTTTAAATTTTTGAGGTCAGGTGGTGGGAGCGAAGGGGTAAATTTGGGTGGCACTTTTTTATAGAAAAATTTCTCTTTCGATGCTGTGCAGGATGACGTTCAATGTATTGAAGGGAAATGGAGGTCAAGAATATCAACCTGGACACTCAGAGGATTTTAGGAAGAACAGGGGGTGGGGTTGAAAAATTTAAAAATATTTTTTTTAGAAAGAGAATTTAATTCTCTTCAATTTGATGTATCGCAAGGTAGGTAGTGTCATTTGAAATTTCAAAGTTGGGGTGAGTGGGGGCGAGGGGGCTCAAGATATAAATTCTCCAATGTATGTTTTAGATGTCCCCCTCGATATAAAAATCGACCTGTTTTTGCTCAAAGACATTTGCACTAGGAATCGGGAGATATTGCAGGTGGATAGTTTTCAAATGATCACCCGGTATATGAAGATTATGAAGCGACATCGCCCCCCCCCCCTGGCTGGGAGGCTGGCAATGCAACGCCCTTGAGGGCGGCGAAATAATAATAATAATAATAATAATAATTATTATTATTATTATTGTTGTACTGCACCCACGGATACTGCACCCAACAGGCAGAAAAGCCCAGTTAAAGGGTGAGGGATACCAGAGACAAATCCGAGAGGGGGTACATACTTAGGAAAAATAATAATGTCTCTTGGTCAAGCTTTCTAGTTGAGCATTAAATTTATCAAATTAAGCGCCCAACAAGATCATCGGCTCTGATTGGTTGTAATTGACAGCGGCCAGTGGCATGGTGGCCACTCCACTTTCACTGTCCGAAATTTGACATCTTTGTATGAAAGAAACAAAGTGACAATCTTGGGGGTCTTGATTTCGCGATCAATTCAAATTTGCAATCATGTATGTAACATGTAATTAAGCGGAAATCGTTAAATGCAGATGTTTGGAAAGAGTTGTTTTATTTAGGGAATGAGGAATGAGTAATGAAATGACTGAAACAGCTTTTTTGCAAGTGCAAAAACGAGCCGCCACTGAAACAAATCGTTGAGGAGTTGGTATGCCTGATTGCACTGTTTGAGCAGAGAGGGCGTTTGGATCGAGATCTTGTGCAGCGGCGAAAACCAGCATTTACGGTAAAATGTTGGGGTCCTTTGTGAATTTGTTGTGGTCTACACGTGGTTGTGATAAGTTCCCGTCAGTTTTCAATATCTGGAAATCCAGCGGTTGCACGAAAGGTAATGTAAATCAACTTTCATATTAAAATTCCCTCAATTTTATTGCGCAGACTCGGAGCGATGTTTGTGAGTCAAAACAATGTCGGGCATTACCAACGCTGCCTGCAACGATCGATATCAGAGAATGTGACGTAAATTTATCTGTCATTGTGCAAGCTGAATATTTACTCATGTAAAAATGTTCTAGTAAGTGCTGTGGACGTGGCAAGTGTGTTCGAAAATAAGAAATTTGCAAAAATGCGGTAACAGACATGTTTTTCTGTTAAATGTGTAACATACACGCAGGTGCGTACGCAGCCGTACTAATAATTTTAACTGGGCCTGCTCCATTGCTGGTGGACGCGCGATTCACTCAAACAAACGCAATAATCTTTTGATATTTCCGCGGGTCCGACAGGTCCGGTTTGTGGGGCCCCGCGGCCTTCCCGACGGGTCCCGCTGACCGGATGCCTCGGCCTCTCGCATTTCGGTAGC
Source organism: Anaspis maculata (assembly GCA_949128115.1). Classification (NCBI taxonomy): domain Eukaryota; kingdom Metazoa; phylum Arthropoda; class Insecta; order Coleoptera; family Scraptiidae; genus Anaspis; species Anaspis maculata. The sequence goes on from OX421968.1 coordinate 48,906,204, forward strand.
CATTTTACCGCAATCATGCCCGCCTCGTCCTCGTATCTCGTATATATCAGCAAAGGAGCAGAGCAGAGTCTGGCGCCAAAGCTTTCCGGCCTTTTGCGCAAATACTGTTTATGTTCATGTGCGTTATGCTGAAAAATACAAGTTGGCGAGGGCCGCGAAACAAAATCCAACTTTCACGGCCCTCGGATGGCGACTCTAACCAGCCCCAAAGTGAAATTATTATTTATCGACAAGGGAGCGAGGGGGGGCAAGGGGTATCATCAATTATTGATTTTGTTTGTACGTTGTACGAGCAGTGTAGAGCATTTACACACATAGGTACCTACCCCATACATTTCAGCGTTATTAATAATATCGGAAACTGATTAACGACTCGCAGCTTGTTTTATTGTTCGATTTTATAACCCCCATCCAGATAAGTAGTACCAAACTCAAAAGCAGTTACGTACGAATACGATGCTGATTGAACGAGACATAACCTCAATCGCCCTACATTCACAACACCTGTTTGTACCCATACGGTACCCCGCTAGCGCTAGGCGCTAAGGCACCCCTTCTAGAATAGTGCCATTCAAGTACGCTTCAAATTAAAATGGTCACTTGATCATTTCGCCTTTCGCGCGGACGAAAATACAGGACACAGGACATGGCCAAGGTGAGTTCCACAAGTCTCTTCGTAATTCGTATTCCTGATTACATCTATGAGTCTTGCAATTTGCAATGTTCCATTTCATTCATTATTATTATTTGAGCGATTGGTCGGCGGTTGGCGGTTTAGCGCTTAGCTATTGAAATGAAATGAAAACGCTGCTATTATATCATCCAAGGTTATTGTAAATCAAGGTTTGTTTGATGATGTATTCATTATTGCAGTAGAAACTGCCAGTGATGCTACACTACTCCCTTGGTGTTCCCATTCGGAACCGTTCACATGGGTTTACGCTAATATGTACCATCCACAATCCCAGCAGTAAAATACTAAAATATATTTGCATTTTGCAGTGCACTCATTATGTTTTGTTGATATTGAAGCGGATTTTCTTTGGTTCATTCAGTTTTCATCGTCGCATCCACCCCACCCACGTGTGACAACGTGCAAATTTGCCTGTGCAATTTGCAAGTCTGTAGCCTCTACTACTCATAAACAAGTGGAATTTTGACGTTTTTGTTTCCGGCAGTTGGAAAAAATTAAAATAAACACATAGGTACTAACCACCCACCGAGCGATAATGCTATCATGTCTGTCTTATTTACATAACATTAGAAATCCATTATCAGTCAGTTTGTATGGCCAGGGCCATCACCTCAACAGACCAGAATATAGTCTAGTAAAATAAGGATTTAACTTGGAACTAATTAGAGACTCGATGGAAAAATATAGCAATATACAGGGTGTTCGGGTCTGGTCATTACAAACTTTGAGAGATGATTCCCCTTATAAAATAAAGCCAAAAGAACAAAAAACTCATGGTCCTGAAATGCTTCCTTAAAAAGATACAGGGTGTTGAAGTTAACTTTTTTAAATCGTTTTTTCACCGTAACTTTTGAACCGTTGGACCGATTTCAATCAAATTTGAACCAAAGTTCAGTCAACTGAGTCTCCATCGAATAATAATACCACAATTCATCAAAAATTTCTGGGGGCGTAGATAATAGGAGACTGTCCCCTATTTTCGCCCCTATTTTTATCTCATTTAATTATTTTTCAAAATTGTTGATATTTTCGGATTTTACGTTCAATTTAAAAGAAAAAGTTACCCTTGCAAAATTTTGATTGGAGGCTTCATTTTCAAGATATTTGGGTTTGAAAAATTGGAAAACAACACAATATCGCCACTTTCCAAGGCCCAAATTGTTTTTTTTTCTGATAAACTTCATTTTTCTCAGCGAAAATGGTGGTTCATCATCTTAAAACACTCAGAAAACTCATTCCAGTTGACGAATTATGGGTTTCCTTAAATTTTAATTTTTAGGCCCAGGGAAGTGGCGATTTCGAGATGTTTTCCAATGTTTCAATCCCAAATATCTCGAAAACGAAGCCTTTAATCAAAATTTTGCAAGAATAACTTTTTTTCTAGATTTAAGATAAAATTCGAAAATATCAACAATTCGAGAAAATGATTAGGGGAGATGAAAATAGGGCCGAAAATAGGGGACAGTTCCCTATTATCTACGCCCCCAGAAATTTTTAATGAATTGTGGTATTATCATTCGATGGAGACTAATTTGACTAAACTTTGGTTTAAATTTGAATAAAACCGGTCCAACGGTTCAAAAGTTACGGTGAATAAACCATTTAAAAAAGTCAACTTCAACACCCTGTATCTTTTCAAGGAAGCATTTTAGGACCATGAGTTTTTTGTTCTTTTGGCTTTATTTTTGATGGGGAATCATCCCTCAAAGTTTGTAATAACCAGACCCAAACACCCTGTAGAGAATGAAAAACTGTATAGGAAAAACCAAAGTTTCATTTCCAACCATCCCGGGAACCATGGGGAAAAAATGGAGAAAATGGAAAAACATGCGCCGCGGCCTTTTTTCTGAAACGGTGAGAGATGTGTGAAAACTGTCAGGGCAGGGACAAAGTTGTAGGAAATTGAATAATCTACAAAAAAGTCCCCGGGGGTATATGTCTAGCTTCTTCAGTTTAGCCGTTAATCGCGGTCAAAGTTGCGCGCTGGTCCAGTGAAGTGGAAGAACTCTCCGCGCGACGTTCCGACGGCAAGAGATATCCGAAAACTTCAAGCAACCAAGTTTTAGAAGATTGAATGTTCCACTAGAAGATCTTCGAGGCTGATTATTAGTTTTTCCCGTTTAGCTGTGAACCACGTTCGAAGTTGCGCGACAATCCTGTTAATGAAGTGGTCCTTTTGGAAAACTTACAAAAATCCTAGACTAAATGGAAAAAATATGACAGTGTAGAGGATAAAAAACTGAATAAAAAAAACAGAAGTTCTATTCCACACCGTTTCGGGAAACCTAAGGGAAAAAAAGAAAATCTTCAAAAATTGCGATTTGTACTCCCAGCTTATTATAGCGTTTATTTCCGATCATGAATACATGAAGTTGGATCGTCAATGTCTCAGCTCTCAGCCTCCATTTAAGGCGTGTACAATGATAAATTTGTAAAGAATATCCATAAAATACGAACAAAAACAAGAAAAAAAAAACAGACTAAAAACATGAAGGTATAAGTGGAGAAAAATATCGCAATCACAGATCGATCATCAAATATGAAAGGTTTAAACCATGAAGCCCAGGCTGAAAAACTCTGCACGTCGTAAAAACCACCCTTCACTAATATTTTGTTGACTTCCCTCTTGAACAAGACGACGCGACGTTGGCTGCCCGTCTCACATTCAGTGGGAGGGAGCGCATTGAACAAGGTCACACTTCAGTTTCCCACAGCTTCCTCATTGAATACTGGAATAAACGTAATGAATATGAAAAATGTGCTCGAACAAGCTTCTAGAGGACCAAATGATCTATAGAAAATCCCGTGATGTCATGTATGTATCTTTTTCGACTTAGCTGCCGAGCGCTATTTAAGTTGGGGTACGTGACTCGTGACGCGCCATATACAGAGGGGTGCACAAAAAACGCCCACCGCTGTAGGATTCTTAATTATTAACCGATTTTCAAAATTCAAAAACCACATTAAATAGTTTCATGTCCACTATAATCTGATGTCAAAAAAAAAAAATTTGAGATGCTTCTGAGCAACGATATTCAACTTTTTTTTCAAATGGAACCATATCTTTTTTAATTTTTTTTCGGATTCTACTTTTTTTTCTTAATGTAGTCATGTAAAAATATCGCATTTCGCATTGACCGTTGAAAAAAAAACAGTGAAATGTGACAAAAATGACTTTGTTAAAGCGGCATCAAATCGCCTATGAAATTCAACTAAGTGAGCTATGGAACGCGAGATTTTGATAAATAATGTCAAATATCAATGTCAGCTGAGTAATCTGTGTAACAAAGTGATATTTGTCAACAAGCAAAGCCAACAAGTAGACAACAATTATTATCAAAATAACATTTAGTTCTTTTTTTTTAATTTCAAAAAGGTAACAAAAAAAAATGGTTCAACACTAAACAACCTAATCACTACAATCACAACAATTGTTCAAACTGTTCACCATTTTGTTCAACACATAGTTGACATCTCCTAGAGATGCTGGAAGTGGCATTGTTTAAAAAAAATTGAGGAAGATCACGGCAGGCCTCAACTATTCGGCCCCTCAAATTTTCTTCATTCTCAGGTGGTGTTAAATACACGATATCTTTTAGATAACCCCATAAAAAAAAGTCCAGCGGCGTGAGGTCTAGACTTCGAGCTGGCCACCGAATGGGTCCGTTGGTTCCCATCCATTGTTCGCCAAACTGGGTATTCAAATAATTAGCTATTAGAATGGTATTATGGGGCGGAGCTCCATCTTGTTGAAAAAAGAGCTCGTTGAGATTAATAAGAGGTAGTTCATCCAAAAATTGTTCAAATTCACCAGAAAGCAAATCATGATATTTTTGTTGGTTTAAATTTCCATCAATGAAAAATGGTCCTATCAGCCTATTTCCCAAAATTCAGCACCATACATTTACGCTAAATCTTCTTTGAAAATTGTTCTCCACAACAACATGAGGATTGTCCTGAGACCAGTATCTATGGTTTCTTCTGTTGAAAATCCCATTCTTTCCGAAGGTACATTCGTCAGACCAGATAATTTTTCGATGGAATGCGTGATCTGCTCTCGACATCTCCAAAAAAAGTTGCAAAAATTCAATCTTCGTTCTCTGTCGTTGTTTTCCAGATTTTACGGGGAATGTACGGCTTGTATTTATGCTTTTTGAATATTGCTATCACGGTTTTCTTGCTATACTCTATACACTCATAAGTCTTTTTCGAGCGAATAACCGGTTGGTTATTAGCGGTTGACATTAGATTGACAAATACTGTCATTTTTTTGACATCTGACATTTCTCGCTAAAACGTTGCGGTTATAACTTTGGCGAACTTTGGTTATCAGCATTTGGCGGGAAAACAGTAAATTCAACTGAAGGAGAAAATTCTGCGGTACCGGCAAGGGAATAAAAACTCAATTTCCTGGAAACTTTTTGTTTTTATGTGAAATATTGGTATCCTAATTTCACACCCCTTCTCCTTATTTAAAACCCCTGAAAAATCTGAGTTACGGCTAGAAAACAATTTAAAAACTCCAACTTTTAAGGGTGATATCTCGGTAATGAAGCTACAATTAAAAAAACGGCGTAAATGGCACTTTTACGCAAGGGGAATCCCTGAATCCCCCCTTGAAGTTTGTAACACCAGCTTGGAAACACCCTGTAGAATCCGTTCAAAACTTGAATCATAGGGGTTAACCATAGGCGGCCATCGGACATCTGGATTACCCGATGTTCTTGTGGGTCCATCGCAGAGGAGTCCATCGTCTTCGATTCTTCTTCCCTTGTCGCCAAGTTGAGTTTGTGAGGTTAGGTTAAGTACGTCTGACGTTTGGAAATTCTGGACTGCTGCTTCTTTCAAATTCAAATCTGTTGTAAGCCACAATTTGTCCCCCCACCACAACAATAACCAGCCCCATGACCAGGTTATGAAATGTATAACCGGTGATGATATCAAAATGGCGGCACTTCCTTTACCGCTTATAACCAATCCTCGCTCGAACGTCAAATTCTATAACCAAGAATAACCGGTCATGAACGGTTACTCGCTCGAAAAAGACTAAAGAAAGGACCACCAAATTCCTCCGCTTGAAAAGTAGACCCGAGCGTTACCCGCGAAATTTGATATTCCTGTTAGAAAGAGGTGCTTATTTCCGCTAGTCACAGCTAAATATGCTGTGGTAATTTTAAATAACACCAGTTTAATACCAATTTTAATGAATAAGAAAATATTTTTTTTGAATGAGACTCATTTTATTCAACTCAACACTCACAACAGCCGAGCCGACTAAAAATAACAAACATCATAGAGAAATGGAGGTTAGAAATCGTACGTAGGTGTTGAACTCGCTGAATGTAATGCCATTGGCTTGGCGTAGGAATAATTTGCCCGGGTAAGACTACCAACCGAACAAAACTAATGTTAGTTCCAGACGCGCCCATGTTGTTACAGTCTTTGGTGCTTTTATTTGCTATAGGTTACATCACTGAAATTCAAAAAAGTCCGTTCTATCGGTGTACAGACTATTGGCGAGTTTCAAGATCGAATACGCCATCTGACGGCCAACGTGTAAACGACGTTTGTGCACGGATCAACCGCAGATTTGTGTGGGCTCTTATGAGCGTTGCGGTGTTTGGTGACTTTAATTGATTCCATCTGACTTAACGCGGCGTTGATTTTTTCCAACAAAGTACGTGAGCCACGCACGTTTCATTATCTTGAATATACTAGGTGTCGTCGGTTGCAAAAGCATTGCATGCATTTTTAAATAAGAGTGGCACGTGTACGACGACTGGCAAGCAAAAGTGGCATCAGAATGGGAGGTGGTAAGATTTGTGATTTTGTCATAGTGACAAAAAGTGGCGGAGAATTTGTTGCGTTTCCGAGTGCGAGTCGCGCTGTGGAAACCGGAAAAAGGAAGAGTTACATTTTCACCGTTTCCCGTCGAAAGCGAAAGACGCAAGTTGGGTAGTCAAGATGACAAACAAACTTGGCACTGTGGAAAATATGACTACGAGAAAAGCCTGGGAAAAGTTTCGCTGAAAATAGGAACTTTAAATGGCTGCATCGAAGAAGCACAGCTGCGATATGTTTGCATGTCCCGGACTGGCCTGCTTTGCAAGTGCAATTAAACGTTCCAATGTCACAGGAACTCGCAGGAACTGCTACTACTATTTCTTTTAATTACGATCTCAGTTGCCTCGTGAGATTCATACAATGCGCTTGTTTGTAAACACAATCCAAATATGTCTATGTTTGAACTGAAGCTTGATTCGGTTCGCTTTCGACCACACAACACAAGAAATTGTGACTTCAGAATTTCCTCTCCCATCAGTATTCCATCACGATACATCGAGAGTCCGTTGAGGCTTGAGGCCATCCAGTGATTGAAAACCTTCATAACACTCAATTCGCTTCTGCCATTTTCGACTTCCACCGCAATAGGTACTAATTAGCCACGTTTCACGTCTGGAGGACATTAAAAACCGCTTACTACTGATAAGATTTTTGAACGCGCGGGCAACAATCCGTGCCCTATCCGACATGTTTGTTTACATGCGAAGCGCATCAGCAGCGCCACCATCGGTAATGTTACTCGCCAATAGTCCCACAATTTCGCGCGACTTCAGTTGTGGATGTATTGTGATTTTCTTCTGCACTTGATAAAACATTCAGTTCCAAACTCGGTTCCAAGTTTTCATCGAACTCGCGCTCCAAAGATTTTGCTTTCTTAAAAGCACCAAATTATCGCAAATTATTTTCCAACCTGGCAAATTTTTCGGTGGTCAGGGCGTTCTCTATTCGGATATCTCTCCCCGTAAACACGAACAGCCTCACGGGAATTTTTCAAACACTCAAAATAAACTTGTAACATATCAGTACGTTCATTATTGGTCATTGTGACAAATAAGACACACTCAAATCAAAATCAAATACTCAATTCAAAATCAGACGTTTGACGTTTGTCAAAATCTCGCGTTCCATAGTTCACTTAGTTGAATTTCATAGGCGATTTGATGCCGCTTTAACAGAGTCATTTTTATCACATTTCACTGTTTTTTTTTTCAACGGTCAATGCGAAATGCGATATTTTTACATGACTACATTCAGAACGTGATGGACGTTTGATAATAATTAGATGTTTTTAAAATAATTTTAATGAAAGTTGTACCTGCGGCACAGCCAGGAAGAACGAGGAGGTTGGTGGTTCAAGTCTTCCGAAAGGCCCCATTTTCGGAAACCGAGAACGGATCACATCCACATCACAGCCGGTTTCTTTCGGCCATCAGGATCACGGATCATGATCCGGAAATCAGTTTATTGGATTGTGGTTACACGTGACAGCCAACCAGCAACCAACTCCGTGAGCGGATTTCCGGATCACGATCCGTAATCCTGACGGAAAGAAAGCGGCTCAGGTCGAGCTGTGATTGGTTTAGTTACTTTTTACTTGGAGAATTCCTGTTTCTGATGCTGATATGATGTGATCCGGTCTTCGTTTCCGAAAATAGGGCCTCCGGTCGAGTACCATCACAGGGCCAGGATAACTGAAAAATATAACTACATAGCATACAATACAGGGTGATTCACCACCAAACGGACATAGCTTAAGGGTAGGTCCAGTTTTCCAGGCGAACAGGATCTGGTTTTGAAATTTTTCTAAAGCTGTTCTTTTCAAAGCTACAGGTGATTCATGTATTTCGTAGAATTTTTCACAAGCTGTATCTTCAGAACGACCGAATGGATTCGATTGAAATTTTGTGGATTAATTAATTCTTCTATTGATAGCTGACATATCGTCCTATCAAACAGTTTAAGATTTCCAGGGCCGGCCTTTAAGAAAAAACTTCAAAGCTTTTTGCAAAAAAAGACATTCTGTATGCATATTTTTCAAAATTCATTTTCATATTCAGAATCTACATGAAACATGCTATTAATAGGCGCTTTTCTTTTACATCTGAGGTGAGATTCTCACTTCAGTAAGTGAGATGAGATCCTCACCTCACTGTGTTAAATGGGACGCTTGGCTCGCTTAACTGTCACTTGTCACTTGTCATGTCAGTCTTGTTTATTGTTGTTGTTTGTTTGTTGTTTGTTTATTGTTGTTGTTTATCTCACATACTTAAATAGGTATACCGCTTATGAACCTATTGCGCATTCTGCCGCGCCGCGTAACAGAAGGAGTTAGAGAATGACGCCATTTTGATGGTTAATTTCCAGTGTATCTCAAAATACCGAGCTATATAGCTACCACAAAATGTCTTGACGGCCGTGAATTTGATCAAACCTTCTGCAATTTTACGATAGCGATCCAGTTTTCTCAAGTACCATTACGTAAGTGTATTTAGTTTTCTTAAAATTACAAAATAATCACGTCGAGTTGGATGGTTGGGTGCCACTGTACTCTGAGTAAACGAAATGTCAAGTGACAGCTTTTTGACAGTGTAAATAAACATCACGTAGTCAACCGAACTTTTGGACGCTGGAATGATCGCACACCTTTTCTTCACCTGTTGATTCCCACCTGATGTTATTAGTGTTGATTCCACGTACTTTGAGGGAGAAGCAAAATAATATCGTGCTTAGTCAAGTGGCCAAGTAGCGGAGTGGTGCCAATCCACACCACCCAAAATCCCTAAATAACCATCAAGATGGCGGCGCCCATTATTACAGGTGTCGGACGTCTTTCTTGCGCGGTATAGCTATGTAAGTATGTGGTTTATCTGTCACTGATAAAATGTGAAATGAACGCAAACGGGCAAAACAAACGCACGTGTGAACGCATGAACATGAATGAAAAAATAAAGTAGTCTGATGTCAAATGGAACGTTACTATTATCGCAAAAAAATTGCTTGGCACCATTGAGCTGTCAATAAAATTTTGATAATCCTGGAGATTTTTGAGGTTGGGATTTTTTGTAAATTGATAATTTATAATATTTGCCTTGAATTTGAGCCGTTTCATCAAATAAATTTGAATATATTTTTTAACGTTTTCTCAGTAGCAACAAACCATTTCAGAATCAGAATTTTCAAAAAAATTTTGTTACGTCCCTCAGCTTCACTTCTATCCTACATTGAGCTGAAATTGAGGGACGTGACATGAATTTTCGAAAATTCTGATGAAATTTTGTGTTGCTACTGAGAAAACGTGGAAAAATATTTTTTTCTTTTCACGAAACGGCTGAAATTCCCATAATAGATAATTTGTAAATATTTAAAATTATTAATTTACAAAAAATCTTAACCTCAAAAATCTTCAGGATTATCAAAATTGTCTTGACAGCTCAATGATGCCAAGCAATTTTTTTGCGATATCAATAGCATGTTTTATGTAGTTTCTGAATTTGAAAATGAATTCGAAAAAATATGCATATAGAATGTCTTTCTGAAAAGAGCTTTGAAATTTTTTCATCAAGGCCGGCCCTGGAAATTTCAAACTGCTTGATAAGGCGATGTGTCATCTATTAAAAGAAGACTTGACCCACAAAATTTCAGTCGAATCCATTGGATCGTTCTAAAGATACGATCTATTGAAAAAATCGACAAAATACATGAATCATCCTGTAACTTCAAAACGAACAGCGTTAGAAAAATTCCAAAGCCAGATCCTGGTTTGCCTGGAAAATCTAGACCTACCCTTAGGCTATGTCCATTTGGTGGTGAATCGCCTTGTAGAGAATATTAGTTATTGATTCCAATTTCCAACTGATGTTTTTTTTAAATGTAGTCGTACTTCTTGCAGTTCAATATTGGTACCTTAATAAACTTGAAAAAGAAATGGTGGAAATAGATTTTTCATTGTTTTTTTTTCTGACTAATTGATAACTGCTCCACAATTCCACAATGTTCTGAAGAGTTGATGCTCCATTAAAGGTATAAAGGTGTCCGGTTTAATCGCAAAGATCTTGAAAATCGATAGAGCATAAAAACGGAACTTTTCTCATAAAACATGTCTCTGGAATGCGTAATAACGGAGATACAGTCCTTAAAAATCAACATAACACGGCTCCGGTTTTCCGACGGTAATTTTTTCAAAATGAAATTTGCACCATTTGCACATCAAATTTCCGTGAATTTGAAAAAAAAAATGCTGTGTAAAGTTCGACATGCGGTGAGCTCCACGAAATATTCATTTTAGGTGCAGACATGCTGGGAATGAAAGTTGGAGAAAAGATTGAATTAATTTTTTGAGGAAAAAGTTTTGAAATCGGACCGGATCCACAGTTTTCGAGTTTTCCTCTCTGGAAAAGTTGCAAATTTTCCAACTTTTACGCGGTGAACAGATTTTCACCATTTTTTTTCAAAACAAAAGGTAACTGGTTCTTGAACACTTTCCAATTTTTTTTTCCAATTTCCCGGGAATTTTCTAAATGAAAATGCTAAACCGGCTTGGGTTTTCGAGACCGGACTTGAATGATGGAGTTTAAAGTGAAGCCTTAATTGACGATTTTTACAATTAGATGATTTGGAGTAAGATTTCAGGTTTTAACAAAATCATCAATTTCCTGGAAATTATATTTTCAATCTTTTTCTCTTAATTCCAACTTCCCGCCCGAAGGGACGTTTCGAACAAAAATTTACATAGGCTCCTGGATACTAGTCGGGAAAGTTTTGGGGTGACACAACCGATTTTTTTTTGTAGGAGTCCCGTCTTTCTCAATACGGATGATCGCATTTGATGATGACCACGTCAAATGGTAATCTGAGCCAAGTTACTGAAGAAATAGCAATGGTTGTTGGATCTCCGATGTCTATCCAGTCAGATGATGACGATGACAATTGTCAATCGTCGGCGGGTTCGGGGTGCGAGGAGGGTTCGGACTTCATGACGGCGGCCATGGACGATGAGGTTACCGCCCAGTTGGCCGCCGCCGGACCTGTAGGTGTTGCCGCTGCTGCCGCCATAGTTTCGGCGAAGAAGCGCAAAAGGCCCCACTCGTTCGAGACGAACCCTTCGATACGAAAGCGTCAGCAGAATCGGCTTCTGCGAAAATTAAGGGTAAGTTGCCCCCATGTGATCTGCATTTCGAAATGACCCGAACAAAACCTTTTCTTTTCTCTCCCCGCAGCAAACCATAGATGAGTTTGCAACTAGAGTTGGTCAGCAAGCCATAGTGCTGGTCGCCACCCCCGGCAAACCTAACATCAGTTACAAAGTGTTCGGGGCCAAGCCACTCGAAGATGTGATCAAGAACCTGCGCGGCATGATCATGGAGGAGTTGGAGAACGCCCTGGCACACCAGGCGCCGCCGCCGGTACAAGACGATCCGTCGCTGTTCGAGCTGCCGCCGCTTATCATCGATGGCATTCCCACTCCAGTCGAGAAGATGACGCAAGCACAACTGAGGGCTTTCATACCATTGATGCTGAAGTACTCCACGGGTCGCGGTAAGCCTGGATGGGGGCGTGAGTCGACAAGACCGCCATGGTGGCCCAAGGAATTGCCCTGGGCCAACGTCAGAATGGACGCTCGGAGCGAAGACGAAAAGCAAAAGGTAAACTGTGACTTCAGGGTTGTACAGGCATAGAAGGTGGTTGAGAAAGAACCAGGCTGGTTGTAGCTCCATTAATATTCAATATGTTCCAATTTTATTTTGAAAATGACAGCCTATATTTATTAGCAATTTCGTTGGAAATTAATTTTGATCAGGATATTCCAGTTTGACCTGGCTCAAAATTAGGAAGATCAAAAAAGTTGGTCAGGTGAGATTAGATCATCACAAATTACAAATCTTTTTTGGGCAGACTTGGGGAATTCAACTAATTTTGAACTAAATTCATTTTGTTAGATATCGATTCCAGAACAATTTACTATCAGACTGCTGAAAAAAATTGTCAAAACAAAAATTTGCTATTGGTTGACATTGATCAAAATTGGGTTCTCTTCGCAGTTTTTGACAAAGCATTTTGATTAGTTTTCAAACCACCAAAATTGAATGATGAACAACGAAACTAAACACTCTCATAAGTGTTACAATCTCAACAACAGATTTTAGCAAAACATTGATAGCGTTGCTTTGTCAAATTCCATTAACTACGCGACTTTAGTTTACTTTGAAATACATTGCTCATTTTATAATTGAATTGACTCGTTTTCTCAATTGCTTTTCTTTCAAAAAAATTTCAATCAAGTTTGCTGCGCTGCTAAAACCTTTGTTATTGTTGTTCTTGGTAGTTGTTTGGAATGTGAATACTTCAATCTGGTGTCTCATAGGAGAGGAAAATGCATTTTTGTTGTTTCCAGATCTCTTGGACTCACGCCCTCAGACAGATTGTGATCAACTGCTACAAATTCCATGGCAGAGAAGACCTGCTGCCAGCCTTCACGGAGGAAGACGAAAAAGCCAATGCAGCCGCAACGGCCAACGCTAATGTCAGTACATCAGTTGGTGTATTAAAAATGCATTCCTCAGGAATTGTCCCTACTCATAAGATACAGATCCAAGCTAACGGGTCGCCCCAAATTATTGCCGCTTCGCCTGATGGTCTGTCGGGCTCGTCAGCGCAGGTTTGCCTCGATCCTGCAGGCTATAGCTCAGACGTTGATGTGTGTAGAACATTACTATAATACTTATAAATGTTGTAATTTTTTTTTATTCAGTTTTTTTTTACGTTTTTTCGTAAATTGAACGAGTGAAAGCACTGCGACCAAACATTGGTTGGTTTTTATATTATTTCATTTTCACATAGATAGCATTTTTATTCTAGTAGTCTTTGTTGTTTTTGTTTTCTGTGTTGTTAATGAAGTACGTACGCCGTAATGTTACATCTTTGAATTTTTGCTCATAATGATGTCATTGGTGAAAACATGCACATCACTGTGTATTTTTCAATTCTTGACTGGTTAACTACTGCTGTACTGTACACTCAATTATCAAACACCATTGGATGTTATTAGTTACTATTATTTGATGCCTGTTTAGCTTGGTTTTGTTCCATTTCATTTTCAGTATTCACTTGGTATTATTTTCTTCATTATTATTTACTTTCATTTTCAACTTTGATTTTGTTTAACAAATACTTAACAGTGGAGTGTTCGTCTTTTAGATTACAACACAGTACACCCCGACGGTTCTACATACCATCACAAATCCAGATGGTACAGTCAGTATTGTTCAAGTGGATCCCAACAATCCGATCATAACGTTGCCTGATGGTACAACAGCACATGTTCAAGGAATGGCAACTGTAAGTTTTGCTTCAAGATGATCAAATTTCTTGTCATAATTTAGAGACGTCATCATAAGCAGCTTTCTAAAATTATAAACAGTGCAGTTTTGAAAACATGAGTGGATGAAAACAATAATTTATTTTGCGTAATCAAGTTGTACTGTTCCCATTCAACATAAACAAGAATGATGCGATTCAAATTCAGCCACACAGGCCGCTGTTTTAAAGCTGGCTAAGATATCGAAATAGATATACCTCGAGTACCACCAAATCTAAACTACTCATTGATTTACATAAAATTTTGCACACCAGAGTAATGCAGTAAGTAGTACATTTCTAGGTAATGATGAGGATCATTTGTAAAAAAATCTCCAGTGGCATAGATACTGAGGGTCCACGCTTTTATTTTTTTAAAGAAAATCCAAAAATTTATAAAATAGAAAAAAACTTGTCTGTCAAAATTTTGATTCAGGGCTTCATTTTTGAAATATTTGAGGCTGAATAATTTAAAAACATGTCAAAAACACCAATTTCAAGGAATTAGAAATTGAAACTTTCACGATTTCTTTGCTGAAATAGGTTTCCTAAGCCTTTCAAGTTGAGAAACCATCATTTTGGCTGAGACACGACGAGTTTTCAAAATAGTGAAACTCTGACTCTTGAAAGTGATGTGTTCCAGATGTTTTTAAAGTATTCAGACCCTAATATTTTTCTCAAAACATTTGTCTAATTTCGTAATCAAAATTCTCTGCTCACCTCCCTACCAATCTTTTCTTTTTTGTTTTTCACTTACAAGATGTTTGCATTATATCTACATACAGGGTGGCCCACCGAAAACAGAACAGAGGGGTTTTTCAGCATTTCACCTCATTTTTTTGAAAAAAGCTCGAACAGGTCGATTTTTATATCGAGAGGGACTTCTGAAACATACATTGGCGGATTTCTATCTTTAGCCCCCTCACCCCCACCCATCCCAACTTTCAAGTTTCAAATGACACCACCCACTTTGCGATACATCAAATTGAAGAGAATTAAATTCTCTTTCAGAAAAAATATTTCTATAATTTTCAACCCCACCTCCCTTCTTCCTAAAATTGTTAGAGTTTCCAATGTAATATTTTTGATCTCTCAATTCTTTTCAGTACAGTCATCGTCATCCTGCACAACATCGAGGGAGAAAATTTTCTGTGTAAAAAGTGCCACCCAAATTCACCCCTTCACTCCCCCACCTCAACTTCAAAATCTAAAATGACACTACCTACTTTGTGAAACATCAAATCGAAGAAAATTGAATTCTCTTCCTGAATAAAATATTTTTAAAATTTTCAAAAAGCCCCCTTTCCCCCTAAAACACTCCGAATGTTCAATTAATCAGGAGAGAGGGGTTGAAAATTTCAGAAAAATTGTGTTCCGAAAGAGAAATCAATTTCCTTTCATTCGATGTATCACAAAGTAGGTGGTGTCTGTTGAGTTTTGAAATTGGGGTAGGGGAGAGGAAAGGGGTGAATTTGGGTAACACTTTTCTCCACCAAAAATTTTCTCCTTAGAGGCTATTTAGGATGACGCTGTTTAAATTGAAAAGAATTGAGAGGTCAAGGATATAAAATGGGACAGTCAGAGAAATTTAGGTGGGGTTGAAAATTTTGAAAATATTTTTTTCAGAAAAAGAATTTGATTCTCTTTGATTTGATGTATCGCAAACTAGATGGTGTCATTTGAAATCCTAAAGTTGAGGTGGGTAGGGGTGAGGGGGCTGAAGATAGAAATTTGACAATGTATGTTTCAGATGTCCCCCTCGATATAAAAATCGACCTGTCTGAGCTTTTTTCGAAAAAATGATGTGAAATGCCCGAAAACCCCTCTGTTCTGTTTTCGTTGGGCCACCCTGTAACCCTGTATAGTTCCCTTTCGTGGCCAACAAGCCTAGAGCTTTAAGCCAGAAAAAAAAAAAAATTGAGAGTAGAAAGGGATTGATGCTTTCATGACGGGGCGTAATCACATCTCGGAAATTTCACAGATCCAGACGGGCCAGGGCGACGGTAGTTCTGTCCACACCATCCAGGCAATATCGGAAGGCGGCAGCCAAGGCGAGGTAGTGGATCTGAATTCTGTCACTGAGGCCACTTTGAATTCCGAAGGTCAAATTATATTGACAGGAGAAGACGGACATGGTGAGTTTCATCAATTTTATCTGCCAATTTCATGGCACACTTTGTTATGGAGATGATTTGTTGCCTTGTTTTTTGGTTTTGTTTTTGTTTTCCATGTGAATTTCACAACGTTCAGGTTACCCCATTTCAGTGAGCGGCGTGATTACTGTACCTGTAACAGCGTCAATGTACCACACTATGGTTGCAAATATTCAGCATCTGCACACAAACAGTGACGGAACCGTTTGTGTAACACCTGTTGTACCTGTACCTAAGGTATTGAAACGCTTCTCTAGCTTCGATTTTCTAATAAATTAACGATTACTATTTTATCTCACAGGTTGAACCCAACAACGGGGATAATTTAGAGGGGTTAACGGTGACGCCTAGTTTGGCAACCCATCAAATGATGATACAAAGTTCCGGTACTGACGGGCCACAAGTGTTACAAGTTCTGTCATTGAAAGACGCCACAGTTCTCACAAAAGCCATGCAAGGCATTACAGATGTAAAAACAGAAGATGGGATTTTAAGTGACCAATAGATTAAAACTGTATATTGTTTTTTTTTGCAAACAGGACCTTCATACATATTACTTGTATGTCAATTTTTATTGTTGCTAAGTTTTAGGAGACTAGTTTTTTTTTTTTGCCGCAAAAGTCAATGATGTGTAATTAATTCTTACGATTTTCTTATTGCGCTTATACACATTACTTTTTACAAGACAAAATCCAACAAAGTTAATCTTTTTTCATTTTCTTATCATGTGTAACTATTTATACACACACCCACACAAACTCAATGGTCAAGTTTTAAAAAAGCGAATTTGTTAAGTTCTTTGTCATGTATGTGATTTTAGTTGTATTTTCATTGTTGGTAAGTTACTAACAGGTTCATGAATTATTGCTATTATGCCTATGTCTCAATGTAGTATTCTGTTTTTTGTCGATGTAATATTTCGTTTGATTCATGGGCAATGTATTTTTTTGTACAGAAATCTACTTTTTAATTCTCTTATTCTAATCTATGTACCCTTCGTGCATTTTTTGTTTTTGAGCGGTGTTCACTATTGCTAAACGCTGTAACCTATCCAGTATAATATAATTTTATTACGCAGAGGCCTAATTTGCAAAAAAAAAAACGTAAACCTCCAAATTGACCGCACTTGGAGCTCACTGGAAACAACAATCACTGTAAGTAACCACAGGAGATTTTGCAGAATTCAAAATTATATGGAGTTTGTTGAATAAAAATATATATCTGTAAATTTTGTATCATATTTTCAAGTATATAACGTATAATTATTAAAGATCCAGTGGTTTTGAAACAGGACGTCATAATATAAAAGTCTACCGTTTTCCCATTTTCGCGCGAAAGTACTGTTGTACTAGTCACACATGGCTCATGCAGATGAATTTTGCGAGGGAATATCGAATATTAGATGGAAAATAACCGTTCAGATTCGTCTTTTTATACATGTGCATATATTGTAATAAAATTAGGTTAATTTAGGGTAATAGATTGTTAATTTTTATTTTTTATTATTGGATATTGTTATAGTAATTATTCACTGTGCACTAGGAAAAAAAACTGTTTTTGTGTGTTCAACAGTGGTGGTTGTTTTAGGTGTGTATTTGTATGGTTCCTCTTGTTGATTGTGCCATACGTTTTGGTTACTTCACATTTTCTCTATATTGTCTCTTATTGTATTAACTGGAAGAACCAAATATTAATGATTAGGCTTTGTTTAGACTTTCCGTGCCAAAGGCATAGAATATTAATTTTAATTTTCATACTTAGCTCGCTCCACTTTCACTTGAGAACTAGTAATTGAATTTTGAATGTAGATCTGAAATTAATTTTATAAAAATTGAGAAACTGTACATTATATATTTTGCAAATCTCACTGTAATTAACTTTTTAACAAAATAAATGTATACCTAGTTTGTTTCAATGTGGTGTGACATGTTAACTTTTAAATGTTATTTT
Organism: Anaspis maculata; assembly: GCA_949128115.1. NCBI lineage: Eukaryota > Metazoa > Arthropoda > Insecta > Coleoptera > Scraptiidae > Anaspis > Anaspis maculata. Next base: position 48,924,198 of record OX421968.1, read on the forward strand.
TATGGTATGCATGTACTTTAGAATTTAGACAACTATATGGCCAATTACCAATATCGGTGACAATTGTAGCACCTTAATGACACATTACACTCCTACTGCTGGTTACTCACTGTTTCGATTTGTACAATGTCAGCTCGTCAGCTGTGTATGATGTGATTGATGTGTGCATGTGTGTAATTACCAGGGGTTCAGAAAGCTTGAACCCTCCTCTCAGGAAGGTATCCAACGCAAATTTATTGTTATAGAAAGTAGTATATAAAATGTTACTTCTGGACCAGGGCATTTGGCATATGGGAAAATTGCTGAAAAAATACCAAAAAAGGATATGAAACAATCAAAAATGGTTCAGAATTATTAATATTTTTGCAACCCAAAGTGCCCAAAGATCATATATAGACCACCAAAAATTGAGCACACGAAAAAGTAGTAAAATGACAAAATCTAAAATAATGATATGGAATAACCAAAGAAGGTTCAAAAATCTTCCTCAAATCTCTGTTTCTGACACTCCAAAGTGTATTTTTATTTCTAGACCAAGAACCATTGCACTCCAAAAACCATGTAAAAGTTATTGAAGACGAGTCAAAAATCTGATGAACAATCATTGAAAACAGTTCAAAATTTTATTCACATTTCTGGACCACTTAATATTGGTCACTTCCAAAAATTAAGAATTCTCAAGTATCAGTCAGTTGGCCAACCTCAAATAATCCAAATACTTTTTCATTCGTGGACCTCTTGGCAAAATTTTCAACATTTGAAATATTACTTCTAGATCAATAGCTTTCAGGATGTTGCAGTTTATTATAAAAACATAAAATTCAACATTCTTAAATTTCTGGGTCACCAGGCTTTGGGTACTTTTGAAATATTAAAACTGATGGAAAAAACTATTACTAGATGAATTCTACATATTACGCAATTTTATACAACAATAATCCACAAAAAAGTCGAATTGTTCAAAAATTATTAAAATACCTAAACACTCCAGAATCGACTTTCATTTAGAAGTTAGAAAACACGCTTTATATAATTATTAAATATGGCAAACGTTTATGACGACGCTTAACGTTGGTAGTAAAAAAGGACGTGAACGTTGTCGTGGTATCTGGAGCTCTTTATCAACGTCTATGTAAATGAAAAATACTTAATTCGTAATCACTTTGAATTCTCTTCTAATTGAAGCGTATATCAACCGTCAGTGATAACATCAATAAATACAATAACGGTGTGCTGTTGTTTAATAAATTAGAATGGGAAAATGTAAATAATAACTGAAACAATTTTTCTAAATTCTAAACAATCTAATTTTTCACTGCTGATGCAAAACTACCGTTTACCCAACAACGCGACAGCCGCGAGACAAGAAACATCGAACAGGAAGCAAGTTTTTGGGGTGTCTCAAACCATGGGATTTAGGTTTTTTGGGTCCTGTTGAGATCTGTTGTCATGTGTGTGCCGCGATCTGTAGATATTTGGGTATAGTAGACCTCATATAGGCGGTTCCCTTTGCTCGCAGCTCGTGCGCAGGTCTTCAAGTAGACAAGGTCACTGGTTCAATTGGCTGTTGATCCAGCTGGTTGCATGAATTCGACCAGTGACGGCGCCAATTAGGTGAACCTGCGCCCCGAGGAGCCCAGGTAAATAAGAATGACTATACTTTTGGGTTGCCTAAAAAATTGTGATTATTGAAGGATTTTGGGCTTTTTTTTTTGGTTGTTTCATATCCTTTTTTGGTCGTTTTTCAGCGATTTTTTCGTACGCTAAACGCTGTGGTCTAGAAGTAACATTTTATGTTACTATTATAGAGTAGCAAGATAAAAATACCTGTGATAAAATACGGTATTAATTGCAAACCCTGTCAAGCTTTTGAAAGACGAGACTTTGGGAAGCTTGACATGTAGTTGCACAGGCAACACCATTTTTGTTTAGTTTTTTAGTCAACGGGCGTCCTTTTTGGAGTTTTGAACCCCTGCTTCCATTTCCTTGATCTTTGTGACAGGTTGCACAGCGATCATTTGGATGTGAGCATCTTATCCCTACACATCCACCTGATCATTATTGAAATAAATGTTCGCACATGATCAAGCGATTTTGAGTAGCTAGCAGTGAAGATACATTTTTTTGTATTTTTCAAGAGAATTTGTCTTCACGCCTAGTTTGTTTTGTTCCATGGATGTGGTGGCACAAGGCAGTTGATTCCCCCCCCCCCCCCCCAAAAGAAAAGAAGTTAAAAACCAATAATTGTACATTTTTTACACTAACCAACTGGCCTTAAGTTATGTTGAGAGAATGCCTTTGGTTGTATCGCACTGTAACGAACTTTGATGATCAAATTGAGATCATTGAGCATTGTAAATTCTAATTAATAATTATTAATTCTGTAACTACCAAATAAAGCTATCAATTATGTAGACATGTGTTTTATTATTTTATTACATGATACTATAGTTAACAACTAAGGGGATAAGGGCGATGTTAGTGGATACTGAACACTGACTGGAGAGCCAGCTCTGGTTTGTCGTAACCCAACTGTTCAGGTGTATCGATGCCCAGCTCGTCAAGGGTCGGTCGGATTTCTTGCAGAATGTACGGGTAGATTTCCTTGACGCGACCACCGCACTTGTTATGGATGGATTCCAGCATCCTGACGGCTAGAGCATAATCGTTGATCCTACGGCAAGCCTTGAGAGCTGCGATCAGGATTTTTGGTTCAGGTACCAAGTCGTGGCCGATCAGGTCGTTGAAGCCTTGGCGGACTTCCCAGCCATCTATGTCCTTCCTGTTGAAGTAGTTCTCGTACCTGCAATTTGGAAACTCAGTTATGACAAAGACAAACCTCATTTTATCTCATGCCCTTCAACCATGCCACCATGCCAGCGTTATTCAACCCGCTGAAATAGCATTTTATTACGTAATTTACCTGGTGTCGAACTGCTCGTCGGTTTCGGTATTGTGTTTGGACATGAACCTGGTGGTGGTCACCGAGGGCTTGCCCATGTTTAGGGCTCCCTTGAGCAGGGAATGGACACGAACGGCCGATGAACGGAACATTTTTCAGAAAATTTTGACCTAGCGAACACGATCTTGACAGTTCGCGGATCGATAAAATACCAAACGTCAAACGTCTAGCGTCTACTGTCTAGCTACGCAATAACGAAATTTGAACTACTGTCGAGTGCTGACCTTACAGCGCAAGCGTTCGGAGTAGATCTTTTGTAGTAATTCACGTTTTTTTTTCCTAAAGGTGAAGTTCATTTTAATACAATCATTAATCAATCAGTCGATTGAGGCTGTTTACCGTATACCTATTATTTGATTATTTGTATGGTGTTATGAATTATGATCCGACAATCAACAGCCATCCAACAATCTCTGGTAGGCCGCGGGTTCGATCCCCGCCGGGGACGGATTTTCGCTTCGAAAACAAGCTTCTTGGTTTAGTTGGAGTGCTTGCTAAATGCAAGACGCGCCGTGTGTCGCATAGCACGTAAAATACGAACGATGTTGGTGGTCGTTAAAAATTCCTACCCTGTGTTGCAAGTTGCAAGCTGCAACGTTGCAACACACAAGGGTTCGGAAAAATTTCCGGTATAGTGGAGGAAAGCATTCACCGGCGTCGGTGTTAGGCCTCATTGCGGAAACAGACCGACGTTATATAAATGAATTAAAAAAAAATCTCTGGTAGTTCGAAATAATGTTAGGTAGGTATAAATTACTGAAATTATGAAGCATTTTGAATTTTCATGCTAAAATTCTATCATGTTGTGCCTAATGTTGTTTCAGAATAATGTACGTACATCGTACATCTCAAGCGGCCGCGAAATTTGACATTTGAATTATCTACTACTACAACAACAACAACACTGCTTGAACTAGTAAATAGTAAACACGAACGTCGTTTATCGTGTTTTTATCTATATTCGGCGATCACACCCAGTTTGCTGATGATCATGTAAATAATGCTCAATAATTATGAATTATCAAATGATTGTTTTGTTTCTCAACTGATAACGCTTTATTATGAAATTTTCAGCTTTTTGTGGTCGTTGAAAATTCAAAAGTTCAAAACCAAATCTGACGGCTGACGGTGCAGCGACCGCAGCGTAGCTTGTGCTGGCGTTATGCAGGTGGCGCTCTACGACAAATCAAATTACCACGCCTACCAACACCGGACCGTCCGTAATGGTTGTCGTCCGAAATAAAGTAAAAAATGAATCATTTTCGTTGATATGGACAGCCAAACACACCTAGTTAGTTCATTTGTGGATGCGAACAAGAAATATTCGAATTAGAACGGATTGTTGGTTTTTCGAACGAGTGGAAACGTCAAAAAAATTGTTCGATCAGTGAGTGAGTGAGTGGTAGCAGACCGCACCTATCCTGTTGTGTGTGGTGTGTGTGTGTGTGTTTGTAGTGTAGTGTGAAACAGTTATTATGGACAAATAACAGATTTGGAAACAATCCGGTGAGTGTTTACGTCTGAAAATTACTTTAATCATCGCCGATAGCGATTAGATATCCAAAGATAAACGAGATAGATGCTGGCTCGGGCGGCTGGGGAAACAAAACAAGTCATTGACATGACACCTTCATTAGTCATTTTATTATTTTAGTCAACTAGGTACAAACTGCCTCTGTGCAGGTAACTCAACTTGCCCTTACTCACAGCGGACCGTGCCCCTTGGACACGCAATATCACTACCGGTCCTTCGATTGATTTCCCTTACATTTTTATTTTAGCAAGACATTTCTAATATTAGTTACCTACCTACCTACAAACGGGGTTAGAAATTCTGAAAATAATCAGGTTGTTTCGCAAGAAAAGCGAAGCAGGCTACCGGCACATTTGTTTTACTTCCACATACTTTTGTTTCTTGTGGCTACTGGATGCCGTTTTTTCGCAGCCAAAACGATTGTGTGCCGTCTGTCTTTCTATCATTATCATCATCATCACTATTGTGATGTCATCTCTCATTAATTTTGTACTATTTATTGTTTAATTCAAGTGTGTGAGTGCACTGGTAGACAACTCCGGCTAGACTTTCATAATATCGTCAAGCTTAAACATAGCAAGAACAAGAAGTTCGTGATTAATGAAGTCATCTTTATTTTTGACCGAAATTATCTAATAATTTGATACTTCAAGAGAGAAAGGCCCATGCTGTTACTTACCACTATCTCATTGAGCCTTGTTTATCGTGTATGCCCAATTTATTCCGTTAACCTATTCTTAAATTTAATCAGTGGATATAAATAGCTCAAATACCAGAAGGTAATTGCAATCCCGCAATAATTTGTATTCAAGTCGGAAAACTCTGCTCGTTGGTGGCTTGCGCTCGCGGAACCTCCGTCAGATCTTCTTCACGGCACGAAGTACCAACTTCGAACTTCGACTTCAACTTTCATTCCGAGAGTTCAATACTTCCTTGAATCTTGAGCTTTCTGCTCGGTTTTCGGCAATCTGCACACCTACCTACCTGCGTACGAACTCTCCTGCCAAGCAAATTTTAAATTTTCTACAATCTCTGAATTTTAGCACTGTGACTTTGGCCACATTGCATTGAAAACACTCCAGCCGAACTGTACTACTACTCGTAGTCCCATCGCCCACGATTAATTTTTGGTATTACATATACGTTCAATTTGGAGAAAAAAGTTTCCTGTACAAGATTTTTACTGTAGGCTTGATTTTCGAAATTTTTGGATTTGAAACTTCAAAAAATGTCTCAAAATCTCCATACTTTAAGAGCCTAAAAGTTTTGTTTCCTGAAAACTTCTTGAATGATTATGACAATAATCTATCAACTTAAAACACCTATAGAAAACCGATTTCAGTTGAGAAATCATCAGTTTTCTTAGATTTTAATTTTTGAGCTCTTGAAAGTGGTATTTTCGAAATGTTTTTCGAAGTTTCGAACCCCGTTTCGAGCTCAATAATGAAAGTGTTACAAAGCAAAAGTTCACCTAATTTTGAACCGCTGTAACTTTGATTGGCACAAACGATTCTGATTCTGTTTCAGCTCGTGTTTCAGCTACTGAATTGCTTAATCTTTTGGCCATCTTTCTTGTCCATATGAAATCCATAGAGCCCCTCATAAAATTCCTACAGGGTGATCTCGAGGGTGATGAACAAGCAGTGCAAAATTTATGGAAGTTCAACATACCTCCGTTTTCGTTGAAATTTTTTTTCGGGAGTGTCAACACCAAATTTATGGAGAATGATGTGTTCCCTCGAAACGATTTTTGAATTTTCGGGATTCCAGTCGAAACAGCCAAAATGTGATTTTTTCTCGGATTTTTTATTGTGAATACTGTATGTTATTCCTGTAGCAACGCAAAAACATTAGAACTTTTCATATCAAGATGACGCCGTTTGGTAGGCTTGTTCACTGAACAATTCTGAGTAATTTCGCTAATTTGACTTGCAACACGTTCCTATTGCCCAGTGTAGGGGTGAAGAAAAGCCTAATTGGCAACGTACTTTTTTGTACTACTCCTAAAATTCGGGTTTTTAGCATTGAAAAAAGGTTATTTTTTACTCTCTTTAGTCAACATGGGACTACGTCATTAGAATTGGATTGACCACATTTCCGCCATTTGGAATTTTCTGCCTTTGCCTTAAATTTCAAAACATAGGCATGTTTGGTATCATTTCTTGAAATGTTGGTCCCCTAAATGGGATTCTGTCAATAAGATCCGTCTATCTGTTTGTCCATCTGTCTGTCTCTCTCCGAAAAAATATTTTAAAAATTTCTAACCCTTCTTTCTGAAATTCTCTGCTGAGTGTCCAATTTAATATTCTTGACCTCTCAATTCTTTTCAATGCAGTCAACATCATCCTGCATAGCATCGGAAGAGATAATTTTCTGTGAAAAAAATGCCACCCAAATTTCACCCTTTCCTCATCTACCACCACCTCATCTCAAAAATCTAAAATGGCAATACCTACTTTGTGATACATCAAATCGAAGGAAAATAAAATTCTCCCCATAAACTAAATTTTTTCAAAATTTTTAAAACCCCCCATTTTTCTCACAAAATAAAGGAGTTGAAAATTTCAGAAAAATTGTTTTCGGAAAGAGAATTCAATTTCCTATAATTCTCGCTTTAATTTGATTGATCACAAAGTAGCTGGTGTTTTGTTAAATTTTGAAGTTGAGGTGGGGGAGAGCAAAGGGTTCAATTTGGGTAGCACTTTTTCCACCGAAAATTCCTCGGAAAATTCTTTTCTTCGATGTTTTCGATGGTGACACTGACTGAATTGAGAAGAATTGAGGGGTCCAGAATTCAGAAGAGAATTTAATTCTCTTCAATTTGATGTTTCGCAAGGTAGGTGGTGTCCTCGGTGGTGTCACTTGAAATTTCAAAATTGGGGTGAGTGGGGGCGAGAGGGTTGAAGATAAATCTGCCAATGTATGTTTCAGATGTCCCCTTTGATATAAAAATCGGCCTGTTTTTGCTCGAAGAAATATAGGAAAACTATCTAACTGTAACTCCCGATTCGCTAGGAATCGGGAGTTATTGCAGGTGGATAGTTTTCGAATGATCACCCGGTACAGTATTCACAATAAAAAATCACATTTCGGCTGTTTCGACTGGAATCCTGAAAATTCAAAAACCGTTTCGAGGGATCACATCATTCTTCATAAATTTGGTGTTGATACTTCCAAAAAAAAAAATTACGAAAACGGGGATATGTTGAACTTTTATTAATTTTGCACTGCGCTGTTCATCACTCTGTGGAAATTTTATGAAAGGCTCTACGCATTTCATATTGACAAGAATAATGGCCAAAAGATTGGGCTATTCAGTACTTTGAACAAAATCGGAATCATTTGTGCCAATCAAAAGTTACAGCGGTTCAAAATTGGGTGAAGTTTTGCTTTGTAACACTTTCATTGTTGAGCAGTTTACTTTCAAAATTAAGCCTCCAATCAAAATTTTGCAAAGACTGTTTCGAGGACTGTTTTCTCTAAATTGAACTAATAATTGAAAAATTTGAACCATTTTTCAAAAATAACTAGGGAGGTGAAAAGGGGGAGGGTACCCTTCCATTATCTTCGGCACTAAAAATGTTGATGGAACGCGTCATTATTGTTCGATAAATCGATAGAGACTTATGTTGGTAAATTTTGCTCATTTGATCGAAATCGGTTGAACGTTTCAACATTTGCGTAAAAAAATTCAACTTCAACACCCTGTATCTTTTCAGGGAAGTATTTCAAGACCATGAGTTTATTTATTTTTAGACTTCATTTTTAATGGGGAATCAATCATCCCTCATAGTTTTAACAAAAACAACCAGCACCTAACACCCTGTATAGGTAGGTACATGTTAGCAATTATTATCCTCGTTATTATGACATCACGAACGCTAAAATAAAGATGTGCATCATAAATAATATTATCATGAATGTTGTCGTATCCACTCAGTGGTTCTAAAAAATATATTATCTAAATTATTATTCATGCATTTGTGTGAATTGTTGAATCATTGAATATCTCAGGCACATTGTTATCATGTTGGATGTAATTTTGCGGTAGCGCTTTGTTCAGCTGGTGACATCCATGATGATGCTTTGTCGCGGTCTTTGCGAAAACTGTCAAGTGTGTCATCGCGTCACCCTCAAAGCTATTTGACCTACCTACCTGAAATCATCTAGAAAGGCTAGAGGCATGGCATTAAATCTAATTAGAACGATGAATAATAATAATGATGATGATGATATTAATAATAAGGTAAGAACCAGGCCGAGAACCAGGCTTTCGACCAGCAGTGGGATTCTGAACTTGCGATACGATCTGGCTAGACACCACGAGGGTCAATAGGCTACTTCGTTTGGGCAGGTGCGCATGCTTGAAGACTCCATATTTTGAAAACTTTCGTACACCTGTCAGAGTTGAATGGCAACGCTGCATGCTCTGTCTAGCCGCCTGACCAACTACTGGTTCCTGGCTGTCACTTTTACACATACCGTAAATGCACCTCTTCGTAGCTTCTTTGAACTTCCTTCTCGGTACAGCCATTTTCAACAAGTTGTGCTCTTTCGTCAAAACATGAGCAAATGAAATGTAGGTCAGGTAGAAACGAGTAGTGTGATCATAATTGTCACAAGTGACAGTTGGCGCCGATGTCTTGTTGTTTTGAGCGCTGTTGCCATTTTCGTTGTTCCTGAACTGCCACAAATGATCATTGAACTTAATTTTAATGAAACATTTCCTTTAAATATAGAAAATGGTATCTAACATTCAACCAAATTATTTGTGGAATTTTAGGTGCACTACAATATTTTTTAGTTTTAATTTGCAATATCGGTGTACGAAACTATGAAATTCGCGCCAGACATGCGCACTCAAAAAAAACCGAAACGAAGGGACCTATTCGGCCTGGTCATGAAAATGGCGGACCTTTCGATTCAAAAGCACCATCGTCGAAATAATATCTAATATTTCGGCATTCAATAGGCGTGACTAAAAATTCTATCTAAATAGGAGTTTCCGGAATCAGTCGAGGGGGGGGGTCAGTCGAGGGTAAATATAAATGCGATTGTCTCCCGAAAGATAGGTCGAAGTATTCGCATATAACAAATAAGCACGCCGATGTGATGCGAATACTCTAAGCATTTTACTCTGGACTCTGCTGTGCTTTATGACTTGATCGGAAATAATCGAGGGGGTTTATCAAGATGACAGTGAAAATCTTGAGAAGTTTTTGTTTTGGCGATGAATGTGTATCCGTGTAGTCACTGGCAGTACCTCCTTGGCGGCGCCGGGTGATTTACACACCACCCACCATTTTATGGACGCATCAACAGCTTGGTTATTAGTAAGGCTGGGACTCGAATACGAGTAATTCGAATATTCGGGTATTCAAATACGAATTATCTATTACAGTGAAACATTATTCGAATATCCAAAATATTCGAATATTTGAAATATTTGAATATTCGAGTATGTATTCGGAATTTTGGAGCATCCGGAATATTCAAACAGTCGGAATTTTTGAATATTCGGAATACTCGAATATTTGAATTCAAGTACTCGTTTATTGATTTGTATATTTATTCGCATCAATAATAATGAAAGATTCGAATGAATCTCTAAATTCAATTATTTGATTAGGTACCTTTACTTCATCTTGCCTAATGAAATATTTGAATTAATTCAATATTTATTGTTTCCTGCTGGCTCGCACCTCACACAGAATCACAGATGGCTCAGAACGAATTAAGCAATATCTCGTTCAATATCAATCGGCTTACTCCCCTTCGTTAGGTATTTTTATGCGAGCCCTCCAGGTTTTTCCCTTGACGTGATCCATCTCAAGATGATAGGCTTTTCACTTGTCTTTTTAATGTGTGTTGTACTTTATTCTTATTTGTACGCAATGTATTTGTACGCAATTGTTTGTCTACTCGTTATGATATTTTTATTATTTATTCATTCATTTTAATCATTGTCCTTTATATGACTTCTTGTTGTTGGACAATAAAGCTCATTATTAAATTTTGCCGAACCCCTGTGTGTTCCAACACAGGATAGGGAATTAGGGATTTTTAACGACCACCAACATCGCATGAGGTCGGCGCTATCGTTCGTATTTTACGTGCTATGCGATACACATTTCTTGCATCTTATGCGTCTTGCATTTAGCAAGCATTCCAACTAAAACAAGAAGCTTGTTTTCGAGGCGAAAATCCGACCTCTGGAGTGGTAGTCGAACGCGCTAACTACCACACCACAAGCTCCTCAATCGGCTTCACCTTATAAGTTATTATCTCGGTTATTATTCAATTGTTTGTGCGAATAATTCGGAGCACTAAATTATTCAAATATGCGAATATTTGGCTATTTGAATTTCCAAATATTCCTATTCGAATATTCGAATAGTTTGAATGCATTTCGAAACGAATATTCGAATACTAAAATTTGAAAAATTTCCAGCCTTATATTAGTACCCATTTTTTCGGTGTCCTTGTCGTTTCACCCTTTTTCCCTTGACGTGCCTTCACCGGTAGTACACGCCAAGATGCCAGAGAGCGCATGCAAATTTCCACCTGGCCCGAGCCGGATCCGAACTCGCGATCCCTGGAATGTCACCCCGTAGGTTACGGTACAGAAACCTGCGTGCTTGAGTTCTTACTTTCCTCGCCTGTTCCGTTACCAGCAAGATCTCTGTTTTTCAATTTGCAGTCCACGCTTGTTTTATCTCATAAAAATTGTATTCTGCTCGGTACTTTATTTTCTTTTGTATTTCTCGAGGTATTTCTGAAGATGAACAAAGGGAATATCTGATTTCTAGTTTGTTTTGGTTTTTGTTCTGCATGGTTTTCTGTGTGCTGAGAATATCCGTTTTTATTTATTTTTTCGAAGTTTCTTTGGTTTTTATATTATATTTTTGTTTTATACCTACTCTAATAAGATCGACGTGTACCTAAGTTTTGTAAACATTAAACAAAGCGATCTTCTTGCTAAAAAGATCTGTCTATACAGCAATCAATATTCTCTTCTATTCTATTATATTTTTACGAAATCGAGTACCTTGCCGCATCCCATAAATTCCATTTACAGCGGGCTTGTGAAGTTCACTCGGAAGTTCAGCAGTTCATCAGCGACGCCGCACTACACTAAATTGTTATTACTTATTGTAGTCTTTTATCGTTATTTAGGCAAGATTTTTGTTAACTTGACGTGCGAGAATAATATTGGGCTATCGGTTAACGATTAGCCTTAATATCAGATCGAAGCTCATTTTCCTGAGGAGTAGTTAGCATGACCGAAGGACGGACAAGGTGTAGCGCCATTCCTTCTGGGGAAATTATTTCAATCGAAAAAAAATCTGTTATCAAAATGCATTTTTGGAGGGCACGCATTCAAATCCGTCGATCTCACGTACTGGCGTCGGCGTAACTAAAAATTTGATATCTTTCACATGTCTCTTTTCGAAAATTCGTCTTGGTCAACTGATAATATTATTTGGCAAATCTAGATCGAAAGTGATGAATATGTTTGTCTTTCCATTATTTTTCATTACACATTTTCCAGATATTGTAGCCAGTTTGTCATGAAGAATTTTAGAAAAAGGACATGAGAAAATCCCAAATTATCGTAGAGTACCTTTTTTTGTGTAGAAAACTCCAAATCCAAAATTCCATAAATCCTTGAATTTGAAAAAGTTCATCAGAATTCAGATTGAACAAATTATTCACTAACCGTTTTTATTTTATTTGGCCTCATTTATTAACCTTTTCTTTAATTTTTTAATATTACATATATTTATAGAGCTGCAGCTTTGATTGCTCGGTAATTTTTTTTTCTCACCAAGCTTGATTCAAAAGTTGTCGCATTCTTGATTTTTTGCTTTTCTGAATTCCCAAATGTGCACACTCTGTATCAACAATTATTGCATGGTACTCTTGCAAGTTCACCTCGATTTTTACGAAGTCGAGTTGCTTTTAATTACAACAGTAAACCACCGTTTCAAAGCCCATAAATTTATACGGGTCAAGGGCTGAGGTTTTTAGTGATTTTACTGTTTGCAGGGAAGTGTGCTAAGTTTTCTGATAGTGTTGCCTGGCATTGGCTGCTCTGGCTCTCGTACCTATGTGCACGTATAATATAAAAAGATGAGTCACTTCTCGTGTGTGTATGTGTGCGTGTGTTCAATTTGGAAGGACAAAGAAGGAAAAGTTAGAGAGGACTAGAAGAGGACACTCCGCTAGATGATACGTAAGGTGTAAGGTTTCATCGCGAAACCCTTGGGAAAAGTGAGGGTGGAAGAAACAACAATCGGGGATTGGGTAAAGACAAAAACGTTGTTTAGGGGTGTTTGCGCTCACTTCCTGGTCTGGTTCAGAACGTGCACGCCGTTTCAAATTTGATCAAAGAAAAGCGATTTTCAAAAACAAATCCAATTTTTGATTTGTTGAGTAATGGGTTTTGTTATGGCTCGATTTTCTTCTATAATTTTTAGTTCTGAGGAGCTTTATCTAGTATTTAGATATCGTTTTACGAAACTGTGACAGCGGTGAAAGTTTGGTTTTCGAAAAAGTTGCAGGAAAATGCTAAAAAAGTACCGTTGACTCAGCTTACAGCAGTTGAATACAGTCAAACACGGTCATTGCATTCTAATCATAAACTAAATATTGTGCAATGCTAAGTGCATCGGTGTTGACAATTTTGTGTGTGTGCGTGTGTGTGTGTGTGGGGATTATGAAATTATTTTTCGTGCTTCATCTGCTCTTGCTTTTTTCAGATATCCCTGTAATCCCAATTATTTTTAGCCGGCCCGAAGCTGCAGTTATTCGTGTCATCCAGGTGACGACACTGATTGGGTTTAATTCGTGATGTCATTTGTTCGAAATTCGGAATTCATAATGAGTGTGCTATCAGCAGCACCGACTTCGCACGGATACGAAGTCACCCTTCCATTTGGTTTTCAGCAAGCAATGCAATGCATTTATTCACCGATGATGATGTCCGTTCCCCCACACAGGTTCGGTCGGAGCAATCGAGGCGTTTCAGTTTGTAACGTGTAACGGTAAAATCCGACGTTCTGCGATGGGATAGTAAATAATAGTCCAGGTGTGTTTTCCGGAAAAGAGTTTTCTTTTTATATTATAAACATACGAGACCACTATCATCATCAGCGCCAATATTTGTGCATTGCAACAATGTCATCAGATTCTTCCTTTCGTTTGGTTTATCAGATTAAAGTTGGTGCTGCGATACTGTTTCGGCTAAGTAGGTACTATATATTAATGACTATAATTTACGCTTTTACGCTAGAAATTGGTCAATTTGACTTGCTCACTTTATAAGTCCAAAAAGACGTTCCCGAACGAAGTATTCTGGCCATGGATGGGTTCTGTCAGCAGTTCTAGGAAAGTATGGGAGAAAAAAGAGTTTTGCTGGGTAGGAAGGAGTCCTACCCTATACTATTTTCTGTCGGATATCTATCGTGAATTGTAACATAAAAATGACTACCATGTTACAGCATAAAAAAAAACATAAAATAGTAACCGCGAAAAAAGATTATCAACAGCTCCGAGAGGCATTTTCGGTTATTTCTGAGAAAAATAACTTTCTGACTCACCCTGTATAGTCAAAAGAAATTCAATATAAATACACATTCAGCGGTTGATATTTCGTTCTCATAATTCTTCCACCAACAGTTCACTCACTAAAATCTTTTGAAATAAATAAACTAGAAGGGTTCGAAGAACCACCTAACATAACTTTGAAAATATAAGTATATTTTTTCTATTATATTTAATACGAATAATAGTAATAATAATTAATAATTATGTATTAATTGATGCGTCATTTCGAGATCACTTTGTGTAGCTTTTTCAATATTTTACTTTCCCGGCCCCCACTTTCTTCCTAAAATTCTCTGATTATCTTATTTTGAGTTCTTGACCCCTTGATTCTCTTTAATTTAATCAGCATCATCCTAGATAGCACCAAAGGAGAAAATTTTCAGTGAACAAAGTGCTACCCAAATTACTCCTTCGCTCTCCCCCACCCCAACTTCAAAATTTAACAAGACACCGCCTGCTTTGTGATACATCAATTAAAAGAGAATTGAATTCTCTTTCTGAAAACAATTTTTTCAAAGTTTTCAACCCCTTTTTCAGTAAATTGAACATTCGAAGTATTTTAGGGGGGAAAAGGGAGTTCTGAAAATTTTGAAAATATTTTATTCAGGAAGAGGTTCCATTCAATTTGATGTATCACAAAGTAGGTAGTGTCATTTTAGATTTTGAAGTTGGCGGTGGAGTGAAGGGGTCAATTTGAGTGTCACTTTTTACAAAGAAAATTTTCTCCCTCGATGCTGTGCAGGATGACGTTGACTGTACTGAAGAGAATTAAGAGGTTAAGAATAATTAATTGGAAACTCGGAGAATTTCAGGAAGAAGGAGGGTGGGGTTAAAAACTGTAGAAATATTTTTTCAGAAAAAGAATTTAATTCTCTTTAATTTGATGTATCGCAAGGTGGGTGGAGTCATTTGAAATTTTGAAGTTGGGGTGGGTGGGGGTGAGGGGGCTAAAGATAGAAATTTGCCAATGTATGTTTCAAATGTCCCCCTTGATATAAAAATCGACCTGTCCGAGCAATTTTGAAAAAAAAAAAGGTGAAATGCCCAAAAACCTTTCTGTTCTGTTTTCGTTGGGCCACCCTGTATAATCACCGATGACTGTGGATGCCTATCACTGCAGATCAGGTGCAGATATTTCAATTTAGCTACTAATTCGCTGGGATTTTTCACACGTGATATTTTGGGTTGGGAATTGGGATATTGTTTCCGCGGTATTTTTTGGCTGGGATCTTTCGGCGCAGATAAAAAAAAGTGGGGGATTGCTATTTAAAAGAAAAATAGACGACGGTATTTTTTGCAGAAATGGAGACAGGACAATAATTTGTGTTTCATTTATTTATAATTTTTTTCTGCTGTATGCTATAATTTAGTGGGTTGTATGGAAGAGCACTAGAGTAGCACTGCGCTGAATGCCGCCTGAAAATGAAGTCTATTTTACTATTATTATTACTATTAAAACATCAAAATCAGGATCGATCTGATGATCGAATCGAGTCAAAATTTAAATTGATACAGATATCGAAAAGAAACCATTGCAATTTGTAAACCTGCCAGTAATATTTATTCACCCTGTGTTGTTTGCGTATCAATTGGTATTCAAGTTCAATAACTTGTATGGTAGTTATTGTGTTAATTCAAATCAAAATCATTGGACTTGAATGCTAAATCGATTCGATGTGCGACGCGACGGTTTGGACATGATTTGGGAAAGGTCACTTCATTTTTCATTGAAATCTGTCGTGTATAGTTATTAAGGGTTAGGGCTTTGAGTTGACCAGTATAAGTGCAAAATGTCAAAATGATTAATTTAACAAAAAAATGTCAAATGTAACATTGATATTTGATTATTCGAGTTTTACAAAATAGTAAAGACATGGCATCATATACAGGGTGTTTCAGTGACCTTGCATAATGCTTCAGGATGTGATTTCTCTCAAAAAAATTAGTCGAAAAGTGGGAGTAACATTTTTTCCTAAGGTGCTTCCTAGGGAGTTACAGCCCCTCAAAGGTACAAAGTTATTAATTATTTGCTGAAGAACCGTCAAAGGTAGGAACTTCAAATTGAGTGTAGAGAAGTTTCTCAACAGTGCAAAATGTGCATGCAAAGTTTACAACATATCTAACCAGTGGCAGAGAAATTAGAGGGGATTGGGATTTTGTTGGAAATTATTCATGACACGTCATCTGTTTTTTCACTTTTACTTCAGAACGGTGCATCCTACGGAAAAAATGCAAAAGGAATAAAAGTTTTGGATTGAACGAGTCTGTCGAAAATACCAAATTCAAAGCTCTTACCTTGGATAGTCTTGAGCAAATAATTCAAAACTTTATTGCACTTTGCACCTTTGAGGGGCTGTAACTCCCTCAGGGAGCACTTTAGGAAAAAAAATTACTCATAGTTTTCGACTTAGTTTTTCGAAAGGAATCGCCTCTCGAGGTATTATGCAAGGTCCCCGAAACACCTTGTATACACCATACACATTACATACCCAAAGCAATACCCTGGAGGGGCGAACCCTTAAGCCCCGTAGTAAATAGAAGATAAATAATTGTCCAGAGCTCCCACAAACACGAACACTCTTGCGTAAATTCCAAAAGTGTCAACAACTTTAGCGATCACCGTGGGCTAATGATAATAATTATCAGAAAAAGTTTGATTTACTGCTGCAATGAAAATATTGGTGTTACATAAAGTTATTCCGCCAAAGAAAAGAAAACGATTTTCCTGCCCTATCCCTATCCCATATTTCGGACCCGTGCGGTTCGTTGAACTTGAAAATCGTCGATAAGGTGACGTCACTGGTGTTGCGGATTTTCCTGTTGCTGAAAACTACCTACCTAGGTATTATTATACCCTTTACCTCCAAAAGGCTGTGCTGTACTTACCGGTCGGTGGTGTGACCTCTGCGAGACTGTGTGGTTGTATGGTTGGAAAATGAAAGAAATCCTCTATTCGTTTGCTTGGTGGCTGAAGGTTTCAATGCGTGACAACGGTGAAGCCCCTATAACTACATTATGCGACTTGATTAATTTGGGGTTGCGTGTCGAAATGATCGATTTCTTTATATTCGCCCAAAAATTCCAATAATGTAAAGGCCGAATTACGATTTGCATTACATTTCGTTTCAAGTTTCATCATTGAAAAAAAAAGATTAATGGCCTCGTCGTCGGAGGCATCTTGAGCTTTGAATTTTTTACGCGTAGGTATCGATTTGGCGCGTCGGTAGGTACTTACCGCACAATATCCGCAGAACGCTCGAAGAAAGATTTGGATTCTGTAAAAAAATTTCAACTCCATATATGTTTTGTAGACTTTTTTTTAATAACTTAGTACCTGCAATAATAATAATAAAGATTGCAATGTTTGTGAGTTTAGGTACTTCCGGCAGAAATGATTATTAATAATTATTGTTTCGGATTATTAAAGAATAGATGGCTGAGTTTTCGTCTTCACATGGCGTTTTCATTTTTCAGGGTGTAGCTGATTACACACACACTACAATGGCGAATCTGCTAGTTTTCAGTTCGCTACTCACAATCTTCTGTTTTTCGTTATCCGTTGGTAGAGAAGGTGAGTTTTTTTATTCTGTGGATCCGTGTGTGGCGTTTTGTTGATTAGTGTGTTTCAGTCCCTTCGCCCCCGTACATAATCAAGCAGCCCCCAACAGACGAAGTCCTTTTCCAAGTGGAGAGCAATGGCGAAAGCGACAAGCCGTTCTACATCGAATGCGAGGCCAGCGGTGAACCGGCACCCAAGTACAAATGGGTGAAGAACGGAAAGCATTTCGACTGGCAAGCATACGACGATCGCATATCTCAACAACCAGGTCGCGGTACTCTTTCGATATCGAAGCCCCAGGACGTGGACTTGGGACAGTACCAATGCTTTGCCGAAAACGAACACGGAACGGCCACCTCGAACTCGGTCTTTATGCGAAAGGCCGAATTGAACTCCTTCAAGACCACCACACCCATCTCGTTGACCGGCAATGAAGGAGATCCCTTCAAGTTGGAATGCCAACCGCCGGACGGTTGGCCTAAGCCCGTCGTCCACTGGATTTACTTCTACACCAACGGCGGCTTCAAAACGATCAACAGCTCGCGCATGACGATAGATCCGGAGGGTAATCTTTGGTTCTCGAATTTGACCAAAGCCGACGTGACTGACAACTTCAGATATGCTTGTGCGGCCACATCGCCGTTCAAACACGAATACAAATACGGAAACAGGGTCTTGCTCAACGTCATTTCGACGGGAGTTGCTGCGTCGCAGAACAAACACGAACCGGTCGTTCAGTATGTGTCCAGGAAGAACATGGTAGCCTTCAGGGGAAAGCGGCAGGATCTCTACTGCATATTTGGCGGAACGTAAGTTGAGCTTCGTCTCTTTTATAACTTTTTTTTTTTTTGTTTCGAATGACATTTTTTGACTGTGCTGTTGTGTTTCTTCAGGCCGCTGCCTCAAACGGTTTGGTCTAAAGATGGGAAGGTTTTAACATCATCGGATCGGATAACACAAGGGAATTACGGGAAGTCACTAATTATAAAAGTGGTCGATTTCGAGGACGCAGGAACGTACACATGTGAAGTCAGCAACGGCGTTGGTGAAGCCAAATCGTATTCTATTAATCTGAAAGTTCACGGTAATAATAATAATAATGAAAATGCTCGATCTGTGTAGCTTTACGAACGACGGTAGAGTTGTACCATTTGCGTTTTTTTAGCTGTGCCGTACTTTACGGTCGAACCGGAACGTATAAATGCCGCCGAAGATGAGACGGTGGAGTTCCGTTGCGAAGCTGCAGGTGTACCAGTGCCTGAAATAAAATGGATTCACAATGGTAAACCGATTGCGGAAGCTCCCCCGAATCCCAGAAGGCACGTGTACAGTAACAGCATTCGCATTGAGAGACTTACGAAGAACGACACGGGAAACTACGGTTGTAACGCGACCAACTCGATCGGTTACGTCTACAAAGATGTCTACGTCAACGTCTTAGGTGAGCAATCGTTTTCAAAACAAAGGCGCGTTTTTGTTAAAGTTTCTTTTTGCTTTTCCAGCTTTACCTCCTGAAATTATCGAAGCACCTCAAGATAGACAAGCAGTCGACAGCCAGAACGTCACCATGACGTGCAAAGTTGTCGGTGCTCCGAAGCCTGTGGTGAGGTGGTCTTTGAATGATCGCGATTTGACTGGTGGCAAGTATTTGGTTCAAGAAAACGGCGACCTGCTCATCGTCGGCGTGCAATTCGACGATCGCGGTAACTACACTTGCACTGCCAACAATAAATTCGGAAGTGCAACAGCGAAAGCTCAATTAATTGTCAAAGCTCACACGTACATAACGGACGGTCCGGAAGATTACGAAGTTGCCGCTCACACGTCTGCCACGTTCCGTTGTAACGCAGTTGCTGACGAATCGTTACCTCTCGAAATTCTCTGGTTGAAAAATGGCAAGCCCATAGATCTCGAAGGAGAACCGAGATTTGTCAGGTCTTCCGACTACTCGCTCACCATCACCCAAACGATCGAGTTGGACTCGGGAACGTACACTTGTCTCGCAAAAACACCGTTGGACGAAGCTTCCGCCAGAGCCCAGCTCATCGTTCAGGATGTACCGAATCACCCCAATTTGATCGGCGTCGAATGTAACCGTATCGATGCAACGATCAAATGGGAATCGATGGGTGACAACCGTGCCCCAATTTCCCATTTCATCATAGAATACAACACGAGTTTCACTCCTGAAACGTGGAGCGAAATGAACAGCAACGTGCCTTCCACCAGCTTGACTTACACGGTTGCGATGAGTCCGTGGGCCAATTACACTTTCCGCGTGATAGCCGTGAACAAAATCGGCAAATCGTTGCCATCGACTCATTCCGAAGTCTGCACGACGGAACCGGAAGTGCCGCACAAAAATCCGGACGATGTCAAAGGCGAAGGCGACCGGCCGGACAATCTCGTGATCACTTGGACACCCATGCCGAAAATCGAACATAACGGCCCGAAGTTCCAGTATCGCGTATCGTGGAAGCGGGACATCGACGGCCAAAAGTACACGGATGTGTACATCACGGACTGGCGAACGAGACGCTACGTCGTGGACAATCTTCCGACATTCCAGCAGTATCGGATCAAAGTTTCCGCGATGAATCAATACGGCGGGGCGAACGTGTCTCCCGATGAAGTCATAGGTTTTTCTGGCGAGAGCACGCCAGAACAAGCCCCGACAAATTTCACGTTGCTCAAAATCCAGGGTCCTAAAACGGCATTGCTCAGTTGGAATCCCGTCGACAAGAACAGCGTAAGGGGACACCTGAGGGGCTACAAGATCAAGACGTGGAGCGATGTTTCGCCTAGTCACAACGAAATCCAGGTGCAAGGCTACGTCACCAAAGCTTTGGTCGACAGCTTAGATCCATTCACCAAAAATTACGCTCAAGTATTCGTTTACAATGGCAAATACAACGGACCACCGAGCGAAACGCTGAGCTTCATCACGCCTGAAGGTGTGCCCGAAGACATGGGAGCGCTGGACGCGTATCCGCTGGGTTCGTCGGCGTTTTTGCTCAGCTGGAAAAAGCCCGAAAAACCCAACGGCATCTTGAAGGGTTACACCATATACTACCGGGTGATCCAGAACAATCAGGAAGGCGATCGCATCCAAAGAAAACCGCCGATATCGGATCCGAACATACTCAGTGCGAAGTTGAACGGTCTCAAGCCCGACACCAAATACAGAATATCGATCACGGCGAACACCACCGCAGGCCAATCCAAGGAGTTCTTCATCGAGCGCCAGACGAATCCCGCCGGGTACTACAGACCTGGCAAGCCTACGTTCTACTGGGAGCCGGTCAAGGACGGACTGACGGCTTCGGTTCGCGTCCAGTGGATTCCGAGCAAAAGCGGAAATCCCGGTTCGCTGTTCCTGGTCAAGTACAGGAAGAAAGGCGAAACGGTCTACCGTCACACTCAACCAATCGAAAACGAAGATTTCACTGTGATTTCCGGACTGGAAACCGGTGAAACGTACGACTTTATTGTGACTTCGATTGACGGCGATCATTACGTCGACAGCGAACCTCAAGATGTCAACACATACTTTGATGGTCCCATCATCAGGGCAAAGGAAAACGTTGCTACTGCAGGATGGTTCATCGGAATGATGCTCGCCATTGCCATTTTGCTGCTTGTTTTGATCATCGTTTGCATCATAAAAAGGAACAGAGGCGGCAAATACGCCGTTCACGAAAGGGAACAAGCCAACGGTAGGCACGATTATCCCGATGAAGGTGGATTCCACGAATACTCACAGCCGTAAGTTCTTGAAGCTCCTGTCGGCACGGAAATGCAAACAAGCCAATTTTCTGTTCCAGATTAGATAATAAGTCACATGGACGAGCGTCAATGAGCAGCGAACCGAAAGTCGGTCCTGAAAGTGATACAGATTCCATGGCGGAATACGGTGATGGTGATACTGGTCAGTAGTACTCTCCTTCCTTGTTGATCCTAGTTTTTTTTTAATTATAATTTTTTTAATTATCTTTATGTTATTACATTATAGAGGGTATGAATGAAGACGGTTCATTTATAGGCCAGTATGGCCGTAAACGGGGTCAAGGAGAAACTACATCGCAAGGGTTTGCAACTCTTGTCTAAAAAACGAAAAGTGTAAGACTTTACAAGTTTTTATTTGATTTATTTTTGCGTTTCTGAGGTTTAAAATTTGAATCTTCTATTAATAGCTGTTACCTAATAATGGGTTACTGTTCTTTCCTATTTTCCTGGTGTTATTAACAAAACAATATTTGCTCTTCTACATTCTGTGGTTCTTCATTAATTCATACACACACACACACACACACACTCACACACATACATTAATCATCATCATTTATCACGTACTTTTCCACCTAATTTTTTTCATCAAAGTTCATACAACATAGACACTAGTACTCACTCATCCAACTACTAATTCTAACAAACTTTGCTTTCTTCGTAATATTTTATGTTGATAAAATGTAACGTTCAATTTGTTTTTGCAGGCCGCTTCACAGAAGATGGCTCCTTCATAGGTCAATATGTACCTAGCAACATGAAACAGCTGGGCCCACCTTCAATTGCAGCGGGCGTTAACAATAATGCAATGGCCACATACGTGTAAAATTCTTGGCCAAAAGCTTCCTTTCTCTTCAAACTGTTCTTTCAAATAATAATATTAATAAATAACAATAACTATTATTTCGCTGTAGCAGTGTTGTGACATTTACTTTATGTACTTGATATTATGAGGGAAATGTTTGACTTTCTTTGAATCTCGTTTTTTCTACGTATGATTTTTATGAATGTTACTTTCATAAATTTGGGTATAAATTCGTCCATTTTAGGTTTAAATAAGTTTATTATAATTATGCTTGATAAAAAAATCAAAATAAATGTATAGTAATATATTTTGTTTTCCGTTGCAATTTGAAAAATGATTGTGTCACGCCACATTCGGGTTCAAATTGCCACGAATTGATCTGTTAAGTACTGGAATAAGTTCTGTGTATCTTCATGTATTATATAGTTATTAATCATAGGATCATATATTTAAAATGTTTACAAATTACGTTCTCATAAGAAACACAGATTTATAAAAAAAATTATAATATTATGATGTTTCATCCTTTGAAAGTGATTGATTGATAATTTATACATATAAGTTAAATGCTACAAGAATAATATTAAATTGTCAAAATTCATTTAACAACAACAACTAACAGATATCATGTTTTTTACGACGTTATTTTTTTACAGTTTTATTCTTGACACTGCCTAATTTAGATCGTAAATGTATCATTTTTATATTTGAATCAATTCTCAGTAAAATGCTATATCAATTATTAATTATTATGACATACAAAACAAAAGGTATTAATTAATAATAATGTACAATAAGTACAAACATGCAGCTGAAATGTGACATTGTGAGCTCCTTTACACATACTCATCAATCAGATCTGAATATGACATCACAAATCATGTGTAAAGTTGGTCGCAAATTATTGTACAATTTTTTTACAATGAACTTCACTAATTTAAATTAAGTAATAAGCTGAAATATTTTTTTTACATTTGGTAGTTTGTAGAATTTTGAAAATTTACATAATGCCCAGCGCAATGGTTTTATTTACACTTACTATTTCAAATACTAGACTGAGGTGGTAGATGTAAATCATTGCAATTTTGTATTTAGTTAGAGAATCGCGGCTTCTGCCGAAATATCAACAATTAAATTATGAAATCATCATTTCATATTGTTTTCATTTTCATAGTGAATTAGTGATGAGTAAACTTGACACGGATAAACACTGAAATTGTGTCAATTCAAGTTTTGGCTTTATGTAAAACAGGACATCGGTGCTAGTATTGTGGTTATTAATTTGTTGCATGATTGTTGCTTGTTACGTTTCATGAACAGCTGGCTTCTTAAATCACACGCTCCCAAATTACTTATATTCTACGTTTTGTAAGTATAAAGTATGGACAAGAAACTGTTTTTCGCACGAGAGAACATTTCCGTTTCATTTTATTGGCAAAAAAAAAGAAACATGCACTGTTGGATATTATTAGGTAAGATATTTCGATATATTTATAATTATTATTATCAACTATTATATAACTGCTTTACTAGTTGTTCTTATATAAGATGATTATAGTATTTTTTTAATATGTCTTTTACAAAATAAGGTATCGATATTGTCAAAAAAAAAACAGTCATCCTGAGTTGTGTTCTTGTAATAATGGCAGCTGGTGTAACTTTATTATTACTTGTATAGATGGAAGTAATTGTAAATGTATGCTTTCTCAGTTTTGTAAGCTAAACGGTAGTGTTATTCCTGGAAAAAACTTGATCATTCTTGGACCCCCCCCCTCATCCATGCTGATAACAAAAATAGTCCAATAGTACTGTATTCACCGTTATTATTTTTGTATGAGTTTAAAAATATGATAAATGCGAAGATAAATGCCTTCTATTTACCTTAAGTTGTACATTTTTATATGACTCCCTGTTTTACAAAATATTGTCATAATTTTTGCACTTAATAAAAAACATAAAATAAAGAACCAGCGGTCCTCACTACGTGCCTAATAGAAATAATACCTCAAATTACAGGTGAAAACATAAATGCATAAATGGAAGTCAGAAAAACTGTACCTACACACCGGCTATACCTACCTTTCAATTGTATTGAGTCTGAAATGAAGATGTATGAGCAGTGATGGGTCGTGAGTATTTACCAGTCTGGTAAGTAAATAAAATTCAGGTAAATACCCGGATATTTGCGCCTGAAAATATTTAATCAAACGCGTTGTTATTGTTCGATAGAGACTTACTTTAGTAAACTTTGGTTGAAATTTGATTGAAATCGGTTGAGCAGTTCAAAAGTTACGGTAAAAGAACATTTTAAAAACTGAACTTTGGAGGGCTGTAACTTTCTTAGGGGGCACCTCTTGCAATTCATTCTTATCGCAAACTTCATATTTTTGAAAGCTGAATCCGACGATATATGTATAGCTAGGTACTTACTTTTGAAACACCTGTATATTTCTGCTATTATTTATTGGTATACAATTGTTGTACATTGGTACAACAACAAACGGCTGCCGTTAGCCTAATACGCCACAATTTCTTAATTCCGCCAATTTGTCGCCAACAAATGTTTGACCAAAGCCAGTTAATTATCTTCCAGATTAATTTTTCGAATTGTGGCAGATGGCATGGCACCATCAACTAAGTCCTAAGTATTTTTGGACCGGACATTTTTTCTGAGGCTCCCACCCCAATCACTAATAATTACATCAAAATCGGTCAAATATTTCCAAAGATATAAAATAAAATACAAAACTGAGAAATTCACAATACAAGATTCGCCGTTCATTTTCTGAAAAAACATCCTTTTTGGCGGATTTTTGTTTCAAGTAATTCTTTCTTCACAGAGTGTTCTGATAGTTATGAAATATGATCTCGCCGATAAGTATACAAATTTCCAACTTTTTTGTACCTATAGACACTACCGCGACCTGGAATTTTAATGTCATTTCACTGAAATTTGAATATTTTCCACATTTATTTTTCCAATTTTGACGGCCGTGAACGCCTAATGTCGTCAATCGACAATATTTTGACCAAACGTTCCATTTCTCACATACTACTCATGTAGGTACCAAGTTCATCGAAATCTGTGAAAGTTTTTCAAAGACGTGGAAAAACGAAGGTTTTTGTTTAATTACTCATTTCGACTGACGTGTCGGAGTCAAAATAGTTATTTATGTACCATGGGCATAAAGTGCCACTTTTTTTCCCCGCTGTGCGAGATTGCGACCGAGGCCGTAGGCCGAGGGAAGCAAGCACAAGGGGAAAAAACGCACTTTAGCCCAAGGTGCATACAATGTTTTTTTCACTACTAGCCGTGAAGTACATCATTATTAACCTGTTCCTGAACTAGAAAGGCGATTTTCTAGTAGTAAAAAAAATACTATATAAACCACGGTCGAGAAAATTATTATAGCTTCAGCGCCTTATATCCCTCAGCTGCGCTTCGGGATCTAAACTGGCGCTTCAGCTATAATAATACTTTCTCAACCTTGGTATATAATATACTATTTTGCACTGGTTAGTGCAAGACTGAAAATTTCGAGTTATTGAGTCGTTGAAAAATTGTCATGGCAGCGCTGATTACTTGGTGGTACGTCGCACGATCTACCATGTGATCAACAAAATTCGGAATTGGGGTAGGCTGTTCCCCAAGAAAGCAGCTTGACATCCTGAAATTTAACCAGGTCATAGCCTACTAGATCGTATGGACAACTGTATGGACGAGTGGCAGGTAACCTCTATCACCTATCTTGAACACGTAGCTGCCGGGGCCCCATCGCTTACTAGCATAAAACAGGTATTTATTGGTTTTGGTATGTAAACGTGCTAGTTTTGTTGTTCTTGTAGTCTTCCGTGTTCCCTACAAATTGAAGTCCGTTTTACATCGCATCAAGTATAGTTACGTCAAAATAGAAGGTGACGTCTCCTCTGACGGATCAAGAGCGCTCGTTGCCATGACGACTTTTTTGCCCAAGGGCTAAAAAGAGTCACTTTAGGCCCTGTTTTGAGGTCGTAAAAAAACGCATTTAATATAGATAGTGCAAAAAGCTTATTTTCACGTCTGTGGCTACTTTTAGACGCATTTCCACAAAGTTGTATTGCTATCGATCCAGAAACACGGGGAAAAAACGAGGGACAAGAGCTCACTTTTACGTGTTTTCGCAGAAATTCAATTGATTTCTTTTCAGGTTGCATGCCTAATTTTTATTAGAGCTGCACATATTCCATCAAGTCCCTGGGCTGGTATTCTTGCTACAAACCAAATTTGATTAATATCCGTTCGGTACCTATACTTCTCGAGTTATTGAATAACGGCAAAGTTCAATTTCTTCAAAAAAAATTTCCCGTTGCCATAGGCAAGTATACTAATTTTTCGAATAATTCAATGAGAAGTAAAAGTATAGAAACTGCGCCAACTAGCCCTGGTCTACCCTATTTGTGCACAAGTTGGTATAATATTTCAGGCATTTTCATAAATATTTGAACGATAATTGCCTTTTTAATTTCACTCTTATTTCCCATAATTCATGTTGTTTTGTTTTTATTAGGTTTTAAAAGCGATACGGTAGGGCTCCTGGCATCATAAATTTACGATATAGGTATACCTACCTCGATCATTATCTTTTTCGAATTCCTTTCCCGTTCCGTGAAAAAGGAAAGGAAAAGTATAGGTAGGTATCTTTACTTGATGATTATAATATACCTAATATATTTAGGTAGGTATGTAGGTTGTAGGTACCTAAAAATGAGAATATTAAGAGTCAAATAAGTCAAATAGAAGTTATAGGAAAGTTTGACATTCAGCTGCAAAAAAAAAATTAAATCATTTCTCTATCTAGCCTTGTAGGTACCATAATACCGGGTGACGCCCGGTGGTACCGGGGAAGTACGGTTGAAACTCTCCAATGGAGAAGCCAATGGGATAGCAATGTGGGGATTGAAGTATTGTGAACTCATCGAAAAAGTACAAGTTGGCTTCTTCAAGAGAGTATTGTCGCTACCCAGGAATACACCGAATTACTTGGTGCGACTGGAATGTGGTCTGGTATCACTGAAACGGGCGGTCGTGAAAGCTTAGTTTTCCTGGTTGATTAGTAGGTCGCAGTCCATGGATCGATCATAAGCGTTTACCAAAAATTTGTTTCGAACGATTATACAGGGTATTTCTCAGCTACGGTTACAAACTTCTAGGGGAGATTCCCCATCAAAAATGGACCAGGAAAAAATCTAACTTGCATGTTCCAAAATGCTCCATTGAAAAGTTACAGGGCCGCGATTCTGTACTCTCCTACCGACACTTGTCGGTGTCGGTAGCTAGGCAGGAGCGAATTTGATTGGTTCTCACCCTAGCTACCGATCTGATAGTTGTCGGTAGGCAAGTACAGAATCGTGCTCCAAGGTGTTCAAGTTGACTTTTTGAAATCGATTTTTTGACGTAACTTTTGAACCGATTAACCGAATTTGTTCAAATTTAAAACGAAGTTAACTCACATAGGTTCCTATCGGATGATAGCAACGTGTTTGAAAAAAAAAAACAGGCGCGTAGATAATGGGGGGTGTTCTCACATTCCTCCCCCTATTTTTCACCCCCTACCCCCCCCCCCAATTTTGAAAAAAAGTTTCTTAAAAATAATGTTACGATTTCGCGTACGGGTTCGAATATAATTGAGACGATCTTTTGAAGCACACACTGTTTATTTCTGCGTACTACAATGAAAACACGCCAACAATTATCTACTTGAATTATCGCTGTGATAAAAAAACACAACAAAAAAAAAGTCCGTCCCCCCAATAATATAGAAGTACTCATTGCGAAGAAAGGAATGTAAACGCAAGATACTTGACAGGTAGTTGTGGCGGCTCTCATATGGGCATGTGGCGGAGGAACTGTTGTCTCCCCCGATAGCTTAGTGGTCAGAGTATCCATCCGGCAAATGGAAGACCCGGGTTCGAGCCACGGTCAGGGTAGACACTTTTTCTCAGTCACATCGCGCCATAAATGGTGACCCCGAACAAAAACAACACGCACGCAACATGCAACTTAAACAAACATCAGGTACACAGCAAGCAACGACGCACATGCAGAAGGCAAAGAGGTACAAAGCAAGCAACGAACAAATAAACAGCACCGCCACTTCCCTGTCCTACGTCCACCCACGTCCTATCCGTCGCCCTAGGTGGGGGGTACTGAACAACGGTCAATGATCCATAAGTACGGCGAACGTAGGGGTACATACGAGACGAACGACGTCTCTGGAGGGGGAGTACTGTGGCGGCTCTCATATGGGCATGTGGCGGAGGAACTGTTGTCTCCCCCGATAGCTTAGTGGTTAGAGTATCCATCCGGCAAATGGAAGACCCGGATTCGAGTCCCGGTCAGGGCAGACACTTTTTCTCCGTCACATCGCGCCATATAGTTATAAGAGTTTTGGAGTCTCTCGCCTCCACGTACAGAATTGATTTGGATATACTGCCAAAGCTTGCGAAGCTTTTCGGGAGGTTACTCCTTAGTGGAGTGACTGGAGTGTGAAGTGGTCATTCGAAAAAAACATGATATAGGGTTCCAGGCTTTTGTAGGTTGCAAATAGAACAAAGCTCGGAGGAGTTGATTTGGTGAAAGGACCCAGAGCAAGAAAAATTAAGGAATCTTCCGTTCTGGTTATTTTAATTGGCACTGGCAAGTGTAGGTAGTTGAGTCGTTCATGATCCACTAGTTCATATGAGTCATTGAACGTTGAATAATGAAGACTTTGAAATTCATCCAGGTCTCTCTGATGTAAGTATTGACTGTATTTATTCAAGATGTCGTCCGAATTTTCCCGAAGGGAGGCAAGTGTTGGGTTATCAAACACACGTCTGAAAGTTCTATTTTTTTCGAAAAATTGTTCAAGTTGTGCACACCAATTGTATTTCAGGTTTAGTTTTGTCTTTGTTAGAGTCAGGTGGTGCATTCTTTGAGAACAGATTTTTGGAAGGCGAGAATTGTTCATTTTTAACATTCTTTTTTAACCAAGAGATGCAGCCCCACACAAGAAAACTAATATGTTTGCATCCAAACTCAAGTCTTAAGTAGCAGTCCAGGTGTGGACCTGGGAAGCAGAAGCAGTCGTTTGAAAAAATGTATCTGGACCCTCTCGAGTAGGTCTGTGTATCGGTTAGCCCATACCGGAAGACAATAAGACATGATACTGACAATAAGTGAGTCGTATAGTTGCATTCTTGCTCTCCAGTTGTTCATTTTTGATTTAGCCATTATTGATATGACGGAGCCTATTGCTTGTTTTGCCTTACTAACCGTATTTTTATAATTTTAGTTTTTGTTGTGTTTACCGTTAATTTATTTAGCTCACTATATTGTCCTAAAGTCTTCAGTTTGCGTTGGAGGTCTACCGCAGAGTGTCCCAAAATGACAAGATCATCAGCGTATAACATCAGTAGAACATCTGTCGGATGATCTATTGCCACCCCATAAAAGTTTTTCTCCCTAAAGAAGCTGCCGATATCAGAAAGAAACAGAGAGATCAATTTCGGACTCAGTGTATCTCCCTGCAGCACTCCATCTGAAACCGCGAATTTCTTTGTGTATATCCAGTTTTGGATTTCACCTGAAAAGATGCATTTAAGGGTGGGTTCAGTCAGCTTATTCAGCCTCAAGTTTTAGTTTTAGTCGTAAGCGTAGCGATGCTCATTGGCTGTCATGAACCAGCCTCCTCAGTGCGGGGAGCACGCCGTCTGTTTACGAATTTCGTATACGAAGCTTGCGTATTTTCTATTGTATAAACTTGCGTATTTTCGTTCGTCTTCGCAATCGGAAACGATCGTAAAAAGTCATGCCCGTGGATGAAGGCCGCCATATTGCTAAAATTTCAGCGACGAAGAGGGAAAATGCAGATATATTATGCTAGACAAAGACAAGAAAGATCGACACTTTCCGCAAAACCCAAGGTTTTCGTATTCGCACGGAGCTTGCGGGCTGTGCATAGGCACGGCTGTGGGTAGGATACGCAAGGGGCTGGTCGATTTCTACGAAAAAAGGAAGTGGCGTGCTCGCAAAATTCGGATACGAAAACGAACTTCGTAACCGCTTGAACGCATGCTCTGCACGGGGCAGAAGACGCAAGGGATTGGGCGATATTCACTATTTACGAAACATGAAAGTGGCGTGCTAGCAAAATTCGTATACGAACACGAATTTCGTAACCGATTGACGGCGTGCTATAAGCAATAAGCGATGCTGCGCTTACGACTAAAATTAAATCTTGCGGCTAAATAAGCTGACTGAACGCACCTTCACTCATGCGTCGGTTGCCAGAGGGCTCGGTTGCTTCAGAAGTTACAGGGTGTCAAACATGTCAAAATGATATCAATTGACCTAAGTCATTTCATCACGAGACAGAAACGGTTAAATCGATAGTTTATGTGATGGAAAAGAAGAAAAACCACTTCTGTCACTCATGCGTCGGTTGCTTCAGAAGTTACAGTGTTAAGTTAAGTTACAGTTACAGAAATTGATGAGTTTGTTGGAATACAAAACAACGGTACAAAAAGATCGAGTAGGCTGCGCTAGTGTCATAGTAAATTATTGAAAAGTCAGTGTGTCTCGTGATGAAATGACTCAAGTATTTTTTGAAGTGAAACTTCTATTCTCGCGCCTAGATCACAACACACCACTAACGCAGAACCACACATGGGAGTGAAATTGCTTCATAGCATCAGTGGTTGTAACGAACGCCTGTAACGATGTGCTGTAACGTTGTCTTGTCTGACCTTGGGGTGACCAGCTTCGTCCCAGGAAATGAAAGAATAAGCTGTTGCAGCGTTCGGTTCTATTTTTTACTAATCGCCGACACTGGACTGCTCTTCGTGTTGTCGTACTGTTGGCCCGACAAGAATGGCTCTCGACTTGGCTTGAATAGATTCGAGCGGATGTGATTTATTATAGGGATAGGGAGGTATATTCAGGGCCTGGCCTAGCAGGCGTGCATTGCGTTCCGACGCGCCGCGCCGGCGAGTACGGTGGAGTACGGCAGGCGGCAAGTCATAGGGGCGGTAATATAATAATTAATAGTCCAGTCAAATTAAGCAAAAATCTGGCCAAACCGGAAATAAATTTGGAAGTTGACAAAATTTGGTGGATCGATGCAGAATTCAACGTAGAATAACATACTAAAATTCCTGATAATTCCAAGGCTTGGATTTTTGTTGAGAACCAATAAAAGAGCGCCATCCTTGAAAATTTTCGATTTTTTCTGAATAACTTGTAAACTATTACCTTTAGAACACTAGTACCTGCGAAGCAAATGTAGCCCGTTAAATTCTCGAAAGATTGGTACCAAACTCATTACTTTGTGGTCAATAGTCTCTGAGATACAGCGTCTGCCAAAACTCAGTGAAAATGACTCAAAATTCATTTCCGGGTTATACGTAACAATTTGCATAGTTCAGTTCAGGGGCTGTGACGTGGAAAGAAAATGTGCGGATTCCAATGTGTTTCACATTTTTGGAAAGCCAATTCAACATTCGGTATCACACTTTTGTCTAGAAGTCGCCAACTACAAAATGGTACTTTTCCTCGACCTTTGAAATCTATACTTGAAGTCCCGAAGAATCCCCAAAAAATCGATTATTTTCAAACCATGCCATTTGCTTTATTTTTCAAGTATGAAAAAACCATCTGGAGAATATGTGGAGGATTGAATATCAAAGAAATAACATGTTTCAGAATCTTTTTCCTAGTGATGGTTCCCGAGGTATATGGGTTGAAAGACCAAAACGACCTATTTGGAGAAAAAGATAGGTAGTCCGGACACTAACTGCTGAATACTGTACGGACCTTGCATTTGATGATACAAAATGCCACTTAGCAGACGTAGTGAACATACTTATGTACTTTCCACGTCTGCCAAGTGGCATCTTACACCTAAAATGCAAGGTCCGTACAGTATTCAGCATCAGTTTGTGTCCGAGCTACGATTTTTTTTTTTCAAATAGGTCGTTTTAGTCCTTCAATCCATATACCTCAGGAACCATCACAAGGAAAAAGATTCTGAAACATGTTGTTCTTTTGGTATTCAATCCTTGACATATTCTCTAGATGGTTTTTCCATACTTGAAAAATGAAGCAAATGGCATGGTTTGAAAATAATCGATTTTTGGGGATTCTTCGGGACTTCAAGTATAGATTTCAAAGGTCGAGGAAAAGAACCATTTTGGAGTTGGCGACTTCTAGACAAAAGTGTGACACCAAATGTTGAATTGGCTTTCCAAAAATGTAAAACACACTGAAATCCGCACATTTGCTGTCCACGTTACAGCTCCTGAACTGACACTATGCAAATTGTTACGTAAAGTCCGGAAATAAATTTTGAGTCATTTTCACTGCGTTCTAGCAGACGCTGCATTTCAGAAACTATCGACCTCAAAGTGATAAATTTAACACTGATCTCTTGAGAATTTAACAGGCTACATTTGTTCCGCTGGTTTTTGTGTTCTAAAGGTGATAGTTTACGAGTTATTCAGTAAAAATCGAAAATTTCTAAGGATGGCGCTCTTTTATTGGTCCTAGAAAAAAAGCCAAGCCTTGGAATTTTTGGGAATTTCAGTATGTTATTCCACGTTAAATTCTGCATCGATCCACCAAATTTCGTCAACTTCCGAATTTATTTCCGGTTAAAACTTATTTTGACTGGACTATAAGTTGAATTTCGAAGGATTCTTTTCATTCCCGCATTTGGTGGGGATCTCCACTGCCGGTGAGGGGGCGGCAATTTTTCTGTGGCACGCAGGCGGCAAATAGGCCAGGCCCGGCCCTGAGTATATTCTTCAACGGACGTTTACAATTAAAAAATAAAATCGAATGCCGCACACCCAAATGTGGACACAACTTTCAGGTACCCAGGGCTGGGCAGTATTTCAAATACAAGTATTTGAAACACGTATTTGAAATACATTTGATAGAAAAGTATTTGTATTTTGTATTTTGGAATAGTTCAGGCAGCTAGTATTTCGTATTTTGTATTTTAAATACATTTTTCGGAAAAGTATTTGAATTTTCAAAATACAAAATATAAAATACATTTGTTTCCCATGCTCTTGAGTCTATTTGGACCGAAATTGTTTTGGTAATACTACCGTATGTTCATTAAAAACTTCAATAAAAGGAGGCTGTGACGCAGGCCATTCGATTCGAAAACGGCCAGCAGGTTATCATCGGTCCACGGCCTCCCATTATTGAATTTTTTAATGAACATAATGTATATTCACCCCATTGACATTTCTTGCTTTTTTGCTTAA
Organism: Anaspis maculata; assembly: GCA_949128115.1. Classification (NCBI taxonomy): domain Eukaryota; kingdom Metazoa; phylum Arthropoda; class Insecta; order Coleoptera; family Scraptiidae; genus Anaspis; species Anaspis maculata. The sequence goes on from OX421968.1 coordinate 48,957,745, forward strand.
CAGATTGCATCTTTTACGTTTTACTGGTGAGTGCATCCTACTGTCAGCTACGAAAGGTTCCACGTCGGATGTCGGACAATATTTTTGAAAAGCTGGTTGTCCTCAAAGGAAATCAACATTTGTTATTTTGAAGAATTGATGAATGAAGTGAGAAATAGGTTTAAAGATAAAGTTTTCTTTACTTTTTGTTCATTTTATTTGTCTTTTCATAGTTATCATAATAATTTACTTATTGTTGCGACTGAATCAATGAAGTGTTCCCATTGAAATACTTGCATTTTACGGTTTTTCAATAAAATGGTTGTAATAGGCAATAAGAATGTATTTTGTATTTTGTATTTGGAATACTCTAGGTTGTATTTTGTATTTTGGAATTTCTTGGTTTTCCAAAATACGTATTTTGTATTTTGTATTTCAAAGACATTTCAAGAAGTAGTTTGTATTTTGTATTTCGACTATCTTGTATCGTGTATTTTGTATTTTGTTTTTAAATACATTTTTCGAAGTATTTTGCCCAGCCCTGCAGGTACCTATGTACGTACCTATTAAGCAGAAAAGCAGGGGTGGATGATTAAAGCCCAGAGGGGAAAAAGAATTTTCGACAATTGAGGCTGAAACAGTTGCTTAATGTTCTAGATGTCAGCTGATTGTATAGCGATGATATCATACTGGTTTGATAATCAAGTTTTTATGTTTGGAAATTGATTTTTGACATTATTCTTTGTTAATTTTTTGAATGGTTTGATTTCACCTTAATTAAATGTGACATTCTAAATATAAGTACGGTGGCGAGCACATAACTGGAAATACTCATATCAATTCTGTCAATATTTCAATTTAACCTATGGTTTTATTTTGATTGGAGAAGATAATATCGTACGAAGTCTAAAACCACGTAGTTACCTTAAATCACATTCACGAGGTACCTACCTACATACCTATGAAAATACCTATGTATTTTATATTTTTTCAATTAAAATCAATACCGGATCGAGTTTTCCAAACGATATTCTTATACTTTGTGGAGATTATTAGATTGCCATGCTGTGCCTGTCAGAACACAGTTTCCACCGTGCTGTAATATAACCGGGAAAATCGTACAGTAAGAAAATCCGTCACGATGTCACATTCGCATAATTATTTGTGGAGAATATTATTGATGAAAATAGATATTTATTGTATTAGGGGTATGAGTGAGATTTCATGTGACGGAGAATGGGAGTTAAGGCGCCGAGCGCAGCGAGAAAAGAAATAAAAGAAGTCTAATCGTGAAAAAATCATGTCGAAAGTACTCTGTCCTTTGAGTGACTAATAATAATAATAATGAGATTGATAATAAGAAAAACAAGATGATACAAACCGTGAGGGAGCGGAGCGGGAGTACGAAAAGAACACCTCTTCGAACGTTGTTTGCTGATTGATTCATATGTATAGAAGTTTCACTTCTTCCGAGGGTGACTATGGTCACGCACTCACGTTTTTTTTTTTGACATGTTTGACACTCTGGAACTTCTGAAGCAACCGACGCATGAGTCACAGAAGTTGTTTTTCTTGTTTGCCATCACAAATACTATCGATTCAACCGTTCCTGCCTCGTGATGAAATGACTTAGGTGCACGGATCTTAGGTGAGTTTTTTTGACATGTTTGACACCCTGTAACTTTTGAAGCAACCGACGCATATGAGTGACAGAAGGTATGGACAGAAGTTGCTTTTCTTGTTTGCCATCACAAAAAGTCATCGAAACTATCGATTTGATCGAGTCTGTCGCGTGATGAAATGACTTATATTAGGTAAAGTGTCGCTCGCTATCCGGCGTACTATAGTTAGGTACTTTGTACTTGTCACTTGTCACCTCACCATCACCACACAGTCCGGGCAGTCGTCACACTCAGTCACACAGTAGGTAGGTACCTACCTACCAAAACTACGAGTATATAGGCAATTCCATCCTACCTACCTACCTAGGTGATACCTACTCATAAACATACAAACCAAACCGGTGTGTTGGAAGACGGACTGACGGGTCTATGGTCTAACGTGTGATATTATTACCTATGTGTTGTGTATGCAATAAATAGGTGCAAAGGTTAAGCTGTGGGATGTTAACTGGTCAAAAATTTTTACAATAGAAAAACCAGTAGCTCCGAATCGAACCAGCGGTTCACTTCATTGTCATTCACACAACGGTGACTTGGAGTTTGGTTTGAATTGATGTAAGCAAGCACAAAAGTATTGAAGGTTATGGTAATCAAATCATCAAATCAATTTTTGATTAAGGATTCAAATTAGTTTACCTTGAATAATACTGAATACACACACAGTGAAGGCGTCTTGCTTCAATTGAACTTATCATCATGGTACTGGAGGTGAGTTTTTCCCAATAATTATTGAAAATAGGTACCTACTTACTTGATGGAAAAACACCGATTTTTTTTTGCTTTTCCAGTTAGAAGTATTGAAAACCAACGGAACGTCACTGGGAAAGCTGACGATAACGGAATCGAAAACAGTTGGAGACCTTAAGCATGAAATAGCACAAAAGTACTCTATTCCTGTCGATAGGCAGTCAATCAGGAATGGTCCCAAAGGAAAAGACGAAAATGACAGTGCACAAATTGGAAACGTGAACCTGACGGGTTCTAAGATATACGTCAAAGATCTGGGACCGCAGATCGGCTGGGACACAGTATTTTTCTTGGAATATGCCGGTCCGATTGTGCTCTACGGCTTGCTGTTCTTGTTACCCAATTGCTTTTACTCGGCGAAACCGGCAGTTCCGGCGGGAAGCACTGCTCCATTTCCCTTCAACACATTCCCGGTTTACCACATAAATAACATTTGCGGAGAAAATCCCAATCAGATCAACACAAGCATCAATACTTAGTAAGTACAAGTATTTTAATTCTGTCTGTACAGGGTGGTCCATCCTAACGTAATTATCCCAGAGTGGTTTTACCGTTCAAGATTGCGAAAAAGGTGTAAGAGAAAAGTCATAGGATGGTTTGATGAGACCTATGACCTAAAATTATTTTCAGCTATCAGGGGGTCCCATTTAGACGGGAAAAAACGAAGCGTAAATTTTTTTAAATTGAACACCTATATTTTTTCGGATTCAGCTTTTTTAACTGTCTCATGCTCTCATGCCTGAATTTTTGTTACCAACTACCAATTACCAACTAAAAATTACAAATGAAAAAAATCGCATTTTCACAGTTGGCTTAAAAAAATTGTAGCGGCCTTGCTTTTCAAAACTAAGAGATTAAACTTCACATGGTGATAGGCGGGTCAAAGACCAATAGTGCAATGTCAAAAAGTTGCGATTTCATGTTACACAAAAAATCAAACTTTATAATTTTCAAAGTATCATAACCCATTTTTACTTTCCCGACCCACCACCCAACGAGGACGGGAAGTATTTTCAAATGGTATGCCCCCAATTTTATATCGCTATCCGATAGCTTTTTGTATGCTCTTTCATTTTTATCCGGGGTACCCTACCCTTAAACTCCATATTTTTCGAGATAATAGGGAGTTTTCACGAAATTTGCTATTTTTTTTACTTTTTTCAAAACTGAGTCGGCCTCGAAGTCGGCCGTGATGAATGACAGACAAGCTAAAAAGCACGCAGCTGTCAGTTAGTCAGTCTGAAAATTGTCCAACACAGATAAATGGCTTTATGCAAGAGGAATGATTGATATGATATTCTGGTATGAATCCAGATATCCACGATTCCAGTTTCAATATTCAGACTGATCACCCGACAGCTGCGTACTATTTGGCTTGTCTGTCATTCATCACGTCCGACTCATTTTTTGGAAAAAAAATTAGAAAAATAGCAAATTCCGTGAAGACTTCCGATTACCTCGAAAAATATGAAGCTTAAGAGTAGGGTACCCCTAGTGAAAATCGAAGAGGATGAAAAAAGCTATCGGATAGCGTTATAAAATTTGGAGCATGCCCTTTGAAAAAAATGAGTTATAATACTTTGAAAATTATAATGTTTGATTTTTTTTTGTGAACGCAACATGAAATTGCAACTTTTTGACATTAGAATATTGTATTTGACTTGACCATCACCGTGTCAAGTTTCATTTCTTAGTTATGGAAAGCAAGGCCGCTACAATTTTTTGCGATTTTTTCAGTTTTTAATTTCTAGTTGGTAATGGTAATACTGCCAAACAACTGAAAAACAAAAATATAGGCATAAGACAGTTTAAAGAGCTGAACCCGAAAATGCAAAAAAATATAGGGTACTCTATTTAAAAAAATTGACGCTTCGTTTATCCCGTCAAAATGAGACACCCTACAGGGTGCTATACATAGCAGAAAATAATTTTAGGTCCTAGGTTCCATCAGACCATATAACTTTTCTCTCACATCTTTTTCTCTATCTTGAACGGTCTACGGAAGATCTCTATGGGATAATTACGCTAGGATGGACCAGCCTGTATACCGGGTGATCATTTGAAAACTATCCACCTGCAATAACTCCCTATTCTTTTTTTTTTATTTTTTTATTCGTTTATTTAACGTCGGCCTATTTCCGCAACGAGGCCTAACACCGACGCCGGTGAATGCTTTCCTCCACTATACCGGAAATTTTGCCGAACCCCTGTGTGTTCCAACACAGGGTAGGGATTTTTAACGACCACCAACATCGCATGGGGTCGGCACCATCGTTCGTATTTTACGTGCTATGCGACACATAATGCTAATAATAACACATAACACACACACACTAATGCTATGCAAGCATTCCAACTAAACCAAGGAGCTTGTTTTCGAGGCCGAAAATCCGTCCCCGGCGGAGATCGAACCCGCGACCTCTGGAGTGGCAGTCGAACGCGCTAACTAACCACACCACAAGCTCCTCTCCCTATTCTTAGTCAATATTTCTTCGAGCAAAAACAGGTCGATTTTTATATCGAAGGGGACATCTAAAACATACATTGGCAAATTTCTATCTTTAGCCCCCTCGCTCCCACCCATACCAAAAATAAAATTTCAAATGACATTACCTACCTTGCGATACATCAAATTGAAGAAAATTGAATTCTCTTTTTGAAAAAAATATTTTCAAAATTTTCAACCCCACCCCCTTTTCTCTAAAAATTCTCTGACTGTCCCATTTTATATCCTGGACCCCTCATTTTTTTCTCAATTTAGTTGGCGTCATCCTAGAAAGCATCGAAGCAGAAAATTTTCGGTGGAAAAAGTGCTACCTAAATTCACCCCTTTGCTCTCCCTCACCTCAACTCCCAAATTTAACAAAACACCACCTACTTTGTGATACATCAAATCGAAGGGAATTGAATTCTCTTTCTGAAAAGAATTTTTTTGAAATTTTCTACCCCTCCCCCAATAAATTGGCCATTTGGAGTATTCTAGGGGGGCAATGGGGGCTTCAAAAATTGTGAAAAAATCTTTTTCAGGGAGAGAATCCAATTTCCTTCAATTTGATGTATTACAAAGTGGATATTGACATTTTAAATTTTTGAGGTCAGGTGGGGGGAGCGAAGGGGTAAATTTGGGTGGCACTTTTTTTATAGAAAATTTTCTCTTTCGATGCTGTGCAGGATGACGTTTACTGTATTGAAGAGAAACGGAGGTCAAGAATATTAACTTGGACACTCCGAGAATTTTAGGAAGAACAGGGGGTGGGGTTGAAAAATTTCAAAATATTTTTGTTAGAAAGAGAATTTAATTCTCTTTAATTTGATGTATCGCAAGATAAGTGGTGTCATTTGAAATTTCAAAGTTGGGGTGAGTGGGGGCGAGGAGGCTTAAGATATAAATTCTCCAATGTATGTTTTAGATGTCCCCCTCGATATAAAAATCGACCTGTTTTTGCTCAAAGACCTTTGCACTAGGAATCGGGAGATATTGCAGGTGGATAGTTTTCAAATGATCACCCGGTATAAGTAAATTGAAGTTTGAAAAATGTTTCACATTGGCAGGCGATTTGGAATAGGTACATACCTACCGTGTGTTTCTCGAAAACCGCACGAGCTCATAACTCTTTAACTAAAATGGGCAAACTTTGCGGGATGATTGCCCATCAAAAATAAGGCCGAATGGAAACAATAATCATGGTCCTAAAATGCTTCCTTAAAAAGATACCATACAAGATACAAGTTGAAGTTGACTTTTTAAATCGGTTTTTCACCGTAACTTTTGAATCGTTGGACCGATTTTAATCGAACTTTGATCAAAGTTTACTCAAATAAATCTTCATCGAATAATAATACTGCGATTCATCAAAAATTTTCATAGGGGGAGTGCCTCGGGGAGTGCCCTTTTTTCTCCCTTATTTCAACCTCCCCTAATTATTCTTCGAAGTTATTCATGTTTTCGGATTCTACATTCAGTTTAGAAAAAAAAAGTTGCCACTGCAAAATTTTGATTTAGAGGCTTCATTTCCAAGAAATTTGGGTTTGAAACTTTGGAAAACGCCTCGAAATCGCGACTTCCAAAGGCTCAAAAATTAAAATCCAAAAAAACTCATGATTCCTCAACTGGAATAAGTTTTCTGGGTGTTTTAAGTTGATCTACTGCTAATCCTTTTCTAAGAAACAAGGCGTTTTCAGAGAAAAACAGTTTGGGCTCTAGAAAGTGGCGATTTCGAGATGTTTTCTTGCTTTGTATGTACCAGAAACGTTTTCATTATTATTTTAATTGGAACAGGTGGCAATTCCTTAGTTATCAAAAGAATTATTATCAGTAGTAACATAATAAGTGGTGCGATTATTGTCGATAAATTGTTCATGAATATTATGAGTTGCAAGCCCAAAGTATGATAATGCTTCGCCTATGAGCTCGTTGTATTTTCAGCTTTGGAATGACAAGGAACTGATATTCTTTGAAAAATTATGGACTCTTAATCCTACCACGAATTCTATATGATACGACTATGAATTTGGCCAGGCCGCAGCCTCCCCAAATTTAGAATTCATTTGCTCGCAGGATAGGTAACCATACATGCGGTGTTCATTTGAAAAGTTGCCACACCTGGTTTCTCGCCGCGAAAATTTTTCACAGGAAAACGGTGAAACATGTCGATTTTTGTTTCAAGGGGACATCTAGGACACATTGCCAAATTTTCATCTTCAACCCCTTCGCCCCCACCCCACTCTGCTTTACAATTTCAAATAGCATTAGGTACCTATCTTGTGAAACATCAAATTGAAGGCAATAAAATTCTCTTTTCGCCAAACATATTTTTAATATTCTTGAACCCTTGTTGAAATCCTCTTTTCGTTAATGAAAGGAAAATTTTTCCTCTATCAACTCCCGATTCTTGAGAAATGGAGTTTCCAGCCAAACAGCTCGATTTTTATTTCAATGGGGTCATCTAAGACACGTATGGCCAAATTGGTATCTTCAACCACTTCGCCCCCACTCTACCCTACTTCAGAGAGGTTGTTTAAAAAAGCCAGAAATATGTTTGATGGAAATAGAATTCTATTGCCTTCAATTTGATGTATCACTCACAAGATAGGTAATGGTATTTGAAATTTTTAAGTAGGTGGGGGCGAAAGGGTTGAAGATGAAAATTTGGCTATGCATGTCTCAGATGACCCCCTTGAAATAAAAATCGACCTGTCTTGCTGGAAAGTCTGTTTCTCAAGAATTGGGAGTTGGGTAAAATTTTTCCTTTCATCATGTGGTTTAAAAAAATTAGAAATATGTTTGACTGAAAGAGAATTTTATTGCTTTCAATTTGATATATCACAAGATAGATAATGCTATTTGAAATTTTAAAGTAGGGTGGGGTGGGGCGAAGAGGTTGAAGGTAAAAATTCGGCAATATGTGTTCTAGATGTCCCCCTCAAATTTTGGCGGCGAGAAATCGGGGGTCACAACTTTTCAAATGAACACCCTGTATAACATGAATTTAATTTATACTATTTTATATATTATAATAGTATGTACATTGTATAACTAACTACTCCTAGTAGGCCAGCCGCCGTTCAAATTGTGCAATTTTCGGAAAGCACGGGCAGGTGGCGTGTTCAGCATTTGTCGTTTGGTCGCTCAAATTAGTTATAAATCACGCTGTCTTCAAATTTCAACGTGGCGCCCAACTTACTGATAGATGTTGATGGTTTGGTACAGAAATTTCAATTTTTCTCATATGCGCTGATAATTTCTTGCGAGCTGATTGCTCTAGGCGACATCTAGCGACAAAATCCCAAATTCGAGGCTGACCTACTAGTAATAGTTATACGGTTATACAATGGTATGTATTTAGAACCCATGATTATTTATTCAGCGTCGCTGCCATACTATGGACGGTCCATTATGGAAAGAGAATTCTCGAGACTGCTTTCGTTCATCGATTTTCGCATGGAACCATGCCGATTTTCAATCTGTTCAAAAACTGCGGTTACTACTGGGGATTCTCACTATACGTGGCCTATCACATCAATCATCCGCTGCACACTCCACCACCTGGATGGTTGTTCCACTTTGGAGTCATCATTTTCATTGTAAGTTTCGGTCGTACCCTACCTGAAGGTACTCTCAAACGATCTAGTGGTTCACGTCAATGGACAAAGAAACCTGAAAAACGATCGGGATTTCAAAGGACTTCGCAAACCAAGACGTATCACACATCAGCCAACCTGGTGCATTTTTAAAACATTCCTGGTTTTTTTCACAAAGCCACCACACATGAACCATGATACAGGGTGTTTCAGCGATGGTAGCAAAAAATTTAACTGTGGGTAGATCTCGTGAAAATATGACAAAGCAAAGCTCGGCCCAATGGCGAAGATACAGCCCTTCAAAGTTCACTTTTTTCGGATTGCAAAAATTTGTAACTCGGGAACGTTTTGACGAAATTAACTTAAATTCACCATAGACTGGTTGGTTTGTCGAAACTATCTACCGACCTGCCAAATTTCAAAAGAATTCAGCTAGTGGCGTAGGAGTTACGAGGGTCAATAATAATTTAGAAGCATCCGAAGAAAAGTTGACTTGAGGTGACCCCCATAATTTCTACGCTACTGGTTGGATTCTTTCAAAATTTGGCAGGTTGATAGATAATGTTGATAAACCAGCTAATTTTAATAAAAGAGGCTAATTTTGTCGAAACGTTCTCAAGTTGAAATCCGAAAAAGTGAACTTTTAAGGGCTGTATCTTCGTCATTAGGCCGAACTTTGCAAAATGGTATATAGGTTTTCATCGTATTTTGACGAGATCTACTCACAGTTGAATTTGTTGCTATCATCCCTAAAACACCCTGTATAGAGGTTTTCTTGTCCAGTGGCGTCGGGCGCAGGATTCCGTCTTGAGTCGCCGCCTTAACAACTCACCCACAAAGTACCTTAAATATACAAATAATTTCAGGTATGCGAGCTGGGTAATCTGAGCATCCATCTTTTGCTGAGAGATTTGCGCCCCGAAGGCACGAACGTGCGCAAAATCCCAGTTCCAAACTGGAATCCTTTGACGCAGCTGTTCAATTACGTGTCGTGTCCCAATTATACCTACGAATTCGGATCGTGGATCGGTTTCTCTCTGTTGACTGGTTGCTTGCCGGTGTTCATCTTCGCCCTGGCCGGTTTCTACCAAATGACGATGTGGGCCATCGGTAAGCACAAGAAGTACCTCAAGGAATTTCCGAATTATCCCAAGAAGAGGGCCGCCATTCTTCCGTTCTTGCTTTGAACGCATTCCAATTTTTCAAGATTGTTTTTTTTTATGGTTTTTGGTGGGCATTTGCGTTTCATAGGATGAAACTTTGAGTACCTACATTTTTTTTATATAACTATTGATATTTTATAATAAAAAAGGTGTTTTGTAAAATAAAATACTTCGTTCCTGGATGTGCAAGCATTTTTCAATTTGGTTGGTTATATTGTTGGCATCTCAACTTATGTAGTGGTGAATAAACGTGGAGTAAACAAGAATGACCAGTTCTTATTTAAGTACAATATCTACCTTGCCAATCAAAGATTTCTTCAGCTTTTATGATAAAAATCTTATGTGCTTTTTGTATTCTTATTTGCATAATGCCGATGAGATATACTTAAAACTGGGTCAAAAATGAAATGGACCACCTCAAGATTTTGCTTCAGTTCAAATGAGGATTTCTCGAAAAAAGAAAAGGTCGACATTGGAAATTTTTGTGGTGCTTGATGGAGGGATTTTTTGAATACAACATACATCATCCTTGTAAATTGGGAAGTAATCTCAAAATATCAGACCAACTGAGCAACCTGTAAGTACCCATGCGCAATCTCGATATTGGACCCGCAAATAGGTCTGATGCACGTGTCGGTTGGATTTCGTGGTTGTTGCTTGGTTGGTCTGGGTCTGATGTTTTGAGATTCCTTTCCCAGTTTACCAAAACTGTTACACTTCAGTACAAAAAGATTCCAGCATCTACCTTTATTCATATCATCTTAGATCACCCGATTGTTGACCTTTGGACGATATCCAGGGTGATAATGAGAGAAGTGAGAAGTTCAAAAATACTTTAATTCTTTTCAATAAAAAGACCCAACTTCAGCTCCAGGGTGATAATGAGAGAAGTGAGGAGTTCAAAAATACTTCAATTCTTTTCAATAAAAAGACCCAACTTCAGCAAGGTCCCGTAAAAAAAAACAAGTTACAGAATCTTCTGGGTCTTATTTTTGGAAAGCGTAGTACATTAATATCTCGAAACGGTCTTGGACTACTATCCGAGTACCTAACTCGCAAAAAGGAATTCTTCAGATTTGCTCAAGAGTTCAACATGAAATTAAATAAATAAATAAATAGATGTTTATTGAACGTTAAGATACCCAAATGTACAAAAATGCGACACCGCATAAAATAACTCTAAGTATCTATACAAAAACACAATAAACACAAATATACCCACAGGAGACTAGCTCGTTCGTGGGGAAATAACGTAGTACCTAATTGATAATAATAACAATAAAAAGCTTACATTACATCACTATACACTCACACTTCAAAAATTCTTCCGGTCGATGATCTGGTGAACCTCTTCTCTGCCCATTCCCTCAGTCATAAGAGTCTTTAGGGCTTTCCTAAACGAGGGTCTCGAACGTGTCATAGCCAGGATGTGTGCAATTCGACTGTAAACGAATGGGACAACGTAAACGTAGGAACGCTGACCAATTGTTTTATTAGCTCTACAGTGCACAACATTGAGTTCTCTGTGCCTAGTGTCATGTCCATGAGTTATCCTTTCGATCCTTTCCTTTCCCGCATGAAGTCGAATCGCGATCGTTTCAAAAAATAGTTGTCTAATGTCATATATTTTGGTTTCACTAAATAAGGATGTGGTAGGGTAGAAGCGACTCTTGTTGTATATGATTTTTATGATCCATTTTTGGATGTTTTGTAGCCTGATCAAATGGTTGTTGGTTACTCCACCCCACGCTATTATTCCATATCTCAAGTGCGATTGTACCAGTGCATAATAGAGTCTTCTCATCTGGTTTTCGGTGCAGATGTCTCTGTATAGTTTGAAGCTTCCCAACATGCATAGAACTTTTCTGGCAACGAAGTCCACGTGGTGGTTCCAACGGAGATGTCTGTCCATTATCAAGCCCAGGTATTTGACTCGGTCACTCGACCTTATCGAAATGTTTCGCTGACCAATCCGGAAAGAGAGAGAGTCATATCCCGGCAGTGTACCTATCCACTGGGATATTGGGAATTGGGAAACAACATCAAATTGAATGAGCAACTAGGTTTTTTCGTGAATTTACGTAGCGCACTTAAATTCATGTTCAAATGTTGAGCAAAAAAGATGAAACTTTTGGTTTGTATTCTGGAGGAGTGTTTTTATCAATGACCTTTGTGATGCTGGTAATCAACTTGTACGGCCTACTATATTTTAATGAGTGAGGTGAATTGTATGTAATACACCGATAGGTGAGGTGTATTATCGCTACATCGAGGATTTTCACGAGGGGATCCGAGTGTGAATCGAGATGTAAGCGATAATATATCGAACCTAGAGGTGTATTTGTTAAGACAATTAACCGAACAACACTGAAAATTTCCTAAAAAAAGTGAAAACTACTCGAATGTTTAAGGTTGGCCATTCTGGAGGGGTGTTTTCACCAATGACCTTGGTGGTAATACACTTATACGGCCTACTATTTTAAGGAGTGAGGTGAATTGTCGTATGTAATACACCGATAGGTGAGGTGTATTATCGCTACATCGAGGATTTTCACGAGGAGATCCGAGTGTAAATCGAGATGTAAGCGATAATATATCGAACCTAGAGGTGTATTTGTTAAGACAATTAACCGAACAACACTGAAAATCTTCCTAAAAAAGTGAAAACTACTTGAATGTTTGAGGTTGGTCATTCTGAAGGGGTGTTTTCACCAATGACCTTGGTGGTAACCGGAGTGGTAACACCGAGGGTAACACACTTGAACAGCCTAGTATTTTAAGGAGTGAGGTGAATTGTCAATAAGATATTTTTATTGTAAAATCTAGTGGCAACATTTTTGGAAAGCGTTGTTTGCCTATAGAAATTTAACAAATGTGCGAGTCAGTGAGTCTGTGTTTGAACTTTGATAATAAATTAATAGACCAGCACTACGGGTTGGGTATTTGATGAGAATATGGTGCGGCGACAAAATATCCCCGCCAAAAATATCCCAGCCAAAAATATCCCGGCAATAATATCCCAGCCAAAAATATCCCTGCGACAAAATATCCCAGGCCAAAAATATCGCCGCGACAAAATATCCCCGCCAATAATATCCCAGGCCAAAAATATCCCAGGCCAAAAATATCCCAGACAAAAATACCCCCGCGACAAAATATCCCTGCCAATAATATCCCAGCCAAAAATATCCCCGTGAAACCTGTGCACATGGACCCAGTCAGGTACGTCCGAAGAGCGGTAATTTCCGGCTACACTATACATTTGTGACTCGAAAACAACTCTCGGACACGAAAGTGTGAGCATGGACTTCGTTAGGTGCCCAAGGGGTTGTTTGTAACATCCGACCGTGACACTGTTTTCTGACTCAAAATCAACATGGACATTTCACCGACAACCAAATCACCGACTAGCGAATCCACCGACAGGTCAACTCACGGACTCACCAATCCACCGACAGGGTATCTCACCGACTTGCTGATTCACCAACTCACCGACTCGCCAAATCACCGACGAGACATTTTACAGGCCGATTTTTGACTTAATTGTATAGCCGATAAGGAGTCTATTTTTGTCTCAAGTATCATCCTTCTTTTCGGACCCACCAGATAAATTACTGATTCTTGACTCAAGCATCCTCCTTCTTTTAACACCCATCAGATGAGAAGTTAATTTTTTACTCAAGTATCGTCCTTTATTACAGACATACCTACTACATAGATTAATAGTCTTTTTTTGACTCGAGCATTCTTCTTTTCAGACCAGTCAGATAAGAAGTTAATTTTTGACTAGAGTATCATCCTTCTTTTGAGACTCATTAAATACGGTAATATATATTTTTGGCCTGAGAAATTGTGTGGCAAGGATATTTTTGGCTGGGGTATTTCAGGCTGGAATATTTTTGGCTGGAATTATATTGGCGGGGATATTTTTGGCCTGGGATATTCTGTCGCGGGGATATTTTTGGCTGGGATATTTTTGACTGGGATATTCTGTTACCCGACCGAGAATATTCCATGAAACGTTAAATTAACAAAATCTGAAATCTGCAGGCCCGCCAATGTGCAGTTCGTGGAGGGCGTCAGAGCGATATGTAATAAATAGTGATGGGACTTTTCATGAAAAGTAATGTTGCAGAAAAGTGTCCGGAAATTTCATCGGACTTTTCAAGAAAAGCTGGAAAAGTGTGAAAAGTAGATACTGCGTGATTATTTATGGAATTTAATCGAAGTTTTCATTGCAGAGAGTGCATAGACCAATTACCTCTGACCTAGCTGACAGGTTTAGAAGCGAAAACACTTCCGCTCTATACAGGGGTTGGTGAATTTTTCGATACTCACCATTTGTATCTCGAAAACAGTAACAGATACGAAGCAGTTCAAGATTGTTCATTGTTTAATGTACTTATATGGTCAGCATTGATGTTCTTCAACATTATTTACCAATAATTCACTTGCTTTTGTAAAGTTAAAAATGCTATTTTCAATTTAACAACATTAATTAAATAATTTGCAATATTATTAACTCTTCAATATTCACTTTTCTTTCAAATAATGATTTTTCTTCAAGATATATATTTTTTTCCATTGAGGAAAAAATGGAGTGGACCTTTCTCATTCTCATCCTGCATAAATACACCACATTTAAGCCGCGGTCCAGCCGGCCAGTGTAAAACAACACAACACTTTGTTTTGGTTGTTGAGCACACGAACACGATGCTCATCGTCCAATAACATTACACATTACACGCTAAACGGCGCTTGCGCGAACACTTTTCACACTTTTCCGCCACGCGCCTCGGACATTTCAACTTTTCCGACATTTCACTCGGACATTTCCAACGGAAATGTCCGACCTCCCATCACTAGTAATAAAACAACATGTCCAGATATAGGTAGTCGCGTATATCGTATATGTTGAGATGCGTTCAGTCAGCTCATTATTTAGCCGCAACATTTTAATTTTAGCCGTAAGCGCTGCATCGGTTATTGGCTGTTCTGGGGAGGCTGGTTCATAAGAGCCAATGGATACATCGCTGCACTTGCGACTAAAATTAAAACTTGCGGCTAAATACTTGGCTAAATAAGCTGACTGAACGCACCTTTATACCACAAAAGCCAATAATATAGTTCTATCGATAAAACTTTCGAATTATCTTGAAGCTTTGTTTTCAAGAAATTCACTGGGTGTGAAATGGTCCTTTTATTATCGGATCTAAACCCGACAGCGAAGCGCTGCGGAGGGTTTTCATCTTTGATTATAAAGTGACCGAAATTTTGATGCATACAAGTTGAATTACTTCATGAAAACAAATTTTGAGAAACAGTTCGAAAATTGTGATAAAACCCTATTAGCTCTCAAGTGGTATTGTGGCGGAGAATATTCCACAAAAGTAAAATTTATTATTGAAATACAATTTTGAAAGGAAGGCAGTCTAAGCTGGGGTTCCCAGATGCGAATCATCATTCGGACAGAAAATGCGATTATGTCAAATTTTGAATTCGAAGGCTTTGATTGGTCAATATGAAGACTTTGATATTTTCTGTCCGAATATTCGCATCTGGGAATCCAGCTCTTACAGCGATTAAACACGAAGGCGACATCCTTTTTTAATAATGGAATTCTCATCATTACCGAACAAACAAGCAGATTTCTATGATTGGATTTGTGTCTGCTGCATTACATGACACTTATTATCAATTTTTATTATTTTGATAAAATCTTTGAAAACGTCGGGTCTACATGATCGATCTTGTGATGGTCAACTTCTATGTTCTATGCACATACGTTCTGTGCAAAGATTCTTCTATGGTAGTCTGAACTGTCAAATTTGACAATGACAATCGGTTGTACCGCACCTAACCTAACATTAACGTTTTACTTCACTGTGCCATCAAAATAATGAAAATTAGAAATGAATTTGCACGAAATTAAAAGTTCAACCGTGACTTCCGTGACAGAGTGCCCATCGGATTGCAGAAATAAGCTGTTGAAACGTAACGACATTGTGAGCTGTTTTCATGTTTGTAAAATATTTAAGTTTCCGAGTATTTCCAGTGGCCCTGTCCATAGTTCAGTCCCCCATTCAGGATCGTTCGAAAGCTCTGGAGAAGTTGTCGAACGAAACGGGACTGTCCACAGCCAGACTTGGCGAAACCCTGGCCATATACCTGGCGATAGTTCATCTGTTCGTGCAAAGTCAAGATAAAGAATTCAACGGCAAGCTGCTGGAGCTGGGATTCCCCAGCGATTTTGTTGAAGGTCTTCCTTTGGTCAACCACAGGGACGACATCGTCGGAACTATCGCGAGCTCGAGAGGCACAGACTTTAGTAAACTTGTCTCGATGAAATGGAGAATTGATATCAGTCTAGGTACAAGGTTTGTGTTTTCGTATTGGGCACTCAAGTATGTCATTTTGAATGGCTTTATTTTTCAGCGTTCTCAACAAGAGGCTACCCACTAGTGTTATGATGTGCCTTCAATTGAAAGATGGTCGCAAAGTGACATTTAATGCCGATCTCAAGACATTCCACAAGTTGAGGTTCAGTGTTGCCTTGATAATGAAAGAACTTTCTGCGTTAAAATCAAATCAGAAATCAATTAACTGGGCATAATGGTGTGTCATTGTAATTTATATAAATGTTTTTATTGTAGACTAGTTATCCGTGATATATTTTTTTGAAATAATGCCTTGTTTTTGCAAGTGCTTTTTTTTTTGTTACTGTCCCCCTTCCTATATCCCCTGCGACGTTTCCAAAAGAAGATAACGTTTGTAGAAAGTAAAACAAGGAGCAAGGGTAATAAAACGTCAGTGGTAATGAACGAAGTTTTGAAATTGCTGAATTTATGCGGGAATTTTTGACAGCTGCGGTGGCTAAGGTCAGTTATACGCTCAGCGCTCAGCCAATTTCCATTATTGCTGTTACTGTAATGTAACCTGCAGTTCGATTCTGATTACTGTAATTACTGGTTGGAATTCTAATTCTTCTAAAAGTAAAAGAGTGCAACAATTTGGAATATTTGAAGGTCGTTTGAATTTTGGAAGGGACATTTCGAATGACAGCTGACAATAGGTGCGTTCGTCTATCCCGCTCCGTTCACTCCTCACCCCTTCAACTCTTTCAACTGCAAACCCGTTCGGCTATTCCATTTAGAGCAAATGGAGTGCTCTTTTTAGCGTTTTCCTATTCGTTCCCGGAGTTAATAGAGTCACTCCTAAAACCCCACCGAATATGGGATGCTCTATTGCTCTGCTCTTTCGGAGTTGACATGCGCGTTGTTGAAATCGAATGTGTAGTTTGACATTTGACATTGTTGGAGGTTATAATAATATAAGGTTAAAGCAGAGACAAGCGTTAAAGGTGAAAAGTTTCTGTTTGTGAAAGAAATAGCAGAGGAAACGACGCCGTGGCATTTTTGATAAATGGCCTCAATTTTAGAATGGTGACAGTGGTGACAGCTATGACAGTTATGACACTGACAGTTGAAAACTCGGGGACCGTTCGTTTATTCTTCACTCTTTTTACTCCAAATTCCAAAATCACGTGACCAAAATCCACTCCTGTTCCACTCCAACCCCGATACGTAAAGACGAACGCGCCTAGTATTGACACTATTGACAGACACATAGATGGCGTTCGGAAAATTATACATAAAAGGTCTCAAGTCTGAACTGATATTAAAAAGGGAAGCATTGTTGTGCCTGTGATGATTATTAATAATTTGCTAGCGAGAACGTAAACAATGGATCGGCCAAGTAGTGTTGTGTGACCCCCCTTTCCTCACCTCCACGTGTGTCTTGAGGCGTGAGCCCCCGAGACTAAAGCCGAGGAATTTAATTTACGCCCCCCAGTGCATATCACAGCCTGGTTTTAGGATCCAATCAAAACGCCACACACATGGAAGGTTTTGACGCTATTTACTATGAAGAAGAAGACAATGTTGAGGAAACAGAACCCGCCGACGTTTCTCTGGTGCCAGATCCTGTGATAATACGGGGTGCAGGTAACATGACTGTGTAAGTATTTTGATTTCGTAGCAAATCGAGACGTGATACTAACAAGCCTTTTTCAGTTTTGGGTTGAGCAACCGATTTAGCACTGAGTTTCCCAGCGGACTGGTCTCACGAGTTGCCCCTGAAGAATTCAAAGAAACCGTAATGAGAATCAATGCCATCCTCAAGAAGACTTTACCTGTCAACGTGAAATGGCTGTTTTGTGGATGTCTATGCTGCTGTTGCACCTTAGGTTGTTCGTTGTGGCCAGTCATTTGTCTCAGTAAAAGGGTACGTTTTGATTGATTCCAATGCATTGTCGGTGACACTATTGTATCATTTTCAGACGCAACATTCCCTGAACAAGCTCCTCGAATGGGAAAATAGTTACCTATACAATAAGCTTGGCTTGCATTGGCGTTTGACTAAACAACAGTGTGATTCGTCCTCCATGATGGAATATGTAATATTAATAGAGTTTTTACCAAAAATTCCTATATACCGACCTGACTAGCACAAATTTGTTAACAATAATAACTCCTATAATTATAATAATGATATTGTTTGTAAACATGTGGCATTACTTATGTATACATATAGATGTCTCATTATTAGTTTAATTTCTGAATCTTTCATGATTTTAAAAATACATATTTGTAAATATTGCAATCCATGTGATAGTAGGTCATTTAAGCTTCGTATTCAAAATTCAAAAACGGCAAGTACAAATATTCTAAAGAGCTATTATATTGCTATTTTCATATTGATACGTCTTTTATTACAATTTTTGATTATTGTTAAAAATAAGGATTAGTTGAATTTGCTATTGTTCTATTACCACAATTGAATAAGTGTTGTGCAACTGGGATGTAACCAACAAAACCTGCCCATTCGCAACACGTTAATTCGTTGAAAAACCCAACTCGAAGGCCCATCTGACATCTGGAAATTTCATTGAATTTCTTGGAGCTGATTGTATAGTCTTGGTGGCTTTTAATATATTATTGGACGAAATGGCGGATTTTGTTGGTTTGATCCATTTTGCAAAGCACATCAACTATAAATAATTGTTCAATTTTACTATTATAATTATTATTGAATTTATTGGGTAGATAGGATTGTTGAATTCTAATGATGTTAATCAAGCATTGCCAATCCCCTTCATAGGAAGTTGGATGTCATATCAATTTAGCGCATTTGTGTTTCAACAATGATATAAATATAAGATAATAATTATTATATACTGAAACCGCTTTATATATAATAAATTGTCAAAGACATACTTGTTTGAAAATTTATTTAAAAAAATAACTATATTTTTCCATATTCATGACATTGGAGGTCTTAATACATTTTTTTTTTTTGTACAAAACTAAGGCGCGTTTCCAAGAAGGCACGTTTTATCACATTCATAGATGCTTACTTGATGAAAAAAATTCATATAAATATAATAACATTGGCTAATGAACAAAATTTTTAGGGAACTGGCCAGTTTTCCCATTGGACGTGCCGTAGAGCCAATCCTCTGAGATTTTTTTCAGCACCCGCACTTGCTGGCCCGGTTTCAATTCCAAATCGTCAGGTACTTGAGGTTTGAACTCGTACAGAGCTGTGACTACTTGACTTTGGGAGGACTCGTTTTGGAGTGGCACTTCAATCCGTATGAAATTCTCTGGGAATATGCCTTCCCTGTCGTACACTTTGCCATACAGCCATTCCTTACTGACGCGTCTCAGGATCACCACGACGTCGTCGACCTTGAACAACGAAACGACCAAAATCAGTTGGAAAATCATCGAGAGTTCCGCTTGTACAGGGTGTCTAGGCCAGATTTCACCACCCCATCTGGATGAACAGAGGGGTTTTTGGTCATTTCATCTAATTTTTTTTTAAAAAAAGCTCAGATAGGTCGATTTTTATATCGAGGGGAGGACATCTGAAACATACATTGGCGAATTTCTATCTGAAGCCCCCTCACCCCCACCCACCCCAACTTTGATATATCAAACGACACCACCCATCTTGCGATACATCAAATTAAAGAGAATTCAATTATCTTTCTGAAAACATTTTTTTCAACATTTTCACCCTACCCTCCTTCTTTCTAAAATTCTCTGTCTGCCTTACTTTATATTCTCGACCCCTCATTTTTCTTCAGTTTAGTCAGCGTCATCCCAGATAGCAACAAAGAAGAAAATTTTCGGTGGAAAAAGTGCTACCGAAATTCACCCCTTTGCTCTCCCCCCACCCCAACTTTCAAATTCTACAAGACACCAGCACCTACTTTGTAATACATCAAATTAAAGGAAATAAAATTCTTTTTCCGAAAACATTTTTGTTTTTGATTTTCAACCCCTCCCCCAATTGATTGAACATTCGAAGAATTTTAGGTGAGAAAGGGCGCTTTTGGAAATTTTAAAAAAAATTTTTTCAGGAAGAGAATTCAATTACCTTCAATTTGATGTATTGCAAAGTAGGTAGTATTATTGATTTGAAAGTTGTGGTAGGGGGAGCGAAGGGGTGAGTTTGGGGGGCACTTTTTTACAGAAAATTTTCTTCCTCGATGCTGTGTGCAGGATGACGTTGACTGCAATGAAGAAAACTGAGAGGTCAAGAATATGGAATTGGACACTCAAAGAATTTTAGGAAAATAGGGGGTAGGGTTAAAAAATTTTAGAACTTTTTTTTTCATAAAGAGAATATGATTTTCTTTAATTTGATGTATCGCAAAGTAAGTGGTGTCATTTGAAATTTCAATATTAGGGTGGGTGGGGGCGAGGGGGCTAAAGACAGAAATTTGCCAACGTATGTTTCAGATGTCTCCCCCGGTATCAAAATCGACCTGTCCGAGCTTTTTCAAAAAAATTGAGTGAAATGTCCAAAACCCCCTCTGTTTTGTTATCGTTGGTCCACCCTGTATTGCATCACCAAGGCAATTTTACAGGTAATTTAAATTACCTCCAAAGACGTTGCAGGAAGGATGGCTACGATGAGGAGTCCCGCGGCAGACATGACGATTTTTTTTTGCTTTATCGACTGGCAAAATGTCTGCGGGCTCTAGTTACGTTAACAACATCTTTTTTAGATTTTTGTTGATGACGAAACACATCATAGAGAGCGGATTTATAATTTTTTACATGTTCTATTCACTAAATTGGATGCAACTGTTGACTTGCAGCTTGACGTTTCCATCTAAATACATACAGAGGAGTGCATAAAAAACGGCCACCGCTGTAGCATCGTTATTCCTTATACGATCTTCAAAATTCAAAAATCAGTTTGAATGGTATAATGCCGTCTATGATTCTACACTAGAAAATATTTTTTTTATTATGATGCTTCTGAACACTGACAGTCAATTTTCGTTTTTCAAATGGCAACTATATTTTTTTAATTTTTTTTTCGGATTCCTTACAATTATCTGAATATAATGATGCATTAATATCACACTTTTTGTCATTGAACACGAAGAAAAAAAATTAAACTGCGAAATTTCCACACACAAAAGTAGCGTCAGAACACTCACGATATGCACGCAATCCAGTAGGCTGGGTGCAAAATGATGTTCAAAAGCACATAGTAGTTCAGGCGTTTGATTTTTCAAAATGTTAATGTCAAAATGTTTTCAAAATCCGAAAGAAGCTGCCCGTCTCTAAGACTTGTTTATTCTTCATTTTCAGCTCACTATTTTATATCTTTTCAAGTGTGTATTGTGGAAATGGAAAATCAATAAGACGTTTTTGTCCTGACAGGTCACAATACCTACTTAAAAATGTGTAAAATAATAAGCTGAAAATAGAGAATAAAGATGTCTTAGAGACGGACAGCTTCTTTTGAATTTTGAAAACATTTTGACATTTACATTTTGAAAAATTAAACGCCTGACCTACTATGTGCTTTTGAACATCATTTTGCACCCAGCCTACCAGATCGCGTGCATATCGTGGGTGTTGTGATGCTACTATGATGTGTAAAAATTTCGCAGTTTCAATTTTTTTTCTTCGTGTCTAATAATAAAATGTGTAATATTGATGCATCATTATATTCAGATAAGCACAAGGAATCAAAAAAGAAATTAAAAAAATATTGTTGCCATTTGAAAAACAAAAGTTGACTATCAGTGCTCAGTGCTCTTTTATTTCGCATATAATTTATATTTTGACTTTTCACCGCATACAAATTATTGATGGTCCATATAATCGCATATAGCCGCATATTTAGCCCATATTTTTGCATACAGAGTGGCCCATTGAAAACGAAACAGACAGATTTTCGGGCACTCGCCCTCATTTTTTCGAAGTAAGCCCGGACAGGTCAACTTAGTTTTCAAGGGGGACGTTCAACTGCTGTTAATTTAACCGATGAGTTTCACCCCCGTAGTCAGGGTGGCAGCCCCTTCGAAAATTTCAAACGACAATTGGGGAGTGATACAAAGCTAGTTCAATTGTCTTTATAGCGGTGTTATTTTTTTTTTCTATTCGATGCAAATTTTTCAAGATAATGCTGATTTCAGTGTTTTTGAAGGGTTACAGCCCCTTCTAGGAGGCTGGCTCGAAGTTGCCGAACCCATGACGGGGCTTACGTCCGTCTAGTAAACATGTTACAGTACAGAATACAAACAAATGAGGTCAAGTGCCCGAAAATTTGTCTTGTTTCGTTTCCGTTGGGCCACCCTGTATAACTGAATATTTGTCAATATTTTGGCCATTTTATCTATATGTGCTAGAAAATAACGATTTTTTTATTCCAAGAAAAAAAAAATTGGAAATTTTCGATTTTTTTTTACTTTGATGGTCGAAGTTGGTTGGTTGGTTTTACACGTAAATGTTGAAATTTTCACTATTTTTGCAGCTTATTAGCTTATATCACATATTTACTCGCATATATTGCTCAATTTGAACATTTTTACCGCATATTTTGATACTTTTCAAGCATATACATATAAACTGCATATTTTGAACCTTTTTACCGCATATAAATCCGCTCCCTACACATCACATTCACTTCTAGACATTTTCAAGTCCATGAGGGTGAAGACGAATGCTGGAATTCGTCCCGATTCCAAGGTAATAATTTTATTGCGTAGTACTTTTCCTTCCAGCGCACGCCACACAATACCATCAAGTGGTGCCTCCCCCCCCCCTCGACGGCTTATTAATATTACTGGATACTGGATTGGAGTAGTTCAATCTTGCGTGAACACCTGTCCCTGTGCCTACAGCTAATTATTAGACTGAAGAATGAAAACTTTCTTTTATTATCCATTTGTAACCAATGTAATTTTTAACGAATAACTTAAAGAAAGTGTTTTGCTGTTACAACATCAAGGATGTTATAAAAATGGAAAATTGACATTCATTACATCAATTTCATATACACACTGCGGGTCTTTTGAAGTGGATATAGCGAGTCACGGTTCGGCAAAATGTGAAATAGCGAAAAAAATTGTCCACCAAATCTAACACCGTAGCTTGATTCTTTATTATTTTCCGATCCAGAAAAACCTAATTTCAAAATAATTCATCGGTGAATTTGTCCTGTGGGCAATTAATTACAAATTTCATTTATCCCAGTAGGTTTTCTTATGTTCATTTTTTGAGGCCCATCTGCAACGTTTAGTTAAAGTATAGTGATTGGTGCCAAATTGTTTCTTGGACCATGACAAACAAGTATCACGATGGTGGACATCTAAGATTCGCGACTGGGCAGCCGAAGGAGGGGAGGGGGCAGGAAACGTGCTAAAGAAGAGATAAAAAATGTTGACTCATGAACCAAAAGAGTTGGAATTATGAAATATCGCATACGAGCTCGCTATTTTACGCCATTGATAACGCAGTAAATCATTTTTTAAAATACTGAACCGTTCCAGAGAGATCTCAATTGAACTTTTTTTTTGTTGAAAATTTTACTGTTGAAAACATACAAAAAAACTACACAATAATATTTTTGGCAGCTAGAGGAGTTGCAAATATATGCATATTGGTGAAAATCCCTTGGTCTTCTATTTCAGGAAATAAGACCCCATTATTCACCTACCTACGTGACTTTTTCGGTCATTCTTGGCCATTGGTCTCCCCGAAGAGCTTTCTTATGTCTATCAGGAATTCGTTTTTGATGGATTTTTTTGTGGAAAATGAGCACTCTTTAGTTCAAATAACTCCCAACAGATAACGTTTCAACTTGTATTCAACAGTTTTGGTAGGTGACTTCAAAAACTAATACATTTGATGATAAAAGCCGTCCGTTGCCGGTTCATAATGAGCCATCATGTGACACTAGTCTTGTGCAGATTCACGTGAGACACCAAAATGACCATTTTTCTCGCCAAAGCAGCCACTAACCCGAGCACTAACCTAACTTGGGTGAGTTGTACCTTTTTATCTTTCAAATTCGTCAATATTTTGGATTTTATTGATAACATTCTCAGAAGAAGAATAAGTTTATCGAGATTTTTCTGAAACGTTTCGATATTTTCGAAAACTGTTTGCTGCAACTTCATTGGCGTAAAATAGTGAGCATGTATGCCATATTTGATAATTCCACCTCTTTCGGTTCATGAGTTAAAAAAATGTTATCTCTTCTTCAGCACGTTCTCTGCCCTCTCCCCCCCTCCGGCTGCGCAATCGTGAGTCTCAGATGTCCACCATCGCGATTCTTGCTCATCATGGTCTAAGGAACAATTTGGCACCAACCACTATTCGCTCCGTGCACGACGCCAGCGTCACCTAGCGTACGCAACTTTGTAGGCGCGAAACGTCACTCACGTCCTAAATTACAGATCGCTGAACTGTTATAAATGACAGATCGCTGGCTGGACTGTCATTATTTTGTGGATTGTGGTTAAGTGCTCCAAATGGGTGGACCGCTTACTGCCGAAAACTTTAGCGTCGAAATATACAGCGTCGACGCAGAAATGACGGGAATCGTGCCCTTTTCATGTCCCTTCCCGAACGGATGGAAAAGTTTTTCGAGCCAGCAACAGTGCTTAGTGGCTCAGTGCGTAGATCCTAGTGCTAGGACACGACAATACAAGCCGGGCAGAGAGGCAATGCTTTGACCAGCAGTCGGTGCCGCTGTTTCAAATTTAGATCAGAATTTATCATAGACCTGAATTTATAGCAAATGTCAAATGTACATTCGGGATAGGTATTTACGAGGGTATTTACTTGAGATTTTTTTTTTAAATCAAAACTAACTATAGGCCTCAAGTAAGAGTAAGAATTTTGAAATTTTCTTAATACAGTTAGCCTACAGCGTCTGGAGCCCATATTTGCGATTTATGAATCATCTTTGATGCGCAAAATTCAACAGTAGTGCCCAGCAACAAAAGATCTTTTTTGCGTAAAAAAAATTAAGGAGAATAAGGTCAGAAAATTTGATACAAAAATATGGATTATTAGATACGTACCTACCCACATAACAAACCAGCGAGTTTGAGCACGATAATTTTTTCAATCCTCTCTTTTGCTTATAAAAAATGTACATATAGAAGTATCTAAAATTCTGTAAAAACTGTATTACACTGCACAATTTTTGGGACAATCTGCCAAAATAGTGTAAAAACAACGAACTTGTTTGCTTGACTGAGAAATTGTTCCAAAAATTGTACAAGATGTATTAGTGCTTGAAGATCGAAACGATTAATATGATTTTTGGTAGAAACCGCCTCTAAAAATTCCACGACACATAGGTATACACAATCATGATACCCTGCAGTTTATTTGCTGGTTGCTGCCAAGATTTGGGGGTTAAAATTATTGTTTTCCCATCCCCTTCAACTTTCAACAACACAAGTTCTGTGACTTCTGTGTGTGCAGGTTTTGTGGCAATGTTGCCGGCTTCCCAAGATGGTTTATCAAAGGGGTGTGACCTGACCAAGTGACCACTGTCATTATCTGTCACTTTCGGTGCTGTGTATTTTCGACGCTAAAGTTTTCGACGCTAAACGGTCTACTCCTTCAAAAATCAGGAAATTGACAGCCCAATCACGCAGCGCCGAGCCATCAATGTTGCTCTTTTTGTCCACATAAAGCGCTGTGATCGGTTTCGTTACTCCCACTCTGTACTTCGCACGGAGCGAATATTTTAACGTCAAGTTGCACATGGGCCTCAAAGAATGAACATGAGAAAAACTCACTAAAATTTAAAAAAAAACAATTAAATTGTCCACAGGACAAATTCACCGATGAATTATTTTGAAATTGGGTTTTTCTGGATCAGAAAATTATAAAGAATCAAGCTACGGTGTTAGATTTGATGGACAATTTTTTTCGCTATTTCACATTTTGCCGAGCCGTGGAGTTTCTTGTAAATTAAATATCAAATTCTCCTGCATAGCATTATTGGTAGGTATACAAACTGTTCTCTTTGAACGCGTTGTTCCTTCTTTGTTGTTGTTGTTGTTGTTCTTCTTCTACCGTTGTTCCCTCTTTGCGGACAATCCGCAAATTTTATTTTAGATTATCATTCCACACGCCATTCTGAGTGATTTGCCTACTTTTTCGTTTTGATTTGTGTGTGCCGCCTAAGTGTCATGGACCCTTTTGGTATACCTAGGTGCAACTTCCAATTTGAGTTCTAATATCTGCCGGGTGTGTAGGTTGCATTTTCTTGCAGATAATAATTACCTATGCATTCTGATGTAGTCGGTACACTTAATTGAGCACTTTAATAAAATAATAGATAAGACCTTGCCATTTTTTATGTCGGTGATATCAGTGCTCACCTGCAATGATAAATCTCCAGGTTGGGTGGCCGAAAAGTCGTACATGGCAATTCCGTAGGGCGTGATCACGTCATATTCCTCTTTTGGCGGACTGGGGGGCGGAACTTTGGGCATTGGCGGTGAGCTGGTGAGCACTTCTGCCTTAGCGACGGCGGCTTTTTTCGGAGGCGGCGGCCTGATTATTCGTGGTTTCGCGAACGCACCGCCGCCTCCATCGCTGGCCCCGCCATTTTTTGCCAATGGCAATGGCAAGCTGATAGGGGGCGGCGCGAAATTAAGATTGTAAATTGACGAGTCGCTTTCGAGACTCTTCTTGCTGGACGTCAGGCTGCTGGCGCTGCTGCTGTACGAGCTGGACACGCTGCCTCTGAACTGGTTCGGGGTCCCTGGGGGGCTCCAGTCGATGAGATTCGTCGTTTGCGCCAAATTATACGTCGATTTGCTCTTGAATTTTGTTATGTTTGGTGGTGGGGGACGCGGCGGTGGCTTCTTCTTGCTTCTTTGCTGAAACATTGCGGACCTCGAACATGGAAAATAATTAAAAAAAAAAATAACAACAACAGATTGAAAGTGACACTTCACTCCCTTCGAAACTGTCAGGTTCGAAACGAAACGAAACGAAACGTCAGGCAAACGTCAGTTCTGTCAAACGACTCCAAGGCTAGTAGGTATTTGTGTTCATACCACGGATGTTCATACACTATTTTCCTACTACAGTGCGCTTGCGTTCGGTGATTCAGGTATTTTCGCCCGACAAATTTCCACCCGACAGAATGTTCGCCCGACAGATTCTTCATTGTTAAACGTTTGGTATCACTGAGTGGAAAAGCATCAAAAGTATGTGGCAACAGGGCTTCAGTTGGGCACGTGGCCGAGAATGGGCCGTGGCCCCCTGGTACGTAGTGTCGTAGTGTTGTGTTGACGGTGTTGGACGAGCCAGCCAACACGGATTTTTTATTTTCCGGGCCAACCAAGAAAGTTGCAGACTTGCATCATGTTCGCCCGACACTATTTCGAATTGGAATCCTTCATGCCCAATTGCACAAAAATTGGTACATTAAATTTAAGTTCGGTGAGTACCAAATAGGGAATCAAATATTTAAAACCGAAATAAAATGCAAATCCTATTACTTCAATGAAAGAACATGATGGGAATACAGCATAAATAGCTTACATTTATTTGTATACTGAGACAAACTTGGGCTAACACACTTTTCGCTTAGTTCCGGTACCTATATACAGTGTGTTCTACAAAGCCAAAATAAAGGCTGTCCCACTTGGTTTTGGTGTCTTGGAGCTATATTTTGTATTCTCATCATCATCCTTCCTTGATCATCCTGAGCATTTATAAGTTCATGAGCCACTTGGAGAAATGCTTGTCATATCTTCAAAACCGATGCATCAATAAGCCTTTCTTTGTTGCAGGTGACACTAACATTTTGGAAAACCCAAACCCGACAATGGAGCTATTAGCCAAGATGTGAGAATTTGGCCCGACCCACTTGTTTGCTGAGCCCTCAATCCCTCACATCACCAGGATAATCAGCAGTAATCAACATGCATTGACAACATCTTCGCAATGACATGAGTGGAAACAAAGTGGAAAGGAATGAAGACAACATGGAACCCCCCCATCTATGGCCATATATCTGGCACAAGCCATACAAATCAAGACCACTGTGTATAATAAACAACAACAGCTGACAACAACAATAAGAGAAATGTATTGGAACAAACCTGGCCACAACACTTCATTAAGCCAACTTGGGTACCATTATATGGATGGAACAACAACTGCAACATCTGAAGAATCATTCACCAGGTTTCAAGTCCAAATTCAACTCAAACACTACCCAAGAAATCAGAAAGCAACCACCACACATTCTATTGTTATCCGAGAAGTGGCAGCAAAAGAGACTTTGAAAATGGTTGGAGGCATGAAGTCATCACATTACAATAAGGATGTATATTGCATCAGTATAGACTTGTTGGAAGTAGATGAATGGTTCGAGGCAAACAGACTAAAACTAAATCAAGGGAAAACACAATACCTTACTTTTGAAATCAAAGGTACCACTCAAAACGCCTTAAATTTCTTTGGACTACACCTACAACAAAATCTGAAATGGTTGGCCCACATCAATAGACTAAGCACAACTCTGTCCTCAACCATTTTTTCCATTCGAAGACTGAGGCAAATGGGAACCAGAGAAGCTGCCCTTACAGTATATCATGCAAATTTTCATAGAGTTTCTCCGAAGATACACAAGATCCTCATATTGCTGAAGAGTGTAGTCAAGACTATATGCAAAAAATGTAGGAAATTCGGTAGCAGGAAGCTTTTTCATAGTTGAAGCTGTTGACAAAAAATGAAGAAAAATTATGTACCTACCCAATCAACTTGAAAAAAAACTTGAAAGTTTGTTAACTGACTGCAGGTTCCACCAAAAGCTTTATAAGCAACTTAACTTCAATCTGAGCTAGATGCTGTGACACAGCCAATAGCATGGCCAGTTGCTCAGCAACTAACTCAGATTAAAGTTGACTCTCTCATAAACTTTTAGCTGAACCAGCGGTGAGGGAGTTAATAACAGGATAGACGAATTTCTAAGTGACAGATTTACTGTTACGCGTACGCCTGAGTCATAAGGCTGTGATTGTTTTATATCTATATATTATCTATTTATATTTTATGTTATAATTCATTATATTTATTTTGACGTGCTAATAACAAATTGTATTTTGTTCTGAAAAGCTTAAACTTGAATATATCTTGCTATCATCCGGTAATTTTTTTCTTGAAGTACTTAATTGGGTTTGCATTTTATTCCACGTTGAAAATTTGATAGAATTTGATAACAACTTTGTGATATCGGACATTTAGATGATTTATCTGGGATCCGATCTATGTTAAGAGTCTTCTTTTAGTTTCTTGCGTCACATCCTTAAATCGCCATTGTTATTCTACCTACAGCAAATCACGGGAAAATTGGGAAAAGAAATTGTTGGGAAATGACCCAGAACCAGTTACATATTGCTCAAAAAAAAATTGGTGAACATCTGTTCACGAGATCAGAGGTTGGAAAATTTGGAGTTTTTCCAAAAGGGAGGAATCGAAAACCGTTGGACCGATTTCAAAAATTTCTCCTTCCCCAAAAATAATGAATAATACGTTTATCAATAATTGATCATATACATTATAAAACCTATGAATAAAATATGCTAATTCAAAACACATCAAAAAGTAGCGTAGGTATATCTTATATCACAGATCTGTTTACCAATTTACTTTGCTCACGAGTTTCAAGTGGCGGAGCTCAAGGGAATCAAAAAACTAATGCAATACACTTTCGATTTCAGTCGGAATATTTCGAAAAAAGTTCCTCTCCCAAGTAAGTTTATCTCATTCCTCAGGCAAGGATTTCCTCTCCCTATAGTGCCTAGCACCGAACGACGCGTAATTCTGGTTAAAATCTGATCAATGGCCATCCCAATCGAGTAATCAATGGCATGGGAAAACTTTGAAAATTCGTAGCGTCCGACCGGGAAATGGTGGAAATCCTTGACTACAGACTAAAATTTCATGTTTTAGTCGTACGTGTTTTCTTCTTGTCGGGGAAAATCTGAATTTTTCGGGAAAACTTTAAATCAGCCTTTTCCAAATCATTTCGTTGTAAATATCGTCAATTAAAGCTTCGTTTCAAGGTTGGGATCCTCGCGCTTCAAAACTTCCAATTTTGATGTTATATAATTTTTAATTTTTAAACTTGAGGAGTCGTTTATTATGCAGTTTCACAATTCGTTAATGGTAGAGAATAACAGATCAATGGATCATTATCCCTTATTGCCATGTCAAAATTCTACTGCCAGTGGATTAGTCATTTTCTTGAAAACGGTTCTTTATTCCTTACAAAAACCCTTTGGGAACCGTTCAAGAAAACGACCCATCATATCCAATCGCAGAGAAATTTTCACATGACAAGGATAATGAACCGTTCTCTAACCACTAAGGATTTGTGAATCCATAACGCCTCAAATTCCAAAATTATAAACTTGAGGTCAATTTGAAAAGAGAATAAAGGATATAGCGGTTCTCGGGGCGCAGGTTCACCTATATTGGCGCCATCGGTTGCAGTACTAGCAACTAAAAATTAAAAACTGAAAAAATCGCATTTTCAAAGTTTGCTTGAAAAAATTCACAAAAAATTGAACTTTTTAATTTTCAAAGCATCATAACTTATTTTTTTTTCAAATGGTCTTTACCACATTTAAACTTCATACACTTTTCGAAATACATAATCGGAAGTTTTTACGAAATTTGCAATTTTTTTGACTTTTTTTTTTCAAAAACTAGGTCGGCCGTGATGAATAAGACACAAGCCAATTAGTACGCAGCTGTCAGTTAGTCAGTCTGAATATTGTCGAACAAAGAAAAATGGCTTAAGCGCAAAAAGAAATCTAAAGTGGAATCGTGGAATATCTGGCTTCATACCAGAATATCATATCAATAATTTCCTCTCGCTCATCCTACATATCACAGTAACACAAAAAAAAATAGAGACATTATAAGACAGTTGAGAAAGCTGAACACAAAACTGCAAAAAATATAGAGGCGGATCTAGTAAACTTGAAAAAGTTTACTGAATTATTTTTTCAAAATTACGAAAATAAAAAGGGGTCGAAGGACCAACTTTTGACCCTCGAACTTGATATTTATTTTATTTAAAAAAATTAAAATCATACTTTTTTCATACTGCTGTTCAATTTTCTACCCCCTCGTCTACCCCAAACTTTCAAACACCTGTAGGTATACCTATTTCAGAACGCGCGCGCGGGCTTTGTTTGATTTTAATTTTTTCGAAATTGTTGTGAAGGGAATTTAGAAGACCTTCAAAAATGATGTGCAGTTCGACGTTCGACCTCTATTCCCATTTGAAATTTTTAAGAGGGTATAGCAGGGTACAGTCACCCTAATATATACCTAGAAGGGTGGACGGTCGTGGAACGAATAAGGGCAAGATATAGGTCAAAACACAGCTAAAATTTCTGTTGTTTCGCCGTTAACTGTCGTCTGTCAGAATTTGTACCACCCTGCTGACGCTTGCGCTAAGATGGCCTTAATAAGAAAAGGATGTATTATTTATTGATATACGAGTATTTTGACCATTCGCGCGATTGTCACTGGTTATCTGACAGAAGCGACAGAACAGAAATGAAACAAGTAGTCCCGATTACTGTCACATTTTGCTATTTCTTTCGAGATGGCGCTAGGCTCTTTGCTGTCACAGAATAGGCATGAAAGAAATCTGTTAGCTTTCAGAACAACAGAATGCGATCTGTATGGCTTTTTCGTAGTTTTGCTTAGATGGCGCTACATGCTTTCGTTTGTTGGAGAAAAATTACTTGCTTTACCAGTTTACCATTACAGTGATGTTTATCTGGGTTTAGGTTCTGTCATTGCCTCGAAGATGGCGCCAGGATACTCGTGATTTGCAAGGTATTTTTGTAGGAAATTTTGAAATTCAATTTCATACTTATTGTGGTATAATCTGTTGAACATTTCCTCAAAGCCTATTGATTTATTTTTCTTGTTTTGGCTTAGCCTTAGACGCGAGCGATTACCGAGTTTTGACATGGCGAAGTTTTGAATTCTGCCATTGGCAACATTGGGAAATCTCCCAAGCTTGCACTACAGCACGGATCACTACAGCCAACTAGTTTGAAAAGTCCAAGACATTTGTGATGGAATATGAGAATATCAACTTCAAAATCATAGATCTTCAAAATAACTTGATGTAATAAAAGAAAACCGTGAAACTGTTAGTGATCCTCACATATGAATCCATTTGTTTTTCTTGTAAGTAAATACCTGCCGCATCTTGTGCGATCTAGGTTCTAATAATACCATGCGATCAACAAAATTCGGAATTGGGGTAGGCTGTGCCCTGGCCGAAAGCAGCTTGACATCCTGAAATTTGACCAGGTCAAAGCCTACCCCAATTCCGAATTTTGTTGATCGCATGGTAGTTTTCTTCTGTTATTCAAGTTTCGTTCATAATACCGTATGAACAAAAACTTTCCTTATCTAGGCAGGCTGTGGTCTGGTCATTGGCAAGCAAACGAGGCTGATTTTGGCCAGGCCACAGCCTGCCTAGAGGAGGAAAGTTTTTGATTATACGGTAGATCTTGTTTCAGGGATTTGCACAATGTCTTCACTGTCTTCACGCCAAGTCCCAGAGCTAGAGATGATAATATGTTACAGTTTGTCGAGAGGCGTGGTCGACTCACCGCTCAACAATTGACGGCTTTGAAGACCAAATATGGGGGAAGAGGTCATCCTTAAAAGAAGCCCGCAAGTACTGGATGGAACTTGATTACATCACTTGCACCCAGAATCGCTTCCAGCTTTGGAAGTTCACCTTTCATCTTGTCGAGCTGGAGGAGTGACTGAAACATCCAACTAACGACAAATTTCTTCAGTGGAATTGCAAGAACAGCCTTAGGCCTTAGCCTTATTGGAGGTGATAGATGCAGTGGAGCATGAAGCTCTTACCGGATGGAAATCGTCATGAACTACATTATTCCCTAGTGATGATTGTGCTGTTGATAAGGGTAAGACCTTTAATTACTTGAATACTTCAATGATTTGAGTTGGGTTCAGGTTAGATTCAGAACATCAGAACAGAAAAAAAATCACTTACAAAATGATGAAATGAGATAGCTCTAAATCTATACGACAAATCCAAATTCTAATGTTCAATCTTTCTTGCAATCTATAGCAGATACAAATATTTTGCTACTGGGTATATTTGCATTTTTGGTACTGTATATTTGCATGGGTGTACCTAAAATGTGGAACAGGAACAGGTAGTCAGGGGTCATCTGGTATCCCGTGGGCTCCTTCGTGAAGGGGGCAAGAGATTTTTCGTTTCTTATAGTCCTATGTGTGGAGATACCGAAATGTTTTGGTGCCACTTTCAAAATGGCCTCATTTCAAAATGGCGGCCATTTGTTTCCGGTGACATTTATTCGGACCTAACTTGCTTTATTCTCGCCCGATTTGAATTTTTTTTATTTAGAAATACGTGAATTCATATTCTCTATCCGCTGCTGTCATCGGTTATCATTTATATTAATCTGTTTGACCGGAATTAGAAAAAAACTGAAAATTATGATGACTTTCAGTCCTATATAGGTTTCTCGACTGTTTCTCAACGTAATTCAAGTTGTATTGATCCTAACAGCATCTACAATAAATGAAGTTCACTAAAAACTCAGCTTGCTGGAAAAATAATGACCACAAGTGGTCAAAAGTCGGGGAAAAAAGAGCGATATTCACGAAAAATTATAAAATTATGGAGGAAAGTGCCGTATGTTTTTTCAGGAAGTAGGTATACCTACGTTTGATTTTCTACTCACTACTTCTCTGGCCTCTAAAGACACTTGAATGCTCTGGTACCAATTTCAAAATGGCGTCGTTCCAAAATGGCGACCATTTGATTTTGGTAACATATGAATTCACATTCAACTTACGCCTATTTTCGCTCGACTCAAACCGATTTTAATGATTTTTTTTTTATCAGGTATGGATTGATGTTTTCTATTTGCTATTGTCCGAAAATTGCATGTGTGCCAAATTGTTTTTCCAAAAAGCGAAAAAAACCTAGAAAATCAGTGATTTTTACGATCCCTATTGCCTCAAGTGCTGTGTGCTTCCCCGTGAGAGGCATGCCTGGCAAATATTTTTTTATTGTTCTCATATGTATGAAGTTACCGAAATGCTTTGGTGCCACTTTCAAAATGGCGGCGTACCGATTTGGCGGCCACCTGGATTTTGATATGGTGTTCAATAATGCAAAAATTCCAACTCGGTAACCAGAAAAGTTATAGTGATGAAAGTCACAAGGTAGATTTACAATTCAATGCTTGTTGAGATAAAATAAACCGCATTTCCATTTCTTGAGCCGTTCCTAAAAAATCCTGATATTAGTGGTCAGTTGCATAAAAATTGACATTTTTTAATAAATCAGTGGATTTTTCAGGAACGGCTCAAGAAATTGAGATGCGGTTTGTTTTATCTCAATAAGCATTGAATTGTAAATCTACCTTGTGACTTTCATCACTATAACTCTTATGGTTGCCGAGTTGGAATTTTCTCATTCATCAAAATCCAGGTGTCCGCCAAATCGGTACGCTGCCATTTTGAAAGTGGTACCAAAGCATTTCGGTAACTTAATACATATGAGAATAATAAAAAATATTTGCCAGACATGCCTCTCACGGGGAAGCACACAGCACCTGAGGCAATAGGGGTCGTAAAAATCACTAATCTTCTAGTTTTTTTTTTCTTCCACTTTTTGGAAAAACTATATGGCACACATGCAAATTTCGGACAATAGCAAATAAAGAACATCAATCCATACCTGATCAAAAGAAAAATCATTAAAATCGGTTTGAGTCGAGCGAAAATAGGCGTAAGTTGAGTGTGAATCCATGTTACCCAAATCAAATGGTCGCCATTTTGGAACGACGCCATTTTGAAATTGGTACCAGAGCATTTAGGTGTCTTCAGAGGCCAAAGAAGTAGTAACTAAAAAATCACACGTATACCCACTTCCTTAAAAAACATACGGCACTTATTTCCTCCTTATAATTTCACAATTTTTCGTGAATATATCGATCTTTTTTCCCTACTGTATCACTTGTGACCATTATTTTTCCAGCAAGCTGAGTTTTTAGTGAACTTCAATTATTTTGGATGCTGTTAGGATCAATACAGCTTGAATTAGGTTGAGAAACAGTCGAAAGACATATAGGACTAGAAGTTATCATAATTTTCAGTTTTTCTCTAATTCCGGTTAAACAGATTTATATAAATGATAACCGATGACAGCAGCGGATAGAGAATATGAATTTAGGTATTTTCAAAAAGAAAAATTTCAAATCGGGTGAAAATGAAGCAATTTAGGTCCGAATAAATGTAACCGGAAACAAATGGCCGCCATTTTGAAACGACGCCATTTTGAAAGTGGCACCAAAACATTTCGGTATCTCCACATATCTCCACAACGTTGCAGGCGCTTCGGTTGTGCCGGCGTGCCTGCAACGTTGCCATAGCGGGTGCCAAGGTGACAGTTATGTTCCCGCGACCTATTGGGCAATTGCATGATGTTGGTTCAGCTTGTCGCCACTTGGTGGCTTTGGTTTGATGGCTCAGCGCGCTTGCGCCAGATCCAGATTATCGTTTAGTTTCGTTTGTTTATGTTTTGCAAATTGCAATTAAAAGTCGAACAACGGCCCATCGCTTCTTCAGGGCTTCATTGGTGGGGAACTTGTGAAAGGACCCCGCACGATTCATATGGAAAATGGGTCTCGGTCAAATTCCCTAATTTTTTTATATGTTGTAACTCAATTTGACACGAGCCAAAAACCATCATCCGTTACCCAAAATAATGGACCAGTTTTTTTTCTATAAGGGGTTGAAGATGAGTTCTTTCTAGGTGAAAAAATATGTTCCAACGTAAGTGAGAACATTTCAACGTTCTTTCTAACACATATGGCTCATGACAATTCCCATTTTCTTTTATGGAAAAAATCAACCCCCTCCCTCACCCCCAACTCCTACTTGTGGGTATCAAATTCGAAATTACGTTTGAAAGTCATGCAGATGATGCTATTTTGTCGAATTATGAATTTTGGCACAAATTGTTTTTCCAACCCCCAAATAGGGGGTGGGGTTGAAAAAAAAACCATCGGTCAATTCGGCTGAATTTCTGATATTGTGCCTTACCAGTTACGCTAAACAGGATTACCAAGGGAAAACTCATTCGTATGACCAGTTTCCACCCCACAGAGGGTTGAAGTTGACTATAATGACGCATAAAACATTCTTCCATGTCATAAACCAAATGAATGGAAATAGTGGACTTTCATATCATCTTGTTTCGTAAAAATGTCTATTCTTCAAAAATACTTTCAACCCCGTCCTTCATCCCCTATCCTTGTTTCTGAACATCATATTCGAAATAAATCTTGAAAATCATATTAATTTTTATTTCATCCTTCAAATAGTCGCAGTAGCTAGAATAAGAGTGTGACATAATATTTTGCCTTGATTAAGCAGCTTTCGCTTCAAATGACATTAAATTCCTCAATCTAAACTATAAATAGAGGTGTATCCGTACAAAAGAAAAATAGGATAATATAGGAACACCAATATTTTTAACAATAATCCAGGCAAAAAAATCATCAAATCAAATGTATGTCCCACCCTGCTGTAAAGGTGCTAACATAAGCATAATGGTAAAAGTGAATTTTGAGAGGGAATTCACAATCAGATACAGAGAATCCGACCGTAGACCTTTTCCTACATTTCCAAGATTTATTTCAAATATGATGTTCAGAAACAAGGATAGGGGATGAGAGACGGGGTTGAAATTATTTTTGAAGAATAGACATTTTTACAAAACAAGATGATATGAAAGTCCACTATTTTCATTCATTTGGTTTATGAGATGGAAGAATGTTTTATGCTTCATTATAGTCAACTTCAACCCTCTGTGGGGTGAAAACTGGTCATACGATTGAGTTTTCTTTTGGTCATCTTGTTCAGCGTAACTGATGAAGCACAATATTAGAAATTCAGCCGAATTGACCGATGGTTTTTTTTTCAACCCCACCCCCTATTTGGGGGTTGGAGAAACAATTTATGCCAAAATTCATAATTCGATAAAATGGAATCATCTGCATGACTTTAAAACGTAATTTCGAATTTGATACTCACAAGTAGGGGTTGGGGGTGAGGGAGGGGGTTGATTTTTTCACAAAAGAAAAAGGGAATTGTCATGAGCCAATATATGTTGGAAAGGGCGTTGAAATGTTCTCACTCATGTTGGAACATATCTCTTTACCTTGAAATAACCCATCTTCAACCCCTTATAGATAAAAAACTGTCCATTATTTTGGGTAACGGACGATGGTTTTTGGCTCGTGTCAAATTGGGCTACAACATATAAAAAAAATAGGATATTTGACCGAGACCCATTTTCTATAGGAATCGTGCGGGGTCCTTTTATGCCATTTCTGTTTTGTTCAATTTTGAGCGCGGTGTGGCACACAACATTCATAGGGCATTTTTCAGCGTCGACAATATAGACAGATGAGAACTAATGACAGCGGGCAATTGGTGTGGCGAGAAAAGTGTTAATTTATTCAAGTGCCAAAATCACGCGATTGACATGACACACGATTTAGCGATTTGCAATACCAATTGATAAACCTAAAGTCTCCAGATGGCGAACGGCGCCGCAAGCGCCCCCTACATGCAATCGCCCTTTTTAACCCCAGTTGGGGGATGAACGGCATTCTGACTATATAAAAAACTCTCGAAAAAACTCTTTCTCATCATTAGTAAGGCCTCAGATGAGTATTGTTCAAAAAAAGCGCACGGTTTGTCCGTTCCGCACTTTGCGGAACAGACTTATTCTGACGTAATTTATCACCCCTGTTGGGGGTTGAACGGGGTTTGTACTATCTGATTTTTTTTTCCGTCACATCTAGCTCTCTGCATCACAAACAAGGTCTGTGAAATATAAATCTGTTGGAAAAATCGCATCTTTTGCCCGTTGCGGACTTATTCCCTTTTACCACGCAAAGTTTGTTTCATGTTCCTGTTCCGCATTTTAGGTACACCCGACTTGAATAAAAGAGAATCAAGTGGTCCAAAATATAAAATGGGACCTTTGGAGAATTTTGTGGAGAAGGGGGTTGGACTAAAAAAATAGATTTTTTTTTCTGACGGAGAATTAATTCTATTTAACCCGGCGCTTGTGTGGTGGGGTGAAAAGCACCCAAGCAAAATTTCATGTCGTTATATTTCGGTGTGTATACGAACTTCACACCCCTGCTTCTCAGTACCTTCAAGTGGCCACCTTTTCTTCACTTTTCAGTTGCCAGTCGGCTATCACAGCGCATACGTCGACAGAAATTAGCCGACAAAGTTCAACTTGGGTCATTTTGACCCCACCACACAGTTCACGTGCAAATTCAGAAAAAGGTCTCTCCAAAGCGCAAGCAACTCTGCTTGCTCTTGCTCATATGTCGATCCCTTGCGGAAGACATATTTGCATCAACCTATCATCGAAACAATATTCAGTTGTGGACCAAACATCAAAAATAAGGCCATTATTACCTCAATTTCATGAATTTGTGTGGTGGGGTGAAAATCACCCATGGGACTACGGAAAATCAACTCTTCATTTTTTGCATGATATGACGGTACTCCTCTGAACTGTAGAATCGATTCTTATTTGGTAACTTCATAGAACATCAAAGATCATTTTGGTCCATATTTCAAGAGAAATAACATTTTGTTTATTTTTGTGTGGTCCCACAAAAGTGGGTGATTTTTACCCCAGCACACCATGCTCGTAACTATTATCCACCACACAAGCGCCGGGTTAATTTGATGTATCGTAAGGTAGGTGATGTCATTTAAAATTGAAAGCTCACATGAGTGGGGACGAGGAGGCTGAGAATAGAAATTCGCCAATGTGTGTTTTCGATGTCTCCCTTGATATAAAAATCGACCTGTTTTTGCTCGAAAAAATATTTACTAGAAATCGGTAGTTATCGCATAATCGGGTGGATAGTTTTCAAATCGGTCATTTTATACATAACAGATCTGTTTAGCTTATTACATTTTGATATAACCCAATTCGGAATATTCTAAAATGCAGGTCAGCCAAGCCTGCAGGTCAACATAAATCGTACCTATACCCCATTCACTTGCCTTGTAGAATACATACCCACCCATATACCGTCAACGTGTGGATCGACACTATTGCTGGGCCAGACCCACTTTGTAACCCCTTGCAGGTCGGGTCAAATCCGAACAGTGTTACCTTCTTCAAGCACTTCCAGGGCACTTTCGTGATCCTCCAGGTCCTTGTACCTTTGCTGTCGGCGACCAAAGTGCGAAATTTTTGCAGGTCGGCAAAAATTCTTGCAGGTCGGTATACAGACCGTTGCTGTCGTCTTCCTCGAGCACTTCCAGACAATTTTCGTAGTCCTCCAGGTCCTTAGACGTTTGCTGCTGGCGATTAAAGTACGAAATTTTTGCAGATCACAAGGGTTTGTTCTCCGTTTATTCAACCTTGTTTCTTCGCTGGCCGGGCATAAGGAGGAAAGGGGGAAAAGGGAGGAGAGAAGCTATTTCGTAGTAATGAAAGAGAATAGGGGGATTGGCATTTGATAGAAATGTACGAAGGCGCAGAGCGGACCTGAAAGTTCTTTTTTGGTAATTGCCACTTTTTTCTGTCAATTGCAACTTTATCCTGGCAATTGCCATTTTTTTTCTATCAATTGACACTGTTTTCTGGCAATTGCGACTTTATTCTGGCGATTGCTACTTTTGTCACATGCATGCTGTGACATCAGATTGACACTTATTGACTCCAGCATGAATAAAAATGCAAGACTTGTAACCATACGTTGCAACAAAATTACCATGGTTACCAATTAGTCCCATCATGTGTTATTTTGTTACTGCCCAAGTCACTGGAAATTTCCAGAAGTGATATCTTCTGGCCATTCAAACATGATGTGCAAATTTTTCACGTTCCTTCATACTTTTTCAGTAGTGGGGGGTAATTTTGACTTCTGTCATGTCGGAACTTTTTTCTTGTACTTGTCATCATTGAAATGTCAACATGAATCTTTACTGTTATTTTCAGCTGATAAATTTCAAGTTTGCGTCTGGTGTTTTTCTTCCTTAAATTCCAGGTTTCCTGGGAAAACCTTTGTTTGTCTTTTATTTTCACTACTGATGTGGAAGTGATAGATTACATTCATGCTGACATTTTAATGATGACAAGTACAAAAAAATAGTTCCGACATGACAAACGTCAAAATTACCCCCCACCACTGAAAAAGTAGAAAGTGAAAAATTTTCACATCATTTTCGAATGACCAATATAATGTGTCCGATTGAAATAAAAAAAAGAATTACGGCTCTACCTTTGTTCGTCTAGGAGATATCACTTCTGGAAATTTCCAGTGACTTGGGCAGTAACAAAATCACTCATGATGGGACTGATTGGTAAAATTTTTGTGTGCCTGTGTGCCGACACCCGCAAGATTTTTTGCCGACCTGCAAAATTTTCTCACTTTGATCGCCAGCAGCAAACGTCCAAGGACCTGGTGGACCACAAAAATTGTCTGGAAGTGCTTGGGGAAGGTGACAGCAACGGCCTGTGTGCCGACCTGTAAAATTTTCTGACTTTGATCGCCAGCAGCAAACGTCCAAGGACCTGGTGGACCACGAAAATTGTCTGAAAGTGCTCGGGGAAGGTGACAGCAACGGCCTGTATGCCGACCTGCAAAATTTTCTGACTTTGATCGCCAGCAGCAAACGTCCAAGGACCTGGTGGACCACGAAAATTGTCTGAAAGTGCTCGGGGAAGGTGACAGCAACAGCCTGTGTGCTGACCTGCAAATTTTTTTGCCGACCTGCAAAATTTTCTGACTTTGATCGCCAGCAGTAAACGTCCAAGGACCTGGTGGACCACGAAAATTGTCTGGAAGTGCTCGGGGAAGATGACAGCAACGGCCTGTACGCCGACCTGCAAGATTTTTTGCCGACCTGCAAAATTTTCCGACTTTGATCGCCAGCAGCAAACGTCCAAGGACCTGGTGGACCACGAAATTTGTCTGAAAGTGCTCGGGGAAGGTGACAGCAACGGCCTGTGTGCCGACCTGCAAGATTTTTTGCCGACCTAGAAGGTATATGGGTGGGTAGGTATGTATTTCACAAGGGAAGTGAATGGGATTTGGTTACGATTTCTGCTGACCTGCAAAATCGGCTGACCTGCATTTTAGTGACACCCAGCAAATTCTTGCTCAACTAAACTCAACATCACATTCTTTCGCAATATTGATCAAATACTTCTTTATCCTTTTTTTTAATGTAGGGCTTCAAGCCGGGGATTATGTAGCGATGTTGGTGGTCGTTAAAAATCCCGACCCTGTGTTGGAACACACAGGGGCTGAGCCAAATTTCCGGTAGAGTGTCGGAAAGCATTCACCGGCGTCGGTGTTAGGCCTCGTCGCGGAAATAGGTCGACGTTAAAAGTTAAAACAATTAAAAAAAAAGGAATCTGTAGTACCATCATTGGTTGAAGTGACTAGGTTAGTCTTATCGAGATGGCACTTTTAGTCTATGGTCCCGACATTTTTAATACAAGATTACTGTAATTGAAACGAAACAAGTAGTCCTGATTACTGCCACATTCTGCTATTTCTTTCGAGATGGCGCTAGGCTCGTTTCTGTCACAGAATAGGTATGAAAGATATCTATTAGCTTTTGGAACGGCAGAATGCGATCTGTAAGGCTTTTTCGTAGTTTTGCTTAGATGGCGCTCCATGCTTTCGTCTGTTGGAGAAAAGTTACCTGCTTCATTACCATTACAGTGATGTTTATGGTTCTGGATTTAGGTTCTGTCATTGCCTCAAAGGTGGCGCCAGGATACTTGTGATTTGCAAGGGATTTTTGTAAGAAATTTTGAAATTCAATTTCATGCTTATTGTGAGATAATCTGTTGAACTTGCATCATTTCCCCAAAGGCTCTTGATTTATTTTTCTTGTTTTGGCTTAGACGAGACGCGAGCGATTACCGAGTCTTGACATGGCGAAGTTTTGAATTCTGCCATTGGCAACATTGGGAAATCTCCCGAGCTTGCACCACACCACCACAGCCAACTAGTTTGAAAAGTGACATTTGTTTGTGTTGGAAATATGAAAATATCAACTTCAATAACTTACTCTAATAGAATAAAACCGTGAAACTGTTGGTGATACTCACATATGAATCCATTTGTTTTTCTTGTAAGTAAATATCTACCGCATCTTGTACGATCTAGGTTATAAATATTTAATAATAATTTTCTTCTTTTATTCAAGTTTCGTTCATAATAGATATTGTTTCAGGGATTTTCACAATGTCTTCACGCCAAGTCCCAGAGCTAGAGGTGATATGTCACAGTTTGTCGAGAGGCTTGGCTGGCTCACCGCTCAACAATTGACGGCTTTGAAGACCAGATACGGGGAAAGAGGTCGTCCTCGAAAGAAGCCCGCAAGTACTGGATGGAACTTGATTACATCACTTGCACCCAGAATCGCTTCCAGCTTTGGAAGTTCACCTCTCATCTTGTCGAGCTGGAGGAATGACCGAAACATCCAACTAATGAAAAATTTCTTCTGTGGAATTGCAAGAACAGCCTTAGGCCTTAGCCTTATTGGAGGTGGTAGATGCAGTGGAGCATGAAGCTCTTACCGGATGGCAATCGTCATGATCTACATTATTCCCTAGTGATGATTGTGCTGTTGGAAAGGGTAAGACCTTCAAATACTTGAATACTTCAATAATTTGATTTGGGATCAGATCAGATTCGATCCAGAACATCAGAAAAGAAAAAAAATCACTGACAAAATTATAAATTAAGATAGCTCTAAATCTATAAGACAAATCCAAATTCCAAGGCTCAATCTTTCTTGCAATCTATAGCAGATACAAATATTTTGGTACTGTATATTTGCATAAGCTGTGTTAACGCGGATGCTGTTGAAAAGGCACAATTTGTGAGAATAACATTGGAACGGCTATTGTATATGCATCATGTATATCACACGAGTACATAGAGTCAACAATCGGATTGTCTAAGATGGTACCTTGTAGTCAAAACATTGCTCTATCGTCTATCGAACACCACAAAATTTTCTTAAATAATTACTTTTCCCGAGAATCTATGAAATGAAGAATGACGTAACTTCTGAAATGAATATCTGCAGGCAGATGACTGTGAGAGCAGAGCTGTATTGGCTGCATCTTGGGAGCCGTATACACGTGAAAGGATTGGAAACAGTACGAGAAACCACGTCTGAGCAGGAGCTACTTCATGTGGACTTTTGCCAAATCTCATTGGGGAGCTACTTTCCCCAGTGATATTATGGTGTTGATAAAGGTAAGACTTCTGAATAAATACTTTAATTGATAGTAGTAAAAAGTCTTGGGAATTTTGGACAATGGTGAAGGACTGTTATAGAAACGCTTCGTTTTAACTTTGCCATTGTCCAAAATCTCTGAAACTTGGTAGAAAATTGCGGTCTCTTATTATAGCCGTAAACTTTTGGTGACAATAACAACGCCCGACCATCGTCGGATTAGAATCGTCAACGAATTTTTGGGGAATCACAATGTTGAGAGAATGGATTGGTCACCTTTGTCTCCATATACAGGGTGGCCCAACGAAAACAGAACAGAGGGGTTCTCGGGCATTTCACCTCATTTTTTTGAAAAAAGCTCGAACAGGTCGATTTTTGTATTGAGGGGGACATCTGAAACATACATTTGCGGATTTCTATCTTCAGCCCCCTCACCCCCACCCATCCCAACTTCGAAGTTTCAAATGACACTACCCACTTTGCGATGCATTAAATTGAAGAGAATTAAATTCTCTTTCTGAAAAAAATATTTCTACAATTTTCAACCCCACGCCCCTTCTTCCTAAAATTGTCAGAGTTTCCAATGTAATATTGTTGATCTTTTAATTCTCTTCAGTACAGTCAACGTCATCCTGCACAGCATCGAGGGAGAAAATTTTCTGTGTAAAAAGTGCCACCCAAATTCACCCCTTCACTCCCCCACCTCAACTTCAAAAATCTAAAATGACACTACCTACTTTGTGATACATCAAATCGAAGGGAATTGAAT
The DNA here is from genome assembly GCA_949128115.1 of Anaspis maculata. Taxonomy (NCBI): domain Eukaryota; kingdom Metazoa; phylum Arthropoda; class Insecta; order Coleoptera; family Scraptiidae; genus Anaspis; species Anaspis maculata. The sequence goes on from OX421968.1 coordinate 49,001,882, forward strand.
TCTCTTCCTGAATAAAATATTTTCAGAATTTTCAAAAAGCCCCCTTTCCCTCTAAAATACTTCGAATGTTCAATTTATCATGAGAGGGGTTGAAAATTTCAAAAAAACTGTTTTCAGAAAGAGAAATCAATTTCCTTTTATTCGATGTATCACAAAGTAGGTGGTGTCTATTAAGTTTTAAAATTGGGGTGGGGGAGAGGAAAGGGGAGAATTTGGGTAACACTTTTCTCCACCGAAAATGTTCTCCTTAGATGCTATTAGGGATGACGCTGATTGAATTGAAGAGAATTGAGGCGTCGAGGATATAAAATGGGACAATCAGAGAAATTTAAGATGATGGGGGGTGGGCTCGGGGGTGGGGTTGAAAATTTTAAAAATATTTTCTTCAGAAAAAGAATTTGATTCTCTTTGATTTGATGCGCAAAGAAGATGGTGTCATTTGAAATTCTAAAGTTGAAGTGGATAGGGGTGAAGGGGCTGAAGATAGAAATTTGCCAATGTATGTTTCAGATGTCCCCCTCGATATAAAAATTGACCTGTCTGAGCTTTTTTCGAATAAATGATGTGAAATGCCCGAAAACCCCCCTGTTCTGTTTTCGTTGGACCACCCTGTATGATTCCTATTGACATATGTATGGAGTAGGATGAATTGAAAGAGAGAGTAGGAAAATGGACAATTTGGATGAATTGGCGATTGCAATATTACTTGTCAGTGTAAAGAAATATTCTGCTTCATGTATTTCATCAGGAAAATCTGGATACCTCAATATGATTTGTGGTGTTTCTGCAGAGGCGACGTAACTTCAAATACACCTAAAATTTTTCCACACTGGTTTTGCAGAGATTTATTCAGTGAATTGGGTCTAGCATGGTTCCAAAGATTCGAAATTAATTTCTACCTCGATTTCTACCAAAAAGTGACAAGCGGGGTTTTTGCAAAGAACGCCTCAATTCAGGAAGCACGGGATGCATGGTCCGCTCTCGGGTGCATCGATTTGAGCTAAAATCTTAACAACTTATTCGAAAACCAAAATTATGGTCTAGCTTGAACTTGTACCTTCATATCTAACAAAGTTCATTTCAATTCGATGAATCGTTCGGGACTTATCGTAACAGATTACAGATAAACAAAAATTGGGGTGTGCTAAACTACGCAACATGGAATACGACACAACAAAAAATTTGCCCCTTTTCAAATTGGGATAACTCCTGATCGAGCTCCTGATTGTTCTGGACGATTTGGAATCTGTTTGTGCCGTTGCTCATACCCCAATCTTCTGATAATAGTGCGGGCGCTAAGAGCCAAAATCGGGATGAACCTTGCAAATGGTGATGAAAGCATGAAATTCGGTACACGTACTCAGAATGAGCACCTCTCTTAGATAAGAGGTGGAGCCACGCCGAATTTTCACCGGAAGGGGGCTCGGGGGGCTCCTGAAAGTTTAAGGTGCTAGGGCTCCCACCAAACCGCTTATTAGTTCGTTTTATTAATTAAAAAGGAAACTCATGAATATATCGTAAAAATTGACGACGTTTATCGCCTTGTCCCGGGAATTTTTCATGATGAAAAAAAATAAGTTCTTCGGCAGAACACACAAATTGGTTTTATTTTATTTTCACCGACAAAGAATTAATAAGGAGCTGTGCAACACGTTGTTTCCCACAAATTCGTATCCTCTGAATTCGTTTGTAGAGTCAAAATTTTGATGGTGTATCTTCTTGAAGAGGGGCATTCCAAAGAGTAAGCTATTTTCAACACTAAGTTCAAACAGAACTTTTTCAATGTTCTGAATCGAAATGACTGAATTCCTTCCAGCAATGCATACCCTGAACCCTTCTTTGAGAGTACCGCGTGCGATTGAACGTGGAGTAAGTCCTGAAACACTATCAGAATTTTTCTTCTGTGATGCTACTATCCACTCTCGACCGGGGCAATTAGGTTTCTACACAGCATGCGCGGAGTGTGTACACGTTATTTCAATATTATGACACAATTTCAATCATCAAAAATTTGACTGAACCGAGAAAATACCTTGCATCGTGTATACACTCCGCGCATGCTGTGTAGGAACCTAATTGCCCCGGTCGAGAGTGGATAGTAGCATCACAGAAGAAAAATTCTGATAGTGTTTCAGGACTTACTCCACGTTCAATCGCACGCGGTACTTCCAAAGAAGAGTTCAGGGTATGCATTGCTGGAAGGAATTCAGTAATTTCGATTCAGAACATTGAAAAAATTCTGTTTGAACTTAGTGTTGAAAATAGCTTACTCTTTGGAATGCCCCTCTTCAAGAAGATACACCATCAAAATTTTGACTCCACAAACGAATTCAGAGGATACGAATTTGTGGGAAACAACGTGTTGCACATCTCCTCATTGATTCCTTGTAGGTGAAAATAAATTAAAACCAATTTGTGTGTTCTGCCGAAGAACTTATTTTTTTTCATCATGAAAAATTCCCGGGACAAGGCGATAAACGTCGTCAATTTTTACGATATATTCATGAGTCTCCTTTTCAATTGATAAAACGAACTGATAAGCGGTTTGGTGGGAGCCCTAGCACCTTAAACTTTCAGGAGCCCTCCGAGCCCCCTTCCGGTGAAAATTCGGCGTGGCTCCACCTCTTATCTAAGAGAGGTGCTCATTTTGAGTATGTACCGAATTTCATGCTTTCATCACCATTTGCAAGGTTCATTCACCTATTCCCTTCACTATAATCCATAACTGTGAATAAGAGGCGTTCATCATGCTCTCATTTGAAAAAAAACGTGGGTGCGTGACCATAGTCACCCTCGGAAGAAGTGGAACTTCTATAGGTATATATGAATCAATTAGCAAACAACGTTCGAAGTTCGAGTTCTTTCGTACTCCCGCTCCGCTCCCTAACGGTTTGTAGCATCTTGTTTTTTTTTATTATCATTATAATTATTATGGGTCACTTGAAGGGCAGAATACTTTCGACATGATTTTTCCACGATTAGACTTTTTTTGTTACTTTCTCGCTGCGCTCGGCGCTTAAACTTCCATCTCCGTCACATGAAGTCTCACTCATACCCCTAATACAATAAATATCTATCTATTTTCATCAATAATATTCTCCATAAAGTACCTATAATATAATGATAATTTTTATTATTTTTTCATTTCATCTTCCTGCGGTGCCGGTGAGCCGACGCGGTCCGTCTGTCCAAGGTACACATAATAATTATGCGAATGTGAAATCGTGACGGATTTTCTTACTGTACGATTTTCCCCGTTATATTACAGCACGGTGGAAACTGTGTCTGGTAGGCACAGCATGGCAATCTAATAATCTCCACAAAGTATAAGAATGTCGTTTGGAAAACTCCGGTATCAATTTTAAATGAAAAAATCAAAGAATATAAAATACATAAGTATTTAGATAGGTATGTACCTCGTGAATGTGATTTGCGGTAACTACGTGGTTCTAGAGTTCCTACGATATTATCTTCTCCACTCACAATAAGGCCGCCAATCAGAAGAGATCCGCTAGCGGCTCTCCCACTGGCACTACCAATCGGCGGCCTCCCATTCAAATTTTGGTCGCGCTAAGCGTTGTCGCAGTCAAATTATCACTCAACTGGAGTGAAGCCATCGTCCCATGTTTGGCTCGAGGTTAGGCTATTGCCAGGCAGCGCGATTTTGCAAATAGGCGCTTCAAAAGATGGTTGAAATATTACCTGCTTATAAAACTCCCTAACCATCAACTCTTCACCAAAAAATTACCGTTTGACTGATGTGGTCCGAATTTCACGGAATGTCTCGTGACTTGAAGCAGTTTTTTTTTTCAAATTGGACACTGGAGTGTCTTGAAGAAATACGTTATAAGCAGCTCATGAGTAGCGCTGGGCAATACATTTGATTAATCGATTATTTTAGCATGCAAAAAAATCATCGTTTAATCGAAAATCCCGATTAATCGATTATTCAATTAGGTAGTCGATTATGAATAAACGACCAATCTGTCGATTATTCGATTGTGAATAATCGATTATTTAAGGTATTATTCGATTTTCAATTATTCGATTTTTTGATCGATTAATCGATTATTCAATGAACGATTCGAATAGAATAATCGCATATTTCATAATCGACTATGCATAATCGAATAAAATCGATTAATTGATTTCAAAATAATCGATTAATCGATTTTGAAATAAATGAAATAATCGATTAATCGAAGTAATATATTATTTTTTTATAATCGATTATCCGTTAGAAAATCTCATAATCGCCCAGCCCTACTCATGAGTCAATAATTTAAGACTGTCTGTGTAAAATTTGAGTCAAATCGGTCGAACGGTTCACAAAATATCGAAAGAAAACGATTTTTTGTTCCAATAGCAATATTATTGATATTATAAATTATCTGATATTATTTCCACTTTCCAGTATTATTGGTATTATCGGTATTATCGGCATTATAGGTATTTTTTCCAGTATTATTGGTATTATCAGGTAATATTTTGGAAATTATTTCGGTATTATCGCAAATATTTGGTAATATGGTATTATTGGTATTATTCTCAGTATTTCCGGTATTATCGGTATTATGTGCAAATGATTAATGGCAATACAAGCTTTGGTATTATGGGGCCGTATTCATACCTCGCTTTTAAGCTAAAAGCGCTATTAGAGCGATGCGCATTTAGGGGCATTTCTCATATTTCAGTGTTCAAAAATACAAATCAACTCGTGAATTAATTGCAATTAAGTACATAAAATCGCTCCCAATCGCAATAATGTATTTTTGATCACTGAAATATGAAAAATGCCCCTAAATGCGCATCGCTCTAATAGCGCTTTAAGCTTAAAAGCGAGGTATGAATACGGCCCATGGTGAACCTACAAATGTTGGGTCCGTGATCCACCCCTCGCGTCACACAATGGATACACTGCGTGCTTTCCACCTAGCCCAAAGTTCGGTACACCTGCCATTTACGCATGTGCGGGTGCCAAACGGTGCTTTCCATCTACGTGTTCCTACTCGGTTCTGTGCCGTTCATTGGATCACCTGAAATTTTGTGCCACACGATGGAACATGTGCCGTCTGGTGGTATTTGTACCGTCTAGGTGGAAAGCACCCAATGATAACTTCTAGCCAAGTCAAGAACCATTCCTGTCGGGCCACCCAGCACCACAACACCTCTGCACAACACCAAATAGAGGAATCCAGTGTCGGCGACACGCATTACGAAAATAAATTAATCATTTTCGGTTGTAAATGACACTACCGCTGAGTTAGAATTCATCGATAAAATCAAATTTTAGTTTATGATGAAAGCTGTTGTCCTTAAAACACAATGCAAGCGGTAAAAGAATACAAACTGTAAAGAATAGAACCGAACGCCGCAACAGCTTACTCTCCCATCTCTCCACCATTTCTAGGACGACACTGGTCACCCCAAGGGCCTGACACCCTAACGTTACACCTCCGCGTTACACACCTTCGTTACATTCACTGATGCCATGAAGTGAATTCACTCCCATGTGTGGTTCTGCGTTAGTTGTGTGTTGTGATCTAGGCGCGAGAATAGAAGTTCCACTTCAAAAAAAATAATTCTGGATTGTGACAGGAGGCACAAAAGATAACTTCATGCCACGCCACGTTATTCGATTCATTCCTCTAGCCTCTTTATTTACAGGGTGGTATGAAAAAAAAAAAACAAAAAAAAAACGGTCCCGTGGTTTTTTGGTGATATATCATTTGTTATTCTTGGCCGATTTTCAAAATCCAAGGCTCAAATCGAAGCTGAAACCTCAAGTAAGTAGATCCGATATATTCAGAATCGACTGAAAATAAACATTGAAAATGTATGGTTCCCGCAAGAGTGACCCGACGTTTCATCGGTCCCGGAATCTGGGTTGGGATAAGAATGAACTGATAATCGACCTTGCCCTTGAGTGAAGGTCATTCATTCTGAACATATTCCGATGTTTAGAGCTTGAATGAGATTAAAACTGTTGATTAAGGGGCAAAATTACAAGTGCATGTTATCAAGGCAGAATAATCTTTCTTGCTCGTATGAAATCACTTGTAACTAACGTTACGGAGATTAGAACAATCAGCATTAAAAAATTCTGTTTGTTGTAATTTCCGTAACGTTGGCTAAAAGCTGCAGGTAGGCTATGCATTCCCGTAACGTAAGTTACAGGCTATTTTATATGCGCAAGGAAGATGATTTTGCCTTGATAACATGCAGTTGTACTTCTGTTTCTTTATCAGCGTTAATTCTCATTCCAAGCCAGATTCCGGGGCCGATGAAACGTCGGGTCACTCTTAAGGGAACCATACATTTCCAATGTTTGTTTTCAGTCGATTTTGATTATGAGATCTTCTTACTTGGGGTTTTAGCTTCAATTTGAGCCCTGGGTTTTGAAAATCGGTCAAGAATAAATGATGATATCACCGAAAAACCAAAAAATTGTTTTTTGATACCACCCTGTAAATAAGGAGGCTAGGGAAATAAATCGAATAATGTGGCGAGGTATGAAGTTATCGTTTATCAGTCCAATGTCAGAATCCAGAAAAAAGAAAATTTGTTCAAATGAGAGCATGTTAAACGCCTGGCAGTTTTGCACCGCTATACAGGGTGTTTTAGATTAAAGTCGCGTCCTTCCAGGAGGTGATGGGAAACGTCAAAAGAAGACTATCTCGAAAAAATATGTGTCAGAAACGAATAATAATGGAGATATAGGCGTTCAAAGTTGAACTTGAAAAATCGATTTTTCGTCGTAACTTTATAACTTCTCAACCGATTTGGTTCAAATTTGAACCGAAGCTTACTAAAATAAGTCGGTATCTAACGATAATAACGCGGTTCATTAAAATTGTTTAGGGGCGTGTATAATGGGGAATACCTTTGCTTTTTTACCCCTATTGTCCACCCCTTGAAGTCATTTTGTAGATTGTTCACATTTTTGAATTGTAAGTTTAATTTCAATTCAATTCAATTTCAATAACTTTATTGTTAAACTTTATTGTTAAACTTCATTGTTAAACCAAATTGGTATACAATGAATAAGAGAAAAAATAACAAAATCTTCAACATTAAGAGTCACAACGACTGAAACCAGAATAATAATAATAAGTAGAATAAGAAATAGAATAATAAGAAAAAGCTACGAAGTAAACAAATATGTGATAGACAGTCTGAAAGGGTATATACCATATATACGCACATATACGGTACCATACATCATACATACCATATCACACACAACATAGGTACACATATATAACATACAACATACCATACATATTAACATACTACATGATGCATACGTATATACATCAGTAGACCTCGTCGATTATGTCTTGTCGAAATCTCAGCGCTCCTACCAGAAAACAGTAAATATCATTAACTTTTTTTTCGGATAATGACTGGAATAGAGTTTCGTGAAAGTTGTTGAAGTATATTTCACTTGTTAGATATTTTGATAGCCAACAAGATCTGAAGGAGACCAGAGCGGGGCATATGCAGATTATGTGAAAAAGGTCCTCATTCTCTCCAGTATTGCACAATGTACACCTCTCTCCCAAGTCGATGACGAATCTTGTGCGGTTGAGGTACAGCCTCAGAAAACGTTTGCTGTGCAGTCGTAATTGGCACACTGTTCTAATTTTATTAATGTGGATATTGAAGTTCAGGTAGTTGCCGGTGTGTCTGTCTCGCAAGCAGTGTCGATAGATGGCGTTGTAGCGCGATGATTCAGCCGTTGCTACGTCAGCCGCCAAGAGATTCTCTTTGACCGACTCCAGCACAGTGCTCAAACTACTCTCGGCAAACAAGAAGCTCTGCATTTCCCACAACTCATGAAGGTTGTTGTTAATAAGAAGTTGCTTGAACTGTGAAACCCAATTATATCTAACATTAGTATTATACCCCGTAGAATCTAGTTCTTTTAGCCTATCGTAGCATATTTTGGGGAGTCTATAGTTTGGCATTCTCAGTACTTTACACCACCAGAGTATACATTTTCGCAAGATGTTGAGCTCCAATTTACAGAAACCGGTTTCCAATCTGACATAGCAATTTGGCGTTGAAGATGGAAGGAAAAGTAAAGATTTGACAAACCTCGTCTGTGCGGTTTCAATGGACTCTATGTAGCGCAACCCCCAAATCTCTACTGAGTACAGCAGGGTTGAAAGGATAATGCTGGAGTAAAGCATTTTTTTGGTCTCCCAGGAATTTGATCGGCTCTTGCTGAGGAGATTGATCGTGGTGCCAATCGCCGTGTTTGCTTTGTTAGAGAAATGTTGATTCGCTTCACAAAACAAACCTGAGCTTGTGAATGGAACCCCGAGATATACGTACTTTTTGACAGTTTCCAAACTTTCTCCGTTATAAGTGAACCTAAATGGAGCCGCTGGTCCCTTTGAAAAAACTAAGACTTTTGTTTTTTGAGTATTTAGCGTCAGTTTATTTGAGATACAATATTGGTTGAGAAGGTCAATCTTTTTTTGTAATTTAACTGGAGAGTCGGCAAAAATTACCAGGTCATCGGCATACATAAGTAAAAGAAGATCAATTTTCCCGTTCAGATTAACGCCCTTGCCCTTAATGAGAGCATGTTGAACGCCTGGCAGTTTTGCACCGCTATACAGGGTGTTTTAGATTGAAGTCGCGTCCTTCCAGGAGGTGATGGGAAACGTCAAAAGAAGACTATCTCGAAAAAATATGTGTCAGAAACGAATAATAATGGAGATATAGGCGTTCAAAGTTGAACTTGAAAAATCGATTTTTCGTCGTAACTTTATAACTTCTCAACCGATTTGGTTCAAATTTGAACCGAAGCTTACTAAAATAAGTCGGTATCTAACGATAATAACGCGGTTCATTAAAATTGTTTAGGGGCGTGTATAATGGGGAATACCTTTGCTTTTTTACCCCTATTGTCCACCCCTTGGAGTCATTTTGTAGATTGTTCACATTTTTGAATTGTAAGTTTAATTTCAAAGAAAAAGTTATCCTTGCAAAATTTTGATTAGAGGCTTTGTTTTCAAGATTTTGGCGTTTGAAACTCCGGAAAACACATCAAAATAACCACTTTCAAGAGCCAATAAGTATTTTTCCTGAAAACTTCTCGTTTCTTACAAAAACTCATGATCCAGCAACTTGAAACACTAAGAAAACCTATCCCAATAAAGGGATAATTAGTTATCTTGGATTTTAATTTGTAGGTCTTTGAAAGTGGTGTTTTCGAAATGTTTTCCGAAGTTTCAACCTCAAATATCTTGAGAACGAAGACTCTAATCAAAATTTTGCAGGAGTAACTTTTTCTTTAGAATTAACGTAAAATTCAAAAATATGATCAATTTACCAAATTACCCAAGGGTTAAAAAAATAGAGACAAAAAAGTGGGGGCACCCCCAATTATCCACGCCCCTGGAAATTTTTGATGGAACGCGTTATTATTGTTTGATACAGACTTATCTCAGTGAGCTTTGATTCAAATTGGAACACAATCGGTTGAAAAGTTCCAAACCTATGACGAAAAATCGATTTTTAAGGTTCAACTTTGAACGCCCATATCTCCGTTATTATTCGTTTCTGACATATCTTTTTTCGAGAAAGTCTACTTTTTTTGTCGTTTTTCATCACTTCCTGAAAGGACGCGATTTAAATCTGAAACACCCTGTATACAGGGTGTCCCGAAAATACACCGACAACGTTCTAGGACGGCTTCCTCTCATCAAAATAAGGAAAAAAGTTCCTATGAACATGGGCCCGGAAACGCTTCATAAGGGAGCTACAGGCCCCTAAAGGTGGGACCCTGAAGAGGGTTGTTCATTCAATATTTCCGAAACCGTTCAAGGAAAATCAATCAAACTTGACACATTTAATAACCTTCTTATGCCTAACAAAATTTGAATGCCTAACAAAAATGAAGTTGCTTTGAAATAGTTTTTCTTCCGTCTTGAATATCGTAATTACAAATTAGCATTTCTGACCACGTTTTCATTCATTCAAACTCAAATATCTCGGAAACGGTGCCGTCTATCGAGGTTGAACAGAGAGACCTTTTTTGAGTAGAAAACTCCAATATTCCATAATTTCTTGTTAAATTCAGAAACAATTCACATTCAAAAAAATCGGTTGTGTCACCCCAAAATTTCCCCGACTAGTATCCAGGAACCTATGGAAATTATTGTTCGAAACGTCTATTCAGGTGGGAAGTTGGAATTACAGAAAAAGATTGAAAATAATTTGGAGAAAATTTTTTTCAGCCGGAAAACTTCCGGGAAATTTGAAAAAGTTGTTGGAAAATCTTCAAGAACCAGTTACCTCTTGTTTAGGTAAAAATGGTTAAAATCGGTCCACGGAATAAAAAGTTGGAAAATTTGCAGTTTTTCCAGAGAGGAAAACTCGGCAACTGTTGGTCCGATTTCAAAAATATTTCCTCCAAAAATTAGCTAAATCTTTTCTCCAACTTTTATTTACAGCATGTCTGCACCTAAATAGCTATTTACGATATGAGTGTTAAAAGTGACAGGTATTATTTTGTGAGCGGGGACGCTTGCGAAACGAGCATTAGCGAGTAGAGCAACCCCGCGAACAAAATAAGACACTTTTAACGCGTGTATCGTACAGGATTTTATCTACAATGGTCTTTGAAATGTTTGGTAAATGTCAGAATTTATTGAAAATATGACAGGAATGCGCAGAATCATCATTTTTTCACGTTGCCCATGACGACGTGCTAAAAGTGACGGGTATTATTTAACGCTTGTAGATAAATGATATTTCGTGGGGCCTACCGCATGTAGAAGTTTGCATTGCGTTTTTCTCAAATTCACGGAATGTGCAAATTTCATTTTGAAAAAATTACAGTCGGGAAACCGGAACTGTGTCGACTTTGAAACTATAGACCTGCACGACGCTCTATCCAATCTACTTTCGATATCAGTTGAAATTTTCCAAAAAAAGTCGATCCCCGAGCAGGAATAAATTTTTGAGTGAAGTTCTGCTACAAAAGCGAGTCGTTCCGGTCGAAACACCGGCGAGAGCTCCTCTTGAGTGGCAACGGCCAGGAGAAAATTTGAAAATTCATTACGCCTAACTGGAGAATGGTGGAAAACTGCAACTGCGGCCTCAATTTGGCTCTTTTGTTGTGTTGCTTTCTGCCAAATCTGGTTCCAATCCATCGGATAGATTTTGAATAATTAATTGGTAAAGTTTTGAACTTAACATTTTTTAATATTTGACAGATGACAGATAGGGCAATGTTTTCGACTGTTCTGAATACAGTTTTCCAAGGGCTTTCAAGTGACATTTTGCAAGTTGAGTTCCGTGAGATATAGCTTCTGACATTTGATGATAGTGACAGTTGGGTTTGACAAATGACAGCCAAAAACTAATGGGCTCTTTTCAGGGAACAACCATGTTTGTATACAAAATTTTAAGTTGATCCAGTCAACGTTACGGCAGTTATCGTGGAAGATCACAGACAGACACACACACAGACAGACATCATTCTGAAAATGGTCTCAATCGTCTTGGGGGACCTCAAAACGGATATATCCGGTGAAATCTCAAAACTTTTTTTCTGCACGATTACAATACTTCCCCTTACATGTTGGTGGGGGGTCGGGGAAGTAAAAGTTAGGGTTATTTTTACCCCCACACCTCAGCCTGACCCACCCCTGGTGAATTATTGTGGAATTAATCTTGCCTCATCTTGCTGGGCATGAGAAGGTTAGTGGATGTGTCAAGTTTGATTGATTTCCCTTGAACGGTTTCGGAGATATTGAATAAAAACCATCTTCAGGGTCCCACCTTTAGGGGCCTGTAGCTCCCTTAGGAAGCGTTTCCGGACCCATGTTCATAGGAACTTTTTTTCTTGTTTTGATGAGAGGAAGCTGCCATAGAACATTGTCGGTATGTTTTCGGGACACCCTGTATAAACTTCACTTTAAAACTTCAAGTTCCATTTAGTTTTTATTATTTACAGCTATGGATTATTAGAAGATTGGGCTAAGCAACGACACAAACAGATTCCAAATCGTCCAAAACAACCAGGAGTTATCCCAATGTGAAAAAGGGCAAAATCTTCGATGTGTCCTATTCAATGTTGCGTAGTTTAGATAATAAACTGCTTAGAATTGTCCAATAAGCAAGTCTGCTGAGGGCTGAGGGAAGAAGGAGAGCGGTTGACTCCGGTATTAAGTGGTTCTCGCGGGATTTAAGAGATATGCGAAGATATCTTCAATATCTTAATGACACATTGAAAGTCCAAGACACAGCTGCTGTGAGAAATTTCCGTAATGAATACAAAAGCCTCTATCGAAAATCTATAAAAAAGGCAAAAACTGCTGCCCATGACAATTATGTGAGTAGATCAACTAACAGGTCCAGGAGCATGTGGAAGCTGATTATTGCTAAAAGTGGTAAGAGAGTCAATGATGATTTACCACGAGTATCACCGGATAGCTTCAACGATTTTTTTGTAAATATAACCAAATCAGTTTTGGATAAAATTCCGCGCAGTGACACTGATCCCATGGATGTCATGTTTGATGGAGCTGAGCGGGGTGTCTTGTTTTCTCTGAAACCGGTTACCCTTGTTGAGGTCAGAGACATTGTCAAAGGTTTGAAAAACAGTAAAGCCAGGGATGTTTTCGGTTCAAGTGTATGTTTGATTAAGCGCAATGTCGAACATTTTGTGAATCCACTCACAGACCTGATAAACAGATGCTTCACAACTGGCGTATTTTCCTTTTGTTTGAAAATTGCTTCTGTGATACCGGTGTTTAAGAAGGGAGACAGGGGTGACGTCACAAACTATCGACCCATATCGCTGCTCCCGATTTTTTCAAAAGTTGTAGAGAAGGCAATTAGCTCCCGGATCACAAAATATTTTGAAGATAACAAACTTTTCAATCAGAATCAGTACGGTTTCAGAAGGGGTCGCTGCACCGCTGATGCAATCGCTCGCTTCGTCAAGCTGACAATAAAATGTTTTGAGAGGGGTGATATCGGCTTTCGATGTTTCTGGACTTGAGCAGGGCCTTTGATTGCGTGGATAAGGGAATACTCCTTGGTAAGCTTAAAAAATACAGTTTTGATCCAGCCAGCCTGAGCCTTATTGAGTCGTACATGTCAGACAGATATCAGCAAACTAATATGAATGGGAGGGTCTCTGGCAGAAGATGTGTTGGCCTGGGAATACCGCAGGGCTCCATTTTGGGGCCCCTGCTATTCATCATTTTCATAAATGATTTTCCAACGTTCCCCGCCAGTCTGGAAAATATACTGTATGCTGATGATTGCACGATCTCTGTAGCGGCTGGGAGTCTGGACAGTGCTGAACAACAGTTTGAGTCAGCGCTCTCCAGGGCACAGCTGTGGTTTTCTGCGAATAGATTGTGTTTGAATATGACAAAAACTGTAAAAATGCTATTCAGTCTGAGGCGGGTGAATGTCGCGGTGGATGGGCTGTCTGAGTCGGCGGCTTTCTTGGGGGTTCGTTTAGATTCGGAGCTGCTGTGGGATGGACACATGAATGGACTGGCGGGTCAGTTGTGCAGGAATGTTTACCTTTTGAGGAATTTGTCGGACAGCCTGTCGGCGGATGTTCTGAGAACTGCTTATTTTGGTCTGATTGGATTACGAATAGAGTATGCCATTCTTGCCTGGGGCAACTGCTCTGGGAGACACCGGATTTTTGGTCTCCAGCGTCGGGCTGTCAGAATCATAGCTGGTATCGGCTATTCCGAGGATTGCAGGGCTGCCTACGCTCGGTTGGGTATATTAACGGTACCTTGTCTGTATATCAGAGCATGCCTTCATTACGCCTACAAAATTCAGTCTTCCCTGACAGTGAATCACGACGTGCATGATCATGACACGCGGCGGCGGACAGACCTGCGTCTGGACTTCTGCCGGTTGACTAAGTCACAGGGTTCACCTCATAACATGTCGGTCAGGTTGTTCAGTAGGTTGCCCTCTGCTGTGCGTTCCTTGCCCAGAGCTCGGTTTGTGACCTGGGTTGCTTCACTTTTGTCACAGGCCACATTTTATAACTTGGACGAGTTTTTTAATCATGATTTTAATGTGTTGTGAATGTCTATTTACACTAAATTTTAATTTATGGATATATTTATATATATACAGAGGGGTGCATAAAAAACGGCCACCGCTGTAGCATCGTTATTCCTTATCCGATCTTCAAAATTCAAAAACCTGTTTAAATGGTGTAATGTCTCCTATAACTCGACAGTAAAAAATATTTTTTCTATCATGATGCTTCTGAGCACTGACAGTCAACTTTTGTTTTTCAAATGACAACTATATTTTTTTAATTTATTTTTGGATTCCTTACGCTTATCTGAATATAATGATGCATCAATATCACCCTTTTTGTTATCAAACACGAAGAAAAAAAAATTAAACTGCGAAATTTTTACACATCACAGTAGCATCAAAACACCCACGATATGCACACAATCCGGTAGGCTGAGTGCAAAATGATGTTCAAAAGCATAAAGTAGGTCAGGCGTTTGGTATTTGAAAACGTAAATGTCAAAATGTTCTCTATTTAGTTCAAAAAAAAAGCCCGTCTCTAAGACGTCTTTATTCTCTATTTTCAGCTCACTGTTTTATATCTTCCTGAGTATGTATTGTGACCCGTCAGGAAAAAACGTCTTATTGATTCTTCATTTCAACAACACATACCCACCTAAAAGATATAAAATAATAAACTAGAAATATAGAATAAACAAGTCTTAGAGACGGACAGCTTTTTTTGAGCTAGAAAACATTTTGACATTTACGTTTTCAAATACCAAACGCCTGACCTACTTTATGCTTTTGAACATCATTTTGCACCCAGCCAACCGGATTGCGTGCATATCGTGGGTGTTTTGATGCTACTGTGATGTGTAAAAATTTCGCAGTTCAATTTTTTATCTTCGTGTTTGATAACAAAAAAGGTGATATTGATGCATCATTATAGTCAGATAAGCGTAAGGAATCCAAAAATAAATTAAAAAAATATAGTTGTCATTTGAAAAACAAAAGTTGACTATTAGTGCTCATAAGCATCATGATAGAAAAAATATTTTTTACTGTCGAGTCATAGATGACATTACACCATTTGAACTGGTTTTTGAATTTTGAAGATCGGATGAGGCATAACGATGCTACAGCGGTGGCCGTTTTTTATGCACCCCTCTGTATATATATATATATTTATTTATTCATGCATCTCTTTTTCATCTTGACTTATGTAAGCAATTATTGTAATTGTCAATTAACATCAATAAATTTGATTTGATTTGATTTGATCTGATTTGATATCCTCTCACATCGAAAATCCGTTAATTTTTCGTGATGCTAAAGAAATAAAACTGTTTTTCACTGAATAAAAATATCACATGTTGGGGCTATTCTACTTCTAGTTTCTAATCCGGGAAATTCAAAAACCGTTTCGAGGTAATGTGTCATTCATCATAATTTTAATGTAGGCCATCGGCAAAAAAAATGTATTCCAAATTGGGTTCCTTGAAGTTTCAACAACAACTATGCACTACTTTTCTAGCAATTCTCATTTACCTGGGGTCCTCGGGGCGCAAGTTCACCTATATTGGCGCCGTCGCCAACCCCAACCCTAGCTAGCCCGATCGATAAGCGCTTCCGGTTAAACAGCCAACTGGACCAGTAAGTTTAGTCTATGGGATGACCTGCGCACGAACTGCGAGTAGAGGGAACCGCCTTTATAAATAAATAAATAAATAAATAAATAAATAAATAGATTTATTGTTTTTATGGACTTGACGTCCAATAACAAGGTTACACACAAAAAGAAAATCCAAAGTGTGGTGGTTACCAGAAAAAGAAAATTAAACCAAATACATATTGACGGCAAATAGTAAATAAGACACAATTTTATACAGAACGAATTCAGCAATAGAGTTGGAATAAAAATTAAAATACTCATATTTCGTTAATTATTGCCCTGATCCTAAAAACATTTCCCATGAAGTTATATAAATATTTCCACAGACGTAAATCAGTTCGAGAAATCAGCTGGTGAATATCCTGAGAGAGGCTCAGTTGCCGGTTGTCCCTGAATTCGGAGTAGATAGGACATTCGTAAATAATATGGGAGAGTGTTTCTTTACTTTTCATACAGCAGCTTGGGCACTCGTCACTTGACATAATTTTGTTTGAAATTCGATTCACGTACAAAGTACAGGAGTCTGTTTTAGCTGTTCTTAATTGAAGTACAAAAATTCTGAGATAATGTGGAAAACTGTATATGAAATTGACGCCCAAGTTTGAAAGGTGTTTGTAGTCTGTGAAATTGACTGATAGCAGCATGTTATTTTCGTCATCTATTCTCTGTTTTGTCTCGATAGTCTTCAGAATTACATTAATTTTTTCAGCATCGAGATCTAAGATAGCGGTCTGTTCAATCCCATTCTCCTTTAAAACCTGCTTCAATTGTGTGTACCAATTGTATTTTGCTTTGTTGGTGTTGCTGGTGTCTAGATGTTTTAAGCGGTTTAGAGCTTTAAGGGGCAATCTGTTGTTTCATTTTTTCGATTTTCAATAAGATGTTGAGTGAGTCCCTGATGGCAAAAAGAGCTAGTTTTGGTACGTTAAATTCTAGGCGAAGTAGGTAATTTGCTGTAGTTCTCTGCAAAAAGTTACAACCTTTGAGGAAAAAACCTTGCACCGTATCCAAATTACTTAGGTACCTTAATCCCCATACACTCACACAGTAATTAAGTGTGGGCAAAACAACGGCATAAAACAGTTTCAAGTAACTCTCCCAACTGTTGACTTTGTTCTTTAGAAGAGTGCTTCTGATGAATCCTGTTGACTGCTTAGCTTTTTTAATTCTCTGCTTGCATGCTTCTGCAAACAGCCCGTTGAATTTGAAGTCGATCCCGAGATACTTGAAAGAATTTACAACACTTAAGATGTTTCTATTGTAATAAAATTCAACTCTTGGCGGATTAGGGTGCTCCCGGAAGATGATTATTTTACTCTTAGTTGTGTTGAGCTCGAGTTTGTTTATTTCGTTGTATCTGTGTAGTAGGTCCAAGTTCCGTTGTAAATTGACTGGAGAGTCCGCAAATAAAATCAGGTCATCGGCATAAAGAAGCGTTATTACGTCAGTTAAATTATCGATGGGGATTCCCCTGGCATTGCTGGTGGTAAAGTAGCTTTCCATATCCGCTATAAATAGACAAAAAAGTAATGGACTAAGAGTTTCCCCCTGCAAGACTCCCTTTGTAATGGGTATATTTGTAAATTCACCGTTTTCGCCATGTAAGTGTCTATGCATGTAAGGTCATAACTGCGTTATCGTACAGGTTTTTGAGAAGTCTAATGATTTTCGTACTAATACCCTGGTGAAAAAGCTTATTCCACAAAATATTATGATTCACACAATCAAAAGCTTGTTTGTAGTCGATAAAAGCTGCGTATATCTTTCTCCTGTCAAGTCTGATGTTACTTCCTATGATTGAATTCAGAATAAACACATTTTCCTCGCACCCTCTGCCTTGGCGAAAGCCAGCCTGGCATTCAGGCAAAATCTCGTTGCTTTCGCAAAATTTATACAATCTATTACTTAAAAGTTGTGTAAATAGCTTTAATGTGTGATTCAGCAAGGCTATGCATCGATAGTTGTTTAGATCGTTTCTATCACCAGATTTGAAAATGTGAATATTCTTGACTTTTGTCCATTGGCTAGGTATTTTCTCTGCATCCAAAACATTGTTGAACATATTTAACAGATAGTTGAACCAGTCCAAAGGTAAATTTTTCAGGAACTCATTAGTGACTAGGTCATGGCCTGGGGCTTTGCCGTTCTTCAATCTACTCAGCGCTGCAAACAATTCTGATCGTGTAAATGATCCGTCCAAGTATTGATTTGATTTGATTTGATTTGATTTGATTTGATATCCTCTCACATCGAAAATCCGTTAATTTTTTGTGATGCTAAAGAAATAAAACTGTTTTTCACTGAATAAAAATATCACATGTTGGGGCTATTCTACTTCTAGTTTCTAATCCGGGAAATTCAAAAACCGTTTCGAGGTAATGTGTCATTCTTCATAATTTTAATGGAGGCCATCGGCAAAAAAAATGTATTCCAAATTGGGTTCCTTGAAGTTTCAACAACAACTATGCACTACTTTTCTAGCAATTCTCATTTACCTGGGGTCCTCGGGGCGCAAGTTCACCTATATTGGCGCCGTCGCCAACCCCAACCCTAGCTAGCCCGATCGATAAGCGCTTCCGGTTAAACAGCCAACTGGACCAGTAAGTTTAGTCTATGGGATGACCTGCGCACGAACTGCGAGTAGAGGGAACCGCCTTTATGAGAAGGTCTATACAGGGTGTTTCGGTGACCTTGCATAATACTTAGGAGGTGATTCCTCCCAAAAAAATGAGCCGAAAAGCGAGAGTAACAATTTTTCTCAAAGTCTCTAAGGGAGTTACAGCCCCTCAAAGGTAGGAAGTAAAACAAAGTCCTTAAATATTTGCTGAAAACCCGTCAAATAAGGTAGGAACTTCAAATTTAGCGTAGAGAAGTTTCTCAGCAGTGCAAAATGTACATGCAAAGTTTTAAATGAATCAAACCAGTGGCAGCGAAATTGGAGGGGGATTGGGATTATGTTGAAAATTATTCATAACACGTCCGTGTTTTTTCACTTTTACTTCAGAACGGTGCATATTCTATGGAAAAAATGCAAGAAGAATAAAAGTTTTGTATTGAACGAGTCTATCGAAAACATCAAATTTAAAGCTTTTACCTTTGACAGTCCTTGAGCAAATAATTTAAAACTTTGTTGCATTTTGCACCTTCAAGAGGCTGTAACTCACGCTCTCAGGAAGCACCTGAGGAAAAAATTTACTCTTTTCGACTTATTTTTTAGAGAGGAATCGCCTCCCGAAGTATTATGCAAGGTCACTAAAACACCCGTAGGTACCTATACCACGCTGTAGAAATTTTGTGTGAAGCTTCTCAAGTCTTGCATGATTATGTCGGATAAAAATTGTTGAAATACCTTCTGCTCCGAATATTTGTATCAAATATTTGAGTGAATTTGAAGCCTCGATTGAGGCTCATACAAAATGAATAATTAATAGGTATATCAATCGGTATATCATCAAGATATTATTGGCAATGCACATTACCCTTTTTGGGACGTGGGATTTTTCACTATAATAATAATAATAATAATAATAATAATAATAATAATTTCGTCTTTGTTACGGCAAAGTCTAGCCAATGGCTACTCTACTTAACCGTGGACCGACAGCTTAACGTGCTCTCCGAGGCACGGTATAAGCGAGCTGATAGTTAAATTTCTGGTAGGTCACCCATCCAGAAATCTGACTGCGCCTGACGTTGCTTAGCTTCGGACTTCGCCCTCCCGACATCCGACGCTCCGCGCCACGCTTATACTATTGTCCTGGATAATCGGCAGTTATCGCTGTGAAACTTGGAATGAGTCGTTATAGTCCTTCCTATAATGACTTGGGCTTATTTCATTCAACTCTGATACAATGTGGTATTTTTTCAGCCTTTTGCTGCGAAAGGAGAGTCTAAGACATTAAAAAGACAACAACAAGAGCAGTTAGACCGACCTCGGCGCCTTGCCCAGTTGTTGTGTACTAAAGCTTAGCTTACTAGAACTAGAGAGGTTTGGCTGACTCAATACCTGAGGAATGAAGACCAGTTGCGAACGAGGAGGCACAACGAGTCGGTCCACAGGCGAAGCCGATACTCCAAACCAGCATCCAGAACATCAAAAGATTTCAACTTTGGAAGCTCAACACCTACTTTGATTCATGTCTGGATTGACCTATACGCAACATTTCTAGGATGTGCTACAACCACAATCGAGAATTTCGGAGGAGTCGTCAAGGAAACGAGAAGAATCCTCGGATACTTGATTTGTAATAAGCTATTCTTTCTATCTTTTCTTTCTTGCAACATTTAGTTCATTGAGTTGTGATATAGGAAGGACTCTAGTTTCTAGCAGCAACATCCACTCCTTTGTGTATGACCTAGTTTTAGTTTCATGATAAAAAACAGGGTGGTCCAGTTTTGGATACAATCATTTTGAGAGATGATAGAGCATAAAAAATTACGGGGACTTTCCCGAAAAAAAATCTCAGAAGTGCAAAGTAACAGAGGTAATTTAAATTGTTGGGATTATTAATAATAGTCGATATAACATCCATTAGTCCTTCTCTTCTATGTCCCATTCCCCAGTTATCGTCACTTGACTGTGTAGAGCACGTCTTTCTTAATAATTTGACAAATATTCGTTTGGAATGGCAAAAACTGACGCTAGGACATTTTGGTGGTCACATGGACGTGAATCAATGAAGATACTACCCTGCTATTGCATAAAATCAAAAAATTGAAAATTTTGAAATATTGCCTTATAGGTATTGCGATTTTTGTGCGGTTCTTCACCAGCCCATATCTTTTTTCCTAAGGGATAAATAAATTTGAAATTTCTATGGGTTACATCACTGAAATTCAAAAAAGTCCGTTCTATCGGTGAACAGACTATAGTAGGCCAGCCGTCGTTGAAATTGTGAAGGTTGTGTAAAGCACGGACAGATGGCGTGTTCAGGATCTGTCGCTTTTCGAAACTCAGCAAAGAGCGCGAAAGCTGGGTTGAGAGCTCGGCTTCATCATTTACCGTGAAATTGGCTCCGCCCTCCTGCGCAGCGGGAAGCTCCCTCCGATTGTTAGTTTCCTGGTGGTGGGAGCACGCGGTCAATCGGTTACGAAATTCGTGTTCGTATACGAATTTTGCTAGCACGCCACTTTCATGTTTCGTAAACAGTGAATATCGCCCAATCTCTTGCGTCTTCTGCGCCGTGCAGAGCATGCGTTCAAACGGTTACGAAGTTCGTTTTCGTATCCGAATTTTGCGAGCACGCCACTTTCGTATTTCGTAAAAATCGACCAGCTCCTTGCGTATCCTACCCACAGCCGTGCCTATGCACAGCCCGCAAGCTCCGTACAAATACGAAAACATTTGGTTTTGTGTGAAGTGTCGATCTTTCTTGTCTTTTTCTAGCATGATATATCTGCATCTTCCCTCCTCGTCGCTGAAATTTTAGCAATATGGCGGCCTTCATCCACGGGCACGACTTTTTACGATCGTTTCCGATTGCAAAGACGAACGAAAATACGCAAGTTTATACAATAGAAAATACGCAAGCTTCGTATACGAAATTCGTAAACAAACGGCGTGCTCCCCGCACTGAATACTGGGACATTTTACACATTTCACATTTCAAAGATTTCTACCGCGTATCTGGCCATACTGCACATTTGCAAGGGCAAGTAATGGCGGAATATTGAAAACAACCGGACAAACTAATGCATCTACGCAGATTTGTCATAAATAAAATTTCTGCACAGATGAAATATTATTGTATAATTTTATCTCAAAAATAGAATAGCGTTGGAAATCTACCACGTTATATTACATTACAGGTGCATTAGAGTAGGATTCGAATGTTTTTGTTCGGTTGTTTCAAAAAGCCCGCCTAAAATTTGGCGAATGCACTCTGTTATTTCGAAAAACACCTATTTTGATGAACAAACTAGCAATATCTCATCTCTGTACAAGAACTTTGATCTCGAAGTAAAGAGGAACTGATGGACAGAATTTTTTAAAAACCAATTCTTGGGAAATTTTTTGTGGGACTATTTTGTAACTTTGATGCCACTGTTGGGATTTTAGTGAAATTCAAGTTTCCTCAACCGGTTTTCGAAAATTATCGATGAAAAGCCAGCAAAAAATCAAACTTCTAAGAGCTGTACGTGTCTTCTTTACGGATATGGAGCCGAATTTTTTGAAACCAACTTGACAGGAGTCACGTGTTTCTGATAAAATTTCTGTTTTCCGGAAGTATGGCTACATCGTGATTTTAGGGTGAAATTAGGTGCTTTCCTTTTACCACAAAACTCACTGATCTGATCTAAGTTTGAGAGAGGAAAAGCGAGAAATCACCAAATGGACATGGCTCAAGGATAGGTCCAGTTTTTTCAGGCGAGCCAGGATCTGGCTTTGAAATTTCTCTAACGCTGTTCATTCATTTCGAAGTTACACGGTACGATTTCATTATTTTGTCGAATTTTTTGATGAGCCATATTTATAGAATGGCCGCATGGATTCGATTGAAATTTTGTAGGTTTATTCTTCTACTGTTAACTGACACATCATCCTATCAATTAGTTTGAAATTTCCTTCAAATTCTTGAAAAAACTTCGAAGCTTTTTTTAAAACAAAGACATTTTGTATACACATTTTTTAAAACTCATTCTTCTATTTAGAAACTAACATGAAACATGTTATTCATATTGCAAAAAAATTGCTTGGTACCATTGAGCTAACAAGAAAATTTTGTAAATCCTGAAGATTTTTGATGTTAGGATTTTTTGTAAATTTATATATTCAAATATTTTTTGCAATAGATTTATTATGGCCTTAAATTCCAGCCGTTTCATCAGAAAACAAAATGTTTCCTCGTTTTCTTAGTAGTAATAACGATAAGTTTCAGCAGAATTCTTAAATATTTTTTGTTACGTCCCTCAACTTCTCTTCCATCCCATATTGAGCTGAAGTTGAGGGACGTTACAAAAATAAATAAAATGTTGCCACAACTTTCCGTTACTACATACTAAGAAAACGAGAATAAATTTTGTTTTTGATGAAACGGCTGAAATTTGAGGTCATAATAGATCATTTTCAGCTGCATTTGCATAGATCATAATAGCTGATCTAGCAATAGCAATAGCAATAGCAATAGCAATAGCAATAGTCAATTTTAGCGAGAGCGCAGAGCCAAAATTTCAAAGAAGTGGACCCAACAAGGCACTATTTTGGAAATAGGAGATACAGGCACTCGCACTATATGGCGCTCGTGTTCCATGCATCCTAGCTATCATTAGTGTCATTTTAAGCGTACATAACCTCAACTTTGGAAGTGTAATTTCATTAATGAAGGATTTTCTCTTGGGGTAGATTTTTGGACACAAATAAGTAAAAACTCTAGGTATTTGCCGACATTTCGATTTAATTAAAATCTTTTTCAAGGCTCATGACCTATTTACTTTAAATAATTATTGAATGAATTATAACTGACATTTTTGTCAATGGAAACGTCGGCAAATACCTAGAGTTTTTACTTATTTGTGTCCAAAAATCTACCCCAAGAGAAAATACTTCATTACTAAATCCAAATGGACAAGAATCAGAATCAAAATGTAATTTCATTTTCATTTGTCAGCAGGGGTGGATTTGGCAATAGGCAAAGTAGGCACGTGCCTAGGGCGGCAGATCCAAGGGGGCGGCATCGACATCGTCTTCTTGGGAAAAAATGGGTGGTTCTATTTTTATTCAACGAAAATCGCGTTCGCATAATTTTTTTCTGTTCAACTTTTGTTAATTTATGTCAACTATTGAGGAAAAACCACTTATTATCATTAACAGCAGTTAGTGCTCTAAGAATATGAACACAAACTAGTTCTCTGGAATACACTTCTCTAAAGGGAAGGAGCGGCCAATTCAGTCATGCCTAGGGCGCCACGAAAGCCAAGTCCGCCCCTGTTTGTCAGCACTCAGCATATAACCAGCGGTTTGCGTCACTTCGTGAGTTAAAAAGCAGAAAAAAGTCGAAAAGTCGACAAGCGAAAAATAGCGGTGAAAAAAAAAGGTGGTGCCGTGTTATGTACCAGGCTGCACCTTGCACCAGCTCTTTCTTTTCCTCTCAGTGGGGCTCCTCTTCGCCTCGACTCTTCTTTGAGCAGTAGCACTTTTCCCCTTTCCGTACATTTCTTTGAGGGAGGTTATGTACGATAACTGTCAAGGGTGTCAATATGGGTGCATAGAACACGTCGCCCTCTACAATCCGTTTTGCCTATAGTTCCCCATTAGTTCTGCACCAAGCCTCATCGCTTGTGAAAGCCGGGCAGCGCACCTTATTCCATTTTATCAGTTTGCTGAGTTTGCTGCTAGATGGCGAATAATTTCTTCCAGGACGGGTGCTCTTTCCCGATTTGTGCGACCTCTCGTAATAACATTCTAAACCCGAGGTTGACCTACTAGTAGTAGTTATACAATGGTATACTCTATAAAGGGCTGTTACGAGGAAAAATCAGATTCAGCACTCACTTGCAGCTCGCCATCCATCTTATCCCATTCCTCTTCCTTATTCCACATCCTGAACTAGAAGCACCGCCGAGAAGGTCGGGTTTGTTTACCTTTTTACATGACAGGTACCACCTGACCCGGTCAAGACTAGAGATAAGCTACAAGAAGTAGATAAGCTGCTGGTACAAAAAAAGGAAAAGGTAGCCATTTTGCGTTTCTCCTGGCAAAAGATCCGGCCGTGCACGTCGTTGCAAATTTGCGCAAGAAAAGGGTCACGGACGTCTTCCAAGAAGACCAGAATCCAAAGCCGGCGGACTTTTACACCTCCCAGGAGCAAAAAAACCCAGTCCAACCGGGTACGTTTCATATCTCTCTCTCAGCCCTTCAAGACCCTTCTCGGTGGTGTCATAGGTCCCTAACATTTCCATATATTTTCCTAGGTTTTTTTCGTTATTATCATCCATCGACAACAGTACACGATATCGGGTACTGAAACGTATTGGTTGGCCGCTGTGGAGTACAGACGAAAGGTCCAGCGCCAACGAGTCAACAGAGGTGACCACATCGGGCAACATCAGGGTGAGCTGCAGAGCACCACCCCTGCTCCGGTGCTGACGGCCGGGCTGGCGTCGAACCCACCACCAGCAGCGACCCCTTCGGCGTTGTCACGTTGTTAAAACTCTTTGTCACCCACCACCACCGCTGCGCTATTTCTTCATTACCGTTGGTTTGCTGGGTATCCAGGGGACCGCAGGGGGGCTCCATTCTTCCCTTCAGGACCGAGGTGGTAAGTTTCCAATTAGAACTAGGGCTGCGGTATCGCTTGTGTCATCTCTTACCTTGCGCGATATTTCGTCGGTGTCTGGAACGTGAGCTCACGGTTTAGGTCGCAGCGACTCGATTTGCATTAATTCGCCGGGTATTTCGCCCGACTGCTGCAGTAGCCTCCGGTGATAATTAGGAAACTCCATACGCACTTTTACCTCGACTGTCAAACGAATTGCGGAGTTCTTGCTGTGCCCGGGACCACAGCTCCCATCATCGGTCCGGTTCGCCGGCATTCAGCGTGTGTGTGTCGTCATCATCATACTTACTTTGGGTAAAAGAAAAGCTGCGTCGGGTATTACGTTGTACTGAATATATTTTATCGCATCTCCAACAATATATCATTCCTTATTCTGTGTTCCCTTGTTTTGTTTACGTTGACCTAACCTCAACCCTTGAGCGCGAAAACCTGACAGGAGTGACAGGTGTCAATTCGGGCCTACCAACTGGCCGCAGCCAAAAATCCTGTATCAGGGCGCTTTCCATTTAAAACATTTGTGTCGGTTTGTGTCAGCTTGTGTTAGCTTGTGTCGATGAGACAAAGGAAAACAGATCAAATGGAACGCATTTGTGTCGATTTGTGTCAACACAAGTCGACTTGTGTCGGTAAATGGAAAGCACACAAACTGATAGAAAGGACCACCAGATTCCTCCGCTTGAAAAGTAGTCCCGAGCGTTACCCGCGAAATTTAAAATTCCAGTTAGAAAGAGGTGCTTATTTCCGCTAATCACAGCTAAGTGCTATGGTAATTTTAAATGACACCAGTTTAATACCAATTTTAATGAATGAGAAAATATTTTTTATCTACAAGCGTTAAATAATACCCGTCACTTTTAGCACGTCGTCATGGGCGACGTGAAAAAATGATGATTCTGCGCACTCCTGTCAAATTTTCAATAAATTCTGACATTTACCAAACATTTCAAAGACCATTGTAGATAAAATCCTGTACGATACACGCGTTAAAAGTGTCTTATTTTGTTCGCGGGGTTGCTCTACTCGCTAATGCTCGTTTCGCAAGCGTCCCCGCTCACAAAATAATACCTGTCACTTTTAACACTCGTATCGTAAATAGCTATTTTGAATGAAGCTGATTTTATTACACACCACTCACAACAGCCGAGCCGACTAAAAATAACAAACATCATAGAGAAATGGAGGTTAGAAATCGTACTAAGTGTCAAACTCGCTGAATGTAATAGCTCTGTTTTGGCAGCAGTTAGAAACGGTTTGCAAATGATCAGAAGCAAGCACACAGGTAAAAATTCGTTGAACCTCCAGCACAATAGAATGAATATCCATCTGGGCACCCATTTCTGACGGTTTTCGAACTGGATCCAACTGCTGCCAAAACAGACCTAATGCCATTGGCTTGGCGTAGGAATAATTTGCCCGGGTAAGACTACCAACCGAACAAAACTAATATTAGTTCCAAACGCGCCTATGTTGTTACAGTCTTGGGTGCTTTTGTTTGCTATAGGTTACATCACTGAAATTCAAAAAAGTCCGTTCTATCGGTGTACAGACTATAATAGCAATCGAAAGCAGAAATCTGTTCGCTTTCAGAACGGCAGAATACGTTTATGGTTCTGGGTTTAGGTTCTGTCATTGCCTCGAAGATGGCGCCAGGAGACTCGTGATTTGCAATGTGGATTTGCAAGGTATTTTTGTAGGAAATTTGAAATTCAATTTCATACTTATTGTGGGTGGTATAATCTGTTGGACTCGCATCATTTCCCCAAAGCCTATTGATTTATTTTTCTTGTATTGGCTTAGCCGCGAACGATTACCGAGTCTTGAGATGGCGAAGTTTTTGAATTCTGCCATTGGCAACATTGGGAAATCTCCCAAGCTTGCAGTTTGCACCACAGCCAACTAGTTTGAAAAGTGACATTTGTTTGTGTTGGAAATATGAAAATATCAACTTCAATAACTTACTCTAATAGAATAAAACCGTGAAACTGTTGGTGATACTCACATATGAATCCATTTGTTTGTCTTGTAAGTAAATATCTACCGCATCTTGTACGATCTTCTAGGTTATAAATATTTAATAATAATTTTCTTCTTTTATTCAAGTTTCGTTCATAATAGATATTGTTTCAGGGATTTTCACAATGTCTTCACGCCAAGTCCCAGAGCTAGAGGTGATATGTCACAGTTTGTCGAGAGGCTTGGCTGGCTCACCGCTCAACAATTGACGGCTTTGAAGACCAGATACGGGGAAAGAGGTCGTCCTCGAAAGAAGCCCGCAAGTACTGGATGGAACTTGATTACATCACTTGCACCCAGAATCGCTTCCAGCTTTGGAAGTTCACCTCTCATCTTGTCGAGCTGGAGGAGTGACCGAAACATCCAACTAATGAAAAATTTCTTCTGTGGAATTGCAAGAACAGCTTGAAGCCTTGCAATGGAGGTGGTAGATGCAATGGAACATGAAGTTTATACCAGATGGCAATCGTCATGAACCACATTAGTCTCTAGTGATGATTGTGCTGTTGATAAGGGTAAAAAGACCTTCTAATACTTGAATACTTCAATGATTTGAGTTGGATAGATTCAGAACATCAGGACCTGAAAAAAAATCACTTACAAAATGATGAAATGAGATAGCTCTAAATCTATAAGACAAATCCAACTTCTAATGTTCGATCTTTCTTGCAATCTATAGCAGATACAAATATTTTGGTACTGTATATTTGCATAAGTTATGCCAATAGTGGATGCTATTGAAAAGGCACAATTTGTGAGAATACCATTGGAACGGCTATTGTATATGCATCATGTGTATCATACGAGTACATAGGGTCAACAATCGGATTGTCTTAGATGGTACCTTGTAGTCAAAACATTGCTGTATTGAACACCACAAAATTTTTTAAGATAATTCTTTTCCGTAAAATCCTCATTTTCAGACGACAAGATTTCGCGGTGGTTCACTTTATTTTTGGATCAGTTTATGTTCTAGAAAATGGAGAATAACTTCTGAATCCTTGAAGTAACATGCATGATTGCCTGTCTTTTTGGTTGAAATATGTAAGATCTGTATACAGGGTCCTGCAACAGTGCGTCGGGCTTTCCTAGCGCCCTTCCCTTACGAGATAAAGACAAAGGTGTAATACATAAAATTATTGATTTGAAAAGTTCTAACCAGTGAAACTATTTTCAATTATACAGGGTGTTCCATTTTTGCGCTATAACAAAAACAAAGATTTTTTTAAATGAAATGCCCCACTTTCGATTATATTTTCTTGTTTAGCTTTTCAAGCTCTGTTGCAAGCGTATTTTTGTTTTTTCAATTTGTGGCAGTGCTACCAACTAAAAATTAAAAATTGATTTTTTTTGTAATTTCAAGGTTTGTTTTGAAAAATCGTAGGAGTCTAGTTTTTTGCAATCAAAGAATGAAATTTGGCACAACAATAGTCGAATAGAAGGTAAATAATTTCATGACGAAAAACTTCTGAATCAGTGATACAGAGTGTTAAGAATTTTTTTTCGAACTTCGCAAATTCCAAAATGCCGTAAGTCATTTTTTTCAAGTGAAATGCCCCCTATTTCATTCAACCATTCGACAGCTTTTTTTCTCTTCTTTCATTTCTACCAGGGGTACCCTACCCCTAAGTTTGATAATTTTCGAGATAATCGATAATTTTGATAAAAAGTGCTATTTATTAAAATTTTTCACGCCGGGCAGGCCATAGTGATCATCAACAAATGTCTGATTGACACATTTTGCTTGGTTTGATGCTTAGAACAAGTTTTTTTTATTGAATAGCTGCGCTAAATTCCAATCTGAAGAAAATGCATAAAAAAGTATATCTTTGCCCGACGGAAAAAAGAAAATTCAAATTGAGCTTAGTAAAGTGGTTTTCCCGACTTCAAAAACCTTCAAACTATCAAATTGAGAGTTGCATTCCACTTGAAAAAAATGACTTAAGGCATTTTGAAATTTGCGAAGTTCAAAAAAAAATTTTGCACACCCTGTATAAGTAAACCTCAAGTTTTTTGACATGAAGTTATTCAGCTCCTATTCGACTACCGTTATGCCAAATTTCATCCCTTAATCCCAAAAAACGAGGCCTCTACGATTTTTCAAAGTGAACCTTGAAATTACAAAAAAAATTCAATTTTTTATTTCCAGTTGGTAGCACTGCCACTAATTGGAAAAACAAAAATACACTTGTAATAAATAGAGCTTGAAAAGCTGAACAAGAAAATGAAATCAAAAGTGGGGCATTTCATTTGAAAAAATCTTTGTTTTTGTTATAGCGCAAAAATTGAACACCCTGTATAGTTGAAAATAATTTTACAAGGTAGAACTTTTCAAACTAATAATTTTATGTATTACACCTTTTTCTCTATTTTGCAAGGTAAGGGCGCTAGGTAAGCCCGACGCACTGTTGCAGGACCCTGTATATCACTAATAATATACAATATGTTGTCATCTGTAGCTAAATTCTACAAGAGCCTGCCTGAGCTGAGGTGTAAATGAAAATCTGCAGGCAGACGACTGTAAAAGAGCTGTATTGGCTGCATCTTGGGAGCTGTGTACACGTGAAAGTATTTGAAACAGTACGAGAAACCACCTCTGAGCGGGAGCTATTCTTCATGTGGACTTCTGTACAAACCTCATTGGGAGCTACATTCTCTGGTGATATCACGGTGTTGATAAAGGTAAGACTTCTGAATAAATACTTTGATAGTTGTAAAAGTCTTGGGAGTTTTGGACAATGGTGAAGGACTGATGTTATATGGAAACGCTTCTTAAACTTTTTCCAACTTCACCATTGTCCAGAATCTCCGAAACTTTGTGGAATATTGTGGTCTCCGAGGTGGTCTCCTATACGCGTAAAATTTTTGTGACAATTTCATGTTTGTCGATGACAACGCCCGACCACCATCGGGTTAGAATCCGTCAACAATTTTTTGAGGGATCACAATATTGAGATAATGGATTGGCCACCTTTGTCTCCATATATGATTCCTATCGACATGTATGGAGTAGGATGAAATTGAAAGAGAGAGGAGGAAAATGAACAATTTGAATGACTTGGCGATTACAATTACTTGTCGATTGAAAAAAAATTCTGCTTCATGTATTTGATCAGAAAAGTCTGGATACCTCAATATGATTTGTGGTGTTTCTGCAAAGGCGACGTAACTTCAAATACACCAAGATTTTTCCACACTTGTTTCGCAGAGATTTATTCAGTGAATTGGGTCTAGCGTGATCCCAAAGATTCGAAATTAATTTCTATCAAAAAGTGACAAGTGTGGTTTTTGCAAAGAACGCCTCAATTCAGGAGGTACAGAATATGGTGCGCTCTCAGGTGCATCGATTTTAGCTAAAATCCTAAAGTGCGATTTATAACTCGATTTTAATTTTAGTCGCAATTTTAATCGCAATTTTAGTCGGATCGATCGTAAGCATAGGGTGCTTTCCACCTAGACGGTACAAATACCACCAGACGGCACATGTTCCATAGTGTGGCACAAAATTTTAGGTGATCCAATGAACGGCGCAGAACCGAGTAGGAACACGTAGATGGAAAGCACCGTTTGGAACCCGCACATGCGTAAATGGCAGGTGTACCGAACTTGGGGCTAGGTGGAAAGCACGCATATTCACCTCGCCAATTTATAACTCGATCGCAACGATCGGAAGCAAGGCTGAAGGTGCGTTCAGTCAGCTTATTTAGTCGCTGTTTTAGTTTTAGTCGTTGTCGCAACAGAGAAGAGCGTTCATACAGCAAGATTTAAGGTGGGTTCAGTCAGCTTGGTTTTAGTTTTAGTCGTAGTCGTTGTCGTAAATTTGAAAGTAGAAAGCACGCGTCATATGCGCGGCGTTCATACAGAGGTTTAGTTTTAATTTTAGTCGTAAGAATTCCGAACTTTACCGGTATAAGGTATGAGCATGGATGGTGATGGTAATGGATTGTATGTATCAATAAAAAAAATAGCATAAGCATTTGCTTCGATTTCAGAGGAGTTGTACTCCTCATAAATGTAAGCAAATACTTATTTATGCTTATTTTTTTACGAGTTTTTATATTAATACTACCCATTATGAACACGGACCGTATGAAGATGAAGGTTCGCGCAGTATCATTCGAGCTCCTATTGGTCAATTCTTACGACTAAATCTTGCTGTATGAACGCTCTTCTCTGTTACGACAACGACTAAAACTAAAACAGCGACTAAATAAGCTGACTGAACGCACCTTTAGTCGTAAGAATTGACCAATAGGAGCTCGAATGATACTGCGCGAACCTTCATCTTCATACGGTCCGTGTTCATAATGGGAAGTATTAATATAAAAACTCGTAAAAAAATAAGCATACATAAGTATTTGCTTACATTTATGAGGAGTACAACTCCTCTGAAATCGAAGCAAATGCTTATGCTATTTTTTTTATTGATACATACAACCCATTACCATCACAATCCATGCTCATATCTTATACCGGTAATTACGCAACCTGCAAGTCGGTATCATACGACAAAGTTCGGAATTCTTACGACTAAAATTAAAACTAAAACTCTGTATGAACGCCGCGCATATGACGCGTGCTTTCTACTTTCAAATTTACGACAACGACTACGACTAAAACTAAAACCAAGCTGACTGAACCCACCTTGATGGAGGGAGGAAACCTAGGGTGCAGTGCAGTGGCGTAACTAGCCCATTTGAACAAACAGACACTTCTACAGACCAAGAAGGCGCCGAAAGTAAACATTTTTCTGGAAAATGAGCATAATCAATGTATGTTCGTGTGAATTGTTAACGTCGAAAGGCACCGTTGCGGTCAAATATTTGCACAGGTGGGTGCGAGTACCCGGCTGACCTCCCCTTAGTTGCGCCACTGTCCACTGATCACCCGTCAGCTTGTCGCTAAAAGTCCCCAGAAAATCCACTAACAACACTGCTAATCAAGAAGACTACTGTGTTCATTTTCGCTAATCTTGATATTACCTTGATTTTCATTGGTCGATCGTAAGGATCGGATCGCAAGAGTTGGATATTGGCCAACTTCTTAAAATCCTTAAAATTGTTGCGATTGCGGCCTGCGATTAAAATCGGGTTATAAAAGGTATATAGTCCAGTAAAGTAAGAATTTAACTTGGAACAAATTAGGGACAGGATAAAAATAATATGGCGATGTAGATAATGAAAAACTGAATAAGAAAAACCAAAGTTTCATTTCCAGTCATCCCGGGAACCATGGGAAAGAAATGGAGAAGATGGAAAAACATGCGCTGCGATCTTTCTTTTGAAACGGTGAGAGAACGGTGAGAGATGTGTGAAAACTGTCAGAGACAAAGTTGTAGGGGATTCAATAATCTACAAAAAAGTCCCTGGGGGCATATGTCTAACTTCTTCAGGTTAGCCGTTTATCGCAGTCAAAGTTGCGCGCCGGTCTAGTGAAGTGGAAAAACTGTCCGCGTGACCTTCCTTCTTGGATGCTGTGAGAACGACAAGAGATATCAAAAAATTGTGAGCGACAAAGTTCTAGAGAATTGAATGCTCCACTAGGAAATTTTCAAGGCCAATTATTATCTCTTTTAGTTTAGCCGTGAACCACGTTCGAAGTTGCTCGACAATCCTGTTGATAAAGTGGTTCTTCTGGAAAACTTACAAAAACCCTAGAGTCGATGGAAAAACTATGCCAATGTAGAGAATGAAAAACTGGATCTATAAAACCAAAGTTTCATTTCACACCGTTTCGGGAAACCTGAGAAAAAAAAAGAAAAACTTAGAAAATAGCTATTTGCACTCGTAGCTTCCTCATTGAATACTGAAATAAACGTGATAAATATGAAAAATCTGAACAAACTAGCTTGTAGAGAATTAAATGATCTATAGAAAATCCCGTGATGTCATGTATGCATCTTTGTCGACTTAGCTGCGGAGCGCTATCAAAGTTGGGGTACATGACTCGTGACGCGTCGCATATGTGGTGAAACTGGCACGACGTTGCGGTCATTGTTTAATTGATTATAAAACATGATCGAATGATTCGGAAAAATTGCGTGCTTTGTTTAACGTCTGGGTAGCTACTTATTGTTAGAATTATCATTGTAGTCATCATCATCGTCTTCCGAAACGACAATGCAGAAAGCGTCAGAACAGGTGGCTCCACGGTAGTGGTGGCAAAACTTGGTACACTTGAGGTCAGCTTTTCTGCATCCACAAAGCTTCTCGCAGTTTTTCAAGCATCTGCAGGAAATCAGCCGTAGCAGATTTTCGAGAGCTACGTTATCCTGGGTTCTAATAATAGGCATCAACAGAGAAATGTTCAATTTCCAACCCCATTGTTCAGGTGGGCAGTTGTTTATTATCCCCGAGCTGTTGTTGAATGATCATTGTTCATCAGAAATCAGTTGAAAAACATCTCATTATCTAACGTGAATCACGTTTTTCAATTATTATACATATTGTGTTACAAAATACGAGTACTTTCTCAGTTTTAAGCCTGAGTGTCACGATACTATTTTCGTACTATTTTGATGCTATAAATATATGATTAGAAACGACAAGTTCAGAAATTCCCTAGCAACCTAGTCTCTCGTCCTAGATTTCTAGAATGGAAATATGACGAAAATAGTACAGTGACACTCACGACTTTAATTTTGCCAAACAAGAAACTTCATACATAACAAAGCGTTCATCCGCGGAGTTACATTTTCAACAATAGTTACCAGACGTTCAACAAAGCACGCAATTTTTTCAAATCATTCAATCATGTTTTATAATCAATTGAACAATGACCGCAACGTCGTGCCAGTTTGACCACATATGCGACGCGTCACTAGTCATGTACCCCAACTTTGATAGCGCTCCGCAGCTAAGTCGACAAAAATGCATACGGCATTTTCTATAGAAGATTTAATCCTCTACAAGCTAGTTTGTTCAGATTTGCCCTATTTATTACGTTTATTTCAGTATTCAATGAGGAAGCTACGAGTGCAAATAGCTATTTTCTAAGTTTTTCTTTTTTTTCTCAGGTTTCCCGAAACGGTGTGAAATGAAACTTTGGTTTTATAGATCCAGTTTTTCATTCTCTACATTGTCATAGTTTTTCCATCGACTCTAGGGTTTTTGTAAGTTTTCCAGAAGAACCACTTTATCAACAGGATTGTCGAGCAACTTCGAACGTGGTTCACGGCTAAACTAAAAGAGATAATAATTGGCCTTGAAAATTTCCTAGTGGAGCATTCAATTCTCTAGAACTTTGTCGCTCACAATTTTTTGATATCTCTTGTCGTTCTCACAGCATCCAAGAAGGAAGGTCACGCGGACAGTTTTTCCACTTCACTAGACCGGCGCGCAACTTTGACTGCGATAAACGGCTAACCTGAAGAAGTTAAACATATGCCCCCAGGGACTTTTTCGTAGATTATTGAATTCCCTACAACTTTGTCCCTGACAGTTTTCACACATCTCTCACCGTTCTCTCACCGTTCCAAAAGAAAGATCGCGGCGCATGTTTTTCCATCTTCTTCATTTTTTTTATGGTTCCCGGTATGACTGGAAATGAAACTTTCATTTTTCTTATTCAGTTTTTCATTCTCTACATCGCCATATTTTTTTCATCCTGCCCCTAATTTGTTCCAACTTTGGCCTAAAAATCGCCTCATTTTACTGGACTAATAGAGGAAATCGTATCTTTGAACTTCGTTAAAATTGCGATTAAAATTGCGACTAAAATTAAAATCGAGTTATAAATCGCACTTAACAACTAATTCGAAAACCAAAATTATAGCCTAGCTTGAACTCATATTATATCTTCATATCTACCAAACACCAAACTTTATTTTAATTCGATGAATCGTTCGGGAGTTATCGTAACAGATTACAGATAAACAAAAATTGGGGTGTGCTAGATAATAAATTGCTTAGAATTGTCCAACAAGCAAGTCTGCTGAGGGATATCCCCTCACATCGAAAATCCGTTAATTTTTCGTGATGCCAAAGAAATGAAACTTTTTTTTCGTAATCGTTTCATAGATACATAACGCGCAAAGTAATACATAATCAAAAATATAAGTTTTGCAGTTTATGTATCTAGCATGACATTTGTCAAAGTATTGTCAAAATTTACAAGAAATTCGAGTTTTCCTCAATTTAAGCAACGATTACGAAAAACGTTGTTCGACACACGAGCGCTGTGCTTTTTCAGGCCCTCGGCCTCTTTTGCAGCATACGGCTACGCCTCATGATGGCAAAAAAGGCTTAGGGCCTGAAAACGCGTTCTTGTATCAAAAAATACTATTTCGTAATCGTTTCATAGATACATAACGCGCAAAGTAATACATAATCAAAAATATAGGTAAGTTTTTGAATAAATATATAAAATAAAAAATATAGGTAATCGTTACAGAGCAACGATTACGAAAAACGTTGTTCGACACACGGGCGCTCTGCTTTTTCAGGTCCTCATCAGCCTTTTTTGCAGCATTCGGCTACGCCTCATGATGGCAAACAAGGCTTTGGGCCTGGAATCGCGCTCTTCTATCGAAAAATACTATTACTGAATAAAAATATCATATCTTTTGGCTATTCCAAAAAGCCAATTTCTAATCTGGGAAATTCAAAAACCGTTTCGGGGTAATGTATCATTCTTCATAATTTTAATGTGGGTCATCGGCAAAAACTTTTTTATTTCAAATGGGGTTCCTTGAAGTTTCAACAACAACTATGCACTACTTTTCTAGCCATTCTCATTTACCTGGGGTCCTTGGGGCGCAGATTCACCTAAATACAGGGTGTTTCATGATTTATACGACATAGCTTAAGGATAGATCAAGTTTTTTGAGGCGGATCCGGATCTGGCTCCGAAATTTTTCTAAGATCCTGCGTTTCAAAGTTACAGGGTGATTTATGTATTTTGGTCAAAACTTTGATGGGTCATAACTTTGGAACAAATGGATGGAATCGAATGAAATTTGACAGAAAAAGTCTCTTGCTAAGAACAATTACAATGACCAACAAAGCATGAAAAAATCCAGGGCCGGACTGAAAAAAATAATAAAAAATTGAAAATTTAAATAGCCATATTTCTTGAATAATTTGATATAATTTATTGCAATTACTACTTTTCAAACAGAAAACAAGCAACATTTTCAATTAAATAAATTCAAAACTCTAACAATAGGTGATAAGTGCATGCATTACATGTTATTTACAAGAGGTTTTCAAAATGCCCTCCCCGAACTTCGACGCATTTTCTACATCTCGTCAATAAATGTCTAGTGGCTTTTCGAATGATTAGCCTATTGTTCCGCATTTCTTCAGCAGCTGTAATGATCCTTTCTCTCAAAACCTCCCTGGTGTTCACTTCTGTCTTGTAAACCATATCTTTCATGTGGCCCCATACATAGTAATCTAGGACTGTGAGATCGGGAGATCTGGGAGGCCAGGAATGAGGACCCCCGCGACAAATCCAGCGATGGGGGTATTCTGCGTCCAAGTGTTCTTTGACATTTAATGAAAAATGAGGCGGTGTCCCATTTTGTTGAAAATAGGCAAAACATTTTGGAGGAAGTTTAGATAGCCTCCCCCCGTCAGCCGTTCCTCAAAGAAATGTATAGCCCAATCAAAGTGTCGTCAACCACTCCGCACCACAAATTCAGTGAAAACCTCTGCTGAGAGTTCTTTTGTACCGTGGCATGAGGGTTTTCGTGTGCCCATAAGTGGGAATTTTTCAGTTTCAGTTTTGAAGGTTCTCTTCATTTTTTTCGTTTCTCCTCGGTTCCGTTTCGCCACCCGCGTTGTGCGAGGGCGATTTCGGACTTCTCATTATTGTTATTGTGTATCACTCCATTTTTCAACCCACAACCTACCCTACCGTGATGCGCTAGACATCAGCGGACCATGCACAGAGAGCGCTCTCTCCATCTCACGGCGCCGGACGTCACAAGGTAGGTTCTTTTTATTTTTTTTACTCCAATACCCAAGACAGTGTATCCCAGCTAAAACATCTCGGCGTGATTTTCTCAGAAACCGTTCAACCAATACAATTCTTCTTTTTTTTGTAGAAATAAGCCCTAAATCTAAGCCTCAATTAGAGAAGTGCCGGTGTCTGCAGCTGCTCTACTTCCCAAAATATGGCAATTTGAACAGGCCTCGAAACAACAGGCACATAATTATGGAGATTTATGATTAGCAAGAAGAACAATTCTACATCAGAATGCAATTGGAGCACTGTCTTAATTTTTAAACATCAAACGTCGGAGAATACTTGGATGCAGAATACCCCCATCGCTGGATTGGTCGCGGGGGTCCTCATTCCTGGCTCCCAGATCTCCTGATCTCACAGTCCTAGATTACTATGTATGGGGTCGCATGAAAGATCTAGAGGTCTACAAGACGGAAATGAACACCAGGAAGGATTGTAGAGAAAAGATCATTGCAGCTGCTCATGAAACGCGGAACAATGGACCAACCATTCGAGAAGCCACTAGACATTTAGTGACGAGATGTAGAAAATGCGTCGAAGTTGGGGGAGGGTATTTTGAAAACCATTTGTTAATAACATGTAATGTATTTATCACCTATTGTTAGGAGTTTTGATTTTCTTTCAAATGTTGCTCGTTTCCTGTTTGAAAAGTAGTAATTGCGATGGATTCTCTAAAATCATTCAGGAAATATCGCTATTAAAATTTTCATTTTTTTTTATTTTATTTTTTTACTAAAACTACTGAGGTGTGCCGTTCGTATTGGATAGCTGATTCTGTAGCATTTTTTCTCAACTTTCCAAATACAATGGCATTTTTTTAGGAATCCGATGCGAAAATGGCTTTTTTGCCCAAGAATTAATGGGGGCCATTTTTTTTAGTCAGGCCCTGGATTTTTTCAAGCCTTGTTGCTCATTGTAATTGTTCTTAGCGAGAGACTTTTCCTGTCGAATTTCATTCGATTCCATTCATTTGCTCCAAAGTTATGACCCATCAAAGTTTTGACCAAAATACATCATAGATCACTCTGTAACTTTGAAA
Source organism: Anaspis maculata (assembly GCA_949128115.1). Lineage (NCBI taxonomy): Eukaryota > Metazoa > Arthropoda > Insecta > Coleoptera > Scraptiidae > Anaspis > Anaspis maculata. The sequence continues at coordinate 49,039,881 of OX421968.1, forward strand.
CGCAGGATCTTGGAAAAATTTCGACGCCAGATCCGGATTCGCCTCAAAAAACTGGATCTATCCTTGAGCTATGCCGTATAAGTCATGAAACACCCTGTATATTGGCGCCGTCGCCAACCCCAACCCTAGCCAGCCTGATCGATAAGCGCTTCCGGTTAAACAGCCAACTGAACCAGTGAGTTTAGTCTATGGGAAGACCTACGCACGAGCTGCGAGTAAAGGGAACCGCCTATATGAGAAGGTCTATACAATACAGGGTATTTTGGTGACCTTGCATAATACTTAGGAGATGATTCCTCCCAAGAAAATGAGCCGAAAAGCGAGAGTAACAATTTTTCTCAAAGTCTCTAAAGGGAGTTACAGCCCCTCAAAGGTACGAAGTAAAACAAAGTCTTCAAATATTTGCTGAACAACCGTCAAATAAGGTAGGAACTTCAAAGGCTATAATCGAACATTCCACGGTTTTGGGCTTCATGAAGTCCGCATGACACATTCCTAGTTTTTTGGTTATACATTGATAATAGTTATATCTTCAAGCACTCCAAGTGTCAAAAATGTGTCATGCGGACTTTATTACGAAAAAAAAAAATTACACCAGATAATATTGAGGTCTAGTCGCTGCGCTGAGTAAGATATTTTTAAATGAAGCGCAATAAGCAACAAGACTTTCTAAGTTATTTGGACGCCGCCAAACACAAAAATCCTCGCAAAAATCTTTGTCGCCCACTGAAAATCTTTACCGCAGCCCCCATGTGAGAAAGAGGGGGGGGACTGAAGCGCAGGGGGTGATATGAGGCTTCATGGGCCGTATGAATTCCGCATGACACATTCGTGATTTTTTTGTCTTACACTGATAATGGCCTTATCTTGAAGTGTTCCAGGTTTTAAAAATGTGTCATATGGAACTCATTACAAAAATTGATTTTTTCCCCACCAAATGTGTGGTCGTTTCTCATAAAACGCAATTAAATGGGCATTTTTCTAGGGTCTTTGGACACCTCTAGGTAGATACTAGTACGTATCATGGCACCTCCGCCAATTCGGCTGATCTTTCGTAATCGGCCCATTGGAGTCTCTCATGTTATTTAGATCGAAGAACCATCGTGTATGTTCTGGAATGACCAGAGTTTCGCACTCGTAACACTTGGATCGTAACAGTCTAGAAAGATCAGGTGTGCTCTAGAATGGACGCGAGAGTAGCCGTTCGTAACATTGTCCCCCTCCCACGCCTATTCATTCCGAATCGGCTCATCGTTACTCCCCAAGTAACGTGCAAGGTGATCAAGGTCGACAACTTTCATCTTGGCTGTCTCGGGACTCGCTGGATTTTGTATGTGACGTCATTAATCCTCTTGACTACCGTGTACGGTCCTCACGACATATGCAACTTCGGAGACCTTCCGTTCTTGCGCTGAGGGTTGTACAACCAGACCAGGTCACCTGCTTGAAATCTTGTGGAGTTAGCCTTCAAGCCGTGACGGATCTTCTTTCGGTCGGTGGCGACTCGGATTCGTTTCCGAACCAACTCGTGGATGTCGCACATCCTTTGCCTTAGGTCGTCGACGTAATCGGGAATATCCTTGAAATCATTTTCCGGCGTGCCAAATTGTAAATCGCAGATGACGATCCCATTCTTGCTGATGCTTGTCCATGACCTCCGCCTGGTGCTGCTCCATCGTCCTGTTGAACTGTTGAACCATTCCATCGAACCTTGGGTAAAGGCGCCTCTTTTGCGTCCTGGTATTCTGGATCCCTAGTAGGGTACAGATACCTTGGAACACGTTAGATTCAAAGTTTCGTCCCTGATCTGAGTATAATTTCGTCGGTACTCCGAAACGGCTGATCAGATCGTCCACCAGCACACTCGCCACTGTAGAAGCCTCTTGGAGAGCGTACGCTTTCGGCCACTTGCTGAAGTAGTGCATGGCAACCAGGATGTATTTGCTGTCATCTTCCTCTGTGGAGAACGGGCCAGCCACATCGATCGCAATGCGTTGAAAAGGCGCTCCAACATTGCAAATCTTCAGCTCCTCTGCTGGCCACACAGACATCGTACTGGCGAGTGGCGACACCACCCAGTACAACCTCTCGTACACCTTGGCCAACGTCTTGTTTACCCCAAGGTGCCCTCCAGTGACGGCATCCTGCATCTCCTTCAGGACCTCCTTCACTTTCTTCTTGGGAAGAACCAATTGAACCATCTCCTTCTCCCCATCAGGACTCTTTCAAACTCTCTTCAGCAGCCCATTTTCTATCCTGACAGAATTCCACTGAGCCCAATGAGCCTTGAATTCGGACCCTTCACCAGAGATCTCGGCCCACTCTGGTCGGTCCTGGCCAAGTTCCTTTCTTTCAGCAAGTGAACCAATAGCTGGATCCTCGCGCTGCTCCTTCTTGAGCTCATTTTCCAATTCCTTGGAGTTTCAACGACAATTGCCTTGACTTCGACGTTTCCATTCTGTTGGTCTACCCTCTTGCAGTGCTTGAAGTCCTCGTTGCGTGGTCTTCGAGAAGGAGCAGCCGCGTTGCCATGACTTTTTCCAGGGCAATGTTTTTTTTTTCAGTTTTCTCCTTATCAGCCTCTTTTCGGCTATAGGAGCTCGCCTTCATTACTGATACATTTTATAATACCGAAAAATTGCAGTGTGAACACTCACACTACAGCGGGAAAGGAACCCGCAAACTTCCGCACCACAGGCAAATACTGACCACCTGTGCTACGGGGCCGTCTTCCAGGACGATGTTGGATTTTCTAGTCATATTAATCTATCGTGCCAACTGTCCCTCGGAATTCTTCAACAGCTGTAGCCATTTCAGCGCAGCGTGGTCAGTCCTCACCAAAGATTTCCGGCCATAGAGATACTGGTGAAAGTGATAATAATAAATAATAATAATAAAGAATTTATTGTGCAAAAGGTACACAAAAGGTGAGACTCAGCTCAACGGCTGATCTTCCGTCTCACCGAAAATTATGTAAAACATAAAATACAAAAACAGAAAACACATTATATGCAACAAAGTTCTAAAGCAACGTACAATTACAAAAAAGCGTTGTGGTCGGAGTTGAGAAACTCGTCCCACGAGTAGTAAGCCTCCTTGATCAACAGTTTCTTGACATTTTTACATTTTTCACGACAAAGCTCAATCGTAAGCACCAATCCCAACTCACCAGACCAACCCCGCTCGCCGAGGTCATCACTCCGCAACAAGAGATACCGAAACGAGAGGGCTCACTTTCTATCGGGCCTGGATCATTTAGGGGTTTCAACTCTACATTCTCGAGGTGGGTTAAAACTCTTCGTCGAAGGATCGCGACTCAGCATCCTGGAGGGGGATCGGAACACACCATCAACGGATCTCAACTCTACGACTGGGAGATGGATCGAAACTCAGCGCCGGAGGGGCCTAAGCACAACTCCTTGACGAAGGATTGTAGCTCGTCGTCGAAGGGTTTTGACTCGACTCCCGGAGGCGGATCGAGACACAACATCCAAGGGCTTTGACACTACATCCTAGAGCTCGAGGGTTGGAGCTCAACGAGTAAAACAACTCATCAGCCTGTAGGCGAATCAAAACTCAACTTGGAAGGATTTCAACTCAACTTCCCCAAGGAGATCAAAACGCATCTCCGAAAGATTCCAGCTCAAAATTCTCCAGGTGGGCTGAGCCGCATAAGCCGGGGTTTCGACTCGGCATTGTCCAAGTGGGCTAGGACTCATCATCGAAGGGCTTTGACTTTTATGGCCCTTTTAGGTGGGTCGCGACGCAACAGCAACGCGTTCTAGCTCAGCTTCTTCGAAGTGGATCAAAACTCTTCTCTAGCAGACCCGCAGAACTAAACTGCTTGACAATTGAACTGCAACACCTACAAATTAGGTGCGTTTTCAAATTGAGATAGCTCAAAAAATATCTGACGGATTCCAGAAATTCAGGCATGTGAGGAAAGATCATTTCTTTGACTATCGAGTGCTGGTATTGATGATAAGTTTGATTGCACAATTTGTCATATACAGGGTGCCAACGGAGAGCGTGCAGATATGGGCAATTTTGCACCTTGTGCAACTTTCGAAAAAAAAGTCCGAGATTTTTTCTATCGCGTGCTCTTGAAAGGTTGAATCATTATGCCGAAACGGTTTTGGAATTTTGACCCTAACTTTTTTTTTCAAAAAATTGTGCTCAATTTTCAGAAATATGCACTTTCTGATTAGGAAAAAGAAATAGAGACATTGTTTGTTTTCAAACGGCGTCCATATTGAATTTACTTACGAAGATTTTCATTTGAGCCTCCACATCCTCTAGAAACTACCCCTTTTGGGACACCGTCTCACAACAAGATATGCAATGCTTCATTTAAAAGGCCTAAGAAAAGTACTCATCAATAATTGGATTGAATTAAGTATACTAGGACGACCCCACACGTACAGCTCCCTAAAAACCACCCCTTGACTTCAAGGGACAGGGTTGGTATGATAAGACATGCAATAGATGAAAATTCCAAAAAACATCTTTTTCAACTGTTCCACTAAAAAAGTGGTAGGTCATACCTTTACGTAGGTCATCCCAACAGTAGCTAACCTCTCGAAAAAAGAACTACCCTTCAAAAAACCAGTACTTCCGCAATACCTCATTTGTTAGGATTTTTCAAAAATCTGTCGCAATAGTTTGCCGCTACGATGATTTCATTCACATATCTACCCGAAACTACCCCTTCAACTACCCCTCCAATATCGCATAGCCTCTACCTTGATGCGTTATTTACGAGTTGAAAGTACTTTTGCCTACTAACCGTTTCATTGAAATGATGGTGTTTTCTACGATGATAGTACAAAACCTTTCCTGAAACTACCCCTAGAAATCGCCCCTTTAGTAAAAGGTATGCAATACCTCATTTGGAAGGTCAGAGAAGGTGCGATTGAATAAGTTCAAAATGATTCCGCGATGACCTTACACGCATCAAGGTAAAGGCTATGCGATATTGGAGGGGTAGTTGAAGGGGTAGTTTCGGGTAGATATGTGAATAAAATCATCGTAGCGGCAAACTATTGCGACAGATTTTTAAAAAATCCTAACAAATGAGGTATTGCGGGAGTACTGGTTTTTAAAGGGTAGTTCTTTTACTATTAGTAAAACAGTAGTTAGCTACTGTTGGGATGACCTACGTAAAGGGTCATCGTGTAGCATCACTTTTTTAGTGGAACAGTTGAAAAAGACGTTTTTTGGAATTTTCATCTATTGCATGTCTTATCATACCAAGCCTGTCCCTTGAAGTCAAGGGGTGGTTTTTAGGGAGCTGTACATGTGGGGCCGTCCTAGTGGGGGCACTAGGTGAATGAACCTTGCAAATGGTGATGAAAGCATGAAATTCGGTACACATAGTCAAAATGAGCACCTCTCTTAGATGAGAGGTGGAGCCACGCCGAATTTTCACCGGAAGGGGGCTCGGGGGGCTCCTGAAAGTTTAAGGTCCTAGGGCTCCCACCAAACCGCTTATCAGTTCGTTTTATCAATTAAAAAGGAAACTCATGAATATATCGTAAAAATTGACGACGTTTATCGCCTTGTCCCGGGAATTTTTCATGATGAAAAAAAATAAGTTCTTCGGCAGAACACACAAATTGGTTTTATTTTATTTTCACCTACAAAGAATTAATAAGGAGATGTGCAACACGTTGTTTCCCACAAATTCGTATCCTCTGAATTCATTTGTGGAGTCAAAATTTTGATGGTGTATCTTCTTGAAGAGGGGCATTCCAAAGAGTAAGCTATTTTCAACACTAAGTTCAAACAGAATTTTTTCAATGTTCTGAATCGAAATGACTGAATTCCTTCCAGCAATGCATATCCTGAACCCTTCTTTGGAAGTACCGCGTGCGATTGAACGTGGAGTAAGTCCTGAAACACTATCAGAATTTTTCTTCTGTGATGCTACTATCCACTCTCGACCGGGGCAATTAGGTTCCTACACAGCATGCGCGGAGTGTATACACGATGCAGGGTATTTTCTCGGTTCAGTCAAATTTTTGATGATTGAAATTGTGTCATAATATTGAAATAACGTGTATACACTCCGCGCATGCTGTGTAGGAACCTAATTGCCCCGGTCGAGAGTGGATAGTAGCATCACAGAAGAAAAATTCTGATAGTGTTTCAGGACTTACTCCACGTTCAATCGCACGCGGTACTTCCAAAGAAGGGTTCAGGGTATGCATTGCTGGAAGGAATTCAGTAATTTCGATTCAGAACATTGAAAAAATTCTGTTTGAACTTAGTGTTGAAAATAGCTTGCTCTTTGGAATGCTCCTCTTCAAGAAGATACACCATCAAAATTTTGACTCCACAAACGAATTCAGAGGATACGAATTTGTGGGAAACAACGTGTTGCACATCTCCTTATTAATTTTTTGTAGGTGAAAATAAAATAAAACCAATTTGTGTGTTCTGCCGAAGAACTTTTTTTTTTCGTCATGAAAAATTCCCGGGACAAGGCGATAAACGTCGTCAATTTTTACAATATATTCATGAGTTTCTTTTTTAATTGATAAAACGAACTGATAAGCGGTTTGGTGGGAACCCTAGCAACTTAAACTTTCAGGAGCCCCCCGAGCCCCCTTCCGGTGAAAATTCGGCGTGGCTCCACCTCTTATCTAAGAGAGGTGCTCATTCTGAGTACGTGTACCGAATTTCATGCTTTCATCACCATTTGCAAGGTTCATCCCGATTTTGGCTCTTATCGCCCGCACTATCCTAGTATACTTATTTCAATCCAATTATTGATGAGTACTTTTCTTAGGCCTTTTAAATGAAGCATTGCATATCTTGTTGTGAGACGGTGTCCCAGAAGGGGTAGTTTCTAGGGGATGTGGAGGCTCAAATAAAAATCTTCGTAAGCAAATTCAATATGGACGCCGTTTGAAAACAAACGATTGCTCCATTTCTTTTTCTTAATCAGAAAGTGCATATTTCAGAAAATTGGACACAATTTTTTGAAAAAAAAAGTTAGGGTCAAAATTCTAAAACCGTTTCGGCATAATAATTCAACCTTTCAAAAGCAGGCGATAGAAAAAATCCGAGATTTTTTTTTCGAAAGTTGTACAAGGTGAAAGATTGCCCATATCTGCACGCTCTCCGTTGGCACCCTGTATATGACAAATTGTGCAATCAAACTTATCATCAATACCAGCACTCGATAGTCAAAGGAATGACCTTTCCTTACATGCTTGAATTTCTGAAATCCGTCAAATATTTTTCGAGCTATCTCAATTTGAAAACGCACCTAATTTTTAGGTGTTGCAGTTCAATTGTCAAGCAGTTTACTTGGCAACGGATGTGACAAGTCGGGAGCGGACGGCAGGCCAGGCGGATCGGTCAGGTACAACGGTCAATCTCCATCGATACTCCTCCATTCCCAGTAATTCGGAATATTCTATCGCATCCAAATCGACCGCGAACGGCGTATAGTCGTGAAAGTTCCAATAGGTAATTTGATATAGCACGCTGGGTGCTAGCCCTGGGATGTCGGATGGCGGCCACGTTGATACTGCAGGCTGGCGCGCTGGCAGACTGAGCATCTCCATTTGTGGGTGTCTTATTTTTATCGCACATTGATTTCACCATACTATCGGACATCGTGCAGGGACGGTTGTTGAATATCGAGGTGTAGCAACCGACTCATGTAGAACTTTGCTTGGTTCACACGGACGGTTGTTGAATATCGAGGTGTAGCAACCGAATCATGTAGAACTTTGCTTGGTTCACACGTATCACGTATGGATTGAATAACTAGCGACATCCTTCAATAAGGCCTTGGCCCTGAATATTCACATACCGGGTGGGCCATAAAAAACCGTGGTCGGAATTTTTCCTTCTAAAATTTTTATTTTGCCACCGATTTAATCGAACTTTTCAGCATTGGCTAGCAAATTAAATAGGCTATGATTTTCGTTTTTCAAAATGGCCGACATACCAAAATTCAAGATGGCAGAAACAATTGAAAATAGACCTTCATTTGTTTTCGTTGCTTTTTATTGAAAATTACCAGAAAGTCAAAACCAATAATGTATTATGAAGGAATAGACCTTTCTTGTCAATTCAAGACCACAACCAGTAAAATCCGGTCATCGGCTGAAGAGCTATTGCGAGTTGAAGCGGAGCCTACTTTCCGTTTTTTTCATTTCCGCATAATTGATCCAAATTTAGGGATCCTGTCCGCCAATCCGCCATTGGCTCATTTCTCAACCGATTTTTTCAAATTTGGTATCAATGGCTAGTCAATTGGACAGGCTATCTTTTTCATATGGGAAAATGACGTACATGTCAAAATCCAATATGGCGGAAGCAATTGAAAATATAATTTCTTTTGTCCTTATTGCTTTTTAATAAAAATCAGCAGAAAGCCAAAACCAATAACTATTATGAAGGAATAGACCTTCCTTGACAATCCAACACCGCAACCAATGAAATCGGGTCATCTGCTGAGGAGCTACGGCCAGTTGAAGCGAAGCCTACTTACCGGTTCCCTTATTCCCGCATGAATGACCCAAATTTAGGACTCCTGCCCGCCATATCCTTTTTTTCCCAACCGATTTTTTCAAATTTGGTATCAATGGCTAGCCAATCGGACAAACTGCCATTTTTATAAAAGAAAATGACCAACATGTCAAAATTCAAGATGGCGGAAGCTATTGAAAATGGGCTTTATTCGTTTTTGTTGGAATAGAAAAACGGAAATTAGGCTTCGCTTCAACTGGCCGTAGCTCCTCATCAGATAAACAGATTTGATTGGTTGCTGTCTTGAATTGTCGAGGAAGGTCTAATCCTTCATAATAATTATTGGTTTTGACTTTCCGCTCATTTTTATTCAAAAGCAATGACGACAAAAGAAATTCTATTTTCAATTGCTTCCGCCATCTTGGATTTTGACAGGTCTGTCATTTTGTGATATGGAAACGGTAGCCTGTCTAATTGGCTAGCCATTGATACCAAATTTGAGAAAATCAGTTGAGAAATAAGCATATGGTGGATTGGCGGGCAGGATACCCTAATTTGGATCAATTATGCGGAAATAAAAAAAAACGGAAAGTAGGCCTTGCTTCAACTCGCAATAGCTCCTCAGCAGATAACCCGATTTTATTGATTGTGGTCTTGATATGACAAGAAAGGTCTAATCCTTCATAATACATTATTGGTTTTGACTTTCCGGTAACTTCCAATAAAAAGCAACGAGAACAAAAGAAGGCCTATTTTCAATTGTTTCTGCCATCTTGAATTTTGGTATGTCGGCCATTTTGAAATACAGAAATGATAGCCTATTCAATTGGCTATTCAATGCTGAAAAGTTCGATAAAATCGGTGAAGGAATACAAATTTTAGAAGGAAAAATTCAGACCACAGTTTTTTATGGCCCACCTGGTACTTGTATAACTCGATTTCACGGCTTTGATTTATTTTCCTCCGGATTATTTTCGGCCCGCCAAATGCGGGTGGCTTCAATAAGAAAGTTTCATCGAAATTTTTTGTACCACATATTGATAACTATCGATAGGTATAGTAAATACTTTTCATAAATAAAAGATTCCGTTATCAATAAAATGTTTTTTACCTCGAAAGTAGCCATCAGGTTTGTTTCGTTTCGAAGACCTTATCGTAAGTTGGAACGGCCAACGGTCTTGAAGATTTGAGACATTTTGAGAGTCGCTGTTCTGTCATTTCAGCTCCGACAGGTTGCTTCCGAATCACCGCAATCCCGATCTGTCTGCTTTTCACCAGAAAATACCATTTGACAATTTTCCGTCGCAGTTTTTGGGTTTGTGTCAAATTAGAATTTGGTATGTTTATACTCGAGCCTTGAGAGTGTTTCTATTTATAGGTGAGTGTGCCAATCAATCAATTATCGACCCTGATCCTATTATTTCATTGTACATAGAATATCAAAAAACCGGCAACGAACGGTGGTTGCAAGTCATTTAACCCATTAAGACCGAGATTAAAAATTTTGATAAAAATGGGGTTTTTTCACCAAAACATGTCAATACTATTACATATACAAGGAAAATAAAGATTTCCCATGTTTTTTACCATAAAAAACTGTCCAAATGACATGGCTGCATATGGAGCCACTAGGCGCTACCCGGGTAGTTTCACAATGATGCGTGATCCATGCGAAGAATAGATAAAAATGTATTGAATTGTGAAATATATTAGGTAATACTCGGGTAATACATATCATTTCGTAAAAAAATGGTATAACAAATATTCAAAATCCATATTTTCATCATAAATTTGGATAAAATCTTCATATCTGATGTTTGCCTTTGGATTCTTTCCCTGTATACCTCAAAGTTTATTAGATATCAGAGGGTGTATTCAGGCTCCAGACTTTGAAACCAAACCGTACTGGCTTGCCACGTATAAATTGTTTGCACCCGTGGCGGCCAAAAGGTCTTATCATAGACTCATCATATTATGAAAGATTTTGTGTGGCACAAAATGTTCGAAGAACTTTTCTTTCAACATGTCTGCTATCGTTCGCAGTTTCTACATCTTAGCGCGTTCATCCACAAGGTACTAGTTATTGGCAAAATGTATAAAGCGAAAAATTTGGGAACACCGGTCTCTTCTCTTGGCACTAGATACTGGCTCGTTCTTCATATCTTTTGCGTTCTCCCAATAATTTCTTTTGGATGGCAAAATGTTATATCCATTTAGAATCAGTATGGCAAAGAAAGTCCCCAGTTCTTGAACGGTTACTGGCGGACCTGGAAAATTTTTGAATTGTGCGTAACTTGCCGTTTCATTCCTTATTTTTTCAAATAAATCGTTTGAAACAAAATGATTGAAAATAATAATATTTCTACGCAGGTCAAATTTTTGTATTGTGAGTAATCTGAGCTTGGAAAATGTACAACTGGAAGCTCCAAATCTGCTAAATCCAAAAATGAATAATTTCGGGATTTGATAATCACTACTAATTGTCTTATAATATTTTCAGGCTCTTCAGCGAATTCTGCAGGTAACTGATCTTCCTCAGTACCTCAGTTATATCTTGAGTACCTCCTATACGCACATTATCCGATCCGTCAGAACAATTTCGGCATTTGCAGCAAGCTGTTTCCCGCTCAAATTATCAACAAGTCCAGGTCCTTCTTCATCTGCTAAATCCTCGTCCGTCAAAACATGACTTTCTGGAGGCTCTATGAATACATCCAACACTTCTCTATTATGATCATCATCGTCGTGCGCACGATCAATGGCTTCCTGAAGAGTTATTCCACTAAATTATAATTTATTATGTTTAGAACTCGGCAACACAAGTTATACCGATAACAGCCTAGTGGCTCCATATGGGCTCAGCTATGTTTACGGTCAAAAAACAAAAACATGAAAAGCACTTTGCATCCACAAAACATTTCATAGGCTTGAATAATAATATAAGAATGCAAAAATTTATTTATAGAACAACTGTGACATGAATAACATCAATAATAATATTTATATCAAAGTGAAGTTCATCGTTTCCCGGCGAAAAATTCAACACGTATTTTCAGAGCGCTAGCAAGGAAAAAGTAACATCGATCAAGATGCTTTTTTTTGCGAGTGTATATCATCATTATCCATTCTGAACGGTGCAGGTACACTTTTTTGAAAAATAAAGGCTTTTACCAAAATATCAGTCATAATTTGTATCAAGAAATGGTGGCTCCATATGGGCTCGTTAGGCTTCAATGGGTTAAAGAAGCAAGCAAGGAACCGAACTTCCAACAGCGATAGAATCGAATTTCTGTGCTCAACACATTCTAGTTAACAATTTTTGGCACGGAACAGGGAACAGCGTCTCTTTATCAAATTACCGAAACCTATGAACATAATATGTAGATGACGAGTGCTGCAAGCGAACCTCTGCCGCAATAGCAAAAATGTCATTTTGACAACTTGACCTAAACTTTCTTTCTTCTTTTTGGTTGGGTGGCAAACCTAAACTTTACACTCATATCATGCCGCCATCGGAGAAGAGACATTATTTCAGGACGGTCAGTATTGTATACTCTAAACCCACCTCAAAACCCACCATTAATTGTGAGATTATTCTATTCTAGGCAGTAGGTACCTCAACTGTAGGTAAAGGTCAATATTACAGTGGGGGAATAGTAGGTATAATAATGGTGGCCCTACATTGAGCATCAAATGCTGCAGCTTTCTTTGCAGCAGAATTCTGATAAAGCAAGTAAAATTTTGTCTTCACCTATCGATTTATTGAAACCCGACCGGTTTCGAGAGCCTCTAGTCTCAAAGTTCAACTCGAAAAAAGACGACTTCGTTAATAACGGTCCGATCGATTCGAAAACGATTTCAAATTGTTGGAATTCTTAATAATAGTCGATAGCTTCCATTAGTTCCTCCCTTCTATCTCCCATTCCCTAGTTATCGTCACTTATTCAACTGTGTAGAGGACGTCTTTGTTAATAATTTGACAAATATTCAATTGGAATGGTAAAAACTGACGCTAGGACATTTTGGTGGTCACATCAATCTAAATTAATGAAGAATACTACCCTACTGTCGCATAAAATCAAAAACTCAAAATTTTGAAATATTGCCTTATACCGTGTTTTTTGAAAACCGTACCAGCCCATAACTTTTGTATATGCCATAGAAAAAAGTTATGGAGTGGTGCGGTTTTCGAAAAACAACCGGTATACAGGGTGTCTCATAATTAGGCGTCAATACTTTGTCAGCCGATTCTACGACTTGAAATAAGAAAAAAAGTTTCCCATAAACTTAGGCCAGGAAATGTATTATGTATAAGGAGGCTACAGCCCCCTGAATGTGCCCCTGGAGATGGTTTTTATTCATTAACTCTCAAACTAAACTGCTCAACAATGAAAGTGTTACAAAGCAAAAATTTACCCAATTTTGAACCGCTTTAACTTTTGATTGGCACATATGATTCTGATTTTGTTTCAAGTACTGAATAGTCCTATCTTTTGGCCATCATCCTTGTCAATATGAAATGCATAGAGCTTTTCATAAATTTTCTACAGGGTGATGAACAGAGCAGTGCAAAATTGATGAAAGTTCAACATACCCCCGTTTTCGCAAAAAATTTTTTTTGGAGTATTAACACCACATTTATGAAGAATGATGTGTTTTCTCGAAACGGTTTTTGAATTTTCGGGATTCAAGTCGAAACAGCCAAAATGTTATTTTTTATTGTAAATACTGCACCGGGTGATCGTTTGAAAACTATCCACCTGCAATAACTCCCGATTCCTAGTGAATATTTCTTCGAGCAAAAACAGGTCGATTTTTATATCAAAAGGGACATCTAAAACATAATTTGACAAATTTATATCTTAAGCCCCCTCGCCCCCACTCACCCAAACTTTGAAATTTCAAATGACATGACCTACCTTGCGAAACATCAAATTTAAGGGAATTGAATTTTCTTTCTGAAAAAAATATTTACAAAAATTTTAACCTCACCTTCCTTTGCCCTAAAAATTCTTTGACTGTCTTATTTTTAATTCTGGACCTCTTAATTGTTTTTAATTCAGTCAGTGTCATCATAGAAAACATCAAAGAAAAGAATTTTCGGTGGAAAAAGTGCTACCCAAATTGACCCTCTTGCTCTCCCCCACCTCAGCTTCAAAATTTAACGAAACACCACCTACTTTGTGATACATCAAATTGCAGGGAATTGAATTCTCTTTTCGAAAACAATTTTTTTGAAATTTTTAACCCCTCTCCAAATAAATTGGACATTTGGGGTATTTTGTGAGGAGAAAAATCTCAAATTTTTAATTTTTTTTTTTAAATTTAAAAAATTTTCTTCATGGAGAGAATTTTATTTCCTTAAATTTGATGTATCACAAAGTAGGTATTGCTATTTTAGATTTTTGAGATGAGGTGGGGGGAGCGAAAGGGTGAAAGGACCCCGCACGATTCATATGGAAAATGGGTCTCGGTCAAATTCTCTAATTTTTCATATGTTGTAGCCCAATTCGACACGAGCCAAAAACCATCGTCCGTTACCCAAAAAAATGGACAGTTTTTTGTCTATAAGGGGTTGAAGATGGGTTATTTCAAGGTAAAAAAATATGTTCCAACGTCAGTGAGAACATTTCAACGTCCTTTCTAACACATATGGCTCATGACAATTCCCTTTTTCTTTTGTGAAAAAATCAACCCCATCCCTCGCCCCCAACCCCTACTTGTGAGTATCAAATTCGAAATTACGTTCGAAAGTCATGCAGATGGTTCTATTTTGTCGAATTATGAATTTTGGCACACATTTTTTTTCCAACCCCCCAAATAGGGGGTGGGGTTGAAAAAAAAACCATCGGTCAATTCGGCTGAATTTCTGATATTGTGTTTTACCAGATACGCTAAACAAGATTACCAAGGGAAAACTCATTCGTATGACCAGTTTCTACCCCACAGAGGGTTGAAGTTGACTATATAGAAGCATAAAACATTCTTCTATGTCGTAAACCAAATGAATGGAAATTGTTGTGGACTTCCATATTATCTTGTTTCGTAAAAATGTATATTCTTCAAAAATACTCTCAACCCCGTCTTTCATCCCCTATCCCTGTTTCTGAACATCATATTCGAAATAAATCGTGAAAATTATAATAATCTTTATTTCATCCTTCACATGGTCGCAGTAGCTGGAATAAGAGTGTGACATAATATTTTGCCTTGATTGAGCAGCTTTCGCTTCAAATGACATTGAATTCTTCAATCTCAACTATAAATAGAGGCGTATCCGTACAAAAGAAAAAAGTTAGAAATTATGTACAGGTCGTGAACATAATTAACCTGCTGTGAAGTTGAAACTTGATAGGAACACCAATATTTTAAATAATAATCCAGTCAAAAATCATAAAAAAAAAATATATATCCCACCCTGCTTATGTTAGCAATCTTAACGTTAGCATAGTGAAAGTGAATTTTGAGAGGGGATTCATAATCAGATGCAGAGAATCCGACCATAGACCTTCTCCTACATTTTCAAGATTTATTTCGAATATGATGTTCAGAAACAAGGATAGGGCATGAGAGACGGGGTTGAAATTATTTTTGAAGAATAGACATTTTTACAAAACAAGACGATATGAAAGTCCACTATTTTCATTCATTTGGTTTATGACATGGAAGAATGTTTTATGCTTCATTATGGTCAACTTCAACCCTCTATGGGGTGGAAACTGGTCATACGAATAAGTTTTCCTTTGGTCATCTTGTTCAGCGTAACTGATGAAGCACAATATCAGAAATTCAGCCGAATTGACCGATGGTTTTTTTTTCAACCCCACCCCCTATTTGGGGGTTGGAAGAACAATTTGTGCCAAAATTCATAATTCGACAAAATAGAACCATCTGCATGACTTTCAAACGTAATTTCGAATTTGATACTCACAAGTAGGGGTTGGGGGTAAGGGAGGGGGTTGATTTTTTCACATAAGAAAAAGGAAATTGTCATGAGCCATATACAGGGTGTTTCAAAAAATATGTGCCATACGTGGATGGCAGATGGAGGATGTCAAGGCGAGTTGAGATCAAAAAGAGAAAAAATTTTTTGGCGATCGGTCTCGAAGATACAGGGTGTTTTGTTCTTTGGTCACAATTTTCAATAAGCGATATCTCTGGAGCGGTTTGATATAAACAAATGAAATTTATCTGTCACATTCCTCTGCTGGTACTTGATCAAATGCCATAGCAGGTAGAAAAAAAAATCAGGTTCGGACTTGAAAAAAAAAGTTTTTGAGTTTGCCTGTCAAAAACTACATTTTTTGAGCGGATTTCGGGAAAAACACTACCATATCTGGAAAGCTCAGGAAAAATGCTACAAGAGTGACTGTTCAATTTTCACGGCACACTTGAAATCATCCGACAAAGAAATTGAGAAACAACTCACACCAGTGTTACTATTCAGAGTGAAATTTTTATTAGGCGCAATAATGGATACAATTTGATACGATCACTGCAGATTCTTCAGTTCTATCATATCTTCCACTAAGACTCAACACGTCTCACAAGGGAAGACATTTCTAAAAAAAATCTCGAGAAAACCAAAATTCTCGCCAGAATTGGACTGTAACAATTTCGTCTTTTTGTTTTATTCAAATTTATTTGGATATGCTGAATTCACAGATTTTTGTTGAAATTGTTATCACATTTGGCCGGAATAATCAGTTTTCTTATCGGGGACCTTATTTGACCATACAAAAAATTAAATAAGAGAGAGATCCATCATTTCTTATACCACAAAATATTCGCTCGTTTTTGTTATACCTACCTAGTTCACCTAGTAACTTTATTTTTTTGAAACATCTATTGTTGTGTTGTCAGTTGTGTTACAAGTTGTTTGTTTGGTCCAAATAAATACTCGCAAACAAAATGGCCAACCGATTTACAAACGCTGAATTCGCCGATATTATTTTCGTGTGTGGGTTCTGCGATGGCAACGGGAGAGCCGCCAAAAGGGATTACGAGCTAACGGCTCGATACCAAGTTGGGGCTGAGACCGCCGTAAGTGCGGTTACCATAGCAACGGCGGATACCAACCAATCAGACCGCTGTATTTGGCGAGTTACGCCGTCCCAAACTTTGCGTCTGCAACTTGGTATCGAGCCCTAAGATATCCAGGTCGCAGAATACCATCTCGAAACACGTTTGGAAGAATTTTCCAATACAGTCGTGAACATGGGAGATTCCCTGGAACTGCTGTTGTAGCTGTACCTCCGAGAAACATCAAACGACCGAGAGTGGATGCCCAGGAAGAAATTCTGGAGATGGCAGAGGAAGATCCTTCCATAAACACGAGAAGGATAGGACATGCCCTTGGTATTCCCCAAGCTCGTGCATGGAGAGGATCAAAAAGCGAACGCTTGTATCCTTACCACCTGCAGAAGGTGCAGCGATTACAGCCAAATGATCCAGCCCCGCACGCCTCATCTTTTGCGAGGATGATGAATGAAGATGAATTGTGAACCATCCACGAACTGTACCTCGGATTTTATTCACAGATGAGGCCCAGTTTGAGGCGTGGGCTGGATCATTTGGCTTTAGTCGCTGCACCTTCTGCAGGTGGTAAAGATACAAGCGTTCGCTTTTTGATCCTCTCCATGCACGAGCATGGGGAATACCAAGGGCATGTCCTATCTTCCTCTGCCATCTCCAGAATTCCTTCCTGGGCATCCACTCTCGGTCGTTCGATGTTTCTCGGAGGTACAGCTACAACAGCAGTTCCGGGGAATCTCCCATGTTCACGACTGTATTGAAAAATTATTTCAAACGTGTTTCGAGATGGTATTCTGCGACCTGGATATCTTAGCTCGTATTCCCTTTTGGCGGATCTCCCGTTGTCATCGCAGAACTCACACACGAAAATAATATCGGCGAATTCAGCGTTTGTAAATCGGTTGGCCATTTTGTTTGCGAGGATTTATTTGGACCGAACAAACAACTTGTAACACAACTGACAACACAACAATAGATGTTCCAAAAAAATAAAGTTACTATGTGAACTAGGTAGGTATAACAAAAACGAGCGAATATTTTGTGGTATAAGAAGTGATGGATCTCTCTCTTATTTAATTTTTTGTATGGTCAAATAAGGTACCTACTAAAAAAACTGATTATTCCGGCCAAATGTGATAACAATTTCAACAAAAATCTGTGAACTCTGCATATCCAAATAAATTTGAATGAAACAAAAAAACGAAATTGTAACAGTCCAACTCTGGCGAGAATTTTGGTTTTCTCGAGATTTTTTTTTTAGAAATGTCTTCCCTTGTGAGACATGTCGAGTCTTAGTGGAAGATATGATAGAACTGAAGAATCTGCAGTGATCGTACCGAATTGTATTCATTATTGCGCCTAATGAAAATTTCACTCGGAATAGTAACACAGGTATGGGTTGTTTCTCAATTTATTTGTCGGATGATTTCAAGTGTGCCGTGAAAATTGAACAGTCACTCTTGTGGCATTTTTCCTGAGCTTTCCAGATATGGTAGTGTTTTTTCCGAAATCCCCTCAAAAAATGTACTTTTTGACAGGCAAACTCAAAAACTTTTTTTCAAAGTCCGGACCTGATTTTTTTTCTACCTGCTATGGCATTTGATCAAGTACCAGCAGAGGAATGTGACAGGTGAATTTTATTCGTTTATATCTAACCGCTCCAGAGATATCGCTTATTGTAAATTGTGACCAAAGAACAAAACACCCTGTATCTTCGAGACCGATCGGCAAAAATTTTTTTCACTTCTTGATCTCAACTCGCCTCGACATCCTCCATGTGCCATTCACGTATGGCACATACTTTTTGAAACACCCTGTATGTTATAAAGGACGTTGAAATGTTCTCACTTACGTTGGGACATATTTCTTTACCTTGAAATAACCCATCTTCAACCCCTTATAGAAAAAAAACTGTCAATTTTTTGGGGTAACGGACGATGGATTTTGGCTCGTGTAAAATTGGGCTACAAAATATTAGAAAATTAGGGAATTTGACCGAGGCCCATTTTCCATAGGAATCGTGCGGGGTCCTTTGGGTGACATTTTTTCCACAGAAAATGATCTCTTCCGATGCTATGCAGGATGACGTTGACTGCATTGAAAACAATTGAGAGGTCAAGAATATCAAATTGGACACTCGGAGAATTTCAGGAAGAAGAAGGGTAGGGTTAAAAATTCTATAAATATTTTTTCGGAAAGAGATAGACAGATAAACAAACAGATAGACAGATCTTATTGACAGAATCCCATTTAGGGGACCAACATTTCAATAAATGATGCCAAACATGTCTATGTTTTGAAATTTAAGGTAAAGGCAGAAAATTCCAAAATGGCGGAAATATGGTTAATCCAGTTCTAATGACGTAGTCTCATGTTGACTAAAGAGAGTAAAAATTAACCTTTTTTCAATGCTAAAAACCCGAATTCTAGGAGTAGTACCAAAAAGTACGCTGCCAACTGGGCTTTTCTTCACCCCTACACTAGACAATAGGAACGTGTTGCAAGTCAAATTGCTCAGAATTGTTCAGTGAACAAGCCTACAAAGTGGCGTCATCTTGATATGGAAAGTTCTAATGTTTTTGCGTTGCTACAGGTATAATATACAGTATTCACAATAAAAAATCACATTTTGGCTGTTTCGACTGGAATCCCGAAAATTCAAAAACCGTTTCGAGGGAACACATCATTCTTCATATAGGACCCCGCACGATTCTTATGAAAAATGGCTCCCGGTTAAATTCTCTGAATTTTTGATATGTTGTAGCTCATGAGATACTTATCAAATACCGTGAACCCCAAACTCAATTAATGGACAGTTTTTTACCCACAGGGGGTTGAAGTTGAAGGTTTTGACGGCTTAAGAATGATATTCTGACGTAAATAAAAGCTTTTTATTTGGTTTCTCTTCAAGTTGTGTTTCATGCTAAATGTATTTATATGACAGAAAAATATAAACCCCCTCCTCCACCCCCAACCCCTATCTACCGTCATAAAATTCGAGATTACTCCCGAAAGCCATGCGGATGGCTTCTGTGATTTAAATGATGAATTTTGACATAAAAATTATTTTCCACCCCTAATGTTGGGGTGCCGATTGTCCAATTTCCCTTGGGTTATTTGACTGAATTTTTGGTATTGTGTACTTCTAATTCTGTTGAACAAAAAGTTCTGATACCAAAACTTATTCCTATGAACAGTTTTTGTTCTGCAGGGGACTGAAGTTCAATATTTATGCTCTCAAATCTTCAGTCCCCTGTAGAACAAAAACTGTCCATAGAAATAAGTTTTGGCATGGGAACTTTTTGTTCAGCAGAATTAGAAGTACAGAATACCAAAAATTCAGCCAAATTAACCGACGAAAATTGGAAAATCGGCACCCCAACATTAGGGGTGGAAAATAATTTTCATGTCAAAATTCATAATTTAAATCACAGAAGCCATCTGCATGGCTTTTGAGAGTAATCTCGAATTTTGTGATGGTAGATAGGGGATGGGAGTAGAGGAGGGGGTTGATATTTTTCTGTCGAATAAATACATTTAGCATGAATCACAACTTGAAGAGAAACCAAATAGAAAGCTTTTATTTACGTCAGAATATCATTTTTAAGCCGTCAAAACCTCCAACTTCAACCCCCTGTGAGTAAAAAAACTGTCCAATATTTGAGTTTGGGGTACACGGTATTTGATAAGTATCTCATGAGCTACAACATATCAAAAATTCGGAGAATTTAACCGGGAGTCATTTTCCATAAGAATCGTGCGGGGTCCTTTGGTGTTGATACTCCCGAATTTTTTTTTAAACGAAAACGGGGCAAGAAACATGGGACAAGAAAGATGACCAAAAGATTGGGCTCTTCAGTACTTGAAACAGAATCAGAATCGTTTGTGCCAATCAAAAGTTACAGTGGTTCAAAATTGGGTGAATTTTTGCTTTGTAACACTTTCATTGTTGAGCAGTTTAGTTGGGGCAAATTGGCAAAATTTAGTACATCAACTAATTTTTCTATGTTTAATAAAACAGGGTAAAAATCGATGACAAAAATTACCCGGTGGTGGGGTAATTTGAGAAGAAGCGGGGTAAAAATTACCTAAACTTTTTTGTGTGTACTTTTTTTCAGAATTTTGTGTGAAATAAATTTCAGTGTGTTCCACGAATAAAAGCTGATCTTGTTGAACATTGATAGCTTGCCCCGTTTTCGAGTAAAATCGTTTTGAAATTTCTTTGCAGACTGAAGAATCGAATTCGTGGGCGACCGATTTTTTTTCTGGTTCCAAAATCAGCCTCAAGTATTCCATAGGCGTATTCTGCGAACAAAATTAAAAGAAAGTTTCCAATTGTATAGGCCAAAAAATGCTTTGAAGGGGGCTATAGCCCCCTAAATGTGTGCCCCTGAAGACGGTTTTTATTTACTACCCCCGAAACTAGTAACGGCACAATGACGAAGTTCAGCACATACATAAATCATGCTCAATAAAGATGGGGTAAAAATCAGTAATCGCTATTAAACTGGGGAGGGTTCAGTGCTTCCTACAATGACTTTGACTTATTTCATTCAACTCTGTTACAATGTGGTATTTTTTCAGCTTTTTTCGCTGCGAAAAGAAAATACAAAGACATCAAAAGTCAACAACAAGAGCAGTTAGACCGACCTTGGCGCCTTGCCCAGTTGTTGTGTGCTAAAGCTCAGCTTACTAGAACTAGAGGGGCTTGGCTGACTCAATACCTGACGGGAATGAAAGCCAGTTGCGGACGAGGAGGCGCAAGATAAGTCGGTCCACAGGCGAAGCCGATCTCCAAACCAGCATCCAGAACATCATAAGATTCCAACTTTGGAAGTTCAACATCTACTTTAATGCATCTCTGGATTGACCTGTACCCAACATTTCTAGGATGTGCTACAACCACATCCACTAATTTTGGAGGAGCCATCAAGGAAACGGGAATAATCCTCGGATACCTGATTTGTAAGCTTTTTTCTATCTTTTCTTTCTTGCAAATTCTTCAATCCATAGTGGCAAGGCTCAATCCACTTTTTTTTAACGCTTCTTATAAAATAAAACCAAGATAGCTCAGCACCCCGCCGTTGGAAAATCTTGCAAGATTTCTCACTAATATCCTCTGTAGTAGCGCATGGCTTCACCCGTAGACTCAAAACCCAGCTTTAGTGCAAGTTACGAGATTATTAATTTCTGGGCATTAGTTATCTTTAGCCATCATTTGTATGCTCTGAACCCACCTTTCATTCCAGCATATTCAACTCTAGGTAGTAGTTGAAATCCGGCAACACTTCTCGACTCTAAATCTAGCTTAATTATCAGATTATGCTATTCTGAGGAGTAGGTATTTCTTGGCATCACCTGTATGTTCTAAACCCACCTTTAATTCGAGCATATTCAATTCTAGGCAGAAGTTATCTTTAGTCATCACTCGTATTGTAACCATCACCATTAATTGTAAAATTATTCAATTCTAGACAGTAGTTATCGCCAGGCAACACTTCCCAAATCTATAAACTTGGCTTATTCAATTCTGGGCAGTGAATATTTCTTGGCATCACTTGATACGTTCTAAACCCATATTTAATTTGAGATTATTTAATTCCGGGCAGTAATTATCGTTAGCCATTGTTTGCAGGGTCTAAACCCACTTTCCGCTCTAAGCCTAGCTTTATTTTGAGATTACTCAATTCTGAGCATTAGGTATCTCTCGGCATCACTCGAATGCTCTTAACCCATCTATAACTCAAGATTGTTCAATTCTATGCAGTAGTTATCGTCAGGAACACTTCCCTACTCTAAACCTAGCTTTATTGTGAAATCATCAAGTTTCAAGGCAGTAGTTATCTTCAGCTATCACTTGTACGCTCTAAACCCACCTTCAACCCAAGATTGTTCTATTCTATGCAGTTAAACCTAGCTTCATTGTGATTTTATCCAATTCTAGGCAGTAGTTAGATCACTTGTACGCTCTAAACCCAGCTTCATTGTGATTTTATCCAGTTCTAGGCAGTAGTTAGATCAGTTGTACGCTCTGAACCCACCTTTAATCCGGGATTGTCCACTTCCCTACTCTAAACCTAGGTTCATTGTGATTTTATCCTGTTCCAGGCAGTAGTTATCTTTAGCCATCACTTGTACGCTCTAAACCCACCTTTAATCCGAGATTGTTCCAAATCTATGCAGTAGTTATCGTCCACTTCTCTACTCTAAACCTAGCTTCATTGTGAAATCATCAAGTTCAAGGCAAGTAGTTATCTGCAGCCATCACTTGTGCGCTCTAAACCCACCTTTAATCCGGGATTGTTCAATTTTATGCAGTAGTTATCGTCAGGCAGTACTTCCCGACTCTAAACCTAGCTTCATTGTGATATTATCCAGTTCTAGGCGGTAGTTAGATCACTTGTATCACTTGTACGCTCTAAACCCACCATTAGTCCGAGATTGTTTAATTCTATGCAGTAGTTATCGTCCACCTCCCTACTCTAAACCTAGCTTAATTGTGAAATCATCATCAAGTTCAAGCCAGTAGTCATCTTCAGCCATCACTCGTACGCTCTAAACCCACCTTTAACTCGAGATTGTTCAATTCTATGCAGTAGTTATCTTCAGTCATCACTTAAACGCTCTAAACGCAAGATAATCGCAGGGTCTATCCTCCAAGTCAACATTTTGGATAATCACAAACTCAACACTGTTATTTTTTACAGGTATTTGAAGCCCCAAGAGAGCAAGCTGGATGGTCCACTTCTCCTGTTACGTGTATTTGAATATTTTTGTGATGTGTGGAATTCGAATATTGAGACAATTGAATTTGAATAAATACAGCTTCATCAGTGTGTTTTTTCTTGGAAAAAAGGAAATTGAAAATGTAAAATTCCATTTTGATTCGACCTCTTTGCAACTTCTGTCCTCCTGTGACAAAAGTGTGTTTGCATCTTGTCCAACAACTGAGAAATCTGCGCAAAAATTTCAAACTTGGAAACACTTTTGGCATCAGAAGAGCAGAAGTGGTGAGGAGTTCCGGTTTTTGCGCCCGGCGTTTTCGGGTGGGAAAACCTCTTTACAACTTCTGCTCTCCCAATGACAGAAGAATTTTTAACTTTGTCCAAAAGGTGAACAATCTGCTCGAAAATTTTACATTTTGGAAAATTTTCTTGGTATTGGGAAAGCAGAAGTGGTGAAGAGGTCTGGTTGTCGCGAGCGGCGTTTTCCGGGGAAAAGACCTCTTCACCACTTCTGCTCTCCTAATGACAGAAAAATTTTCAAACTTGTCGAAAAAGTAAGCAATCTGCTTGAAAATTTCACAATTTTGAAAATTTTCTTGCCATTAGGAGAGCAGAAGTGGTGAAGAGGTCTGGTTGTCGCGGGCGGCGTTTTCCGGGGACAAGACCTCTTCACCACTTCTGCTCTCCTAATGACAGAAAATTTTTCAAACTTGTCGAAAAAGTAAGCAATCTGCTTGAAAATTTCACAATTTTGAAAATTTTCTTGCCATTAGGAGAGCAGAAGTGGTGAAGAGGTCTGGTTGTCGCGGGCGGCGTTTTCCGGGGAAAAGACCTCTTCACCACTTCTGCTCTCCTAATGACAGAAAATTTTTCAATTTTGTTGAAAAAGTGAGCAGCCGCTTGAAAATTTCACAACTTTGAAAATTTTCTTGCCATTAGGAGAGCAGAAGTGGTAAAGAGGTCTTTTCCCCGGAAAACGCCGCCCGCGACAACCAGACATCTTCACCACTTTTGCTCTCCTAATACCAAGAAAATTTCCCAAATTGTGAAATTTTCGAGCAGTTTGCTCACATTTCCAACAAAGTTTGAAAATCCTCTGTCACTAGGAGAGCAGAAGTGGTAAAGAGGTTTTTTCCTCGGAAAACGCCGGCCACCAAAAACAGACCTCCTCACCACTTCTGCTCCCCTAATACCAAGAAAATTTCCCAAATTGTGAAATTTTTAAGCAGTTTCCAACTTTTTCGAGGAAGTTCGGAGAACCAATTATTACCGGGAAAGCAGAAGCGTTGAAGAAGTCTTCTACTCAAAAACGCCGTACGTGATAATAGGATTTCTGCTTTCCTGATGCCCTGATACTTTTTCCAATTTGATGAATATTGAACCGGTTTTTCCAATTTTTTACCGAATTTTTTTCAAAAAACTACTTTGAAGGCTCAGGCAAAGGAGTAAGGAAAAACTGAAATACGCAAAATATAATACAGTAAATTCATGAAGTTTTATTAAAAGCAAGTATAATAATTCCTACTGCGAATTTCATCCTTGAAAAATTGTACGACGGCGATCATGACAGTTCTCTGACGTCAATCCATGTTGAAGATGAAGAATGCATCTGAAAAGAAAAAAAGATTAGTGATTTGAAGATGCAATAGTTAATGCGATGACAGGGTTGAATCATCATTGCTTTCAAATTACAAAGTCGAGGTTTTCCACTAAAATTTTTGCAAGGCAATATTTTGTAATTTTGAATTTTCGATTTTATGCGATGACAGGGTTGTATCATCATTGCTTTCAAATTACGTGACCACTAAAATGTGCCTGCGTAAGTATTTACCATTGAAAATGAATGTTTTGACAAATTATTAGGAAAGACGTCCTCTCCATGGACAAGTGTTGATAACTGGGAAATAGAGCATAGAAGGGATGAACTGATGGATGCTTTCGATTGCTATTAATATGTCTAACAATTTGAAACCGTTTTCGAATCGATCGGACAAAGTCGAGGTTTTCCACTAAAATTTTTGCAAGGCTATAGCAAAGCAATATTTTGAAATTTTGAATTTTCGATTTTATGCGATGACAGGGTTGTATCGTCATTGCTTTCAAATTACGTGACCACTAAAATGTGCCTGCGTAAGTATTTACCATTGAAAATGAATGTTTTGACAAATTATTAGGAAAGACGTCCTCTCCATGGACAAGTGTTGATAACTGGGAAATGGAGCATAGAAGGGATGAACTGATGGATGCTTTCGATTGCTATTAATATGTCTAACAATTTGAAACCGTTTTCAAATCGATCGTACAAAGTCGAGGTTTTCCACTAAAATTTTTGCAAGGCTATAATAGCAAGGCAATATTTTGAAATTTTGAATTTTTGATTTTATGCGATGACAGGGTTGTATCATCATTGCTTTCAAATTACGTGACCACTAAAATGTGCCTGCGTAAGTATTTACCATTGAAAATGAAAGTTTTGACAAATTATCAAGAAATACGTCCTCTCCATGGACAAGTGTTGATAACTGGGAAATGGAGCATAGAAGGGATGAACTGATGGATGCTTTCGATTGCTATTAATATGTCTAACAATTTGAAACCGTTTTCGAATCGATCGGACAAAGTCGAGGTTTTCCACTAAAATTTTTGCAAGGCTATAAGCAAAGCAATATTTTGAAATTTTGAATTTTCGATTTTATGCGATGACAGGGTTGTATCATCATTGCTTTCAAATTACGTGACCACTAAAATGTGCCTGCGTAAGTATTTACCATTGAAAATGAAAGTTTTGACAAATTATTAAGAAATACGTCCTCTCCATGGACAAGTGTTGATAACTGGGAAATGGAGCATAGAAGGGATGAACTGATGGATGCTTTCGATTGCTATTACCATGTCTAACAATTTGAAACCGTTTTCAAATCGATCGGACAAAGTCGAGGTTTTCCACTAAAATTTTTGGAAGGCTATAGCAAGGCAATATTTTGAAATTTTGAATTTTTGATTTTATGCGATGACAGGGTTGTATCATCATTGCTTTCAAATTACGTGACCACTAAAATGTGCCTGCATAAGTATTTACTATTGAAAATGAAAGTTTTGACAAATTATTAAGAAATACGTCCTCTCCATGGACAAGTGTTGATAACTGGGAAATGGAGCATAGAAGGGATGAACTGATGGATGCTTTCGATTGCTATTACCATGTCTAACAATTTGAAACCGTTTTCAAATCGACCGGACAAAGTCGAGGTTTTCCACTAAAATTTTTGCAAGGCTATAGCAAGGCAATATTTTGAAATTTTGAATTTTCGATTTTATGCGATGACAGGGTTGTATCATCATTGCTTTCAAATTACGTGACCACTAAAATGTGCCTGCGTAAGTATTTACCATTGAAAATGAAAGTTTTGACAAATTATCAAGAAATACGTCCTCTCCATGGACAAGTGTTGATAACTGGGAAATGGAGCATAGAAGGGATGAACTGATGGATGCTTTCGATTGCTATTACCATGTCTAACAATTTGAAACATTTTTCAAATCGATCGTACAAAGTCGAGGTTTTCCACTAAAATTTTTGCAAGGCTATAGCAAGGCAATATTTTGAAATTTTGAATTTTTGATTTTATGCGATGACAGGGTTGTATCATCATTGCTTTCAAATTACGTGACCACTAAAATGTGCCTGCGTGAGTATTTACCATTGAAAATGAATGTTTTGACAAATTATTAGGAAATACGTCCTCTCCATGGACAAGTGTTGATAACTGGGAAATGGAGCATAGAAGGGATGAACTGATGGATGCTTTCGATTGCTATTACCATGTCTAACAATTTGAAACCGTTTTCAAATCGACCGGACAAAGTCGAGGTTTTCCACTAAAATTTTTGCAAGGCTATAGCAAGGCAATATTTTGAATTTTTGAATTTTTGATTTTATGCGATGACAGGGTTGTATCATCATTGCTTTCAAATTACGTGACCACTAAAATGTGCCTGCGTAAGTATTTACCATTGAAAATGAAAGTTTTGACAAATTATCAAGAAATACGTCCTCTCCATGGACAAGTGTTGATAACTGGGAAATGGAGCATAGAAGGGATGAACTGATGGATGCTTTCGATTGCTATTACCATGTCTAACAATTTGAAACCGTTTTCAAATCGATCGGACAAAGTCGAGGTTTTCCACTAAAATTTTTGGAAGGCAATATTTTGAAATTTTGAATTTTTGATTTTATGCGATGACAGGGTTGTATCATCATTGCTTTCAAATTACGTGACCACTAAAATGTGCCTGCATAAGTATTTACTATTGAAAATGAAAGTTTTGACAAATTATTAAGAAATACGTCCTCTCCATGGACAAGTGTTGATAACTGGGAAATGGAGCATAGAAGGGATGAACTGATGGATGCTTTCGATTGCTATTACCATGTCTAACAATTTGAAACCG
Organism: Anaspis maculata; assembly: GCA_949128115.1. Lineage (NCBI taxonomy): Eukaryota > Metazoa > Arthropoda > Insecta > Coleoptera > Scraptiidae > Anaspis > Anaspis maculata. Next base: position 49,067,582 of record OX421968.1, read on the forward strand.
TTTTAAAATCGATCAGACAAAGTCGAGGTTTTCCATTAAAATTTTTGCAAGGCATATAGCAAGGCAATATTTTGAAATTTTGAATTTTCGATTTTATGCGATGACAGGGTTGTATCATCATTGCTTTCAAATTACGTGACCACTAAATGTGCCTGCGTAAGTATTTACCATTGAAAATGAAAGTTTTGACAAATTATTAAGAAATACGTCCTCTCCATGGACAAGTGTTGATAACTGGGAAATGGAGCATAGAAGGGATGAACTGATGGATGCTTTCGATTGCTATTACCATGTCTAACAATTTGAAACCGTTTTCAAATCGATCGGACAAAGTCGAGGTTTTCCACTAAAATTTTTGCAAGGCTTATAGCAAGGCAATATTTTGAAATTTTGAATTTTCGATTTTATGCGATGACAGGGTTGTATCATCATTGCTTTCAAATTACGTGACCACTAAATGTGCCTGCGTAAGTATTTACCATTGAAAATGAAAGTTTTGACAAATTATTAAGAAATACGTCCTCTCCATGGACAAGTGTTGATAACTGGGAAATGGAGCATAGAAGGGATGAACTGATGGATGCTTTCGATTGCTATTACCATGTCTAACAATTTGAAACATTTTTCAAATCGATCGTACAAAGTCGAGGTTTTCCACTAAAATTTTTGCAAGGCTATAGCAAGGCAATATTTTGAAATTTTGAATTTTCGATTTTATGCGATGACAGGGTTGTATCATCATTGCTTTCAAATTACGTGACCACTAAAATGTGCCTGCATAAGTATTTACTATTGAAAATGAAAGTTTTGACAAATTATTAAGAAATACGTCCTCTCCATGGACAAGTGTTGATAACTGGGAAATGGAGCATAGAAGGGATGAACTGATGGATGCTTTCGATTGCTATTACCATGTCTAACAATTTGAAACCGTTTTCAAATCGACCGGACAAAGTCGAGGTTTTCCACTAAAATTTTTGCAAGGCTATAGCAAGGCAATATTTTGAAATTTTGAATTTTCGATTTTATGCGATGACAGGGTTGTATCATCATTGCTTTCAAATTACGTGACCACTAAAATGTGCCTGCGTAAGTATTTACCATTGAAAATGAAAGTTTTGACAAATTATCAAGAAATACGTCCTCTCCATGGACAAGTGTTGATAACTGGGAAATGGAGCATAGAAGGGATGAACTGATGGATGCTTTCGATTGCTATTACCATGTCTAACAATTTGAAACCGTTTTCAAATCGATCGGACAAAGTCGAGGTTTTCCACTAAAATTTTTGGAAGGCAATATTTTGAAATTTTGAATTTTTGATTTTATGCGATGACAGGGTTGTATCATCATTGCTTTCAAATTACGTGACCACTAAAATGTGCCTGCGTGAGTATTTACCATTGAAAATGAATGTTTTGACAAATTATTAGGAAATACGTCCTCTCCATGGACAAGTGTTGATAACTGGGAAATGGAGCATAGAAGGGATGAACTGATGGATGCTTTCGATTGCTATTACCATGTCTAACAATTTGAAACCGTTTTCAAATCGACCGGACAAAGTCGAGGTTTTCCACTAAAATTTTTGCAAGGCTATAGCAAGGCAATATTTTGAATTTTTGAATTTTTGATTTTATGCGATGACAGGGTTGTATCATCATTGCTTTCAAATTACGTGACCACTAAAATGTGCCTGCGTAAGTATTTACCATTGAAAATGAAAGTTTTGACAAATTATCAAGAAATACGTCCTCTCCATGGACAAGTGTTGATAACTGGGAAATGGAGCATAGAAGGGATGAACTGATGGATGCTTTCGATTGCTATTACCATGTCTAACAATTTGAAACCGTTTTCAAATCGATCGGACAAAGTCGAGGTTTTCCACTAAAATTTTTGGAAGGCAATATTTTGAAATTTTGAATTTTTGATTTTATGCGATGACAGGGTTGTATCATCATTGCTTTCAAATTACGTGACCACTAAAATGTGCCTGCATAAGTATTTACTATTGAAAATGAAAGTTTTGACAAATTATTAAGAAATACGTCCTCTCCATGGACAAGTGTTGATAACTGGGAAATGGAGCATAGAAGGGATGAACTGATGGATGCTTTCGATTGCTATTACCATGTCTAACAATTTGAAACCGTTTTAAAATCGATCAGACAAAGTCGAGGTTTTCCATTAAAATTTTTGCAAGGCATATAGCAAGGCAATATTTTGAAATTTTGAATTTTCGATTTTATGCGATGACAGGGTTGTATCATCATTGCTTTCAAATTACGTGACCACTAAATGTGCCTGCGTAAGTATTTACCATTGAAAATGAAAGTTTTGACAAATTATTAAGAAATACGTCCTCTCCATGGACAAGTGTTGATAACTGGGAAATGGAGCATAGAAGGGATGAACTGATGGATGCTTTCGATTGCTATTACCATGTCTAACAATTTGAAACCGTTTTCAAATCGATCGGACAAAGTCGAGGTTTTCCACTAAAATTTTTGCAAGGCTATAGCAAGGCAATATTTTGAATTTTTGAATTTTTGATTTTATGCGATGACAGGGTTGTATCATCATTGCTTTCAAATTACGTGACCACTAAAATGTGCCTGCATAAGTATTTACTATTGAAAATGAAAGTTTTGACAAATTATTAAGAAATACGTCCTCTCCATGGACAAGTGTTGATAACTGGGAAATGGAGCATAGAAGGGATGAACTGATGGATGCTTTCGATTGCTATTACCATGTCTAACAATTTGAAACCGTTTTCAAATCGACCGGACAAAGTCGAGGTTTTCCACTAAAATTTTTGCAAGGCTATAGCAAGGCAATATTTTGAATTTTTGAATTTTTGATTTTATGCGATGACAGGGTTGTATCATCATTGCTTTCAAATTACGTGACCACTAAAATGTGCCTGCGTAAGTATTTACCATTGAAAATGAAAGTTTTGACAAATTATCAAGAAATACGTCCTCTCCATGGACAAGTGTTGATAACTGGGAAATGGAGCATAGAAGGGATGAACTGATGGATGCTTTCGATTGCTATTACCATGTCTAACAATTTGAAACCGTTTTCAAATCGATCGGACAAAGTCGAGGTTTTCCACTAAAATTTTTGGAAGGCAATATTTTGAAATTTTGAATTTTTGATTTTATGCGATGACAGGGTTGTATCATCATTGCTTTCAAATTACGTGACCACTAAAATGTGCCTGCATAAGTATTTACTATTGAAAATGAAAGTTTTGACAAATTATTAAGAAATACGTCCTCTCCATGGACAAGTGTTGATAACTGGGAAATGGAGCATAGAAGGGATGAACTGATGGATGCTTTCGATTGCTATTACCATGTCTAACAATTTGAAACCGTTTTCAAATCGATCGGACAAAGTCGAGGTTTTCCACTAAAATTTTTGGAAGGCAATATTTTGAAATTTTGAATTTTTGATTTTATGCGATGACAGGGTTGTATCATCATTGCTTTCAAATTACGTGACCACTAAAATGTGCCTGCATAAGTATTTACTATTGAAAATGAAAGTTTTGACAAATTATTAAGAAATACGTCCTCTCCATGGACAAGTGTTGATAACTGGGAAATGGAGCATAGAAGGGATGAACTGATGGATGCTTTCGATTGCTATTACCATGTCTAACAATTTGAAACCGTTTTCAAATCGATCGGACAAAGTCGAGGTTTTCCACTAAAATTTTTGCAAGGCTTATAGCAAGGCAATATTTTGAAATTTTGAATTTTCGATTTTATGCGATGACAGGGTTGTATCATCATTGCTTTCAAATTACGTGACCACTAAATGTGCCTGCGTAAGTATTTACCATTGAAAATGAAAGTTTTGACAAATTATTAAGAAATACGTCCTCTCCATGGACAAGTGTTGATAACTGGGAAATGGAGCATAGAAGGGATGAACTGATGGATGCTTTCGATTGCTATTACCATGTCTAACAATTTGAAACATTTTTCAAATCGATCGTACAAAGTCGAGGTTTTCCACTAAAATTTTTGCAAGGCTATAGCAAGGCAATATTTTGAAATTTTGAATTTTCGATTTTATGCGATGACAGGGTTGTATCATCATTGCTTTCAAATTACGTGACCACTAAATGTGCCTGCGTAAGTATTTACCATTGAAAATGAAAGTTTTGACAAATTATTAAGAAATACGTCCTCTCCATGGACAAGTGTTGATAACTGGGAAATGGAGCATAGAAGGGATGAACTGATGGATGCTTTCGATTGCTATTACCATGTCTAACAATTTGAAACCGTTTTCAAATCGATCGGACAAAGTCGAGGTTTTCCACTAAAATTTTTGCAAGGGCAAGGCAATATTTTGAAATTTTGAATTTTTGATTTTATGCGATGACAGGGTTGTATCATCATTGCTTTCAAATTACGTGACCACTAAAATGTGCCTGCATAAGTATTTACTATTGAAAATGAAAGTTTTGACAAATTATTAAGAAATACGTCCTCTCCATGGACAAGTGTGATAACTGGGAAATGGAGCATAGAAGGGATGAACTGATGGATGCTTTCGATTGCTATTACCATGTCTAACAATTTGAAACCGTTTTAAAATCGATCAGACAAAGTCGAGGTTTTCCATTAAAATTTTTGCAAGGCATATAGCAAGGCAATATTTTGAAATTTTGAATTTTCGATTTTATGCGATGACAGGGTTGTATCATCATTGCTTTCAAATTACGTGACCACTAAATGTGCCTGCGTAAGTATTTACCATTGAAAATGAAAGTTTTGACAAATTATTAAGAAATACGTCCTCTCCATGGACAAGTGTTGATAACTGGGAAATGGAGCATAGAAGGGATGAACTGATGGATGCTTTCGATTGCTATTACCATGTCTAACAATTTGAAACATTTTTCAAATCGATCGTACAAAGTCGAGGTTTTCCACTAAAATTTTTGCAAGGCTATAGCAAGGCAATATTTTGAAATTTTGAATTTTCGATTTTATGCGATGACAGGGTTGTATCATCATTGCTTTCAAATTACGTGACCACTAAATGTGCCTGCGTAAGTATTTACCATTGAAAATGAAAGTTTTGACAAATTATTAAGAAATACGTCCTCTCCATGGACAAGTGTTGATAACTGGGAAATGGAGCATAGAAGGGATGAACTGATGGATGCTTTCGATTGCTATTACCATGTCTAACAATTTGAAACCGTTTTCAAATCGATCGGACAAAGTCGAGGTTTTCCACTAAAATTTTTGCAAGGGCAAGGCAATATTTTGAAATTTTGAATTTTCGATTTTATGCGATGACAGGGTTGTATCATCATTGCTTTCAAATTACGTGACCACTAAAATGTGCCTGCGTAAGTATTTACCATTGAAAATGAAAGTTTTGACAAATTATTAAGAAATACGTCCTCTCCATGGACAAGTGTTGATAACTGGGAAATGGAGCATAGAAGGGATGAACTGATGGATGCTTTCGATTGCTATTAATATGTCTAACAATTTGGAACCGTTTTCAAATCGATCGGACAGAGTCGAGGTTTTCCACTAAAATTTTTGCAAGGCTATAGCAAGGCAATATTTTGAAATTTTGAATTTTCGATTTTATGCGATGACAGGGTTGTATCATCATTGCTTTCAAATTACGTGACCACTAAAATGTGCCTGCGTGAGTATTTACCATTGAAAATGAATGTTTTGACAAATTATTAGGAAAGACGTCCTCTCCATGGACAAGTGTTGATAACTGGGAAATGGAGCATAGAAGGGATGAACTGATGGATGCTTTCGATTGCTATTACCATGTCTAACAATTTGAAACCGTTTTCAAATCGACCGGACAAAGTCGAGGTTTTCCACTAAAATTTTTGCAAGGCTATAGCAAGGCAATATTTTGAAATTTTGAATTTTTGATTTTATGCGATGACAGGGTTGTATCATCATTGCTTTCAAATTACGTGACCACTAAAATGTGCCTGCGTAAGTATTTACCATTGAAAATGAAAGTTTTGACAAATTATCAAGAAATACGTCCTCTCCATGGACAAGTGTTGATAACTGGGAAATGGAGCATAGAAGGGATGAACTGATGGATGCTTTCGATTGCTATTACCATGTCTAACAATTTGAAACCCTTTTCAAATCGATCGGACAAAGTCGAGGTTTTCCACTAAAATTTTTGCAAGGCTATAGCAAGGCAATATTTTGAAATTTTGAATTTTCGATTTTATGCGATGACAGGGTTGTATCATCATTGCTTTCAAATTACGTGACCACTAAAATGTGCCTGCGTAAGTATTTACTATTGAAAATGAAAGTTTTGACAAATTATTAAGAAATACGTCCTCTCCATGGACAAGTGTGATAACTGGGAAATGGAGCATAGAAGGGATGAACTGATGGATGCTTTCGATTGCTATTACCATGTCTAACAATTTGAAACCCTTTTCAAATCGATCGGACAAAGTCGAGGTTTTCCACTAAAATTTTTGCAAGGCTATAGCAAGGCAATATTTTGAAATTTTGAATTTTTGATTTTATGCGATGACAGGGTTGTATCATCATTGCTTTCAAATTACGTGACCACTAAAATGTGCCTGCATAAGTATTTACTATTGAAAATGAAAGTTTTGACAAATTATTAAGAAATACGTCCTCTCCATGGACAAGTGTGATAACTGGGAAATGGAGCATAGAAGGGATGAACTGATGGATGCTTTCGATTGCTATTACCATGTCTAACAATTTGAAACCCTTTTCAAATCGATCGGACAAAGTCGAGGTTTTCCACTAAAATTTTTGCAAGGCTATAGCAAGGCAATATTTTGAAATTTTGAATTTTTGATTTTATGCGATGACAGGGTTGTATCATCATTGCTTTCAAATTACGTGACCACTAAAATGTGCCTGCATAAGTATTTACTATTGAAAATGAAAGTTTTGACAAATTATTAAGAAATACGTCCTCTCCATGGACAAGTGTGATAACTGGGAAATGGAGCATAGAAGGGATGAACTGATGGATGCTTTCGATTGCTATTACCATGTCTAACAATTTGAAACATTTTTCAAATCGATCGTACAAAGTCGAGGTTTTCCACTAAAATTTTTGCAAGGCTATAGCAAGGCAATATTTTGAAATTTTGAATTTTTGATTTTATGCGATGACAGGGTTGTATCATCATTGCTTTCAAATTACGTGACCACTAAAATGTGCCTGCGTGAGTATTTACCATTGAAAATGAATGTTTTGACAAATTATTAGGAAATACGTCCTCTCCATGGACAAGTGTTGATAACTGGGAAATGGAGCATAGAAGGGATGAACTGATGGATGCTTTCGATTGCTATTACCATGTCTAACAATTTGAAACCGTTTTCAAATCGACCGGACAAAGTCGAGGTTTTCCACTAAAATTTTTGCAAGGCTATAGCAAGGCAATATTTTGAATTTTTGAATTTTTGATTTTATGCGATGACAGGGTTGTATCATCATTGCTTTCAAATTACGTGACCACTAAAATGTGCCTGCGTAAGTATTTACCATTGAAAATGAAAGTTTTGACAAATTATCAAGAAATACGTCCTCTCCATGGACAAGTGTTGATAACTGGGAAATGGAGCATAGAAGGGATGAACTGATGGATGCTTTCGATTGCTATTACCATGTCTAACAATTTGAAACCCTTTTCAAATCGATCGGACAAAGTCGAGGTTTTCCACTAAAATTTTTGCAAGGCTATAGCAAGGCAATATTTTGAAATTTTGAATTTTCGATTTTATGCGATGACAGGGTTGTATCATCATTGCTTTCAAATTACGTGACCACTAAAATGTGCCTGCGTAAGTATTTACCATTGAAAATGAAAGTTTTGACAAATTATTAAGAAATACGTCCTCTCCATGGACAAGTGTTGATAACTGGGAAATGGAGCATAGAAGGGATGAACTGATGGATGCTTTCGATTGCTATTACCATGTCTAACAATTTGAAACCGTTTTCAAATCGATCGGACAAAGTCGAGGTTTTCCACTAAAATTTTTGGAAGGCAATATTTTGAAATTTTGAATTTTTGATTTTATGCGATGACAGGGTTGTATCATCATTGCTTTCAAATTACGTGACCACTAAAATGTGCCTGCATAAGTATTTACTATTGAAAATGAAAGTTTTGACAAATTATTAAGAAATACGTCCTCTCCATGGACAAGTGTTGATAACTGGGAAATGGAGCATAGAAGGGATGAACTGATGGATGCTTTCGATTGCTATTACCATGTCTAACAATTTGAAACCGTTTTCAAATCGATCGGACAAAGTCGAGGTTTTCCACTAAAATTTTTGCAAGGCTTATAGCAAGGCAATATTTTGAAATTTTGAATTTTCGATTTTATGCGATGACAGGGTTGTATCATCATTGCTTTCAAATTACGTGACCACTAAATGTGCCTGCGTAAGTATTTACCATTGAAAATGAAAGTTTTGACAAATTATTAAGAAATACGTCCTCTCCATGGACAAGTGTTGATAACTGGGAAATGGAGCATAGAAGGGATGAACTGATGGATGCTTTCGATTGCTATTACCATGTCTAACAATTTGAAACCGTTTTCAAATCGATCGGACAAAGTCGAGGTTTTCCACTAAAATTTTTGCAAGGCTTATAGCAAGGCAATATTTTGAAATTTTGAATTTTCGATTTTATGCGATGACAGGGTTGTATCATCATTGCTTTCAAATTACGTGACCACTAAATGTGCCTGCGTAAGTATTTACCATTGAAAATGAAAGTTTTGACAAATTATTAAGAAATACGTCCTCTCCATGGACAAGTGTTGATAACTGGGAAATGGAGCATAGAAGGGATGAACTGATGGATGCTTTCGATTGCTATTACCATGTCTAACAATTTGAAACCGTTTTCAAATCGATCGGACAAAGTCGAGGTTTTCCACTAAAATTTTTGCAAGGCTTATAGCAAGGCAATATTTTGAAATTTTGAATTTTCGATTTTATGCGATGACAGGGTTGTATCATCATTGCTTTCAAATTACGTGACCACTAAATGTGCCTGCGTAAGTATTTACCATTGAAAATGAAAGTTTTGACAAATTATCAAGAAATACGTCCTCTCCATGGACAAGTGTTGATAACTGGGAAATGGAGCATAGAAGGGATGAACTGATGGATGCTTTCGATTGCTATTACCATGTCTAACAATTTGAAACCCTTTTCAAATCGATCGGACAAAGTCGAGGTTTTCCACTAAAATTTTTGCAAGGCTATATATAGCAAGGCAATATTTTGAAATTTTGAATTTTCGATTTTATGCGATGACAGGGTTGTATCATCATTGCTTTCAAATTACGTGACCACTAAAATGTGCCTGCGTAAGTATTTACCATTGAAAATGAAAGTTTTGACAAATTATTAAGAAATACGTCCTCTCCATGGACAAGTGTTGATAACTGGGAAATGGAGCATAGAAGGGATGAACTGATGGATGCTTTCGATTGCTATTACCATGTCTAACAATTTGAAACCGTTTTCAAATCGATCGGACAAAGTCGAGGTTTTCCACTAAAATTTTTGGAAGGCAATATTTTGAAATTTTGAATTTTTGATTTTATGCGATGACAGGGTTGTATCATCATTGCTTTCAAATTACGTGACCACTAAAATGTGCCTGCATAAGTATTTACTATTGAAAATGAAAGTTTTGACAAATTATTAAGAAATACGTCCTCTCCATGGACAAGTGTTGATAACTGGGAAATGGAGCATAGAAGGGATGAACTGATGGATGCTTTCGATTGCTATTACCATGTCTAACAATTTGAAACCGTTTTAAAATCGATCAGACAAAGTCGAGGTTTTCCATTAAAATTTTTGCAAGGCATATAGCAAGGCAATATTTTGAAATTTTGAATTTTCGATTTTATGCGATGACAGGGTTGTATCATCATTGCTTTCAAATTACGTGACCACTAAATGTGCCTGCGTAAGTATTTACCATTGAAAATGAAAGTTTTGACAAATTATTAAGAAATACGTCCTCTCCATGGACAAGTGTTGATAACTGGGAAATGGAGCATAGAAGGGATGAACTGATGGATGCTTTCGATTGCTATTACCATGTCTAACAATTTGAAACCGTTTTCAAATCGATCGGACAAAGTCGAGGTTTTCCACTAAAATTTTTGCAAGGCTTATAGCAAGGCAATATTTTGAAATTTTGAATTTTCGATTTTATGCGATGACAGGGTTGTATCATCATTGCTTTCAAATTACGTGACCACTAAATGTGCCTGCGTAAGTATTTACCATTGAAAATGAAAGTTTTGACAAATTATTAAGAAATACGTCCTCTCCATGGACAAGTGTTGATAACTGGGAAATGGAGCATAGAAGGGATGAACTGATGGATGCTTTCGATTGCTATTACCATGTCTAACAATTTGAAACATTTTTCAAATCGATCGTACAAAGTCGAGGTTTTCCACTAAAATTTTTGCAAGGCTATAGCAAGGCAATATTTTGAAATTTTGAATTTTCGATTTTATGCGATGACAGGGTTGTATCATCATTGCTTTCAAATTACGTGACCACTAAATGTGCCTGCGTAAGTATTTACCATTGAAAATGAAAGTTTTGACAAATTATTAAGAAATACGTCCTCTCCATGGACAAGTGTTGATAACTGGGAAATGGAGCATAGAAGGGATGAACTGATGGATGCTTTCGATTGCTATTACCATGTCTAACAATTTGAAACCGTTTTCAAATCGATCGGACAAAGTCGAGGTTTTCCACTAAAATTTTTGCAAGGGCAAGGCAATATTTTGAAATTTTGAATTTTTGATTTTATGCGATGACAGGGTTGTATCATCATTGCTTTCAAATTACGTGACCACTAAAATGTGCCTGCATAAGTATTTACTATTGAAAATGAAAGTTTTGACAAATTATTAAGAAATACGTCCTCTCCATGGACAAGTGTGATAACTGGGAAATGGAGCATAGAAGGGATGAACTGATGGATGCTTTCGATTGCTATTACCATGTCTAACAATTTGAAACCGTTTTAAAATCGATCAGACAAAGTCGAGGTTTTCCACTAAAATTTTTGCAAGGGCAAGGCAATATTTTGAAATTTTGAATTTTTGATTTTATGCGATGACAGGGTTGTATCATCATTGCTTTCAAATTACGTGACCACTAAATGTGCCTGCGTAAGTATTTACCATTGAAAATGAAAGTTTTGACAAATTATTAAGAAATACGTCCTCTCCATGGACAAGTGTTGATAACTGGGAAATGGAGCATAGAAGGGATGAACTGATGGATGCTTTCGATTGCTATTACCATGTCTAACAATTTGAAACCGTTTTCAAATCGATCGGACAAAGTCGAGGTTTTCCACTAAAATTTTTGCAAGGGCAAGGCAATATTTTGAAATTTTGAATTTTCGATTTTATGCGATGACAGGGTTGTATCATCATTGCTTTCAAATTACGTGACCACTAAAATGTGCCTGCGTAAGTATTTACCATTGAAAATGAAAGTTTTGACAAATTATTAAGAAATACGTCCTCTCCATGGACAAGTGTTGATAACTGGGAAATGGAGCATAGAAGGGATGAACTGATGGATGCTTTCGATTGCTATTAATATGTCTAACAATTTGGAACCGTTTTCAAATCGATCGGACAGAGTCGAGGTTTTCCACTAAAATTTTTGCAAGGCTATAGCAAGGCAATATTTTGAAATTTTGAATTTTCGATTTTATGCGATGACAGGGTTGTATCATCATTGCTTTCAAATTACGTGACCACTAAAATGTGCCTGCGTGAGTATTTACCATTGAAAATGAATGTTTTGACAAATTATTAGGAAAGACGTCCTCTCCATGGACAAGTGTTGATAACTGGGAAATGGAGCATAGAAGGGATGAACTGATGGATGCTTTCGATTGCTATTACCATGTCTAACAATTTGAAACCGTTTTCAAATCGACCGGACAAAGTCGAGGTTTTCCACTAAAATTTTTGCAAGGCTATAGCAAGGCAATATTTTGAAATTTTGAATTTTTGATTTTATGCGATGACAGGGTTGTATCATCATTGCTTTCAAATTACGTGACCACTAAAATGTGCCTGCGTAAGTATTTACCATTGAAAATGAAAGTTTTGACAAATTATCAAGAAATACGTCCTCTCCATGGACAAGTGTTGATAACTGGGAAATGGAGCATAGAAGGGATGAACTGATGGATGCTTTCGATTGCTATTACCATGTCTAACAATTTGAAACCCTTTTCAAATCGATCGGACAAAGTCGAGGTTTTCCACTAAAATTTTTGCAAGGCTATAGCAAGGCAATATTTTGAAATTTTGAATTTTCGATTTTATGCGATGACAGGGTTGTATCATCATTGCTTTCAAATTACGTGACCACTAAAATGTGCCTGCGTAAGTATTTACCATTGAAAATGAAAGTTTTGACAAATTATTAAGAAATACGTCCTCTCCATGGACAAGTGTTGATAACTGGGAAATGGAGCATAGAAGGGATGAACTGATGGATGCTTTCGATTGCTATTAATATGTCTAACAATTTGGAACCGTTTTCAAATCGATCGGACAAAGTCGAGGTTTTCCACTAAAATTTTTGCAAGGCTATAGCAAGGCAATATTTTGAAATTTTGAATTTTCGATTTTATGCGATAACAGGGTTGTATCATCATTGCTTTCAAATAACGTGACCACTAAAATGTGCCTGCGTTAGTATTTACCATTGAAAATGAAAGTTTTGACAAATTATTAAGAAATACGTCCTCTCCATGGACAAGTGTTGATAACTGGGAAATGGAGCATAGAAGGGATGAACTGATGGATGCTTTCGATTGCTATTACCATGTCTAACAATTTGAAACCGTTTTAAAATCGATCAGACAAAGTCGAGGTTTTCCATTAAAATTTTTGCAAGGCTTATAGCAAGGCAATATTTTGAAATTTTGAATTTTCGATTTTATGCGATGACAGGGTTGTATCATCATTGCTTTCAAATTACGTGACCACTAAAATGTGCCTGCGTAAGTATTTACCATTGAAAATGAAAGTTTTGACAAATTATTAAGAAATACGTCCTCTCCATGGACAAGTGTTGATAACTGGGAAATGGAGCATAGAAGGGATGAACTGATGGATGCTTTCGATTGCTATTAATATGTCTAACAATTTGGAACCGTTTTCAAATCGATCGGACAGAGTCGAGGTTTTCCACTAAAATTTTTGCAAGGCTATAGCAAGGCAATATTTTGAAATTTTGAATTTTCGATTTTATGCGATGACAGGGTTGTATCATCATTGCTTTCAAATTACGTGACCACTAAAATGTGCCTGCGTGAGTATTTACCATTGAAAATGAATGTTTTGACAAATTATTAGGAAAGACGTCCTCTCCATGGACAAGTGTTGATAACTGGGAAATGGAGCATAGAAGGGATGAACTGATGGATGCTTTCGATTGCTATTACCATGTCTAACAATTTGAAACCGTTTTCAAATCGATCGGACAAAGTCGAGGTTTTCCACTAAAATTTTTGCAAGGCTATAGCAAGGCAATATTTTGAAATTTTGAATTTTCGATTTTATGCGATAACAGGGTTGTATCATCATTGCTTTCAAATAACGTGACCACTAAAATGTGCCTGCGTGAGTATTTACCATTGAAAATGAATGTTTTGACAAATTATTAGGAAAGACGTCCTCTCCATGGACAAGTGTTGATAACTGGGAAATGGAGCATAGAAGGGATGAACTGATGGATGCTTTCGATTGCTATTACCATGTCTAACAATTTGAAACCGTTTTCAAATCGATCGGACAAAGTCGAGGTTTTCCACTAAAATTTTTGCAAGGCTTATAGCAAGGCAATATTTTGAAATTTTGAATTTTCGATTTTATGCGATGACAGGGTTGTATCATCATTGCTTTCAAATTACGTGACCACTAAAATGTGCCTGCGTGAGTATTTACCATTGAAAATGAATGTTTTGACAAATTATTAGGAAAGACGTCCTCTCCATGGACAAGTGTTGATAACTGGGAAATGGAGCATAGAAGGGATGAACTGATGGATGCGTTCGATTGCTATTACCATGTCTAACAATTTGAAACCGTTTTCAAATCGATCGTACAAAGTCGAGGTTTTCCACTAAAATTTTTGGAAGGCTATAGCAAGGCAATATTTTGAAATTTTGAATTTTTGATTTTATGCGATGACAGGGTTGTATCATCATTGCTTTCAAATTACGTGACCACTAAAATGTGCCTGCATAAGTATTTACTATTGAAAATGAAAGTTTTGACAAATTATTAAGAAATACGTCCTCTCCATGGACAAGTGTTGATAACTGGGAAATGGAGCATAGAAGGGATGAACTGATGGATGCTTTCGATTGCTATTACCATGTCTAACAATTTGAAACCGTTTTCAAATCGATCGGACAAAGTCGAGGTTTTCCACTAAAATTTTTGCAAGGCTATAGCAAGGCAATATTTTGAATTTTTGATTTTATGCGATGACAGGGTTGTATCATCACTGCTTTCAAATTACGTGACCACTAAAATGTGCCTGCGTGAGTATTTACCATTGAAAATGAATGTTTTGACAAATTATTAGGAAAGACGTCCTCTCCATGGACAAGTGTTGATAACTGGGAAATGGAGCATAGAAGGGATGAACTGATGGATGCTTTCGATTGCTATTACCATGTCTAACAATTTGAAACCGTTTTCAAATCGATCGGACAAAGTCGAGGTTTTCCACTAAAATTTTTGCAAGGCTTATAGCAAGGCAATATTTTGAAATTTTGAATTTTCGATTTTATGCGATGACAGGGTTGTATCATCATTGCTTTCAAATTACGTGACCACTAAAATGTGCCTGCGTGAGTATTTACCATTGAAAATGAATGTTTTGACAAATTATTAGGAAAGACGTCCTCTCCATGGACAAGTGTTGATAACTGGGAAATGGAGCATAGAAGGGATGAACTGATGGATGCGTTCGATTGCTATTACCATGTCTAACAATTTGAAACCGTTTTCAAATCGATCGTACAAAGTCGAGGTTTTCCACTAAAATTTTTGGAAGGCTATAGCAAGGCAATATTTTGAAATTTTGAATTTTTGATTTTATGCGATGACAGGGTTGTATCATCATTGCTTTCAAATTACGTGACCACTAAAATGTGCCTGCGTGAGTATTTACCATTGAAAATGAATGTTTTGACAAATTATTAGGAAAGACGTCCTCTCCATGGACAAGTGTTGATAACTGGGAAATGGAGCATAGAAGGGATGAACTGATGGATGCTTTCGATTGCTATTAATATGTCTAACAATTTGAAACCGTTTTCAAATCGATCGGACAGAGTCGAGGTTTTCCACTAAAATTTTTGCAAGGCTATAGCAAGGCAATATTTTGAATTTTTGATTTTATGCGATGACAGGGTTGTATCATCACTGCTTTCAAATTACGTGACCACTAAAATGTGCCTGCGTGAGTATTTACCATTGAAAATGAATGTTTTGACAAATTATTAGGAAAGACGTCCTCTCCATGGACAAGTGTTGATAACTGGGAAATGGAGCATAGAAGGGATGAACTGATGGATGCTTTCGATTGCTATTAATATGTCTAACAATTTGAAACCGTTTTCAAATCGATCGGACAGAGTCGAGGTTTTCCACTAAAATTTTTGCAAGGCTATAGCAAGGCAATATTTTGAAATTTTGAATTTTTGATTTTATGCGATGACAGGGTTGTATCATCATTGCTTTCAAATTACGTGACCACTAAAATGTGCCTGCGTAAGTATTTACCATTGAAAATGAAAGTTTTGACAAATTATTAAGAAATACGTCCTCTCCATGGACAAGTGTTGATAACTGGGAAATGGAGCATAGAAGGGATGAACTGATGGATGCTTTCGATTGCTATTAATATGTCTAACAATTTGGAACCGTTTTCAAATCGATCGGACAAAGTCGAGGTTTTCCACTAAAATTTTTGCAAGGCTATAGCAAGGCAATATTTTGAAATTTTGAATTTTCGATTTTATGCGATAACAGGGTTGTATCATCATTGCTTTCAAATAACGTGACCACTAAAATGTGCCTGCGTTAGTATTTACCATTGAAAATGAAAGTTTTGACAAATTATTAAGAAATACGTCCTCTCCATGGACAAGTGTTGATAACTGGGAAATGGAGCATAGAAGGGATGAACTGATGGATGCTTTCGATTGCTATTACCATGTCTAACAATTTGAAACCGTTTTAAAATCGATCAGACAAAGTCGAGGTTTTCCATTAAAATTTTTGCAAGGCTTATAGCAAGGCAATATTTTGAAATTTTGAATTTTCGATTTTATGCGATGACAGGGTTGTATCATCATTGCTTTCAAATTACGTGACCACTAAAATGTGCCTGCGTAAGTATTTACCATTGAAAATGAAAGTTTTGACAAATTATTAAGAAATACGTCCTCTCCATGGACAAGTGTTGATAACTGGGAAATGGAGCATAGAAGGGATGAACTGATGGATGCTTTCGATTGCTATTAATATGTCTAACAATTTGGAACCGTTTTCAAATCGATCGTACAAAGTCGAGGTTTTCCACTAAAATTTTTGGAAGGCTATAGCAAGGCAATATTTTGAAATTTTGAATTTTTGATTTTATGCGATGACAGGGTTGTATCATCATTGCTTTCAAATTACGTGACCACTAAAATGTGCCTGCATAAGTATTTACTATTGAAAATGAAAGTTTTGACAAATTATTAAGAAATACGTCCTCTCCATGGACAAGTGTTGATAACTGGGAAATGGAGCATAGAAGGGATGAACTGATGGATGCTTTCGATTGCTATTACCATGTCTAACAATTTGAAACCGTTTTCAAATCGATCGGACAAAGTCGAGGTTTTCCACTAAAATTTTTGCAAGGCTATAGCAAGGCAATATTTTGAATTTTTGATTTTATGCGATGACAGGGTTGTATCATCACTGCTTTCAAATTACGTGACCACTAAAATGTGCCTGCGTGAGTATTTACCATTGAAAATGAATGTTTTGACAAATTATTAGGAAAGACGTCCTCTCCATGGACAAGTGTTGATAACTGGGAAATGGAGCATAGAAGGGATGAACTGATGGATGCTTTCGATTGCTATTAATATGTCTAACAATTTGAAACCGTTTTCAAATCGATCGGACAGAGTCGAGGTTTTCCACTAAAATTTTTGCAAGGCTATAGCAAGGCAATATTTTGAAATTTTGAATTTTTGATTTTATGCGATGACAGGGTTGTATCATCATTGCTTTCAAATTACGTGACCACTAAAATGTGCCTGCGTAAGTATTTACCATTGAAAATGAAAGTTTTGACAAATTATTAAGAAATACGTCCTCTCCATGGACAAGTGTTGATAACTGAGAAATGGAGCATAGAAGGGATGAACTGATGGATGCTTTCGATTGCTATTAATATGTCTAACAATTTGGAACCGTTTTCAAATCGATCGGACAAAGTCGAGGTTTTCCACTAAAATTTTTGCAAGGCTATAGCAAGGCAATATTTTGAAATTTTGAATTTTCGATTTTATGCGATAACAGGGTTGTATCATCATTGCTTTCAAATAACGTGACCACTAAAATGTGCCTGCGTTAGTATTTACCATTGAAAATGAAAGTTTTGACAAATTATTAAGAAATACGTCCTCTCCATGGACAAGTGTTGATAACTGGGAAATGGAGCATAGAAGGGATGAACTGATGGATGCTTTCGATTGCTATTAATATGTCTAACAATTTGGAACCG
Organism: Anaspis maculata; assembly: GCA_949128115.1. Taxonomy (NCBI): domain Eukaryota; kingdom Metazoa; phylum Arthropoda; class Insecta; order Coleoptera; family Scraptiidae; genus Anaspis; species Anaspis maculata. The sequence continues at coordinate 49,085,504 of OX421968.1, forward strand.
TTTTCAAATCGATCGGACAGAGTCGAGGTTTTCCACTAAAATTTTTGCAAGGCTATAGCAAGGCAATATTTTGAAATTTTGAATTTTCGATTTTATGCGATGACAGGGTTGTATCATCATTGCTTTCAAATTACGTGACCACTAAAATGTGCCTGCGTGAGTATTTACCATTGAAAATGAATGTTTTGACAAATTATTAGGAAAGACGTCCTCTCCATGGACAAGTGTTGATAACTGGGAAATGGAGCATAGAAGGGATGAACTGATGGATGCTTTCGATTGCTATTACCATGTCTAACAATTTGAAACCGTTTTCAAATCGATCGGACAAAGTCGAGGTTTTCCACTAAAATTTTTGCAAGGCTATAGCAAGGCAATATTTTGAAATTTTGAATTTTCGATTTTATGCGATAACAGGGTTGTATCATCATTGCTTTCAAATAACGTGACCACTAAAATGTGCCTGCGTGAGTATTTACCATTGAAAATGAATGTTTTGACAAATTATTAGGAAAGACGTCCTCTCCATGGACAAGTGTTGATAACTGGGAAATGGAGCATAGAAGGGATGAACTGATGGATGCTTTCGATTGCTATTACCATGTCTAACAATTTGAAACCGTTTTCAAATCGATCGGACAAAGTCGAGGTTTTCCACTAAAATTTTTGCAAGGCTTATAGCAAGGCAATATTTTGAAATTTTGAATTTTCGATTTTATGCGATGACAGGGTTGTATCATCATTGCTTTCAAATTACGTGACCACTAAAATGTGCCTGCGTGAGTATTTACCATTGAAAATGAATGTTTTGACAAATTATTAGGAAAGACGTCCTCTCCATGGACAAGTGTTGATAACTGGGAAATGGAGCATAGAAGGGATGAACTGATGGATGCGTTCGATTGCTATTACCATGTCTAACAATTTGAAACCGTTTTCAAATCGATCGTACAAAGTCGAGGTTTTCCACTAAAATTTTTGGAAGGCTATAGCAAGGCAATATTTTGAAATTTTGAATTTTTGATTTTATGCGATGACAGGGTTGTATCATCATTGCTTTCAAATTACGTGACCACTAAAATGTGCCTGCATAAGTATTTACTATTGAAAATGAAAGTTTTGACAAATTATTAAGAAATACGTCCTCTCCATGGACAAGTGTTGATAACTGGGAAATGGAGCATAGAAGGGATGAACTGATGGATGCTTTCGATTGCTATTACCATGTCTAACAATTTGAAACCGTTTTCAAATCGATCGGACAAAGTCGAGGTTTTCCACTAAAATTTTTGCAAGGCTATAGCAAGGCAATATTTTGAATTTTTGATTTTATGCGATGACAGGGTTGTATCATCACTGCTTTCAAATTACGTGACCACTAAAATGTGCCTGCGTGAGTATTTACCATTGAAAATGAATGTTTTGACAAATTATTAGGAAAGACGTCCTCTCCATGGACAAGTGTTGATAACTGGGAAATGGAGCATAGAAGGGATGAACTGATGGATGCTTTCGATTGCTATTACCATGTCTAACAATTTGAAACCGTTTTCAAATCGATCGGACAAAGTCGAGGTTTTCCACTAAAATTTTTGCAAGGCTTATAGCAAGGCAATATTTTGAAATTTTGAATTTTCGATTTTATGCGATGACAGGGTTGTATCATCATTGCTTTCAAATTACGTGACCACTAAAATGTGCCTGCGTGAGTATTTACCATTGAAAATGAATGTTTTGACAAATTATTAGGAAAGACGTCCTCTCCATGGACAAGTGTTGATAACTGGGAAATGGAGCATAGAAGGGATGAACTGATGGATGCGTTCGATTGCTATTACCATGTCTAACAATTTGAAACCGTTTTCAAATCGATCGTACAAAGTCGAGGTTTTCCACTAAAATTTTTGGAAGGCTATAGCAAGGCAATATTTTGAAATTTTGAATTTTTGATTTTATGCGATGACAGGGTTGTATCATCATTGCTTTCAAATTACGTGACCACTAAAATGTGCCTGCATAAGTATTTACTATTGAAAATGAAAGTTTTGACAAATTATTAAGAAATACGTCCTCTCCATGGACAAGTGTTGATAACTGGGAAATGGAGCATAGAAGGGATGAACTGATGGATGCTTTCGATTGCTATTACCATGTCTAACAATTTGAAACCGTTTTCAAATCGATCGGACAAAGTCGAGGTTTTCCACTAAAATTTTTGCAAGGCTATAGCAAGGCAATATTTTGAAATTTTGAATTTTCGATTTTATGCGATGACAGGGTTGTATCATCATTGCTTTCAAATTACGTGACCACTAAAATGTGCCTGCGTAAGTATTTACCATTGAAAATGAAAGTTTTGACAAATTATTAAGAAATACGTCCTCTCCATGGACAAGTGTTGATAACTGGGAAATGGAGCATAGAAGGGATGAACTGATGGATGCTTTCGATTGCTATTAATATGTCTAACAATTTGGAACCGTTTTCAAATCGATCGGACAAAGTCGAGGTTTTCCACTAAAATTTTTGCAAGGCTATAGCAAGGCAATATTTTGAAATTTTGAATTTTCGATTTTATGCGATAACAGGGTTGTATCATCATTGCTTTCAAATAACGTGACCACTAAAATGTGCCTGCGTTAGTATTTACCATTGAAAATGAAAGTTTTGACAAATTATTAAGAAATACGTCCTCTCCATGGACAAGTGTTGATAACTGGGAAATGGAGCATAGAAGGGATGAACTGATGGATGCTTTCGATTGCTATTACCATGTCTAACAATTTGAAACCGTTTTAAAATCGATCAGACAAAGTCGAGGTTTTCCATTAAAATTTTTGCAAGGCTTATAGCAAGGCAATATTTTGAAATTTTGAATTTTCGATTTTATGCGATGACAGGGTTGTATCATCATTGCTTTCAAATTACGTGACCACTAAAATGTGCCTGCGTAAGTATTTACCATTGAAAATGAAAGTTTTGACAAATTATTAAGAAATACGTCCTCTCCATGGACAAGTGTTGATAACTGGGAAATGGAGCATAGAAGGGATGAACTGATGGATGCTTTCGATTGCTATTAATATGTCTAACAATTTGGAACCGTTTTCAAATCGATCGGACAAAGTCGAGGTTTTCCACTAAAATTTTTGGAAGGCTATAGCAAGGCAATATTTTGAAATTTTGAATTTTCGATTTTATGCGATGACAGGGTTGTATCATCATTGCTTTCAAATTACGTGACCACTAAAATGTGCCTGCGTAAGTATTTACCATTGAAAATGAAAGTTTTGACAAATTATTAAGAAATACGTCCTCTCCATGGACAAGTGTTGATAACTGGGAAATGGAGCATAGAAGGGATGAACTGATGGATGCTTTCGATTGCTATTAATATGTCTAACAATTTGGAACCGTTTTCAAATCGATCGGACAAAGTCGAGGTTTTCCACTAAAATTTTTGCAAGGCTATAGCAAGGCAATATTTTGAAATTTTGAATTTTCGATTTTATGCGATAACAGGGTTGTATCATCATTGCTTTCAAATAACGTGACCACTAAAATGTGCCTGCGTTAGTATTTACCATTGAAAATGAAAGTTTTGACAAATTATTAAGAAATACGTCCTCTCCATGGACAAGTGTTGATAACTGGGAAATGGAGCATAGAAGGGATGAACTGATGGATGCTTTCGATTGCTATTACCATGTCTAACAATTTGAAACCGTTTTAAAATCGATCAGACAAAGTCGAGGTTTTCCATTAAAATTTTTGCAAGGCTTATAGCAAGGCAATATTTTGAAATTTTGAATTTTCGATTTTATGCGATGACAGGGTTGTATCATCATTGCTTTCAAATTACGTGACCACTAAAATGTGCCTGCGTAAGTATTTACCATTGAAAATGAAAGTTTTGACAAATTATTAAGAAATACGTCCTCTCCATGGACAAGTGTTGATAACTGGGAAATGGAGCATAGAAGGGATGAACTGATGGATGCTTTCGATTGCTATTAATATGTCTAACAATTTGGAACCGTTTTCAAATCGATCGTACAAAGTCGAGGTTTTCCACTAAAATTTTTGGAAGGCTATAGCAAGGCAATATTTTGAAATTTTGAATTTTTGATTTTATGCGATGACAGGGTTGTATCATCATTGCTTTCAAATTACGTGACCACTAAAATGTGCCTGCATAAGTATTTACTATTGAAAATGAAAGTTTTGACAAATTATTAAGAAATACGTCCTCTCCATGGACAAGTGTTGATAACTGGGAAATGGAGCATAGAAGGGATGAACTGATGGATGCTTTCGATTGCTATTACCATGTCTAACAATTTGAAACCGTTTTCAAATCGATCGGACAAAGTCGAGGTTTTCCACTAAAATTTTTGCAAGGCTATAGCAAGGCAATATTTTGAATTTTTGATTTTATGCGATGACAGGGTTGTATCATCACTGCTTTCAAATTACGTGACCACTAAAATGTGCCTGCGTGAGTATTTACCATTGAAAATGAATGTTTTGACAAATTATTAGGAAAGACGTCCTCTCCATGGACAAGTGTTGATAACTGGGAAATGGAGCATAGAAGGGATGAACTGATGGATGCTTTCGATTGCTATTAATATGTCTAACAATTTGGAACCGTTTTCAAATCGATCGGACAAAGTCGAGGTTTTCCACTAAAATTTTTGCAAGGCTATAGCAAGGCAATATTTTGAAATTTTGAATTTTTGATTTTATGCGATGACAGGGTTGTATCATCATTGCTTTCAAATTACGTGACCACTAAAATGTGCCTGCGTAAGTATTTACCATTGAAAATGAAAGTTTTGACAAATTATTAAGAAATACGTCCTCTCCATGGACAAGTGTTGATAACTGGGAAATGGAGCATAGAAGGGATGAACTGATGGATGCTTTCGATTGCTATTACCATGTCTAACAATTTGAAACCGTTTTCAAATCGACCGGACAAAGTCGAGGTTTTCCACTAAAATTTTTGCAAGGCTATAGCAAGGCAATATTTTGAATTTTTGAATTTTTGATTTTATGCGATGACAGGGTTGTATCATCATTGCTTTCAAATTACGTGACCACTAAAATGTGCCTGCGTAAGTATTTACCATTGAAAATGAAAGTTTTGACAAATTATTAGGAAAGACGTCCTCTCCATGGACAAGTGTTGATAACTGGGAAATGGAGCATAGAAGGGATGAACTGATGGATGCTTTCGATTGCTATTACCATGTCTAACAATTTGAAACCGTTTTCAAATCGATCGGACAAAGTCGAGGTTTTCCACTAAAATTTTTGCAAGGCTTATAGCAAGGCAATATTTTGAAATTTTGAATTTTCGATTTTATGCGATGACAGGGTTGTATCATCATTGCTTTCAAATTACGTGACCACTAAAATGTGCCTGCGTGAGTATTTACCATTGAAAATGAATGTTTTGACTAATTATTAGGAAAGACGTCCTCTCCATGGACAAGTGTTGATAACTGGGAAATGGAGCATAGAAGGGATGAACTGATGGATGCGTTCGATTGCTATTACCATGTCTAACAATTTGAAACCGTTTTCAAATCGATCGTACAAAGTCGAGGTTTTCCACTAAAATTTTTGGAAGGCTATAGCAAGGCAATATTTCGAAATTTTGAATTTTTGATTTTATGCGATGACAGGGTTGTATCATCATTGCTTTCAAATTACGTGACCACTAAAATGTGCCTGCATAAGTATTTACTATTGAAAATGAAAGTTTTGACAAATTATTAAGAAATACGTCCTCTCCATGGACAAGTGTTGATAACTGGGAAATGGAGCATAGAAGGGATGAACTGATGGATGCTTTCGATTGCTATTACCATGTCTAACAATTTGAAACCGTTTTCAAATCGATCGGACAAAGTCGAGGTTTTCCACTAAAATTTTTGCAAGGCTATAGCAAGGCAATATTTTGAATTTTTGATTTTATGCGATGACAGGGTTGTATCATCACTGCTTTCAAATTACGTGACCACTAAAATGTGCCTGCGTGAGTATTTACCATTGAAAATTAATGTTTTGACAAATTATTAGGAAAGACGTCCTCTCCATGGACAAGTGTTGATAACTGGGAAATGGAGCATAGAAGGGATGAACTGATGGATGCTTTCGATTGCTATTACCATGTCTAACAATTTGAAACCGTTTTCAAATCGATCGGACAAAGTCGAGGTTTTCCACTAAAATTTTTGCAAGGCTTATAGCAAGGCAATATTTTGAAATTTTGAATTTTCGATTTTATGCGATGACAGGGTTGTATCATCATTGCTTTCAAATTACGTGACCACTAAAATGTGCCTGCGTGAGTATTTACCATTGAAAATGAATGTTTTGACAAATTATTAGGAAAGACGTCCTCTCCATGGACAAGTGTTGATAACTGGGAAATGGAGCATAGAAGGGATGAACTGATGGATGCGTTCGATTGCTATTACCATGTCTAACAATTTGAAACCGTTTTCAAATCGATCGTACAAAGTCGAGGTTTTCCACTAAAATTTTTGGAAGGCTATAGCAAGGCAATATTTTGAAATTTTGAATTTTTGATTTTATGCGATGACAGGGTTGTATCATCATTGCTTTCAAATTACGTGACCACTAAAATGTGCCTGCATAAGTATTTACTATTGAAAATGAAAGTTTTGACAAATTATTAAGAAATACGTCCTCTCCATGGACAAGTGTTGATAACTGGGAAATGGAGCATAGAAGGGATGAACTGATGGATGCTTTCGATTGCTATTACCATGTCTAACAATTTGAAACCGTTTTCAAATCGATCGGACAAAGTCGAGGTTTTCCACTAAAATTTTTGCAAGGCTATAGCAAGGCAATATTTTGAATTTTTGATTTTATGCGATGACAGGGTTGTATCATCACTGCTTTCAAATTACGTGACCACTAAAATGTGCCTGCGTGAGTATTTACCATTGAAAATGAATGTTTTGACAAATTATTAGGAAAGACGTCCTCTCCATGGACAAGTGTTGATAACTGGGAAATGGAGCATAGAAGGGATGAACTGATGGATGCTTTCGATTGCTATTAATATGTCTAACAATTTGAAACCGTTTTCAAATCGATCGGACAGAGTCGAGGTTTTCCACTAAAATTTTTGCAAGGCTATAGCAAGGCAATATTTTGAAATTTTGAATTTTCGATTTTATGCGATGACAGGGTTGTATCATCATTGCTTTCAAATTACGTGACCACTAAAATGTCCCTGCGTGAGTATTTACCATTGAAAATGAAAGCTTTGACAAATTATTAAGAAATACGTCCTCTCCATGGACAAGTGTTGATAACTGGGAAATGGAGCATAGAAGGGATGAACTGATGGATGCTTTCGATTGCTATTACCATGTCTAACAATTTGAAACCGTTTTCAAATCGATCGGACAAAGTCGAGGTTTTCCACTAAAATTTTTGCAAGGCTATAGCAAGGCAATATTTTGAATTTTTGATTTTATGCGATGACAGGGTTGTATCATCACTGCTTTCAAATTACGTGACCACTAAAATGTGCCTGCGTGAGTATTTACCATTGAAAATGAATGTTTTGACAAATTATTAGGAAAGACGTCCTCTCCATGGACAAGTGTTGATAACTGGGAAATGGAGCATAGAAGGGATGAACTGATGGATGCTTTCGATTGCTATTACCATGTCTAACAATTTGAAACCGTTTTCAAATCGATCGGACAAAGTCGAGGTTTTCCACTAAAATTTTTGCAAGGCTTATAGCAAGGCAATATTTTGAAATTTTGAATTTTCGATTTTATGCGATGACAGGGTTGTATCATCATTGCTTTCAAATTACGTGACCACTAAAATGTGCCTGCGTGAGTATTTACCATTGAAAATGAATGTTTTGACAAATTATTAGGAAAGACGTCCTCTCCATGGACAAGTGTTGATAACTGGGAAATGGAGCATAGAAGGGATGAACTGATGGATGCTTTCGATTGCTATTAATATGTCTAACAATTTGGAACCGTTTTCAAATCGATCGGACAAAGTCGAGGTTTTCCACTAAAATTTTTGCAAGGCTATAGCAAGGCAATATTTTGAAATTTTGAATTTTCGATTTTATGCGATGACAGGGTTGTATCATCATTGCTTTCAAATTACGTGACCACTAAAATGTGCCTGCGTAAGTATTTACCATTGAAAATGAAAGTTTTGACAAATTATTAAGAAATACGTCCTCTCCATGGACAAGTGTTGATAACTGGGAAATGGAGCATAGAAGGGATGAACTGATGGATGCTTTCGATTGCTATTACCATGTCTAACAATTTGAAACCGTTTTCAAATCGATCGGACAAAGTCGAGGTTTTCCACTAAAATTTTTGCAAGGCTATAGCAAGGCAATATTTTGAAATTTTGAATTTTCGATTTTATGCGATGACAGGGTTGTATCATCATTGCTTTCAAATTACGTGACCACTAAAATGTGCCTGCGTAAGTATTTACCATTGAAAATGAAAGTTTTGACAAATTATTAAGAAATACGTCCTCTCCATGGACAAGTGTTGATAACTGGGAAATGGAGCATAGAAGGGATGAACTGATGGATGCTTTCGATTGCTATTACCATGTCTAACAATTTGAAACCGTTTTCAAATCGATCGGACAAAGTCGAGGTTTTCCACTAAAATTTTTGCAAGGCTTATAGCAAGGCAATATTTTGAAATTTTGAATTTTCGATTTTATGCGATGACAGGGTTGTATCATCATTGCTTTCAAATTACGTGACCACTAAAATGTGCCTGCGTGAGTATTTACCATTGAAAATGAATGTTTTGACAAATTATTAGGAAAGACGTCCTCTCCATGGACAAGTGTTGATAACTGGGAAATGGAGCATAGAAGGGATGAACTGATGGATGCTTTCGATTGCTATTACCATGTCTAACAATTTGAAACCGTTTTCAAATCGATCGGACAAAGTCGAGGTTTTCCACTAAAATTTTTGCAAGGCTTAAAGCAAGGCAATATTTTGAAATTTTGAATTTTCGATTTTATGCGATGACAGGGTTGTATCATCATTGCTTTCAAATTACGTGACCACTAAAATGTGCCTGCGTGAGTATTTACCATTGAAAATGAATGTTTTGACAAATTATTAGGAAAGACGTCCTCTCCATGGACAAGTGTTGATAACTGGGAAATGGAGCATAGAAGGGATGAACTGATGGATGCTTTCGATTGCTATTACCATGTCTAACAATTTGAAACCGTTTTCAAATCGATCGGACAAAGTCGAGGTTTTCCACTAAAATTTTTGCAAGGCTTATAGCAAGGCAATATTTTGAAATTTTGAATTTTCGATTTTATGCGATGACAGGGTTGTATCATCATTGCTTTCAAATTACGTGACCACTAAAATGTGCCTGCGTGAGTATTTACCATTGAAAATGAATGTTTTGACAAATTATTAGGAAAGACGTCCTCTCCATGGACAAGTGTTGATAACTGGGAAATGGAGCATAGAAGGGATGAACTGATGGATGCTTTCGATTGCTATTAATATGTCTAACAATTTGGAACCGTTTTCAAATCGATCGGACAGAGTCGAGGTTTTCCACTAAAATTTTTGCAAGGCTTATAGCAAGGCAATATTTTGAAATTTTGAATTTTCGATTTTATGCGATGACAGGGTTGTATCATCATTGCTTTCAAATTACGTGACCACTAAATGTGCCTGCGTAAGTATTTACCATTGAAAATGAAAGTTTTGACAAATTATTAAGAAATACGTCCTCTCCATGGACAAGTGTGATAACTGGGAAATGGAGCATAGAAGGGATGAACTGATGGATGCTTTCGATTGCTATTACCATGTCTAACAATTTGAAACCGTTTTCAAATCGATCAGACAAAGTCGAGGTTTTCCATTAAAATTTTTGCAAGGCTTATAGCAAGGCAATATTTTGAAATTTTGAATTTTCGATTTTATGCGATGACAGGGTTGTATCATCATTGCTTTCAAATTACGTGACCACTAAATGTGCCTGCGTAAGTATTTACCATTGAAAATGAAAGTTTTGACAAATTATTAAGAAATACGTCCTCTCCATGGACAAGTGTTGATAACTGGGAAATGGAGCATAGAAGGGATGAACTGATGGATGCTTTCGATTGCTATTAATATGTCTAACAATTTGGAACCGTTTTCAAATCGATCGGACAGAGTCGAGGTTTTCCACTAAAATTTTTGCAAGGCTATAGCAAGGCAATATTTTGAAATTTTGAATTTTCGATTTTATGCGATGACAGGGTTGTATCATCATTGCTTTCAAATTACGTGACCACTAAATGTGCCTGCGTAAGTATTTACCATTGAAAATGAAAGTTTTGACAAATTATTAAGAAATACGTCCTCTCCATGGACAAGTGTTGATAACTGGGAAATGGAGCATAGAAGGGATGAACTGATGGATGCTTTCGATTGCTATTATTATGTCTAACAATTTGGAACCGTTTTCAAATCGATCGGACAGAGTCGAGGTTTTCCACTAAAATTTTTGCAAGGCTATAGCAAGGCAATATTTTGAAATTTTGAATTTTCGATTTTATGCGATGACAGGGTTGTATCATCATTGCTTTCAAATTACGTGACCACTAAATGTGCCTGCGTAAGTATTTACCATTGAAAATGAAAGTTTTGACAAATTATTAAGAAATACGTCCTCTCCATGGACAAGTGTTGATAACTGGGAAATGGAGCATAGAAGGGATGAACTGATGGATGCTTTCGATTGCTATTATTATGTCTAACAATTTGGAACCGTTTTCAAATCGATCGGACAGAGTCGAGGTTTTCCACTAAAATTTTTGCAAGGCTATAGCAAGGCAATATTTTGAAATTTTGAATTTTCGATTTTATGCGATGACAGGGTTGTATCATCATTGCTTTCAAATTACGTGACCACTAAAATGTGCCTGCGTGAGTATTTACCATTGAAAATGAATGTTTTGACAAATTATTAGGAAAGACGTCCTCTCCATGGACAAGTGTTGATAACTGGGAAATGGAGCATAGAAGGGATGAACTGATGGATGCGTTCGATTGCTATTACCATGTCTAACAATTTGAAACCGTTTTCAAATCGATCGTACAAAGTCGAGGTTTTCCACTAAAATTTTTGGAAGGCTATAGCAAGGCAATATTTTGAAATTTTGAATTTTTGATTTTATGCGATGACAGGGTTGTATCATCATTGCTTTCAAATTACGTGACCACTAAAATGTGCCTGCATAAGTATTTACTATTGAAAATGAAAGTTTTGACAAATTATTAAGAAATACGTCCTCTCCATGGACAAGTGTTGATAACTGGGAAATGGAGCATAGAAGGGATGAACTGATGGATGCTTTCGATTGCTATTACCATGTCTAACAATTTGAAACCGTTTTCAAATCGATCGGACAAAGTCGAGGTTTTCCACTAAAATTTTTGCAAGGCTTATAGCAAGGCAATATTTTGAAATTTTGAATTTTCGATTTTATGCGATGACAGGGTTGTATCATCATTGCTTTCAAATTACGTGACCACTAAAATGTCCCTGCGTGAGTATTTACCATTGAAAATGAAAGTTTTGACAAATTATTAAGAAATACGTCCTCTCCATGGACAAGTGTTGATAACTGGGAAATGGAGCATAGAAGGGATGAACTGATGGATGCTTTCGATTGCTATTAATATGTCTAACAATTTGAAACCGTTTTCAAATCGATCGGACAGAGTCGAGGTTTTCCACAAAAATTTTTGCAAGGCTATAGCAAGGCAATATTTTGAAATTTTGAATTTTCGATTTTATGCGATGACAGGGTTGTATCATCATTGCTTTCAAATTACGTGACCACTAAAATGTCCCTGCGTGAGTATTTACCATTGAAAATGAAAGTTTTGACAAATTATTAAGAAATACGTCCTCTCCATGGACAAGTGTTGATAACTGGGAAATGGAGCATAGAAGGGATGAACTGATGGATGCTTTCGATTGCTATTACCATGTCTAACAATTTGAAACCGTTTTCAAATCGATCGGACAAAGTCGAGGTTTTCCACTAAAATTTTTGCAAGGCTTATAGCAAGGCAATATTTTGAAATTTTGAATTTTCGATTTTATGCGATGACAGGGTTGTATCATCATTGCTTTCAAATTACGTGACCACTAAAATGTCCCTGCGTGAGTATTTACCATTGAAAATGAAAGTTTTGACAAATTATTAAGAAATACGTCCTCTCCATGGACAAGTGTTGATAACTGGGAAATGGAGCATAGAAGGGATGAACTGATGGATGCTTTCGATTGCTATTAATATGTCTAACAATTTGAAACCGTTTTCAAATCGATCGGACAGAGTCGAGGTTTTCCACTAAAATTTTTGCAAGGCTATAGCAAGGCAATATTTTGAAATTTTGAATTTTCGATTTTATGCGATGACAGGGTTGTATCATCATTGCTTTCAAATTACGTGACCACTAAAATGTCCCTGCGTGAGTATTTACCATTGAAAATGAAAGTTTTGACAAATTATTAAGAAATACGTCCTCTCCATGGACAAGTGTTGATAACTGGGAAATGGAGCATAGAAGGGATGAACTGATGGATGCTTTCGATTGCTATTACCATGTCTAACAATTTGAAACCGTTTTCAAATCGATCGGACAAAGTCGAGGTTTTCCACTAAAATTTTTGCAAGGCTATAGCAAGGCAATATTTTGAATTTTTGATTTTATGCGATGACAGGGTTGTATCATCACTGCTTTCAAATTACGTGACCACTAAAATGTGCCTGCGTGAGTATTTACCATTGAAAATGAATGTTTTGACAAATTATTAGGAAAGACGTCCTCTCCATGGACAAGTGTTGATAACTGGGAAATGGAGCATAGAAGGGATGAACTGATGGATGCTTTCGATTGCTATTAATATGTCTAACAATTTGGAACCGTTTTCAAATCGATCGGACAGAGTCGAGGTTTTCCACTAAAATTTTTGCAAGGCTATAGCAAGGCAATATTTTGAAATTTTGAATTTTCGATTTTATGCGATGACAGGGTTGTATCATCATTGCTTTCAAATTACGTGACCACTAAAATGTGCCTGCGTAAGTATTTACCATTGAAAATGAAAGTTTTGACAAATTATTAAGAAATACGTCCTCTTCATGGACAAGTGTTGATAACTGGGAAATGGAGCATAGAAGGGATGAACTGATGGATGCTTTCGATTGCTATTAATATGTCTAACAATTTGGAACCGTTTTCAAATCGATCGGACAGAGTCGAGGTTTTTCACTAAAATTTTTGCAAGGCTATAGCAAGGCAATATTTTGAAATTTTGAATTTTTGATTTTATGCGATGACAGGGTTGTATCATCATTGCTTTCAAATTACGTGACCACTAAAATGTGCCTGCGTGAGTATTTACCATTGAAAATGAATGTTTTGACAAATTATTAGGAAAGACGTCCTCTCCATGGACAAGTGTTGATAACTGGGAAATGGAGCATAGAAGGGATGAACTGATGGATGCTTTCGATTGCTATTAATATGTCTAACAATTTGAAACCGTTTTCAAATCGATCGGACAAAGTCGAGGTTTTCCACTAAAATTTTTGCAAGGCTATAGCAAGGCAATATTTTGAAATTTTGAATTTTCGATTTTATGCGATGACAGGGTTGTATCATCATTGCTTTCAAATTACGTGACCACTAAAATGTGCCTGCGTGAGTATTTACCATTGAAAATGAATGTTTTGACAAATTATTAGGAAAGACGTCCTCTCCATGGACAAGTGTTGATGACTGGGGAATGGAGCATAGAAGGGATGAACTGATGGATGCTTTCGATTGCTATTACCATGTCTAACAATTTGAAACCGTTTTCAAATCGATCGGACAAAGTCGAGGTTTTCCACTAAAATTTTTGCAAGGCTTATAGCAAGGCAATATTTTGAAATTTTGAATTTTCGATTTTATGCGATGACAGGGTTGTATCATCATTGCTTTCAAATTACGTGACCACTAAAATGTGCCTGCGTGAGTATTTACCATTGAAAATGAATGTTTTGACAAATTATTAGGAAAGACGTCCTCTCCATGGACAAGTGTTGATAACTGGGAAATGGAGCATAGAAGGGATGAACTGATGGATGCTTTCGATTGCTATTACCATGTCTAACAATTTGAAACCGTTTTCAAATCGATCGGACAAAGTCGAGGTTTTCCACTAAAATTTTTAGCAAGGCAATATTTTGAAATTTTGAATTTTCGATTTTATGCGATGACAGGGTTGTATCATCATTGCTTTCAAATTACGTGACCACTAAAATGTGCCTGCGTGAGTATTTACCATTGAAAATGAATGTTTTGACAAATTATTAGGAAAGACGTCCTCTCCATGGACAAGTGTTGATAACTGGGAAATGGAGCATAGAAGGGATGAACTGATGGATGCTTTCGATTGCTATTACCATGTCTAACAATTTGAAACCGTTTTCAAATCGATCGTACAAAGTCGAGGTTTTCCACTAAAATTTTTGGAAGGCTATAGCAAGGCAATATTTTGAAATTTTGAATTTTTGATTTTATGCGATGACAGGGTTGTATCATCATTGCTTTCAAATTACGTGACCACTAAATGTGCCTGCGTAAGTATTTACCATTGAAAATGAAAGTTTTGACAAATTATTAAGAAATACGTCCTCTCCATGGACAAGTGTGATAACTGGGAAATGGAGCATAGAAGGGATGAACTGATGGATGCTTTCGATTGCTATTACCATGTCTAACAATTTGAAACCGTTTTCAAATCGATCAGACAAAGTCGAGGTTTTCCATTAAAATTTTTGCAAGGCTTATAGCAAGGCAATATTTTGAAATTTTGAATTTTCGATTTTATGCGATGACAGGGTTGTATCATCATTGCTTTCAAATTACGTGACCACTAAATGTGCCTGCGTAAGTATTTACCATTGAAAATGAAAGTTTTGACAAATTATTAAGAAATACGTCCTCTCCATGGACAAGTGTTGATAACTGGGAAATGGAGCATAGAAGGGATGAACTGATGGATGCTTTCGATTGCTATTAATATGTCTAACAATTTGGAACCGTTTTCAAATCGATCGGACAGAGTCGAGGTTTTCCACTAAAATTTTTGCAAGGCTATAGCAAGGCAATATTTTGAAATTTTGAATTTTCGATTTTATGCGATGACAGGGTTGTATCATCATTGCTTTCAAATTACGTGACCACTAAATGTGCCTGCGTAAGTATTTACCATTGAAAATGAAAGTTTTGACAAATTATTAAGAAATACGTCCTCTCCATGGACAAGTGTTGATAACTGGGAAATGGAGCATAGAAGGGATGAACTGATGGATGCTTTCGATTGCTATTACCATGTCTAACAATTTGAAACCGTTTTCAAATCGATCGGACAAAGTCGAGGTTTTCCACTAAAATTTTTGCAAGGCTATAAGCAAGGCAATATTTTGAAATTTTGAATTTTCGATTTTATGCGATGACAGGGTTGTATCATCATTGCTTTCAAATAACGTGACCACTAAAATGTGCCTGCGTGAGTATTTACCATTGAAAATGAATGTTTTGACAAATTATTAGGAAAGACGTCCTCTCCATGGACAAGTGTTGATAACTGGGAAATGGAGCATAGAAGGGATGAACTGATGGATGCTTTCGATTGCTATTAATATGTCTAACAATTTGAAACCGTTTTCAAATCGATCGGACAAAGTCGAGGTTTTCCACTAAAATTTTTGTAAGGCAATATTTTGAAATTTTGAATTTTCGATTTTATGCGATGACAGGGTTGTATCATCATTGCTTTCAAATTACGTGACCACTAAAATGTGCCTGCGTGAGTATTTACCATTGAAAATGAATGTTTTGACAAATTATTAGGAAAGACGTCCTCTCCATGGACAAGTGTTGATGACTGGGGAATGGAGCATAGAAGGGATGAACTGATGGATGCTTTCGATTGCTATTACCATGTCTAACAATTTGAAACCGTTTTCAAATCGATCGGACAAAGTCGAGGTTTTCCACTAAAATTTTTGCAAGGCTTATAGCAAGGCAATATTTTGAAATTTTGAATTTTCGATTTTATGCGATGACAGGGTTGTATCATCATTGCTTTCAAATTACGTGACCACTAAAATGTGCCTGCGTGAGTATTTACCATTGAAAATGAATGTTTTGACAAATTATTAGGAAAGACGTCCTCTCCATGGACAAGTGTTGATAACTGGGAAATGGAGCATAGAAGGGATGAACTGATGGATGCTTTCGATTGCTATTACCATGTCTAACAATTTGAAACCGTTTTCAAATCGATCGGACAAAGTCGAGGTTTTCCACTAAAATTTTTGCAAGGCTTATAGCAAGGCAATATTTTGAAATTTTGAATTTTCGATTTTATGCGATGACAGGGTTGTATCATCATTGCTTTCAAATTACGTGACCACTAAAATGTGCCTGCGTGAGTATTTACCATTGAAAATGAATGTTTTGACAAATTATTAGGAAAGACGTCCTCTCCATGGACAAGTGTTGATAACTGGGAAATGGAGCATAGAAGGGATGAACTGATGGATGCTTTCGATTGCTATTACCATGTCTAACAATTTGAAACCGTTTTCAAATCGATCGTACAAAGTCGAGGTTTTCCACTAAAATTTTTGGAAGGCTATAGCAAGGCAATATTTTGAAATTTTGAATTTTTGATTTTATGCGATGACAGGGTTGTATCATCATTGCTTTCAAATTACGTGACCACTAAAATGTGCCTGCATAAGTATTTACTATTGAAAATGAAAGTTTTGACAAATTATTAAGAAATACGTCCTCTCCATGGACAAGTGTGATAACTGGGAAATGGAGCATAGAAGGGATGAACTGATGGATGCTTTCGATTGCTATTACCATGTCTAACAATTTGAAACCGTTTTCAAATCGATCAGACAAAGTCGAGGTTTTCCATTAAAATTTTTGCAAGGCTTATAGCAAGGCAATATTTTGAAATTTTGAATTTTCGATTTTATGCGATGACAGGGTTGTATCATCATTGCTTTCAAATTACGTGACCACTAAATGTGCCTGCGTAAGTATTTACCATTGAAAATGAAAGTTTTGACAAATTATTAAGAAATACGTCCTCTCCATGGACAAGTGTTGATAACTGGGAAATGGAGCATAGAAGGGATGAACTGATGGATGCTTTCGATTGCTATTAATATGTCTAACAATTTGGAACCGTTTTCAAATCGATCGGACAGAGTCGAGGTTTTCCACTAAAATTTTTGCAAGGCTATAGCAAGGCAATATTTTGAAATTTTGAATTTTCGATTTTATGCGATGACAGGGTTGTATCATCATTGCTTTCAAATTACGTGACCACTAAATGTGCCTGCGTAAGTATTTACCATTGAAAATGAAAGTTTTGACAAATTATTAAGAAATACGTCCTCTCCATGGACAAGTGTTGATAACTGGGAAATGGAGCATAGAAGGGATGAACTGATGGATGCTTTCGATTGCTATTAATATGTCTAACAATTTGGAACCGTTTTCAAATCGATCGGACAGAGTCGAGGTTTTCCACTAAAATTTTTGCAAGCAAGGCAATATTTTGAAATTTTGAATTTTCGATTTTATGCGATGACAGGGTTGTATCATCATTGCTTTCAAATTACGTGACCACTAAATGTGCCTGCGTAAGTATTTACCATTGAAAATGAAAGTTTTGACAAATTATTAAGAAATACGTCCTCTCCATGGACAAGTGTTGATAACTGGGAAATGGAGCATAGAAGGGATGAACTGATGGATGCTTTCGATTGCTATTAATATGTCTAACAATTTGGAACCGTTTTCAAATCGATCGGACAGAGTCGAGTTTTTCCACTAAAATTTTTGCAAGGCTATAGCAAGGCAATATTTTGAAATTTTGAATTTTCGATTTTATGCGATGACAGGGTTGTATCATCATTGCTTTCAAATTACGTGACCACTAAATGTGCCTGCGTAAGTATTTACCATTGAAAATGAAAGTTTTGACAAATTATTAAGAAATACGTCCTCTCCATGGACAAGTGTTGATAACTGGGAAATGGAGCATAGAAGGGATGAACTGATGGATGCTTTCGATTGCTATTAATATGTCTAACAATTTGGAACCGTTTTCAAATCGATCGGACAAAGTCGAGGTTTTCCACTAAATTTTTTGCAAAGCTTATAGCAAGGCAATATTTTGAAATTTTGAATTTTCGATTTTATGCGATGACAGGGTTGTATCATCATTGCTTTCAAATTACGTGACCACTAAAATGTCCCTGCGTAAGTATTTACCATTGAAAATGAAAGTTTTGACAAATTATTAAGAAATACGTCCTCTCCATGGACAAGTGTTGATAACTGGGAAATGGAGCATAGAAGGGATGAACTGATGGTTGCTTTCGATTGCTATTAATATGTCTAACAATTTGAAACCGTTTTCAAATCGATCGGACAAAGTCGAGGTTTTCCACTAAAATTTTTGTAAGGCAATATTTTGAAATTTTGAATTTTCGATTTTATGCGATGACAGGGTTGTATCATCATTGCTTTCAAATTACGTGACCACTAAAATGTGCCTGCGTGAGTATTTACCATTGAAAATGAATGTTTTGACAAATTATTAGGAAAGACGTCCTCTCCATGGACAAGTGTTGATAACTGGGAAATGGAGCATAGAAGGGATGAACTGATGGATGCTTTCGATTGCTATTAATATGTCTAACAATTTGAAACCGTTTTCAAATCGATCGGACAAAGTCGAGGTTTTCCACTAAAATTTTTGCAAGGCTATAGCAAGGCAATATTTTGAAATTTTGAATTTTCGATTTTATGCGATGACAGGGTTGTATCATCATTGCTTTCAAATTACGTGACCACTAAAATGTGCCTGCGTAAGTATTTACCATTGAAAATGAAAGTTTTGACAAATTATTAAGAAATACGTCCTCTCCATGGACAAGTGTTGATAACTGGGAAAAGGAGCATAGAAGGGATGAACTGATGGATGCTTTCGATTGCTATCAATATGTCTAACAATTTGAAACCGTTTTCAAATCGATCGGACAAAGTCGAGGTTTTCCACTAAAATTTTTGTAAGGCAATATTTTGAAATTTTGAATTTTCGATTTTATGCGATGACAGGGTTGTATCATCATTGCTTTCAAATTACGTGACCACTAAAATGTCCCTGCGTAAGTATTTACCATTGAAAATGAAAGTTTTGACAAATTATTAAGAAATACGTCCTCTCCATGGACAAGTGTTGATAACTGGGAAATGGAGCATAGAAGGGATGAACTGATGGTTGCTTTCGATTGCTATTAATATGTCTAACAATTTGAAACCGTTTTCAAATCGATCGGACAAAGTCGAGGTTTTCCACTAAAATTTTTGTAAGGCAATATTTTGAAATTTTGAATTTTCGATTTTATGCGATGACAGGGTTGTATCATCATTGCTTTCAAATTACGTGACCACTAAAATGTGCCTGCGTGAGTATTTACCATTGAAAATGAATGTTTTGACAAATTATTAGGAAAGACGTCCTCTCCATGGACAAGTGTTGATAACTGGGAAATGGAGCATAGAAGGGATGAACTGATGGATGCTTTCGATTGCTATTAATATGTCTAACAATTTGAAACCGTTTTCAAATCGATCGGACAAAGTCGAGGTTTTCCACTAAAATTTTTGCAAGGCTATAGCAAGGCAATATTTTGAAATTTTGAATTTTCGATTTTATGCGATGACAGGGTTGTATCATCATTGCTTTCAAATTACGTGACCACTAAAATGTGCCTGCGTAAGTATTTACCATTGAAAATGAAAGTTTTGACAAATTATTAAGAAATACGTCCTCTCCATGGACAAGTGTTGATAACTGGGAAAAGGAGCATAGAAGGGATGAACTGATGGATGCTTTCGATTGCTATTAATATGTCTAACAATTTGAAACCGTTTTCAAATCGATCGGACAAAGTCGAGGTTTTCCACTAAAATTTTTGTAAGGCAATATTTTGAAATTTTGAATTTTCGATTTTATGCGATGACAGGGTTGTATCATCATTGCTTTCAAATTACGTGACCACTAAAATGTGCCTGCGTGAGTATTTACCATTGAAAATGAATGTTTTGACAAATTATTAGGAAAGACGTCCTCTCCATGGACAAGTGTTGATAACTGGGAAATGGAGCATAGAAGGGATGAACTGATGGATGCTTTCGATTGCTATTAATATGTCTAACAATTTGAAACCGTTTTCAAATCGATCGGACAAAGTCGAGGTTTTCCACTAAAATTTTTGTAAGGCAATATTTTGAAATTTTGAATTTTCGATTTTATGCGATGACAGGGTTGTATCATCATTGCTTTCAAATTACGTGACCACTAAAATGTGCCTGCGTGAGTATTTACCATTGAAAATGAATGTTTTGACAAATTATTAGGAAAGACGTCCTCTCCATGGACAAGTGTTGATAACTGGGAAAATGGAGCATAGAAGGGATGAACTGATGGATGCTTTCGATTGCTATCAATATGTCTAACAATTTGAAACCGTTTTCAAATCGATCGGACAAAGTCGAGGTTTTCCACTAAAATTTTTGTAAGGCAATATTTTGAAATTTTGAATTTTCGATTTTATGCGATGACAGGGTTGTATCATCATTGCTTTCAAATTACGTGACCACTAAAATGTGCCTGCGTGAGTATTTACCATTGAAAATGAATGTTTTGACAAATTATTAGGAAAGACGTCCTCTCCATGGACAAGTGTTGATAACTGGGAAATGGAGCATAGAAGGGATGAACTGATGGATGCTTTCGATTGCTATTAATATGTCTAACAATTTGAAACCGTTTTCAAATCGATCGGACAAAGTCGAGGTTTTCCACTAAAATTTTTGCAAGGCAATATTTTGAAATTTTGAATTTTCGATTTTATGCGATATGACAGGGTTGTATCATCATTGCTTTCAAATTACGTGACCACTAAAATGTGCCTGCGTAAGTATTTATACCATTGAAAATGAAAGTTTTGACAAATTATTAAGAAATACGTCCTCAACATGGACAAGTGTTGATAACTGGGAAATGGAGCATAGAAGGGATGAACTGATGGATGCTTTCGATTGCTATTAATATGTCTAACAATTTGAAACCGTTCTCAAATCGATCGGACAAAGTCGAGGTTTTCCACTAAAATTTTTGCAAGGCTATAGCAAGGCAATATTTTGAAATTTTGAATTTTCGATTTTATGCGATGACAGGGTTGTATCATCATTGCTTTCAAATTACGTGACCACTAAAATGTCCCTGCGTGAGTATTCACCATTGAAAATGAATGTTTTGACAAATTATTAAGAAAGACGTCCTCTCCATGGACAAGTGTTGATAACTGGGAAAAGGAGCATAGAAGGGATGAACTGATGGATGCTTTCGATTGCTATCAATATGTCTAACAATTTGAAACCGTTTTCAAATCGATCGGACAAAGTCGAGGTTTTCCACTAAAATTTTTGTAAGGCAATATTTTGAAATTTTGAATTTTCGATTTTATGCGATGACAGGGTTGTATCATCATTGCTTTCAAATTACGTGACCACTAAAATGTCCCTGCGTAAGTATTTACCATTGAAAATGAAAGTTTTGACAAATTATTAAGAAATACGTCCTCTCCATGGACAAGTGTTGATAACTGGGAAATGGAGCATAGAAGGGATGAACTGATGGTTGCTTTCGATTGCTATTAATATGTCTAACAATTTGAAACCGTTTTCAAATCGATCGGACAAAGTCGAGGTTTTCCACTAAAATTTTTGTAAGGCAATATTTTGAAATTTTGAATTTTCGATTTTATGCGATGACAGGGTTGTATCATCATTGCTTTCAAATTACGTGACCACTAAAATGTGCCTGCGTGAGTATTTACCATTGAAAATGAATGTTTTGACAAATTATTAGGAAAGACGTCCTCTCCATGGACAAGTGTTGATAACTGGGAAATGGAGCATAGAAGGGATGAACTGATGGATGCTTTCGATTGCTATTAATATGTCTAACAATTTGAAACCGTTTTCAAATCGATCGGACAAAGTCGAGGTTTTCCACTAAAATTTTTGCAAGGCTATAGCAAGGCAATATTTTGAAATTTTGAATTTTCGATTTTATGCGATGACAGGGTTGTATCATCATTGCTTTCAAATTACGTGACCACTAAAATGTGCCTGCGTAAGTATTTACCATTGAAAATGAAAGTTTTGACAAATTATTAAGAAATACGTCCTCTCCATGGACAAGTGTTGATAACTGGGAAAAGGAGCATAGAAGGGATGAACTGATGGATGCTTTCGATTGCTATTAATATGTCTAACAATTTGAAACCGTTTTCAAATCGATCGGACAAAGTCGAGGTTTTCCACTAAAATTTTTGTAAGGCAATATTTTGAAATTTTGAATTTTCGATTTTATGCGATGACAGGGTTGTATCATCATTGCTTTCAAATTACGTGACCACTAAAATGTGCCTGCGTGAGTATTTACCATTGAAAATGAATGTTTTGACAAATTATTAGGAAAGACGTCCTCTCCATGGACAAGTGTTGATAACTGGGAAATGGAGCATAGAAGGGATGAACTGATGGATGCTTTCGATTGCTATTAATATGTCTAACAATTTGAAACCGTTTTCAAATCGATCGGACAAAGTCGAGGTTTTCCACTAAAATTTTTGTAAGGCAATATTTTGAAATTTTGAATTTTCGATTTTATGCGATGACAGGGTTGTATCATCATTGCTTTCAAATTACGTGACCACTAAAATGTGCCTGCGTGAGTATTTACCATTGAAAATGAATGTTTTGACAAATTATTAGGAAAGACGTCCTCTCCATGGACAAGTGTTGATAACTGGGAAATGGAGCATAGAAGGGATGAACTGATGGATGCTTTCGATTGCTATCAATATGTCTAACAATTTGAAACCGTTTTCAAATCGATCGGACAAAGTCGAGGTTTTCCACTAAAATTTTTGTAAGGCAATATTTTGAAATTTTGAATTTTCGATTTTATGCGATGACAGGGTTGTATCATCATTGCTTTCAAATTACGTGACCACTAAAATGTGCCTGCGTGAGTATTTACCATTGAAAATGAATGTTTTGACAAATTATTAGGAAAGACGTCCTCTCCATGGACAAGTGTTGATAACTGGGAAATGGAGCATAGAAGGGATGAACTGATGGATGCTTTCGATTGCTATTAATATGTCTAACAATTTGAAACCGTTCTCAAATCGATCGGACAAAGTCGAGGTTTTCCACTAAAATTTTTGCAAGGCTATAGCAAGGCAATATTTTGAAATTTTGAATTTTCGATTTTATGCGATGACAGGGTTGTATCATCATTGCTTTCAAATTACGTGACCACTAAAATGTCCCTGCGTGAGTATTCACCATTGAAAATGAATGTTTTGACAAATTATTAAGAAAGACGTCCTCTCCATGGACAAGTGTTGATAACTGGGAAATGGAGCATAGAAGGGATGAACTGATGGATGCTTTCGATTGCTAATAATATGTCCGATTGCTATTAATATGTCTAACAATTTGAAACCGTTTTCAAATCGATCGGACAAAGTCGAGGTTTTCCACTAAAATTTTTGCAAGGCAATATTTTGAAATTTTGAATTTTCGATTTTATGCGATATGACAGGGTTGTATCATCATTGCTTTCAAATTACGTGACCACTAAAATGTGCCTGCGTGAGTATTTACCATTGAAAATGAATGTTTTGACAAATTATTAGGAAAGACGTCCTCTCCATGGACAAGTGTTGATAACTGGGAAATGGAGCATAGAAGGGATGAACTGATGGATGCTTTCGATTGCTATTAATATGTCTAACAATTTGAAACCGTTCTCAAATCGATCGGACAAAGTCGAGGTTTTCCACTAAAATTTTTGCAAGGCTATAGCAAGGCAATATTTTGAAATTTTGAATTTTCGATTTTATGCGATGACAGGGTTGTATCATCATTGCTTTCAAATTACGTGACCACTAAAATGTCCCTGCGTGAGTATTCACCATTGAAAATGAATGTTTTGACAAATTATTAAGAAAGACGTCCTCTCCATGGACAAGTGTTGATAACTGGGAAATGGAGCATAGAAGGGATGAACTGATGGATGCTTTCGATTGCTAATAATATGTCCGATTGCTATTAATATGTCTAACAATTTGAAACCGTTTTCAAATCGATCGGACAAAGTCGAGGTTTTCCACTAAAATTTTTGCAAGGCAATATTTTGAAATTTTGAATTTTCGATTTTATGCGATATGACAGGGTTGTATCATCATTGCTTTCAAATTACGTGACCACTAAAATGTGCCTGCGTAAGTATTTATACCATTGAAAATGAAAGTTTTGACAAATTATTAAGAAATACGTCCTCAACATGGACAAGTGTTGATAACTGGGAAATGGAGCATAGAAGGGATGAACTGATGGATGCTTTCGATTGCTATTAATATGTCTAACAATTTGAAACCGTTTTCAAATCGATCGGACAAAGTCGAGGTTTTCCACTAAAATTTTTGCAAGGCTTATAGCAAGGCAATATTTTGAAATTTTGAATTTTCGATTTTATGCGATGACAGGGTTGTATCATCATTGCTTTCAAATTACGTGACCACTAAAATGTCCCTGCGTGAGTATTCACCATTGAAAATGAATGTTTTGACAAATTATTAAGAAAGACGTCCTCTCCATGGACAAGTGTTGATAACTGGGAAAAGGAGCATAGAAGGGATGAACTGGTGGATGCTTTCGATTGCTATTACCGTGTCTAACAATTTGAAACCGTTTTCGAATCGATCGGACAAAGTCAAGGTTTTCCACTAAAATTTTTGGAAGGCTATAGCAAGGCAATATTTTGAAATTTTGAATTTTTGATTTTATGCGATGACAGGGTTGTATCATCATTGCTTTCAGTTTACGTGACCACTAAAATGTGCCTGCGTGAGTATTTACCATTGAAAATGAATGTTTTGACAAATTATTAGGAAAGACGTCCTCTCCATGGACAAGTGTTGATAACTGGGAAATGGAGCATAGAAGGGATGAACTGATGGATGCTTTCGATTGCTATTAATATGTCTAACAATTTGGAACCGTTTTCAAATCGATCGGACAGAGTCGAGTTTTTCCACTAAAATTTTTGCAAGGCTATAGCAAGGCAATATTTTGAAATTTTGAATTTTCGATTTTATGCGATGACAGGGTTGTATCATCATTGCTTTCAAATTACGTGACCACTAAATGTGCCTGCGTAAGTATTTACCATTGAAAATGAAAGTTTTGACAAATTATTAAGAAATACGTCCTCTCCATGGACAAGTGTTGATAACTGGGAAATGGAGCATAGAAGGGATGAACTGATGGATGCTTTCGATTGCTATTAATATGTCTAACAATTTGGAACCGTTTTCAAATCGATCGGACAAAGTCGAGGTTTTCCACTAAATTTTTTGCAAAGCTTATAGCAAGGCAATATTTTGAAATTTTGAATTTTCGATTTTATGCGATGACAGGGTTGTATCATCATTGCTTTCAAATTACGTGACCACTAAAATGTCCCTGCGTAAGTATTTACCATTGAAAATGAAAGTTTTGACAAATTATTAAGAAATACGTCCTCTCCATGGACAAGTGTTGATAACTGGGAAATGGAGCATAGAAGGGATGAACTGATGGATGCTTTCGATTGCTATTACCATGTCTAACAATTTGAAACCGTTTTCAAATCGATCGGACAAAGTCGAGGTTTTCCACTAAAATTTTTGCAAGGCTATAGCAAGGCAATATTTTGAATTTTTGATTTTATGCGATGACAGGGTTGTATCATCACTGCTTTCAAATTACGTGACCACTAAAATGTGCCTGCGTGAGTATTTACCATTGAAAATGAATGTTTTGACAAATTATTAGGAAAGACGTCCTCTCCATGGACAAGTGTTGATAACTGGGAAATGGAGCATAGAAGGGATGAACTGATGGATGCTTTCGATTGCTATTACCATGTCTAACAATTTGAAACCGTTTTCAAATCGATCGGACAAAGTCGAGGTTTTCCACTAAAATTTTTGCAAGGCTTATAGCAAGGCAATATTTTGAAATTTTGAATTTTCGATTTTATGCGATGACAGGGTTGTATCATCATTGCTTTCAAATTACGTGACCACTAAAATGTCCCTGCGTGAGTATTTACCATTGAAAATGAAAGTTTTGACAAATTATTAAGAAATACGTCCTCTCCATGGACAAGTGTTGATAACTGGGAAATGGAGCATAGAAGGGATGAACTGATGGATGCTTTCGATTGTTATTAATATGTCTAACAATTTGAAACCGTTTTCAAATCGATCGGACAGAGTCGAGGTTTTCCACTAAAATTTTTGCAAGGCTATAGCAAGGCAATATTTTGAAATTTTGAATTTTCGATTTTATGCGATGACAGGGTTGTATCATCATTGCTTTCAAATTACGTGACCACTAAAATGTCCCTGCGTGAGTATTTACCATTGAAAATGAAAGTTTTGACAAATTATTAAGAAATACGTCCTCTCCATGGACAAGTGTTGATAACTGGGAAATGGAGCATAGAAGGGATGAACTGATGGATGCTTTCGATTGCTATTACCATGTCTAACAATTTGAAACCGTTTTCAAATCGATCGGACAAAGTCGAGGTTTTCCACTAAAATTTTTGCAAGGCTATAGCAAGGCAATATTTTGAATTTTTGATTTTATGCGATGACAGGGTTGTATCATCACTGCTTTCAAATTACGTGACCACTAAAATGTGCCTGCGTGAGTATTTACCATTGAAAATGAATGTTTTGACAAATTATTAGGAAAGACGTCCTCTCCATGGACAAGTGTTGATAACTGGGAAATGGAGCATAGAAGGGATGAACTGATGGATGCTTTCGATTGCTATTAATATGTCTAACAATTTGGAACCGTTTTCAAATCGATCGGACAGAGTCGAGGTTTTTCACTAAAATTTTTGCAAGGCTATAGCAAGGCAATATTTTGAAATTTTGAATTTTCGATTTTATGCGATGACAGGGTTGTATCATCATTGCTTTCAAATTACGTGACCACTAAAATGTGCCTGCGTGAGTATTTACCATTGAAAATGAATGTTTTGACAAATTATTAGGAAAGACGTCCTCTCCATGGACAAGTGTTGATAACTGGGAAATGGAGCATAGAAGGGATGAACTGATGGATGCTTTCGATTGCTATTAATATGTCTAACAATTTGAAACCGTTTTCAAATCGATCGGACAAAGTCGAGGTTTTCCACTAAAATTTTTGTAAGGCAATATTTTGAAATTTTGAATTTTCGATTTTATGCGATGACAGGGTTGTATCATCATTGCTTTCAAATTACGTGACCACTAAAATGTGCCTGCGTGAGTATTTACCATTGAAAATGAATGTTTTGACAAATTATTAGGAAAGACGTCCTCTCCATGGACAAGTGTTGATAACTGGGAAATGGAGCATAGAAGGGATGAACTGATGGATGCTTTCGATTGCTATTAATATGTCTAACAATTTGAAACCGTTTTCAAATCGATCGGACAAAGTCGAGGTTTTCCACTAAAATTTTTGCAAGGCTATAGCAAGGCAATATTTTGAAATTTTGAATTTTCGATTTTATGCGATGACAGGGTTGTATCATCATTGCTTTCAAATTACGTGACCACTAAAATGTGCCTGCGTGAGTATTTACCATTGAAAATGAATGTTTTGACAAATTATTAGGAAAGACGTCCTCTCCATGGACAAGTGTTGATGACTGGGGAATGGAGCATAGAAGGGATGAACTGATGGATGCTTTCGATTGCTATTACCATGTCTAACAATTTGAAACCGTTTTCAAATCGATCGGACAAAGTCGAGGTTTTCCACTAAAATTTTTGCAAGGCTTATAGCAAGGCAATATTTTGAAATTTTGAATTTTCGATTTTATGCGATGACAGGGTTGTATCATCATTGCTTTCAAATTACGTGACCACTAAAATGTGCCTGCGTGAGTATTTACCATTGAAAATGAATGTTTTGACAAATTATTAGGAAAGACGTCCTCTCCATGGACAAGTGTTGATAACTGGGAAATGGAGCATAGAAGGGATGAACTGATGGATGCTTTCGATTGCTATTACCATGTCTAACAATTTGAAACCGTTTTCAAATCGATCAGACAAAGTCGAGGTTTTCCATTAAAATTTTTGCAAGGCTTATAGCAAGGCAATATTTTGAAATTTTGAATTTTCGATTTTATGCGATGACAGGGTTGTATCATCATTGCTTTCAAATTACGTGACCACTAAATGTGCCTGCGTAAGTATTTACCATTGAAAATGAAAGTTTTGACAAATTATTAAGAAATACGTCCTCTCCATGGACAAGTGTTGATAACTGGGAAATGGAGCATAGAAGGGATGAACTGATGGATGCTTTCGATTGCTATTAATATGTCTAACAATTTGGAACCGTTTTCAAATCGATCGGACAGAGTCGAGGTTTTCCACTAAAATTTTTGCAAGGCTATAGCAAGGCAATATTTTGAAATTTTGAATTTTCGATTTTATGCGATGACAGGGTTGTATCATCATTGCTTTCAAATTACGTGACCACTAAATGTGCCTGCGTAAGTATTTACCATTGAAAATGAAAGTTTTGACAAATTATTAAGAAATACGTCCTCTCCATGGACAAGTGTTGATAACTGGGAAATGGAGCATAGAAGGGATGAACTGATGGATGCTTTCGATTGCTATTACCATGTCTAACAATTTGAAACCGTTTTCAAATCGATCGGACAAAGTCGAGGTTTTCCACTAAAATTTTTGCAAGGCTAGCAAGGCAATATTTTGAAATTTTGAATTTTCGATTTTATGCGATGACAGGGTTGTATCATCATTGCTTTCAAATTACGTGACCACTAAAATGTGCCTGCGTGAGTATTTACCATTGAAAATGAATGTTTTGACAAATTATTAGGAAAGACGTCCTCTCCATGGACAAGTGTTGATAACTGGGAAATGGAGCATAGAAGGGATGAACTGATGGATGCTTTCGATTGCTATTAATATGTCTAACAATTTGAAACCGTTTTCAAATCGATCGGACAAAGTCGAGGTTTTCCACTAAAATTTTTGTAAGGCAATATTTTGAAATTTTGAATTTTCGATTTTATGCGATGACAGGGTTGTATCATCATTGCTTTCAAATTACGTGACCACTAAAATGTGCCTGCGTGAGTATTTACCATTGAAAATGAATGTTTTGACAAATTATTAGGAAAGACGTCCTCTCCATGGACAAGTGTTGATGACTGGGGAATGGAGCATAGAAGGGATGAACTGATGGATGCTTTCGATTGCTATTACCATGTCTAACAATTTGAAACCGTTTTCAAATCGATCGGACAAAGTCGAGGTTTTCCACTAAAATTTTTGCAAGGCTTATAGCAAGGCAATATTTTGAAATTTTGAATTTTCGATTTTATGCGATGACAGGGTTGTATCATCATTGCTTTCAAATTACGTGACCACTAAAATGTGCCTGCGTGAGTATTTACCATTGAAAATGAATGTTTTGACAAATTATTAGGAAAGACGTCCTCTCCATGGACAAGTGTTGATAACTGGGAAATGGAGCATAGAAGGGATGAACTGATGGATGCTTTCGATTGCTATTACCATGTCTAACAATTTGAAACCGTTTTCAAATCGATCGGACAAAGTCGAGGTTTTCCACTAAAATTTTTGCAAGGCTTATAGCAAGGCAATATTTTGAAATTTTGAATTTTCGATTTTATGCGATGACAGGGTTGTATCATCATTGCTTTCAAATTACGTGACCACTAAATGTGCCTGCGTAAGTATTTACCATTGAAAATGAAAGTTTTGACAAATTATTAAGAAATACGTCCTCTCCATGGACAAGTGTTGATAACTGGGAAATGGAGCATAGAAGGGATGAACTGATGGATGCTTTCGATTGCTATTAATATGTCTAACAATTTGGAACCGTTTTCAAATCGATCGGACAGAGTCGAGGTTTTCCACTAAAATTTTTGCAAGGCTATAGCAAGGCAATATTTTGAAATTTTGAATTTTCGATTTTATGCGATGACAGGGTTGTATCATCATTGCTTTCAAATTACGTGACCACTAAATGTGCCTGCGTAAGTATTTACCATTGAAAATGAAAGTTTTGACAAATTATTAAGAAATACGTCCTCTCCATGGACAAGTGTTGATAACTGGGAAATGGAGCATAGAAGGGATGAACTGATGGATGCTTTCGATTGCTATTACCATGTCTAACAATTTGAAACCGTTTTCAAATCGATCGGACAAAGTCGAGGTTTTCCACTAAAATTTTTGCAAGGCTAGCAAGGCAATATTTTGAAATTTTGAATTTTCGATTTTATGCGATGACAGGGTTGTATCATCATTGCTTTCAAATTACGTGACCACTAAAATGTGCCTGCGTGAGTATTTACCATTGAAAATGAATGTTTTGACAAATTATTAGGAAAGACGTCCTCTCCATGGACAAGTGTTGATAACTGGGAAATGGAGCATAGAAGGGATGAACTGATGGATGCTTTCGATTGCTATCAATATGTCTAACAATTTGAAACCGTTTTCAAATCGATCGGACAAAGTCGAGGTTTTCCACTAAAATTTTTGTAAGGCAATATTTTGAAATTTTGAATTTTCGATTTTATGCGATGACAGGGTTGTATCATCATTGCTTTCAAATTACGTGACCACTAAAATGTGCCTGCGTGAGTATTTACCATTGAAAATGAATGTTTTGACAAATTATTAGGAAAGACGTCCTCTCCATGGACAAGTGTTGATAACTGGGAAATGGAGCATAGAAGGGATGAACTGATGGATGCTTTCGATTGCTATTAATATGTCTAACAATTTGAAACCGTTTTCAAATCGATCGGACAAAGTCGAGGTTTTCCACTAAAATTTTTGCAAGGCTATAGCAAGGCAATATTTTGAAATTTTGAATTTTCGATTTTATGCGATGACAGGGTTGTATCATCATTGCTTTCAAATTACGTGACCACTAAAATGTGCCTGCGTGAGTATTTACCATTGAAAATGAATGTTTTGACAAATTATTAGGAAAGACGTCCTCTCCATGGACAAGTGTTGATGACTGGGGAATGGAGCATAGAAGGGATGAACTGATGGATGCTTTCGATTGCTATTACCATGTCTAACAATTTGAAACCGTTTTCAAATCGATCGGACAAAGTCGAGGTTTTCCACTAAAATTTTTGCAAGGCTTATAGCAAGGCAATATTTTGAAATTTTGAATTTTCGATTTTATGCGATGACAGGGTTGTATCATCATTGCTTTCAAATTACGTGACCACTAAAATGTGCCTGCGTGAGTATTTACCATTGAAAATGAATGTTTTGACAAATTATTAGGAAAGACGTCCTCTCCATGGACAAGTGTTGATAACTGGGAAATGGAGCATAGAAGGGATGAACTGATGGATGCTTTCGATTGCTATTACCATGTCTAACAATTTGAAACCGTTTTCAAATCGATCGTACAAAGTCGAGGTTTTCCACTAAAATTTTTGGAAGGCTATAGCAAGGCAATATTTTGAAATTTTGAATTTTTGATTTTATGCGATGACAGGGTTGTATCATCATTGCTTTCAAATTACGTGACCACTAAAATGTGCCTGCATAAGTATTTACTATTGAAAATGAAAGTTTTGACAAATTATTAAGAAATACGTCCTCTCCATGGACAAGTGTGATAACTGGGAAATGGAGCATAGAAGGGATGAACTGATGGATGCTTTCGATTGCTATTACCATGTCTAACAATTTGAAACCGTTTTCAAATCGATCAGACAAAGTCGAGGTTTTCCATTAAAATTTTTGCAAGGCTTATAGCAAGGCAATATTTTGAAATTTTGAATTTTCGATTTTATGCGATGACAGGGTTGTATCATCATTGCTTTCAAATTACGTGACCACTAAAATGTGCCTGCGTGAGTATTTACCATTGAAAATGAATGTTTTGACAAATTATTAGGAAAGACGTCCTCTCCATGGACAAGTGTTGATAACTGGGAAATGGAGCATAGAAGGGATGAACTGATGGATGCTTTCGATTGCTATTAATATGTCTAACAATTTGAAACCGTTTTCAAATCGATCGGACAAAGTCGAGGTTTTCCACTAAAATTTTTGCAAGGCTATAGCAAGGCAATATTTTGAAATTTTGAATTTTCGATTTTATGCGATGACAGGGTTGTATCATCATTGCTTTCAAATTACGTGACCACTAAAATGTGCCTGCGTAAGTATTTACCATTGAAAATGAAAGTTTTGACAAATTATTAAGAAATACGTCCTCTCCATGGACAAGTGTTGATAACTGGGAAAAGGAGCATAGAAGGGATGAACTGATGGATGCTTTCGATTGCTATCAATATGTCTAACAATTTGAAACCGTTTTCAAATCGATCGGACAAAGTCGAGGTTTTCCACTAAAATTTTTGCAAGGCAATATTTTGAAATTTTGAATTTTCGAATTTATGCGATATGACAGGGTTGTATCATCATTGCTTTCAAATTACGTGACCACTAAAATGTGCCTGCGTAAGTATTTATACCATTGAAAATGAAAGTTTTGACAAATTATTAAGAAATACGTCCTCAACATGGACAAGTGTTGATAACTGGGAAATGGAGCATAGAAGGGATGAACTGATGGATGCTTTCGATTGCTATTAATATGTCTAACAATTTGAAACCGTTTTCAAATCGATCGGACAAAGTCGAGGTTTTCCACTAAAATTTTTGCAAGGCTATAGCAAGGCAATATTTTGAAATTTTGAATTTTCGATTTTATGCGATGACAGGGTTGTATCATCATTGCTTTCAAATTACGTGACCACTAAAATGTCCCTGCGTGAGTATTCACCATTGAAAATGAATGTTTTGACAAATTATTAAGAAAGACGTCCTCTCCATGGACAAGTGTTGATAACTGGGAAATGGAGCATAGAAGGGATGAACTGATGGATGCTTTCGATTGCTAATAATATGTCCGATTGCTATTAATATGTCTAACAATTTGAAACCGTTTTCAAATCGATCGGACAAAGTCGAGGTTTTCCACTAAAATTTTTGCAAGGCAATATTTTGAAATTTTGAATTTTCGATTTTATGCGATATGACAGGGTTGTATCATCATTGCTTTCAAATTACGTGACCACTAAAATGTGCCTGCGTAAGTATTTATACCATTGAAAATGAAAGTTTTGACAAATTATTAAGAAATACGTCCTCAACATGGACAAGTGTTGATAACTGGGAAATGGAGCATAGAAGGGATGAACTGATGGATGCTTTCGATTGCTATTAATATGTCTAACAATTTGAAACCGTTTTCAAATCGATCGGACAAAGTCGAGGTTTTCCACTAAAATTTTTGCAAGGCTTATAGCAAGGCAATATTTTGAAATTTTGAATTTTCGATTTTATGCGATGACAGGGTTGTATCATCATTGCTTTCAAATTACGTGACCACTAAAATGTCCCTGCGTGAGTATTCACCATTGAAAATGAATGTTTTGACAAATTATTAAGAAAGACGTCCTCTCCATGGACAAGTGTTGATAACTGGGAAATGGAGCATAGAAGGGATGAACTGATGGATGCTTTCGATTGCTATTAATATGTCCGATTGCTATTAATATGTCTAACAATTTGAAACCGTTTTCAAATCGATCGGACAAAGTCGAGGTTTTCCACTAAAATTTTTGCAAGGCAATATTTTGAAATTTTGAATTTTCGATTTTATGCGATATGACAGGGTTGTATCATCATTGCTTTCAAATTACGTGACCACTAAAATGTGCCTGCGTAAGTATTTATACCATTGAAAATGAAAGTTTTGACAAATTATTAAGAAATACGTCCTCAACATGGACAAGTGTTGATAACTGGGAAATGGAGCATAGAAGGGATGAACTGATGGATGCTTTCGATTGCTATTAATATGTCTAACAATTTGAAACCGTTTTCAAATCGATCGGACAAAGTCGAGGTTTTCCACTAAAATTTTTGCAAGGCTATAGCAAGGCAATATTTTGAAATTTTGAATTTTCGATTTTATGCGATGACAGGGTTGTATCATCATTGCTTTCAAATTACGTGACCACTAAAATGTCCCTGCGTGAGTATTCACCATTGAAAATGAATGTTTTGACAAATTATTAAGAAAGACGTCCTCTCCATGGACAAGTGTTGATAACTGGGAAATGGAGCATAGAAGGGATGAACTGATGGATGCTTTCGATTGCTAATAATATGTCCGATTGCTATTAATATGTCTAACAATTTGAAACCGTTTTCAAATCGATCGGACAAAGTCGAGGTTTTCCACTAAAATTTTTGCAAGGCAATATTTTGAAATTTTGAATTTTCGATTTTATGCGATATGACAGGGTTGTATCATCATTGCTTTCAAATTACGTGACCACTAAAATGTGCCTGCGTAAGTATTTATACCATTGAAAATGAAAGTTTTGACAAATTATTAAGAAATACGTCCTCAACATGGACAAGTGTTGATAACTGGGAAATGGAGCATAGAAGGGATGAACTGATGGATGCTTTCGATTGCTATTAATATGTCTAACAATTTGAAACCGTTTTCAAATCGATCGGACAAAGTCGAGGTTTTCCACTAAAATTTTTGCAAGGCTTATAGCAAGGCAATATTTTGAAATTTTGAATTTTCGATTTTATGCGATGACAGGGTTGTATCATCATTGCTTTCAAATTACGTGACCACTAAAATGTCCCTGCGTGAGTATTCACCATTGAAAATGAATGTTTTGACAAATTATTAAGAAAGACGTCCTCTCCATGGACAAGTGTTGATAACTGGGAAATGGAGCATAGAAGGGATGAACTGATGGATGCTTTCGATTGCTATTAATATGTCCGATTGCTATTAATATGTCTAACAATTTGAAACCGTTTTCAAATCGATCGGACAAAGTCGAGGTTTTCCACTAAAATTTTTGCAAGGCAATATTTTGAAATTTTGAATTTTCGATTTTATGCGATATGACAGGGTTGTATCATCATTGCTTTCAAATTACGTGACCACTAAAATGTGCCTGCGTAAGTATTTATACCATTGAAAATGAAAGTTTTGACAAATTATTAAGAAATACGTCCTCAACATGGACAAGTGTTGATAACTGGGAAATGGAGCATAGAAGGGATGAACTGATGGATGCTTTCGATTGCTATTAATATGTCTAACAATTTGAAACCGTTTTCAAATCGATCGGACAAAGTCGAGGTTTTCCACTAAAATTTTTGCAAGGCTATAAGCAAGGCAATATTTTGAAATTTTGAATTTTCGATTTTATGCGATGACAGGGTTGTATCATCATTGCTTTCAAATTACGTGACCACTAAAATGTCCCTGCGTGAGTATTCACCATTGAAAATGAATGTTTTGACAAATTATTAAGAAAGACGTCCTCTCCATGGACAAGTGTTGATAACTGGGAAATGGAGCATAGAAGGGATGAACTGATGGATGCTTTCGATTGCTAATAATATGTCCGATTGCTATTAATATGTCTAACAATTTGAAACCGTTTTCAAATCGATCGGACAAAGTCGAGGTTTTCCACTAAAATTTTTGCAAGGCAATATTTTGAAATTTTGAATTTTCGATTTTATGCGATATGACAGGGTTGTATCATCATTGCTTTCAAATTACGTGACCACTAAAATGTGCCTGCGTAAGTATTTATACCATTGAAAATGAAAGTTTTGACAAATTATTAAGAAATACGTCCTCAACATGGACAAGTGTTGATAACTGGGAAATGGAGCATAGAAGGGATGAACTGATGGATGCTTTCGATTGCTATTAATATGTCTAACAATTTGAAACCGTTTTCAAATCGATCGGACAAAGTCGAGGTTTTCCACTAAAATTTTTGCAAGGCTTATAGCAAGGCAATATTTTGAAATTTTGAATTTTCGATTTTATGCGATGACAGGGTTGTATCATCATTGCTTTCAAATTACGTGACCACTAAAATGTCCCTGCGTGAGTATTCACCATTGAAAATGAATGTTTTGACAAATTATTAAGAAAGACGTCCTCTCCATGGACAAGTGTTGATAACTGGGAAATGGAGCATAGAAGGGATGAACTGATGGATGCTTTCGATTGCTATTAATATGTCCGATTGCTATTAATATGTCTAACAATTTGAAACCGTTTTCAAATCGATCGGACAAAGTCGAGGTTTTCCACTAAAATTTTTGCAAGGCAATATTTTGAAATTTTGAATTTTCGATTTTATGCGATATGACAGGGTTGTATCATCATTGCTTTCAAATTACGTGACCACTAAAATGTGCCTGCGTAAGTATTTATACCATTGAAAATGAAAGTTTTGACAAATTATTAAGAAATACGTCCTCAACATGGACAAGTGTTGATAACTGGGAAATGGAGCATAGAAGGGATGAACTGATGGATGCTTTCGATTGCTATTAATATGTCTAACAATTTGAAACCGTTTTCAAATCGATCGGACAAAGTCGAGGTTTTCCACTAAAATTTTTGCAAGGCTATAGCAAGGCAATATTTTGAAATTTTGAATTTTCGATTTTATGCGATGACAGGGTTGTATCATCATTGCTTTCAAATTACGTGACCACTAAAATGTCCCTGCGTGAGTATTTACCATTGAAAATGAATGTTTTGACAAATTATTAGGAAAGACGTCCTCTCCATGGACAAGTGTTGATAACTGGGAAAAGGAGCATAGAAGGGATGAACTGGTGGATGCTTTCGATTGCTATTACCGTGTCTAACAATTTGAAACCGTTTTCGAATCGATCGGACAAAGTCAAGGTTTTCCACTAAATTTTTTGCAAAGCTTATAGCAAGGCAATATTTTGAAATTTTGAATTTTCGATTTTATGCGATGACAGGGTTGTATCATCATTGCTTTCAAATTACGTGACCACTAAAATGTCCCTGCGTGAGTATTTACCATTGAAAATGAATGTTTTGACAAATTATTAGGAAAGACGTCCTCTCCATGGACAAGTGTTGATAACTGGGAAATGGAGCATAGAAGGGATGAACTGATGGATGCTTTCGATTGCTATTACCGTGTCTAGCAATTTGAAACCGTTTTCGAATCGATCGGACGAAGTCGAGGTTTTCCACTAAAATGTTTGCAAGGCTATAGCAAGGCAATATTTTAAGGTGGTCACGTAATTTTAAAGCAATTATGATACAACCCTGTCATCGCATAAAATCGAAAATTCAAAATTTCAAAATATTGCCTTGCTATAGCCTTGCAAAAATTTTAGTGGAAAACCTCGACTTCGTCCGATCGATTCGAAAACGGTTTCAAATTGTTAGACATGGTGATAGCAATCGAAAGCATCCATCAGTTCATCCCTTCTATGCTCCATTCCCCAGTTATCAACACTTGTCCATGGAGAGGACGTCTTTCTTAATAATTTGTCAAAACATTCATTTTCAATGGTAAATACTCACGCAGGGACATTTTAGTGGTCACGTAATTTGAAAGCAATGATGATAAGAAAAGTAGTGCATAGTTGTTGTTGAAATTTCAAGGAACCCAATTTGAATTAAAAAAGTTTTTGCTAATGGCCTGCATTAAAATTATGAAGAATGATACATTACCTCGAAACGGTTTTTGAATTTCCCGGATTAGAAACAAGAAGTAGAATAGCTAACATGTGATACTTTTATTCAGTGAAATACAGTTTTATTTTTCTAGCATCACGAAAAATTAACAGATTTTCGATGTGAGAGGATATCCCTCAGCAGACACTTGCTTATTGGACAATTCTGAGCAATTTATTATCTAAACTACGCAACATTGAATAGGACACATCGAAGATTTTGCCCTTTTTCACATTGGGATAACTCCTGATTGTTTTGGACGATTTGGAATCTGTTTGTGTCGTTGCTTAGCCCAATCTCTCAACAATCCATAGCTGTAAATAATAAAAACTAAATGGAACTTGAAGTTTCGAAGTGAAGTTTATACAGGGTGACATGTATATAGCGGTGCAAAACTGCCAGGCGTTCAACATGCTTTCATTTGAACAAATTTTCTTTTTTATGGATTCTGGCATTGGACTGATAAAAGATAACTTCATACCTCGCCACATTACTCGATTCATTTCCCTAGCCTCCTTATTTACAGGGTGGTATCAAAAAAACAATTTTTTGGTTTTTCGGTGATATCATTTTTTATTCTTGACCGATTTTCAAAACCCAGGGCTCAAATTGAAGCTGAAGCCCCAAGTAAGATGATCTCATAATCAAAATTGACTGAAAACAAACATTGGAAATGTATGGTTCCCTCAAGAGTGACCCGATGTTTCATCGGCCCCGGAATCTGGCTTGGAATGAGAATTAACCGATATCAACCTAGGCCTTAAGCGAAGCATTTATTCTGAACATCTCCCGATATTTAGAGCTTGAATGAGACAAGAACTGTTGATAAAGAAACAGAAGTAAAACTGCATGTTATCAAGGCAACATCATCTTCCTTGCGCATATAAAATAGCCTGTAACTAACGTTACGGGAATGCATCGCCTATCTGCAGCTTTTAGCCAACGTTACGGAAATTACAACAAACAGAATTTTTTAATGCTGATTGTTCTAATCTCCGTAACGTTAGTTACAAGTGATTTCATACGAACAAGAAAGATTATTCTGCCTTGAAAACATGCACTTGTAATTTTGCCCCTTTATCAACAGTTTTAATCTCATTCAAGCTCTAAACATCGGAAGATGTTCAGAATGAATGCTTCGCTCAAGGGCAAGGTCGATTATCAGTTCATTCTTATCCCAACCCAGATTCCGGGACCGATGAAACGTCGGGTCACTCTTGCGGGAACCATACCTACATGTCGTACATGCCGTACATTTCAATGTTTATTTCCAGTCGATTCTGAATATCGAATCTTCTTACTTGAGGTTTTAGCTTCGATTTGAGCCTTGGATTTTGAAAATTGGCCAAGAATAACAAATGATATATCACCGAAAAACCACAGAACTTTTTTTTTATACCACCCTGTAAATAAAGAGGCTAGGGGAATAAATCGAATAACGTGGCGTGGTATGAAGTTATCTTTTGTGCCTCCTGTCAGAATTCAGAAAAAAAAATTGTTCAAATGATGAGAGCATGATGAACGCCTCTTATTCACAGTTATGGATTATCGGAAGATTGGGGTATAAGCAACGGCACAAACAGATTCCAAATCGCCCAGAACAATCAGGAGCTCGATCAGGAGTTATCCCAATTTGAAAAGGGGCAAAATTTTTGGTGTGTCGTATTTCATGTTGCGTAGTTTAGCACACCCCAATTTTTGTTTATCTGTAATCTGTTACGATAACTCCCGAACGATTCATCGAATTGAAATGAACTTTGGTAGATATGAAGGTATTATTATTATTATTTCGTATGGATTCACTACATTGCACAATAAAGAAAGAAAAATTTATAAAAAGTATAAATAAATGATGGGTAAATTGGTGAAAAATCAAAGTTGAATGTCAAGATTTTCCAGCCATAGAAGTGCCTCCGGTGTCAGAGTAAGGAATTCTGTCACTGGGCCTGGATACAATCTTGTCGGACATTGACTCACTATGTGGTCCACCGTTTGAAAATTCAGCTCCACAGTCGCAGCAGGGGCTGTTATATGAAGGTATAACTTCAAGCTAGGCCATAATTTTGGTTTTTGAATAGGTTGTTAAGATTTTAGCTCAAATCGATGCACCCGAGAGCGGACCATCCCGTGCTTCCAGAATTGAGGCGTTCTTTGCAAAAACCCCGCTTGTCACTTTTTGGTAGAAATCGAGGTAGAAATTAATTTCGAATCTTTGGGACCATGCTAGACCAATTCACTGAATAAATCTCTGCAAAACCAGTGTGGAAAAGTTTTAGATGTAGGTATTTGAAGTTACGTCGCCTCTGCAGAAACACCACAAATCATATTGAGGTATCCAGATTTTCCTGATGAAATACATGAAGCAGAATATTTCTTTACACTGACAAGTAATATTGCAATCGCCAATTCATCCAAATTGTCCATTTTCCTACTCTCTCTTTCAATTCATCCTACTCCATACATGTCAATAGAAATCATATATGGAGACAAAGGTGACCAATCCATTCTCTCAACATTGTGATTCCCCAAAAATTCGTTGACGATTCTAATCCGACGATGGTCGGGCGTTGTTATTGTCACCAAAAGTTTACGGCTATAATAAGAGACCGCAATTTTCTACCAAGTTTCAGAGATTTTGGACAATGGCAAAGTTAAAACGAAGCGTTTCTATAACAGTCCTTCACCATTGTCCAAAATTCCCAAGACTTTTTACTACTATCAATTAAAGTATTTATTCAGAAGTCTTACCTTTATCAACACCATAATATCACTGGGGAAAGTAGCTCCCCAATGAGATTTGGCAAAAGTCCACATGAAGTAGCTCCTGCTCAGACGTGGTTTCTCGTACTGTTTCCAATCCTTTCACGTGTATACGGCTCCCAAGATGCAGCCAATACAGCTCTGCTCTCACAGTCGTCTGCCTGCAGATATTCATTTCAGAAGTTACGTCATTCTTCATTTCATAGAACATAGAACACACTGGGCCCCAAAAATGAAGAAAATTAGGATTTCTCCTCGAAATTCTCGGAAAAAGTAATTATTTAAGAAAATTTTGTGGTGTTCGATAGACGATAGAGCAATGTTTTGACTACAAGGTACCATCTTAGACAATCCGATTGTTGACCCTATGTACTCGTGTGATATACATGATGCATATACAATAGCCGTTCCAATGTTATTCTCACAAATTGTGCCTTTTCAACAGCATCCGCATTGACACAGCTTATGCAAATATACAGTACCAAAATATTTGTATCTGCTATAGATTGCAAGAAAGATTGAGCCTTGGAATTTGGATTTGTCTTATAGATTTAGAGCTATCTTAATTTATAATTTTATCAGTGATTTTTTTTTCTTTTCTGATGTTCTGAATCGAATCTGATACCAAATCAAATTATTGAAGTATTCAAGTATTTGAAGGTCTTACTCTTTTCAACAGCACAATCATCACTAGGGAATAATGTAGTTCATGACGATTGCCATCCGGTAAGAGCTTCATGCTCCACTGCATCTACCACCTCCAATAAGGCTAAGGCCTAAGGCTGTTCTTGCAATTCCACAGAAGAAATTTTTCATTAGTTGGATGTTTCGGT
Source organism: Anaspis maculata (assembly GCA_949128115.1). Lineage (NCBI taxonomy): Eukaryota > Metazoa > Arthropoda > Insecta > Coleoptera > Scraptiidae > Anaspis > Anaspis maculata. Next base: position 49,127,099 of record OX421968.1, read on the forward strand.
CACTCCTCCAGCTCGACAAGATGAGAGGTGAACTTCCAAAGCTGGAAGCGATTCTGGGTGCAAGTGATGTAATCAAGTTCCATCCAGTACTTGCGGGCTTCTTTCGAGGACGACCTCTTTCCCCATATCTGGTCTTCAAAGCCGTCAATTGTTGAGCGGTGAGCCAGCCAAGCCTCTCGACAAACTGTGACATATCACCTCTAGCTTTGGGACTTGGCGTGAAGACATTGTGAAAATCCCTGAAACAATATCTATTATGAACGAAACTGGAATAAAAGAAGAAAACTATTATTAAATATTTATAACCTAGATCGTACAAGATGCGGTAGGTATTTACTTACAAGAAAAACAAATGGATTTATATGTGAGTATCACCAACAGTTTCACGATCACGGTTTTATTCTATTTGAGTAAGTTATCGAAGTTGATATTTTCATATTTCCAACACAAACAAATGTCACTTTTCAAACTAGTTGGCTGTGGTGCAAGCTTGGGAGATTTCCCAATGTTGCCAATAGCAGAATTCAAAACTTCGCTATGTCAAGACTCGGTAATCGCTCGCGTCTAAGCCAAAACAAGAAAAATAAATCAAGAGGCTTTGGGGAAATGATGCAAGTTCAACAGACTATATCACAATATGTATGAAATTGAATTTCAAAATTTCTTACAAAAATCCCTTGCGAATCACAAGTATCCTGGCGTCACCTTTGAGGCAATGACAGAACCTAAATCCAGAACCATAAACATCACTGTCATGGTAATGAAGCAGGTAACTTTTCTCTAACAGACGAAAGCATGGAGCGCCATCTAAGCAAAACTACGAAAAAGCCTTACAGATCGCATTCTGCCGTTCTAAAAGCTAATAGATTTCTTTCATACCTATTCTGTGACAGAAGTGCCTAGCGCCATCTCGAGAGCAATAGCAAAATGTGGCAGTAATCAGGACTACTTGTTTCGTTTCAATTACAGTAATCTTGTATTAAAAATGTCGGGCCATCTCGAGAAGACTAACCTAAACACTTCAACCAATAATAGTACTGCAGATTCCTTCTTTTTTATTATGTTTATTCAACGTCGGCCTATTTCCGCGACGAAGCGTAAAGGTGCGTTCAGTCAGCTTATTTAGCCGCAAGTTTTAATTTTAGTCGCAAGCGCAGCGACGCCCATTGGCTCTTATGAGCCAGCCTCCTTAGAACAGCCAATAAGCGATGCAGCGCCTACGACTAAAATTTAAAATTAAAACTTGCGGCTAAATAAGCTGACTGAACGCACCTTTACACCGACACCGGTGAATGCTTTCCGACACTTCACCGGAAATTTTGCCGAGCCCCTGTGTTCTCCAACACAGGGTAGGGATTTTGACCGACCACCAACATCGCCACATAACTATTCATTTGGAGCGCTACATAAAAAAAAGGATGAAGTGTTTGATTAATATTGCAAAAGAATGTAATGTCAAGTTTAAAGATGATGGGTATAAGGTATGATGTTATCTTCACTATAGTACTTGGTAATATAATTTTCTTTGGTTGTAATAAATATACGGATAAATTACTAAAGAATTGTCACTGTATTAAAAAAATTAATGCGCTGAACTCAAGATTTGGCTGAGTAATGTAATGAGTAAAAACGAGCGAATCTCTACTGCGCTACCTTGGCACCCCCCAATGCGCAAACGCGGGCAAAAAGTAGAACAAGGCTCCCATTGAGGCTAGCCGAGTATATGGGGCGAAAAACCACCCTCAACGGTGCCATGGTGTTGATGAAAAATAGGTATGATGGGGATATGAAACTATTTCAACCTGATTTCTATATCAAAAAGTTCGGACATTTGCTTTACTCATGTCGATCTTCCATACTTACTTTAAAATTGGCGAAATACCAACTTGTTTCCCTTACGTGTTCCATATACAATTTTTCTTCTACTTCCGTTTTCTTGCTTTCTGCCTAAATGGCTTTTTCATCTCAGGTGACATTCATTTGGCAAGTATGTTTTGCTATCCTTCCATAGAAGTTTCAGAGCATTATTTGTTAGTATTTTTTTGCCAATCAGATTTTAAGGAGTATCCGGGATAACAACGAAACAATAATGATAGGTACCTACTTACTGTATGTGTGTGTGGGTCTCCACCTACTATGTGGTCTCTACCAAGTATACTTTTTCTATTATGTACCAAAATTAATGATTGCTTAAAAAAAACAATTTTCTAGGCCAGGCTTCCCATTCAACACACCGCAAGGTGGGGAGATGGACTAGTTTAATATGAACGCCTTAGTATGGGTACTGGGTAGGTATACTGCTGCTCAAGTGCTTGCGAAAATCAGCTTAAAAGTCATATTTGACGACGAAAGATAATCCACTTTTCCGACGTGGGAAATCACTTGCGCGTATGGGCTACGTGCTACGTGCATGAGGGCATGACATATAGCGCCGCCGCGGAATGTGAAACTCTTGTGGATGTGGAAGCGATTTAGTTAGCGAACAACTTACTAGATGGCGTTCGTGTCGAGTAAAAAATATTTTATTACAACATTTTAAATTTCCTGTACTTGGTAGCTCCAGAACAACATGCATAACCAACACGTAATACACGAGAAATAAATAATGTTGTCATCTCTGATGTCAAAACAAGTTGCAACAACCACGTCAAAGCTGTCGTTTGCCAGCTGTCCGCTGTCAAAGATCGCCACAAGACGTTATTTCCACCACCATGGGCTCTGTGTGTCCTACGCGTTGACAGCTCAAGGTCATGCACATAGCCCATACCTGTGAGCGCAAACTCCCGCTAGTACAAAAGGCTACTACAAACCGCTAGTTCTGGGTTCACAGGTGTAGGCTGTCTGATCTCTACATTATTATAGTGGGCTGCGATCGGCCGATAGCGACCAGAAACACAGCTCACTCGAATCATGTAAATATCAGACAGCCTCTATGCACAAAATTCTCATGGGAAAGGTGGATTGTCAGTCACAATAATTTTCATGCTCAGCGACTCTGAAATCGTCAACTGGTTTGCAAATAACACAAGTCCAACATTTATTTTCAATACTTACATGATTTTGATTTTTGGAACAGACTTTTCAATAATAAACGAAAAAGTACGCTATGAACTATTGACTTAAACAAATGATCCTAAATCATTCAATGATACACAGTTAGGTGAATACGTCTTTTATGTTTTGGAATTGTCGCACGGCCAAGTCAACGGGGAGATCGAATTTGTAGGCAGTCAAAGCATCCAGACTTCTTAAGCTGTCTTGAAAACCTAGAAGGTTCATTCAATTACTATCAAAAGAGTTATATCAATGAAGATTGTTTTTCACTCTCGAAATGGAATTCCGAGTCTTGATGAATACCTGTTTTCGCAACGTAGCTCCAGGAGTAGTAATGCATTTTGATTATTTGACTGCACTGGAATATTAAGCCCAACCAAGAGACAAGCTTGTTGGCACTGAAAAAAAAAGTTTGCAAAGTTACACATAAACATTAGCGCATGACTTGCACAATGCGCGGCGGAAGTAAAACTTTTTAGGTATTTCTGGCTGGCTGGATGGTTAACGGCACATGGGATAAATACACGATCAGACAAGCTTCACTTCAAAAATGGACAACTCACTTTAAAGCAGCGCATATGAATGCTTTGAAGTGTGAATCGTAGCTTCTTTTGTACGGCGTATGGGTCGCTATGATGTTGCCGATGGTGCAGAGCATGACGTGCTTGTTGCTGGTTGGCGAGGCGCCTGCGATGTCCAAGTTGAAGCTCTGCGATAATTTTCGGGCGGGAGTCGAATTGAACTTCTCGCCGTTCTTCAAATGATAATACTGCAGGATAACCTCCCAGCCGTGGATCTGCGTCGCAGACGCGGAAGGCTTCCTGGGAAAACATCCGACGAAAGGAACTATGCTCGAGTTTTGAACGGACGTGGTCACTCCGTGCTGTATCAAGTCTCGTATGCTTGGGGCCAAGTACTTCCTCACAGCCGTCACTAGCTGACCAGTGGATTCGGAATCGTTATAGTCATTGTATTCATTCCGACTTAAATAGCGTTTGTCATCGTTGGCCTGCAGCAGTTCTTTTACGTGAACGACTGCCATCTCCAACCTAGCCCGTAAATCACTAGAAAAGTCAAAATATGTTTCAGTGAAAAATTGTTCGTACCATCAATGGTTCGTTAACAGGGTTTGTCAATAATGCAATGCCTTTTTGACAAAATGTTTGGTCTTATAATCTAGTCTACCAACAGAAATAGTAATCACGCATATGACCGCTATGAGATGACTTATAACTCGACTTATAATGAACGTAACATCGGTATTCCTCCTTGTATTCATATTTAATTGTTGAAAAATTCCAAATGTCTAGATGCCTATGAAATTACTGCCGAAATTGTCAAGGCCACGTCTGATATTGTGGCAGCACCACTAACAGTACTTTATAACTTATGCGTTGACGAAGGCACATTCCCTGATTCGTTCAAGCTTAGCAAAATATTGCCAATTTTTAAAAAAGGGGATAGCACACTGGCTGAAAACTACCGGCCTATTGCAATTCTCCCAGTTTTCAGTAAAATATTTGAACGATTGTTGAAGAGTAGAATGAGTAGTTACCTCCACAAAATGAACATTCTGGACTCCAATCGGTTTGGTTTCCAGAAATTGAAATTGACCAAACAGGCAGTTATAAATGACCTTGAGCATGGGGACATCGTCGGGTTGACTCAGTGCGATCTGTCCCGGGCATTTGACTGCGTGTCTCGCGGGGTCCTGCTAGACAAGATTTCGAAGTACGGCTTTCGCGGCAAAGTTTTGGAATTTTTCAAATCGTACTTGTCCGGTAGAAGGCAGAGAGTTTACGTTAGTGGGAGGTTCTCTTCCATCGGATTCATGTCGTATGGGGTTCCTCGGGGCTCGGTCTTGGGGCCGCTTCTCTTTTTACTTCATGTCAATGACCTTCCCCGGTTCTTGCAACCTAATAAATGTGTCCTATTTGCTGATGATACCACATTGGTGTCATCAGCATCTGACTAAGGTCAGCTGTCTCTGACACAGCGGAAAGTGGAAGGCAGAGTCGGGGAGTGGTTTTCTGCAAACCTACTCAAACTCAACGAATCCAAAACACAGCGTCTCACTGTGAGCACTGGAAGAAGAGAATGGTGATGAGGGCGGCCTCAGGGTTCTGGGTGTTGTTCTGGATGCTGGGTTGGTGTGGGCGGCGCGGCGCATGTTGATGGCTTGGCTGGGGGTTCTCCTCCGAGCTGTTTTCGCTTCGAATTCTGAACTCTAAATTGAGTACCTCTGCTCTTTGTCGGTATACTACGCTTACTTTGATTCCCGTATCTCTTATGGGGTAACCCCGTGGGGAGGGTCAGGTTATGCCCAAAGGATTTTTACCATGCAGAAAGAGGCAATACGTTTGATTTCTCGCGCGCATTTTCGAGAACATTGTAAGCCGTTGTTTGTCAAACTGGGAGTGATGTCCTTACCTTCCCTCTTTATTTATAAACTGCGCAACAAATATGTTGTCGCGAGGGAAAAATTGGCCCGACTTTGGACCACAATAACTTTTGAGTTACACAAACTATTTCGATTTCGTTTTCACGGTTAGTGAGATCAGTCTTTCCGTTATTCACCTTCAAGAGGTGAAGATCAGGAAGCTTCATGTAAAATATTTACAGAGTGAAATGTAAAACAGTGCAAAATTTTAGCAAACTAAACGGACCCCCCATTTTCAGAATAATTTTTTTTCATAAATGCAAATGAAAGGATCATAAAGCGTGATGTTTTGGCTTGCGCCCAGTTTTAGAATTTTTAGAATCGGAACTGTGGTTCTGACTTTATGATTTTTTTCTCTTAGAGGATGCTGAGTTATCCTATCGCTACAAGAAAGACTATGTTAGCCCAGGGAGCCTGTCATCATCAAAAACTAAAATTGACCATCAGCATCATGTTCAGGAGGTCAAAATCACAAAGAAAGTTTGTTTCAGCTGTGAAAATCTGATCAAATTCAATTTTTAAGAAAAACAGCTGTGTCGCCCATTTCGAATGGGCCCCTTTTTTGAAGTCTTGATCAAGGTATTTCAGATGGTCTGCAAGTCAAGTTTCTGAGAACCGTTTAAGCAACAATATTCGTGAATTGCAACCTCCCATCATCAGAATAACATAGTCTTTTTTGTACCGATAGGATAAATCAGCATCTTACAAGAGAAAAAAATCATCAAGTCAGAACCATACTTCCGATTTCAAAAATTTAGAAACTGGGCGCAAGCTAAAACATAACGCTTCATAATCCTTCCATTTGCATTTGAGAAAAAAATTATTCTGAAAATGGTCCGTTTAATTTGCTAAAATTTTGTACTGTTTTACATTTCACCCTGTAGATATTTTACATGGAGCTTCCAGATCTTCACTTCCTGAACGTGCATAACGGAAAGACTGATCTCACTAACCGTCAAAACAGAATCAAAATGGTTCTTGTCATTCAAAAGTTATTGGGGTCCAAACTCGGACCAATTTTTCCCTCGCGACAACATATTTGTTGCGCAGTTTAAATCATTATTTGAGATTCACACCTATGTTACACATGGCGATATCCACCAACATCACACTAGATCTGCGGCTTTGATGTTTTTAAAAAATAAAAATATTTCCTTACAATCAACTGCCTAACGAGGTCAAAGATTATCCAAATATAAAATTTAAAATGTTACTCTCCAGATTCCTTCTTGGCCGATGCTACTATGATGTCAATGAGACATTCTTACAGACAAAATGGAAATTACGTTCTTATAAGATTCTTGCCTTGTCGACTGTTATTGAGCCTTATTTTTACCTAAATGTATTTAAGAAGGTTGAATAAATTTAATTATTCATTTATTTATTTATTTGGTAGTGACTATACCATTCGTTATTTTTGAGCGTACTAGATCATGAAGGAATTTCAAATTATAAAATCTTGGTATCTGCGAAGGAATTTCTAAATTATAAAATCTTGGCATGAAAGAATCTGCTTAGTATTTGATCAGAACAATGCGATACTGAAAACAGAATGATGTGCAATAATATAAAAAATATTAAACTAATATCATGTCCGGAGCTTCAACATAAAATCCCGATCCCGTACGCACCAGATTTTACGATTTTACGGCGACTTGAGTTTCTCGCGAGAGCACGTCCTATGACATCAGCGTTTAGCGAAATAGTAAGACGACCGCTCGTACCTAATGCTAAGGAAAGAAATGACCGATAGCTATCACTACGTGCACATTTCCAATGACGGGACATGTGTTTTTTAGAGTTGGAAACGCAGTCGATACATACCCCCAATGATTCGCCTTCATTGTGCTTTTGAGATCGTTTTTCTTGAAGCCGTGCGAGCCGCCGCATCCGAGTTGTAAAATGGCGAACATCTGTAGAAGAGTCGCAGTTCTCTGTATAAGGCCTACCGTGTCGCTTTTGAACGGCCTCTTCAATGAATGATACGCACAGCCGCACGAACATTTGTCTTGCTTTGTGTCAGACTGGAGATAGTTGATAAACCGTTCGAGATCGGCCACTTGAGTTTTGAGTTGAGCCACCAGATGTTCCTTCACTTTCAAAGGACTTATCAGCTGTTCGAGTGCCACGTTGATTTGTTGTTTCACAGTTGCTGGGGTCATCTGTTTGGCAAAAATAGTCATTTCAAGATACTAAAAGTATGAAATCGTTGACTGATGGTTTGCTTGAATGAAGTTGAGAACTCAATGAAGCTCAAGTTTCTGATGGATTTAAAAAAAGACTCGACAAGACAGCTCAAGGAGGCTGCAAACGACTCCTCAGGTCAGTTCAAGGGTGTCGTCAAAGGCCAAACTTCTTCCTTCGTTTATCCTTCGCTTTTTCAGGATACTCCGCCAAAATGGAATCGTACTTTACCTGATGATAGTTTCGTTCGTCCAATTCGAGGTTCATTCGCGTCTTCAATTCGTCGAGGATGATCCTCTGCCGCTCGAGGACCACATCTTGGGGAACTTCCGCTTCGCCGCTGTCGAAAGCATACTGTTCCAGCTCCCTCAGTTGAGATTTCAGCCTTTCGATCAGTTCTTTCTGCTGCGTGCTCCGCAACCGCGTGGCTTCTGCCAAATTGGCCTCGTCCATCTGTTCCCGCACCAGACTGAAATCGGGTATGCCGCGAAATGCGAACTCCTCCAGCGATTTCAGCAACTCTTCCCTGTCTTCCGGCGGAGAATTCACGACTTGACGCAGACGAAATTGGACCTGAGCAAAGTGGGTCGTCAAAGCAAACAGCGATGAGTTCAGCAGTTCCTGTTCTTCTTCCATGTTTCGTAGCTTCTCGAATGTGGCTCTGCAAGAGAAGCAGATGCAGGGTAATTAAAATTGGAGGTTACATTACGAAAATGTTATTCATGGATATAAATAGCTAATAGCTTATGAAGAATAACTAATATACTGGCGGACAAAATTAGCGTTGCACTTTTACTTCCCCGACCCACCCCACCACCCAACCAGGCGGAAGTATTGTGAACGAGCTGAATTTTTTTAGATATTTCGACGAATATATCAGTTTTGAGGTTCCCTATGACGATTAAGGCCATTTCCAGAATAATCTGTCTGTATGTATGTGTCTCTGTATGGGGAGCCTACTCAGCGGTCCACAGCGAAATCAGTCCACAGCTCAAACGTCCCACCGGAAAAAAAGTCCACGGCTCATTTATACCCGAGTTTTCCCACCGCGGAGACATCCGCTGCTAAAACGATCCACCGGAAAAAAGTCCACCGCGCATTTATCCCCGAGTCTTCACACCGATAAATCTTCTCACGGCTCAAATGTCCTCCCGGAAAAAAGTCCACCGCTCATTTAGCCACTGTCATAGGCCACCTATTACACCCATAGACATTTCAAAACTAGTAGATGGTCTGTTGAATGTATGTTTGGTTGCATTATTATGTTAGCATGAAAAATAGAAGCAGTTTATTTCTTGTCCATGATATACAGGGTGGTCCAGGTTAAAGTAACAATGATTCACCATTCGATAGTCCATCGAAAACTAGGTCGACATGCATAATTTAATTTTTGTCTAAAACGCTTCCCAAGAGAGATACAGCTTTTCAAAGTTCAGTTTTTAAAATCTTCTTTTTGCAATAACTCTCAAGTCATCAAAGCGATTTTGACACAATTTGGTACAAATACTTACGAAATAAATACCCATCACTTGACGTAGATAACTTTTGTCAAAATTGTCCAGTGGCGTAGATACCGGGGGATTGTTCAACTTCTCCCACCCCATTCTCTACGCCACTGGATATTTTTGAAAAATTATATTTTTTTGAATTCCTTGTTCAATTTAGAAAAAAAACTTACTCTTGTAAAATTTTGATTAGAGGCTCAATTTTCGAGATATTTGGGTTTTAAACTTTGGAAAACATCTCGAAATCGCCACTTTCCAGAGCCCAAATTGTCTTTTTTCTGAAAACGCCTCGTTTCTTAGCTAAAAATGGCAGTAAATCAACTTAAACGACCTAGAAACCTTATTCCAGTTGAGGAATCATGAGTTTTCTTGGATTTCAGTTTTAAGGCCTTTGAAAGTCGCGATTTCGTGGTGTTTTCCAAAGCTTCAAACCCAAATATCTCAGAAATGAAGCCTCTAATCAACATTTTGCAAGAGTAACTTTTTCTTCTAAATTGAACAAGGAATTCAAAAAAAGTATAATTTCCCAAAAATATTCAGTGGCGTAGAAAATGGGGTGGGAGAAGTTGAGCAATCCTCCGGTATCTACGCCACTAGACAATTTTGACAAAAGTTATTTACGTCAAGTGATGGGTATTTATTTCATAAGTATTTGTACCAAATTTGGTAAAAATCGCTTTGATGACTTGAAAGTTATTACAAAAAGATGATTTTAAAAACTGAACTTTGAAAGGCTATATCTCCCTTAGGAAGCGTTTTGGAGAAAAAATAAATCATGCATGTCGACCTAGTTTTTGATGGACCATCGAATGGTGAATTATTGCTACTATAACCTGGACCAGCCTGTATACCTACTGCTTTCCAAAAAAAGTGCAACACCTTGAGGCCGTTGACCGATTTTGATGAAATTTTCACAGAATGTGTAGTTCAACTGTATAACCAAATTTTTTAAATTTGGAAACGGTACTTGATTTTTTTCACAAAAAATTATAATGGGTTGCGCTTCCGAGATTTTTCTAAACATTCAATAACTTTACGAGGCAAGCTTTTAATTAGTATATTGGAAATAGAATATCTGCTGGAATTAATTCAATTAAAAACGATTTTTTTACCATGGCTAGCTTCCAGTTCCCTCTTCAACATATCAAAAGTCCTCAACTCTAGGACTGCTACAAATTAGTATACAGGGTGAAAATTTATTATTTTCCTTTACTTTCTTTCTTTCTTGAAGAACTGATGACTGAAAAAAAAAAACGGTTTTAGGCTAGTTTGATAGGCCATAGTCTCCCAATAAACATATAAAAAATATACCACCCAGCAACTTCTGTGTATCAAGTGACAGGGTGAAAACTATTTTTCATCTTTGATTTTTTTTCTTGGTGGAACTGATCTAGATTGGAGCCGGTTCCAGTTCTTTTGTGAGCATATAATGTCATACTGAACATATGAAAACGATACATCTCTGCAACTGCTGCTTTTCAATTTAGAGGGTGAAAAGTCATTTTCACGTTTCAATTTTTTTCTTGGTGAAATTGGCCCACACAACAATTGTGACTGATTCTTCTGTAAACTTGAAGTTTCTAGTCAAACATATCAAAATAATACATTTCTGCTATAGCTATACGTTACTTTTAACAAATTTAAAAGTTTGGGTATATTCGGATATATTGGATCAAAAATTCAAAAAATCTTGGAACACAACCAAACATTTAAATTTGTGAATAAAAACGTAGCTATAGCAGAAATGTATTATTTTGATATGTTTGACTAGAAACCTCAAATTTACAGAAGAACTAGTGTCGCAATTGTTGTGTGAGCTGATTTCATCAAGAAAAATTTAACCGTGAAAATGACTTTTCACCCTATAAATTGAAAAGCAGCAGATGCAGAGATGTGTCCTTTTTATATGTTCAGTATGACATTATCAGCTTGCAAAAGAACCGGAATCGACTTCAATCTAGATCATTTCCATCAAGAAAAAAAAATTGAAGTTGAAAAATAGTTTTCACCCTGTAACTTGATACGCAGCAGTTGCTGGGTAGTATATTTTTTATATGTTTATTAGAAGACTATGGCCTATCACACTAGCTTTAAATGTTTTTTTTTTCGGTCATAATATTTTCAAGAAAAAAAGAAAGTAAAGAAAAATAATAAACTTTCACCCTGTACACTGATTTGTAGCAGTCCCAGAGTTGAGGACTTTTGATATGTTGGAGAAGGCGCTGTGAGCTTGCCATGGTAAAAAAATCGTTTTTGTTTGAATTAATTCCAGCAAAGCACCTATTTTTTCCATTTCCAATATACTAAATCAGAAATGATCAGGATCCTGTTGCGGTAGGTTATCCAATGCCTATTGAACCCCTAACTGAAGCTCCCTCAAGTTACGCGGGGGATGGGGGAATTACCCTATCCTTCTCCCCACAGTGTCCCATACATGTTCTATGGGTGATAGCCCTTGCCGTATGAGGGCGTGTGTTGTCTTGTTGGAAAATGGGGGCACAAGGTCCTGAAGGTATGGGAGAAGAATGAGCTCTAGCACATTGGCGACGTAGGAGGCAGCGGTCAATGTGTCCCTGATGAACGCCGAAGGTGACCTGCTTCCATGACATATCGCTCCCCAAACCATCAAGCCAGGGGTGCTGGCTGTATGACGTTCAACAAAAAAATCGGGATTCCGCCGTTCTTCATGGAAGCGCCTCACCCTCTTGCGGCCGTCGTTGGCTGACAAACAAAACCTTGATTCATCACTCAACACCACATGATGCCATTCTTGGATCCAGTTCCTTCGATAATTGCACCATTCCAGCCTTCGAGCACGGTGCTCAGGAGTGAGCGGCAAGGTCAAAAGGAGGCGACAAGAACGAAGTCCAAAAAACTGAATTCCTCGATAAAGAGTGCTGGTCGAGATCGGGCGTCCCAGGGCTCCAGTTCAGTTGCTCCCAATGTCTCGGGTTGTGCTGTGTCGACCTCTTACAGACGACATTCTAAGGCGCTAATCTTCACAACGGGTGGTCACCCGGGGGCGGCCAGAGCCATTTCAGCGATGACAGTTCCTCTCCTCATTCTACCTCCTCAACCATCTCAACACCGAGGCTGCATTGCAGCCGATTTCCCTGCCGACTGCACGATATGGAACATCCTCGTTTCTTCGGCCAATGATACGGCCCTTCTGAAACTCTGTTAAATGGCGATATAGCGGTGGTTGACGAATTCGTGGCATTTCAGCAATTCTTGGAAATGGATAGCGTGATTGGAATCACAAATTTGGCAGCAACTTGCAAAAAAACACCAAAACCAATGTCTTCGGTTTTACCATCACCAAAGTAACAAACAAAGAAACTACAGCTCCTATGTTTTTGAAATTTTCATCATTTGTTTCTATCTTTGAAATACAAATCCTATGAAATTTCATCAAAATCGGCCAACAGCCTCCAGGTGTTGCACTTTTTTTGGAAGGCAGTATATTACTCGAAAATTGCTCGTTTTTTAACAGTGATCAGTGAAAATTTTGGAGATGCAAAGAGGTATAGGTTATCTAATTTCTACATAATTCTAGTGGGTTGCAATTTGTTGCGATGGCAATACCTAAGTATAATAATTATGCAACCAAACATACACTCAACTTCATCTTGTTTTGTGTGTGTGTGTCTGTAACCTTCCACGATAACAGACGCAACGTCTATCCGATCGACTTGAAATTTAGTACACAGACATGGTTTCACCGTCGAATGAGCCCATTAGGGTAATTATTGACGACCACTACTTCTCGACTTCAGCCACAAACTTTTCACGGTAGGTAGACACCACCACAACATCACGTTTGTCGACCGTAGTTTCCTGGGGAAACCACTATTTCCACTGTAAAATGTTCCTTCTTTCCATTACTTATCCACCAATGTCCTACGACGTAAGTACAGGCAAGAAGGAAGCGTCCTACATAGCTGTTCAAGTGGTTGCCTAACTCTTAGAAAATGCTAGTCGAGAAGTAGTGGTCGTCAATAATTACCCCCATTAGTTTTTGGCTGTCATCTGTCAAACGGAAGAGTCACTATCAAAAAATGACAAGCCATATCTCACGGAACTTGACTTGTGATATGCCGTTTGAAAGCCCATAAAAAAACTGTATTCAGAACAATTAAATGTATTGCCCTATCTGTCATCTGTCAAATAATAAAAAATGTCAAAGTTCAAAACTTTACCATTTAATTATTCAAAATCTATCCGATGGATTGGGACCTGATTTGGCAGGAAGCAACACAACAAAAAAAATCAAATCAAGTCTGCAGTTGCAATAGGCTAGTGGCACGGGCTAGTGGACATGGTTTTTTTTATTTCTTTTTATGAAAGATCCTCCCAAAATTGTTGCATTGGCAAGATGATTTTGTTTAAAAAAGTTTTTGTACATATAAAAAAACATGAAAAAGATTTGTCTGTTTGAATGGCGCGGCAAGTGCGTGACGTCACATTTTGAAGAGCCAATATTAACTCTAGTTGGCCATTCAATGACTGAAGAACACCTTCTCGTTTTGAACTGATTTATACCAAAGAAATATAATTAAATGCTGTAGTGCTATGGTTTGACCTCACATTTTGGTCAAGACTTCCTTAAAATTAACTTATTTTTGCTCGTGCAGGCTTCGAATTAATGTCACAACAGTGTTATTAGTGCCCCATGAGTGGCAGTACTGCGAGTGTCACATGCCATATGTCAACCCCACGTCAAATAATCTAGTTCTTTTTAATACAATTTCGCTTCATAATACATAATAACTCCATGCAATGGCATCAAAAATAAGTTCCTTGTGAAAAAGTTGTGCTCGCACGTGAAAATACACCACTACGTAATAGATCCAGAACGAATGCTTCGGTCGAATGTCAAATGCTTTCCCCTCTCCTTCCTCTCTCTCACCTCCTAGCCCACTTTCAAGCTGTGACGTAGCATATTATTCCTGATTTGAATAAGTCCCCTTTCAAATTGATTTTTTACCGAAATGAAATCATATTTCGAAAAACTTTTTCAACTACAAATTCGTCATTCAGATATTTATCAGGTTCATGATACTTTTATACTGAAATGCGATTGATGTCCAGTAGCCTATTTTCCACCTTTTCCCAGTCGGGCGTTATGAGTTTTCAAAATTTCTCCTAGCAGTTGCCACCCGAGAGGGCCTCTCGCCCGTATTCTGACCAGAACGACTCGCTTTTGATGCAGGACCCCACTTAAAAATTCATTCCTGCTCGGGGATCGACTTATTTGAAAAAATTCCAACTGATATCAAAAGTAGATTGGATTGGGCGTCGGGTAGACCCATTTTCAAAATCGGCACTGTTCCTGTTTTCAGACGGTAATTTTTCCAAAATGAAATTAGCATATTCTGTGGATTTGAAAAAAATGTCTTTCAAAATTCCCCAAGTATTCCAACTGTTTTCTACTTTCAAATGAGTAACCGGCTTGGTTTATCGAGACCGGACTCAAATGATGAAGCCCTTATTAGAGAAAATATCTCAATTCTTCAATCCTTTTCTCAAATTTCAATTTCCCACCAAAAGGGACGTCTCATGATAAAATTTCCATCCGTTCTTTGCTACTCGTCAGGGAAATTTTGGGGTGACACAACATTATTATTATTATTATTTATTATTTGACAAATGACAGATATGGCAATACTTTGAACTGTTCTGAATACAGTTTTTCAAGGGCTTTCAAATGAGATATTGCACGTCAAGTTCCGTGAGATATAGCTTCTGACATTGGTTGATAGTGACAGTTCTGTTTCACAGATGACAGCTAAAAACTAATGGGCTCATTTCACAGACTAACAATGTCCGCATAGCAAATTTCAAGTCAATCGGGTCAACGGTTCGGCAGTTATCGTAAGAGATTACAGACACACACACCCACACACCAACCTACAGACAGATATCATTCTGAAAATGGTCTTAAGGGTCTTGGGAGACCTCAAAATGAATATATCCTTTGAAATCTCAAACTTATTTCTGCACGATTACAACACTTTCCCTCCATGTTGGTGGGGGGTCGGGAAAGTAAAAATGTGCAATATTTATAAAAATTCAAACTAAACTGTTTAGAAATATGGGAGATTAAAGCACATTATATTATTTCAAACAGTGTGAAAAACAGCACTCACTGGTTAAGGTGGTCGCAGAATTCGTATTCGCTCTTTTCTAAAGAACGTTTTTCTTCTTCGGTGTCATTTGGAGCGCCTAGAGGGTCCCATCTCTCACCAGTCGGTTGTTCATTTGGAGTTTCTTCGGAGCATAATATCTCCGGATTTATCACGTCCAGGTCCATGTTGATTCGAGTGCCTAAGTCGTTATATATCCAAAACAGCTTTTAGCAATTTTCCAAGAGTGTGAAAATGTATGGTGATGGAGCGGAAATCCCACAAGAGACTGCGCATGTAAGAACCGATTTTCCAGTTAAATACATGGTGAATTTTGTTGGAACGTTGTTGTACTGAAAAATCAACGGTTATTATCAAAATAGAACGTAACTTTTACACAAACTACCGCTGATAAAAATAATATATGGCACAGGAAAACTGATAGTTGCTTGCTTCTACTATCAATACGGTGTCGAGTTCGGTTGACACTGACACTTAGTTGACAGTGGCACTGACTTTTCGCTTAGGAGGGTCGATAACGGAGTTTCCTGTCGCGGTCCTTAAAAAGCTTCGAAACGAGCCCGTATCGCCATCTACAAGGCGGTGGGTGATATAATACTTGAAGGCTTACAGACACCTGCCTTATTTCCCGGGAATTTTTCGGTTGAAAATGTAAAACCGGCTTGGGTTTTCGAGACCGGACTTGAATAATAGAGCTTAAAGTAAATCCTTAATTGACGATTTGGAATAAGATTTGAGGTTTTCCCCGGAAAATTCAAATTTTCCTGACAACATTTTCAATTTCCTGCAAATTATTTTCTTTTTTTCTCCAATCCCAACTTCCCAGCACCCGACGCGACGGGTCGTTCCGAACAAAAATTTCTATAGCTTCCTGGATACTAGTCGGTAAAGTTTTGGGGTGACACAACCGATTTTTCAAATATTGTTTTAAATAAAACTGCAATTTTTTATATGATTCATGGTGAAAACTGCAGAGCGATATTTCAATTCTAAGTGCCCTAAAAAAATCAAAATAGAACGCTGGTGACGTCACTGCTTCATATCTCCATTCCTAGTCCTTTTTTTTTCATTCGTTCATTTAACGTCGGCCTATTTCCGCAACGAGGCCTAACACCGACGTCGGTGAATGCTTTCCTCCTCTATACCGGAAATTTTGCTTGCCGAACCCCTGTGCATGTGTTCCAACACGGGGTATGGTATAGGGATTTTTGGCGACCACCAACATCGCATGGGGTCGGCACCATCGTTGGTATTTTACGTGCTTTGCGACACACGGCGTGGCGCGTCTTGCATCTAGCAAGCATTCCAACTAAATCAGAGAGCTTGTTTTGGGGACGAAAATCCGAGCGCACACAGTGCGGGGACTCGAGCCCACGACCCCTGGAGTGGTAGTCGAACGCACTGACCACCACAAGCTCCTCTATCCCTACTCCTCACCGCGACATTCGCATGCTGCGTTCGTTCCACGCGCAGCGCTTATGGAAGCACTTAGGTACGACGTCACGAGAATTTTCAAAATCGCTGTAATAAACCAGTCGTGTGGAAAAGTTCTTCTCAAAATGGGTTTACTGATGTGTACTTGATAGCCCGATCATAGTAAATCTCGAAATGGCACAAGTGTCCAGTACCTATAGCCATTGTACTATAGCCTATTACACAGGCTGTCCGTTTTTCAAGGATAAGCATGGGTATCTCGCTCATCTTTTGAGATACAATGTCGGTTGAATTAGGAAAAAGTTGCGCGTTTCCATGAAGATCAATAATTTAAAAAGATATTTGACCTATCAGTTTTAGTTTTCTAGATATTGGGAAAAAACAGGAATTTGAATTTTTCTTCTGTAAAAACAATTGAACTTGAAAAAATAGTTAATAAATCTACTTCTAAAAAATAAACTGTCTCCCAATATAAATAAAATTATTGAAAAAGAAGTAGATGATCTTAAAAATAAAAAAAAGCAAAATAAATTAAACAAATATTAATTATTTAAAATAATACTTCTATATCTTTGACTCCACTTATTTTAGCTTTCAAAACAACCGAGATACGACATTCTTGATCAGAAAAGGCCACCTTCAACCGTTTTTTAAATAAAAAATGGGTCCATGACACTCAAGGGACACACGCAAATCGAAGAAAAAAAATAGGCAAATCACTCAGAACGTCTACAATAAAATTTGCGGATTATCCAGAAATTTTTCCAAAGAAAAATTTAAGAAGGAACAACGCGTTCAAAGAAAAGTTTGTTTCTGGATGTTGTTGTATTGTTGGTTGCCTGCATCACTTCAGTGGGAAATTAGAGAAGGTACGTACCGCAAGGAAGAGCAGTACGACGTAAACAATTCAACTGCAAAGAAACCATTAGTGCGATCGTAATTTCCCCCTCGGTCGGGACTA
Organism: Anaspis maculata; assembly: GCA_949128115.1. Taxonomy (NCBI): domain Eukaryota; kingdom Metazoa; phylum Arthropoda; class Insecta; order Coleoptera; family Scraptiidae; genus Anaspis; species Anaspis maculata. The sequence goes on from OX421968.1 coordinate 49,144,823, forward strand.
ATCATCGTGAGTAGAAGACAACAGTTTGTTTCGTAGTTGTGAAATGTTTCAACAATGTGTCCCTCAAGTGTCATGGACCCTAAAAAACAAAAACAAAAATCACATTCCTGTTTTTTCACATCTCGAAAACTAAAACTGATTTCTCAAATATCTTTCCTGATCATTGATCATCACGAAAAATGCGCCACTTTTTTTCTAATTTAACCGACTTTGTATCTCTAAGGATAAGCGAGGTACCCATGCTTAGCTTCAAAAAACGAATACGTACCCTATATTGTGGTGCAATAACCTGGTCAATAAACAACAAATATCGAAAGAACTGTTAGGTAACTAGCTATAAAAGGGGTCCTCCACAACGTGCTGCAGACCTTTTCCGCCATTTTCTGGACACCTGCATTATAACTATACAAACGTCATTCAATTGTTTCAAAGTTATAACATGAAGGAAGCTGGCTATTGTTTTGTTATATCAATGACAATTGACGGTAACTGGAGAATGTGACACCTTTTTTTTTTTATTAATGCACAAATACGGTAACATTTAAATTGTATACATGTGTATTAACAATATTTTCATTATTTGGTAACATGCTACACTTCAAAAAATATATCGTTAAGGGGATATTGAAGTGAACAAAAAAGTGGGTTTGCAGTTTTCATTCCTATAAAGATACTTTCGAAAAAAAGAATTTCAAATTTGGCATGCAGCTTCCTCTAATAGACTGTTGTACTTTCTTAGTTTTTCTAACTAAATCTTTCTTACTTTTTGGATAAAAAAATCAAAATTCCCATTTTTCTCAATAATCCAAATTCAAAAAAGACAACACACAACACAACAACAGTACAGTACAACACTCTATTAGAGGAAGCCGCATGCCAAATTTGAAATTCAAATCATCAAAAGTAACTTTGTAGGCATGAAAACTGCAAGCTCACTTTTTCGTTCACTCTAATATCTCCTCAATAATAATTTGAGTTTCAAATATAAATATCAACAGAGTAATCAAAACGTAACTGGAAAACAATATAGGTTTGTAGTAATTTCAGTAAACAGACTACAGCAACTAGAATAGTGTTGATATAATAATTATTGTGAACTAATGAATTGGGCATTTATTATTTAATAAGAATGAAGGATATTGAAACATTCTACATATTTTTTTTGCTGAATGTACTAATATGGGAGAGAGATCATAATAAAAAACAAATTGATAGAATTCGAACGTGGGTAATGAGGGCATCACTGCAATAAAATTCTAATTCAAATTTTTTAAAAGATCCACCTGACCTACATGTATGTTGATTATACTATAGTAATTTTTTATAGCTAGTGTATTGTCATGAACCAGATAAGTAAGTACTTCAAGAGCAATTTCTTGTGTTCTATTTTTTACAACTGAACTAATTGAGTATTGTTATCGATGACATAAGTAATAACACCTCCATCAAGAGTAAAATAAATAGTAAAAGAAAAAGTGCACAAAAAATAGAACACCAGAAACCTCGTAACAATATATCTGGTATTTTTTTTACACAAATATAAGGAATACATCAATAGCATGTCAAATGACAACGTTAAATAATTGTAGATATTCGGCCAAAACTTTATAATCACTATCAATAGAAAAGGTTAAAAGTAGTGATGTTCATCCTATTAGAAGCAGCAGCACCACTGGCTTTTATATTATCATCATTATTACTATTAGGTAATCATTTAGATGTGATCTTGCTTGTTGTACATTATTTTTAAAAGTTTCAGCTGAAATCCAGCAATCTACATCGAGAATGTTCTTACTTTTAAGACATCGACTTTTTCATTTTCATGCAATTTTAAACACTTTTGGCAAGGTCGTCGTAAGTTGAGGCAAGAGAAAATTATGACCGATTCTGTTTACTTTTTCATAACTAAATAAAAAAGGGATTGCTCTTCTCTTAAATTTACATATTTTTATATTTATATTATATATTTCTCAAATCCGTCAACTCCACAGTAATAATTACATTTTTTTTTCACTAACATTTTTGTTTTATAAAATTTAGTCAGTGTAACTGCGTTATGTTATAAGCATTCACAATATAAACAATTATATAAACTAACTATATTTATTATTAAGATGTCTAACCTAAAGTTACTGAATATTTACAACTAAATTTAATTCTTTTAGGTACCGTACGTCTATTTAAATTAATAAATCCGCCGATCTGGGATTTATTAATCTTTTGTTATACTGCTTCAACTAATTACAATTAAATGACTCAATTTTCAACTGCACACAACAATCGCTCTCTTCCATACTGATATCGTTCAAAATATACAAACTATCAAATTTTAACAAAATGCATCATGCTATATTATGTACAATGGAAAATAACATTTTGTGATATAGGAAGATAGTTACTGAATAAAGTATTTCGCTCTGAAGTAAATGCCGTAGTATTTAGGTAATATAGTATTACTATAATTTATATGTCGTCTTCATTTAAATAATAATTATATGGCATGCCTCATTTCTGAAAGTGCAGTTGAACGTGATATAAAACCAACATAAATATTACACATTAAAATTTATACAAGGGCAATTAATATCATAAATGACACAAATAATATAGAACTTTCAAATAAACATATTGGGGGTTGTTGTTCGACTTTATCTTTAACCCGTAACTCATGGTAATGGCACGTCGACTCGCACGTAGTTTACTGGGAAGTAGCCAGTACGACCGTTGACGGTTCCTTCAAACCAGTTGTCATCGATTTTATTTAACAAGGTAATAACGTCATTTTCCTGCAAATTTAGCACATTAGTATATTATTATATACAAAATAGTATATTATAATTCTATGATTATAATACAAGTATTATAAGACATCGCATTGTCACACGCGTGCTTCAATGGACGAGTGTGACAATAGGTCTTATGAAACGTGTGTTATATACAATTTTTTCTATTTTGCAACTATTCCATGCTTTTTTCAATAAAAAATGTAGAATATGAGCCTCTGCTAACAAAATTGTTGGGAATTGCTCTTGATGGTGAAAACACAGTTTATTATTGAAAATGAGCCAGATTTATCTGAAATAAACTCCTTCTGCGAAGTGATGTCACCTAATATCCTAGACAGACTACACGTTAATGGTCATTACACTAACCGTCAGTTCCACAAAAAAGATGATCAGCGATCGAGGCTGATTGCAAATCAACTGAACTTTTTTCTGCTGAATGCTAGGTGATTACTCACAAAAAATGCCAGGAATCTGTACTAGACCCATCATTTTTCCATTATTGAGGGATAAACCAGCATTTCCATTCATCAGTCAGCTACAAATTGATAAACAAAAATCGCGAATCAACTAATCTCGTATTATCTGTTTTGTGGAACCCACGGTTAATGATTATAAAACGTTAAATGACGATTGCGAATTTGGGGGTGACACACTACAAATCGTAATAAGCCGATGAGCTTGCGCCGTAGCGCGTAAATAAACGTGTCGATCAATTTTACCCTAAAATGTCAATGTCAAATTGTTGAATGGTCCAAAGTATTGGGCTATTATTGCCATTATTATCTATAATTATTATAATAATTTCATATTTTCGGTGAGGTGTGAGGTGGTATTTAGCTTAGATTCCGTTTAATTGAGAATGCAATAATTATTTTATCATTGCTTGCTATGTCCACACCACACCATACTATCTTAATTTGTTGTCAAAATATATGTTAAATTTGTATTGAGTCGAAAGAAATGGAGGAAATGAAGAATAAGAGACTGATGATTTAGTCAATAACCTGATCAAAATCGCAGAGTCCCATAGTCTAACCAACTTTTAATTTCGCGCGGCCCTGGTTTATGTGCGCGGCTGGCAAGTGGCAAGGCAACTGACAGATATACAGAGGAGTGCATCAAAAACGGCCACCGATATAGCATCGTTATTCCTCATCCGATCTTCAAAATTCAAAAACTAGTTCAAATGGCTTAATGTCTCCTATGATTTGACAGTAGAAAATATTTTTTGATTATGATGCTTCTGAGTACTGATAGTCAACTTTTGTTTTTCAAATGGCAACAATATTTTTTTAATTTTTTTTTTGATTCCTTATGCTTATCTGAATATAATGACGCATCAATATCACACATTTCATCATCAAACACGAAGAAAAAAAAATTGAAACTGCGAAATTTTTACACATCATAGTAGCATCACAACACCCACGATATGCACGCAATCTGGTAGGCTGGGTGCAAAATAATGTTCAAAAGCACATAGTAGGTCAGGCGTTTGGTTTTTCAAAATGTACATGTCAAAATGTTTTCAAAATCCAAAAAAAGCTGTTTGTCTCTAAGACGACTTTATTCTCTATTTTCAGCTTATTATTTCATATCTTTTTGAGTATGTATTGTGACCTGTTAGGAAGAAAGGTCTTATTGATTTTTTATTTTCACAATACACACTTGACAAAATATGAAATAGTACCTTAGTTAAAAATAGAGCATAAACAAGTCTTAGAGACGGACAGCTTCTTTCGGATTTTGAAAACATTCTGACATTTACATTTTGAAAACCAAACGCCTGACCTACTATGTGCTTTTGAACATCATTTTGCACCCAGCCTACCGTATTGTGTGCATATCGTGGGTGTTCTGACACTACTGTTGTGTGTGAAAATTTCGCAGTTTAATTTTTTTTCTTCGTGTTTAATAACAAAAAGTGTGATATTGATGCATTATTATATTCAGATAAGCGTAAGGAATCAGAAAATAAATGAAAAATATATAGTTGCCATTTGAAAAACAAAAGTTGACTGTCAGTGCTCAGAAGCATCATAATAAAAAAAAATATCTTCCACTGTCGAATCATAGAAGACATTATACCATTTGAACTGGTTTTTGAATTTTGAAAATCGGATGTATGTTGTAGTTCATTATGTTCGTATCTATCGTGTGGTCATTCTAACTTTTTTTTGCAATTTTTCAACTGCTTTTGCTATTAGTATGGAGTAAGAATAAGAATATTTATGGAAATACACACTTATACATATAGGTACCTACCTATCTCACGGATACTTACGAAAAAACCTATTCCCTCATCAATAAATTCGACTTTGCCAAAAATAGAGTGCCGCCAACCGATATTCAGCAACAAGTTCGCAATGTCCAATGTTCGTATCCAATTTTCGCGAACAGGCAGTCACTTCTTATGTAAAGCGAGATTTTTCAATTTTTCGTACGTGCTTATACCTACGTGCACGCTACGGGCATAATAGTTTTCATGACAATTTTGTGTTTCAATGGGCATGTGCAAGATTTGACAGTTCGGGTCGGCTAGCACCAGGGTATAGAGTGGGGAGAATGGTTACAGAGCTGTGCAGGTCTGGCAAGCACGCGAAGGTCGAATTTTTGCCGACCGGCAAGGAACGTGAGCATGCGCTCTAGACCTGATGATAACTACTATTATACAGGGTGTCCCATAATTAGCGTGCAATACTTCACCAGCAGATTGTGCGACGCAAACTAAGGAAAAAAGTTCCCATAAACATAGGTCGAAAAATGCTTCATAAGCGAGCTACAGCCCTCTAAAAGTGGTACCCTGAAGATGGTTTTTATTTAATATCTGCGAAACTGTTAACAGCAAAATCATGAAATTTTGCACATCGGCCAATCTTTTTATGTCTAATAATATGTGATAATAACAATTTCGAAATTCTAACCAGAAATGGGTCAGACTGTGAGGGGTGGGGGGTTAAATCACCCCAACTTTCTCAAGTGCCGTTTTTTTTGCAACTTTAGCATAAAATTATGAAACAATAAAGCATTTTGCAATAAAAATGTCCCCTTGTTCAACTTCGATAGGAAGCACCGTTCTCGAGTAAAATCGATTTGAAACTTACCCTACATGTCATAGAAATTCATGATGAAAATTACAAAAAAAATAAAAATTGAGCGTAGGCCATGGAACACGACTTCTATGTTTGGGAGAAGAATAATCGAGACAGGTGACAGGTGACAATTTTTGATTTTGATATTTGAAAATTAGAAAACTAGATAGCATCGACAATGCATCTTTCCCCAAGAAAGTCGCATGCCAAATTTGAACTTTCTATTTTCAAAAAAAAAGTACCAAAATTTTCTTCTCGTAGACATGAAAAAGTGAATTAGTAGAAAACATTATTGGTACCTTTTTTTGAAAATAGAAAGTTCAAATTTGGCATGTGACTTTCTTGGGGGAAGATGCATTGTCGCTAGTTTTTGAATTTTCAAAAATCAAAATCAAAAATTTTTAAATTTTTTCTGAAATTTACAAAGTTTGATAGCAATGCCCGTACATTTTTCTTGGAGGAGTTTCTACTTGACGAAAAAAATAAAATAAAACCTATTCCCGTCAACAAATTTTTTAGTCGCATCAGAAACCCCTTAAACACAACTTCAAACACACTGTCACTTATTTCATGAATCTGTCAACCTGTCTTAATTATTTTTCCTTAAACATAGTAGTCGTGTTCCATGGCCTACGCTCAATTTTTTTCTTTTTGTAATTTCATTCTGAATTTTTATGACAGGTAGGGTAATTTTCAAATCGATTTTACTCGAGAACGGTGCTTCCTATCGGAGTTGAACAAGAGGATCTTTTTCATGCAAAATGCTTTGACGTTTCATAACTTTATGCTGAAGTTGCAAAAAAAAACGACACTTGAAAAAGTTGGAGTGATTTCACCCCCCACAGTCTGACCCATTTCTGGATAGAATTTTGAAATTATTATTATTGCATATTATTAGACATCAAAAGATTGGCCAATGTGCAAAATTTCATGAATCTGCTGTCAACAGTTTCGAAAATATTGAATAAAAACAATCTTCAGGGTACTACTTTTAGAGGGCTGTAGCTCGCTTATGAAGCATTTTTCGACCCATGTTTATAGGAACTTTTTTTCTTATTTTCAGCCGTAGAATCTGCTGGTGGAGTATTGCACGCTAATTATGGGACACCCTGTATACCTACCTGCCTCATGGATACTTACGGAAATCTATCTTCTGATCAATAAATTCGACTTGGCCCAAAAATAAAGTGCCGCCAATCGATGTTTGCAATGTTCGTATCATCCAAATTCCGCGAATAAGTGGTCATTTCTTATGTAAAACGGTGAGTTTTCAATTTTTCTTACGTGCTTATACGTGCAGGCTAAGGAAGGGCATTACCTCATAACTTGGTACAAGAGATGTTGTTGCAAGAGGCAAGACAATTTTGTTCTGCAAAATTTGGGGCCCCGATACAGGCATGAAACCGATTAGGGGCTCTAATTTTGTTATAAAAGTTTATGAAATTGTTGATAAAAAAAAAGATACAAAATCCAGTTCCATTACAGAAGTAAGTGTCTGAATGGCATGCTAGACTTGATGACAGATATCGCGATTCGTTGCAGAAATGCTGGCCAATGGTATTCAAAAATGACGGCGATGATGCACAACCACCGGCGATTATTCGGCGAATATGGTTACTCCTTGTTAATGATCATCAAGGTCCTAAATGACAACGTGACACACTAATAATTTATATCGATTTACGCTTAATGATCAATCAACTTTCTAGTCTGTCAAGGGTATAATAAGCTGTCTGTTCTGTCAGTGAGTGCTGTCATATCGATGTCATACCCGCTGATATTGCCAACATTTGGGATTAAAAAAATGCGTATCGAAATCGAGCCTCTTTCGATACGCGAATGACGTCATTTTCGTATCAAAATGACTTTCTTATAGTCACAAAATAGAAAAATAAAATTATAGTTATTTGTGTAGAAGTCACCAAAGTTGCATCTCATCAGACAAAAAAAACTGTATAGGAGTGATGAAATATAGCTTCAGCACTCAACTGTCCATTAGATTTTACTTGAAATCGTCCGTAGGGGTGATCTGCAAGAATGAGGCATTTTCACGATTTTTAAAGAGATGTAGTTGATGCCATAGAAACGCCTGGAATTGGGTGTTTTGAACCTTTTACAAAAAATAACCACACTGCCATTCGCATATTGAAATAAAAACCGTAATAATGACTTATTTCACTGATGACGGTTCCTGTCACTTAGTTGACGATTTCAGTTAAAAACATTTCGCCTAGACGAACATTCAAATTGGTACTTACCTTGAAACCCAATTCCCCTGGATTTTCTGGATCAAAGTCGTACAGTGCTGTGCAGCACGGCTGCTTGGCCATTGGCGTTCTAGCTGGCGATTTCATGGGGGACGGCAATGGAGATGCTAGAGAAACATTTCAATATAGATAAGAAAATAATACGAACAAGAAGTAAACATACATAACTATACACTTAAACAATATACTATCGAGACGAAAAGAAAGTAGTAGGTATGGCCACAAAAGCAATAGACAGGAGACAATTTTACCATTAGCAGAATGTTGTCCTGGGTGCAACTCAAGTTGATGCGGCTTGTGTTGTGGAGAAGACACTTGCGAAGAGCCTAGCAACACATCTTTGTCAGAACAACAGCTCAGGCACCGTAAGAACATCAGTAACGAGCACAAAAGGAAATTGTCAAGAATTCAAACAATCAGACCAACATCAAGGTGTATGCGCTTTCATTTTTTGCGTGCGCAAATAAGTAACAAAAATAGACGTGTTTATGTACGCGTATCCAGTCTGACTGCGTTAAGTACTCTAACTGAACTTTCGATTCGGGCACTTTGCCAAATCATCTGTGTGCTGTGAGAATGGGACATGATTTATTTCTCAAAATAATTTCACTCCAATTTTAATAACAGACACGTATGGAATAATGCAGATACTTACGTAATCACCATTATTTTACTTGTAGGAACGTGTAATTAATGTATGTATACGAATAAGAATGATACAAAATCATAAATTACGACAACGACATGGAACATGAAAACCAAAAAACATAGAATGTAGAATCTCTATTGTAAAAGTCAGATAGACGCCAGTTTGAATTCAGTAAGCTTCCTAATCGGTAAGTGATCAAAAAAGAAAATATAAATGGTTTTTTATATAGGCTTTCAGAATAAAGTCGTCCCTTTTATACTGGAGGTTGCCCTATTTTCTACACCGCACTATCTACACCACTGGATGATTTTGACAAACGTTATTATCGAATTATAGGTGGGTATACTTATATCTGAGAACTGAGAACTACACATATGTGCAAAATTTGGGCGAAATCGGTGAAGCGATTCAAAAGTTACAATTGAAAAACTTGAACTTTGAAGGCCTATAACTCGGTGACAAAGCTCCAACTTGAAAAACGCCATATATGGCACTTCATCTCTTCATAAAGAGAACCTCAAGTAGGTATAAAGGAGGCTAGTTTATTCTAGATCAGCCTGTACCTACACAGGGTCCGTCATATAGAATATACATACAACACATGTATAATGACCTGACTTTCAAAATCAATCACGAAAAATGTGAAATAGCTACTGAAATGAATCTCAATGGAAAAGAAAGAGCGTTCTTCCAAGATTTGAACTAGGGAGATTCATTTATTAAAAATAACATTCAAATGACGTCCACCGTTACTTGAGCACACAGTGGCGTTCTCGGCGTAAATGATGGTACTACACCGTCCATGACCGAGTTCGCTCTCGCTTATTCCTCCCATCCCATCTAATATGGGGGCATAGGTCGTGCCGTGTGCAGCTTCGTGAAGATATATAGAGTTATGTCTTAGTCGATTCCTGGGGGATCAAGGACCATGAAAAATTATGGTGGAATATTCGTATCTACTGCAGGCAAATATGGTGGAGGCGCCAAAATGGGCTTCATCTGGTAATAAGAAACTGGCTGTAGCTCGTTTGTTTTTCAACGGATTTCAACATCTGGAACGTCATTTTGTAGACAAAAAAATTCTCTTCTTATTTCATACCTAAATTTACAAACGTCATTTCGTGAAACTGTCAAAACTGTATTTATAAGACATGCTAAATTCCGCCCTTTTTTGAAGGTTATCCGATATTTTTGAAACTTGGCAGTATTATAGATCTTGAGGTGCCCTTTCCGAATTTCCACTTTTCCACTTCGTATCTTTGCCGTTTTGGCCGCCATATTGAAAAGATGGCGCCCAAAAAACAGTTTTTTGTCAATATCTTGAATTCAACTGACTCAAGATTGAAATGTGTGTATGCGGAAGAAAGCCCATTCCAATCTCTACAATTTGACATATCAGTCATTCATGTGCGATTTACGGTTCTTGAGTTAGAGCTTTCAGAACTTCCGGAAGCATCAACTTTCGGCATTCAATCAGCATGTTAAATTGATACCACCGTCCTGTAGTAGGCAAATAACCAGTGGCGGCTGGTGAGGGAGGGCTCAAGGGCGGCGCCCCCCCAACGCTAAAGGCGGCAAGAGATTTTTATCGGTAGGAAGACATGGAATGCATTTTATTAATTAATACTTATTCCAAAGATTTGGTTTAGTGCAAAAACGTTCTGTCATTAGTCAATTAATATTTCAACAAAATAATTCTAAGCGATCGCACGGTCGAAGAAGTTCGTCTTGGGCTCCGCATTCGGCGCCCACCGCCGATGGATGCGGTGATGCCGGGGTGCACCCGCGCAAAACATGTGCCGTAACCATGGCAACGCGATACGCGGCTCCCGCTCTATACTGCAGATATGGGCTCCGTTTTTCGAGCCCCCAGCCGATTGAAATAATCGATATAATTATTCATGTACTCTTCGATTAGTCAACAGTTTGCAAACATGAAGATAGCTGACCTAAAAAAGGTACATTTAGGTCATCAAGCCTACTCAAGCCTACAAGAAGAAATAAATGCAACAAAACAACGGACGTCCGATTACAGCATTGATTTACTGAAAATAAAGCAAATCGAACCCGCAAGAATAAATTCGTGGTGCATTAACTCACACGTAATTTTGACAAAACAGTAAATGCTAAAACTCCATATGGTTGTGCTGCGGATACGACAAAAAAGTTTTTGTCTCGAGTTTCGTCATTTCGCGAACTGAGAACTGTTCTATCTGCACTCTTTGTAGAGAATGTTTTTCGAACTTCGAACCAACAAAACATGGACGAAATGTTCCATGATTTGAACAATTGGATCAGAAACGGGAAAGGAATAAAAGCCTCTTTCTCTAGTTTCTGATCTAATTGTTTATATCAGGAAACATTTTGTCCATGTTTTGCTGGTTTGAAGTTCGAAAAACATTTTCTACAAAAAGTGCAGATAGAACATTATAGTTCTCAGCTCGCGAATTTGTTATTAACTCGAGCCCTCCTTGCAAAAAACTCACGAGCCGCCACTGCAAATAACCCATCAATAGCTCTTGGTCATTAACCATAGATAATAAAAATTTAGAAAATAGATCATGGTGATGTTATTTGTGTAATTACAGGGTGAACTGTGGAAGCAAACTGACTTTAGAAAGAAATAAAGGTAATATAGCATTTGAAGGATATCAGATACATTCGAAACTCATTATTGTGATGAAATTTGGGGTCATCATTCAGAATATACACTTTTCCACTTCGTATCTTTGATGTTCTGGCCATAATTTTGAAAAAATGGCTCCCAAAAAAACATACTTTCGAATTTTTTTTTGGAAATTCGTCATAAAATTTCAGAATTCATATCAAGAGTTAAGGTCTATTGAATTCTCTATAATTTGACATCTGGATCACTCATGTGGGACTTACGGTTCTCAAGCTACACCTTCTCAAAGTCAATTTTTCCTTAGAGTTCGACCTGTAGTTGCATAGCAACCGTTACCATGATTGATTTTTTGTATAATAATGGTCTGTGGTTGACAATTTATCATTATTTATGGTTAATTTCACTGCCACGTGGAGCTAAGCTCAACATGACATGCTGATTGGATGACAAAAGTTGATGCTTCAGGGAGCTCTGGAAGCCATAACCCAAGAACCGGAAAAGCACGTACACGAGTAAGATGTCAAATTGTAGAGAATTGAATAAGCTTCCATTCGCATACAAACGCTTACACCTCACATTGTCTGAAATGAAGATATTGACAAAAAACTGTTTTTTGGGCGCCATCTTACCAATATGGCGGCCAAAACGGCAAATATACGAAGTGGAAAAGTGGAAATTCGGAAAGGGCACCCCAAGATCTATAATACTGCCAAGTTTCAAAAATATCAGATAACCTTGAAAAAAGGCCGGAATTTAGCATATCTTATGGAGACAATTTTGACAGTTTCCCGAAATGACGTTTGTAAATTTAGGCATGAAATAAGAAAAGAATTTTTTTGTCTTCAAAATGATGTTCCAGATGTCAAAATCTGTTGAAAAACAAACGAGCTACACCCAGTTTCTTATCATCAGATGAAGCCCATTTTGGCGCCTCCACCATATTTGCCTGCAGCAGATGTCAATATTCCACCATAATTTTTCATGGTCCTTGATCGCCCAGGAAGCGATAAGGACATATCCCTATATATCTTCACGAAGCTGCACACGGCCAAGCCTTTTTTGACCCTATGCCCCCAGACTAATCGTTTTATCGACCGATGTGTTGCAGCGACTTCAATACCTCAATGTCGATACCGGCTGAATTCTTGCCGAGTTCGAATAAATGACGAGGTGTTTTTAAAGTCCCTATAGCTCTACAGCCAGTGAGCAATCTGGCAAGCTCCACCATTCTTTGAAGTAGGAAAATTCATAATGAATCAGGTCACTAGATATGGCGGACCCTGTATAAAGACGTTGCTTTTTGCAAGCTTAAAAAAGTTGATTGGATTGAAAAAAGATTGCACACCGTATGAGTGGTGCCTCGAATGGTGCTTTTGGGGCCATTCTTCAATTTATATGGAAACAGCGTTAGTCTTGAGGAAGACTGGGTGTTCTTGTCATCAAATAAACTACTGAACAACGAAGTTGTCGGTATCGGAAAAATGGTTCGACTTTGGAGGCCAATATATCCCCGATTGCCGATTGCGATTTCCATTTTGTTTGTTGCGTGACTAGCCCTAATCTTTCCGTAACCCATCCTATAATAGTGAATGATGAGAAACTTCATCTAATCTTTCTACAGGGTGATACGTAAAACAGTGCAACATTGCAAAGACTTCATCGTACCCCTATCTTTCAAAAATATATTATTTTAATATTCTAAATCTAATACAAAAATAGTGAAGTGTGGTGTCTTATCTCGAAACGGTTTTGGAATTACCCAGATTGGAAGTTTAACATTAAAGATATCAATTTTTATGTTGAATGTTGCAGATTTACGAAACTCAGGCATAGCACAAGCACAAAAAGTATAACGTCCAGGGGGGCTTTACTTCACTCAGAAACTGGATTTTCACATTGTTACCATGTTCAGGGGACTTGACTTGCAAACAGAACATTTTCCACATCTAAAATTCAGATGAAATTCTGACGAAATCTAACGTACGAAAAACAGGTAGGGACAACCACATAAAAAAATGTCCCTGACTCACAAGTACTCGAACACTGTACTCTACGTACATTTTGGGTACTCTGTACCCGGTACTCGAGTACATTTTCAATGAAGTACCTGGTACTCGTACCCGTAACATATTTGATAAAAGTACCCGGTACTCTCGTATCTCCCGTGCGAGTACATTTTTCGAATACTTTACACAAGTCTGGAATTCTCATTGTCTATGTATGTGCGAGTGCGTTTGTTTTTTTTATAAAGGTAAATCAATGATGATAATGTGTAACCCACGAGTTATAAAGTGAATGATGAGTTGAAAAACCATTATAAAATAAAAATATCAAATAATCAACTATTTTCATGTCTGACATGGAGAAAATCCAACAGGTCCTATATTCTTCATTTGATCCACTTGTTATAGAAAAGAGCATGCGAGTAATTTTTTTGCGATTTTGCCCTGAGTCAACACTGGCATGTTGCTCTTTTGTCTCAATACAAATTGAAATACATACTACAATGTTCCTGTAGTGATGAAGAATCATCACAAAATCGATCATAGCCGTAGTAACCCAGAAATTGTATTTTCTTTATGCAATAAACAATAATAATAATAATAATAATAGTAAATCTGTAAAATATCTAATAGGAACAGTTTTTTTTTTGGTTTTCTCAACATTTGGTTAGAGCACTCTGAGCACCCATGATATTTTCAAAACATGTGCTTGTACTTTGTTTTTGGACTTGCTTTATACAATTTGGTGTGAAAGTGGGGGTGAAAAATATGTAAGTACTTGGAAAAACTACTCGTGAAAGTCGAGTACTTGTACTCGGAGTACTGTACTCGACAGGATGTGCAATGAGTAAAGTACTCGGACTCGGTACTTTTTCTTCAATTATGACAAGTACCCGGTACCTGGTACTCAAGTACAATTTATCAGTACCTGGCCCAGCTCTGCATGGACCGTTGTACGAACTATCTTGCTCAATGTCAACATCCATTCATCAAAAGTAACTTAATCTCGCGTGCCAACAAGGCAAATCTGTAACATTCAACATAAAAATTTATATCTTCAATGTTAAGTGCGATTTATAACTCGATTTTAATTCTAGTCGTAATTTTAATCGCAATTTTAACGAAGTTCAAAGATACGATTTCCTCTATACCTTTTATAACCCGATTTTAATCGCAAGCCGCAATCGCAACGATTTTAAGGATTTTAAGAAGTTGGCCAATATCCAACTCTTGCGATCCGATCCTTACGATCGACCAATGAAATTCAAGATAATATCAAGATTAGCGAAAATGAACACAGTAGTCTTCTTGATTAGCAGTGTTATTAGTGGATTTTTTGGGGACTTTTAAGGTGGGTTCAGTCAGCTTATTTAGTCGCTGTTTTAGTTTTAGTCGTTGTCGTAACAGAGAAGAGCGTTCATACAGCAAGATTTATGCTGAATTTATGCAACGAAAATTAACAACTCAACTCAACTAACAATTAAACTGAACTGAACTACAACTCCAACTAACAAATGTTCGCATTTCATGCAAGCTCTTTAATTGTTAATTACGCCGCTGCGCAGCGTCATGGTGGAGGAGTGTGCATTTTTGTTTTTGTTGCTCGCTAGTGCAGCTTTCGCGTTTAGAGACCTGCCAACAGAGCCCGGAGGAGGAAAGGCATGTTTGCTAATCTCATGACAAGATAAAAGTCACGAAACATGCGTTATAATTTGAAGGGATATTTGAATTGTGCGCAGAAAAGTGCGCCCAACTCTCAAAAACTCTTACATCCACTAACGCCAACTACCGATTTGGGATTTGGCCAAATCGTAGTTGGCGTTAGTTGGCTTAGTTGATAATTTGTCTGCATGAAAGCCTGCCATGCAAAACGAACATTCAATTCGTCGGAGTTCAGTTCAGTTTAATTGATAGTTGAGTTGAGTTGTTAATTTTCGTTGCATAAATTCAGCATTAGTCGTAAGAACTGACCAATAGGAGCTCGAATGATACTGCGCGAACCTTCATCTTCATACGGTCCGTGTTCATAATGGGTAGTATTAATATGAAAACTCTAAAAAAATAAGCATAAATAAGTATTTGCTTACATTTATGAGGAGTACAACTCCTCTGAAATCGAAGCAAATGCTCATGCTATTTTTTTTATTAATATATACAACCCATTACCATCACCATCCATGCTCATACCTTATACCGGTAATTACGCAACCTGCAAGTCGGTATCTTACGACAAAGTTCGGAATTCTTACGACTAAAATTAAAACTAAAACTCTGTATGAACGCCGCGCATATGACGCGTGCTTTCTACTTTCAAATTTACGACAACGACTACGACTAAAACTAAAACCAAGCTGACTGAACCCACCTTTAGCGACAAGCTGACGGGTGAGCAGTGGCGCAACTGAGGGGAGGTCAGCCGGGTACCCGCACCCACCTGTACAAATATTTGACCGCAACGGTGCCTTTTCAACGTTTATAGTGGAGCGAAATCGGCCTGAAAAGTCGTCGTTTTTTTTTTTAAGGTATAACAGCACCAAACCTTATAGGTCTTATAGAGAATCAAATTCCACGTATGTATGGTCATTTTGGGGATGATCTTGTGGTAGGGACCTTTTTTATGGGCAAAAAACTTCAAAAATTGAAAATGATCAGTTCAGCATTCACAACGTTATATTTCTGGATCCAGTTGAGCTATCGGTCTGTTCTTCTTATTAAATAAAAGAACATGGAAAAACCTTTCCAATGGTACACCACTGACTGAAGATAATTGTTCACGAACATGTTTATAGAACAATAAACATTATATTGACCAAAAATGCAGTCCCTTTTTGACCATGCGAAGAACTTCTTCCCTTGTAGGAATTTTTAGATACAACCTGCGAGGGAAATGAAGTCAAAATATGAGAGAAAATTTTAAAGGAAGTTTCATTGATCTAGGCCGTATAGTTTGTCAGTTATGATTTTTTTTCTGGCGCATTGAGTTGGAACGTCGCCCGGCATGTGCTTGCATACAGTAAATCGCCGCATAACAAACAGCCAGTGACGGGAGCCGTGCCGCGCTCACTGTTCGTTTGCGGCAATGGTGCGTTCTCCTGACCCGACGGCGCAGATGCAACATGGACGCAACTGTCGCTATTTAGTGCCAAATTTGAAACATCCAGACAAATATCGACTTTTCTATTGAATACCAGGCTATTTCATGACTAAGTCTCCAGATAGATACAAAAAAGTTACTAAAAATGTGAAGAAGAACCAGTCGCAAGCCAAATTTCTATTTTGTATAGCTCTTTTTTACAAAATAATGAAAATATTGGAAATTCCTTGCTCACTTCGCAAATGATCCACAGTCTGTTAATCGCGATGTTGTCAGATTTGGCATGGCCGCCGTTATCAATAATACGTTATATTACATATACTGTCACCTCAAATAGTCACTATAAAATCAATTTGTTTTGCAAGATGTTTCCTTGCGCTCTTCTAGTTAGGAAATCTGACACCATACTGAATGAAAGTTCAAAATTTGGAAATTATTATATCGAAGTAATTGAAATTTATATTTCTTGTTCACTTGGCAACCCCGAATACGACTTCTGCCGTTCTCCTGCCTAGCTTCTGGGCCCGATAGTCTTATGAAATCCGCAGTACATTCATGTAGCAAGGATTGCCTGAAACGTACCGTATGAGAGTGGCTCTCGCGGCTCGTCTACCTTTGGCCCCAGAGGGTTTCAGTTAGAGGAGACTCGGAGAGGGCCCTGACCAAAACTTCCACGCCACGTGTTCGCGGAAACGCAATACAATAAAACCTTTTTCTTCATCGTATCGACTCTCGCTTCTACACTTGTCATGACGCAGTGTTTATTTCCATTCTTTCTTGTAAGAATCGAGAGCGTGTCTTCCTATTCCACCTTCAAAATGATTGTTTTTTATGTTCAAAAGATTGAAATAACATCAGTCTCACAACTCACAAACAGTGAGCATCAATAGTTGAAAATTTCACTTACATAAACGATTATTGATAGTTTTTCTGATCATGTTACGTGTTAATAGACGCTATTTGTCTGGAAGTTTCATATTAAGCGCCTAATTCTACGCGCATGGGCCCGGATAACACGTAAGATACACAGTCCTATGGGGAACTATAGTGGCAAACGCCTGAAGTAATGGCGCCCGTCTTCCATGCACCCCAGCTGTCATCATTGTCATTTTAAGCGTACATAACCTCAACTTTGTAATTGTCGTTTCATTTTTATTTGTCAGCACTCAGCATAGGAACCAGCGGTTTGCGTTACTTCGTGAGTTGAAAAGGAAAATCGCGTTGAAAAAATTGGTAGTGACGTGTTGTGTATCAGGCTGTAACAGTTCCAAAAGACCATACCTTTGCCATACCTCAACTCTTCTTTGAGCACTTTCCACTTTCCGTACATTTGTTTGCATTTCTTTGAGGTTATGTACGTTAACTGTCAATATGGGTGCATGGAACACGTCGCCCTCTACAATCCGTTTTGCCTATAGTTCCCCATTTACTGTATGCAAGCACACGCCGGGCGACGTTTTAACTCAATGTGCCAGAAAAAAATTCATAACTGACAAACTATACGGCCTAGATCAATGAAACTTCTTTTGAAATTTTTTCTAATATTTTGGCTTCATTTTCCTCGCAGATTGTATCTAAAAATTTCTACGAGGAAAGAAATTCTTCGCATGGTCAAAAAGGGACTGCATTTTTGATCAATATAATGTTTATTGTTCTATAAACACGTTCGTGAACAATTATCTTTAGTCAGTGATGTACCATTGGAAAGGTTTTTCCATGTACTTTTATTTAAAAAAAAGAACAGACCGATAGCTCCACTGGATCCAGAAATATAACGTTGCGAATGCTGAACTGCTCATTTTCAATTTTTGAGGTTTTTTGCCCATAGTGGACGTGGTAGGAAAAAACAAGTTGCAAATGATGATAAAGGCAAACCACTTGGCAGGATCGTAACTAAGACTTGAATAAACGATTTGACCCGCAGTGCTTTCATTTTCGTCCCTTAGGATTTGAATGGCGCCCCTTTTTCAAAATGGCGGATTTTATCTAGGGGCAGAAAGTATCGAATAGCCTGGTGATGTCCAGCTTCGTTAAAATATATGGAGCTATGTCTCGATTGATTTTTGGGAAATCAAACACTTTTTAAAAAAATGATGGAACATTGACATCTGTCGCAGGCAAATTTGGTGGAGGCGCCAACATGAATTTTGTACGGTCATAAGAAAATTGCTGTAATATTTTTATTTTTCAACCGATTTTAACACAAGGTATCTCATTTTGTAGAAAAGTAAATTCTTCTTGTTATCTTATACCTTCCATAAAAAAAGACATTGAGGAATAATGAAGAAAAAATGAAAAATAATTTTGAAAAAAAAAAGATTTTTTTTATTTTTTTATTAATATGAAAATTGCCATATTTGTAGATTTTGTTGTGTCCTTTCTAAATTTGCACTTTTCCGATTTATATCTTTGCAGTGCGCACCGCCATGTTGAAAAAATGAAATCTGAAGAGAAGTTTTTGACAATATCTAAATTTTTGTCCATGCGACATTGAAATGTTTATATACGTATGAAAGTACATTCAATTCTCCACGATTTGACACCTAAACCATTTTTGTGCGACACGGGGTTCTTGAGCTAGAGCTTCCGGAAGTATCAATTTTCGGTGTTAAATAGTGACCGTGCCTACCGAATTTTACCACTGGATCGCCACCATGTCTCAATCAAGTCACCCATCGATAACGCGTCGTCATTTATCTCAAATCATGAACATTGGTGGACCTGGCACAGTCCTAAGAGGTGATTTTCATTTCTTTTGGAACCAAAAATTGATACTTCCAGAAGGTCAAGCTCAAGAACCGTGGGTCGCACAAAGCTGGTTCAGATGTCAAACTGTGGAGGATTTAATGTGCTTTCATATGTATATGAACATTTCAATGTCACATAGACCAAAATTCAGATATTGTTAAAAACTTCTTTTCAGACATCATTATTTCAATATGGCGGCGCGTACTGCAAGGATATAAATCGGAAAAGTGCAAATTTAGAAAAAGCACATCAAAGTCCACAAATAGGGCGAATTGCATAAAAATAAAAAAATGTAAAAAATCTTTTTTTTTTTCAAATAATTTTTTAATTTTTTTTTCAACATTCCTCAACATCTTTTTTTAATGATAGGTATAAGGTTACATGAAAAATTCACTTTTTCACAAAATGAAATGTCTTGTGCTAAAATCCGTTGAAAAATAAAAATGTTACAGCAATTTTCTTATGACAGTACTAAATTCCTCTTGGCGCCTCCACCAAATTTGCCTGCGGTAGATGTCAAAGTTCCACCATTTTTTTAATTAGTGTTTGATGTCCCAGAAACCGATTGAGACATAGCCCCCTATATTTCTACTAAGCTGGACATCACCAGGCTATTCGATACCTTCTGCCCCTAGATAATATCCACCATTTTGAAAAAGGGGCGCTATTCAAATCCTAAGGGACAAAAATAAAAGCACTGCGGGTCAAATCGTTTATTTAGATCTCAGTTGTAACCCTGCCAAGTGGTTTGCCTTTATCATCATTTGCAACTTACCGGGTGATCATTTGAAAACTATCCACCTGCAATAACTCCCGATTCCTAGTGAATATTTTTTTGAGCAAAAACAAGTCGATTTTTATATCGAGGGGGACATCCAAAACATACATTGGCAAATTTCTATATTCACCCCCCTCGCCCCCACTCACCCCAACTTTGAAATTTCAAATAACACTACCTACCTTGCGATACATCAAATTGAAATAAATTAAATTTTCTTTCTGAAAAAAATATTTTCAAAATTTTCAGCCCCACCCCCTTTTCTCTAAAAATTCTCTGACTGTCCCATTTTATATTCTGGACCCCTCATTTTTTTCTTAATTTAGTTGGCGTCATCCTAGATAGCATCGAAGCAGAAAATTTTCGGTGGAAAAAGTGCTACCTAGGTTCACCCCTTCGCTCTCCCCCACCTCAACTCCCAAATTTAATAAAACACCACCTACTTTGTGATACATCAAATTGAAGGGAATTGAATTCTCTTTCCGAAAAGAATTTTTTTGAAATTTTCGACCCCTCCCCCAATAAATTGGCCATTTGAGTATTCTAGGGGGGTAATGGAGGGCTTTAAAAATTGTGAAAAAATCTTTTTCATGGAGAGAATTCAATTTCCTTCAATTTGATGTATTACAAAGTAGGTATTGACATTTTAAATTTTTGAGGTCAGGTGGGGGGAGCGAGGGGTAAATTTGGGTGGCACTTTTTTTATAGAAAATTTCCTCTTCCGATGCTGTGCAGGATGACGTTTACTGTATTGAAGGGAAATGGAGGTCAAGAATATTAACTTGGACACTCAGAGAATTTCAGGAAGAACAGGGGGTGGGGTTGAAAAATTTCAAAATATTTTTTTTAGAAAGAGAATTCAATTCTCTTTAATTTGATGTATCGCAAGGTAGGTGGTGTTATTTGAAATTTCAAAGTTGGGGTAAGTGGGGGCGAGGGGGCTTAAGATATAAATTCTCCAATGTATGTTTTAGATGTCCCCCTCGATATAAAAATCGACCTGTTTTTGCTCAAAAACATTTGCACTAGGAATCGGGAGATATTGCAGGTGGATAGTTTTCAAATGATCACCCGGTATATTCCCTATTTCGGTTGTACCACGTCCACTACCATTAAAAAAGGTCCCTACCACAAGATCATCCCCAAAATGACCATACACACGTGGAATTTGATTCTCTATAAGACCTATAAGGTTTGGTGCTGCTATACCTTAAAAAAAAACTACGACTTTTCAGGCCGATTTCGCTCCACTATTAGTACAGGAAAAATAGCAAAAAAAATCGGCAAAACCTCGGAATAAACATGGACGTCCTGAAAATTGGATATTTTGTTCAAAATTGAGTGCTCTACAACATATCCAAAATCGCAAAAAATCGCACCCGGGGGTTTTGAGTTATTGGAGGGGGGGTAAAAATTTGTAGGTAAACATGGAGGGGATTGAACCCGTCAATCCATTGGATGCGAATACATTATAGTTCGACGTATTATATCCCATTGATACCATTTTGGCATAAAAAGTGTCCATCATTGTTGAAGGGGAGTAGTGGGGGGGCGAAGCTCTGCTAGGTGGTCCATTTTGTTTTTCTGGCCATGTAGGACCGATCACGACAAGTTTGGTATCTTTTCTGACTAAATTCAATCTCCTGAAGTCGTATCCGATGTGTAAATTCGAATGAAAACAAGTTTGAACAAGTTAACTTGAGAAAACTTGTTTTTTCTTTGACAATTTTGACGAATTTTTTTTTACTATTGGAGGTGTACATTTTTAGGAAATTTTCAGGGACCATTAAATTGAAGTGTATTCTCCACAAAAATCATCCACTCGATGTATAATTTTGTTTTTCGAGTTTAAAAAATCGATTTGAACTTGAGCCGGCGCGGCGCGTCGTCTACTACTGACCAGAACACTACATCATGCACCTTTTAATGAAAACAGCTCAAACTATTGGAGAAATAACAACTCATCTTTGAAAATTGGAGGATCTGTGGAGAATTGAATTCCCTATAACATAAACAAAATCGCCACGAATCGCACAGCAGGGTTTTGAGTTATTCGAAGAGGAGGATAACACTTTGACAGGATTCATACTTTATGAACTGTTACCTGTCCCCTTGAATAACTCAAAACCCTGCTGTGCGATTCGTGGCGATTTTGTTTATGTTATAGGGAATTCAATTCTCCACAGATCCTCCAATTTTCAAAGATGAGTTGTTATTTCTTGATTAGTTTGAGGTGTTTTCATTTAAAGGTGCATGCTGTAGTGTTCTGGTCAGTAGTAGACGACGCGCCGCGCCGGCTCAAGTTCAAATCGATTTTTTAAACTCGAGAAACAAAATTATACATCGAGTGGATGATTTTTGTGGAGATTACACTTCAATTTAATGGTCCCTGAAAATGTTCGAAAAATGAACACCTCCAACAGTGAAAAAAAATTAGTCAAAATTGTCAAAGAAAAAACAAGTTTTCTTAAGTTGACTTGTTCAAACTTGTTTTCATCCGAATTTACACATCGGATACGAGTTCAGGAGATTGAATTTAGTCGGAAAAGATACCAAACTTGTCGTGATCGGTCCTACATGGCCATAAAAACAAAATGGACTACATAGCAGAGTTTCGCCCCCCCCCCACTACTCCCCTTCAACAATGATGGATACTTTTTGTGCCAAAATGGTATCAATGGGATATGATACGTCGAACTATAATGTATTCGCATCCAATGGGTTGACGGGTTCCATCCCCTCCATTTTTACCAGCAATTTTTTACCCCCCCTCCAATAACTCAAAACCCCCGGGTGCGATTTTTGGCGATTTTGGATATGTTGTGGAGCACTCAATTTTGAACAAAATATCAAATTTTCAGGACGTCCATATTTTTTCCGAGGTTGAAATCTATCTTTCTTGTACTATATTACAATTCACACGAACATACATTGATTATGCTCATTTTTCCGAAAAATGTTCACTTGCGGCACCATCTTGGTCTGTATATGTGCCTGTTTGTTCAAATGGGCTAGTTACGCCACTGCACTGCACCCTAGGTTTCCTCCCTCCATCAGCCTTGCTTCCGATCGATGCGATCGAGTTATAAATACACAATATTGCGTGATCGCTTAGCGCATGCGCTAAAAAACGAGGTGATTCGTTCTAAGTCTTCCATATGTTACGCTGTAAAATAGGCGATTCTCAAACTAAGCTTAATGGATTATGCGTCGTTTTCAAGTAGAAGTGATTACATAGAAAAATCGGTGTAACCCTCGCAACCTATTCATGAAAGCACATATGTGAGGGGTCATTCCCAAATGCCCCAAATTACGAAATGAAAAAAATATGAAACACTTCAACCATAACATTCAAATTTACCGCAAAATTGTCTGGGGATATTTCATTTAATCAGTGCTGTATTGTATTAACGACAGCATGGTGTGGCGACAGTCGGTCCTCTAAGTGACACACACTTTTTCGACCGCCGAATATCCATTTTAAATCGGAAGGCTTCACAAGTTGCTGATAAAACTGAACAAAATGTCAACGTCAAACACAGAAATCAATGTCATTGTCGAATTCTGGGCCGCTATTCTTCAATCGTGTGAGAAGAGTCCCTGGGAGTTTTATATAATCCGTACTACATTTCTGTAGCGAAAGTTGCCTAAAAACCACGATTTTAGGCAACATTCGCTACATCAGTGTACTGCGGAATGTATTTTACTCCCAGGAACTTTTCTCACACGATTTAAGAATAGCGGCCCTGAACATGCGCGATGATAACTTGTCACCGTTTTCTTAGTTCGCATGACATCCGTGTCGGAGCGCCACTTCCGCGCAATATTGTGTATTACGATCGATCCGACTAAAATTGCGACTAAAATTAAAATCGAGTTATAAATCGCACTTTAGACTTCCAATCTGGGTAATTTCAAGACCATTTCAAGATACCATACTTCATGATTTTTGTATAAGAATACATAAAAAAAAATTCTTGACAATAATTGGGGGTACGGTAGAGTGGTGCAATTTTGCTGACTTTTACGTATCACCCTGTAGAAATTTTACATGAAGTTTCTCAATATTCACTTTTACAGGATAGGTTAAGGAAGCATTAGGCTAATTAACACAGCAAACAAAATGGAAATCGCATTCGGCAATCGAAAGTTATTGGTTTTTTAAAGTCGAACCATTTTTCCGATAGGTACCGACAACTTCGTTATCCAGCAGTTTAGATAGACCGAACTACACAGCTCTTCATCTGGATTAGTGAAATATAAACCTCATCGGATTCAATTCGCAATATCCATTTCAGATCTTACTGGCTCCCCCACCCTGGGATTTCTGAATAGATGTTCTATATGGAAATTACATTAGAGAACTTTGACGTACCTACATATGAAAATACATTGAGAAATAAACCATGGAACATTTAATTGTTAGCGTTTCAAGCCTAGTAAGTCAAGGCATCATAGAAGTGCGACAAACAGTGCAAATAGCGAAATTCTTCAAAGAACACACTTGCAGCGATTTACAATTTCCTCAGCGATTATTAACAAAAAGTGGGTAACCAAATTTCAATATCTCTTAAAAGTGAACATGAAAAGATTTTTTCTTCGAAACTTCGAATTAGTGTAAAATGGTACAAGGGTTGGCGAGGAGAGGAAAAAACTAGCAAATAAGTGTGCAACGAACGAAAATAAAAGTAACAAAATACAAACTACACACATCAAAAGAATCTAGGGGACAAGCAAATTTAGACGATTTCTAAAATCATCATAACTTCTGATTCCCGTCAGCGATTTTATATCGGTTTTCAGTGTTCGATAGCTCAATCTTTCTCCTTCATGCTTTGATCACGTCAAATACGAACAATGTTTTATAAGGTTGCTACAGGGTGATCAATGGAACAGTGTAAAATTGCCGAAAGTTCACTACGAGCGCGATTTCCCAAAAAAGAAAATGCATGCATTTCAATAGCACAGTTATAAAGATCAGTGCTTCAGCTTCAGTGATGTTTTTGAATTTCAGAAATCGAAGGTGAACTGCCAAAGATATTGATCATTTTATGCCGCCGTGTTGAACTTCCAAGAAAGAAAAAAGTTATCCGATTTTATTGAAACTTGGAACACACTCATGTCTGGTTCAAGTAATTGGAATTTTAAGGTCAAATGTCACTTTCGATCACTTTCGAGCCGCTATATTGAATTTTTTACATAAATGATTCGATTTGAATGAAACTTTGAAACACACTAGAATCGAATCATTTACATAAAACTTCAATGTGGCGGCTTGAAAGTGACCGAAAAAGACATTTGACCTCGAAATTCCAATTACTTGAACGAGATATGAGTGTGGTCCGAGTTTTAATGAAATCGGAAAACTTCTTTGGAAGTTCAACATGGCGGCACAAAATGATCAATATCTTTGGCAATTTACCTTCGATTTCCAAAATTCAAAAATGCTACTGAAGCTGAAACACCAGTCTTTATAACTGTGGTATTGGAATGCACAGAAAAATGTTTTTGGGAAATCGCGCTCGTACTGAACTTTTGACAATTTTACACTGTTCCATTGATCACCCTGTAGCATCTTCATGAAACATTGTTCGTATTCAACGTGATCAAAGCATAAAAACAAAGAATTGGGCCATCGAACACCGAAAACCGATATGAAATCGCTGATGGCAATCAAAAGTTATGATGATTTTAGAAATCGTCTGAATTTGCTTGTCCCCCAGATTATTTTGATGTGTGTAGGTACCTAAACTCAATTCGACCAATAATGATTTATGCTGAGCTTATGCATGCAGGATAAAGATTTAATGAAACTTCCAATTTAACTAAAAAGTATTGCCATATTGGATGCTGGATTCTTAATGGAAGGAAGTCTGCTTGACATTTTATTTTGCCCTGTATAAACCCAGCCTTCATCAAGTGAACAATATGAATAACCCAACTTATAAAATTAATTTCAAGAAACTTGCTTCAATTTCAATTTTCGATTGTCCGGTGACTTAGCCCTTAGCGTAGTCTTGAATAGTTTCGGCGTTGAAGTCAATAAACGGAACCTGGTTCAACTCGCGGAACAGTTTTTTTCTTTACAAGTTCAGAGCCATTTTTACTTTTTTTCTTAAGTTTGTTTTCCACCTTATCGGCCTTTTTTCGGTCATTTTTTCGGAAATTTCGGCTCACCTTTATTATAAAAAGATTCAATTTTTCCGAAAAATTGCTTTTGTAAGACGACACAACACCCAGACTACAGCGGGAATCGAACCAGCAACCTCCGCACCACAGGCAGATATTGAACATCTGTGCTGCGGGGCCGTCTACTTTTCAAGTTCCGTCACGTCTAAACCCAGACAACCAAGTAGCTAATTTGTTTCCTATTTGTTTATAACGTTGAAATGCGAGAGCGCGGGGAGGCATCGCAGGCTATAGCCTAAATCAACGGAAGGTCAGTGCAGAAACGACTTCCATTTTACGGGTTCATGATAATCAGATATAGGATGAAAAAAATTGAAACAAGCACTCGAGTAACAAAGGAAAACTAAATCATAAAATTATAAAAAAAATACCTTGGGGAAAACTCCACGGGTCAAAAGGGTCAGGTTTTATATGCGTAGGAATTGGTTTGGGTGCAGGTGCAGGTCTGGTGAACTGATAACTACCCGAACTATTGGTAGTATTGTGATGATTGAAATTTGAATTATTTTGATGAATACCATTTACTCCATCCGAGACACCTTCTATGTTCAAATCTGCCAGAGATTTAGGAACGAATTCCACTTTAGGACGATTTGCCGCCTCGTCTTTCCTGTGTGCGACACAAAAAGTAAAAAACAATCATTTAAATTCACCATTTGCATGATACAATCATACTAAATAGCTATATTCATAGCTATATTCATGTAATCTTACTTACTTTTCTATAATGATTTCGTTTAGATTCTTCAAAATCTCTGTGCACTGGATATGATATTCCAGTAAACCTTCGGCGAAAGTAGCTAATTGTGAAATTTGTTCTACCTGGAACGTAGCCTTTTTAGATTTACACGATAGTTTGTCAAAGTTCTGTGCTGACTCACATCATTTTCCAGCAAATTGAACATCCCCATTTGAGCAAGGTGCAGAGACTCTGCGAACTTGTCTTCTGCAGTCTTAATCTCGTCATCTGTAACATGTGAACCTGTTATGATCGTAACAGGTTTACCATGCAACAAATTAATACCATGCTTGAACAAAAAAAACTTCTATCTATAACTTAAAATAATTACTAAAAATAATGGTGTAGAAATTCTCATGGAAGTCCCCAAGCTTATATAAACAATAATTATTAGGTAATCATAAATCATAATAACTTCTCATTACGTCTAGGATCGAGCATATTCAACTAGTGATTAACCCTATGGTATAGGTAAGTACACAAAAGCGGATTGTTGAAGTTGATGTACATATAGAAAATCTCAATTCGGCCTGTTTTTCGTTCCATTAGTATATTCTATAATTATGCAATTATGTACGATTCAAACGAAGTGCGAACTTTTGAATAGACTTGAAAAATGTTCTATCATAAGGCGCTCTTCCACTTTGAGATAACGGTAAACTGGGTAAACGGTAACCTAAACGGTGTTGTAGGTTATGTTGTGATGAATGTGATGGGTTGTACGCGCATGCGTATCAAGTATCGCATAGTGGATTGCGCTATAGGAGGAATGATCAGTCAAGTTTCGCATCTGGCCTGAACCTACATACAAAATAAGTACTTCAACGTACCA
This sequence comes from Anaspis maculata, assembly GCA_949128115.1. Lineage (NCBI taxonomy): Eukaryota > Metazoa > Arthropoda > Insecta > Coleoptera > Scraptiidae > Anaspis > Anaspis maculata. The sequence goes on from OX421968.1 coordinate 49,172,626, forward strand.
TGGACATGTCCCTGTGTTTTAACAGGGCTGGAATAAGGGCTATTGCCCCCTCTAGATGCTATAAATCATGCGTTTCATTATCATGCTCATCAAGAAATGTATGAAAGAAATGAAAATCGACTAATCTATCACCTTTTGCTTGTCGTCTCCTTTTGCAGTCAAAGTCCAAACGGCGACCTTGCAGCTTTTTCCTATGGTGCTGAAAGGTCGATTTGGCATAAAGTCAGTAAAGATGAACCATGTTCTATCACATATGATTACCATGACTTCCTTTAGGTCCTTGGTTTGTAGATGATGGAGCGGTTCGAGGAAGTTCTGTTTGATGTTGTCATCGAGAGAGTACTTGACGTCGGCCATTTGCTTGAGTGACTCCCCCATTTCGACTAAGGCCTGTCCGAACATGCTGTCGTCGCCCAGCTTGCGCCCGTACAGCAACATGCAATCGCCCAAGACACCTTCTGGTTGGGGGTAAGTGTTTGATTTCGCTTGCCCACTTAATTTGCTAATGCCCTTGACTGCTGCCATCTTAGCCCGCGCCGTTGGATTCGGCTGCAAGAATTCTTTAGTTTTCATTTGGAGTTCCTCCACCAGCTCGCACGTCACGTCCGTTTTCTGCAAATTTTAGAAATACGTTCTCAAAGATCTTTAGAAATACGTTTTCAAAGATCATTAAAATATCAGTAGCTCTACAGCCCAGTCTTATTTTCCTGCCTGTTCATTTAAGAGTTAAGGTGAAAGGTGAGTTCAGTGTCAGTCAGCTTATTTAGCCGCAAGTTTTAATTTTAGTCGCAAGCGCAGCGACGCCCATTGGCTCTTTTATGAACCAGCCTCCAGAACAGCCAATAAGCGATGCAGCGCTTACGACTAAAATTAAAACTTGCGGCTAAATAAGCTGACTGAACGCACCATTACCTAGAGCTATTTCGCAGAGCTACTTTGCTCGATGTACATTTCGAACAGGCTCCGACGTGTCAACGCCGGTCACCCATTCAAAAACAGACCGCGCCTCCATTGCTCAACTCGAGTTTACTTTCGGACCGAGCGAAGTTCCATACACCACGCCACCATTTCCTTTTATTTATTATAAAATATTTACCCTTTCCATATCCATGAAGTCCAGATCGAGCTTGGTGCCTTCTGCACCGCCCATTTTCTCCGTGACATACTGATTGCATTTGTTTATTTGTTTCTTCAAACCTGCGAACGCCATTTCTACTTTCTACCTGAAATCAAGCGAAAAAAATCACAGTCCAGCATTTGAAAAACGGGTCTAGGCAAGCCAATCAGAGATATTCTTATTTATCACCATACAGGGCACCACATCATCATTACTTGGGAAAAAACAACGCATGTTTATATCATCATTTTTTATTTCAATAAAATACACACGTTTTAAATCGGCACCTCGATCGGCAAGCAATTTTTTCGGAGGTATTAATTTTTGAAATGCCGAAGTAATTAATATGGAATAGTGACTTTGTACGGCTTTAGTTCTGAACTAATCGGGGGCAAATCTAATTTTCACTGATCGTCACTCATCTCTCATCGAAATTTTTGAAAAATGAGAAATATGGTAATTGCGAAAAAACTTGCGAAATATTTTTGTGAAATATTTCTAGTAGCTTTTTTTTAATTCCCCGTATGTTAAAATGTCGAGATCTGTCAAAACTAAAAAAATGTGTGTGCGTGCTTTTTTGTCCCTCGTTTATTTCTAAACCGTTCAACTGACCTCAACGTCAGTCAGGTGTACCATACTGTAAATTTCTCTGTAAATTCGTATATTATTTTATATCTTCGTAAATATTTGACTGATTGTGATGTTATTTAGTAGGTATAGGGGGTGGGGGGAGCTGAGTTGTTAGAATTAGAATAATGATCTTCAAGGACGTTGCAGGACGATGCTACGATGAGAGGCTTCGCGACAGACATGACGACGATCTTTTCAATGATGCGATGAAGATTACCAGAACAGCCGTTCTGCGTTGACCTTTTTAGGTAAAGTTGTCTAGGGATTGAGAAATTGCATATTTTTGCCACCAAAAATAAATCTAACAATTTTATCGTTCACTGCTTCGCATAGTACCTAGCTGTCCAAACGTGAGGGGATGATGCTAGGGGGATTAGTTACAACAATTTCCTTGTCCAGAAGATCAAAAAACTTTCACAAAAACTGTATCGCAAAGTAAGAAGGGATCATTTGAAATCTCAAAATTGGGATTGCTAGGCAAATCTTCCCCAAAAAGTAAGTGACTTTGCTAAATGACACATGTCTAATGGCCCGGTAGCGCTTTCTGGCTACTGTGGGCTACTATCATGGGCCCTGTGTGTCCTACTCCTTGATAGCTCAAGATCATGCACTCTCCCCATTGGCTCCATTCCCTTCCCAGGCCACTCGGACTCACCGAGCCACAATGTGGTGCCTGGATGTTTGATGGTAGGTCCATCCATGCACTGGGACCGACAAGCGTACGGTTGACCTGGACTCTGTCTTCAACCCCCGACGCAGATGTAGATGTCCGACACATCCACGCCCTGCGATAGTACATTCCTGACTTGGATTTGGCTTTTGGGATATACCGCATCGACACTATAGTTAATGTCTTACTAATGTAGGCAAGTAGTTCTTGCTTTTAAATTATCGAATGGGAACGGTTTTTCGTCAACTGTGATGAGCTGTATTGTCGGATTAAATGCGAGAAGCTCAACATGTGCCCTCTGTGTCTTTGCCCTTTCTATTCACCGAAATAAATTTCCTCGGAAATTTCAATGGAAACAGGAAAGGACCCCGCACGATTCTTATGGAAAATGGCTCCCGGTTAAATTCTCTGAATTTTTGATATGTTGTAGCTCATGAGATACTAATCAAATACCGTGAACCCCAAACTCAAATAATGGACAGTTTTTCACCCACAGGGGGTTGAAGTTGGAGGTTTTGACGGCTTCAAAATGATATTATGACGTTGATAAAAGCTTTTTATTTGGTTTCTCTTCAAGTTGTGTTTCATGCTAAATGTATTTATTTGACAGAAAAATATCAACCCCCTCCTCCACCCCCAACCCCTATCTACCATCATAAAATTCGAGATTACTCCCAAAAACCCTGCGGATGGCTTCTATGATTCAAATTATGAGTTTTGACATTAAAATTATTTTCCACCCCTAATGTTGGGGTGCCGATTTTCCAATTTTCCTCGGTTAATTTGGCTGAATTTTTGGTATTGTGTATTTCTAATTCTGCTGAACAAAAAGCTCATACCAAAACTTATTCCTATTAACAGTTTTTGTTTTGCAGGGGACTGAAGTTCAATATTTATGCTCTCAAATCTTCAACTTCAGTCCCCTGTAGAACAAAAACTGTCCATAGGAATAAGTTTTGGCATTAAAACTTTTTGTTCAGCAGAATTAGAAGTACACAATACCAAAAATTCAGCCAAATTAACCGAGGAAAATTGGAAAATCGGCACCCCAACATTAGGGGTGGAAAATAATTTTAATGTCAAAACTCATAATTTAAATCATAGAAGCCATCCGCAGGGTTTTTGGGAGTAATCTCGAATTTTATGATGGTAGATAGGGGTTGGGGGTGGAGGAGGGGGTTGATATTTTTCTGTCAAATAAATACATTCAGCACGAAACACAACTTGAAAAGAAACCAAATAAAAAGCTTTTATCAACGTCATAATATCATTTTGAAGCCGTCAAAACCTCCAACTTCAACCCCCTGTGGGTAAAAAACTGTCCATTATTTGAGTTTGGGGTTCACGGTATTTGATTAGTATCTCATGAGCTACAACATATCAAAAATTCAGAGAATTTAACCGGGAGCCATTTTCCATAAGAATCGTGCGGGGTCCTTTACAATTTTCTTTAGGTACTTGCAAATTTTCAACCGCTTTGTAACAAACAGGTACTTGAGAAGGCAATTAAATTTTTTTGGAAAATCCCTTGGAAGCTTTTTCTTCTAGGGAACTTCATACAGATATTCCAAGAACAAGAACTAACCAAACAAGAAAAAGAACCCTAAAACCCACGAACATCCGACCTCGATACCTATTACATTTATTGTCTACAACTCACTATAAAGGTGTTCTTGAATTAGCCTGCCAAACTTTAGGAGCAGATTCTACGATCAAAAATAAGAAGAAAGTTCCTGCAAACATTGCTCGAAAAAGATTACATAAGGAAGCCACAGCCCTCAGAAGGTGAGCCCCTGAAGATGGTTAGGTAACACCTAAAAGAAAACACTAAAATTGCATGAAGTTATATAAAAATAGAAAAAAAAAACATGCCAAAAACTTGGGGGTCCTTTTTACTCCCCACCTCCCTCCATTAGTAGATGTGTTAAATTTCATCATTTTACAATGCATGATTTCGGAGATATTAAATAAAAACCATTTTCGAGGGCCCATCTTTGGGAGTCTGTAGCTAGGTAGCTACCTTACGAAGCGTTTTTCGTCCCATGTTTATGTGAATTTTTTCTTCCTTTTCGTAGAATCTGCTCCTGAACTTTTGACAGGCTAATTCAAGGACACCGGTATACACAATGATCGATGTAAACTCTTCGTCCTGTCCTGTCTATCGTTCATCGAATCACGCAATTATCCCAACTAATTTAGTTACAAACTGCCTACAAAGGGGGACCACACTAAAACTTTATCAATATTTACGTGTATGTATGTGTGTATGGGTATGTGGGCACACAAAACGGATTTTATACAATAAATAAAATCGCAAGGCAACATTACATAACCGAAACCGTATGCGCTGGGAGCAGTGAACATTATTAAATAATTTGCAAGTGCACTAGGTGAAAATTTCCACCCGGAATATTGAACAAGGAAATCTATTCCGGGAAACGCACTTTCTGCATCCCCTTTATTCCACTTGACCTAATTCGGCTTACCTTGGCACATTTCGACTTTCTCCCCGTCTTGATTTACAGGAATCCATCAAAGCACGCAATGTTATCCTTTCGAATTATTTAGCCTTTCGTATGACGAGAGGATTCACGATAAGTGTAAGTTTGATTGAAAGGGAAATGCAATAAAAATATGGGGAGGGAGGTACCATTTTTAAAGAACAATTTAAAAATTAAGCAATTGGCATACATGTTCAACGAAATCAAGCGTTAATTTACATCGTTATTAGAAAACAATTGGTTATTCAAAATAAAATCAATTACAAAAAGTAAATCGACTGCAAAATCAAGCCAGTGCCAAATTCTACACATCAGAATTGGAAGTGCAAAGTTTCGAAATGAGATACATACCCTCACTACGTAATGATGAAAGGGGGTGAATTCGGTGCCGTAATTTTTTTTTGTTTTGCACTTGTCAAGGGTCTCACTATTTTTCGCGCAAGCAAGGAAAAATTAGTTGGAACATACCAGGTTATTGGAAGGGCTTCCACTATCCGACAGGGGACACAATTTGGATTAACAGAAATTTGTTTCTCTGTTAAAAATATGAAATATATTCGTGAAGTCCCAAGTAATACAAAGTATCGACTCTAAGCATTGAATACATGACGCGCATTTATTCTGCGCACATATCGATAATACACACGGTATAAGACAACACCGACGCATTGGGGTAAAAGAAAATATAGAGGAAAACTGGTAACCGCGAAAACCAAATTTGCCGATTCAAAAAGATCTAATCTGCGTTTCAGTATATAGGTAGGTACTCAATAGTGTGAACGATTCCGGTATGAAAAACCTAATCGATGTGCTTCTATGATGGATGCGCTGCTGAATTCGTACATAAACACATTATAGATTAAAAAGTCTGGTTTTTGTCGAAGCGTGGGAGATAGAGATACTCCCACAAAGTAATGTTCGAGATCGGTGCATACTGTATATTATGCCTCTAACGGTGTCGTTCGAGAAAAGAATGGAAACAAATCGACGCAAAACGGCAAAGGCCTTGCCAATAAGCGGATATTCTGGATATCGCTTCCCAAACTCCCACACATGCAGAACTTATTATCTCTCAGCTCTTATGAAAAAAGCCGCGGGCAGGCTGGACTTTCCAGGAAAATCCCGATAAATGATAATACCTATCTATGGAAAATGAAGCCGTAGATTTCAAAAGCACCATGACAAAAGCTTTCAGTACCTACGTGTGTAATACCTACCCTAGCAGTATAGCAGCCCCCTGTGATGATTTTTACGTTCGATAATGAAGTGAAACGAACAAAAACATCAGAGGCCCACATGAACAATCAGAAAAGGATTATTTCGACAAAATTTCAATTTAATAAAGTTTTCAAGCGTTCGATAAAAAAATGTTCATGCAGCGAGATCCTGCGGCTCATGACATTTTGATTGCCTAATTCACAAACGTTAAAATAAAATGTTGAGATAATCTAAAAGACGGCTTTAGGACTTGTTTTAGAATTTCAGTAATAATTTTGGTGAAAGGCGGTGAAGTGAGTTCCAAAATATAATTTTCGTCGTAGAACTCGAAACAACCCAAGCTAAGCTTATATACAGGGTGTTCTGTGATCTATGTGACAAACTTCAACACTGGATAGAGGACTCCAAAATGAGTTGAGACCAACAAGAGAAAAACAAGCGAATATGCCTCATGGGCATGAGGCTCAGTAGCGCACTTCCTTTTTGGAGGATTAGTGAACGCAAGATGTTAAGTGATTAGGGTTGTACCGTCTTGGGCAAAAAATTGCAATATGGCGGCCAAAATATCGACAGAATCATGAAATTCGGCTTGAAAATCAAAATGATCGTACTAGACAAGGGTAAGTTCCAAGTTTTATGAAAATCGTTCCACTAACAAGAGATTTCAATATGGCAGCCAAGATGGCGGCAGAATTATGAAACTCAGCTTGAAAATAGGAATGATCGTACGAGACAAGCGTAACTCTCAAGTTTCATGAAAATCCTTCCACTTATAAGAGATTTCAATATGGCGGCCAAGATGGTGGGGCAATCATGAAATTTGGCTTGAAAATAAGAATGATCGTACTAGACAAGGGTAAGTTTCAAGTTTCATGACAATCGTTCCACTAATAAGAAATTTCAATATGGCAGCCAAGATGGCGGCCGAATTATGAAAGCCAACCTGCCTATTTGGTCCTCTAGGACCTAAGCTATCCACCGGATAAAGTTCAATCTTCAAGGGCTGTAGCTTTATTTCCCGAGGAGAAGTTCAACTTCATCGAAGTGCACAGGAAATCTCTGTTTTTTGAGAATAATGATAACGATGTATGGATAACAAAAATAGTGCCCATTGGCCACCCTTGGGGACATCAGCTATTAATCGGAAAAAAGTTCCAAGACTCTTGTTTCAATTCTCGAGAAGGAGTACAGCGTCTTAATTTCTGCACGGACTCGGACAGACAGACAGACAGACAGACAGACAGACAGACAGACAGACAGACAGACAGACAGACAGACAAACCGGCCACATAAGCGTCATTCTGTTACTTATATAAAAAAATGTTCTCCAACTGATTTCGACCTCCTGAACACTAATATCGGGTTCACTTTTGAATTGGAACATTTCTTTTTTATCGAAAAACCGACAAAATGGTAGCCTTGTCACATGATTTTTAGTGATACCTACCTACTTTTTTTTTGTTATTGAGCGAACATCTTTCGTAATTTGAGTGCCATTATCCTTCAGGTACCTAGTATTGACTATTTCAAAATGTTCAATTACTATTTCGGCACGTCTGATTTTAAATTTGTAGGGTCGTGTAATATGCGCCGAGCCGTGGCTTTGCGGTCGTTTTCAAAAATTGATAACAATTGACCCAACGGTCGGATCGAAGTGGGGTTTTTGTCAAAAGAAAGTTCAAATTGTTCTCTAAATATAATGCCGTACATGCAGCGATGTATTTCATTAAGAAATTGTAGTTGCCTGCATATCGCAACTTTCTACATCTTACCGCGAATGCCAGCACTTGATCGGCGAAGCCGCCCTACACCAAAATGTTATTTTTAGCGCACTTCTCCAAACGGGAAGGCGCTTTTGTCCTCGCTTTGTCCGTCCGTCCGTCCGTCCGTCCGTCCGTCCGTCCGTCCGTCCGTCCGTCCGTCCGTCCGTCCGTCCCCGCATCTAGTCCTAGACGAAAAGGTTTTTGCGAAAAATTTTTACACCATTGGGTAGCTCATGACCTTGTATCCCGAACCAAGAAAAATCTTGACGAAATAATAATAAACAATGACAATAATAACAATTTAGTGTGACGCGGCATCGCCGTTGAATGCTGCATTTCAGAAGCCGGCCTGATCTCGAAAGTTATCACATGCGAGGAAGTACCCGATCTTATCATTTTACCATAATACATATGCGGAGTTATATTTAGAGGATGATTTGAACTTTATTTTAATGAAAATTTCACATCGGTGCGATGTGCCGATTAGTAGCTATTAATTTTTGAACATGACTCCGAAACTACGGCTCGGCCGCAAATGATTTATTCGTTGCTTGCTGGTGCTTGATATCCTTTCCTCCGAACAAAACGGAATTCAATACAGAAAATATTTCAACTCGAATGGGTAGCTCATGGCCTTGGTACGCGAATCAAGAAAAATGTTGCCGAAATAATCATGAACAATTACAAAAATAACATTTTGGTGTAGGGCGGCTTCGCCGATCAAGTGCTGGCATTCGCGGTAAGATGTAGAAAGTTGCGATATGCAGGCAACTACAATTTCTTAATGAAATACATCACTGCATGTACGGCATTATATTTAGAGAACAATTTGAACTTTCTTTTGACAAAAACCCCACTTCGATCCGACCGTTGGGTCAATTGTTATCGATTTTTGAAAACGGCCGCAAAGCCACGGCTCGGCGCATATTACACGACCCTACAAATTTAAAATCAGACGTGCCGAAATAGTAATTGAACATTTTGAAATAGCCAATACTAGGTACCTGAAGGATAATGGCACTCAAATTACGAAACATGTTCGCTCAATAACAAAAAAAAAGTAGGTAGGTATCACTAAAAATCATGTGACAAGGCTACCATTTTTTCGGTTTTTCGATAAAAAAGAAATGTTCCAATTCAAAAGTGAACCCGATATTCGTGTTCAGGAGGTCGAAATCAGTTGGAGCACATTTTTTTATATAAGTAACAGAATGACGCTTATGTGGCCGGTTTGTCTGTCTGTCTGTCTGTCTGTCTGTCCGAGTCCGTGCAGAAATTAAGACGCTGTACTCCTTCTCGAGAATTGAAACAAGAGTCTTGGAACTTTTTTCCGATTAATAGCTGATGTCTCCAAGGGTGGCCAATGGGCACTATTTTTGTTATCCATACATCGTTATCATTATTCTCAAAAAACAGAGATCTCCTGTGCACTTCGATGAAGTTGAACTTCTCCTCGGGAAATAAAGCTACAGCCGTTGAAGATTGAACTTTATCCGGTGGATAGCTTAGGTCCTCAAGGACCAAATAGGCAGGTTGGCTTTCATAATTCGGCCGCCATCTTGGCTGCCATATTGAAATTTCTTATTAGTGGAACGATTGTCATGAAACTTGAAACTCACCCTTGTCTAGTATGATCATTCTTATTTTCAAGCCAAATTTTATGATTGCCCCACCATCTTGGCCGCCATATTGAAATCTCTTATAAGTGGAAAGATTTTCATGAAACTTGAGAGTTACGCTTGTCTCGTACGATCATTCCTATTTTCAAGCTGAGTTTCATAATTCTGCCGCCATCTTGGCCGCCATATTGAAATCTCTTGTTAGTGGAACGATTTTCATGAAACTTGGAACTTACCCTTGTCTAGTACGATCATTTTGATTCTCAAGCCGAATTTCATGATTCTGTCGATATTTTGGCCGCCATATTGCAATTTTTTGCCCAAGACGGTAGAACCCTAATCACTTAACATCTTGCGTTCACTAATCCTCCAAAAAGGAAGTGCGCTACTGAGCCTCATGCCCATGAGGCATATTCGCTTGTTGTAATTGTTCATGATTATTTCGGCAAAATTTTTCTTGATTCGCGTACCAAGGCCATGAGCTACCCATTCGAGTTGAAATATTTTCTGTATTGAATTTCGTTTTGTTCGGAGGAAAAGATATCAAGCACCAGCAAGCAACGAATAAATCATTTGCGGCCGAGCCGTAGTTTCGGAGTCATTTTCAAAAATTAATAACTACTAATCGGCACCTCGCACCGATGTGAAATTTTCATTAAAATAAAGTTCAAATCATTCTCTAAATATAACTCCGCATATGTATTATGGTAAAATGATAAGATCGGGTACTTTCTCGCATGTGATAACTTTCGAGATCAGGCCGGCTTCTGAAATGCAGCATTCAACGGCGATGCCGCGTCACACTAAATTGTTATTATTGTCATTGTTTATTATTATTTCGTCAAGATTTTTCTTGGTTCGGGATACAAGGTCATGAGCTACCCAATGGAGTAAATTTTTTTCGCAAAAACCTTTTCGTCTAGGACTAGATGCTGTGACGGACGGACGGACGGACGGACGGACGGACAAAGCGAGGACAAAAGCGCCTTCCCGTTTGGAGAAGTGCGCTAAAAAATTGACCATTGGTTACGAAGATACAGGGTGTTTTGTACTTTTAGTCACAATTTTCAAAGTGCAATATTTTTGCAACGGTTTCGTATAATCGATTGAAATTCTCATGTTACATTCCCTCACTGATACTTCATGAAAAGCCATAGCAAGTAGAAAAGAATTCCAGGACCGGACTAAAAAAAAATCATTTAGATTTTCGTGTCCAAAATTACCTTTTTTGACCGAAATTCAAAAAAATAGTTACCATATTCATAAAGCTGAGAAAAAACTCTAGACAAATGACTCATCAAGTCTAACGGCGCACTTGAGGTTTTCGGGCAAAAAAATTGGAAAACAGCTTATGCACTAGAGATAAAACTTTTACCGGGCATAAAAATTGAAGAAGTTTGATATGATCTACATAAATACTCCAGTTTCATCAAATCTTCTACTTAGACAACATAGCGCCTAGCGAAAAGCATAATTAAGAAGAAACAGGGTTGTACTAATTGAAATTCCAATCAATATTGTCTTTGCTTCTTATTCAAGCTATTATAAGCTAAAGTTTTTGTATTATTTTTCCTAAATTTCTGTCAGTAAGATACTTTTTAACTAATTCATAACATTTGCGCATGCATTTCTTAGGTTTGTAATAATCAACAAATAAGAAAAATCAACAATAATTTGTTATTGTTGCAAGAGCTTCATTTTATTCATTGTTGAATAAATGAATCCATGATGATGATTGGGTATTATCTGTCAATGCGTAATAGTCTTCGATTGTCAGTTCGGGAATCTGAATCTCTTTTTTTTTGTTCTGTGTTTTTGGAAAGAAATATCGATTTTTCAATCAATTACAATCCACCGGCAGGTAATAAAACAAGAAGTAGATACCTACACACGTTTTTCGCTCTCATGATATCAAATTTGAATGATTACTCAGACTGTTTTATTTTTAATTAAAATTAATTTTTCCCGCCACAAGATGGCTGCCAAATCCAGACTGAGATAAGCAGTGACCAATGGGCGCATTCATAAGAATAGTAATTTCAAAGCGTTCTATTAATTTAATAAAATGTTATCATATTTCATTAACTTTTTAGTCCATTTTTTAACACTCCCTACTAGCTTAATTCAGATTTTTTTATGAAGAGTAAAATGGTGCCGAAGGAATACACTGATGATTCTTTCAGTATTTTTTCTGAATTCTCCTAATCCGACAATAGTTCTCCTCCAAGTTCAAGAAATAATTCTTTTCAGTGAAAGGGAAACAAGAAAATCAGAATTTCACTATTTCCGACTCTAAATTTTTTCCTACTTCATTCAATATGAGCTACACGTACAGCAGTCCACAAAAATGATGGAACTGAAGTATTGATATGGATCATATCAAACTACTTTGATTTTAATGTCCGGTAAAAGTTTTACCTCCAGTGCATAAGCTGTTTTCCAATTTTTTTGTCCGAAAACCTCAAGTGTGCCGTCAGACTTGAAGAGTCATTTGTCTAGAATTTTTTCTCAGCTTTATGAATATGGTAATTATTTTTTTGAATTTCGCTCAAAAAAGGTACTCTTGAACACGCAAACCCAAATAAATCTTTCTTTAGTCCGTCCTGGAATTTTCTTCTAATTGCTATGGCTTTTTATGAAGTATCAGGGAGGGAATGTAGCATGAAAATTTCAATCGATTGTACGAAACCGTTGCAGAAATATTGCACTTTGAAAATTGTGACTAAAAGTACAAACCACCATCTTCGCAACCAATGGTCAATTTTTTTTTCTCTTGTTGGTCTCAACTCATCTTGGAGTCCTCTATCCAGTGTTGAAGTTTGTCACATAGATCACGGAACACCCTGTATAGGATGAAATGTAAAAGGGTGCAAACTTGTCATTCGATCAACATGCGCCCATTTGAGGCAAAAACATACTTTCTTAATTCCAACATTGAAAGCATGAAAGATAACCACCTCATACCTTGAGACTTTTCCTGAATTATTCCAGTAACTTCTTGATTTACAGGGTGGTATAAAAAAACAACTTTTTGATTTTTCACTAGAAACATTTTCCATTCTTCACCAAATTTTCAAAATTCAGAACTCATATTGGAGCTGGAACCTCAGATGAGAGCCTGGAATCAAAATCGACTGAAAACCAATATTCTAATTGTGGGGGTTGCACCAAAAGGGGCCTCCCAAGGTCTCATCGGTCCCGGAATCTGGTTTGGGATGAGAAAAAAAGAATCAATCTTGCTTTTGAACAAAGCATTGCAATATTCATTCTAAATAATTTCCGATATTTCGGGCCTAAATGAGACAAAACTGTTGATGAAGGAACCAAATTACAACTGCACTGCATGTTATCAGGGCAGAATCAGCTTTCTTGATCGTTTGGAAATGCGTCATCAACGTTACAGAAATCACAATAATCAGCGTCAGACAATTCTGGTTGCGTAACATTGATAACAAGAAGTCGCAAATGAGCAAGAAAGCTGATTTTGCCTTGATAACATGAAGCTGTAATTTGGTTCCTTAAACAACAGTTCTTGTCTGATTCAAGCCCGAAACATCGGAAAATGCTCAGAATGAATGCTGTGTTCACGGGCAAGGTTGACTTTCATTCAATTCTCATCCCAAACAATATTCCGGGACCGATGAAACTTTGTCGCTTTTGATCCAACCCCACAATTTGAATGTGGGCTTTTATTCGGCTCAGATTCTGGGATCTTTTCATCTTAGGGTTCAGCTTAGTGAAGGATGGAAATGAATGGTACGACTGGAGAACCAAGAGGTTGTTTTTTTGATACCAGCCTATAAATGGAAAAGTTGATTCACAAAAGGCCTCGAAGAATACCTGAGGTTACCTGTATGCCTTCAATGTTGGAGTTGAGACAATATGTTTTTGCCTCAAAGGGAGCATGCTAAACGCATGGCAATTCTGCACTTTTTTACGTGTCACTCTACAAACTTTACTTGAGCTGTCTCGAGTTTCTTATTCACAAGTTTGGACTACCGAAAGATTAGGTAAGTAACTGCGCAAGCAAATTCCAAATCATCTGTCACTGAGCATGTGCTCTGTCGCTCTGTCAGTGCCCACCTCTTTCATCAATAAGAGGATCCATATTGGGGGATACCTGGCCTAGTGTGGCCAGCCTTCGCACCCTACCCCTGGCCGTGTCCAGTCTAAAACAAGCGAATATGCCTCATGGGCATGAGGCTCAGTAGCGCACTTCCTTTCTGAAGGGTTAGTGAACGCAAGATGTTAATTAGGGTTCTACCGTTATTTGGGCAGAAATTTCAATATGGCGGCCAAAATAGTGTCAGAATCATGAAATTTGGCTTAAAAATCAAAATGATCGTACTATGGACAAGGATAAGTTTCAAGTTTCAAGAAAATCGTTCCACTAATGAGAGATTTCAATATGGCGGCCAAGATGGTGGCAGAATGTTGGAATTTGGCTGGAGAATAAGAAGGATCATACGAAACAGAGGTCAGTCCCAAGCTCCATGAAAATCGTTAAATGATAAGAAATTTCAATAGATAGATAGATAGATAGATATATTACGCCACATTACATGATTACATCAGTTTCATATGTAATGTGAAACTGTGTGTTCAGTTTCAATATGGCGGCCAAGATGGCGGAAGAACATCATTTGTCCAAAATCGGATGTATTTTGATGAAGTTCACATCGCCTGTGAATTTCACGCAAATCGGACCACTTTCAGAGAAATTCAAAATGGCGGACCAAAGATGGCGGCCAAGTGACAGAAATCATTGGTCAAATTTATATGGTGAACACGTACGCATTTGATTGGCATTCGCACCACATCGATATCTCTTTTCGTTGAGGCATAATTATTCTCCTAGTTGTATCATTTTGAAACACGTTTAATATGGAGAAAACAAGATGGCGGCGGGGCATCAATTGTCGAAAATTGGATGTATCTTAATGAAGTTCACATTGCTTGCAAATTTTACTCAAATTGGACCACTTTCAGAGAAATTCAAAATGGCGGATCAAAGATGGCGGCCAAGTGATCACAAAAATCATTGGTCAACTTTATATGGTGGACACGTACGCATTTGATTGGCGTTTGCACCACATCGATATCTCTTTTCGTTGAGGCATAATTCTCCTAGTTCTATCACTTCGAAACATGTTTAATAGTGAGAATACAAGATGGCGGCGGGGCATCAATTGTCAAAAATTGGATGTATCCTGATGAAGTTCACTTCGTCTGCAAATTTCACTCAAATCGGACCACTTTCAGAGAAATTCAAAATGACGGATCAAAGATGGCGGCCAAGTGACAAAAATTATTGGTCAACTTTATATGGTGGACACGTATACATTCGATTGGCGCTTGCACCACATCGATATCTCTTTTTATCTCTTTTCATTGAGGCATAATTCTCCTAGTTCTATCACTTAGAAACATGTTCAACAGTGAGAGTACAAGATGGCGGCGGGGCATCAATTGTCGAAAATTGGATAGACCTTGATGTGGTTTACATTGCCTGCGAATTTCATTTCAATCGGATCACTTTTAAAGAAATTCAAAATGGCGGATCAAAGATGGCGGCAGAATAACAAAAAACCAAAAGTCAACTTGACATCCTGGGCATATGTATTATTGATCAGCGTTTACACCACATCGATATCTTTCTTCCCTGAGGAGTTATCCCGGGTACGGACGGACGGACGGACAAAGTGAAGCTAAAAGCGCCTTTTTCCCATTTTTTGGGAAAGTGCGCTAAAAATATGCAGGTGATGCCACTTCTCTGGGAGACGTGTATGTATAGACCTTCTTATATAGGCGGTTCCTTTTGCACACAGCTCGCGCGCAGGTCTTCATGCATACAAACTCATTGGTTCAATTGGCTGTTCAACCAGGAGCGCTTTATCGATCGGGTTGGTTAGGGTTGGGGTTGGCGACGGCGCCAATATAGGTGAACCTGCGCCCCGAGGACCCCAGGTAAATGATAATGGCTATACTCATATGCATTATAGTAAAGACTTCACTGTGTAGCAAATGCTTTGCTCTGTAGTATTTGCTTTGTTTACCTATGTAGCATTCACTTCTGCTTGAGGTAGTAGCAAATGCTTTGTTCTATCCATAGCACTCATACCATAAGGTGTAAACTTTGACACCCTGCATTTTTGTTGAGAATCAAGTGAGAGGCACACAGCTTTTTTTATCAGGAATACTAGAAGAATTTCTCCCAAAGAGTGGACGATGAAATCTGATTCATTCTGTATGCTCACAATGTTTCTGTGATGAAGACAAACACGTCAAATTCTCAAACGATCATAGAGAAGTAGATATGTATCAAAATGACACTTCTAGCGCACCTAAATTGAAGGAATAAAAATGTTGACAAAAACTATCAACTTTTGCACAAAAAGTACCAATTTTTACTTCCTATAGGTTTTATTTTTAGCAGATACATGACTTATAGCCAGTTTCACCAGCGAATTCAATCATTGTTGAGTAATTGAGATATTTTCTCTGGTGAATATTGGCTTCGTGATCACATAAAACACAAGTTTCACGAAAGATTATGAAAAATGTGGTCATGTGGTGTTGTGGTCTAAACATGGAAAAATGTTTAGACCACAACAGTTTGTATACATTTTCCGTGGTCATTCAACCAGCACTGACCTAGAATCCATCAGAGAAAATGTCTAAATTAGATAACAATAATTAAATTCACTTGTGGAACTGGATGTTACAATGCAAATTAAAAAAAATTAACTTTTGCCAGGAGTGTACATTATATACTCCTGTTTACAGTACTTACACTTATTGTATGATATTATTCACAAACAATGCTTTCAACATTATTATCCTTCACTGCATATCGCTGAAGACAATGTTACCATCTTTTGCTGCCATCCATACTGTTTTTTTATGTGACAGATTGATACCTTCTTGGACTGGTGTGAACATGGAACTTTAGTTCCATAATGATTGCTGACTTTCCCACAACTACAAAGATATCTATCCTAGGTGATCTACCTAGACTTGGTTTTGATTTTTCGACATGTAATTCGCTGCCAGCAGAATATTTTCAATGTTGCACCATCAGAAAACACATTTGCTATTGCCTGTGTTAATTCTTCAAGGAACCTTACACTTCCTGTATTAGTTGACATTTCATACAATTTTTTAACAAAAGGAGAAACTTTTTCAGGATCCAAGTTATACTATTTTTCAATGAAATCTGCACTGTGACAACATTTTACAAGATAGGTGCTGATTGACTCATTGCGTATCTTTACACAATAATCTACGTGGTCTTCTCTTTTACAAAATGATGAACAGACATCACCAATATCAGCTAAGAACTGCAAGAATAAGTCCTTGTGTTTGGTCTTTTGTACATCAAAACTCAGCTCAACAAGTCCTTCAACGACTGTATGTCATCAACAGTAAGTTCTTTTGCTAATATGGTTACCTTTTCACGGCCAATAAGTTTCTTAATTTCACGTCGAATCGAACCTTTTGCAAATATAGCCTCAACATTTTTCAGAAGAGTCTCCTGATCCTGCACCTGCTAGCTGGACCAAGCCGCTCGTAGTGAACATAATCATTAAATTTTATTGTTTTGCCCATCAATTCCTGCAAAGCCTATGGGTCTTCTCAGGATCATCTTTCTTTATTTCCGATTGCATGTAAGGTGGGCGCATCATATTCGTCTATAAGTATGAACACTCTTTCATCATAATGCACCTGCAAAACTTGACTCAACAACTTCAATCCAGATCTCATCTCAGTTGGGATCAGATACAAAAATTTCCCCAAAGGTGGCTGCATCAACTGCCACTTCAGCTTTCAGTGCCTCAGTGTTCCAGACGTAAGTTCCACTAAAAATGTTTTTTGGATAACTTTCCACACACTAGCAAGGACATCATCATACGAGTTGCCCCTAACAGTTCTAAAATTTGCAGAGATCACAGGATGAGGCTTGCAGTAATCATCAAAGAAAGGTTGCTTCTTAAATATTTCTGTGTCCACAAAGAGATCACGTCTTCCAAGGAGAAACTGTTTCAACATATCTCTATTGCTGGACTTCCCAAAGCGTCTGGGGGATGTCACCAGCATAAAATGATGAGCATCAAAAAATTCTTTCATAAACAACGTTTTGTCTACATATGTCTCCCAATATCTGAGTTATTCAAACACGTGTTCTGTCTCCCACTCTTTCACCTGTAAAAAAAAAATTATACTTTGCTAGTTATCTTCCAAAATACTCATTTCATAACATAGTGTACCAAACTGCAGATTATAGACACCAAACTTTCTACTTACATCGGGATAAGAGTCACGTGGCATCAATAAACTCATCCTTTGCTTCTTATTAAAACAGTTGTAAAAAATGTAAAAATAGTGGGTACTTACCAAACTTTTTTGTATTATTTTTTAATTTCGATATGAAATTGTAAAATTTCAAAGCTTTCTACGGAAAAAAGATACTCTTGTTCAACTTCAATAAGATGCACAGTTTTCGAAATATTTGAGTTTGAAAGTTTTGAGACCACCCCAAAATTGCTGAATCCAAACCAATTAAGAAACTTATCTCCAAAAGTGTTCAAGGAAAAATGATTAAATTCAGCACATCCACTAACATTTTTATGGTCAATAAGATAGTTTAACAATAGTTTTAAGTTTTCACCAGGGGAGGGGGTCAAACCTGGGGGTGGGTGGGGGGTAAAAATAGCCCCCAATTTTTGACATGTGACTTTTTTTTTCAATTTCGATTGGAAATCGTAGGATGTTTTCTACGAAAAAAAGTATTTCTGTTCAATCTCGACGCATCATTATCTAGTAAAATCGATTTCAACATTCCAATGACCGCCGTAAAATGCGGATTTTCAAGTTTTATTTTGGTGAAAATTTTGTTTTCCTCGAGAAAGATTGGCTCAAGTTATCATATGATCAAGAAATTTGTTGCTTATCTTGAGCTGGGAATCAATTTGTTTTCAATGATATGGGGGCAAAAAGTAGGAAAACGGTGCATCTTATTGAAGTTGAACAAGAGTATCTTTTTTTCGTAGAAAGCTTCAAAATTTTACAATTTCACATCGAAATTGAAAAATAAAGTGATACAAAAAAGTTAGGGTGATTTTTACCCATGACCACCCCGATTTAACCCTTTTCTGGTGAAAATTTCGAAATGATTTAGAGCCTATCTTATTAAGCATAAAAACATTAGTAAATGTGGTAAATTTCGTTATCTCACGTTGGACAGTTTCGGAGAAAACAAAAACCTTCTTCATCGTCCCATTTTTGAGGGCCTATAATAACTTAGCGCGTAAGCATTTTTGGGCCCATGTTCATATGAACTTTTTTTCTTAAAATAATGTCAGGAATCACCCCCTGAAATCTTTCGCAGTATTTATGTTACTTTCAACGGCATAATTATGAGAAAGAAATATCTACCACTGGATGTGTTGAGTTTTGTTTTTATTTACAGGGTGAGTCAGAAACTAAGAAAATTATTATTCGAAGGAACAGTTTTACGGCGTTCACGAGTTTTCACGAAGAGAAGGTCAAACTTGAGAGGTGGAGGATAAAAATAACGCCCAATTTTTGACATGTGACTTTTTTAATTTCGATTTAAAATCGTGAAATTTCGATGTTTTCAGCGAGAAGAAGTATTTTGTGTTCAATCTCGACAGAGACACAATTATCCAGTAAAATCGATTTAACATTTCAATGAACGCCGTAAAATGCCAATTTTGAAGTTTTTTTTTGGTGAAAATGTTGTTTGAATTAAGAAAGATTGGCTCAAATTATCACTATTATCAAAAAGTTTTGTTGCTTATCTTGAACCGGGAATCAATTTGTTTTCAATGACATGGGGGCAAAAAATTGCATTTTGCAATACATACTTACATTTCAGAGCAAGCACTGAAATGTTGAAATGGATTTTTCTTGGAAACGGTGCATCTCACCGAAGTTGAACAAGAGTATCTTTTTTTCGTAAAAAGCTTCAAAATTTCACATCGAAATTTAAAAAAATAAATACAAAAAAGTTGGGGCGATTATTACCCGTAACCCCTCAGATTTAGCCCCCCCCCCTGGTGAAATTTTCAAAATGATTTAGAACCCATCTTATTAAGCATAAAAACATTAGTGAATGTGGTCAATTTCGTTATCTTACGTTGGACAGTTTCGGAGATGATAAATAAAAACCTTCTTCAGGGTCCCAACTTTGGGGGGCTTATAACTCAGCAGCGGGTAAGCATTTTCGGACCCATGTTCATATGAATTTTTTTCTTGAAATAATCTCAGGAATCACCCCCTGGAATCTTTCGCAGTAGTTATGTTACACCCTGTATAACACACGTTTTATAAGACATATTGTCACACTCGTCAATTGAAGCACTTGTCGCTTCGCTTCTCGTGCTTCAAAATGATGTCAATGTGATGTCTTATAAAACTTGTATTCTTATGTAATATTGCATTACTGGAGTCATTGTTTGCCTATAATTGTTCATGTCTCATTTAAAATCAGTGTCGAAAATGTTTCCACGTTTGTCTGTTTATATCCCGTTCACTTATTATTTTCAGTAGAATGACTTTTTTGTGCAAAAATAAAGTGACAAGCTGAAGCGCTGGGAGGATACGGCTGATGGCCGCTGATAGTTTCGCTCGAAAACTTTGCAGGTGCCATCAGCCGTAGCCGTAGCCCCCCAGCTTGTCACTTCATTTTTCATCCAAAAAGTCATTCTACTCAATTTAAAACGTGAACGGCATATAGGTAGGTATACCAGATCTGAAAACCAAGTAATATTAGTCCAATTAGGCACTTCATCAGGTGATGCAAATTTAGTCTATTGCACTTGTGTTTTCTGTGGTTATTCAAGGAGTGTCCAGCTTTATGAAATTAATTGGTTTATTACACAAGACATCTTGATTTGCAATTGGTGAAACTACACACTCATACAGTCGTGTAAATTGGTGGATTCACTAATATAAAAAAAAATAACATACCTCGGGTACAACTTCCTTTCTTATCCATCGATTGAAATAATCACTGCATTTTCACTTTCGCCGCACTCATTAAAAATAGTTATTTATGTAGTAGGGGCGTAAAGTGACTGTTTTTGGTCCAGAGGAATGGCGAGGACCAAAAACAGGCTTTACGCCGAGCTGCGTACAATTTTTTTACACGAACCATCGCTTTTCTAACTTGGTACACAATTTTATTTCATGAGCTAAAAAAATTTCTTATTTCTACATTTTCAAGTTTTAATTATTGGATCTAGTGAGATATGAAAAGTCATAGGCACCTATGATTTTTGTTTTCGCTTGTCGAAACAGGCGAATTGATCCTAAAGGGCTGAAAAAAATTAAAACTTGGAGAATTTTTCCTTTTCTACCGCAATTAATTGAACATTGTTCTCCCTATTTCAGGGAGCTGACACTTTGCATACGTATACCCTTCGGCATTAAAAAGAGACTATCAAAAGCTGAATCAGAGGAATCGATCCTCAAGGGCTCAAAAAAAGCTTGGAAAATTTTTCTTCCTCTACCGCAATCAATTGAACATTGTTCCCCCTATTTCAGGGGGCTAAAACTTTGCTTACGTATACCCTTTGGCATCATGAAGAGACTGTTCAAAGCTGAATAGGGCGAATTAATCCTGAAGAGCTCAAAAAAAAAAAAAACTAGGAGAATTTTTCTTTTTCCACAGCAATCAATTGAACATTGTTCCCCTATTTCAGGGGGCTGAATTTTTGAATACGTATAACCTTCGGCATTATAAAGAGACTATCAAAAGCTGAATCAGGCGAGTTGATCCTGAAGGGCTAAAAAAAATAAAACTTGGGGAATTTCCCTACGATGCGTTCAAAAGGTGCTAGCTTCACACACGTGCCTCAGCCCTAACTATTTCCAAATTTTGATCTTTGTAATTTAGCAATATGAATGATCAGTTTCGTCAGCGCTGACGGACAGGAAAACGTCATTTCCATTGTCAAAAGATTTTTCTAAATTTAAATGTGTTGTCATCAAAAATCTGACATTTTAAAAAATCCGTCAAAAAAATCGAAGGCCCTCGGGCGTAAGGTTTATACTTTATCGCCCGCGGGTTAAAAATTAGCCGTTTTACGCCCGAAAATGATGGTAAAATCACTGACTTTCCCCTTGGTCGTGTAAAAAATAATCCAACATGCAAAAATCACTGGATTAGGAATTGTTTCAATTGAAATCAAATAATATCTATTTGGAACATATAGACCTTGCATACTTAGCCTCTGTGTGTGGCGATATATTTTTGTATACCATATACAATTTAATAACATTATAAAAAAACATATGGTTGTTTTTAGTAACAATAATGCCCGGTTGCAAAAACATGGTATCAAACTTTAGTTCGCTACCAAACAGCAGATCAAATATGTGAAAGTGAAACAAAATGCAAATCCGATTACTTCAAGGAAAGAACATGATGGGAATACAAAATATGACCCCTTGCGATTATTTGTATACAGAAAAAAAGTTGGGGTAACAGGCAATTGTCGCTTATTTTTTATTACAAAGGGAAGATCTGACAGTTTCCGCAAGATTTGTTCTACAAGCCAAAATAAAGGCTGTCTCACCTGTGTTTTGATATCCAAATAGTCACTCCAGCCATATTTTGTATTCTCATCATAATCTCCTCTTGCAGTAACTGGGTTTGCATTTGGTTCCACTTCAAAAATTTGATCCCCTGTTTAGTACCTACTAAACTAAAATTTTATACCACCTTTGTGCAATAGGGCATAAATCTAATTAAAATTTAACTTGTTTTTATAATATCATCTAGCATAGCAAGTGGCAAAGGGAAATCCAATGTCATGCCAAACTGGCGTAAAGTACCTATTATTAAAAACAACGTACTTAGAATTGATTAAATTGGAAAACTCACCTTAACCTAAAGATCTTAACCCAACTTCACTTTTGACTTTTTTGACAATCCAACTGGGCACCCAGAATAACTGATGACAAGAACGGCGTGTTGTTTTTCGGATCAGCGTGGACCTGTCGGCTGAAACAAACTTGACTAAATAAATAATTTGAATGAATGAATGAATGAATGAATCTTTCTTACGGGTAATCAGTTCTCACATTACGAATGTTATAGTTCTGTCAATTTTCAAGATGTGAAACATACACCCCGATTGGATAACGCTAGCACGCAGTTGGCCTTGTTCAACTCGCCGGAATGCAAAACATAGATGCAAAACCCCACTGATACTGAAAAAAAAAAACAGCAGCGGACTTTCAGAATTGCCAACCTTATCTATTAGGGTTTCTGTTCGGTGTCCAAAAAACGTCAACGTCAAAACTCGTTGTGGTTAAGTTTTTACAGTGAGCGCGTTCAGAAAATAGCGCCCGGGTGGGTGAGAGTTATTATACATGGGCGTCTTTTTGCGGCTCAGAAATGAAATATGTCGCCCGGTGACGGATCGCTTTGGCCGGCGTTCAGAAAAATAGCTGACAGGGCGCACTCTCTTCACCCATGTCTGATCGCACTCTCTTCACCCATGTCTGGTCGGTAGGTAAATTTCGAATTTCGCCCGACAGGCGCAGTAGGTAAAATCACGTGAAAGCACGTTATAGTTGCGTAATAGTATATTACATACCGACACGGGAAATGCGTTATTACTTTTAAGGGCAATGATAGCTGGAGGGACGCGGAGCCTGCAGCTAGAATAACGCATTAACCGTGGAGGTATGTATACGATTTTACCCACAAAACACAATAAACTCAAGATAAATTGGTTGAACAAAATGATAATTCTCGAACAAAACTTTCTACGGAGTAGGCATCGACGGGGGTTGGATGGCTTTGAAAATTGACATTTAGGCATTGTTGTGTCAATGAATATAAGAATTGATACCTAAGTACGATTTGGAAATCGGAACGCAATCAATCTCGCCCAAACTACCAGAGGCAGCGCCAAAAAAGGTAGAAAACCTACCTGCAGAATTTTTAAGTATAAGTATTGGGCTAGCCGCAAAGACGCAGACATCGGTGAAAACGTCATATCCTATTTCGATGGACTGGCAAAAAATATAAATGACGCTTATTGGACGGCTTATTCCATGTTACGAAAGAACCATAGGAAATATGAAAGAGAATATCAATAATACTGAATTTGCCAGGCTTCAGTCCTAGTTGGAAACTGCACTTTGGGCCGGCCTGAAATTTTCCGAAAAGAATCTCAAGAAAATCGCCAGGGGAAAGTGTCTTTGGTCTTCCAAAAAGCTTCAGTGCTTTGAAATCTGTTTTATAGGTGAGTTGAAAATCCCATAGCTATTTTTATTTCCGTCTTGACAGCGGCGTCAAGCCCAATAAGTGTCAACGATAGCAATCAAAGAAAGCTGGGGGCACCAGTCACTTTCTTCGCGTATTATATGCACGGGAAGTGAATCATTACATACCGAGGTAGATGACAGTTTAACCATTGGTTTAACGTAACAATTAATTGTTGTTTGTGGGTAAAAGCGGTAAAAGCATCTCCGTTACCTAAAGGTAAAAAGTGTGGTGGGGGTCAGAGGGTAAAATAGTTTTCAGGAGATTTTGCTTAGCTCGACTCCCACCAAAGGCTAGACGCTAGTATCAGCTTTTGCTGACTTGATACAGATGGCAGCAAGAGGATCGATATGTAACGTACCTATCTGCCATAATAGAGGAGATGGAATTATCGTCGGAATGACTACAGATAGATGAAAGAAAATATAAGTTAAAACAATGAGTACCTACGGTGACTAATTATGTTTTTGTTAAATAAAGATTATTTGTCAAGGCTTATGATATTTTAAAAATTCGTAGGTATTATATTTTATATTATATTATACCTACCTACGAGGGGGCGCCGGAAAGTTCTTGCATTAGGACTGTACCTGGTCGATAGGTGTGTATGTGACTGATGGATAGATAAAAAAAAATTGTGCCTGCTGGTTGGTTCGTTTGTTAGTAGAAAAAAGTAACAACCGCCGTTCGGTGACTAAAAATTGTAGTCGATCACGTTTAAAAATAATCACTTTAATTGTTCGCCTGGGTTTTGTTATTTTACAAAGCAATAAGTTCACAATGGCGTGTGTATTTCAAATCATAATCAAGTCAGAAAGGCATGTCGATCTAGCACGTTGCACTTTGAAGAAAATTTGGCGGAGGCGCCGCCGAGTCAGTACTTATTGGCATTGGTGGATGCGCCAACGCTATCCAACCCTATCATCCGTCCGTGATCGTCTTCTTTTCTTAGTCTCGCTATGGTGTTTCGAGTTAAAAAGCATTGATGGCTGCAGCTCTCGGCTTTTGCGGTTCCAACTTTCGCACCTCTCCACGTACCTATGTGCTATGTGTACCTGTTTCTCTACTGGAAGTCACGTGGTACTTGTCATGAGCGGGTCGACCCAATAGAGCGAGTTGTCCTAGTCGAGGATACCTACTGTATGTAGATATAGAAGATACAGGTTTAGTCTGTCGTTACTGTTACCGTAGCCGTACTATTCTTATTCAATCCGCGTTATTGCCGTCGCAGGATGTAATAGGTTAGGCTTCAATCCAATTGCTTTCACTTTCGCATATTTGCATAGCATAAGTAGATACATGTGTTTTTGACAATAACATCGGTGTGCATCAGTTTGCGAACATAGGTACTAACGCCACTCAGAGTTTCCGAAATGCCCCGTTTTTGTGAATTAAATGTTGTTTTATTATTAATAATTTGCCGTGGTAATATGCTAATGAATATAATGTTTAAATAAAGGTAGGCGTTATGGCAGGTGTTAGTGGACACATGACTACTATCGACGATTTTTAGTACTAGTTCTGTGCACCATGGACGAAGATGACATCAGTGTGCGGGTGGCCACCAGGTAATAATTATTTAATACCTGTGCAAAAAGTGCACCGTCCAGATTTTCCTGCTAATCCCACGAAAACACCATCATTCAAATTTTGACATCCCACGAACAAATTGTGCAAATATGAAGGTGTTTATTGAAAATCATTTTTTGTTTAGAACAGCTTCTCAATTATTAAGTATAAGTTAAAACCGTAGGTATAGGTAGGTACTTATAGTTTACTCATCATCTCAAATTTAATAGCTAGCCCAAAATTATTATTGTTGAGCAATAATTAATTTTCTATTTCTAATTGTAATTAAATATCACCTACTCACAATAGAACAAGCAGGTTCTTGCTATTGTACAGGTGTCCCATTTAAAGCGCCAAGCCCATTAGAACCTTGAGTTTTAGACAAACTATCAAACTAAATAGGTAGGTATATTATTATATTCTGTTGTTTTACATAAAGCGACCAAACACATACCCACGTGAAATTAAATTTGAAAATTCGAAATTTATAGCAAATAATTGTTTTATTAATAACACCAGCAGTAATAATTTGTTAAATAAATATCAATCGACAAACAACGTTGAACGTGTCTTCAAGTAAATAGAATAATTAGAAAAAAACGTGTTGTAAAGTTCAAGTTGCCTATCATTTAATTTAGGTAGGTACTAGTTTAGGTAACTACACTTTTTTTTTGGTGGAATATAGGATTTATTGAATATAATTATAGAGAAATAATTATTTGTGTATAGGCAATGAATACTTCCAATAAATACATTTTGATCACATCTCATTAAAAACGCAAAACGGTAAAAAAAAACTCCCGCCAAAAATAAATCTATTGCATTTTATACAAATCTCATGAAGACAATAATAATTAAGAGATACCTAGCACACAAGGACGAACCAGACTGTCAAATAACCCCGTAATACGAGACTATAATGAATGAAATGCTTAGGTATTATATTTAAAGGAATTGAGTCACTTTCACTAGTTTTTCAGAAAATGAGAAAAAGATCTTTTACAACTTGAATAAATTTTTCACTGACATTTTACATTTAAAATCTTCTCCTCAAAGAAGTTATGCAAAACGATATACAGGGTGATTCGAGAGGTGATTCTTTGAGAAGGACCCACCCCAGGTTTCCTGCTGGCAAATTTTTTTCCAGGAAAACGCCGGAACAAGTCGATTTTTATTTTGAGGGGGACGTCTAGGACACACATTGTCAAATTTTTATCTTCAACGCCTTTGCCCCTATCCTACTTTAGAATTTCAAATAGCACTACCTATGTTGTAATATATCAAATTGAAGATATTAAAATTCCATTTCTGTCAAACATATTTTGGAATCTTTTAAACCACCCCAAATCCTTCTCAAAAATTTTCCGTTGTCAAATAAAGGGATGTTTTCCCTCTATGAACTGCCGATCCTTGAGAAATAGATTTTCCAGCAAAAACAGGTTGATTTTCATTTCGAAGGAGACATCTGAGACACGTATTGCCAAATTTTTATATTCAACCCCTCCACCTCCTAATCAAGAGAATTTTTTTAAAGGGTTAGAGGGAGGTTTAGAAAACTTGAAATTATTATTTACAGATAGAGAATTTTATTACCTTCAGTCTAATGTCTGATGTATGACACGGCAGATGTTGCTATTTGAAATTTCAAAGTAGGGTAGTGTGGGGGCGAAGGGATTGATGATAAAAATTTGACGATACATGTCTCAGATGCCTCCTTCGAAATAAGAATCGACCTGTTTTCGCTGGAAAATCTATTTTTCAAGAATCGGGAGTTGATAGGGGAAAAGCTTTCTTTCAATTAACAATGAGAGGATTTTGAAAAGGGTTGAAGGGTAACCTAAAAAACAATAAAAATATGTTTAACAGGAAGATAATTTTATTACCTTCGATTTCATGTATCACAACATAGGTAGTGCTATTTGAAATTCTAAAGTAGGATAGGGTGGGGGCGAATGGGTTGAAGATGAAAATTTGACAATGTGTGTCCTTGATGTCCTCTTCAAAATAAAAATCGACCTGTTTCAGCTGTTTCGTTTTCCTGTGAAAAAAATTTGCGGCAAGAAATCTGGGGTGGGTCCTTTTCAAAAAATCACCCTGTATTGAAACATATAGGTAAGATAAACTATAATTCAGAGGCTATAATACAAGGAAATGGACTTAGGCCTTTTCAGTGTAGCAAATTACAATACAGCATCTCTTTTGTTGAAGTAAAGTACATCTTCTGACTGAGTCAGGTACTAAGGAAAATATTTTAAATGAAAAGACTACGTTTCTATCCCAGCTTTGGATCCGATCGAAACTCCATCCGATCGGGTCGATCCGCTTGAGAGTGCCGATATAAACTGTCAGGTCAGGAATGAGATTTCAATCGAATCGAGCAGTTCAAGTCGATCCGGGGTTTTGGCCGGCTTGAGTCGAGAGGATCGAGGCTCGAATCTGCTCGTATTTTAGCCGATGTAAACGGAATCGGATCGAAGTGACAAAGACCGACTTGTTAACAAAGCTTAATTCTCACTCAATCAAGGGATGCCTTCCAGTAATTGTAAATGAAATACATCAAACAAATTCAATGTTAAAATCTTTTTCGGTTTGACACAACTTATTGATCTTGAGATCACAGGGCTACAGCGTCTTTGAAGCGGCTCTTGACCGACTCGCAAAGTTTAAATTAGCCCTTTCACTTTCGGGCTTGAATGTGAAAGAAATAAAATTGTTTTTAGGCATCCATGTAACAATAATTAAAATGTGTATCACACTTAGTAGGTACCTACACCTAGTACATATCTATAGTATATTTAGTATGTATACATGCACATGCACTTCGTAGATATTCTTAATCCAAAACAAATTAACATGCATTACTGTAGTTAGGTAAAATGGGTTGTGTTTATTCAACAAACCTTTGAAGAGTGAGCTATAATAAAATGATGACTCAACGACAAAGTACCTAACGTAGTCAAAAAATAACGTGGTCAGGTCAGTTACATTAGTATTGACGGGACATAAGCCTTCATTCATTTAATTATTCTTGATTTAGATACTATCATCTGCCGCTTGAATTATAAACAAAATTTTGTTTGGTCTGCAAAGTTGCTTGATACAAAGGCTGTATTCGCAGGGAATAAATATTTCTCTCTCAAAAATGAGCTAAAGAGGTATAGAGATTTTGATGGGCTCTATTAAATGTTTGTTAACCTTGTTTCCGTTTGGATTACCCCACATTTTTTTAAGAAGCCGAATAACCCTAAAACACTGGAAAAGTTTCTAAAATATTGCTGGGACATTTTTTTTTGACAAACGAAGAAATTATCAACTGTTTTATAATTTTGAGAGACGTAGAAAATTGAATACATTGCCGTTTTTTTAAAAAAAAATTGCGTTTTCATCTTCATTTTTGAGGGAGAAATTTTTAAGATAATTTTGGCCTGCTGAGAGAATACAGCCTTAATATAAACATTTCAATTCATGTTTTTTTTTTTCTATCTTGATTGAAACGAAAGTTTTGTATTTTAACGTCTATATTTTTGAAAAATTCTAGAATGAGTGAGATAATTCGACGATCCTGTAGGGATAAAAAGGAGGAAATGTTGGTAAGGGGGAAGGGGGGTTCATGTTAAAGCTCATCAAGCCTATCAGAAGATTTCCTGATAGCCTTTGATGACTTTGGCACGCGAAGAATACCTATACTTATGGTTAATGTCACCGATTGATTCATTATCACATTCACAAGAGCGAACCTTCATTTTCAGAATACCAATTCTAAATACAGGTTGTCCAGTCAGTATGCTCACTTTTCGCTTATGAATTGACTTAGAGAGATTGATCAAAAAGCAAAAGAAATATAATAATGACACGCCATTTCTAACGATTTATGATATATTCAACTCTTAAAAATTTCATCGGTCAAGTGTGTACCGCGGGATCTAATGCATCGTTGCACTCTGAAGTGAACATTTCACTCCTATTTCTGCTCGAAAATTGCTATTCAGTTCTTCTCAGAGGGCAGTTCTTCTATTTATATGGGATAGAAAGCACCCATGATTTATTTTCAGTCTATATGGTTTCGGTTGATTCTTAGAGTCATGCAATACTTTTTAGCAACAATTTTTTCCTCGTCTTTTTTTCAAGATTCAGTCTGAAGTAAATGCAGTAAAAAAAAATTGTTGCACGAAGGAAAAGAGGACATTCAAATTGAGCTCAGTAAAGCAGTTTTTGCGGCTTCAAAAAACCTTCAAAATGTCAAATTAGGAGGTGCGTACATTTGGACATATTATTTTCTGTATCAGGACCTACTGAGAACATCTATTCGACTATTCTTGTGCCAAATTTCATTCCTTAATTTCAAAAAACGAGGCCCCTACGATTTTTCGAAATGAACCTGAAATTACATATAAAATGAAAAAAATCAATTTTTAATTGGTAGCCACAAATTGGGAAAACCAAAAATACACTTAAAAGAAAGCTTGAAAAGCTGAACAAGAAAATGAAATTAAAAGTGGGACATTTCATTTAAAAAATCTCTATTTTTGTTACAGATTGCGCAAAAATTGAACACCCTGTATAAATGAAAATAATTTTACGAGATAAGAACTTGTTAAATAATTCATTCAATGTATTACACATTTTCCTCTATCATGTAAGGGAAGAGCGCTGGGAAAGCCCGACGCACTGTTGCAGGACCCTGTGTACTGTATAGGTACCTTTGATTTTTCTGGCATTTAGGTATGCCCTCGGGTATGCCAGTAAAAACTAAAAATGACATGCAATAATTATTATTCATATCTGTGAATTAGCTTCTCAACATCGCAGTCCCAAAATCTCGTTTCAGAGCCGGTAAAGTGTCATTGCATAAATTTAAAAAAACAGGTGTCTAATGAAACCTTTTTAAAAATTCATTACGTATTTTTTACAAACATTACACAAACTTCTAAACACGTTTCAGTATTGTAGCATTAATTATACTCGCAGCATTATTCATTTGACTTTGGTGTGTGTATGTGTGTGTGTGTGTGTTTACTCACATGAGATCATTCTGTATCTACATAATTACAACACGTTGAGTTGACGTTAACAATCAATACTCTTTGCTGCTACTTTGTCAGAATCCGATACTTCACTTCACAAATAGTTATAAAACTATTTGATAGCTTTTCTTATGGGAATGTCGGACGGTTTTTATAATGGGATGCTATCCAAATAAAAGGCCGGCGTTTCGCCACTCTGTTTTGACTTCATCAGGGCCACAATTGTACATTCGGAAGTAACAAAAAACGGGTGGCAATCACCCAGGAAACGTAGGTACAGCTGATTAGATAATGTTTGATAAGATTGTGAAATTTACAATTTTTTAATCAAGTTTTGAGTTTTGCTCGCAGCTTTTGGATGGGTGCAATACAATCCGGTAAAAAAATATGGGTTCCATTTCATTGACGAAATGTCTGATGAAGTTCGAATTTCGATCACTTTTTGGCACAATTTCTCTCGACAGATGGATAATGCAATTCTGATATCAGAATAATGCCCATGTATGCCTTTTGGGCTGATAGTTTAGGCGATATCAATTTTCAAATGTAGAAAAACAGGTGAAGTTGTTGGGTTAATGTTTCCACGGAATGAAAAGTTTCTATCGCAGAAATGGTGCCATAAAATCAGTTTATTATTGATGCTGAAACTCATAAGAAATCATTTCGACCATTTTGATTGTGTCCTTTTAAAAACTTTGAATTTTACTTTTTCTGTTTTGTTTAAATGGAAAGATTGTGTTTGAAAGAATACATTCAAAATGGCCCAGATGAAGGGATGGAAATTTTATTATGAGATTTTCCTTCGGGTGGGAAGTTGGAATTTGAGAAAAAGATTGAAGAATTAAGATATTTTCTCAAATAAGGGATTCATTTTGAGCTCCATCATTTGAATCTGGTCTCGATAAGCTAGGCCGGTTACTCATTTCAAAGTGGAAAACTGTCGAAAAACTTGGAGGTTTTCAAAAGAAATTGTCTGAAAATGTTCAAGAATCACTTACCCTTTGTTTAAAAAAAGTTGGTATAAATCTGTCCACAAGCTGGAAAGTAAGAAAGCAGTTTTTCATTGGGAACCAAAATATGTAGAAAGAAAAGAGAGTGAGGCAGTCAGACGCATTGGTACATGGATGAAGGTGAACAATGTGAAACTAGCACCACAGAAAGATTGAAAATAATTTGCAGGACAATGAAAATTTTTAAAATTTGAATTTTGCGGGAAAACCTCAAATCTTTTTCCAAATCATCTTATTATGAAGATCGTCAATTACTGCTTCACTTTAAGCTCCATCATTCAAGTCCGGTTTCGATAACCCAGGCCTGTTTAACATTTTAAACAGGGAATCTCCCGGGAAATTGAAAAGAAAATTATTGGAAAATTTTCAAGAGCCAGTTACCTCTCGTTTAAAAAAAATTGGTGAAAATCTATTCACGGGATAAAAAGTTGGAAAATTTGCAGTTTTTCCAGAGATGAAAACTCGGAAACCATGGGTCCGATTTCGAAAATTTTCCTCTTCAAAAATTAATTCAATCTTTTCGCCAACTTTCATTCACAGCATGTCTGCACCTAAAATGAATATTTCGTGGGGCTCACCGTATGTCAAAGTTTGCATTGCAGATTTTTCGAATTCACGGAATGTGCTTATTTAATTTTTAAAAAACTACTGTCGGAATACCGGAACCGTACCGATTTTGAAAAATAAGTCTACACGACGCCCGATCCAATATACTTTCGATTATGAGCCGATCCCCGAGCAGGAATGAATTTTTGAGTGGAGTCTTGCATCAAAGGCGAGTCGTCCTGGTCTAAACCAGGGTGAGAGGCCCTCTCGGGTGGCAACGGCTACGTTTGGTTCATAAAACGTGCCATGACTGGAATGTCAATCTTCTTCAGTAATTATATTTTTCAAGTTTCGGCGACTAGATGGATTTCCAACGCCACCCAATTACAAATGAAACGTTTTACTGTTACCCCGTTATTTAAATTATCCTCTAGATAACTTTATGGTGTTTCACCATCCCCATGACAATAATTTACCTTAGCTATTGAACTAACGAGAACAACGCCATGACAGTTGAACCACTTTATTTTGCAGGATCCGTCCACAGATCCCGAGGGAAATCATCGACATGTGCCACATTTGTACCTTCGTCACCCCCGGAGAACCGCAAGTCACTTTAGGGAACGACAAATCGTTTACGTACGATTACGTTTTCGATACAGAAGCCGATCAAGAGATCGTGTACGAAACATGCGTGGCACCGTTGATCGATTCCTCCTTGGACGGGTACAATTCCACGGTACTTGCATACGGACAGACGGGGTCGGGAAAGACTTACACCATGGGATCAGGGTTCGACGTCGAACTGCAGCCCGAACAGTTAGGCATCATTCCCAGAGCGATACATCACCTCTTTGACGGCATCCGGCAGCGCATAGAACAAGCTCGAGAAAACGGCATAATTGCTCCTGAATTCAAAGTAACAGCACAGTTCATGGAGTTGTATAACGAAGAAGTTATTGATTTGTTCAACCCTTTGTACAGCAAGGTTTGCTTTCAAGCGCTCGTGTGATTCTTTCCATATACTTATGAACATATTTTTCAGGATAAAGTTTATAAAATCCACGAGGATCCTTATGGTGGTATACAAGTAAAAGGTGTAACGCACAAGACAGTAACTTCAGTCGATGACGCATTACGGTGTTTACGACTGGGTGCTCTGTCAAGGACCACCGCCAGCACGCAAATGAACACCCAGTCATCCAGATCCCATGCAATTTTTACATTACAAATAAAACAGCAACGAGTGGTGCCTTTAACTGACATTAATGGTGATACAAATGATTTCGAAACGCTTACGGCCAAATTCCACTTTGTAGACTTGGCCGGTTCGGAAAGGCTCAAAAGAACCGGCGCCACAGGTGAACGGGCCAAAGAAGGAATTTCGATCAATTGCGGTCTATTAGCTTTAGGTAACGTCATATCTGCATTAGGAGATAAATCAAAAAAGGCACTGCATGTCCCTTACAGGGATTCGAAACTGACCAGACTTCTGCAAGACAGTCTGGGCGGCAACAGTCGGACTGTCATGATAGCTTGCGTTAGCCCCAGCGATAGAGACTTCATGGAGACGCTGAACACGCTCAAATATGCTAACAGAGCCAGAAATATCAAAAATAAAATATTTATTAATCAAGACAAAACTTCGAAGACCATATCACAGCTTAAACACCAAATAACGCAACTGCAGCTGGAATTGGTCGAGTATAAACAGGGTAAACGAATTGTAGGACAAGATGGGACGGAAATGGTGAACGATATGTTTTACGAAAACAATATGCTGCAAGGTGAAGTCACTAATCTGAGAACCAGAGTCAAAGCAATGCAAGACACGATAGACTCCCTAACGCTTAAAAACACTAATCTTTTGGCTGAAAAGGCGATGGGCGCTTGGCTGGGAGGCGAAAGTGATAACGATGTGGCTTGCATGGTTCAAGCGTACCTAAAAGAAATCGAAGAGCTGCGAGCCAAACTGATGGAATCGAATAATCTGTGCGAACAGCTACGACGGCAATTGAACAGGATGCAAGAATCTCGCCAGCAGAATCTTATGATGTCGTCGTCATTTGACGACAACATTTCTTTCATTGAAGAAGCGAAAAAAGAGCTGCAAAAAGAAAAAGATGTTTTGAAGCGAACCAGGCGCGTATCGGAGATAAGCAATGACAGCGAGGGCGACAGCGATAACGATTTTGATAGTGAAAACGAAGATAAGGACGTGCACACCGAATTAAAGGATGAACTGATAGAACTAACAAATGACATTGACATGAAGCAAAAATTGATAGACGAGCTGGAACTATCGCAGAGACGAATGCAAACAATGCGGCAACATTACGAAGATAAGCTAATGCAACTTCAAGTACGCATTAAAAATACGCAAGAAGAACGAGATAAAGTCCTGCATTCGTACAGCGCAAGCCCCGAGCCGATGGACAAAGTAAAGAAAATCAAAGACGAGTACACAAAGAAGCTTTCGGACATGCAAAAAGAGATGAAGAAATTACAATTAGCTCAAAAAGAACATTCGCGGTTGATCAGAAATCAGAGTCAACAAGACAACCAGTTGAAATCATACAAAAACGAAGTATTGGAAATGAAACGGGCCAAAGTCCGTTTGATTAATAAAATGAAAGAGGAAACGCAGAAGCACAAAGAATCCGAGTTGCGGCGCGTCAGAGAAATAGCGCAGTTGAAAAAGGAGACGAGAAAGAACGCCAGCATGATAAAAACCATGGAAGCCGAGCGCAGAATCAAAGACAAAGTGCTGAAGAGGAAACAAGAGGAAGTGTCTATATTGCGGAAGAACCAGAGAGGTTGTCTGAGCATGAAAGCCAGCGGACGATTGATGGCGAAAATATTCTCCGAGAAAGCCGCCAAGCAAAAATGGCTGACCGTCGAAAAATCCATCAACAACATAGCTCTGAGCAAAAGAGGTCTAGTCGAACAAGAAGTGAGAATGGAACATTTCCTAGAGAAACGCGAAGATCTCGGAAAAGAGCTCGACGTTTTGGAAGAGAGACGGAAGCAAGCGATTCTAAAGAATCAAGATATCACTCAGCTGGACAGTTACATTGAAGATATCAAAGAGAACATCAATTACGTGCAGGAAACTATCAGCGAAACGCAGCATAACGTGATGGAAATCGAAGAGACGCAAGATTCGAACGAAAGCACTCATTTGCAACACATCGTCGATACGGTGTGCGATATCGAAGAAGCGAAATATTTAATAAACAAATTATACAACATGACACTGAGCCAAAGCCACGCTGTTGCTCAAAGAGATGCTAAATTGAAAGAAAGCGACGCGACACTCGCCGAGGTAATAAATATTCTTTCCATTTTATCTCAATATTAATATAATCGAATCTTTTCCAGCTCAAACAAGAGAATCAAGTGAAAGGTCAATTATTAGATCACGTGCTTCACAATGAAATTCCAATATTTTCGAAAGAACTCACCACCAGCGTATCGAGCAACGCCAATGATACCAGCTCAAACAATTCGTCGCGCTCTTCATCTCCCGTTGACATGCTTCGGTAAGTACCTCTGATAAGGAGAAAAACCAAATACAACGCTACTACCATGTAAGTCACACTGTATAAATCAGCCTTAGCATGGTAGGCTGATTGATGCGTGTCGTTGCTGGGGTGGCGGTGGCATCACGTTTTATTTTTGCTGTATTCATGAAGGGACTGTTCGCATCCAAAAATCTAAATCATTCTTGTTTCAGAAGCTATGATTCTCGCGTTTCTTCGAAAAAATCCAAAGTCAGAAGACGTACCGCTCAACCGTCGGAGATGCTTTTCGGATTGAGACCGCAGTCCACCATGACGCAGTCCCACGAGCCCCACATGCTCCAGCTGGACGGTCCCCTGCAACGCGTACCGAGTGTGCCTGGAAGTCTTAAGTTAGTATATAATTTATCCGGCGACGCCGAAAATATCTGAGAATGATTCGAATTTGATGGTTTCTGTTTTCACATTACAGGTTGAATTTATGATAGTGCAGCAGATCAGCGTTACCAATTTTAACGAAGTTAAAAGTCAAAATAATAAAAATAATGTATTCCATTGGCAGTGTGTGAACAAGTATCATTTATACAATATAAGCTCGTTACTTGTTAACTGTTCAAAAGTATTGTTAATATTTATGTCTTTATCGGTTTTAGTATTAATATTGTTAATATTTTTATGATTAAGTATTTATTATTAATATTATTATCATGAACCTTTTTCAAAGTGATAACACTAATGTTAATAAACTTGTTTTTATAACGTTTTTGTATTCCTCTGATTACATAACATGTAAGACGCATGTTGCCTTATTACACAACTGATTTTTTACATGTTCTTTCTGTGTTTTCCAGATAACCATGTTAGAAACTCCATTCCTTGCAATATGGCAGACCAAGCATCTTATAACTTTGGAGTCCCTTCACTCCTGGATAAAGAGTCGCGAAGTTATGGGCTAGCTTTGCAAAAAGTAAAGTATTTGTTATGATTTGTAGCATTATTATGCTCCAAGTCATAGTAAGTGAATACTAAAATACTCCGATTTACTCAAGCAAATCCTACAGTTTGTTGTGATTTCCTTGTAACGATGGTAGGCTATGGACGGACTATGGAGTACTCATCACTATTTATTTACTTCACCAGTGAAGCATTTGCTTCAAATCTGGTGTATTAACTATTAGAGTAGTAGCTGTAGTAGCAAATAATCCGTTTTATTTATACCACTCAGAGATTCGGCAAAAAAACTCCACTTCGGTGGAGGACAGCATTTCACCTTCACCGGCGTTAGTGTTAGACCTTGGTAGCAGAAATACTACATAGGCCGACCTTATAACGAATAAAAAAATCAAAATTCATTTTAAACTATGCAGTGTAACCGATCGCTCATTTCCCGCAAAATTCCCGCTCATTGGAATTTACGGATAGACCCTGAAATCATCGAGTGCATGGGAAGAAAACCAACCGCTGATTAGTAAATTTCGAAGTAGCTTAATGTTTCACGTTAAAATTAGGAATTGAACACCATAATACCTTTTTTGATATGCAACTTATTCAAGCTCGATTAAGCTAATAGTTTTGATTTTAGCCGTAAGCGCAGCATCAGCATTGCTCTTTGGCTTTTGTGGCACAATGCCAAGCTGACTAAACTCATGCACCCTTATTGTACGAGAATTGCGTTTCAGTTCAGGTAAATTTGTATGTCCTTTCAGTTAGTGACATTGGTGACAGTATATCCACTACGTTTTCATGGGGTATTGAATTCGAGCTGAATACCTATTTGGTACTGAACACTCCATGTAAACGCTTGCAGTTATGGCGGATCGAAACCGTATCCAAGTTCAAGGTCGATTCGCTAAATTCTGAGATCGTATCGGGACGGGATTGAAATTGCATGTGAACGCCTTGCAAACTAAGAACAGTTTCGAACTGACGTTCATGTCAAATCTGACATCTGTGCTGTCAAAATATAAGTCATAACCTCACTCCTTATTCCTCAAGTCTTGTCTGCGCAACTCAAGTCACAATTCACGTCATCGTGTAATGTTTCATGTCGTCAAGCACGTATATTAGTTGAAACATACTGTATAATAGTCTGACGTTTGCCAGCCGATTTGTCAGATGTTAAAAAGAAATTCAAGCAGGATCCCAAGAGATTTCAAAACGATTACTCTCATGAAAACAGGTACAGGATTAAACACTGGATGGACTCAGTTCGAATTCAATACCCCATGAAACGTAGTAACCTAACTATACGGTATACGGTACCTGATTTCATGAGAGTTTGAAATTGTTTTCAGTTCGCAGGCATTTACATGCAGTTTCAATGCCGATACGATCCCAGAATTTAGCGAATCGACCTTGAGCTTGGATAATGGTTTCGATCCAAAGCTGCAAACGTTTACATGGAGTGTTCAATACCAAATCGGTACCTATTCAGTTCGAATTCAATACCCCATGGAAACGTAGTACTCGTATTTATAATACCAAGTTAGAGAAGTGAGCTATTACTTATTTAGTAGGTTCTAAGTACTATTTTTCCATTACTAGGAACTCAAAACTTTTTCTCGAAATTTTCTTGTTCAACCCTAGTGTGATTCGAGGTTTTCTCCTTTCCAAAAGGAGATATCACTAAGGTTGAACACGGTAGGTATAAGATTTATTCATTTGGCATATGGATTACGATTACAAGATACTTGAATAGTAAGTACCTACCGGGTGGGCCATAAAAAAGCGTGCTCGGAATTTTTCCTTCTAAAATTTTTATTTCGCCACCGATTTTATCAAACTTTTCAGCATTGGATAGTCAATGGAATAGGCTATCATTTCCGTATTCCAAAATGGCAGACATATCAAAATTCAAGATGGCAGAAACAATCAAAAATAGGCCTTCTTTTGTTCTCGCTGCTTTTTATTAAAAGTTACAGAAAGTCAAAACCAATAATGTATTATGAAGAAATAGACCTTTCTTGTCAATTCAAGACCACAACCAATAAAATACATTCTGATGAAATACAATTAATTAAATTTGCACTATTGTTGGGTTTTTTATCAATCAATTTGATGGCGGGCTCCCCTTGCGAGCAGTGCCGTCTTTAGGCATGGGCCCCGGCTTTTTTGGGGGCCCCCAAGACTTTCTTAAATTTCCAAAAGTGAAGACTATTTTTGTAAAAAATGTTGTTCTCGTATCCCGTTTACGACGTTTATTTGATTATATCACTTTCAGAGCTGATCGTGCGCTTCCCCTTACCTCCCAAGAGTCCACGACGCTCCATCCCACTAAACTAATCAAGAAAAGACCGGTTTTCTGTTGAAAATTTTAAAAAAGCGCGAAATTTTTGTAAAAAAAAGTTTGTTGAATAATAATCTGCGGCGGTGGTGCTCGCCTAACTCGTGTGCTTTTTTTTACAAACCTTTATATGGGGCCCCCTCACTGCCTGGTGCCCGGGGCCCCATTTGTTCAAAAGACGGCACTGCTTGCGAGGGTGAAAAAACCGGGTAAGGTACGCACCCTTTGGCCACAAGGTTGGATCCATAACGCCCCTCAAAATTCTGAAGATCAACAGTTATCTTAAATGAAGAATAAAATTGTGGGGTTACCCGACTTCCGAAAATTGTAAATTGCAACAGTTGTCGAGCGAAAGCTCATTTTGAAGGTCTTTGAATTCTTTTTATGACTGCTAAATTTTTATTTTATTTGGAACTATGTTGAGTCGTTCGAAATGGTCAACAAACGTATCAAACCGTAAAATTTCTTTGCAAACACAAAAGCGTTTTACTTTTCAACAACTCAACAAAAAAAAATTATCGCCCGTTCTCTCAAAAACTGGGGTGGTAACCTTTCGTTGGGCCACCCTGTATCAAAAAACAAAATTATTTTTGGTCAGACATTATAAACAAAATTTGATAATTTTATTTAATCAGTGTCCTAAAATAATATGATATTTATGCAAGCACCCTGTTGGGTCACACAATCTATGTTATTATCACACCGTCACCTGCAATGAGAGGTGAAAAGACGCAACTCATGCGATTTGGTGAATCATGAAGGATATCATCTGCTTTTGAACAATTAACTTCCTTGCTTCATTAAAACGGCATTTTTAGTTAGCATCAACTTTAATTTCATCTATAAAATTATATCAAGTATACAAATATAAAAATATGCACCGATTACATGTTATTTTTCTTCTTCCTGCCAGTTGCTACTGCCACTGGAGCAGACTGGACAACATGTACTCTCTGCGAATACTTGTTCATGTAATATAAACTGCACAATGAAAATAGGAAGCTGAAAAACGAATTCGATAAGCAATGAAAAATGCAATTTTTCAAGGGCTTAGCTCACCAGGAAGTTGCGCATACTCTGTGTACAGTAGCGGACGTAAATAATGCCATCAATAAACAGAAAGCCACTGCAAAGTTATAAAGGCTCAGTATTGTAGCAAAGGCAATTCCGTGCCGAGTACCCTAACGAATTCTGCTCTTTACAGTACTATAAATTCCAAAACCTCCATCACCATCATGAGATTTCACGACAGACCACACCGACAGACAATCATGTAAGTGTCGCAATTGTTATCACTTTCAGTGTTGTCAGGTCAGCTCAAGTCACTAACACTAACATCACTTCATGTATATGTATCATTTGATTTCAGGTTTATTGAGTGCTATTCACAAGAAGAACATGAAGTGACGCTAGAAAAAGTTTGTGTTGTTTCAGATATTTCCATGAAAACGCAAACATAGCCTGGAGACCAAATTAAAAGGACAATAGCCGAAAGTTTTATTAAGTGGGTATTTTAATTTTAAATTTGATCTAATAAAACTGATGAAAGGCGACCCGTTACGGTACTCGTGCTGCATGGCGTACTTTGAGTTTACCTTCGGGGAAAACTTTGATTTGAAAGGATTTCCCAAAAACCACAGTTTCGAGGTTGCCAACGGCGGTCAGCGATATTACGAAAAATACAGATCCAAGATAGCCACCGAGAATGGTGTGAAACTGCGACGAACTCAGCCACAGTTTGTACATTTGCATTCCGGAAAAAATCAAAACAGCGCTGATCAGAGCCACCAGAAAGGAGGTACCTGTCGTTACCGCTAAAAAAGTGAGGTTAAAAGGCATTACATAGGGGGACACAGTTTTTCTGTACTTACTCATTGTAACTGCTTGCGACTTGCTCGTTTCAGTTCACAAGTTGTCCACATTTGTTGCTGATATATTTATTTATTAACAAAATATTGAGATTCTGGCCAGTTGTCCTCGAAAAACAACCAACACAACGACAACGTCAACGTAGGCTTCTTGGTTTGGCGGCGCTGTCAAAGTGACAGCTCACTGTCAAGAGTGTCAAGTTGACAGTTCGGTTGAGTGAGGTTAGAGGTTGTGTTGTGAAATTGAACTTTGGTTGGCAATTGTTATTGTTCGTATTTTAAATGTTGTTATTTTGATATATCACGAGTTTGTCATCTCATCGTTGCCTTTCCATCGAAATTATAAATTAATCAAGATCAGATCAGAGATTCAATCTTGCGACGGTGTAGATCAAACTGAACCGTTCAATTGTTATAACCTTAAAAGTGTACACGCGTGAGATAATAGCCGTCGAACTTTTCTACAACAAAGTAGCATGACGTCTCACAATTAACTATCAGTCATTCATAAACTACCTATTACATAAGTTACACAAGGGCCTCCCCTGGAATGAACTCGAAAGCCGCGTCCGCTATTGCCACAACCCTTCTGGGTTGTGGCTTAAACAATGTATTTCTGGAATACATTATCAAGTATGTATTATTTTTAGATCAGTAATTGATCAATTAATATAATATTTATAAATCCAAAATTATTACAGGAAAGATCCCGGCAGTGGCAACTTGATAACGTTTGCTCAGTTCCTGTTCATCTCAATTCATGGCTTCATCACTACCTCAAAGTTTGGCACCGTCCAGCCAAAAATTCCACTCAAAAGCTACTTGATTCTGGTCGTGCTGTTCTTTGTGACCAGCGTCGTGAACAATTGGGCATTTAATTTCAACATTCCAGTACCACTTCACATGATATTTCGATCTGTAAGTAATCTTTTCTGCTTGCATAACACTGATGCCATTGTCATTTCAACATTTTGAAGAACACCGACTCGTTTCATCTTTTTTAAGGACTCTTCAATTTGTATTATCGAAACTGCTTCATCTGACTTTGTTATTGGCATTAAATATTGCTACCTACTCTTAATACCTACAGCAGGCGGATTTGTGATTTTTAGGAACCTATGCTTATTATATGATAGCTTACCTTTAGTTACAAATAAATAAGTATATAGTTTATTGTGTAAAAAGTACAAAATAGTGAGATTCAGGGCAACAGCTGATCTGTCTTTCCAAAAGTTATGCAAACATAAAATACCAAAACAGGAAACACATTTTATGCAACAAAATATTGCAAGAACGTTCAATCACAAAAAAGCATTGAGGTAATAAGAGTGGAGAAACTCGTCTCACAAGTAGTAAGCCCCCTTAGTTAACAGTTTCTTGACATGACTTTTAAATGGCAATAAAGGTAAATTTTTTATTTCATCTGGGAGTTCAGTACAGCATATTAATCAGTCACGATACAGACGAAACGCGCTAATTTAGGCAACAGTATCAGTTTTTGATTTTTCTTCAAAAGGAAAAGCAGTCTACAACCCTTATTATTTATTTCCACAGGGATCTCTAATTGCCAACATGATTATGGGTATTATAATATTGAAGAAAAAGTACACCAAAGAGAAGTACCTCTCAGTATTAATGATTACAGTGGGAATTATAATATGTACACTTATGTCCAGTAACAGTGAGAAAAAAGTAAGTCCTACCACAAGCCCAGCTTCGTTTTTTATTATCTAATTTTGAAGAACAAGAAGTCATTAAGATGATGAAAACTACTCTTGAAAGACTACAAAACTGATTTCCTTTTCACTCTTGAAACTTCATGGGAAAACCAACTCACAATTGAGTAACTTTTATTTTTTGGTTGCATCATTTTGCACCGAGAAAACAAATCAGAATCAATGTAAAAAACCGCGTTTTAGCTTAGCCTCACCCCAAAATTGGGTAATGATCAACGGAGCTATGACTAAGGGCTTGAACACCCAGTGTAATGAAAAAATTTCATGTACATATTTTTGTAGACTTGCACAGACTGTGATTTAAACGTAACTGAAGCTCGGAGTGCCGAAGAAGAGCATTTCTTCTGGTGGATCATAGGGATAGCCCTGTTGACCGGTGCATTGCTGTTGTCTGCCAGAATGGGCATCTATCAGGAATCAATTTACGCCGTCCACGGCAAGTATCCTCAAGAAGCCCTGTATTACACGCATTTGTATTCGATGCCTGGATTTTTGCTGTACTCGTCGAGCATCTACGAACACATTGTGATTGCCAACCAAAGCGAACCATATGAGATTCCTTTCATTAGCACCACTTTACCTATCCTTTGGATGCTGATGTTACTCAATGTGGTTACTCAGTACTTGTGCATCAGTTCCGTATACACACTGACAACCGAATGTACCTCTTTGACGGTGACATTGGTGATAACTTTGCGCAAATTCCTGTCGCTGATCTTTTCGATTGTCTATTTCCAAAATCCGTTCACTGTGTACCACTGGTTCGGCACGGCCTTGGTATTCGTGGGAACGCTTTTGTTCACGGAAGTGTTCAACAAACTTGGCCAGTCGATGAAGACAGTTGAAAAGAACATTCAAGCTGACAAGAAACAGAACTGAATTGTTCGTTTAGCTAATTTTCTTTAGTATCAATTGTTCTGTTATTTCTGAAATGATTTTTATAACTTTGTGTGTGATTTGTTCTTTATCTTTATTTCAAGACGAATTTTGTTGAAAAGAATATATAAAAATAAAAATTATAATTTTGTTGATTTACTGTTTCATTTAAATAAGCGGCCAGATTGTATAGGTATTGCGCAATTTTGTATAAACAGCTGCGATAAAGCTTCTTGATAAAATCGAGTAGGGATACGAGGAGTTTTTTAATGGGATGATAACAGGTATAGATTCCAAAATAACTGAGCTAGTTGACTAGTTCAACTAATCTTTATGATTCAATTACTCAACATGAGCTCAACGCACATATGGACAGTGGACACCCATTGAGTTTTGGACAGT
Source organism: Anaspis maculata (assembly GCA_949128115.1). Lineage (NCBI taxonomy): Eukaryota > Metazoa > Arthropoda > Insecta > Coleoptera > Scraptiidae > Anaspis > Anaspis maculata. Next base: position 49,216,281 of record OX421968.1, read on the forward strand.
GCCTGAAAATCTACAGGCGTTATAATATTCCTATTTGACACTGTTGATCAGCAACATGAGAGACGTAAGTGCAGTCTCACTGGACCAAGCCGTTTCACCCACAGCTACTCCAACTTTCTTATTTCAAATGGCACCCATATTCTTTTTTTTTCCTGCACTACAATTCAATTCTGAATAATAATATGCTGTGTTGGTTGGATTTCGATTTTCTTTTTTTTTTAAATGTTCAAAAAAATATTTGGAACAAGTTGTGTTCAGAACTTTTCAATAACTTGTCGAGAAAAAGTGCCAGAAGTCGAAAACCGTCGTTTTTGAGGGGGTGGTTTTTTTTACAATTTTTTATCTGCTTTTCTATGAGAGTTATGGAAATAATTCCCAACAAAAGTTGTAGCTCCTGTAAGTCCCTACAAGTTTCAACCGAAAATTTTTTTGTGTCGCGAAAATTACCCAACCCAGAGTCAGCCTCGTTTGGAAAATATTTCCAGGTGTAGGGGGCATCGATTCCAACTCCATCGTGTGGGGATCTAAAGGCCAAATTCTTATTTATGTTCGTACTAACTTTACTAATAATTGATGAATAACAAAACCTTTGTACAGGGTGACTTTTTTGAAAAGGACCCACCCCCGATATTTCGCTGCACAAATTTTTCCTGGGAAAAAAACCGGTACAGGTCGATTTTCATTTCGAGAGGGACATCTAAGACACGTGATGACAAATTTTTATCTTCAACCCTTCGTCCCCACCCTTAATAAAAACTTTTCAGACTTGTTTGACAGAAAGACTATTTTATTACCTTCATTTTGATGTATCACATATAGGTAAGCTATTTGAAATTCAAAGTGGGGCGGAGTCCAGGCGAGGGGGTTGAAGATAAAAATTTGACAATACGTGTTCTAGGTGTCCCCTTCGAAATAAAAATCGACATGTTTTTACTGGAAAATCTGATACTCAAGAATCGGAAGTTAGGTAATGATGGAGAAACTTTCCTGCATTAACAATGAGAGAATTTTAAAAGGGGTTGGAGAGGTGATTCGAGAAAATTTAAAATATATTTGACAGAAAGGGAATTTTATTACCTTCAATTTGATGTATCACAAGGTAGGTGATACCGTTTGAAATTTTAAAATAGGGTGGGGTGGGGGCGAAGGGTTGAAGGAAAAATTTGTGCAGCGAAATATCGGGGGTGGGTCCTTTTCAAAAAAGTCACCCTGTACAAAGGTTTTGTTATTAATCAATTATTATTAGTAAAGTTAGTACGTCCATAAATGAGAATTTGGCCTTTAGGTCCCCACACGATGGAGTTGGAATCGATGCCCCCTACACCTGGAAATATTTTCCAAAGGAGGTTGACTTTAGCGCCCTCTGGGGTGACGCTGTGACGTCAGAAATAGTTGATGTTATTTATTTATTGCGCCCAAACGAAACCGTTTTTGACTGAATAAAAAAACACGGGTCAATTATTTTTCAATGTAGTTTTCATTTCAATCAAAAAATTTTTTTAGTATAATACTCCATTGGTAAAAAATCTTTTGGTCTACTTAAAATTTGTTTTATATTTGAATTGGTTTTGAGAGAAATTGAAATATGTGGGTTGCTTTTTTGAAATATATTAGCTATTTTGTAAGAGGTTGATCCAAGAAATGTTAAGCATTTGTATACTTTATTTGGTTTTATTTTAATTTGTTTACTTGTGTGTTTTGAAAGGAATTTGTTGAAAATTTTATCCATAAAATAATTGGTATAACCATTATCTAGGCTTATTTGTTTTATTATTTTATATTCTTCTTTGAAATTATTTTTTGAAAGGGGTATTGTGAAAAGTCTATTAAAATAAGTGTTGAAAGCTGCCGTTTTTGATGAATTTGGACTGAAAGAAGTTGATGGGATTATAAGATTTGTAGTTGTCTTTTTTCTATAGATGTTGAATTCAAGTTTTTCTTTGGTCCTTGTCCTTTGCAGCTTTCAACACTTAGTTTAATAGACTTTTCACAATACCCCTTTCAAAAAATAATTTCAAAGAAGAATATAAAATAATAAAACAAATAGGCCTAGATAATGGTTATACCAATTATTTTATGGATCAAATTTTCAACAAATTCCTTTCAAAACACACAAGTAAACAAATTAAAATAAAACCAAATAAAATATACAAATGCATGACATTTCTTGGATCAACCTCTTACAAAATAGCTAATATATTTCAATAAAAGGCAACCCACATATTTCAATTTCTTTCAAAACCAATTCAAATTTAAAACAAATTTTAAGTAGACCAAAAGATTTTTTACCAATTGAAGATAGATCTGGTGTTTATGAATTGAATTGTCAGACATGCCATGCAAAGTATATAGGTCATACAGGTAGAAAATTTTCCACACGAATAGGAGAACATAACAGATCAAATCAAATCTAAATCAATTGGTCTCATTGGTAGTAAATCACATTTTGCAAATCATATTATTTTAGCGAAACATAAATTTGATCCAAATACAGATGTTAAATTTTTACACCAAACAACAAAATATAACCAAAGAATACTTTTTGAATCACTAGAAATTTTAAAATTAAAACATTATCGAAATTACCAATACCTAAATGAGCAAACTGAAGATTTAGAAGGAGCCAAAACAATTGAAATTTTACTAGATGCTGAGTACATCTACCTTAATCAATAATAATCAACCTTTTTCAAATCTTCTATTCTCAAAATTTAAATTTATAATGAACTGTTATCAATTATCATGTTATCTTGAACCAACTGTTTTTAATGTCAATTAAATTAATTATTACTTATGTCAGTTGAATTAATTTTTGACGAATGTCAAAACTTTTACAAATTTCTCCAAAAAAGAAAATATTTTAAATATTATACAGTAAGCTTTTATCAAATTTTATATTAATTTATTTCATACAACTAATTACAGAACCCTGACGATGCCGAAAGGCGAAACCGGTTAGTAAAAGAAAAATAGAAAAATTGTGGTGTAGTTTCAAGATTATTTCAATATATACCTTCTACTTTATACAACACTACTTCAAGACCAATGGATTTTTACTTATTTTTTCCATAACTATCATAGAAAAGCAGATAGAAAATTGTAAAAAAAAACACCCCCTCAAAAACGACGGTTTTCGGCTTCTGGCACTTTTTCTCGACAAGTTATTGAAAAGTTCTGAACACAACTTGTTCCAAATATTTTTTTGAACATTTCAAGAAAAAGAAAATCGAAATCCAACCAATAGCAACCGAGATATAGAAAAACACCCTTATCTCGGAAAGCTCAAGGAAATGTTGATGGATTTTCGCGGTTCGGGGCTCTCTGGGGGATTCCCTTGGTGTATGCAAAAATTCAGCCAGAGTATACGTTTTGCCATTCCAAATTCCCTATTGACTGGCCTATGAAGGAACATTTTTAGCGCACTTTCCCAAAAAATGGGAAAAAAGCGCTTTTAGCTTCACTTTGTCCGTCCGTCCGTACCCAGGATAACTCCTTGGGGAAGAAAGATATCGATGTGGTGTAAACGCTGATCAATAGTACATATGTCCAGGATGTCATGTTGACTTTTAGTTGTTTGTTATTCTGCCGCCATCTTTGATCTGCCATTTTGAATTTCTCTAAAAGTGATCCGATTGAAATGAAATTTTCAGACAATGTAAACCACATCAAGATCTATCCAATTTTCGACAATTGATGTCCCGCCGCCATCTCGTATTCTCCATATTGAACATGTTTCGAGCTGATAGAACTAGGAGAATTATGCCTCAACGAAAAGAGATATCGATGTGATGCAAACGCCAATCGAATACGTACGTGACCACCATATAAAGTTGACCAATGACTTTTGTCACTTGGCCGCCATCTTTGATCCGCCATTTTGAATTTCTCTGAAAGTGGTCTGACTCGAGTGAAATTCGCAGGCGATGTGAACTTCAATTAGATACATCCAATTTTTGACAATTGATGTCCCGCCGCCATCTTGTATTCTCCATATTGAACATGTTTCGAAGTGATAGAACTAGGAGAATTATGCCTCAACGAAAAGAGATATAGATGTGATGCAAACGCCAATCGAATGCGTACGTGACCACCATATAAAGTTGACCAATGATTTTTGTCACTTGGCCGCCATCTTTGATCCGCCATTTTGAATTTCTCTGAAAGTGGTCCGATTTGAGTGAAATTCACAGGCGATGTGAACTTCATCAAAATACATCCGATTTTGGACAAATGATGTTCTGCCGCCATCTTGGCCGCCATATTGAAATTTCTTATCACTTGACGATTTTCATGGAGCTTGGGACTCACCTTTGTTTCGTATGATCATTCTTATTCTCTAGCCAAATTCCAACATTCTGCCGCCATCTTGGCCGCCATATTGAAATCTCTTATTAGTGGAACGATTTTCATGAAACTTGGAACTCACCCTTGTTTATAGTACGATCATTTAGATTTTTAAGCCAAATTTCATGAATCTGACGTTATTGTGGCCGCCATATTGAAATTTATGCCCAAATAACGGTAAAACCCTAATTAACATCTTGCGTTCACTAATTCTTTAAAAGGAAGTGCGCTACTGAGCCTCATGCCCATGAGGCATATTCGCTTGTTTTTTGTATCTACAGCTATAGTCAGAATAAAATTCTTATTCAGAAAAAATAGGAGTGCTATTTGAAATAAGAAAGTTTGGGTAGCTGGGGTGAAACAGAAAGTTTTCTCGAACATCCGGTACCTATATATCTATCTCTAATATATTGACCAACGACCCCTCTCTACCAGTCTTTTCGCGCGGACACCCGGTATATATCAACCAAGAGCTAGGCGGAAAAGCACGCGTTTCCAAAACGGTGAGTGCGGACAACCACTCAAGTTGCTAGTGTGCACCTGCACAGCTACCTTAGGCTGAAAACATACTGGAGCGGTGAGCAATGCGACGATGAGAGCGGAGAGCAAAGCTACGAAAATAACAATACAATCATATTCTGTGGAACAACGACGCTTCAGTATGCGTGTCCTAATAGGCTACTTCGTTTGGGCAAGTGCGCATGCTTGGAGGCACCAAATTTTGAAAACTTTCGTACACCTGTCAGTTGAATGGCAACGCTGCATGCTCTGTCTAGCCGCCTGACTAACTACTGGTTCCTGACTATCACTTTTACACACACCGTAAATGCATCTCTCCGTAGCTTCTTTGAACTCCCTTCTCGGTACAGCCATTTTCAACAAGTTGGGTTCTTTCGTCAAAACATGAGCAAATGAAATGTAAGTAAGGTGGAAACGAGAAGTGTGATCATGATTGTCACAACTGACAGCTGGCACATGGTTGGCGCCGATGTCTTGTTGTTATGAGCGCTGTTGCCATTTTCGTTGTTCCTGAACTTCCACAAATGATCATTGAACTTGATTTCAATAAAACATTTTTTTGAATATAAAAAATTGTACCAAACATTCAACCAAATTATTTGTGGAATTTTAGGTGCACTACAATATTTTTTAGTGTTAATTTTCAATATCGGTGTACGAAACTATGAAATTCGCGCCACACATGCGCACTCAAAAAAAACGAAACGAAGGGACCTATTGGCGAGTTTCAAGATCGAATACGCCATCTGACGGCCAACGTGTAAACGACGTTTGTGCACGGATCAACCGCAGATTTGTGTGGGCTCTTATGAGCGTTGCGGTGTTTGGTGACTTCAATTGATTCCATCTGACTTAACGCGGCGTTGATTTTTTTCAACAAAGTACGTGAGCCACGCACGTTTCATTATCTCGAATATACTAGGTGTCGTCGGTTGCAAAAGTATTGCATTTTTAAATAATAGTGGCACGTGTACGACGACTGGCAAGCAAAAGTGGCATCAGAATGGAAGATGGCAAGATTTGTGATTTTGTCATAGTGACAAAAAGTGGCGGAGAATTTGTTGCGTTTCCGAGCGCGAGTCGCGCTGTGGAAACCGGAAAAAGGAAAAGTTACATTTTCACAGTTTCCCGTCGAAAGCGAAAGACGCAGGTTAGGTAGTCAAGATGACAAACAAACTTGGCACTGTGGAAAATATGACTACGAGAAAAGCCTGGGAAGTGTCGCTGAAAATAGTAACTTTATATGGCTGCATCGAAGAAGCACAGCTGCGATATGTTTGCATGTCCCAGACTGGCCTGCTTTGCAAGTGCATTTAAACGTTCCAATAGACCATATTAATTATTCGCACTTTCCCCTTCCACTAGTCATTTGTAAGTAAGGTATGTGCCTGTGACCATGCGCACTGCAGTTGAAGATCTTGCGCGCCTCAGCATGCATAGAAAACGGAACTTTGCTGTCGCTGTCAGAATTTACGATTTCAAGGTGTTTTCTTTATTCTTGGGGGTCTTGGGATGGTCTTGGGACGTTTTAACCTTTTTAAGTATAACTTTTACGTGACGGCTGACGCTCGGTTCGCTTTCAAGCGCTGCCAAAATTCTCGTTAGCGGAAGTTGTGCAATAAAATATGGCGGGTAATTTGAAATTATTATGGATTCAAAAAACCCCATTTTAAAATGCTTCGCATCAACTTCACAGCAAGATTTTTCATTTCATTATGGTGAAAAGTAGATCATGTATTTCTTTTTACACACTTGTTATGTTATACAATCGTTGAAATTGTCAATTTGCACCTTGAATTGATCATTTTACAAAGTCAATCAACATGCATATTCTTATGGGAGTTTCGACCCAGCACATGTGGTTGTCTCTCTCCCCGATCTGCGACTGCGCTTTGAATAATTAATATGGTCAATTTCACAGGAACTGCTACTACTATTTCTTTTAATTACAACCTCAGTTACCTCGTGAGGAGATTCATACAATGCGCTTGTTTGTAAACACAATCCAAATATGTCTATGTTTGAACTGATGCTTGATTCGGTTCGCTTTCGATCACACAACACAAGAAATTGTGACTTCAGAATTTCCTCCCCCATCAGTATCCCATCACGATACATCAAGAATCCGTTGAGGCTTGAGGCCATCCAGTGACTGAAAACCTCCATAACACTCAATTTGCTTCTGCCATTTTCGAGTTCCACCGCAATACTAATTAACCACGTTTCACGTCTGAAGGACATTAAAAACCGCCTACTACTGATGAGATTTTTGAACGCGCGGGCAACAATCCGTGCCCTATCCGACATGTTTGTTTACATGCGAAGCGCATCAGCAACGCCACCATCGGTAATGTTACTCGCCAATAGCCACTCTTATTTACCTGGGGTTCCTCGGGGCGCAGGTTTACCTATAGCGCCGTCATTGGTCGAGTTTATGCAACCAGCCCGACCGATAAAGCGCTCCCGGTTAAACAGTCAATCGAACCAGTGAGCGCGCTTTTCGTACACGCTGTGTGGACTCGACTATCATCACACATGGCTACAAACGCGGCGAACATTTTTGAATTTGTATACGCTAATACCCGCGCACAAGCTGCGAGCAAAGGGAACCGCCTATATGAGAAAGCCTATAAGGCATATAGGTATGTTTGTTTTCGTCGCATTGCTCAAGCCCCCAAATTAACAATACATATTCTCTGCAAATTCTGAAAAAATGGTAGTTTATCAACTTAGAAAATTCTAGAAAACCTATTACTGCTGAGCAATCATTAGTTTTTTGGATTCTAATTTTTAGGCCTTTGAAAGTGGCAATTTCGAGATGTTTTCCAAAGTTTCAAACCCAAATATCTTGAAAACGAAGCCTCTAATCAAAATTTTGCAGGGGGGAACTTTTTTTCTAAATTGAACGTGGAATTCAAAAATATGTGATGTGAATTCAACAAATATCTTAATTGAGAAAAGTCCCCTAATTTTTCAATTTTCTCCCTGTGAGTTTTGTAACATTTATTCTGGGACACCTGTACGCTGTACCCTTATTACGGGGGTGTCCCGATTTTTTTTTTGTGTTTAAAGACGCATCAACTGCTAAGAGTTATTAGCGTCTTCACTGTGTTTGTATCGACTGACTTTAATGCTAGTTATTTGCATATTTCTCTGAGCAGAGTTGGTCAGTCATACTGAGATGGCGATTTGTATTTGGGTTTGGTGTCAAATTTTGTCGATGAGGTCAGCTTTTTGAAGAAAATTTAGGGATTCTCAAGGTGGATTATTAGCAGCTGGGACATTTGGGAAGCTTGGATTAGATTTGGTCAAATAGTTGGATATCTCTGAGAAAAGAGAGAACATTTGGGAATGATGTAGGGTCGATAAGGGTCCTTGATGATTCTGTAATCTGATGCGACATTCGGGCAAGATGAAAATGTGGGCAGATGTTCAAGATGTGGTGTAGATTTAGTCTGGTAGGATTGTTGCATGTAGGACAGTTTGGGGGACCTTGACGAGAAAGGAGATAGGAGTGGGTGAGTCTTGTGTATCCCAACCTGATACGATTCAATTTCACTTGTTCACTTCTTCGGTCAGGATTGGGAAGAGTGCCACATATACTGAAGGTTTGATGAGTTTAAGGTGGGAGCCATTCAGATTCCAGTTTCTCTGCCAGAGATGGACAATTTTAGACTTTAAAGTTTTTTTTTTGTAAACAGTTTGCATAACTTTTCAACCGTTGAACCGATTTTATTCAAATTTGATCCAAAGTTCACTAAAATAGGTCTCTATTGAACAATGATAACGATGAATGATGAATGAAATTTCATCAAATATTTTTAGCTTATTATAGCACAACGCTTATTTTACCAATACCAATATATTTAAATCCGTCTTACAAGAAATCGATCAATATATATTATAATCATCAGTATAAGTAGGTACAATTGTACCTAGGTAGGTATATCTATGTGATCCACTTGAACTTTTTGCGTTTTTCATTTCAGGTCCTTGTTCAAAGATAAAGATCCTGTTTTTTTCAAAAAATTGACAATTGTTTTTCTTTTGCGTTGTGGTTTTTGTATCATATTAAGTACGTTACATCATTTCGAAATGGAATTTTTTCAATGAGATGAAAAATGATAAGTGGGGGAAAATGGGGCGAAGTAGACACCCTAAGAAATAGGTACCTAGGTACTTTTTAGTAAAATAAAATTGGTTCGAATGTCGATTGATTTTATTGGCATATCGTTCCTATTTGTGCCCAAATGGTTCCAAAATCGAAAAATAATTTTTTTGATTTTTGGAAGTACCAATGAGCTCAAACCAAAGTACATCTTTGTAGCTTTATTTATAGAATTATTGTCTCATTTTACGAGGCGACATCATTGCTCAGCTAAAAGCAAAGCTGATGCTGCTGCTCTACCATGCAACCTCGGAAATAAGAATTATAATGATAATATACTTAGGTAGGTAATAATAATAATTATCTGTAAGAACTGACCGCAGATTCTACCAAAAAAGGTTATTGAGGCTGGTGGAACCGGCTGTAAGAATGATGAATTTTAGTGCTAGTACATTATTTTAAAAATCCCGCAGACGACCGCCCAGCATGGCAGTTTTATCTTTTATCTGTCACCCTGCCGCTGACACTTGACACTTGTGTGATGTGACATGTGATATTGACAGGTGCTTAACCTACAAAATCTCGCCCGTAAATCTCTAGATACTCAGCGTCAATATAAAATTTTGTCTCAAAATGTGAGTGATTATAAAGTGATTACACTTGTAACGCACCACAGTTCGAGCAGAACTTGAACATCACAAATCTGTGTAAGTCACACGCGTACTTTTTCACTCACAAATCATACAATATTGAAATGAAATTAGAAAGTTGATCCAGTACTTTTCCTTTTTCCGGCAGCCTGAAGCCTATTGTCGTTGCCGTAAACTAGAGCAACAATGTCCGAAAAGACTGAGAAAATCAACCGCAATGTGTATGTCGTATTTGTATCACTTTTATTGGATTTACTCGCATTTACCATGATCCTGCCTCTTCTGCCTTCGCTGCTGGAATATTACGAGACACACGACGATTCCGGCGTGTACCAGTGGCTGTCCATCAAAGTAAATTATTTCCGGGAATTTGTCGGTGCACCAGAAAAGTTCAATTTGGTTCTCTTTGGTGGCTTTTTGGGTTCCATGTTCAGTTTTCTTCAATTCATTGCCTCCCCGATTGTTGGAGGCATTTCTGATGTTATAGGAAGAAAACTGGTCATGACAGTTTGTTTGGTAAGTACACAGTACTATTGAAGTTCCCTGGAATTCAACACGTATCCTTCAAATTTTAGATAGGAATTTCGATTTCATATGTACTTTGGGCACTGTCGAGCAATTTATTGCTGTTCATACTTGCGAGGTTCATAGGAGGGATCAGTAAAGGAAATGTTTCATTGAGTATGGCAATCGTAGCTGATGTATCATCAGTTAATACAAGAGCTAAAGGAATGGTAAGACAAAGCTTTGAGACTTAGCAGGGTGCCTTGAAAAAACGCAGCCAGAGTCATAGCTCAATTTGCAACAAAAGTAACTTGTGAAGCAATGTTGAATACAGATCTGTCAAATTATATAAAAAAAATTGAATTCAACAAGTTAGTAATACATTATTTATTATTGTATTCATACTAGTGATGTGAAACATTTTTTAAAGTGTCTAAATATGCTAAATATAATTTAATTGTCCTTATGTGTCTGCTCAACATGATATTTGTCCGTACAATTTTGGAATTGTCCAATATCGCACGAATACGACTACGTCATCCATGAGAGATAAACCAAACTATAGCGGTATCCCCACGTAATCGCGAATAATTTTTGTTATGTGTCTTTTGAGTCAATTATTTTGGTTTCATCGTGGTTCGCCCCAAGTGTTTTTACTTAATTTGCGGAAATGGTCAAAAAAGGGTCCTGTGTGGCGATACAACGGTAAGAAAAAAGAAAAGACTTATTTAAATTTTGTGTTACTTATGCATGTACACTAACCAACTGTAACCCGTGTACATACAGTAACCAAAACCAACGATCAAACCTAACATGTGACCCCTTATTTTAGAGGTCTTGGGCCCTAGATTCCTGTCATATTTGTCAATTTTCATGATTGACCATAATTGTCGGGCAATTATGGTGGACATTTAAGACGATCATAATTGTCCGGACATTTTACATCACTAAATTTTATAGCGAGACCTGCATGAAAAATGGCCACAGCTGCAAGCTGTAGCGCCGTTTTTTTATGAACCGATTTTAATGACAAGTGGCGAACCAAATCAAATTGCTGCAAGCCTGCTATGATTTGACGTCAAACTGTGTTTTTAATTTGGTGATGCTTCTGAGCAGTGATATACAACTTTTGTTGTTCAAATGGCAAAGTATTTTTGTAACATTCCAATCGAATTTTGCATATTATTTGGAGACAGTGATGTAGTATCGCATTTTTACTCAATTTGAAAGGACCCTGCATACATCAGATTGAAAATACGACCATCACGCACAAATATACCTACAGAGGGGTGCACGAAAAACGCCCACCGCTGTAGGATTCTTAATTATTAACCGATTTTCAAAATTCAAAGACCACATTGAATAATTTCATTTCACTATAGTCTGATGTCAATTTTTTTTTTGAAATGCTTCTGAGCAACGATATTCAACTTCTTTTTTCGAATAGAACCATATCTTTTTTGATTTTTTTTCGGGTTCTACTTTTTTCTCTGAATGTAGTCATGTAAAAATATCGCATTTCGCATTGACGGTTGAAAACAAAAAACAGTGAAATGTGATAAAAATGACTTTGTTAAAGCGGCATCAAATCGTTTATGAAATTCAACTAAGTGAGCTATGGAACGCGAGATTTTGATAAATAATGTCAAATATCAATGTCAGCTGAGTAATCTGTGGAACAAAGTGATATTTCTCAACAAGCAAAGCCAACACTGCTTGTTGCCACAACAGCAAAGCCACAAGATTTCAATGTTTTTTTTCAACAGTCAATGCGAAATGCGATATTTTCACATGACTACATTCAGAAAAAAAAGTAGAATCCGAACAAAAATTGAAAAAGATATTATTCCATTTGAAAAAGAAAAAGTTAAATATCGTTGCTCAGAAGCATCTCAAAAAATTATTTTTTTTTGACATGAGATTATAGTGGACATGAAACTATTTGATGTGGTTCTTGAATTTTGGAAATCGGTTGATAATTAAGAATCCTACAGCGGTCGGCGTTTTTCGTGCACCCCTCTGTATATTTCTCTGGTTGCTTGTGAATTTATTTCAACTCATTCTCTCACTCATTCATTTTTTGTAATTATTACCTGTGATCTACATAAATGAAGTAAATTGTATTGTATAATGTTGTTCTTAATTTGAGTGATGCTGATCAAAGATTGATCATAAAGTCCTGTAAATTACTGGTTGATAGGAAAAAAGTCCGAAATGTTAAGAAAAACAAAATTTTCAACATCTCTCTGGTCATATTTTCAGAAAAATCCTTCAAGGTGTTTAATGATTTTGCATTAAACGCGCATCAACCTGTAGCCTTGATTCCTATTTCCAACTTGTCATGATCGACAGGTGACATGAATGACATATTTTTTGACATTTTCAATGTTTTTTATGCAAAAATGAAATCAATGCATTTTTCTACATTCAGTAGCATGATTTTTTATCTGTGTCATACCCAGTTCAACAGTTCGGCTATGACGTCACATCAAAAAACCATTTTATTTTTTTTTGGAAAAATTGTTACCTCTTTTTCAAATCTTACAAAAAAAGCTGAAAGTCACTAATAAAAAGAAATCAAGCTATATGTATACATATACAGAGGAGTGCATAAAAAACGGCCACCGCTGTAGTAGCATCGTTATCCCTTATCCAATGTTCAAAATTGAAAAACCAGTTTAAATGGTATAATGTTTTCTATGATTTGACAGTAAAAAATATTTTTTTCATAATGATGCTTCTGAGCACTGACAGTCAACTTTTGTTTTTCAAATGGCAACTATATTTTTTTAATTAGTTTTTGGATTCCTTACGCTTATCTGAATATAATGATGCATCAATCTTAACCTTTTTGTGATCAAACACGAGGAAAAAAAATTAAACTTCGAAATTTTTACACATCACAGTTGCGTCAGAACACCCACGATATGCACGCAATCCGGTAGGCTGGGTGCAAAATGATGTTCAAAAGCAGAGTAGGTCGGGCGTTTGATTTTTCAAAATGTAAATGTCAAAATGTTTTCAAAGTTCAAAAGAAGCTGTCCGTCTCTAAGACTTGTTTATTCTATATTTTTAGCTTACTATTTTATCTTTTCAAGTTCGTGTTGTGGAAATGAAAAATCAACAAGACATTTCTTCCTGGCGGGTCACAATACATACTTATAAAGATATAAAACAGTAAGCTGAAAATAGAGAATGAAGACGTCTTAGGGACGAGCAGCTTTTTTGAACTTAAAAACATTTTGACATTTACGTTTTGAAATACCAATAAATGCCTGACCTACTCTATGCTTCTGAACATCATTTTGCACCCAGCCTACCGGATTGCGTGCATATCGTGGGTGTTCTGATGTTACCGTAATGTGTAAAAATTTCGAATTTTTTTTTTCTCCGTGTTTGATAACAAAAAGTTCGATATTGATGCATCATTATATTCAGATGGGCGTAAGGAATTCAAAAAGAAATTGAAAAAATATAGTTGCCATTTGAAAAACAAAAATTGACTGTCAGTGCTCAGAAGCATCACAATAAAAAATATATTTTCCACTGGCGAAGACATTACCATTTGAAATGGTTTTTGAGTTTTAAAGATCGGATAAGGAATAACGATTTTACAGCCGTGGCCGTTTTTTATGCACTCCTCTGTATTATTATTATTATTACTTTTATTGCCTCTTTATACAAAAATGTACAATGACAAGATAACATGAACATAAACTCGATACGTGTCTACTACAAAAGAAAACAGCATAAAAAAAAAGAACGAAAATCGTCGTTCCACCCTCGGTTCAACCCCAAATTCGAGAGAGCTGAATTACACAATGATTAAATAAATGGATATGTACAGCAGAATCAAAAATACAACTTATACAACGTAAGAAAATACACAGGAGGAAAAATGATTAAATAAATGAATATGTACAGCAGAGTCAAGAATACAACTTATACAACCTGAGAAAATACACAGGAGAAAAAACCAAAAATTCACTACTCATTTCTAAGAAAAGCGCGTAACTTAAATATACCTTGAAAAACATAATAAAGGCTTCTGGCTGAATCATATGTTATGCTCCTGAGAACTGTATGTAAACTGCTGGACAACGAAGTTGTCGGTATCGGAAAAATTGTCCGACTTTGAAGACCGATAACTTCCGATTGGCGGATGCGATTTCCGTTTTGTTTATTGTGTTAATTAGCCTAATGCTCCCGTAACTCATCCTATGATAGTGAATGTTGAGAAACTTCATGTAAAATTTCTACAGGGTGATACGTAAAATGCTGCAAAGTTGTACCGACTTCATCGTACCCCCATTTGTCCAAAAAAAAATTTATGTATTCTAATACAAAACTCATGAACTGTGGGGTCTTACCTCGAAACGGTTTTGAAATTATCCGGATTGGAAGTTTAACATCGAAGATATAAATTTTTATTTTGAATGATACAGATTTGCCTTGTTGGCACGCGAGATTAAGTCACTTCTGATAAATGGATGTTGACATTGAGCAAGGTTGTTCGTACAAAACTTTCAACACAACCCGAATATTTGGTGTGGGGCCAAGCAGGGGGCACTTTTTTAAGTGGTTGTCCCTGCCTATTTTCCGTACGTTGGATTTCGTCAGAATTTCATCAGAATTTTAGATATGGAACATGTTATATTTGCATATTTGCATGTCACATTTGCCCCTAAACATGGTAACGATGTGAAACTTCAGTGTCCGAGTGAAGTAAAGCCCCCCTGGACGTTATACTTTTTGTGCTTGTGCTATGCCTGAGTTTCGTAAATCTGCAACATTCAACATAAAAATTTATATCTTCAATGTTAGACTTCCAATCCGGGAAATTCCAAAACCGTTTCGAGATAAGACACCACACATCATGATTTTTGTATAAGAATACATAGAAATTTGTTTTTTGACAAATGGGGGTACGATGAAGTCGTTGCAATTTTGCACCATTTCACGTATCACCCTGTAGAAAATTTACATGGAGTTTCTCAACATTCACAGTTATGGAATGGGTTACGGAAATATAAGGCTAGTAACGCAACAAACATAATGGAAATCGCAATCGGCAATCGAGAGATATTGACCTCCAAAGTCGGACCATTTTTCCGATACCGACAACTTCGTTGTCCAGCAGTTTATATCAATGCTTCTATCAAGGTCTTTTTGGTCTTGCTGTGTTCGGTTTGTCGGAATGTCAACCATTAAAATACCTCGAAGTCTTAAATTATTGCAATGAAAAGTGAGGAAAATGAGGTTTTTTTTTAAATTATCGTGCAATTTCTTGGTTTCACTATTCATTTCGTCTTTGCCATTACTTGGCATCCCTATACTATCGAATATCCATCTATCTACTATGACAATATCCCCATATTTTCCCCTTCGAAACCCAATGAAACCTTGTTCTCTTGTTCAATACCGCCTTTAATGACGATTGACGACTTGTTGAGAGCTACGTCACTAAAATAAAAGAACGTTTACATGGACGGTGGAAACTTCGCGAAACAAAAGTTGAATGACCGTTTTTTAAAAAGATTTGAAATAAGCCTATATTTTTTTTGCTTGAGTAGTAACTTCAATGAGGATAAAAATTTACGCTTTTTTTTGTTTTTGTGAAATTTTGAAAATCTTACGGGGGAAAAAATTATACTTTGAGATTTTCACTCCCATTTTTAAACTGGCATTGTATACGCGCCATATGTGTCATCATCGTCCCCGTCCAATCGCATTCGTGTGGATCGGAGGTGTGGCAAACTGGCGTTAAGAGCGCAGAAACTAACAGTGGCATAGAGATTTTCTTCTAATTGCGAAACTTGTCTGAAAATGGAAAAAACCTCAAGATTAAAATTAATTTGAGTGATTTCAATGATTGGACAAAAAATACAGTTGTTGATGTCACAAAGCAATAAACTTGAGTTTGAATGAACTCATTCATGGGGAGTCGTTGAATGCCTGACCCATACTGCACTACATTTGGCATAATAGTAAGCTACTGATACAACCCACTGTCACAATCGCAGTGCATCCGCCTGGCCGGCGCGGTAGGAAGAGGTGGGAAGTTGCATTATTGGTCGGGGATGGTGACGTCACAAATGGCGTTCGATCTTGGTGTTTAAACTTGCCGACTGATTGTTTCGACTGCACTTTTCATTATTTTTTCAAAAATTTTGTAGAGCAAAACAAAAGAATATATTTAAACGATTATTCACTGTTTGGCTTGTATACAGGGTGTCCACGGTTTAAGTGCTTTAACTGTAGGGTTGTATTCTTTGGCCAAATACAAGAAAAATTTTCTAATATTTTTTTTTCTTTCGGGCTTCAGTTTTTAAGTTACAGGGTGTCAAACAATGAGAAAATGAAATCTTTTTTTGCTATAGCTTAGTAACTACTATTTTCACGGAAACCAAACTTGGTACTATTGATAGACTCTTAATCAGCTTTCATTTAGGGTTTACCATTACTTTGTTGAAAAACCAGTGGCGTAGATATTAGGGTTACCCACCAATTAACCCCGTTTATCTGCACGCCACTGAGATAAAATTAATCTTTGATAATATTTTCTGATTCCCCGAACAATTTTAAGCAAAAAAGGTACTCTTTGTCCGAAGTTCTAAAGTCAACCATTTCCGAGAAATACGGCATTTTATGCTGAAAAACATGAAAATCGATCATAACAATAAATTGACTGATGAGACTTTTGTGAGCTGCAGTATTATTGAAAGTATTAAAATAACTGGAAAGAAGACTTATTAGAAATTATTGCTCTTGTTCAGTATTACTCACTAATTACAAGATAATTTATTGAGAAATAAGTTGACAATTTTTTTTTTAATTTTTTGACACCCTGTAAAAAAATGTTGGAATGTTGGAAATGTATTCTTTGGCCTGTTTGGCCAAAGAATACAACCCTACAGTTAGAGCACTTAAACCGTGGACACCCTGTTTATTGAGGTAACACAATGAAATAGCTGATTTGAAAGTACGCTGTACAGGCCCGTTGTGAAAAAATCGTTTGATATCGATGTATGGTACCTTTAAAATCAATGTTAGCAATTTTTCTTGATTTGGAATGGTTTTGAGGATTAAATTATTTTTTGCTCAAATTTCCATTGATGAGTAATCGATATCGATGCTATATCATTAGAGTTCTGTATCCAGAATAATATCCGGTAAAAATATATAAAAAATTTCTTGGCTTTGAAAAACAAAAGTTGTATATCATTGCATCATCAGATAAAATGTAGTTTGACGCCAGATCATAGCAGGCTTACAGCCATTTAATTTGGTTTATTATCAATACAATAGAAAAAACACAGAAAACTTATGTCGCAATCAATTCATTTGGACAGTCAAAATTGAGTAAAAAATTAGGAGTGAAAATGGATAAACTAACAATAGAGAATCTTGGTACATAATCAATTAGGTACCTACCTACTCCATAATAATTATTGATATCGTTTGATGTTCAATATCCAATTCCTGAATGCTGAATGGATCTTTTTCTCGAATTAACAAACCGCACCCACTTAATTTTTAATGAATTTGGCCAATAGCACTTTTCATAAGTTGAAGCGTTTGCAGACGCATGCGCGAGAATATTCAGCAAACAACAATAAACGGTCGCCGTCGGCCTGGGTTGAGTTCGAGAACTACTCTTTTCAGTAATTCTCACATTTTGGAGTAGGGGTATCAAGAGAGGCAAAGTAACCATCACTTTTTGAACGATTTTTGCTGTGCTGGACATGTCAATGTCAATCTCACTTACTACGTTTCCATGGAGAATTGAAATCGATTTGAAAACTGTATCGGGATTGAAAACTGCATGTAAACACTTGCAGAACTGTATCCAAATCGATTTGAGTTTCAAGGTCGATCCGGCAAATTCTGGGATCGTATCGGGATCGGATCGAAATAATACTCATGGAAACCCAATCGGATTGGATCGAAACATCAACAAACAGAGACTGATACATAGCAATGAGTAAAACCGCTGTTCTGGTCGCATCGAGGGTCGCATTCATACTTGCACCTGTTGTCCGCACTTCTGCCTTCTGCTCACTTGCAGTTTGCAGAGTACTTGCACTTTCTTTGATACGTTAGGTTGGGATAGTTTTAGGTTAGGGTTAGACTTACACGACAGATATGTAAACAGAATTCAAATCGATTTGAATACCGAGTTCGAACCACTCATGTGAACACTTCCGTATTCAATCCCGATACCGTTTTCAAATCGATTTCAATTCTCCATGGAAACGTACTAACTGATTGGTGATCGCAGTCTGTTTAGTTCTGAAGTAAACATAATCTATACCTCGACGGCTTTTAAAGTAAAGTAAGGTTTTCTGATAAAATACCCATTTTTATTGGTATTGCCTACCATGTAAGTACACACACAGTGTGACAGAACGACAGAACTGGAGGTGCTGCGAATTTTGTTACTTCCAACGCGACACTTTTCAAGTTCTCGAACGGTTTTCTGCGCCACCGATAGTGCGCACAGAAGAGATCTCGAACGCTCAATCCTGAAACAATCGCATAATAGTGTAGCTCTCGAACGCAGCCCTGATGATCACTTTCCAGACCTTGCGAATATGTCGTCAATAAATTCGTGTTTTTTTTTGTGGGGGGGGGCATCTATCTACACCATTACGTGATGCACACAAAAATCGTGAAGTTTGACCGTTATCATTTGTTGTTGTTTGCCAAATTGGCCGCAAGTTATCATGGTAAGCCTGCGCAGTGGACTTTATGAAAATGGCTGTCCGCGATTTAAATAAATTTTTCCCGCCACAAGATGGCTGCCTAAAGCGGGGTTCTTTGATGATTGGTTGCCATTGTTATGTTACTTTGATGTCAGTCGTCAGTGGCAGTTTGGTTGTCACTATTCATTTCAATCCGCACTTGGCAGCCATCTTGTGGCGGGAAAAATTAATTGAAATCGCGAATAGCAGCGTGAAATGAAATTTAATTGGAGAATCAAATTTCATTTAGCGTCCTATCAGCAATGGACCTTTTCAGAAAAGAGAGACAGTTGCGTGCGCGTGGTGTCTAGCTATAACGGCGCCTAATATCCAAGGGAAACTCCGTTCGTTATGATGTGCGCGACACCACACTGCGGTCATGTGGGGCTGTGACGTAAATCGTGCGAGAGAGACCGCCTTTATTGAAAAGGTCCATTGAAGGTAGGTTGGTAAGAACGTTTTCCACTTGCTTGCACCGCCCTGGTTCGGGGCAGTTTTAGACGATGCTATTGGTCGATTTGAATTTTTCCGGGGCAGTGCAAGTAAGTGAAAAACGCTGTAAGTTGACGAATCAAAAGTAGAGCCCCTTGTAGCATTCGATGGATCATTCAATTTACTTTTTGTTAGAATTAAAATGGGAAAATCTATGGCTCGCGGCGTTTTTTTTTTATCATCAACCTGTATGTAGATCAGTGAGTGTACCATGTTATTCTCTTTCAGGCCATGATTGGCATAGCATTTTCGCTAGGGTTCATCATTGGTCCGTTAATTGGAGCTATTTTTGCCGTGTGGGCCAAGAAAAAAGTCGGGGAATGGTTTGTTGTTCCCGCGCTATTCGCTCTTCTATTGTCAGTTTTAGATTTGGGTTTCTTCATCACATATTTCACTGAAACACTACCTCAGGTAAGCACAATTTCCAATACATAATTATAGGTACACCCAAAAATCAAAATCTAAAAATAATGTAAAATGTAATAATTGCTCACATTCTAATCTCAGTTTTTGACTAGTCATGTTGGGTTATTTTACTTTCCCGACCCCCCACCAACATGGAAGGGGAAGTATTGTAATCGTGCAGAAAAAAAGTCTTGAGATTTCACCCGATATATCCATTTTGAGGTCCCGCAAGACGATTAAGACCATTTTCAGAATGATATCTGTCTGTAGGTTGGTGTGTGGGTGTGTGTGTCTGTAATCTCTTACGATAACTGCCGAATCGTTGACCCGATCGACTAGAAATTTGGTATGCGGACATTGTTGGTCCGTGAAATGAGCCCATTAGTTTTTGGCTGTCATCTGTCAAACAGAACTGTCACTATCAAATGTCAGAAGCTATATCCCACGGAACTCGACTTGCAATGTCGTTTGAAAGCCCTTGAAAAACTGTATTCAGAACAGTTAAAAGTATTTCCCTATGTATCATATGTCAAATAATAAAGAATGTCAAAGTTCAAAACTTCTCCATTCAATTATTCAAAATCTATCAGATGGATTGGAACCAAATTTGACAGGAAGCACAAAAGTATCAAATTAAGCCTGCAGTTGCAGTTTTCCACCATTTTCCAGTCAGGCGTTATGAATTTTCAAAATTTCTCTTAGCCGTTGCCACCCGAGAGGGCCTTTCACCCGTGTTTTGACCAGGAAGACTCGCTTTTGATGCAGGACTCCACTCAAAAATTTATTCCTGCTTGGAGATCGACTATTTTTGAAAAATTTCAACCGATATCGAAAGAACATTGAATTGGGCGTCGTGTAGACCCATTTTCAAAATCAACACGGTTCCGGTTTTCCGACGGTGATTTTTTTTAAATGAAATTTGCAC
Source organism: Anaspis maculata (assembly GCA_949128115.1). Classification (NCBI taxonomy): domain Eukaryota; kingdom Metazoa; phylum Arthropoda; class Insecta; order Coleoptera; family Scraptiidae; genus Anaspis; species Anaspis maculata. The sequence goes on from OX421968.1 coordinate 49,236,972, forward strand.
ATTCCGTGAAGAAAAAACTGCAGTCCAAACTTTTACATGAAGTGAGCTTCACAAAATATTCATTTTAGGTGCTGACATGCTGGGAATGAAAGTTGGAGAAAAGATTGAATTAATTTTTGGAGGAAAAACTTTTAAAATCGGACCCACGGTTTTCGAGTTTTCCTCTCTGGAGAAACTGTAAATTTTTCAACAGAACAGATTTTCACCATTTTTTCAACAAGAGGGAACTTGTTCTTGAACATTCTCTAACAATTTTTTTTCTTATTTCCTGGGAATTTTCCGGTTGAAAATGTAAAACCGGCCTGGGCTTTCGAGACCCGACTTGAATGATAGAGGTTAAAATGAAGCCTCCATTGACGATTTTCACAATAAGATGATTTGGAATAAGATTTCAGGTTTCGTTTATTTGTTTGTTGTGATGGAGCCGTCACAGCGCCATCTAGTGAGATGTTCGCGTAGCCATCACAGCACCACCTGGTGAGGTGTTCGCCAACTAAACCGAGTCCAACAAAAGCTTCACATTCCGCCGCGGCGCTACATGTCATGCACGTAGCCCATGGTCATGGTCTGTTAGAGTGTAAGACCGTAGCAAAGTCCGAGCATACATAGGTACCGGCGTCGCGAGGGTGGACAAGGACACCACAGCTGTGCACAACTTTACTCTTGAATGAAATGGACTTTGGGTACTCGTACCAAATTTTGTTGAAATCTATGGGTATTTTTGACAAACGATATAGTTTTAAATATTTGAAATGCATGAAAAACTTTTGCATTTTTTGTAGTAGGTAGTAATCCTTATTGATAAATCACGACGAAAAGCCTTTTTTCCTTTCATATTCAGTGCACACACCATACGTAAATTGGATCAAGATCGGTTAAAAGATTCAGAAATTGATTGAGCAACAAGAAAAACACGACCCACAGACGAATGAATATATTGATAATGTCTCATTTTGCAGGAAAAACGCAATAAAAACTTCTCGACGAGCTTGCAGAACGTCAAAGCGTTCGTAAACTGGAAAGACTTGTTCGAATTCAAAGCCGTCACGAACGCAAGCCCGGCCAAAATCCGCGACCTGAAAAACCTAGGAAGGATATATTTCGTGTATTTGTTCATTTACAGCGGTCTGGAATTCACGCTTACATTTCTAACGCATCACACTTTCAATTACAATTCAATGCAACAGGGCTGGATGTTCTTCAGCATAGGTAACGACACTAACGACATGGTGAATTCTTATGCCCATAGTCATGTTCACCCTTATGTTTATCTCAACGTCTAGTGTGCAAAAACGCGCTTCGCAGACGTCAGAGCGCTTTCAATTCTAATATTCTGTACTTTGAGAAAATATATCCTCGCGGTCCTGATTCAGAAAAATTGAACGTATGTGCCTGTCACTCGCTTCCTAAGAAAAATAGAGGATGTCAAAGCTCATCATTTTGTAGATAGATATTAAACTGAGATCATAAAATAAAGCTGAAGATTTTCGTCGTAACACTTTAGTAGTAACAGGGCGTCCGGACTTTGAATCCGGAAGCTTCGGAAATCGATAGAGCATCGGAAGAGGATTAGTAGATTATCTTGAAGAAAAAAAAAATTAACGCATAGCATAACAACGAAGAGATTATGTAGTTCTTCAAAGTTTAAATTAAGAAAATCGTTTTCTTTGAATTTGAATAACTTTTGAGTTCTGCGACCGATTATACCAAAATTTAAATCATATGTTACTGAATTACGTCTGTTTAACAGCATTATCAGGTTCAGTCAAGAGTACCCAGTGGCGTAGATAGTGAGGAGGCCGATTCCCCCAGCTTCCTATGCCACCGAAGATTTTATAAAACTGATAACATTTTTAGATTTCTTGTTCAATTGAGAAAAAACCTATTACAGTCGGGATATTTCACCAATTTTCATATTTTGAAAAACTTGGTAAATGAATTTGCAAGGACAGTTTCCCAACTTAAAGGGCAAAGAAAATCATTATTACACGAATAGAAAAGAACATCGAAAATTAGAGGAAGTGCCTACGTTATTAATAAAATAATTCCAATATGATCCTGTTGCACGCCACTGGGATTTCTGAAATCTAATTCATTTTCAGAAAATTGTCCTTTATTAGGAAGGTACTCATGTATCCCAATTGATTATGGTAAAATTTTTGTGCAGGTAATTTAGACCTTTATCATTTTTAGGATACGAGTGACAGACACAATCATGTTATATTTTCCTGAATCAGGACAACGAGGAATAATAAATAGGTATAATATAAATATGAATAATGAAACAAAATTCTAGAGGTATCAAAGATTAAAACTGAATCACCTATACATGCTGGCAGAAAGCAGCCAGCAACATTCGCAACAGAAATTGGCCAAACCCCTTATGACCAATGAGTAGTAAAAAGGGTTGAAAAAATTCTTGTTGGGGTACAGTCACCTGTACCTACCTCGAACGAGGGTAGTCGAAGACTCGCCTGTGAGGCGAAAGTTCACTTGAAGTGATTAGGTGTTCCTTAGCAAGACAATGACTACAGGCATTATCCAGCACAGCGCTTTACGTTATCGGATACGATTGAGAATAAGTTTGGAAAACGCATCAACGTATTCATTAGTCTCCTATTATTGGGCACCTGGTGCCAACAGCACCATCTTTGACCACGCCCACTACAATAATTATTATTGAAATTGTTCCAAATATTCAATATTTTGAAGAAAATTCAAACAATGAGATCCTGTTGACATGGTCACCATGGAGGTTTACGTGTCCACTAGCGTGAAGCTCTCTGCTGGAGGGTATTGAGACTCATGACGAATTGTCTTATTGAGCGTAAAATTACAGGACTGACAATGGCGATTCTGCAAGGAGGATACGTCCGAAGGATACCACCCAATAAAATCAAATCAACTGCAATTTTCGGACTGTGGATTATCGTGCCTTCTTTTGTTTGCGTCGGCCTAGCCCATAACGTTTATTTATTGTATTTAGGGTTGTTTTTATTTGCAGTTTGTAAGTATAAGTACTATGTCGTTTTATTTTGTTCTGCTGTAACTCTGTAAATTCCAGCTACTGCTATGGTTGTTCCGTGCATAATGACGATGGCATCGGAACACGGCGACGATTATCAAAAAGGAACTGTCATGGGCATATTTAGATCACTTGGAGCTCTAGCCAGGGCTCTCGGACCAATTTTCGCTAGCATAGCATTCTGGAGTGCTGGATCGCAGATAACTTACTTAATAGGTGCCGTGGGTTTACTCTGGCCTGTTTTAACGTTATCGAAAAGTTGAAGATAATAACATTAAGATAAGATGACACAAAATGATTCCAATCAACAGTATTCGCGTTACGTTTATGTAACTCTTACCATAAATTTTATATATTATACTTTTATTAAATCGTTAAAATAATTTATGTTGTGAAAAAGAACAAGTATTGCAAATAGTATTTATTTTTGAACTATGTATGTACCACAAATTAAAAAATATACTTCATACCTTTTCAATCTTCAGTTCTTTTACAAGTGATGTAATGCATGAACGTAGGTATGTATGTATCTATGTGAATGCAGGGAGGTATCTGGGTATTATAGCTAGCTTTTTTTTTTACAACTGGTTAGAATGTAGGTATTCAATCTTTTCATAATGAGGCAATTTTTTGTAAAGTTTATTATGACGTAGGCTGTAGTAATCGGATACCCATTTGCTTATGGAGCGGACGTGGAATTTTCGAGCTTCGATGACTGACCTAGGATCCAACAGGTTTTCAGTTCGCAAGTCCAAGTGATGCGCTCCTTCTGGTATGACGATTGCTGAGACAGTGGAAGAAACGTTGCTCAAAACTCCACCGCTAGACCAAGGGTCCAGCAGCCCGTTGCTGAAAACAATGTTGCTTGCTGCTTCTAAGTTCTTCCCGCCGTATTCCAGAATAGGCAATTCGGCTTTAGGCTGGTTCACGTTCCATTTTTTGTAGCAAGTGGCAGCGAATTCATCGAAATTCCAAGCGTAGTTTTCAAACATGTCTTCGTCGGTGGAACAGAAAGGCATGATCATTTCGGTGCAGGCCTGGAAATCCCAGCCGGACTCGCCCAGGTCCGGTGAAGTGACCGCAATGTCGTTGCATTTAGCCGTTTTTGTGTAATTGGTGTAAACTTCCAAAGCCGTTGCTATGGAGCTGAGCAGGTCTTCGGGCGTTCCATTCGAACTTGTAACGTTATTCGTCAACACGTCGCAGAAAGCTTTTACCGGCTGTGCAGGTAAAGGAACGAGAAAGCTGGACGGGTATGGATAATTCACCATTGCCATGTTGACTATGATTTCATCCCACCAGTTCACCAGGGTGTTGACGTCATCGGTGGTTTTCAGAGGCTTGCACAGTTTCCACTCTTTGGACAGCCAAGCTTTACCGGCATCAGTTGAAGCGTAATTTCTGCAAAGATCGCGTTACCAGCTGACACTTGAGGGAAGAATTGGGGGGTGAAAAAGAAGAACTTATGTATGAGCGGGTTCACAGTTTTACGTTAATGCAATTAAACAGAGCATGCGAAGAGAAAGCAGATGCGAAGGGACAAAAGAAAGCAGAAGATACACACTGCTCAGCGCGGCTAGAAAAGTTCCACTTGGAAAAAAATTGACCAAGATTAGGTAGGTAGGTACCTGATGATGTTCCACGATGTCTGAATGGGAACAGAGCAGTCGTCGTCGTCCAGTGACACTTTATAGACATCCGTGACGATTCGATTGAAGTTTTCGCACGGAGTCAAACCCTGGAATTGCCATATGGGCGCCGAAGCTGCTATGGCTCCAACAACAGACGATGGATACTTCATGCGCAGCCAAGACGCCAGCATGCCTCCGTAAGAACCGCCGAAAGCGACCACCGGCAGCTCGTCGAGGTATTCAGACGTCGAGTACGTCTTCTGCAAGCTCTCTATTAAGTAAACGTAATCTGCCAAAGCTTGCGTCGAAGTCAAGTATCCCAAGTAAGTCGGCGACGTGTACGACAAGTTTCCGAAAGGCAAAGACGTCCCGTAGTATCGGTGCTCGGCAAAGACCAGAAGAGCGTTGAATGCCGGTGCTATGTCGTACATGAACCCGGTATTTTGAGCGAAGCTCTCGATCGTTCCTTCATTTCCGGTGTAAAAAAAAATCGGACCGTCATCTATCCAGTACGTGTCGTTCACCAAGTATTTCAGCTTGAAAGTGGCATTAGTGGCAAAACTTCAAAATGCTTAATTAAAAAAATACATGAAACACTATTTAATTATTAGATACCTGAAGTGATCAACGGGAACGTCGATGTATTTCGTTACAAAATCATCGGCTGCAATTTGTTTACACAAAAATAGCACTAAAACTGCACAGGCTGGCTTCATCTTGGAAGGGGCAATCAAGGAGTGATGAGAAACAAGTGTTTGATTATATCAGAGGGCTGTGAACTTTGAACTACGAGATAGTGATGGATGAAGTTAATGGGTCAACGCTTATTAGCTATTATACACATTCAAAAAAGGTTTGGATAATGGGGTATTTCCAAAAGTAACTACTAGACTTCAGCGGCTTGTATGATAACATTGTGAATAGGATGATGGCATTAGAAATTGGTCTTGATCCATGATAAATCGATGAAAGAAAATGTATGGAAGAAATTCCAACAAGAAAATTTTTTTGGTGGTGTTTCAGGCAAATGCACAACTTTTATGAATGTGGTCACTTTTTTAGATTTCTACCTGAAAAATCATTCTTATTCCAGCACCCACGGCTTTATAACAATTATTGTTTTAATCAACTGAAGAGGTACCTGTGGGTAATTGGGGTTGATTCAATTTTTTCTGGAGCGGAGAATTTGAAGAGATGCGTGATTATCCAAGGACCAAGGTATACGCAGACAGGGTCAAATACGAAAACAATGAACTAAACTAAAACTAAAAGAAAAGTGTAGGTATCATTTGCAACAAAATGTATTACTTGATAATTTTTCGAGAGAAAGTTTAGGTAATAAAATATATGTGCACATAATATGATAAATAAAAATGTGGATGTGTAAAGAAGGCCTTCAGGTTTTAAAATAGGTGGAGACTCTCATTTTGTCTCCTGTGGAATATTTGGAATAAATCCCATTGTATCTGTCTTTGTACCGTAAAGCCTGCTTCACGTTGTAGTACATGGCGGATGCGTACTGTTTGAAAATGCCCTCGTTTATAACATGACTTCCAATAAAATCCTTCAAAGAATTAGCTTGTTCTAACATTGGTAGTTTACGAAGGGCCAAATATAAAGCCGTGCCTGCCAGAAGAGACGGCGCCGAAGACGAAAACTGAGGCAACGTCATGAAATATTCCAGGAAAAACGTTGCGATGCATCGAACTGTCTGTGAACAAATTTTGTTGTTGATGAATCATTTGATACATTACCCAGGGACCAGGGTGTTATATTTTCGGTAGGTAATTTAGACAATTTCATCAGTTTATTTTGTCGATCGTGTTAGAACTGAATGAAATCGTCAAAATTATCGAAAGTGGGACATGTCCTGTAGGTACGGCTGGCGCAAACGAAAAATGGGCGAAAGCGGCATCATTTCTTTTTTGCATTCAGAATTCAGATTTTGTTGGCGTCGACCGTGGTACATAGGTACCTTGTGTTGCTCTAATGAGTGCTTCCTTAAATAATAGCTTAGAAAGAAAACGGGCTCTGGAATGTTGAGTTGAAAATCCAGCACCTTGATTATCTTCCTTTCATACTGCACAATGTGACTTCTTGTGCATTGCGTATCAAAGATCTGTTGGATTAGAGTAGTGAAATTTCCAATGTGGTAGTTGAAAAAAAACTACTTACTAACGATCTTGTAGAGCAACTCGTGTCGAGCAACTTGGATACAATCCACAAACAAGTGAGCATAGCGACCTCAAATTTTTCTTTACGTAAGTCCGTCAAAACTAAGAGCTTGTCAAACATACGAACAGCGGAAAACATTGTAGATTCGTCCAGTTTCGCCGGCACCTGCAGCGAAAAGCAAATTGTTTTCCAAATTAAAATAAGAGTGGCTAGGTTTATTGAAAGAAAATAATTAGTGATATCAAAATACTCACGGCAAATTGCACAACCCAGTCGATCAGAGCTTGCCTGTCTTTGGATCCGATACGATCATCCAAAATATCTTTTTTAAATACGTACTTGTCTTCCTGTGCCAACATGTATTTGAAGTTGTCTTCCAGATATTCATCATCAAACAAATAATCTGCGTATAAATCCTGTTCTTTTTTTTGTAGTTTGGATGACCTCTTGCTGAGTTTTCTGATGAAGTTAGTTTTTTGCGCTGGTTTCTTTACAATGGGAAATTCAACGCCGACTTCAGCATTATCCTCGAGCAACTCATAAACGTCATTCGCAGATCTGGAACGTTTCAGCTTCAGAGGATTCTTTTGCAGTTCTTGTTTTGTCTCTTGAAGATCCGTATCTTTTTTCGGCTGCACGTTGTACTGACCCCTCAGAGTTACCAGCGGCTTTCTACTGATCGCTTGTAGCAGACCTTTGGATGATTGAAGCACGAGGGTAGCATTTTTGTTTTCCTTGTCATTTTCTATGTCGTCCATTTACTGCAGGAAGGGATTTTTGTTTTTGATTAAACTCAAGATACTTTCGATTGTGAAGCAGGCACCAACTTGCTTGTAGCTCGATATCCAGTTTTTGCTGCACACCACCGATAAGGTTTTTTTGTGAAGAAAACATAATCATGCCCCACTCCGCCATCGGCGCCAGGCATATTCAATTAGGCTAAATAGTATATTGGAAATAGAATATCTGCTGGAATTAATTCAAACAAAAAAGCCATTTTTTTACCATGGCTAGCTTTCAGTTCCCTCTTCAACATATCAAAAGTCCTCAACTCTGGGACTGCTACAAATTAGTATACAGGGTGAAAGTTTATTATTTTTCGTTATTTCCTTTCTTTCTCAAAAAACTGATGACTGAAAAAAACGGTTTTAGGCTAGTTTGATAGGCCATAGTCTCCCAATAAACATATAAAAAATATACCACTCAGCAACTGCTGTGTATCAAGTTACAGGGTGAAAACTATTTTTCATCTTCAATTTTTTTTCTTAGTGGAACTGATCCAGATTGGATCCGGTTCCAGTTATTTTGTAAGCTTATGATGTCATACTGAACATATAAAAAGGATGCATTTCTACAACTGCTGCTTTTCAATTTACAGGGTGAAAAGTCATTTTCACGTTTCAATTTTTTTCTTGGTGAAATTGGCTCACACATCAATTTCGACTGATTCTTCGGTAAACTTGAAGTTTTTAGTCAAACATATCAAAATAATACATTTCTGCTACAGCTATGTTTTTTTTTACAAATTTAAATGTTTGGGTATATTCGGGTATATTGCATCAAAAATTCAAAAAATCTTGGAACGCAACCAAACATTTAAATTTGTAAATAAAAATGTAGCTGTAGCAGAAATGTATTATTTTGATATGTTTGACAAGGAACCTCATATTTACAGAAAAACCAGTCGCAATTGTTGTGTGAGTTGATTTCATCAAGAAAAAAATTGAAACGTGAAAATGACTTTTCACCCTGTAAATTGAAAATCAGCAGATGCAGAGATGTGTCCTTTTTATATGCTCAGTATGACATTATAAGCTTGCTATAGAACTGGAATCGGCTTCAATCTAGATCAGTTCCACCAAGAAAAAAAATTGAAGATGAAAAATAGTTTTCACCCTGTAACTTGATACGCAGCAGTTGCTGGGTGGTATATTTTTTATATGTTTATTGGAAGACTATGGCCTATCAAACTAGCCTGAAACGGTTTTTTTCAGTCATTAGTTTTTCAAGAAAAAAAGAAAGTAAAGAAAAATAATAAACTTTCACCCTGTATACTGATTTGTAGCAGTCCCAGAGTTGAGGACTTTTGATATGTTGAAGAAGGGACTGTAAGCTTGCCATGGTAAAAAAATCGTTTTTGTTTGAATTAATTCCAGCAAAGCACCTATTTTTTTCTATTTCCAATATACTATAACCAGCGCCAGCGGGATCAATGGATTTATGTTCAAATTCAAATGATTTATTGTTTTTTTGAGAAAAAAAATTGGATTTATGTTAGTGAAGTCATTCATTCTAGTCAGTTGATTAATAGAAATCCCGGCTGTACCAAGAACAAGTAACAAAGGATTCTGGATTTCTGGAACGTGAAGTTCCATTTTGGCACTTGAATCTCTTTCCGGCGGTAAAAGGCCTTTAAATCGAAGGCGGTGATTTTATTTCAACTGGAATTTAGAGATTCCACTTCATATCTCCATATAAACATGTGAAAGGGAAAAAATCCAAGAAAAACCGATCACAGCCGAAGATAGTTGAATTTTACGCGCGCCATCCTAGGGGCCTTTATTTGCCTTGAAAATTATTTTTTCTGATTGGACTCTACCTTATTCTGCATGATCGTACCGGATGATTTTTTAATAAAACATCTGGAGCCGAAGTCATTTGGTTGTGAAAATCATTGAAGAATTGCTTAAAAATTGCAGCTTCATATTTTTATCTGATTTTTTTTTTACTGAAAAACCACCCAGTATACGATCGTGCAGAATACTGTTGAGAGTCCACCCTGAAAAAAGTAAATTGTTTTCAAGTCAAATGAAGGCCCTAAAATGGCGCGCGTGAAACTTGACATCTTCGGCTGTGATAGGTTATTCTCGGATTTTTTCCCTTCCACATGTTTATACAGGGTGATTCATGAGCAGTGTGCCAAACTCAAATGCTAGGTAGTCAAGGCGAGTCAAAATCAATAGATTTTTCTTTTCATCACTTACGGAGAGATACAGGGTGAGTTATAAGTATGTTGTAAAATTTCGAGAGGCTATATCTCGGCAGCGGTTCATAATAGCTCAATGAAATTTACCAGTCACGTTACCCTAGTCAAGCTCGCCAAAATGCCGTATGATCCAAAAAAAAATTCCAGTACCGGACTTGAGAATATATATTTTTTATTTTGGCCCAAAAAGTATATTTTCTGTGCGGTTTTTTGAAAATCTACCAGCAAATTCGGAAAGTTCAGAGAAAATGCTTCAAAAATGTCAATTCAATTTACACGGCACACCTAGACTGTTCCGGTCAGAATTAATAAACTACACAGGAAGTGCATTGAAATAGGGGGTGGGCACTTTGAGAACCTTATTAAGTAGCTGTAGCGGTTAAAATTTCTTTGTTTCAATGAAAATGTTGTTGGTCTTGTATTCGTAATCAACTCAAAGCATTTTTAATTTCTGCAAAAAAAGTCCCCCCAAAAAATTCCAAACGAGATAATTTCAATCCGGTCCTGAAATTTTCTCAAGGTCCTTCCTAAAGCGCATTTCTGTGCCACAAAATGCGGAGACATATTTGAGTGATGAATCTGAGTGGAGTAAATCAGTCCATTCCATTAATACGCATCGTCAAATTTGCATTCGCAGTGCTGGTAGATTTTCAAAAAACCGCACAGAAAATATACTTTTTAGGTCAAAATGAAGAACAAATATTTTTTCAGTCCGGCCCTGGATTTTTTTTTGATCGTACGGCATTTTGGCGAGCTTGACCAGAGTAACGTTACTGGTGAATTTGATTGAGGTATCATAAACCGCTGCCGAGATATTGCCTCTCGAAATTTCACAACATACTTATAACTCACCCTGTATCTCCGTAAGGGATGACGAAAAAAAACAAAACATACCGATTTTGACTCGTCTTGACTTCTCTCCCTGGCATTTGAGTTTGGCACACTGCTCATGAATCACCCTGTATAGAGATATGAAGTGAAATGTCTAAATGCCAGTCAAAAGAAAATCACCGGCTTCGATTTAGTTAGAGGCCTCTTAGTTGGAGTCGACTATGCTTATAGTTCATAATATTTATTCTGTTATAATTATGTCATCACTTTAGTGTCAGATAGAGGACACGAAGATGAGTCTGATCAGCAAAAAGAAATATTGTAATTTTGCATAACCAAATGAAATTTGCCAGTAATAAAATGGCCTATAGCTAAGAAATAATTCAGGACAGAACTTGGACAAAGTTGATTTGCACTTTCTTCGTGAAAGTACTGTTACGAGTGGCGATTCTCGCGTGCATTCTAGAGCACACCTGATCTTTCTAGACGGTTCACATCAGGTCGCAGTGTACAAGTGCGAAGCTCTGGACATTTCCAGAACATACGCAAAGGCTTGGCGATTGAAATTACATGGGAGACTCAACTCCCGAGTAGGAGACATCAGCCGAAATGGCGGGGGTGCCGCCGTTCCGGAACACGCGAAAGGTGTAAGATTTTTCGGGAATCACCTAGAAACCGTCTGCCGGGTCATTGTGGAATTTGCTGGAGGACCGGCGGAAACTTCGAGAACACTAGTTGGAGGTATTGATAAGCACCATGGATCGCCCACAGGGCAGTATTCAATCGAGAGCGATAACAGCGAGAAATTGAAGCGATCTACCCAAGCGCAAGCAGTCATTGGAACATAGTTTCACCTGGCATGTAGGCCTCATTATAGGGCCCACTGTACCCCTGATCGTCTCAATTATAAACGAACCTAAACGCGAAATCCGTAACAGCACATTTTCTGACCGCCTTTTTAAAAAAAAAAGATTAAAATAAGAAATGTGAGTAAGTAAGTTTACAACTTTGCCGGTCATATTTGGTGCCGTAAAATGGAATTTCTCATTTGCAATGGAAATTAATATAAGGCAAATAAACTCCTATGGCCGTGATAGATGCCGATAAGAAGGAAAACAATTTAAAAAATATATACAGGGTGTAAATTTGAAAACTTTCCACCTCTGATTTCTCGCTTTTTTTTTAGAGGAAAACGCCGAAAGAGATCGATTTTTGTTCTGAGGGGGACATCTGCTAGGACACAATGACATATCGCCAATTTGTATCTTCAACCTCTTCGCCCTCACCCCACCCTACTTTAAAATTTCAGTGGTTATTGTGTGTAAGGACAGCTGCAGCTTAGGCTCCACGCTGAACTCCGCCACGAATAGAGGCCTAAATTATTATCATTTAATTAATAACACAAAAAAATGTATGGGCTAGATGACATAGTAGGAGTGGCTCAAATGCACGAAGTGTATTGTCGTATGTAATACACCCATAGGAGGTGTATTATTGCTACATCGAGGATTTTCACAAGGGGATCCGAGTGTAAATCGAGATGTAAGCGATAATATATCGAACCTAGAGGTGTATTTGTTAAGGACAATTAACCGAAAAACACTGGGAAATCTTCCTGGAAAAGTGAAAACTATTTGAATGTTAAGGTTGGTCATTCTGGAGGGGTGTTTTCACTAATGACCTTGGTGGTAATACACTTATACGGCCTACTATTTGAAGGAGTGCCGAGTGAGGTGAATTGTAGTTAGATTGGGTCTTTGCTGAACTTGATTCCCACTCCCATTTGAAATTCTTGTAAATAAAATTAAAACAAACCATGAGAAAACTTTTGAGTGACAATGTTTATTTGCTAATATATAACACAAAATTAATGTTATTAGAACAGTCAGAATTGCCATATAATTGGCGTTGTGTCCAACTTCTTGTTACCTTCAGAAGACCACTTCTGATCAGTTTGCCAAATCATAAGGTGCCTTTTTCCTGATTCCACAAAAATTCACAATAAATGGCCACAATTAGCAACATTATATGGGTACGAGGAGAAGGACAAAACGTGACACTGTGGAATGGTGGTCTTTCTGTTCCCAGTCGAGCTGACACACGCCCATGAACGCACCATACAACGAATTTGATTAAATCAATTAGAATATTGTTTTCCTCTAATAAGAAAAAATATAAAATATTTACAGTTCATTTTGCTACAGTTTACTGAGATAGATTCGCGTTAAGTTGAAGCTTCGAAATTGGCAACATTGCGTAATATAAACGGTAATAATTATAAATGTGTATACAAATGTAACCAAAGGAATTAATCAAATGACGATAATAATGATAAAAATTATGATAATAAAAAATAAATAGATAAAAAATATATCAAACGTCTAGGAAGTCTTTTAAAAGAGTGGTTCGTCGTTTCTCAGCAATGTCCATCTGGTTCTCGAGGTCGCCCCTGTCCGTCGTTTCAGCCCGTTCAATCTTCCAAGACAGATTTTCAATCTCGGCTTCGAGCTGGGCTTGCTGGTATTCGAACAGCTGTTTCCTTGGACCTGCATCCATGTAGTATGCGTATGGATAGGTGTATTGCAACGTGTACCGGCATTTTGCCAAAAGCCCAGCGGCAGCAAACAAATACTGCCAGTCGATCCAAGTGCCCAGGCCAGACATCACTTTCTGATTGATCCTGGAACGGAGCGTTTCCAGAGTCTGTTCTTCCAACTTGAGCGATTTGGAATGATTTTCCCATCTTTCGTAATAGTGAAGATATTTCTTCAACGCCTCTCTTGCCTGTAAAAAATCGGTTGACTGGATTAAAGTTCCGTTGTTTTACCACACAGAATGTCCCAATGGATATTTTCTGGTCCGTAAGTCGACTGCTTGGGGGTTACAAGTGTACAACTACCACACGTGATTATAAAGGGTTTTCTAATAATTTCTTCCGAACTTTCAAATGGAATAAATCCAAAAGTATATGCAAGTGATAGCCTGTTAATTTTCATTTGATTTTGTAGGTCAATATTTATAGGTCAACGTCAATAGTTTTCAAATATTATGTCGTTCAAATGTCCTCTTCTTTGCCTGAATTGCGTTCGAGAACTACACTATTCTGCGATTCTTACATTTTTGGAGTAGGGGTATCAAGTAAGGCAAAGTAACTACCACTTTCCGAACGATCTTCGCTGTGCTGGAAACGAGGCTGGAAATGTCACTGTCAATGTCACTGATTGATGATCGCAGTGCTGTTCAGTTTCAAAGTAAAGTAAGCTTTTCTGATAAAGTACCCATTTTTATAGGTACTGCCTACCACGTAAATACCCAATCGAAACGATTATGGTAAAAATAAAATAAGTCTGACAGAGAAATATGTGGGGTGCTGAGGTGCGCATGACGAGTAACTTTCACGGCGCTCGGAGGTGCTGCGAATTTTGTCACTTCAACGCGACACGTTTTGAGTTCTCGAACGGTTTACTGCGTTACCGATAGTGCGCACAGAAGAGATCTCGAACGGTCATTTCTGCAACAATCGCAGAATAGTGTAGTTCTCGAACGCAACCCTGGTCAAGTGCATTCTAGAGGCTTAATTTTCAATACATTTTTCGCATGGAAGTTTTTAAAATAATGCGCCCAGGAAATTGTTTTTGCGAAAGACCAACTCTGATGAGAAGTGTGACAATTCTTGTTTGAAGAAAACATTATTCGTGTCAACATTTATCAAATCAGGCCAAAATTTCTATACCGTTCACCATCAACAGCAACACGATTCCTACCATTGTCTTCAAAATAATTAGGTCGTTTGTTCAAATTTTTGGACCATACGACTAATACACCGCTCAGTGTTGATTTGGCAAGATTCACAGAACAAAACTGTCAAAGTTTGATGAATATATTCGAAGCCTCCTTGCCACAGTAAATTTTGAAAAGTCGGACATACTTATTGGAAACCCTTTACACATATTATGAATATCCAGTGGGACACGCTTGTATGTTTTTACTGACCTGAGCGTGTACGGATTCGTGCGCAATATTCGGATTCTCTCTATACCTAGAACATTCGTAATATTCGGTTCCGTGCGACTTCCAGTCGCCCAAACACATCCAGCAAAATTCGTGCTTGCAATTGTAGCATTGCATGTGATTGCAACCCCCGTTTTTCTCAATGCAAATGTGGCACTTTGGACAGTCTTTAGTGTGCGCGCTTATGTAATTTGCGGTTTCACTGTCGTCTGCACATTTCGTTAACCATTTTTTAATGATCGAGCACTCGGTCGGAGCATGATAATCTGTTCCGCATCTGAGAAATAAAAAGAGAGAATAGAAAAAAAAAATTTTGTTTTGGTTTTTATACGCATACACAGCGAGAAACTTACTGAAAACAAAAAGCGATTTTGCAATGCGAACAGACGACACGTTTCGCTTTAGATATGTCGCTGCGGACGACGATGGAGCAGTTGGGTCCTGGACAGAAACGCAAAGCCGGATGCGACTTGACGTAGTCTTGGAAAGTGAACTGCTGGTACTTTTCTCTCATGTTCGGGCGAGACAGGTGTTTCAAGACGAAATCTTCAGGCGCCAGAACTACGCACTCGCGAGCCATACAACTTATGGCCGTTGATATCCCCTGAAATGCAGTATCGGATCAGTTAGGACGGTGAATGGAACCTGGGAATGGAACCAAGTGAATTTATGTTCTCAAAGGAGTGAGGACCGTGAGGCCAAGCACAGCATTTTCGTTCGGGAAAATCCGCTTAGTGGGCGGTGCATGAAACACAAGCGCAACCACTGATACAAGATGCGCCACATTTCATCAAAATTTGTCGGCTAATAACCAATAACAAAGTTCAATATGGCGCTATGGCGGTCCAAGATGGCGTCGGATCGCAAAACCAAGTATGAAAACAGCCGTATCATATCTACCAGGTGGGCCATAAAGAACCGCAATGTTTTATTTTCCTCGCCAAATTTTTGTTTCTTGACCGATTTTGACAAGTTTGGTATCGTTGTGTAGGCAATGGACCTTTTCAGAAAAGAGAGACAGATGCGTGCGCGTTTGTACCGCGCAGTTGGTGGTGTCTAGCTATAACGGCGCCTAATATCTCCAAGGGAAACTCCTTTCGTTATGAAGTGCGCGGCACCACATTGCGGTCATGTGGGGCTGTGACGTAAATCGTGCGAGAGAGACCGCCTTTATTGAAAAGATCCATTGAATAGGCTTCAAAAATCATATATAAATATTGTTGGAATGCCAAAATTCAAAATGGCGGACACAACTGAAAATAGGCCTTCTTTTCCAGTCGTTTCTTTTGACTGAAATTTGACAGAATGGCAAAACTTACGATGTTTTTCGGAAGAACGAAGTTTTTTGACTTTTTTCTACATTTTGAAGCCATGATCAGCTCAATTGGTTGATTCGTTTTGGAAATGTAGCGAACTGAAAAAAGCCGTATTTGCCATTATTTCAATCCGAAACGAATAAAAAAAATCGTCGTCATGTCTGCCGCGGGACTTCTCACCGTAGCATGGTATCCAGGAACCATACAACCCAGGAACCTATGGAAAATTTCCTTCGAAGTTGGGATTAGGGTCGGTATTTTCATATCAGATATCTGCCGTGTATCCCTAAACTGGAAAGCAAATACCGTGGAAGCAATTATTGTAACAATTGTATCTATGGTATTTACCTTCCAGATAAAGTTATCTAGAGATGGAAATACTGGCATGAAATTGAAAATCATGTTTTGGAAAATTTGAGGCTTATTTTTAGTTGGGTTCACTGTTTTGAATTTTGACCATTTTCATACATACATATATGATTCTTATAGTCCATTTAATTGGCTGCACAATGGTACTTACCTGTCAAAATGTAGAGAAACCAAAATTCAGCAGTCAAAATAATAAATTTGTGTTATTCGTTGGACTGAAACAATGACAAATAAGTGTTTTTTCAATTGGCTCCATCTCCCTAACGAATGAGTCATTTGAACTGGTTGTGGTCTCAAAAACCAAAAACCGGCTTTACTGCTGTCAGTCTGTCAAATTTCAATCAGAAGAAACGACTGTAAAAGAAGGCCTATTTCCAGTCAAGTCTGCCATCTTGAATTTTGGCATTTCGATTATATCCACATGACACTTATATCCGATTTAGTTGGCTACACATTGATACCAAACTTGTCAAAATCGCTGGAAACAAAAATTTGGCAAGTAAAATAATATCTTTTTAAGATTCGTTGCGAACTGAAACAATGGCAAATAAGCCTTCATTCAAGTTGCTACATTTCCAGAACGAATGAGCCAATTACTGGTCATGGTCTCAAAATGTAGAAAACAGTTCGTTCTTTCAAAAAACATATTTAGTTTTGTCATTCTGTCAAAGGACCCCGCACGATTCTTATGGAAAATGGCTCCCGGTTAAATTCTCTGAATTTTTGATATGTTGTAGCTCATGAGACACTAATCGAATACCGTGAACCCCAAACTCAAATAGTGGACAGTTTTTTACCCACAGGGGGTTGAAGTTGGAGGTTTTGACGGCTTCAAAATGATATTATGACGTTAATAGAAGATTTTTATTTGGTTTCTCTTCAAAGTTGTGTTTCATGCTAAATATATTTATTTGACAGAAAAATATCAACCCCTTCCTCCACTCCCAACCCCTATCTACCATAATAAAATCCGAGATTACTCCCGAAAGCCATGCGGATGGCTTCTGTGATTTAAATCATGAATTTTGACACAAAAATTATTTTCCACCCCTAATGTTGGGGTGCCGATTTTTCAATTTTCCTCGGTTAACTTGGCTGAATTTTTGGTATTGTGTAGTTCTAATTCTGCTGAACAAAAAGTTTTCATACCAAAACTTATTCCTATGAGTTTTTGTTCTGCAGGGGACTGAAGTTCAATATTTATGCTCTCAAATCTTTCAGAATCCTTTCAATCAAAAGAAACGACTACCAAAGAAGGCCTATTTTTAGTGGTGTCCGCCGTTTTGAATTTTGACATACTAGCAATATTATTGTATGATTTTTGTAGCCTATTCAATTGGCTACACAAGAATGCCAAACTTGTCAAAATTGGTCAATAAATAAAAATTCGGCGAGGAAAATAAAACAGTACGGTTTTTTATGGCCCACCCGGTATACGTATAAAGCTACATTCACAACCTCCAAATTAACGATTTTACATATACATACGCATAACCGTAGAAGTCTGGCATGTGGCATGTGCATTCATACCGAGCGCTCATAAATTAAATGGGTCAAGGGTGTCTGTGAGTTTGAAAACATCTGTCGGAACTAGCATCGTTCATTTGATGTCTGTAATTTTTTGGTTATCGTAACTTGTCAAACCAGTCGCAGTTTTCGTTTTCGGAACATTTTAAATGTGGTTTTCACGGCAGGGCACAGTGGGACAAAATCAGTTGTCGGCGGCCAAAAGTCTGAAACTCACCAGATCGTCTTATAATATTGAGGTCATAGGGTAAATAATATCAAAAATTTGGACCGAAATATTAAAATGACCTTGCTTGACTTTAGGCCGTTTTTTACGGCACTTGGCCCACTGTGCAGGGCACAAAACCTACATGATCGAGAAGTATTTTCGAACTTGAAGTATTCTCGTGCACTTATGGCAGATCAGAGATCAATGATATGGGACATACCGTCGGTTCCACAAAAAAGATAATACGAGATTAGTTGATTTGCGATTTTGTTTGTCAATTTGTAGCTGACTGATCAATGGAAATGCTGGTTTATCCCTCAATAATGAAAAGATGACGGGTCTAGTACAGATTTCAGGCATTTTTTGTGGTTAATCGCCGAGCATTCAGCAGAAAAAAGTTCAGTTAATCTGCAATCAGCCTTGATTGTTGATCATCTTTTTTGTGGAACTGACGGGTAACTTGTCAAAGTTTGACAAATTTATTACAAAAAGATTACGCTAGTTTCGACAGACGTTTTTGAATTCACAGGCACCCTTGACCCATTCAACTTATGAACTCTCGGTATAATGTTGTTCACAACCTCAACTTACTACATAACGCAGACTTGTAATTTCTACGTAGGTATACATAGGACCTTGCAAGGTCCAAGCTTTTATGTATACGATATGTAAGAAAATATACGTATAATTTCGGTCACATTGTGCATCCTCGTCCGTCAGATGTCATATTTATTGTCATTTACTTCAGATTGAAATTTAGAGGGGCTTTTCAATAAGAAGACTTGTTTTTAGTATCAAACTGAGCAAATCAGACATTAGTTGATGATCACCATGGCCTGCCCGGCGTGAAAAATTTTAATAAACAGCACTTCTTATCAAAATTATCCAGTAGAGTACCCTGGGTAAAAATGAAAGAGGAGAAAAAAAGCTATCAAATGGTGAGATGAAATAAATGGTGAGATTCCATTTGAAAAAAATGACTTGGGTATGGCATTTTGAAATTTGCGAAGTTCGAAAAAAAAATCTGAACACCCTGTTTCACTAAATCTCAAGTTTGGTAATTATTGACGACCACTACTTCTCGACTAGCATTTTCTAAGAGTTAGGCAACCACTTAAACAGCTATGTAGGACGCTTCCTTCTTGCCTGTACTTACGTCGTAGGACATTGGTGGATAAGTAAGGGAAAGAGGGAGCATTTTACAGTGGAAATAGTGGTTTCCCCAGGAAACTACGGTCGACGAACGTGATGTTGTGGTGGTGTCTACCTACCGTGAAAAGTTGGTGGCTGAAGTCGAGAAGTAGTGGTCGTCAATAATTACCTCAAGTTTTTTGTCAAAAAGTTATTCACCTTCTATTATTCGACTACTGTTGTTGTTGTGCCAAATTCCATTCCTTGATTGCAAAAACGAAGTTTATCGATCGCTGTTGTATTGTTGGTTGCCTACATCACTTCAGTGGAAAATAAGAGTAGGTGCGCTACACTGCCTCCATGACTTACAAACAACACAACAACAAAACAATATTTCGCGTGGGCCTAAGAAGGGCACCACAAAGAAAAGTAGTACGGCCTAAACAATTCGACTGGAAAGAAACTATAAGTGTGATTGTGATTTCCCTCTTGGTGGCGACTGATAATCATGAGTAGAAGGCAACAGAGTTGGTTTTGTAGTTGTAAAGTGTATAAAATGTGGCCATTACACTGCGCAACTTTTTTGTAATTCAATTGACCCTGTCCTGCCATGGTTTCATGAGGCTAATAGATAACGTAGCCCGAATAGACACCTTCAGTGTGGAAAAAGTCACATCGTTTTGAAAAAAATGCAAAATATTTAGGCCACCGCTACCACACATTGAGTGTTCCACAGTTCAATTTTCATATTATGAACGAGTTGTAAGCCAAGCACACCATGGTTACCATTACCTTGGTCTTAATTTTGTGATGCTTCTAGTGCAGGGTTTCATTTTTCATGGGACTTGATGAATGTCAAGTATCTAGCTGCCAATTACCTGGTTAATCTGTACTTCAAAATGTGTCACCCAGCAATCCTTGCAGAACAAGTGGGAGCAGGACAAACTGAAGAATTTGTCAGATGTTTGAGGGACGACGCACACTGGGCAAGTCATGTACCGGGGTATGGTCAGTGCTGGTGGATTGCCGGGCAGCTTGATTTTGGAACTGACCAGCAAATCGACCGGATCCTTCTTGTACTTCTCAATGATCTCAACTTCGCGCCACTTGTGACTGAGCAACAGGACCTGTTTGAAGAAAAGACATTAATACGAAGTTCATTTTGTAAATGCTACGGCTACCTTAGCTAAGGATGGAGTGATCTGAAGGTTGTAACTCAAGTACTCGACAGTTTCGTTCAGCAAGCGCTCCACTTGTTCTTCTACCAGACATTCGTAGGCGAAATGCTCGGGGTCAGTTTTCTTCGGGTCAATTTGTTCGATATCCGTATCGTCGACGTTGTTATAATAATCGTCGTAACCATCATTATCTGAACAGTCCATGTCCGAATCTCCACTATGGGAAGGCAGCGCCATGGTGCCGTCCAATTTCGCAAACTCCATTCTGCAGCACCAGAACCAGCACCTGATGTCCTTCCTGTTCCCTTCAGGGATTTTTAGAATGAAACTCGCCGAACTGATTAAACCTTTTTAGAAATATCCGTCGCCATTTCACTTATTAGCGACCACCACACACACACATACACTCTCACAAACACACACACACATACGCACATACACACAACAGAGAATCAGAGATGACAGATTGCTGATTACCATTCACGAAAATAATAACATTGTGACTACACTGGCGCCACTTACGGAAAAGAGACGGAACAATCTCTGACTTCTTCCGAGACCGAGAGCGAGAGGCAGCCAGAACAGCCAAACGACCGAACCGAAAAGCACTGCTCGATTTTTTTTAAACCAAAAGCCAAGAATTTTCTGACTCATCATCTTATTCCCAGGAAATCGCAAAAAGGC
This sequence comes from Anaspis maculata, assembly GCA_949128115.1. NCBI lineage: Eukaryota > Metazoa > Arthropoda > Insecta > Coleoptera > Scraptiidae > Anaspis > Anaspis maculata. The sequence continues at coordinate 49,258,044 of OX421968.1, forward strand.
ATAATAAAAATCGTGTCGCTATTGCTATTACATATTACGCATAAAAAAAACAATTTTTCATAAATAACAGAGACGTTGTATTTGACAGTTTTCAGAAGTGAACTTTGGACATAAGACAGTGACGCACGTGGTCCAGATTCAATATTTTTTGGCCAAAATTCTGAGACTAATGGAAACGTTTCAAAGGGTAGTATTAATAAAAAATAAGCAGAGCTGGGCAAAATACTTTAGAAAAGTATTTAAATAATAAATACTTTTTATTTTCTGGTCGAACTAATATTTAAATAATAAATACTATTTGTGAAGTTGCAGTTGTAAATATTTAAATACTTTCGTTATTTGAATACTTTTTTCATTTAAATACTTGAAAATATTTAAATAATTTGAAAGTATTTATCTCTGAAATATTTAAATACATACTTTCAAAGTATGTACTATGTATTTAAATACCTCAAATGTATTTAAAGACTTTGAATTATTCTCAGTACTCTGAAATTTAATACTTTGGGCTATCAGTGGCGATTGTGTATCAAACCCGTTAAAACTAAAAGGCCGTTGAAAAAAAATCAGATAATCATAAAGCCGATTTCTGATCACTTCTAGGTGACCAGCGCCATTTAAAATTTTAAGGGGTGTTTGAATTTCACAGAATTGCCTCTATTAAAATTAATACCATCCGTCAAAACTTGAGAAAGACATTTCCAAAATTCCCTCAGCAACAAACCAGTTGGCAGATTCAATATTTTTTTTCAAGAAAGTGCAATATATGTACAAAACCCTCAAACTCGCCTGCTTATTTATAGGTACCCATCAAAATCTTCATTTCGGAAAATCTCAAAATTTAAAAATAGTCATTGCATATCATTGGGTATGGGAGACAGTAAAAAGAGCTTTTACATCATTCTCTGACATATCCCTTCATTTCATACTCCTTGAGAATATTCCAGATTTTTAATTATTACTGGTTAAGCGGTTATTAATTATTGTAATATTTAGCAATATGTGTGTGCATGTGAGGTAGCGTCATCCAGCGGGTGATAGCGACAGATCAGATAAATGATCTAACGAAAGTAGTTATATGCAAAGGTATTGAAAAACGCAGAAGTATTGAAATAACGCAGAAGTATTCAAATAACGCAAAAAATTTAAATAACGCTGAAGTATTTAAATAACGCAAAAGTATCTTGGAAAGTATTTGCAAATACTTTTTCAAATAACAAATACTAGATATTTTTGAGAAGCATTCAAATAATAAATACATCTCGCTGTTCCTGGCCTGTTGGCACGGGCCTGGATGAGCTAAGTGAAAGATCGGACAGAGCTGTTTCTGCAATGGTGCAGTATTGTCAGGATAATGGCCTGCATCTCAATGCTGGCAAAACTAGTATGATGCTGTTTTCAAACCGCAGTCGAGGCTCTAGTTTGCTGGTAAGGGCTGCTGGGCTGAGCATTGGCGAGTTTCAAGATCGAATACGCCATCTGACGGCCAACGTGTAAACGACGTTTGTGCACGGATCAACTGCAGATTTGTGTGGGCTCTTATGAGCGTTGCGGTGTTTGGGGACTTTATTTGATTCCATCTGACTTAATGCGGCGTTAATTTTTTCCAACAAAGTACGTGAGCCACGCACGTTTCATTATCTTGAATATATTAGGTGTCGTCAATTGCAAAAGCATTGCATTTTTAAATAAGAGTGACACGCGTACGACGACTGACAAGCAAAAGTGGCATAGAATGGAAGGTGGCAAGATAGATAGTGACAAAAAGTGGCGGAGAATTATGGCGTTTTCGACTGGGACTGCTCTGGAACCGTTCCAGTTCCGAACTTGCTTGATACCGAGCTGCTCTTGAACCGAATTGCATTCGTTCCATTCTGTCCCCATCGGCTCGGCTCATTCACAGACGGCTCCATTCTGTTCCTTTTCCCTCTCCCTCTCATAATTTCAAAGCATTCATACCTTCATCACTGCTTGATTCGAGTAGGAATTCATGAGGAAATTGTGAAAAGGAATGCACCGCCACAAATTCATCCCTTTTGGTATTACCACGACTCATCTTCAGCACCGCAATCGACACTGATATACTGATATATCAAGTTGACAGTAGAACTGACTACCGAGACAGTTCTAAAATTCGGAGCTGGTTCCGTGCAAATGACGTAGGAATATTCCCAGTCGAACACAGCAAAAACTAGCACGGGAGCAATGCCACTTCCAGTCGAACACGCTGAAAAGTTGCTCTGATGAACTGCGCATGCTCAGACGGAATGGAATCGGCTCGGTTCTAGCCAGTCGAAAACGCCATTAGTTGTGTTTCCGAGTGCGAGTCGCGCTGTGGAAACCGGAAAAAGGAAGATTAACATTTTCACCGTTTCCCGTCGAAAGCGAAAGACGCAAGTTGGGTAGTCAAAATGACAAACAAACTCGGCACTGTGGAAAATATGACTACGAGAAAAGCCTGGGAAGTGTCGCTGAGAATGGGAACTTTATATGGCTGCATCGAAGAAGCACAGCTGCGATATTTTTGCATGTCCCGGACTGGCCTGCTTTGCAAGTGCATTTGAACGTTCCAATTCCACAGGAACTGCTATAATACTATTTTTTTTAATTACATTCTCAGTTACCTAGTGAGGAGATTCATACAATGCGCTTGTTTGTAAATACAATTCAAATATGTCTATGTTTAAATTGATGCTTGATTCGGTTCGCTTTCGACCACACAACACAAGAAATTGTGACTTCAGAATTTCTTCTCCCATCACGATACATATCGAGAATCCGTTGAGTCCATCAAGTGATTCAAAACCTCCATAACACTCAATTGCGCTTCTGCCATTTTTGAGTTCCACCGCAATACTAATTAACCACGTTTCACGTCTGGAGGACATTAAAAACCGCTTACTACTGATGAGATTTTTGAACGCGCGGGCAACAATCCGTGCTCTATCCGACATGTTTGTTTACATGCGAAGCGCATCAGCAGCGCCACCATCGGTAATGTTACTCGCCAATACCCCAGGTCGACTCTGTAAAGTTTCTTGGTGTCCACATTGATGCCCGTCTGTCCTGGCGGGCACACATCGATCACGTGCTTGCCAGGATGGCCTCGTCTTGTTTTGTCTTATCGCAGCTGCGGGACAGGGTTGACTTGGGGATGCTCAAGTTGTATTACCATGCGCACGTCCATTCAGTGTTGAGTTACGGCATTTTGTTGTGGGGTGGCTCTGGCGGGGTCATCAGTGTTCTGAAAATGCAAAAACGTATTCTGCGCACAATGACTTTCAATGCTGTGCGTGTATCCTGCAGGCCAATTTTTCAAGACCTGAAAATTTTAACGGTCATATCTGAATTTATTTTGAGGTGTGTAGTGTACGTTCACTCTAATAAATCTCAACTTTCCTTTCATGACAGAGATACATGTTCGCCTTATGACCTGAGATGCAGCGGCTCCGCCCTTGCAATAGGCGAAATTCAGTGCCATTTCTGCGCTGGCGCAACGGCGCAACCATGCTAGGGGATTTGAGAATAGTGTCGTTATGCTAACACATGTAAAAAGCGTAATTTCAACATTGTCTATTATTGAAACGGCTGGAAATGAAACTCTCAAATAAGCTATGGAAAAGAGTGTTTCTTGATCTTTCATTGTGTTCAAGACCAGCAATGATGGATCAGTTCTAGATACACAATGAGTGAAAATATGGTAACGTGTTAATCAGTTGGTGTGTTTTTGAAAATACCGCCCTACTTCTGGTATTCTTCTCTGCCTTACGGTTGTCGTCCTGTCTGTCAGTGGCATGAAACTGCATGTAAACAAATGGTAACTGAAATTTTATCGGGTTATATGTATAATATATCAGAGGTTTTGTGTTTTCTGTTTTTTTTTTTCAAAAATGATGGGCAGTTTGTTGAGTGCCTGGCTGCAAAAACCGTACGGAAAGAACATTACAGTTCCATTTCATGTGTGTTCCCAAAAAACATCACATTCTAGGCAACCAGTTATACACTGAAAACGGCTTTTTCGTTCTTTTCGGAACACTACGCGCGGAATTCATTTTTTCGACAGCAATGCACATGGACAAATCATTCCACATAATCTAGCATGGAAGTCAGGAGTTTCTTGTCACTTATTTTCCTTTGTTAAATCGATGGCTGAAAATCTGCAGGTTTTGACTTTTCCTAGCTCGCGCAGACGCATGAGTTCCATCCCCTGGCTTTGCGAACCTACAGCGCAACTCGTGCCGCTGAATATCGCATATTACGTTTCATAGACTATCTGCAACGGCAAGGAGTTCTCTGGTGATGCCGATCAAATTATACAATCGTATCCCTGCTCAGGTGAGGAGTATTGATAGCGTTTATGGCTTTCGTAGAGCCGTAAAAGAGCTACTTTTAGGGCTAACAGTTTATTCCGTCGATGAATTTTTAGACGGAAAATGATCTTGTCTGGATTGTTTTGTTCACTTTGTTTTGTATTTCATTGTATTGCAATGTGTTGTATGTTACCTATGATAGGTACTCTATTTTATTTATAGTTTTTTGTTATTCTATTTACATGTATTTACCGATTTTGACCACATTTACAATAACATCTTGTTATTCTAATCAAATGAATAAAATTTTAAATTTGAATTTGAAATTGAGTTCCCGAAAAAATATTTAAATACTGAATATTTAATATTTATTATTTGGAAAGAATTTATAAGTACAAATAATGCCCAGCTCTGAAAAGAAGCATAAGCATTTGCTTAGATTTTTAAGAAGTTGCTAAGCAAACTTTTCCTGACAACGCGTCAACGCCTATGAAATCCAAGCAAATGCTTATTATGCTTATTATTTTTTATTAATACTACCCACCCATAATCAGCTAATGTTCACAGGAAAAAGTGATGCAAAGAAATGCCATTATAATTTAGGGGTAGGTTTCAGGGGGTGTAAATTGAAATATGTAATCAAATAAAATTGTGAAACTTTGGATTCGAGTAGGATAGGGGAGAACCGGGACGGTCTGGACAGTGCGAGGCTCTGGACACATTCAAATTTCCCTCTTAAAAACAGTTGTGCCCAGTTAGTAAAGTAGTAAAACATACGGTAATTGTTAGTGTGTGTGGTCGCGCTCAAGCTGTAGGTAAATATTGTTGTTTATTTTTTTCAAACTCTCGATTTTTCCTGTTTTGCTTTCATAATTTATATGTAGTATATTGGAAAATGGAAATAGAATATCTGCTGGAATTAATTCAAACAAAAACAATTTTTCTAACCATGGCAAGCTTTCAGTTCTCTCTTCAACATATCAAAAGTCTTCAACTCTGATCTGGGACTGCTACAAATCAGCATACAGGGTGAAAGTTTATTATTTTTCTTTACTTCCTTTCTTTCTTGAAAAACTGATGACCGGAGAAAACGGTTTTAGGCTAGTTTGATAGGCTCTTCCAATAAACATATAAAAAATATACCGCACCCAGCAACTGCTGTGTATCGAGTTACAGGGTGGAAACTATTTTTCATCTTCAATTTTTTTCTTGATGGAACTGATCTAGATTAAAGCCGGTTCCAGTTCTTTTGCAAGCTTATAATGCCACACTGAACATATGAAAAGGATACATCTCCGCAACTGCTGCTGTTCAATTTACAGGGTGAAAAGTCATTTTCACGTTTCAATTTTTTTCTTGGTGATTCACACAACAACTGCGACTGGTTCTTCTGTAAACTTGAAGTTTCTAGTCAAAAATATCAAAGTAATACATTTCTGCTACAGCTACGTTGTTATTTACAAATTTAAATGTTTGGGTATATTCGGGTATATTGCATCAAATTTCAAAAAATCTTGGAACGCAATAGTGAAACATTTAAATCTGTAAATAAAAACGCAGCTGTAGCAGAAACGTATTAATTTTTGTTATGTTGGACTAGAAACTTCAAGTTTACAGAAAAACCAGTCGCAGTTGTGTGAGCCGATTTCATCGCAAAAAAAAAATTGAAACGTGAAAATGACTTTTCACCCCGTAAATTGAACAGCAGCAGTTGCGGAGATGTGTCCTTTTCATATGTTCAGTATGACATTAAAAGCTTGCAAAAGAACTGGTACCGGCTTCCATCTAGATCAATTCCACTAAGAAAAAGATTAAAGATGAAAAATAGTTCTCACCCTTGCTGGGTGTATGTATTATTTATATGTCCATTGGAAGACTATAGTCTATCAAACTAGCCCAAAAACCGTTTTTTCCGGTCATCAGTTTTTCAAGAGAGAATGAAAGTAAAGAAAAATAAACTTTCACCCTGTATAATGATTTGTAGAAGTCCCAGGGTTGAGGACTTTTGATATGTTGAAGAAGGGACTGAAAGCTTATTGCCATTTTTACTGAAGTTTCCGCGATTAAAAAGTAGGTATTCACTAGATAATCCGTAAATTTCATTTTTGACTGTCATTGTTAGTCCAGACACCATTTGCGGTGGTTTCACGATCTTTTTCTGCTAAGTGTACAAGACCCAAAAAAAAAATTACAAATTACAAAAAAAGCCTAATAATAACTAGTAACATATGATTGAAAATATTGAAAATTTCATGAACTGCGCTGGCGACCACCGCATGATTACAAAATTCCACTAAAGCTAGTTGCTTCCCCGAATGAAACTTGTAATTTGACCATTTCGACCATAGAATTGTTTCAATTTTGAAAAAAGTTCCAGTGCCGTAGAAAATGGGGGAATATAGCGTTTTTCCCATTAGCAACGAACTTCCAATATTTTCATTATTTTGTGAAGAAGAACTACACAAATTAGAAATTGGCTTGCGACTGGTTCTTCTTTATATTTTTAGTAACTTTTTGTATCTATCTGGAGACTCAGTCATGAAATAGCCTGGTATTCCATATCGAAAAGTTGATATTTGTCTGGATGTTTCAAATTTGGCACTAAATAGCGACAGTTGCGTCCATGTTGCATCTGCGCAAAAACTATTTTCCTAAATCAAACTTTGAAGCCCGGTTTTTCGTTATTACGCATTATTCAAAAAAAAAATCATCTCATGATGCTTTATTATAACTTCTCACGGGCCTCAAACCCAATAATTGCTGGATTGACCCCCCCCCACAGTAAAGTAAACATTACTGTTCGCGGCAGGTACCTTTCACGTTTCACGCTTCCAGACGTCGTATGTTCCAGACCTTCTGGACACGAATCTGGAAAGTAACCACGTTACACTATTTTTGCATAGGTAGGTTACTCAATCGTACTCAATGTTGAATGTTGACTAGAGAAGACATGTTGACATGTATGTATGTACACTTCAATAGGTCCCTTCGTTTCGGCTTTTTTTGAGTGCTCATGTCTGGCGCGAATTTCATAGTTTCGTACACCAATATTGAAAATTAACACAAAAAAATATTGTAGTGCACCTAAAATTTCACAAATAATTTGGTTGAATGTTAGATACCATTTTTTATATTCAAAGGAAATGTTTCATTGAAATTAAATTCAATGATCATTTGTGAGAGTTCAGGAACAACGGAAATGGCAACAGCGCTCAAAACAACAAGACATCGGCGCCAACTGTCACTTGTGACAATTATGATCACACTTCTCGTTTCTACCTGACCTACATTTCATTTGCTTATGTTTTGACGAAAGAACAGAACCTGTTGAAAATGGCTGTACCGAGAAGGAAGTTCAAAGAAGCTACGAAGAGATGCATTTACGGTATGTAGAAAAGTGACAGCCAGGAACCAGTTGTTGGTCAGGCGGCTAGACAGAGCATGCAGCGTTGCCATTCAACCGACAGGTGTACGAAAGTTTTCAAAATTTGGAGCCTTCATGCGCATGCATGCGCACCTGCCCAAACGAAGTAGCCTATTCTTAAAAGATGCACCTTACGTCACGAATTTATTTTCGAGTTATGCGCAATGTTAATAGAGAGTTAGTTATTGCAGAATGCCATTTTACTGCACGGCACTATTAAAGAAGGCGTTATTAAAATACTGCTTACCTTATTTTTGGTTGTTGAATAAAGGTGCGTTCAGTCAGCTTATTTAGCCGCAAGTTTTAATTTTAGTCGTAAGCGCTGCATCGCTTATTGGCTGTTCTGAGAAGGCTGGTTCATAAGAGCCAAGGGGCGTCGCTGCCCTTGCGACTAAAATTAAAACTTGCGGCTAAATAAGCTGACTGAACGCACCTTTCGAGTTATTGCAGAGTACAAATTCCCTTACTTGCCCCGTCATTCCCAATATGCGATATTCAGCGGCGCACGACAGGCGCTGTAGGTTCGCAAAGTTAGGGGATGGAACTCATGCGTCTGCGCAAGCTAGGAAAAGTCAAAACCTGCAGATTTTCAGCCACCGATTTAACAAAGGGAAATATATATATATATATATATATATATATATATATATATATATATATATATATATATATAATTTCCATGCTAGATCATGCGAAATAATGTTGTCCATGTTCATTGCTGTCGAAAAAATGGATTCCGCGCGTAGTGTTCCGAAAAGAACAAAAAAGCCGTTTTCAGTGTATAACTGGTTGCCTAGAAGGTGATGTTTTTTGGGAACACACATGGAATGAAACTGCAATGTTTTTTTCGTATGGTTTTTGTTTTGCAGCCAGGCACTCAACAAACTGCCCGTCATTTTTGGAAAAAAAAAACAGAAAACACAAAACTTTTGATATAACCTGATAAAATTTTATTCACCATTTGTTTACTTGCAGTTTCATGCCATTGACAGACAGGACGGTAACCGTAAGGCAGAGAAGAATACTAGAAGTAGGACGGCATTTTCAAAAAAACACTAACTAATAAACACGTTACCATATTTTCGCTCATTGTGTATCTAAAACTGATCCATCATTGCTGGTCTTGAACACAATGAAAGATCAAGAAACGCTCTTTTTTTCATAACTTATTTGAAAGTTCCATTTCCAGCCGTTTTAATAATATGCAATGTTGAAATTACACTTTTTACATGTGTTAGCATATGTACTATTCTCAAATCCCCTCGCATGGTTGGGCAAGCGCAGAAATGGCACTGAATTTCGCCTATTCCTAGTCTAAATTTTTAGTCTCAATTTAAAGTTAGAGTGCAAATTGCATGCGGGACACAAGGACCCCTTCGACGGGCCTGATTTTTTGCACACGTGTACTGCAAGGCCTGCAGAGTCTATCTGCAAAAAATTAGCTCCCTATTTAATAACGTATGGGTAGTTTGCTCAAAATTGGACGAATATAGGCAACCAACAATACACTAACAGGGTCATTTTTTGGACTTTACCGTTGATTTCCAAGCTAACGCCATTTGCTGCGAAACGTCAAAATAAAGTATAAATAAGGTCGACCTAAAGAGTGCACAATTCATACGCATACGATCGATGACGTAAGGTGCAACTTTTAAGAATTTAACTGTATATCGCATAATCCGTATCTCCAATAAGCTACGCCTATGGAAAAACCCACTGAGTTTCTACACGGCGCATCGGCCATTGCTACCACTACAAACGCAACAACATTACTGAAAAGCCTCGCCTCGCCTCGCCGCCACCACTTGACAAGGGAGCCGATTTCGTCGTTCTTTCTTCTCTCATTCATTTCTTACTACTCTACTGTGAACGACGTACAACATTTTCTAGAAGGTAAGAACGTCTTGAACATGTCTTTCGTCTTTCAAATAGAGAATACAATTTCTTTCATCAATATTAAACAGAATTTGCAATCTATTCGCAATAGTTTCGAAGGATGCAACAGATATTTATGGATTATTAGAAATACCACGTGTGCAACTGGCATACCTCAAGCTCAAGCGCTAGCATTCTATAATGCCCGGTTCCACCAAAGAGTATAATCCAACATACGTAACTAAAAATTACCTGAAGATTTTTCTGTTCCAAAATTTCACTTGAACAAAGGGCAATCTATGAATTTTGCGTAACGGAATCGGTCAAAAGTAACATTTTTCAAGAAACTTCGTTTTGTATTACAGGAAATATGTGTTTACCGTGTTGGGAGCTTCTGCATTTGCCTGACCTCGTCTACAGATTGATTTCTCTATTTGTGATGCATCAAGCTGATAATAATTCTGCGTCCAATAAAAAATCAAGACTGGGCTTCAGCAAAGGTTGAAAGAAAAATAAGGTAAGAATTTGTAGGTATATGAAATTGTGTTTATAATTTTGATTGTGATGCAGCTGGTTCAACAAGTGATGGTTTATTCCCTTGTATCTACTGGATCTGCTAGATCAAAGTAGATTCTTACCACACATTAATTTCACGTTGTTAATGTGTTAATTTTTCTACCACATCGAAATCATTTTTAAATTTTTTCATGAATTCACGATAATTTTGTTCCTCGTTCTCTTCTCATGTAAATTCGGACTACAACCTACAATTTTTTTTTGCAGGCTCAAACGTCTTTAATTTTGGAGAGAACATTCGTTGGTATAGTTGACTGATAGAACAAATCAAACTATTTCAAACTGATAGGGTGAGATTGACATAAGGTGAGTTTTCCTCTTTCACAAAACCTGATGTAGGTACTATTAAATAGTTCCCTGTTGAAAATGACCGTCAAGAACCACACAAAAACAAGAAATGATTTTCAAATTTTCAATAGTATTGCGCGGAAACCATGTGTGTTTGGGAGGTTCCACTCCAGTACGTTGAAGAAAATATAAATGGAAATTTCCACTTAATTTTTTTTCCAACATCTTAATGTGAACAACAACAACAACACATTTTATGTAAATCCTGGTTTTAAACAATCATAAATCGGTGTTAGAGATTGATATCATCAACTTTCAAATACTTGTCCCATTAGATTCAAGATTCCACCCGTTTCCATCTAGAACCGCAAGAAACCCAAAATATTTTTGATGTATGACATGGTGATGGTATGACATGGTTTCCAATGGTCATTTTCAACAATGTTATTATTATCAATTGTCCTGATGAACTTATCACAGTAATTATTGTCTTCTTTTCCCGTCTGCAAATTTGTTTATCTTAAAAATATGTCTGCACAAAGTGGCAATTTAATACTTCAGCAGGGACTGAACCCTCATGATACGGGTGGGTAAATTGAAATTGAACCACGTTTTGAGTTCTTTTCTTTTATTCATAAACACTTTCGCGATGACAAAGATTTCGAAATACATAGGAGTATTTTCTCAACATAAGAAAGCTAAAACCATTGTACATACCTATTTAGTTTTTATTATTTTGTAGATATGCTGAACAATACTAAAAGCAAAGGCATTTGCAGCAACTGGAAGTGAAAAACTATACGCAGGTATGTAACCTACATATGTATAACGTTGATTTTTGCTTTGATCAAATAATTTACAATAATTCACATGATGATTCTTACCACAATTGTCTTCTTTTCCCGACTGATCGATATATTTGATGATCAATCACATCTGACGTTATGAAATGATAGTGCTATCAATTTTTTTTTTTACTATACGTAAGACTGAATTCTTGTTTCTGTTCTAGACTGTAACATCTACTCAATCCGGCGCGTGTGATGTGAACTGTTATGTGTAAGTATGATTGCATTAAAATTCATTCAACACCTACATTATCCACATTCAGGCAGTTTCTTAGCATTGTAAATAGTTATTGAAACGTTCACGACTGTGGAAAAGTAATATTGTTTTATGTATAGTTTGCCGATATGTAGGCAAAATTCTTATACATAAACACAATTACAGTGACATAATTCTCTTATAAAACATGGTTTTTGGTCTGTATGTCTAGTCTATTTCTAAAATAAAAATATATTTACAGTTTCGAAGAAAATGTGTAACTGGAGTGCCATTATTCAAATGTGGAACTGATGACTTGCTCCCCTACTCCAGCAGCAAAGCCAGTGTAACCCAGCAGTTAGAACCTATTCGCTATGTGCGTTCGCCAAAAAAGTGCGGGAGGAGCATCAGCATTCGGGGTGGCGATTTATGAAACTGAATACACATCCATTTGTTTTGCTTTCGGTTGCTAGATGTCGCGACTCGACTAAATGCACAGAGCGAATATTGGTGTAATGATTCCCGACCTACTTGATTGAAATTCTATGCATTTTTCCTTATTAAAAACTTTTTTCGGATTTGGTCTCATTTTATTACTAGTGTAGTGCTATTTTGCCATAAAAAGTAATCGGTATGATTCACTGATCACTCTTAAGTGCGATTGATGACTCGATTTTAATTTTAGTCGCAATTTTAACGATGTTTAAAGATACGATTTCCTCTATACCTTTTATAACCCAATTTTAATCGCAAGACGCAATCGCAACGATTTTAAGAAGTTGGTCAACATTCAACTCTTGCGATCCGATCCTTACGATCGACCAATGAAAATCAAGATAATATCAAGATTAGCGAACACAGTAGTCTTCTTGATTACCAATGACTGGCGCCCAAGGTTTTCTCCCTCCGTCATGCCTTGCTTTCGGAGAAGGTAAAGAGACAGGAAGGAGCGTTTCAGCCTGTGCTATGTACATAAAGATGCGACGGAAGTCACCTTCTTGGACAACCACATTATTCGGCTGGGGCGTAACGCTCGTGCGCCTTCGTGCCAACTCGCTTGTTGTATATGGTTGTTTTCAAATCGGAGCTCGAAAGTTGCCGTTTTTCTTGTGTTTTTCGTGAAAAATAAACAGTAATGATTAGTTGTGCTGTCTGCGGGTGTTCCAAAACCCCGAAAAACAAAACAGCGAACGTTACTTTCCATTCGTAAGTATTTTATTTGTATATAATTAAGGGTTAGAAATTCAAACACGCAACCGGGATCTCTGAACGGAAATGACTCAATGACTGGCCCCGGCCGCTCTTCTACGCATGTTAACCCTTTCAATACTGCAGGGATATATACGTCCCAAAGAAAATTTGAAAATTACTGTACTTGAACTCGTTGCTTGAAATAACACGGGGACGGGATTATTCAGTATCCGTATGCCTTGGCATGGGATATCAGTCACAAAAACTCCATCAATGCGACGTCGCATAACCCAATGTCAGCTGTTCCTCCGCCTGTGCACGCTGGATTTGAGCAAGACCAGTCGAGTAACCGATTTTCTCCAGTTTTTGTGCAAGTTCACCTCTGTTTTTATGTCAGTTTGTGTGTATTGTCTGTGACTACACATCCCAGATATCAGATAGGTATCTCTCCGATATTTTGTAACATTTCTATGTCCAAAATTCACGGTGGGACAAAAATGTCCCTGCAGTAATATGGCGGGGGACAATTTCGTCCCATCAGTAATCAAACCTCAAGGTGAGGTTTTTGACTATTTTGACCATTTTTGACTATTTTGACCATTTTTGACTATTTTGAAGCATAAACAGGCCGCTTCGACCTAAGAAATTGCAGAAATTGACTGAAGGCCTAAATCTGACATCGCGGACGATCCCTATTATGACAGTCATCATATCAGATATCATGACATTTATATGACATCAGGAAGTCCCGTGTCATTTTTTTTTCTCTTTTTTGTTCAGTCTGTTTTGTCACTGGTTGCTGTATTGTAATCATGCTTTTGCTTGCACTGTCCAGTAGATGAGCAAAGCTGATTCTGATGAGCAAAGCATGCAGATTCTAACCTCGATTCTCTCGATTCAAACAAAGCAGGTTCTGAGCAAAACGGATTCTAACAAAGCGAATACTTACGAAACGGATTCTGCGCAAAGCGGATTCTGAGCAGAGCAAACTCAGCAAAGCGAATTCTAGTACAAAGCAGATTCTGAGCAAAGCGGACTCTTAGCAAAGCTGATTTTGGTACAAAGCAGATTCTGAGCAAAGCGGATTCTAACAATGCGGATTCTGATAGAGGCGGATTCTGAGCGAAGCGGACTCTTAGCAAAGCAAGCTCCATGCAAAGCTTATTTTGGCAAAGCGGATTCAGAGTAGAGCGCTTGTTTTACGCCATATCATACCTGGAACCTGGTAGAATCCAGTGGAAGTTTGACGTTACTCTATCTGAGCAACGATGCATTATCAAACTTTGAATCAGCTTGTCAGGTCAATCATTTTTGATGTTTTTTGCTTATTTCAGTTCTATATCTCGAAACATATCTGATTTAGTTTCAAGCCGAGAATTTTTTAATTCTTTTTGTCTTATTTAGTCGGGTCTAGTTCTAAGCTCACCATTTTTTTCTATATGTTTGACTGTTTAGTCCTTGATTTAGATTTTTTCCAATATTTTTGACATCATCAGCCTGTAATATTTTGGTCTTATCTTCAATTTCTGACAATTACAATTTTTGAAAATAATGGAATTTCCTTACTGTTGGGATAGATATATCCCACTGCATATCACTGCAGGGATAAATTTGTCCCAAGAATTTTTTCCAAAAATTAGTGAATTCAAAAATCTCAAAGTCGGTCAAGTAACTATTATTAGGCTAAAAACCAGATGAACACAAAAAAATGAGTTCCAGCTCAATTTCCGAAAAGTCGTATTGAAAGGGTTAAACTGTCAAACATCCATCATTTGCAACAACCACATTGTCGCAAGTTTTAAAGTAAACGCTCTTTCCTGCCTCTTTACCTTCTCCGCTTGCTTCCGACAGATGCGATCCTTGCGATCGAGTTATAAGATGACAAGAGGAATATGCTCACAATCGATCCGACTAAAATTGCAACTAAAATTAAAATCGAGTTATAAATCGCACTTTACAATGATCCTCGTATTCTTCGAATACCCGTATTCTTGATCGGGTATTCTTCGTGTTGAGATACCACTTCGAGCCTTACCACCCGAATGGCAAAATAGTTGGGCAGCGAGCCACATGACGCAGCCGGCATGGCAGTCGCTTCAATAGACGAATCTAGTTTATCTTTTCTCCTGACGCATGCCATTGGTACACTCCGGTCACGTGATAAAATTCGTGCAAATCCCGGAAATAGTACGTTCTCCTGACCCGACGGCGCAGATGCAACATGGACGCAACTGTCGCTATTCAGCGCCAAATTTGAAACATCCAGACAAATATCGACTTTTCTATGGAATACCAGGCTATTTCATGACTAAGTCTCTAAATAAATACAAAAAAGTTACTAAAAATGTGAAGAAGAACCAGTCGCAAGCCAAATTTCTATTTTGTGTAGTTCATTTTCACAAAATAATGAAAATATTGGGCGTTCGTTGCTTACTTCGCAAATGATTCACAGTCTGTTAATGGCAATGTTGTCAGAGTTAGCATGACCGCCGTTGTCAATAATAGTTTATATTATAATTACTGTCACCTCAAATAGTCACTATAAAATCAATTTGTTTTGCAATATGTTTCCTTGCGCGTTTCTAGTTAGGAAATCTGACACCATACTGAATAAAAGTTCAAAGTTTAGAAATTACTATATCGAAATAATTGAAATTTATATTTCTTGTTCACTTGGCAACCCCGAACGAGGCTTCTGCCGTTCTTCTGCCTGGCTTCTGGTCCGGATAGTCTTATGCAACTCGCAGTACATTGATGTAGCAAGGACTGCCTAAAACGTAACGTGTGAAAGGGGCTCTCGCGGCTCGCCTACTTTTGGCCCCAGAGGGTTTTAGTTAAAGGAGACTCTGAGAGGGCCCTGACCAAAACTTCCACGTCACGTGTTCGCGGAATAAAATAAAACCTTTTTCTTCATCGTATCGACTCTCGCTTCTACACTTGTCATGACACAGTGTTTATTTCCATTTTTTATTGTAAGAACCGAAAGCGTGCCTTCCTATTCCACCTTCAAAATGATTGTTTTTAATTTTATAAAGATTAAAATAACATCAGACTCACAACTCACAAACAGTGAGCATCAATAGTTGAAAATTTCACTTACACAAACGATTATTGATAGTTTTTCCAATCATGATACGTGTTAACAGACGCTATTTGTCTGGAAGTTTCATATCAAGCGCCTAATTGTACGCGCATGGGCCCGGTTAACACGTAAGATACACAGTCCTATTAACACAGTAATTTGAGTGAATACTAATTTTTGCTATAGATTCATAAGTTTTAGTTCACTAAAAAGTATAATTGAACATTTTAGTGGTTACCCACACAATGGAAATCGGCGAAAATAATAGTGGATCCAATAAATATTGCTGTTATTTCTGCAGAAGTGATAGCCGCTACAATGACCAAAACTTGTTAAAGTGAGACTTCTATTCTCGCGCCTAGATCACAACACATAACTAACGCAGAACCACACATGGGAGTGAAATTGGTTCATAGCATCAGTGGTTGTAACGAACGCCTGTAACGTTGTCTTGTCTGACCTTAGGGCGACCAGCGTCGTCCCAGGAAATTAAAGAATAAGCTGTTGCGGCGTTCGCCGCGTTCGGTTCTATTTTTTACTAATCGCCGAACGCCGACACTGGACTGCTCTTCGTGTTGTCGTCGAGGTTGTCGTACTGTTGGCCCGACAGGAATGGTTCTCGTCTTGGCTTGAATAGATTCGAGCGGATGTGATTTATTATAGGGATAGGGAGGTATATTCAGGGCCGGGCGGCCGAGCCTAGCAGGCGTATAAGCAGTCATATAATAAAGTTGAATTTCGAAGGATTCTTTTCATTCCCGCATTTGGTGGGGCTCTCCACTGCCGGTGAGGGGGGCGACAATTTTTCGGTGGCACGCAGGTGGCAAATAGGCCAGGCCTGGCCCTGGGTATATTCTCCAATGGACGTTTATAATTCAAAAATAAAATCGAATGCCGCACACCCAAATGTAGACACAACTTTCATGTACCTATGGACCCAATTAGCAGGAAAGCAGGGGTGGATGATTAAAGCCCAGCGAGGAAAAAGAATTTTCGAAAATTGAGGCTGAAACAGTTGCTTACCGTTCTAGATGTCAGCTGATTGTATAGCGATGATATTATACTGGTTTGATAATCAAATTTTCATGTTTGGAAATTGATTTTTGACATTATTCTCCGTTAATTTTTTGAATGGTCTGATTTCACCTCAATTAAATGTGACATTCTAAATATAAATACGGTGGCGAGCGAGCACATAACTGGAAATACTTATTATCAATTCTGTCAATATTTCAATTTAACTTACGGCCTTATTTTGATTGAAGATAATATCGTAGGAGCTCTAGATAACCACGTAGTTACCTCAAATCACATTCACGAGGTACCTACCTACATACCTATGTAAATACCTATGTACTTTATATTTTTTCAATTAAAATTAATACCGGATCGAGTTTTCCAAACGACATTCCTATACTTTGTGGAGATTATTAGATTGCCATGCTGTGCCTGCCAGAACACAGTTTCCACCGTGCTGTAATATAACGGGGAAAATCGTACAGTAAGAAAATCCGTCACGATGTCACATTCGCATAATTATTTGTGGAGAATATTATTGATGAAAATAAATATTTATTGTACCCAGCGTTCATAAATTAAATGGGTCAAGGGTGCCTGTGACTTTGAAAACATCTGTCGGAACTAGCATCGTTCATTTGATGTCTGTAATTTTTTGGTTATCGTAATTTGTCAAACCAGTCCCAGTTTTCGTTTTCGGAACATTTTAAATGTGGTTTTCATGGCATGGCACAAAACCTACATGATCGAGGAGTATTTTCGAGCTTGAAGTATTCTCGTGCACTTATGGCAGATCAGAGATAAATAATATGGACGTAACTTGTCAAAGTTTGACAAAGGACCCCGCACGATTCTTATGGAAAATGGCTCCCGGTTAAATTCTCTGAATTTTCGATATGTTGTAGCTCATGAGATACTAATCAAATACCGTGAACCCCAAACTCAAATAATGGACAGTTTTTTACCCACAGGGGGTTGAAGTTGGAGGTTTTGACGGCTTAAAAATGATATTCTGACGTAAATAAAAGCTTTCTATTTGGTTTCTCTTCAAGTTGTGTTTCATGCTAAATGTATTTATTTGGCAGAAAAATATCAACCCCCTCCTCCACCCCCAACCCCTATCTACCATCATAAAATTCGAGATTACTCCCAAAAGCCATGCGGATGGCTTCTGTGATTTAAATTATGAATTTTGACATGAAAATTATTTTCCACCCCTAATGTTGGGGTGCCGATTTTCCAATTTTTCTCGGTTAATTTGGCTGAATTTTTGGTATTGTGTACTTCTTATTTTGCTGAACAAAAAGTTCTTATACCAAAACTTATTCCTATGAACAGTTTTTGTTCTGCAGGGGACTGAAGTTCAATATTTATGCTCTCAAATCTTCAATTTCAGTCCCCTGTAGAACAAAAACTGTCCATAGGAATAAGTTTTGGCATGGGAACTTTTTGTTCAACAGAATTAGAAGTACACAATACCAAAAGTTCAGCCAAATTAACCGAGGAAAATTGGAAAATCGGCACCCCAACATTAGGGGTGGAAAATAATTTTCATGTCAAAATTCATCATTTAAATCACAGAAGCCATCCGCATGGCTTTTGGGAGTAATCTCGAATTTTATGATGGTAGATAGGGGTTGGGGGTGGAGGAGGGGGTTGATATTTTTTTGCCAAATAAATACATTTAGCATGAAGCACAACTTGAAAAGAAACCAAATGAAAAGCTTTTATTAACGTCATAGTATCATTTTGAAGCCGTCAAAACCTCCAACTTCAACCCCCTGTGGGTAAAAAACTGTCCATTATTTGAGTTTGGGGTTCACAGTATTTGATTAGTATCTCATGAGCTACAACATATCAAAAATTCAGAGAATTTAACCGGGAGCCATTTTCCATAAGAATCGTGCGGGGTCCAAATTACAAAAGGATTACGCTAGTTTCGACAGACGTTTTTGAATTCACAGGCACCCTTGACCCATTTAATTTATGAACTCTCGGTATTAGGGGTATAAGTAAGACTTCATGTGGCGGAGAACGGGAGTTTAAGCGCCGAGCGCAGCGAGAAAAGAAACAAAAGAAGTCTAATCGTGAAAAAATCACGTCGAAAGTTTCTGCCCTTTGAGTGACTCATAATAATAATAATAATAAGATTGATAATAAGAGAAACAAAATGATACAGAGCTTGTTTACGCGAGGCTTAGCAGAGATTTTAACAGTGGTTAGTAAGGAGTGTTTACGCGCGCCGACCAAAATGACAGCCGACAGCCCCTTAACCTAGGCCGCTATTCTTGAATCGTGTGAGAAAAGTCCCTGGCAGTAAAATACATATCCGCAGTACACTTCTGTAGTGGAAGTTGCCTAAAAACCACGATTTTAGGCAACATTCGCTACATCAGTGTACTGCGGATGGGCATGGGCGTTTACGTGCGATTGCCAACACTTGTTTGCTTACTAAATGCAATTTAAAATCACATTTAGCTAAGCTTAACAGCTGTTGCGAAACTTGCGTTTAGAGGTGTTTATGCGGACGATAACATTGATGTTACGGACCTTAACACCAGTTTTAAACCTCGCGTAAACAAGGCCACAAACCGTTAGGAGCGGAGCGAAGTACGAAAAGAACACCTGTTCGAACGTTGTTTGCTGACTGATTCATATCTATTGAAGTTTCACTTCTTCCGAGGGTGACTATGGTCACGCACCCACGTTTGTTTTTTATTTTGAATGATTTCCAAAAAAACGTGCTCAAAATACCGTGAAGGTCATATCCCCAAACGTCAATTTCGAGGTCATTCAGGTAACTCTTCAAAGTACGGTGGATTATTGGCGAGTTTCAAGCCCGAATACGCCACCTGACGGTCATCATGTGAACAACGTTCGTGCACGCATCAATCGCAGATTTGTGTGAGTACTTATGAGCGTTGGAGTATTTGGTGGCTTCAATTGACTCCATCTTTGCCGTCTTTGCACGGCGTTGATTTTTTTCTAAATAAGTACGTGAGCCACGCACATTTCACTATCTTGAATTCAACGCTTGAATGTACTACATATCGTCGGTTGCAAAAGCATTTCATTTTTGAATAAGAGTGGTACGTGTACGACTGGCAAGAAGTGGCATCAGCATCATGGAGGGTGGCAAGATAGATCATAACAAAAAGTGGTGAAGAAATTGTTGTTTTCGAGTGCGAGTCGCCGTGTGGAAACGGGAAAAATGAAGACAGAAAGAACATTTTCCAGACACAAAAAGTCACAAGCGCAGTGGTTCAGATAGAGTCGTCTTAGGCCCAACTGCACCGCTCACCCTTAAATCTCTACTTTAGTAAGCTCGGCTTAAGTGAGGGTTCACCTAAGGACCATGAGTTCACTGCACCGATTTAGCTTAAGGTGGGTTCAGTCAGCTTGGTTTTAGTTTTAGTCGTAGTCGTTGTCGTAAATTTGAAAGTAGAAAGCACGCGTCATATGCGCGGCGTTCATACAGAGTTTTAGTTTTAATTTTAGTCGTAAGAATTCCGAACTTTGTCGTATGATGCCGACTTGCAGGTTGCGTAATTACCGGCATAAGGTATGAGCATGGATGGTGATGGTAATGGGTTGTATGTATCAATAAAAAAATAGCATAAGCATTTGCTTCGATTTCAGAGGAGTTGTACTCCTCATAAATGTAAGCAAATACTTATTTATGCTTATTTTTTTACGAGTTTTTATATTAATACTACCCATTATGAACACGGACCGTATGAAGATGAAGGTTCGCGCAGTATCATTCGAGCTCCTATTGGTCAATTCTTACGACTAAATCTTGCTGTATGAACGCTCTTCTCTGTTACGACAACGACTAAAACTAAAACAGCGACTAAATAAGCTGACTGAACGCACCTTTAGTCAAAACTTAGCTAAGCCAGGGTTAAGCTTCAGCAAAGTTTCAAACCTTGGGGATATTCAATTTTTCTCCATTAAAGTTGGTTGTTTTTAAATTTCCCTCGCTTTTTTGTCACACAGATTGGTGACAGTGTCGATCACAGGGTCTGAACCGTCAATAGTTTGAATTTATTGGCATTTTGCACAATAAATGTTTAAGTGTAAGTGTAGTGGCGAATTCCCAGAGCTGCTCGACCGCTCTCCGCTCTCTTTTCAGGGAAACTCCAATAGTTTGAATTAGATTTTTTGCATGAAAAAAAAAGTTCTCAAACAGTGTTTTGCCAGATGGTTAGCTCATCCCTACCTGTTCAACAAGTCAAAAGCATATACATCCCTGCGACGCGTTATATTTAGTATACAGGGTGAAAATTGAAAGATAAATATTTTTTTATTCTGCTGAAATAATTTTTGAGAAAAACAGACTTGATTATTCAGCAACCTCATGATTTCCTGTTGAACATGTGAAAAATGTACTCCTCTCCAACTGCTGGTATTCTACGTACAGGGTGGTATATACAGGGTAAAATCAACTTTTTTTTCCGATGTTTTCTGTTTTGTGTCGCAGTTTTGGGTTTGGTATGTTCATTGATATTATGAAATAAGCGGAATATATGCCTAGTACTTACATGTTAGATGGATATTCAAGTTCATCTTTAATAAATTCTAAAACAATAAATTGCACGAACTCTTGTATATCAAATAGAAGTTCAGTGCACATCCAGTGGTTGATAATTTTTCAATTTTCACTGATTATTATATCACAAATAATTCTCCAAAATCATTTTGACTTACGAAAATAGAGGGAAGTGAAGTCCTCTACACCTTGATCCCCCATATTTCCAAAAATGAACGTTACACATTTTTTTTAATATTCCTCTCATATTCTTGAGTGGATTCCATATTTCGCTCTGGACTCGGAATGCGATACTTTTGAGACACCTGTATAGGTATCCATCGGTTACAAAGATTTTGTTTAGATTTTTTTTTCCAAATAGTTGACAGTTAACAGCAGGGAAACTTCAGTGAAGTTTTCATGTCTGTTTTTTCCAAATAGTGATGCCACTCTAACAGTTTTTTGAGTTTTCAATCCAGCAGTGCTGTTTTTAGTATATTTGTGACGTCACAAACATATTTTTCAAACACCCATTACGGCCGCAATTTTGGGAATTAGGGAAAAAGACAAAAATACGGGTGCATTATTTTTAACCATACTATCGAATGGGCCAATAAAAAAAATTAGGCAAGTAACCCATTCTCGCCTATTCGTCTAAATCATTATCCAATAACTCCTTCTCCATTATGATATTGTTATTTACGATATTGTTCATTTTTTGACTCCACGCACAGCTGCATATGATCTCAAATGTTGATAAGTGGTGGCTAAGCCGTACCACACCCTGGGCTTATTTTAGGCATAGCTTAAGCATCCCTAAGCCACAGTTTGTTGACGGTGCAGTGTACTTTTAAGTTAAGGACCAGTGAAGCTTCACTTTAAGGTTAAGTGTGAGCGGTGCAGTTGGGCCTTAGTGTTTATGAAGCTGAAGATGAATTTAATAGTACTAGCGGTAAGCAGCTAACTAGTGAAGAATACTGCATTTTATGATACAAGCAACAGATTTGGTGCACGTAACCTCTGAAAAATTCTAAGCGATTTGACCCGTAGTTCTTGAAAATCCCTTCGGCCTTCGGGGGAGGGGGCCGAGATATAGGGGGGGGGGGAAGAGGGGTTGATTTTTCTTATTTAGAAAAAATCTATATGCGCCAAACTGGCATGGAAAATGTCGAATTCAAGTGAATTGAACAAGCTGAATACACTGGCAAATCCTAATTAAAAAAAAAAGCAAATAAATAGTAGCCTTTTTTTCCAAAATGGCCGCCAATGAATGACAAAAAATCATGCATGGATAAGTTATTCGAGTTGATCGAGAAGTCAAAATTGATATTTTTTTTTAAAGTTTGTCAAGTCATATTTACCCTACACAATTCAGAAGAAAAAATCATTCGAATCGAATAAATCGGTGATTTGACTTCAAACTTAGATAAACAATTAGATATTGGTGCGGTGCGTTCTCAATTCTTAAATGTCATTCTGGCACAATTTGGCAAATAGCAAGTTGTTGGGTCCGGTTTTCAACAGTTTTCAGCAAATTTTCAGCAAACAAAACGTCTCTTGACGCAGAAAAGTAAGATTTCCCTACCTAGGCAGGTCAAGTCTTTACCTGCCTAGGCAGAAAAATCTCATTTTCTTGCGCCAAAAGACGCTTGTAATGGACACTTTACCTGTCAGTTTAGGGTGAAAACATTTTTAAAGCACTTTCCTATAGCACAAGGAAATTTAGGTTACACAAGACCCTCCCATCAAGGGCGGTTGGGACTTCCAGGGATGGTTGTGAGTTTAAAGGTGTAGTTACATCGGTGATTTTCATTCATCAATCAAAAAGATTTTACTTAGATGTAGTTCCATATTGTTCTTTCGATTGTTCACTTCAAATCTTGAAAGTGTCACTTCAGGTGTGGGGGTGGTTCATTTACCTTGACCCAAAATGGATAATTATGTTCGATATGGTGATTTCATTTTGAGAAATGAGTCCAGCGGCCTCGAAAACATATAAATTGATACCTAACTCGATCAACTTATTCATATACCTATGTTTTTTTTTTGTAATTTATTAAAATTCACGGAATAACAGGGTAGTTCATTTACCCTGACCCAAAATGGATCATTTTGTTCGATATGATAATTTTGATAAGAGAAATAAGTCTAGCGACCTCGAAAACACATAAATTGATACCTTACTCGAACACCTAATTCGTACATGTTTTTTTGTCATTTATCGGCGGCCATTTTGAAAAAAAGACTACTATTTGTATTTTTTTAAAATTAGGATTTGTCAGTGTATTCAGCATGTTCAATTGAATTCGACATTTTCCATGCCAGTTTGGCGCACATAGATTTTTCTAAATAAGAGAGATCACCCCCCCCCCCATATCTCGGCTCCCCCCGGAGGGATTTTCAAGAACTAGGGGTCCAATCGCTTAGAATTCTTCAAAGATCACGTGTACCAAATCTGTTGCCTGTATCATGAAATGCAGTTTTATTTTGCTTATCGCTAGTACTATAACATTTAGAGCTTTGGCTTTTTTCTTAAATATTTCTGGGATGACAGCCAGGCGTATTAACGAATATATTTCTAAGTTAGCTTGTATTTCGGAAAAATCAGTTGTTTGTCACACTATTGCCTGCTTTGCAAGTGCATTTTAACGTTCCAATTTCACAGGAACTGAGACTTCTGTTTCTTTTAATTACATTCCCAGTTACCTCGTAAGGAGATCAGTGCCGGCCTTAGCAATTTTGGCGCCCCGGGCAGGAATGCCAAACCGTCGCCCCTACGCTGGGTCCGCGAGCGAAGCGAGCAAAAATGAAGTATTTTTCTTCCAATAATGGAGCTTTCTGTGCTTTCACAGAAGCAGATTCGGTGATCGCCGCTGGCAGGTCGTTTTTTGCTTTCGTAAATTATAATTTTTTTGATTTCAACCGCGATTTTCCCGCCCCTATGAGCTGGCGCCCCGAGCGATCGCCCGTCTCGCCCTACCTTAAGGCCGCTACTGAAGGAGATTTATAATGCGCTGGTTTGTAAACGCAATCCAAATATGTCTATTATGTATATTATATTATTATTATTGTGATACTCACTCAACAGGTGAAACCCATTTAAAGAGTGAGGGCTATCTAAAGAAAACAAAAAGAAATGAAGGGAACAGAAAGACATAAAGTGAACGAAAAATTTAGATAAGGTGCGTTCAGTCAGCTTATTTAGCCGCAAGTTTTAATTTTAGTCGTAAGCGCAGCATCGCTTATTGGCTGATCTGAGGAGGCTGGTTCATGACAGCCAATGAGCATCGCTGCGCTTACGACTAAAATTAAAACTTGCGGCTAAATAAGCTGACTGAACGCACCTATATTATACGATGTTATGACCGAAACGCAACCTGATCTCGCTCAGAGAACAGCTGAAAATGTCTACACTATCCTGGATAGATGCATAACCCGAGCACATCAGCTATATTATTTAAATTGGTGCTTGATTCACTTCGCTTCCGACCACACAACACGAGGAACTGTGCCTTGAAAATTTCTTCTCTCATCACAACACACCGAGAATCCGTTGAGGCCATCAAGTGAATAAATACTTCCACAACACCTAATTGCGTTTTTGCCATTTTTATGTTCCACCACAACAATAATCTACCACATTTCACGCCTGGAGCACACTTAATATCGCTTAATACTGATTTGATTTTCGAACACGCGGGCACAAGCGGTGTACTAGCCGCCATGTTACTTTCAGTTTGTTTACATTCAGCAGCACCACCATCGGTAATGTTGTTGAGGTTTTTTCGGTGTAAAACCAGGTTTCGAATAATGAAAATGAAAAATTAAATTTAACACTCCCAATATCCAAAAATACAGTAAAAAATTGATGAAAATATTTCTTGTTATTCTCTCTTTCTATTCGATCAAAGTTCGAATTGATTTTTTATTAGTTTAGAAATGAAATATATTCTCGTACCTCTAGGATTTATTTTGAACTGAACTTCCCGTACCTGAAAGAGTCAAAGAACTGTGCGCAATGCAACAAGTCAGAAAAATGGTAAACCTTTTGGTGGTGACACTGGTCGAATTCGAAGTGTCGCAGACAGCAGACATTACAAAAGACATGAATTTATGTTCGCTGCACGTGCTTCTTTCTCGCTTCTCGTGTGCTTCAGATTATAGGTTATGATAATAGGCGAAATTCAGTGCCATTTCTGCGCTGGCGCAACCATGCTAGGGGATTTGAGAATAGTGCCGTATGCTAACACATGTAAAAAGCGTAATTTCAACATTGTCTATTATTGAAACGGCTGGAAATGAAACTTTCAAATAAGGTATGTAAAAAAGAGTGTTTTTTTATCTTTCATTGTGTTCAAGACCAGCAATGATGGATCAGTTCTAGATACACAATGAGCGAAAATATGGTAACGTGTTTATCAGTTGGTGTGTTTTTGAAAATACCGCCCTACTTCTGGTATTCTTCTCTGCCTTACGGTTGCCGTCCTGTCTGTCAGTGGCATGGAACTGCATGTAAACAAATGGTAACTAAAATTTTATCGGGTTATATGTATAATATATCAGAGGTTTTGTGTTTTCTGTTTTTTTTTTCAAAAATGACGGGCAGTTTGTTGAGTGCCTGGCTGCAACAAAAACCGTACGAAAAGAACATTACAGTTCCATTTCATGTGTGTTCCCAAAAAACATCACCTTCTAGGCAACCAGTTATACACTGAAAACGGCTTTTTCGTTCTTTTCGGAACACTAAGCGCGGAATTCATTTTTTCGACAGCAATGCACATGGACAACATCATTCCACATAATCTAGCATGGAAGTCAGGAGTTTCTTGTCATCTATTTTCCTTTGTTAAATCGATGGCTGAAAATCTGCAGGTTTTGACTTTTCCTAGCTCGCGCAAACGCATGAGTTCCATCCCCTAGCTTTGCGAACCTACAGCGCAACTCGTGCCGCTGAATATCGCATATTGACAAAATGTCACATTTCAGATTGGTGGTGACCAGTTCTGCCAATTTCTAGTGTTATTACTCATGCCTTTGTTGCTAGCACCGCTGTTGTCACGAGATAGCCGCTCGCCCGCTCGATCGATGTCGGTGTTTTCACATTTTCCATTTGAAAAATACTTACTTTTACGAGAAAAAAAGCGTTCTGAACATAACGTCAGTATTTAATAATTGTATTGAATTTCATTATCTATACATTCAGTACACTTAGAACAATTTTTTGTATGAAATAACTACCGATTTAGCCAATATTCCACGTAATTATAAAAACTTGCACGAGTCGTTTGAATTGCCGTCTTTTGAGTGGCTGCACACTTTCGACCTCTCCATACACTAGAATCCCCTATTATGAAAAATGATTCGTATGTATATTTAGATGATTAGATTGTATTCGAAAGACATTTGCACAGTAATGACTAATTTAATTTAAGTCTTCGACGAGCAAGGACAGCACCTAAATCTCGAATTGAGCCCAGCGAAATGCGATTTTTTAAAGAAAGAAATTTTGTACTTCGGGCATGTCATAACGATAGAAGAGATATTACCAGATTTTGATAAAAGCATTAAGAAGTTACCCAGAACCAAAGAACGCTGACGACGTCGAGAGATTTGTAGTGAACTACTAAAGAAAATGTATTCGTTAGTTTGCACAAAAAAACGCATTTTTCAAATCGATATAACTATGCAGAAATATCCATTTATTTGAAGCAAATAGTGTCAAAAATCATTTAATTTGGGCTGAAACAGCTTTACTGACTTCGTCTTCGCTGATTTCTGATGAGTATCATGATTTTTCCGATAAAAATAAATTCAATCTTCAAACGAACGTTTCAAGGACGACTATGGACCGACCACCGAACATACGGCACCACATTGCGGCTCGGTGAGTCCGGCTGGTCAGGGAAGGGGTACAATGGGCCCAATAATGAGGCCTGCGTGCCAGGTGAAACTATGTTCTACCAACTCCCCCCCCCCCCCCCCCCAGTTAATCCAGAATCTTGTTATATAGTTTTCGTATTCATTTTAGTTGAGAAATCAGCTTTCAAAGTTGCTAATAAACAAGTTACTAACACCCTGTATGAAACCATGACTAGCGGCCGGATGTAGGTATATATGCGTTAACGAGCATGTACCTACAGTCTACTATTTATATTATTGTGTGATTGAGATTTTAATCTGAAAATCCCAGACGGGCGACCCGGTGAACAGTAAAAACCTAATTAAGTAAAATTCACGTTACATTTCCTTATTATTCTTTCCTACGTGAACGTAATTATTTGGGTCTCTATATTTATGCTTCCACAGCCCATATTTAATGCCTAATCTTTTTTAAAAAGAGCTTTTATGAAAATGAATATAAGAAAGGTAAAAGCATTCTACCTTCAACTGCTCATTAAATTTTGTAATTTTTATTTACAAGGCAAAGCTTCTTGTCAAAACTGCACTTTTTGTGTTTGTACATTCTATTTGTATATTTACTGAAAAGCACTGAGCGTCATTGACGACCGTACGTTTCCAGGATTACTTACATAAAAGATACATCTATTCCAACGCAATTGAAATAATTCAGTTGTCTAGGTACCTATGTGCCTAAATTGGATCCCATCTCAGCACCCTACTCGAGAATCATCCTACCGTTTGTTCAGTAGAGTAGACTATAGGTAGACTGCTAAAATGGTGGGATGCTAAATGCCGAGGGACTTTGCACGTTGACAGTTGTGACCTTGTGGGTATTTTATCTTTTATAATAATAATAATAATAATAATGATAATAACAACATAGATTCTAGCTCAGCATAAAATAGAAATCGTGGGAACAATCTCAAAAAGTCCCCCAGGGCCCCTTTATTGAAAATGGGGGGTAAGTAAACATTCCAAAAATTCTGTAACAAATCACAGAATTTAAAAACTCATGAATTTGGCTTCTCTGATGAAGAACAAGTAAATTACCCCGAAGGCCCGAAAAAAATCCCCCCTCAGCAATGTGACAGCAGATAAAGTGCCTGGTGAGGCTCTAAACATGAAAGTCGTGAAATCATTCTATTCAAATCCTCAGATTTCTTATCAATTACGGAGGCGATGCTACGATCAAGTAACGGTACTCCTAATAAAGTTGGTCTGTCTACGGATGTCTCGCAAAAATGAGGATGAATGTCACTCATTTGAGAAGAGATGTGTGCTCGATGTGCAACACTGCCGCCCCATACGTGGAATTCACATTTTGCCTTGTTAAGGGATGAGCCAAAGTCTGCGCCCGATGTAATGACAGTACTGATGTCGCTCAAAACAGTAGCAAGATCACCTCCTAAAGTGCAATCGTCGAGGTACCATACGTTTAGAGGGTCTTTTAACTGGCAAGCTATGGAGGCGGTGGACAGGGCAAACCAAGCAGGACCGAGGGGGTCGCCTTGCTGCACACCGCGCTGAGAAGGTAAAGATTTTTGTCCAAAAATTGGGTGTGGAGGATGACGGTAGCTTTGCCAGACAAAAGGGCCGTATTGGGGGAAATCTCTTGCTACTGCTTCCAGAACTTTTTAGCGGTTCAGCATGTTGAAAGCGTTAGAGAAATCCAATTTGACAAGCACCTGAGCTGAAGGGAACGTGGAAGATGAGTATGACCTAGTGGCGTGAACAGCAGCTTCTGCACCACCTTTTGTAGCAGAGCCTAGCTGCAAAGGACGCAAGATATCCCCAAGTTCAACTCGAATCCTTGAACAAACAACTTTGCCACAAAGCCTACGCAAGGTACAGCCCACGGCGATAGGTCTTATTCCACCGTCCTTCTTTTTTAGTGCAATCAGCCGACCTCCATAAACATAGAGGCACATTTCATCAGGAACTTTCCCATTCAACATGAGAGTGACGAGGTCTGCTAAAGACTTTGCAAAATGAGGAATCGTCGAAACATTTGCCGATCATGTCTTTTAGATGTTGGGGGGGACAAACAATCGAAACCTCCTGCCAAACCATTTGGAAATCTGACCACTGCCGCGCGAATTTCTTGAGGAGAAACATCAGGTATAGGAGGAGCAGTTACGAGATCCGGAAAAGCGTCTTCGGTCGGCTCGTGAAAGTTTCGTCGTCAAATGGGGCCAAGGAATTATCTGACATAAGCCGACGCACTGAGCCGGCGATGTCACCTAGCTGAAACTTATGATTTATGGTTCGCTTGAGGACAGATTCAGCCCGACTGGGTATTGTCCTCGACTTTGGAACCTGTCTCGAGGCTCCAGGTGGACCAGGTACATCAGTTTGATAAGCCGCTATAGTTTTTTGAACCAAGGTAATGAAGGAAACTTTTTTTGACTCTGACGACATTTCTGGTTGACGAAATGCTTGATAAGAAAAAAGCATGAGGTCAATCCAAGAAGACACAGAATTCTCACGAACGCACTTTTCCACGACTGGCTTAAATTTGGCTGCCGCTGAAGTACGGGCATTTTTGGGGAGCCGCGAAATAATCACTGCTGAAAATGAGAGTGATAAAAGCTGATTATTGAAGCTTGTCAAATTTGTGTCCTCTATTGCTGATGATAGTTTTTTAGCTTCTGCCATTTTTAGAGCTCCATTTGAGATTTTTTTTTCACCGCTCCAGTAGATTTGCAGTTTGGAAGATTAGCATGAAGTGAAGTGACGTCTATATCTGAATTATTCGAATTGACGACAGAGTGACATTCTGGCTGCATTCTTGATGTGTGGATGTGAAGACCCCTCTCTCCTTTGAACTTTTCAAGATCCTTACAGTCATGATTGAGAAGCCGGATCTTTCAATCCTGCATTGTTAACACAATCAGTTCTCGAGGTAGGTAACAAGTTGTTGGATTGAATTTTGGAGTTCATCCGTTTAAAAGAAGACAAGTTTGGATGATTAGATTCATCTAGATTCATTTAGAGCTCCATCATTTGAGTGTGGTCTCGATAAGCTAGGCCGGTTACTCATTTCAAAGTGGAAAACTCTCGGGAAACTTGAAGAATTTCAAAAGAAATTGTTCAAGAATCATTTCCCCTTTGTTCAAAAAAAGTTGGAATAAATCTGTTCACAAGCTAAAAAGTTAGTTTGCAGTTTTTCACAAAGAACTAAATTATATGGAAAGAAAAGCGAGTGAGGCAGTCAGACGCATTGGTACATGGATGAAGGTGGACGATCTGAACCTGGCACCACAGATCACACATCAGTGGTGAAAACAAAAGACCAACAAAGGTTTTCCCAGAAAATCTAGACTTGAAGGAAGAAAAACACCGAACGCAAACTTGAAATCGATCAGCTGAAAATGACAGGATACATTCATATTGACATTTCAATGATGACAAGTACAAGAAAAAAGTTCCAGCATGACAAACGTCAAAATTACCCCCCACTACTGGAAAAGTATAAACGTGGAAAATTTGCACATCATGCTCGAATGGACAAAAATGTGTCCGATTGGGATAAAAAAAACAAGTGAGTATGCCTTCACGTGCGTGAGTCTCAGTAGCGCATTTTCTCAAAGAGGCATATTGTGAACGTAAAGAAATTTGGTTGAAGGAGAAACACCATTCCTTGCCCACTTTCTTCATTCGAAACTCATTGTGATATTTTGTTATCAGAATGGGGTACTTGCCAATGAAATAGATTTGAATGAAAATTCTTTCAATCATCAATATTTTTTTGTTTGAGGGCGGGAGCTGGGAGCGGCGACTAATGAACAGTAGCCTATTCTTTTCAATTTTAAGTCGGCTATCCATATAGCGAAAGAATTAGATCGCTATGTCTTCGGGTTTATGTTTTCCATTTATCTCTTACTTTGAGGGCAGCGTGTGGGGGTGGCAGCATTCGGCAAAATAACTATTGCACAGTTTGAGTTAGGAGTTTCTAAATGTTTAAGGAAATATGACAATCAGTGAAAATTGTGAAAGTGCATTTTTTTGTTCGGGGGCGGGAGCTGGAGGCGGCGACTAATCAAAAGTGGCCTATTTCTTCCCATTTTTAGTCAGCTATCTATATAGCGGAACAATTAGATCGCTATGTCTTCACGGTTATGTTTTACATTTATCTCTTACTTTGGGGGTGGCGTGTGGGATTGGCAGAGTTTGGCAAAGAAATTCTTCCACAGTTTGAGTTGGGAGTTTCTGAATGTTTGAGGTAACATTAAAATGTAAATCAAAGGAAATTATTGAGAGTTGCACTTTTTTTCTTTTGGGGGTGGAAGTTGGAGGCGGCGCTATATCAAAAGTAGCCTATTCTTTCCCATTTTTAGTTAGCTATCCATATAGCGAAAGAATTAGATCGTTATGTTTTCGGGTTTATGTTTTTCATTCATCTCTCACTTTGAGGGCAGCGTGTGGGGGCGGCAGCATTCGGCAAAGTAACTGTTGCACAGTTTGTGTTGGGAGTTTCTTAATGTAAGGGAAATATGACAATCAGTGAAAATTGTGGAAGTTGCATTTTTCTGGTTTGGAGGCGGCAGCTGGAAGCGACGGCTAAATGAAAGTGGCCTATCTTTTTCCAATTTCAGTCAGCTATCAATATAGTGAAAGAATTAGATCGCTATGTCTTCAGGTTCATAAATAAGTAAAAATCCATTGTTCTTGACGTGGTGTTGTATAAAGTAGAAGGTATATATTGAATTATATATTATATATATATTTCGAAAGGCGAAACCGGTTGGTAAAAGAAAAATAGAAAAATTGTGGTGTAGTTTCAAGATTATTTCAATATATACCTTCTTCTTCAGGTTCATGTTTTACATTTATCTCTCACTTTGGGGGCGGCGTGTGGGAGCGGCAGAGTTTGGCAAAGAAATTCTTGCACAGTTTGAGTCAAGAGTTTCTTAATGTTCGAAGTAACATTATCAGCTAAATCAGTGAAAATTGTTGAAAGTTGCACTTTTTTATTTTGGGGGCGGAAGCTGGAGGCGGCGCCATATCAAAATTAGCCTATCCTTTCCCATTTTTAGTCAGCTATATATATACCGAGAGAATCAGATCGCGATGTCTTCGGGTTTATGTTTTTCATTTTAAAGTGATTGGGGGCGGTTTTTAGCAGTTTTTTCATGTCGGCGGCGCATATTGAAGACGGAGTGTTTCTTGGCTTACGTTTATAAGTGGCAAATATGTATTATTCAAAAAATGAGAACACCAGAGCATCAGGTCTGGTAGAAAGTGCAATATTATGTTAGTTCAAGTTTATCGGGGGCGGTTTTCTCTATGTTGGCGGCGCAATATAGACATCCAATATAGCCTAGCCCTTCTTTGGGAGTGGCAGCTATGTAACAGCGAAAAAATTAGAAAGCTAGGTCGTCTAGTTTGGGAGGAGTTCGAGGAACGGACGGACGGACAAAGCGGTTGCAATAGCGATTTTCATGAAAATGGAAAATGCGCTAAAAATTATGGTTATATCTCTACTCGTCTAGAAGATATCACTTCTGGAAATTTCTAGTGACTTGGGCAGAACAAAATCACCCATGATGGGACTAATTGGTAACCATGGAAATTTTATGCAACGTATGCTTACAAGTTTTGCATTACGGTACACTGTGAATTTTCAAGAAAAAGCAACAGCTCTAACAAATTTTGTATCAAAAAGTCCAAATTCCACAAAGAAATCAAAAGCTCTTTGAAGAAACAAAATACGATCAAAAATCAAGAACCGTTTCGGATATCCGCTTTCTGCAACTGCATGAAGAGAAAAAAAAAACAAGATTTTTCCTAAAAAAGTTCCACGACTTCAATAATTAACACTTTGGACATTCTTTCCTTTGGCATCCTGTACATCGTAGACAAAGTCAATGGTGACGTAAGTCGACATAGCGTCTTGTAGCTAAAGAAAAGCCTCGAGAAAAGCTCTGCCAGGCACCATAAATTTTTTTTCAAATCGGACATCTTTTCCCGAAGGAATCCTTGCTTGAAATTTGAGCAAATTTTGGTCTATGCTCAACTTCTGACGAGCAGTTTATTGAGAAAAAGAAATAATAAAAAATAAACTTACAATCTTCACTTTCGTTCAACACACCGTCGCTTTGTTTGGACGTATAGGTTGCTGTTGAGTTGGTTGTTCCACCTCACTGATTTCATTTTGCCTCTTGATCTTGGATGGACTAGCGAGAAGTGCTTTTGCTGGTGTTGGTCTCTGCTGCAAACAAGAATCGTCCAAGTTAAAAAACGGAAACCATACTCTCTAATAGGTACTTAATTCTCAAATAGTAGGACGCTAAGCACTACTTGAAGATTATTATTCATGGAAAAAAAAGGTGTGTTGGAAAGTTGCACGCATTAACTTTTGCAAACAACTTACTGGGGTTTGGTCCCCAGCAGGGTGGTGTTGGGGTGAAACTGCGTGTTTCACTTCTTTCGGACTACTGCCCGAAACCGAGGAAAAATGAAACAGTGATTTTTTCGAAAGTGATTGAAGTTGTGTTGGTGAAAGACCGAGGGTGTTCAGCGCCTTCGTCATGTACTGGCTCTGAGATCTGATGGGTGTGTACAGAGCATCTTAACACATACAAACACACACATACAGAGGACCCAAAACGTTGAAACGAAAACAGAACAGAAACACACAAAGGTAAAAAAAAACAAGCAACAACCTTTCTTCTTGATGGATATTTCAAAGGACACCATTTCATAGTAGCAAAATAAATGTCCTGTTCGGACAAGCTAAATGATATTATAAGCACTATATGACGGATTCAAGTGCTATCAGGGCCGGATTAAGCTCGCTGGCGCCCCTAGGCAAAAATTGTACAGCGCCCCTTAACTGACGTTTGGGCAGCAGCCCCCTGGAACAAATTTTTGGGGCGGGCCTGCTGTGCCCCAAGCCCCCTTCAATCCTCAAAAATTTTCTATCAAACGTGATTTTATTGGTAGTGCATTTTTTCTGTTTCTCAAATTATTGTAGGTGAATTTCGGAAAAAAATATAATTTTTAACATGATAGTACTCGCTTCAGCTACTTCTCTACTAAGATCATAATCGCAGTGTTCGATTACTTGCATGGTTCGATGGATAGCAGTATGTTCTCTAGTTCTGAGGAACTCGATAAAATCAGTGTTTCATCTTTCTTTCAGCAAAGATGGTATGACAATGGTTCATCCAAGGTGATCTTTTACTTGATGAAGTGATGGCATGGTACTCGGCTGATGACTATCAGCAAAGGGTTAACCACTTGGCAATTTCGGTGTACAACCGTGAGCAAATTTCTGGTAATTGTGGCAATTTTCTAGCAATTTTGTGGCAGTTTTCTGGCAATTTTCGGGCAATTGGCGATTTTGGTGTACACATTTTTCTCAGGTGGTCAACCCCTCGACTATCAGTCACTTTTCCGGTCATCAGCTTGATAATCACAAACCAAGATGGCGGCTCCCAAATAAAAGTTGACTGTCCTATTCAAGAAAATAGTAGGTCTAGACAATAACTGCAATTGTTATATTCATTTCTAATGTCTCTTATTAGGCAAGTACCAAATTCCACTGCGATATCTTCAAAATTAGGCAATTTAATGGAGATTATGTTTTTTTTGACAGATCTCAGTTGTTTCAGAATATCTCGAAATCGGTTAACAATACATATTTGAAAATGGTTTAATGAACCTCAACAACCATCAAGTTGTGCATCATATGAAAGGCCCTGCAATACTCTGCCTTTGTCTGCTCAAAAGATTTTCTTATGTTTTCCTTCTTCACCTGTATACAGGATCTCAACTAAAAATACTAAAATTTTGCTTGCGGGGCTGAACAGAATTGTTCAGACAGGTTCTAAGATCATGTGTGCCAACGGGGCATATCGCATCACTCAAAAATGCAGCGTACGGGACTTTTTCCCAGGGCCGTCTTAAGCGGGCGTGCAACTCGTGCATGGCACAAGGGCGGCCAGATTGAGGGGGCGGCATTTCGGGTCAGAAATGCGTTTTTTCAATTTTTTTGCTCTTTATATTCTACCTCCGCGGCCACCCCTGAACATTTTTTTCAAACGGTATGATGGATACCTACCTTTAAAACACGTGAATATGCAATCAGATTTAGCAAGATCCTTACTAAATTTTTGATTTCTACCAAAGGGCGGGCGGTGGAATCGTAATCAATTATTGGTAAGTACAGTACATAGAAGCAGTTCGGTATTCAAGTGTAGCTATTGTTTATTCCTAATAGACACGAGAAGAGGTCCGGCGTCTTATTTTGACGTTTTTTTCTTATTCACGAACCGTCCGGTAGGTAAGTTGACTTTCGTTTATTTGTTTATTATAATATAGTTACAGACTGCCTACTTAATAGAAAAAAAAAAGTTCAAAATGCGGAAATTGCAATTTCAGTCGCTGTTTCGGTTATTTTCATAAAATAAAATTTAAATTAAAAAAGCTATGTACAAAATTTACATTTAAAAAAAATTGAGAAAGGGGCGGCCTAACAGTTTTTGCATGAGGGCGGCCAAATGTCTAGAGACGGCCCTGCTTTTTCCGAACTACATATAATAATACTCTACATACCGATGCCGCTTACTCAGATCACAACCCAAGTTGATAGATAATTTATTTCATACTGATCGAGTGATAGTGCGCCCTGCTTCTGCTATCTGTATAAAATTAAAAATCCAATTTGTGAGGCCCTTCAAAGTTCAGTTGTGAAATTATTAATTAGTTCCGGTATAAATTTTTTAAAGCTAAATAGTAAAGCGCCCCCTTTGCCTCTTGGTTCGGTGGCGCCCCTAGGCAGTTGCCTATTTTGCTTATTGGTTAATCCGGCCCTGAGTGCTATCATGACTTGTATTTTGAATGCAAGGCCCTAGGCAGTTGCCTATTTTGCTTATTGGTTAATCCGGCCCTGAGTGCTATCATGACTTGTATTTTGAATGCAAGGCCAAGTATCTTCCGAAATGTGATTTCGTTCTTGTGGGGCATAAAAATTCGTGAACAGACAAATATTTTTTTTCAAAGGGGATTAGCGAGAAGCGCTGAGTATGCACGGTCTAAAGTAATTGATGTGTTCAACCGAAAACTTTGATGGGCCATATCTTACGAATAGATCAAAGTTTTTGGTTGACCCCTGTATATCAGAAACGGAGGATATCAGAAAAAATTTCGAATGCAGATTCTGATTTGCCTCTAAAAAAGTACATCTACCCTCCCTTAATAAGCTATGTCAGTTACTTCGTGGGACACGCTGTATATGCATATACAGAAAGAATCATTTCGATAGGTACGAAGTTTGACTTAAATACTTGGTTGAATAAAACACGGAGCAATACAGGCTACAGCGTGACAATATTCAAATGTACTTAATAACATCAAAATCAATGTTTGCATCAATAGCTATAAGCAATAAAGATTGACCCATGACCCATGCAGCTTCCTATAAGAAAACCATCTACCTAGCTACATAATTATTGTCAATAATGCAACGAGCTTCACATAACTTGCCGTGCTTTTACTTTCCCGGCCCCCCCACGAACACAGAGGGAAAGTATTGTAATCGTGCAGAAAAAAAGTGTTGAGATTTCACCGGATATATCCGTTTTGAGGTCCCCCAAGACGATTAAGACCATTTTCAGAATGATGTGTGTGTGTGTGTGCGTGTGCGTGTGTGTGTGTGTGTGTGCGTGCGTGCGTGTGCGTGGGTGTGCGTGCGTGCGTGCGTGGGTGTGCGTGCGTGCGTGCGTGCGTGCGTGCGTGTGTGTGTGTGTGTGTGTGTGTGTGTGTGTGTGTGTGTGTGTGTGTGTGTGTGTGTGTGTGTGTGTGTGTGTGTGTGTGTGTGTGTGTGTGTGTGTGTGTGTGTGTGTGTGTGTGTGTCTGTCTGTCTGTCTGTCTGTCTGTGATCTTCCACGATAACTGCCGTAACGTTGACTGGATCGACTTGATATTTGGTATACAAACATGGTTGTTTCCTGAAAAGAGCCCATTAGTTTTTGGCTGTCATCTGTCAAACCCAACTGTCACTATCATCAAATGTCAGAAGCTATATCTCACGGAACTCAACTTGCAATATGTCATTTGAAAGCCCTTGAAAAACTGTATCCAGAAAAGTTAAAAACACTGTCCTATCTGTCATCTGTCAAATAATAAAAAATGTTAAAGTTCAAAACTTTACCAATTAATTATTCAAAATCTATCCGATGGATTGGAACCAGATTTGGCAGGAAGCAACAAAACAAAAGAACCAAATTGAGGCCGCAGTTGCAGTTTTCCACCATTCTCCAGTTGGACGTAATGAATTTTCAAAATTTCTCCTGGCCGTTGCCACTCAGGAGAGGCTCTCGCCGGTGTTTCGGCCAGCACGACTCGCTTTTGTAGTAGGACTCCACTCAAAAATTTATTCCTGCTCGGGGATCAACTTTTTTTGGAAAATTTTAACTGATATCGAAAGTTGATTGGATAGAGCGTCGTGCAGGTCTATTTTCAAAGTTGACACAGTTCCGGTTTTCCGACTGTAATTTTTTCAAAATGAAATTTGTTCATTCCGTGAATTTGAGAAAAACGCAATGCAAACTTCTACATGCGGTAGGCCCCACGAAATATCAATTTTAGGTGCAGACATGCTGTGAATAAAAGTTGGAGAAAAAATTGAGCTAATTTTTGGAGGAAAAATTTTCGAAATCGGATCAACAGTTGCCGAGTTTTCCTCTCTGGAAAAACTGCAAATTTTCCAACATTTTATTCCGTGAACAGATTTCTTGGAATTGTTTTTTTTTTAGAGAATAGATAACTGGTTCTTGAACATTTTCCAATAATTTCTCTCCAATTTCCCGGAAATTTTCCTCCTGAAAATATAAAACCACTCATGCGATCGTACAAATTAAGCGGTTCTGTCACGATAATTACCGAATTATTGATCCGATCGAATCGAAATCAGGTACGGAGGCCTAAGTTCAGCCTGGAATGATCTGATTAGACTTTGGGTGGATGATTTTGATCGGAAGCCCTCAGGTGGCACATTGGGTCTGGGTTTGTCTGCCCAAGCTCTAAATTGAAAATATAGAGTTGAAATTTGACACACAGATGCAGTAAAAGTTTTCAATCAAGTTTTTGTAATTTCATCATCATATCTAAAGTAGGAACAAAAATTTCAATAAGGAACCAGCATTGCATTTTTGAGATATCACAACAGTTAGCTACCTAGTTATACCTTTTGGATCATTTCATCACCTTGGAAAACTGACCTAACCTGTCATTTTTTCTGTCCGCTCAACAATGGATGCAGGATGCTCGCTAAACGCTCGACTAAATAGAATTTTTTCATCAATTTCCAAATCGAATCGCCCCCTCCCGAAGGGACACTTCGATCAAAATCATTACTGACGTCTCTGGATACCGCCGGGAAAGTTTTGTGTCGCCCCACAACAGATTTTTTATTAAGGACAGAGTCATATTGGTGGAATAGGTACGGCGTTGCGGAATCAATCCGTCTGAGTTTATTCCTCGACAGAAATCTATCATCCAGGCCGTTTTAGAAAGCTACAAGGATTTACTTTGGTTTGAGCCTATAGACATTTTCGAAATTCAAATTTTTTTTTTCAAAACTTGATTTTTTTTGGATTTTGAAGATATCTATAGGCTCAAACCAAAGTACATCCTTGTAGCTTTCCAAAAAGACCTGGATGATAGATCTCTGTCAAGGAATAAACTCAGACGGATTGATTCCGCAACGCCTCATTTTACCAATTTGACTCCGTCCTCAACCGAAAAATGTGCCGTTTCAAAGATTCATCGTCGTAAGATTCGCAAGGGTAAGATTCACGGTCGCTGATTGTGCCAGCCAGCGCAAATCAACTATTCCGAAAAGTGATTCGAGTTGTAAAAAAAATCTTTATTAGGCAATTATTTCGAAAAGTTTCACACAATGAAAGCACACAGAACATGAGGCCCATCAAATAGGTAAGTAGCGACATAAATTCAACATAATGCCAACACGTGA
This sequence comes from Anaspis maculata, assembly GCA_949128115.1. NCBI lineage: Eukaryota > Metazoa > Arthropoda > Insecta > Coleoptera > Scraptiidae > Anaspis > Anaspis maculata. The sequence continues at coordinate 49,297,263 of OX421968.1, forward strand.
TAGTTAGAAAAAGTGGTTATTATCCCTCGTGGCGCGTGGCAAGCCTTGTTACGGTATTCAATTGGGTATTGTGACCGTTCGGTAGGGCTATAACACAGATGTTACAAAGCTCTTTAGTAAGCCGGTGACGATATCCCGCGTCATTATCGGGATACACAGATTTATTTCATCGCCATCGTCCAAATAACCATCCGATTCTCATATTGGGAGCAGTACAAACACACTTACGTACACTCCCGTATAAATCCGGCAAGATCATAACAACCTACGGTCTAATTAGAATCAAAGAATTAGAACAACTCCTTTCAAATTGATCTTTTCTGGTTATTGCCGTCTAAGGGAAATAATTCCGCAACAAAAGAGACTACCATAAGACAGTACCTATTCATTTGTTGAATACATAATAAATGCCTGGCGATCTTATTATCTCGGTCTTTTGATACATATGATTTTTTAAGCGAAATAAATGACCTATTGTCTGGACGACGTGCGACGGAGTTGTGGAGATGGAGAATACCTATGTGCTGGCACCCTGAAAAGGCAGCGGTAATTGGAAATAAAACATAGTTTGGCCATCATCAGTGTTCATTTAACAAACACGCTCAGCTGGGCGTGTAGTTTGACGGTCCATTCCGATCCATGGTTAAATTAGGTATGGGGGAAATAGGAGAGTGCTAACTCTGTCCCTGGAGGACGAACTGTGGCTGCGGTCATCGAGGACACATGCATTATTCATTCAACATTCAATTATATCTCAGATCTGCACTACGTTTGTCAAATCCACTACATCACCTCCGAACAGCATATTTCCAGCAGCATCACCTCAATAACCAAGTTTTTTTTTTTTTTGTGGAATCTTCCAACTGATCAGAAAAAGTCAATTATAGGCAGGGTAGCCAGATTTTTGGAAATCAGAATCGGGACATAAGAATTCCTGAATAAAAATAGGGAGGATACAATTTCAAGGTGCGAACGTAGCGAGCAGAATGGCGCCGCGGACGAAAATTTTTGGGATAATGATAATAATGCTAATAATAATAATAATAAAAAAAACAATAATTTGAAGTGGCATTTTTCACTTTTTTTTAATTTAGCATTTAGCAAATTCATACTAACGAGTGATCGAATAAATCTCTCTTCAAGTCGCCTTTGATTACTGAAAATCTGGCGAAAAAACATATCAAGCGAGGACATCAAGGCCTACCTTGAGAGGAGAAATTTATTCGATGACTCCGTACTTACGTCCCTAAAAACCCATTGCATCATTCAAAGAATCCTCAATCTTTACCGTTGTTGATTGTTAGAAACCCTGTGCAAAATTCAAGTTTTCATATTTTATATTACAACTTCACTAATCAAAATCTGTCAGGTAAGTAGATACCTCACTCGATCGCATCCAGGGGAATACCAGGAAACACGATTCTGCGTCCCGCAAATGCAATTAGACAATTAAACCCCCATCTCATTTCTTTGTAAGTACTCACATATACAATCCTCTTCTCTTGTGAATAAACTTCGTGATACAGTCACAACTAGTTGAACGTTTTGTTTCAAAATCGCTTGATTCAGAAAAATAAAAATGAAAAATCAGAGCATTATACGCGAAACTGAAAAAATCGGGACATTTCAGTGAGCTGGCGGGACGCGGGACATACAAATTAAAAGTGGGACAGTCCTGCCTAAATCGGGACGTCTGGCAACGGCAACCCTAATTATAGGTGATAAATACCTGGAGGGTGATTCAAATTGAGTTCCCACGTGAGAAGACGCTGTATTTTTGACATTTCAAAGAATTTTGCAATGTCAAAGCGATATTTGTGAAGTAGAATAATAGGGAGGTGTACAAAATTTTCTACGGAGAAATACACGACTGAAAATCGGGTGACAATAGGGTGATGACAAGAAATTAGTTCGCGACTCTTACCGCCAGGTTGTTGGAGTTGGGATTTTGGGACATTTGGTTTTACTGCGAAGATTAGGTTGGCAACAATTTGGCAAGCCGTCGAAAACGATGAAATTTTATCCCCACCGTAGGCGACACAGAACAGCACTGGGGCACAAATTTCGTGGCATTTTCGATGGTCGTGCGGTCAGTTGGTCACAGACAGTCGTGGCCAAGGCTTCGTGAGGTTAATTATTTAGGTTAGGTTACAACGATGAGAGGGACAGACTTTTGACGCAAGACGTCATTGACACTAATGACAGTATTTCTCAACTCATGCAGAAGCGCCCCCTACATGTAATCATGTAATCATACATGTAGGAAGATGGTATATGGTATAATGTTATTTTCACTAGTACCTACTTGTTAATACACTTTTCCTGAGTTGTAAAGTTGTAATGAATATATAGATAATTTATTGAACGACTGTCGCTTTATCAAAAAAATTAAAGTGCTAAACTCAAGATTTGACTAAGTAATGTGAAAAACAAGCGAATCTCTACAGCAGTACCCTGGCATCCCATCATGCGCAAGCACGGGAAATAAGCTGGCAAGAGGCGCTTCGTTATGTCGGCACTGTCGGGAGGAGCTACTCAGGGAAGATCACTAGACAAAGAAAGTAGATCCAGCTGGGCCGTGATTAGCGTATGTATCTACTTTCTCTATCTAGTGATCTACTCGAAGCAGCTCCTGGTGCAAAACCATGGATGGGTATAGGTAATAATTAGAGCGACTATGCAGGCTGACTTTAAAACATTGAATGATCCGTAATAATAATGTTTCATAATACGTAAACCCTCTACCACTTTCTAATTCTACCCCTTCTCTAAAGCTAAGCGTGTGCCCTACAACATCCTCAGAAACTTGGTGTTTGGATGGCAGTTTCTTGCAGAAGAATAATCGGGCCTATCTTTTTTAATTTCACGGTCAATGCTGAGAGATGCTGAGAGAAACAACTTTTTGACTGAATTTGTTCAAGAGCTACACGATGATGAACTTCAGCATGGCTATTTTCAGCAGGATGGTGCAACAACGCATACGACACCAGAAACTATAGCTTTTCTCCGCGAGTATTTTGATGACCGGCTGATAAGCTTACGTACAGAAATTGAGTTTCCTCCCAGATCGCCCTGTTTGACCGATATGGACTATCTTGTGTTCCCTTACTTGAAAAACAGGATTTCCAGAACTCCTGTTGCTCATTTGCAAGAAATGGAACAAAGAGTTGTTGAAAAATGTGCAAGCATAACGCCAATAATGCTGCAAAATGCTTTTGATAGCATGAAAAGGCGCGTTAACTTGTGCATGGAACAAGGTGGTGTACACTTCCAACAGTTACTCAAAATCTTTTTGAAGTAAAACTTCTTATCGCTCGCTTAGATCACAACAACCACAGATGAGGGACTCTGTGGATGAGAGTGAATTCGGTTGATGCGAGGATGATGTGTAACGCTTTGGTGTAACGCTCGGTGTAACGTTTTACTGGGCGACCAGTGGCGCCCAGGGAATGGAAGAAGGGAATGTGTTGTGAGGCTCGCTTTTAACTGTTATGCTAGTATTCTTTTACCGCTTGCATCGTGTTTTGAGTACTTCAGATTTCATCATAAATAAAAATTTGATCTGATCGATGAATTTTAAATTACGAAAGTGTCATTTATTGCGATCAGGAGCGCGATTCTGTACTTGCCTACCGACACTTGTCGGTATCGGCCGACGGCTTTAACGACACTTGTCGGTAGGAGCGATTCTGTACTTGCAAATGTGACCGATGCGACCGATAGTTGTCGTTCCGGACCGACAGTTGTCGCTCAGCCCACCGACGGGTCTTGACTCTTGAGGCCATCGGCCGACGAAAAAGCTGTCGTTACGCAAGCACATTATAAGTTTTTAGCCTGTTTATTGTTTTGTATTTGCGATTTGTAGGTTTACAAGGGAAAGTGTTCGCTTCGCATCACGCATAGTCGCATAGAATACGCATAGGTACCTACTTATACCTACTTGGTATACCTAGTTCTCGACGTAGGTATTTGGTAGATGTATGGTAACTACCCCCCGTGCATATAGGTACCTATACCTAGTATATGGTCCTCCGTGATGGTATGATCCAAGACAACCAACCGCCAATAATTTTCAACCGCGTCCGAATGAATTTGGTTGATACAAACATTAATTGCTGTAACGGTCTGAAATTCCGTTTCGATCTAGCCGACCGTCCTTGGCAACGATGTCAGGTGGTTGTTGACCGATTTTGTTTTTTCGGGAATAGTTTTGGGTTTTTCTGCAGCGCGAAAGGGGAGATCGTTTTGCTGGCCTGTTGATGCCGATAAATTGCAGACGAGCTCGATAGGTTTCTACCTTAACACCCTTCAAGTGCCTTCACGCTGTAAGCGCCTCAACGTTCCGGAGACATCATCTCTGCGTCATACCTGAGCGTGATTGAACCCCTTGTTCTAGGGTGAGTTCTTGGAAACCATCCTCGTGCCGTTCCATACCTAACCCCATTCCTTTTTCAGGGTTCTTTTCTTCCTGCTTTTACTTTAGTTCGACTTAGTTCGTATTTGTATTTCTACTCGTTTTCCTGGGATTTGGTCTGGTACAGCATCGGTGACGTCGGCTGTCATCTTGCGTCGAACAGTCGAGCTGAAACTTCGGCAAGCTTGTTGAGCGGAGGACTGGAAGGAGGAAGGACGCGCATGGTCTGGGATACATCGTGTTAGCCCGAGAAGAAGAACCTTTGTTCGGTGCAGGTGCCGCATGGTCTTCCTTTTTTCCTGCAAGGTCAGAGCGTTCCAATTTTATCCCAGTTGAAAAGCGATAATTCCAATATCTGAACTCAGTGTACCTGTTTTATTTATTTGTTATTATAAAAAAAATGTCAACGCAGACGTCAGTTGCCTGACCGTCGAGGTAGTTAGATTAGCAGTAATTTGTAGCAACTCGATTCACTGAAAGTGCACAAATCAGGAGCTAAAACAATCCCGTGCGAAAGAAACGTTATCCCGATCCCCGGAACCTATTTCCTATTTCACGTACGTACGTAGGTAGGTAGGGTAAACTAAACGAAAGGATCCATTGCGCAATCCGCTTCATTGCGATAGCACGAAACTGTTTTGTTTCTCAGTGCAACCGACAGTAGGGCTGTTTCGGCCTCATTAGCCGGTCTGCCTATCCTCTCCGGTCAAGACCCTGCTTTATTCAATAAATTGTTAAATATTACTTTGAGCTTACGTATTCTTACTTCTCTAATCTATCCAAAAGAAAGATTCACTTCGAAGTCTGAGACATTATTTTATACTAGTAAGTATTTGGTAGTTTCCAAACCGACACAGACATTAAGCTAACGAAAGAAACTACCTGGCGCCTTATTTATTTATTTTTTTCTACTAATTTTTACTGCACGACCACTCCCCTGAGCTTTAGCCGAGTGCAAGTCTGATGTCCGGTGAGTATGCCCTTTAGTGAGAAAAAGATCGTGGCATTGCAAATTCGTAGCACAATATCGGTGGGTGGCGTTATGTTTGAATGAATTCGAATTTACCTATTAGGTACGGAGATAGGTTGCCAGTTCAACTCTCTTCATAGGTTTTGTCTTTATTGTTCTCATAAATATTTATTGAAGGCTGAGATGCTGGGCTTCAACATGCTATACCTAGATTCTAATTTCGGTAGGTAGGTACCGGGTGGGCCATAAAAAACCGTACTGTTTTTTTTTCCTCGCCGATCTTTTGTTTCTTGACCGATTTTGACAAGCTTGGTATCATTGTGTAGCTAATTGAAGAGGCTACCAGAACCAAATACAAATGACTCCTAAGTGTCAAAATTCAAAATGGCGGAAACGACTGGAAATAGATCTTTTTTGCAGTCGTTTTTTTTTATATAAAATTTGACAGAATAACCGAACTAGAGACGTTTTCTAAAAGAATGAACTATTTTCGACATTTTAAGACCACAACTAGCTCAATTGGTTCATTTGTTGGGGAGATGTGACAAATTGAAAACAAGCTTATTTGCCATTGTTTCAATCAAAAATGAATAATAAAAAATATTGATTTGTCTGTCAAATTTTTGCTTCTGGAGCGATTTTGACAGGTTTAGTATCATTGTGTAACCAATTGAATATGCTTCAAGAGTCATATACGAATATGATCAAAATGTCAAAATTCAAAATGAATGACACAACTGAACAAGTTTTCTTTCGCAGTCGTTTTTTTAAATTGAAATTTGACAGAATGACAGAACTAAAAGCGTATTTTGACACTGCAACTAACTCGTTAAGCTCAAAAAAAGCTCATTTGTTATTGTTTCAATCCAAAATGAATAAGAAAAAATATTGTTTTGTCTGTAGAATTTTTGTTTCTAATTGTCAAAATTCAAAATAGCGGACACAACTGAAAACAAGTCGTCTTTTGCAGTCTTTTTTTAATTGAAATTTGACAGAATTACAGAATTAAAGGGGCTTTTTGAAAAAAACTATGTGCAAATGTTATGGAAAAGACTATTAGACTATTTTTCTACCATCAATTGAATTAAAACCTATCTTACATGTCTATTTTGAGCCTAACAATGGATTCAAGTAATCAAAAACAACTTTGACTAACACAAATACAAAAAATAGGATAGTCCTCAAATGTTTGCATCCAGAGAGTCCGCTTCCATAAATAGGAACCTACCTTGTGAACACCCTGTAGAATAATTTTCAATTACATTTTGAAAAACGGTGATAATATCTCGGGTGAAAATATTATTATCAGTTTTGGATTGAAACAATGGCAAATAAGCTTTTTTTCAATTTGCCAGATCTCCTCAACGAATGAACCAATTGAGCTAGTTGTGGTGCCAAAATGTGAAAAACAGTTCGCTGTTTCAAAAAACGCTTCTATACTCTATACACTGATAGAAAGGACCACCAGATTCCTCCGCTTGAAAAGTAGTCCCGAGCGTTACCCGCGAAATTGAAAATTCCAGTTAGAAAGAGGTGCTTATTTCCGCTAATCACAGCTAAGTGCTATGGTAATTTTAAATGACACCAGTTTAATACCAATTTTAATGAATGAGAAAATATTTTTTTTGAATGAAGCTGATTTTATTACACACCACTCACAACAGCCGAGCCGACTAAAAATAACAAACATCATAGAGAAATGGAGGTTAGAAATCGTACGTAAGTGTCAAACTCGCTGAATGTAATGCCATTGGCTTGGCGTAGGAATAATTTGCCCGGGTAAGACTACCAACCGAACAAAACTAATATTAGTTCTAAACGCGCCTATGTTGTTACAGTCTTTGGTGCTTTTGTTTGCTATAGGTTACATCACTGAAATTCAAAAAAGTCCGTTCTATCGGTGTACAGACTATAGTTCTGTCATTCTGTCAAATTTCAATTTAAAAAAACGACTGCGAGAAAAGGCTCATTTTCAGATGTGTCCGCCATTTTGAATCTTGACATTTTGATCATATTCCCACATCACATTTGAACCCTATTTAATTGGTTACACAATGATACTAAACTTGTCAAAATCGCCCCAGAAACAAAAATTTGGCAGGCAAAACAATATTTTCTATTATTCATTTTGGATTGAAATAATGGCAAATAAGCTTTTTTTCAATTTGCCACATCTCCCCAACGGATGAACCAATTAAGCTAGTTGTGGTCTCAAAATGTAGAAAATAGTTGATTCTTTCAGAAAACGTCTTTAGTTCGGTTATCCTGTCAAATTTCAATTAAAAAAAACGACTGTAAAAGAAGGCCTATTTTCAGTTGTTTCCGCCATTCTGAATTTTGACACTTAGGAATCATTTGTATATGGCTCTGATAGCCTCTTCAATTAGCTACACAATCATACCAACCTTGTCAAAATCGGTCAAGAAAAAAAAATCGGCGAGGAAAATAAAACAGTACGGTTTTTTATGGCCCACCCGGTACCTATACCTACCTACTTAGCGTCCGTCGTGAGAGAACGTCAAATTTTGCATGCAAAACCAAGCAAAATTACTACGCAAAAACAGTTGAAAAATTGGGGAAAAAGTTCCATCGATGTGGGATCATTATATCATATTTCATTTGTCTCTTCCTCGATGTCTCTGTTACAAATTGACAACAATAATAAATCGCAAGATACATACGAACAATATGAACTAACATCTGCATCCGTCGTTTGCCAGCCGCGCACGTAAACGGCCGCGCAAAGCTAGAAGTTGGTTAGACTACAAACACCGATATACCTCGCGATATAAAGATGATGCGAACATTGCAAGCAATAGGTCACCACCCAACTTCACCTCTCCAATAATCTAGATAACATTTTCCAGAATTATCTGTCACATATCTTATCTAGATAAAAAGGGTTAACTGTGCACAACGCTGCTCTCCAATTTGCCCATCTCAAGCGCGTGAAGCACTCATATTTTCATATCCTATGAACACTCCATACAACTGAATGTGATGACGATGGCAAGACATAAATGTCAACTTCAAAAATCATCCGTTAATTCAAAATGGCTGGTCTCTCACCGTTTCATGACCGTTTCGTTCCACGTTTCGTATCACTGCACTTGAGCGAGAGTCGTCGTTTGCACCGACAAGTGTCGGTAGGCGGTGAGTAGAGAATCACCTCGACGTCTACTTGTCGGTGGCGCAAGCGACAACTATGGTAGTGAACGACACCGACAACTGTCGGTAGGAAAGTACAGAATCGCGCTCCAGAAAATGATTAATTTATTTCTTCAATCGGTAGCCGAGCCGCTGTTTTGCTGTCTAACTAATGGGGGCGACCTCTACCATCAAATATACAAACTTTCATTTTTACAGGTATTTGCTGTCGGCGGTGCCGACATGTGCCGGCATGTTAGCCTCAATCAAAATAGAAGCCTATTTATTATCATTCTCAACTTTTCTGTGTACCTAAACTAGGTAATGTTGTCAGTGAATCGATTACTGCAAGTCGAACTGAATCGCAATGGATAGTTTGATTCGATGAAAAAATCGTATGAGACGAATCGAGAACTGATTGTAGGTGAATAATTCTACTGAATCAATGTGAAAGCTCTAAAAAAAAATCTCGAAAAAAACTTTTAAGCAAAAAAGATACAAACGGTGGATTCCATCAAGACTTGACAAACTAACCAAGTTACCAAGCGGAGCGAGTTGCTTCGCAAATAGGTAGGGGCTATCTGATTTTATAGACATTTGGCCACTTAATTCTGGGATACCTGTAAGTATTAGTATACAGTATATACAGGCTGTTACACTTTTTTTGTCAATTATTGTCAGGAGGTAGTAGAGCATCAAAAAATAAGTGAACTATTTATATCTTGAAAAAAATAATATCGGAAACGCTTTATAACGGAGATAGAGGCTTCCAAAGTTGAGTTTTGAAAATGGTTTTTAGCGCACTTTCTCAAAAAATGGGAAAACGGCGCTTTTAGCTCCACTTTTCCCGTCCGTCCGCCCGTCCTTCTGTCTGTCTGTACCCGGGATATCAACTCCCTCAGGAAAAAGGTATCGATGTGATGTAAACGCTGATCAATAGTAAGTAATGTCCAGGACGTCAAGTTGATTTTTGTTTTTTTGTTACTTTGCAGCCATTTGATCCGCCATTTTGAATTGCTCTAAAAGTGATCCGATTAGAATGAAATTTGCAGGCAATGTAAACCACATCAAGATCCATGCAATTTTTGACAATTGATGCGCCGCCGCCATCTTGTATTCTCCATCCATTTTGAACATGTTTCAAAGTTATAGAACTAGAGGGGAGAATCATGCCGCAATGAAAAAAAGATATCGATGGGGTGCAAACGCCAATCAAATGCGTACGTGTCCACCATATAAAGTTGACCACTGATTTCTGTCACTTGTCTGCCATCTTTGATCCGCATTTTGAATTTCTCTGAAAGTGGTCGATTTGAGCGAAATTTGCAGGCGATGTGAAATTTATCAAGATCCATCCCATTTTCGACAATTGCTGTCCCGCCGCTATCTTGTATTCTCCATATTGAACATGTTCCAAAGTGATAGAACTAGGAGAATTATGCCTCAACGAAAAAAGATATCGATGTGGTGCAAACGCCAATCGAATGCGTACGTGTTCACCATATGAAGTTGACCAATGATCTTTGTCACTGGTCCGCCATCTTTGATCCGCCATTTTAAATTTCTCTGAAAGTGGTCCGATTTGAGTGAAATTCGCAGGCGAAGTGAATTTCATCAGAATACATCAGATTTTGGACAAATGATGCTCTGCCGCCATCTTAGCCGCCATATTGAAATTTCTTATTAGTGGAACGATTTTCATGGAGCTTGGAACTTACCGTTGTTTTGTATGATCAGTCTTATTTTCCAGTTAAATTTCAACATTCCGCCGCCATCTTGGCCGCCATATCGAAATCTCTTCTTTGTGAAACGGTTTTCATAAAACTTGGAACTTTCACTTGTCTAGTACGATCATTCTGATTTTCAAGCCGAATTTCATTATTCTGTCGAAATTTTGGCCACCATATTGAAATTTCTGCCCAAATAATGATATAACCCTAATAAACATCTTGCGTTCAGTAATCCTTCAAAAAGAAGGTGCACTATTGAACCTCATGCCCATGAGACATATTATTGTTCGCTTGTTTTGTTATAACTCCATATTTAACCACTGGATTTTGACCAAATTTGGTACACAAAGTAAGTTGATGCATACCTACAAGCTGGTTGTGTTGACTTTTGTCACATTTCTTTAATTTTCATTCTTTCACTTTTCATTATTTAAAAAAAAAGTTTTTTGATTTTTTTGCGAAAATACATATTTTGTTTATTAAACGTTAATAATTGGTATTCTCTTTAATTTATCAACCCGCCCATTTACACAAACACGTGCACTTATGGCAGATCGGATATCAATAATATGGGACGTAACTTGTCAAAGTTTGACAAATTTATTACAAAAGGAATAAGGATCACCCTAGTTTCGACAGACGTTTTTCAACTGACAGGCATCCTTGACCCATTTAATTTATGAACTCTCGGTATATCTCACGGAACTCTACTTGCAATTATGCCATTTGAAAGCCCTTGAAAAACTGTATTCAGAACAGTTAAAAGTATCGCCCTAACCAAATTTGGCAGGAAGCAACACAACTCAAGAGTCAAATCAGGTCTGCAGTTTAAATTTTCCACCATTTTCCAGTCGGGCGTTATGAATTTTCAAACTTTGTCCTAGCCGTTGCACCCGAGAGGGCCTCTCACTCGGATCGGGTTTTGACCCGGACGATTCGCTTTTGATGCAGGACTCCATTCAAAAATTCATTCCTGCTCAGGGATCGACTTTTTTCGAAACATTCCGACTGATATCGATAATAGATTGGATTGGGCGCCGTGTAGACCCATTTTCAAAATCGATACGGCTTCGGTTTTCCATTGGTAATTTTTTCAAAATAAAATTTGCACATTCCGTGAATTTGAAAAAACTGCAGTGCAAACTTCGCCATATGGTGAGCACCACGAAATTTCGTGCAGCTTCATTTTAGGTGCAGACATGCTGGGGATGAAAGTTTGAGGAAAGACTGAAATCATTTTTGGAGGACAAATTTTTGAAATCGGACTCACGGTTTTCAAGTTTTCCTCTCTGGAAGAACTGCAAATGTGTGAGTTACAAAATTAGCGAACGCGAATGCCTTCTACTCCTCTTGGCTTAATGGTAACGTATGAAGCGCCGTTTGTGTCTTAATTATATGGACTGGATGATCCAATTCAATATAAACGAACAAATTTTCCTTTTTCTCACTGCAATGCTGTACGACCCCCGTCTCAATGAAATTGGCAGTGTCCATTCAAGCATATTTCGAAAATTGAGTTTTCAATCAAAATCTTGCAAAGGTAACTTTTTCTAAATCAAACAAGAAATATAAAAGTGCATGAAAATCCACTTTGAAATATTTCCAGTGGCGTAGAAGATAGGTGGACAAAAAGGAGACCCCCCCCTCCACAACTTTTGAGCAAATATGTCAATTTATTGGAATAGAGGCATATTTAGGGAAATAATAATGAAAATTTTAGGAAGCTCAGTCAAGCGGTTCAAAAGTTACATAAAAAAGGTTTTTTGTTTTAACTTTGACGAGCTATAACTCCGTTGCTATGCATTTCTGAAGATTGTTTTCTTCCAAAAACCTCTAGTTTTTTTTTATCTCATATCGACTTTGGAAACGCTTGGAACTGATACCAATAATTTAAAATGCATAATAACAAAGATACAGCTCTTCAAAGTTAAAATATAAAAAACGTTTCTCAATATACCTAACTTTTGAAACGCTTGACCGATTTTGCTTAAATTTTGTTATGTTATGCTCAACATTGTTTCCCTAAACATGTCTTCTATTAATTAAGGTGCGTTCAGTCAGCTTATTTAGCCGCAAGTTTTAGTTTTAGTCGTAAGCGTAGCGATGCTCATTAGCTGTCATGAACCAGCCTCCTCAGATCATCCAATAAGCGATGCTGCGCTTACGACTAAAATTGAAACTTGCGGCTAAATAATCTGACTGAACGCACCTTTAACATAACATATTGGGTCAAATGTGCACAGTTGCGTAAGTAGAAGGAGGGGGGGCTCTCCTTTTTGCCGCTATATCTTCTACACCACTGAAACAATTTCAAAGCGGAATACATTTTAGATTTCTTATTCAATTCAGCATTAGTCATTCTTATAAGATTTTGATTGGACGCCTCATTTTCGACATATTCCTGAATATATACTGTGGCAATTTCATTGAGACGGGGCCCGTATATGATTAATGGTGAAAACCGCAGCGCGATATCTCACTTCTAAGTACTTTAAAACAAGCGAATATGCCTCATGGGCATGAGGCTCAGTAGCGCACTTCCTTTTTGAAGGGTTAGTGAACGCAAGATGTTAATTAGGGGTCTACCGTTATTTGGGCAGAAATATGGCGGTCAATATAGCGTCAGAATCATGAAATTTGGCTCCAAAATCAAAATGATCGTACTATAGACAAGGGTAAGTTCCAAGTTTTATAAAAATCGTTCCACTAATAAGAGATTTCAATATGACGGCCAAGATGGTGGCAGAATGTTGAAATTTGGCTGGAGAATAAGTATGATCATACGAAACAAAGGTAAGTCCCAAGCTTCATGAAAATCGTTAAGTGATGAGACATTTCAATATGGCAGCCAAGATGGCGGCAGAGCATCATCATTCATCCAAAATCGGAAGTATTTTGATGAAGTTCACATCGCCTGTGAATTTCACTTAAATCGGACCACATTCAGAGAAATTCATAATGGCGGATCAAAGATGGCGGCCAAGTGACAAAAATTATTGATCAACTTTATATGGTGGTCACGTACGCATTCGATTTGCGTTCGCACCACATCGATATCTCTTTTCGTTGAAGCATAATTCTCCTAGTTCTATCACTTCGAAACATATGTTCAATAGTGAAAATACAAGATGGCGGCGGAGCATCAATTATAAAAAATTGGATGTATTCTAATGAAGTTCACATCGCCTGCGAATTTCACTCAAATCGGACCACTTTCAGAAAAATTCAAAATGGCGGATCAAAGATGGCGGCCAAGTGACAAAAATTATTGATCAACTTTATATGGTGGTCACGTACGCATTCGATTTGCGTTTGCACCACATCGATATTTCTTTTCGTTGAAGCATAATTCTCCTAGTTCTATCACTTCGAAACATGTTCAATAGTGAAAATACAAGATGGCGGCGGGGCATCAATTGTCGAAAATTGGATAGATCTTGATGTGGCTTACATTGCCTGCAAATTCCATTTCAATCGGATCACTTTTAGAGAAATTCAAAATGGCGGATCAAAGATGGCGGCAGAATAACAAAAAACCAAAAGTCAACTTGACATCCTGGACATATGTACTATTGATCAGCGTTTACACCACATCGATACCTTTCTTCCTTCACTGCTGCATATCTTCATCTCTATTTTTCTCACTGCGACACTCGCATGCTGTGTTTGTTCCACGCGCAGCGCGTATGGAACCACCTATGACGTCACGCGAATTTTCAAAATCACTGTGACGAAAAAGCCAAGTTTTTTCTTTCAAAATGAGTTTACTGATATGTAGTTGATAGCCCGATCATGGTAAAATCTCAAAATTGCACCAGTGTCCAGTAGCCTATCTCCAAATGTCTGGCTACTTGTAAATTCAACACGTTTTGTCGAAAAACTTCTACTCTGTTGACATTCGTTCAGATGTTGAGGGCTTCATTGCGGTGTTCGTAACTGTTTTGGGGTGTGTCGCGGTTTGGGCATAGAAGCTAGTGGGTTTATGCATGGTGGGTTTCCTAGATGTTTTTTTTAGCGCATTTTCCATCTTGATGAAAATCGCTATTGCTACCGTGCGTCCGTCCGTCCGTTCCTCGAACTCCTCCTAAACTAGACGCCCTAGCTTTGTATTTTTTTCGCTGTTACTTAGCTGCCACTCCCAAAGGAGGGCTAGGCTATATTGAATGTCTATATTGCGCCGCCAACATGGAGAAAACCGCCCCCGATAAACTTGAAATAACATGATATTGCAATTTCTCCCAGACCTACTGCTCTGGTGTTCTCATTTTATGAATAATACATAGTTGCCACTTATAAACGTAAGCCCAGAAACATTCCGCCCTCAATATGCGCCGCCGATATGAAAAAATTGATAAAAACCGCCCCCAATCACTTTAAAATGAAAAACATAAACCCGAAGACATAGAGATCTAATTCTTTTGGTATATGAACAGCTGACTAAAAATGGAAAAGGATAGGCTACTTTTGGTTAGTCGCCGCCCCCAGATTCCGCCCCCAAACGACAAATAGTGCAACTTTCACAATTTTACTGATTGAGATGTTCTCTCAAACATTTAGAAACTGCCAACTCAAATTGGGCAACATTTGCTTAACCGAACGCTGCCGCTCCCACACGCCGCCCCCAAAGTAAGAGATGAATGAAAAACATGAACCCAAAGACGAGATCCAAGTCTTTCGCTATATAGATAGCTGACTAAAAATGGGAAAGGATAGGCTACTTGTGATATTTTTCAATTGTACTGTAGATGTAAAAGTTTACTGTGCGTGGGTTTTTTTCACAGTAGATATGCTGCTTCTATGGTGGAAGAAATGTAGCGACGGATTTTTGCTCGATAATTGATTTTTTTTGCGGTGGGGACGATTCTACGTGGGTAAAATTGTGCACTCCCTTGACAAATTAATATCAAGGCAGTAGGTACTCGTATTTCTTAAGCATAACCAAACATCGTATAACGAGAATGGAGACTTTTCAACAACATCGAAACTATAGCCTCTTGGCAGATGCAAATACATATATATTTAATCAGTCATACCCATCCAAAATAAGGCATTCGTTAACAATAAGCGAGTTTATGTATTTCCTAGAAAATATTGGGGTTCTTTTCGCTCAGTGTACCACGAAAGCTAATTTAAGAAAAAATTGTTATTATACAATATACATATACCCATAAGAAAGTAAGAAAGTCGAAGCCGAATGATTTGGAAAGCCAAAATTTTTATTGACGAAACAAAAAGTGTTGAGGATACAAAACCGGATTCGAGTGGAAATCTGAAAAAATGCGACGGTACGGAACTGGCAGCGGGGTTGCAGCAGCAGAGGGCGGTGGTGAACATGGACCGTGCAATGCAGGCGGTAGCGGGTGGTTTTTTCAATTATAAACTCTATTTGGCTTAGCACAGATTGTTGTGTAATCAGTTTAGCTCGTTACGGGCCGCGAGCACTCGACAGTGAACCACAGCGAGGAACAATCTAACTAAAGCAAACCTAAACCTTAACTGGAGTAGAATGATTGCATTTCAGAACCGTCAACTGTTCCTCCACGTTATTCCTACATCGTTATTCACAAATATTATTCATTATCGAATCTTATTCTTACACGGCTTCTGTAATGTCGTTATCCTCAAAAATGTTATATCTTCGTTCAACATCCACTCGGCAGCCCCCATCATGGCCTGGAACCTAATAACAGTAATAACTAACGAGATCCGCAGTTTTCACAAGGCTCGAATTGGCAATTTTGATTTTGTACTTGCACTCGCACACGAGTCACACGACCTTACGTGCAAAATTGTCCGACATATTAAAATTCCAAAAAACAACATTTACAACTGAATTTACACATCATTTCGTTGCGTGATAATAGCGGGAAACGAAGGTGTTTCAGAGCACAACATGAAAATTTTAAACGGAAAGGCAATGAGTCAAACTGACAGCCTTACTTTTTTTGAAACAATGACACTTGGTAACTTGGTAAGAACAGAAGTAACCAGATTACCTAGTTATGTTCTGTTTTCCTTATCATCGGCGTTTTTTTCACACCATAGGCCCACTCGTCGAGTGGAATGCATGTCCGCTCGGCAAGTGGAGCTCTCGGGTTCGATTCTCGGGCGCAGTAGGTCTGGGTGTGAAAAGGGAATTTTCCAGATTATAATTACTTCAATAAATGCAGCAAAACTCCTACGGTGTGAAAAAAAACGCCCGATAAGGAGGAAAACAAACCAGATTTACCTATCTAGCAATCAAAACAAACTCTGGGGTAACACCTCGCGAGACGCGATAACCCAGCAAACATGCGTTCTTGACGCGACCATGGCTTCAGTTTCATCGCAACGACTAGCATATCATAAATCCAAAGCTTCCGAGATATGAATGCATCAATCATTTTGAAAATCGGTACCTCCACGCAAAAGTTATAGCGATTTAAAAACCGTCAGCTTGTCGCGCCGCACCCTGTAGTATACAGGGCTTCCTTGATTCTGACGTTGAGTATTCTGACCAATGCAATGGTTGCAATGGTAGTGTTTTCCTTGATTGATCATGTGTCACCCTGTCAATCTGTGTATCATCGTTCCGAGTAGTTGTTTATGTAATGACAAATCCTGATAATAATGTATTTATTTCTATGGGATTCCGAGTAAGTTATACTATTTATCCAATCCTATTGAATAATGCACGCATTATCACGCGCATACATGCCTGAATTTTTCAATAAGACTGGATAAATCATAGTATTCTACTCGCGGGTAATGGCTATTACTCATTTGGATGCTATACGACACTCGCCAAGGCTCGTGTCGGCAAACTGCATCCTCATGAGTAAGAAGCAATCATTATTCTTTACCCGCTTTTTTAATAATATACTATACATATATGTACTATTAGTTCAGTAATTTCGTATAGCAATAATGTTCATGGAGCATAGCAGAAGTCTCACAAGAAAAATGAAAAAAAGCTTAGTCCATTATGAACATTACAGCCTAAATAATTCTACGATTGGAAAATTGGAAATAAACTGGGCAAAAATGAAAGTGTCACCCCCCCGAAAATGGTGCTCCTTTTTAAACTGAGGTAACTTTAGTGTGCCATATCTTTCGGATTCTGTTCGAACTCTTCGATAGCTTAATTCTTCAGCTACCGGTCTCTGTTTTTGCAAAATATACAATATTTCTTTATTTCAACGCCAAAAGCATGAATACAGGATGTTCCGCGATTTTTCTTCGTTCATTCAACGTCGGTCTATTACCGCAATAAGGCCCAACACCGACGCCGGTGAATTCTTTCCTACACTAAACCGGTTCTCGAAGTGGCCTCCTCTAACTTTGACTATATTTTCTGCATGCGGCATGCGTTGACAATGATTGGTTGCCATTGCTATGTCACTTTGATGTCACTGGCAGTTCGGTTGTCACTACTAATTTCAATCCGGATTTGACAGCCATATTATTGTGGCGAGAATATTGATTTGAATCGCGAATAAAACAGTCAAAGTGAAAATTCAAATTAGGTAACATGAGAGCGAAAAACATGTGTGGGTACCTATTGTTTTATTATCTGCCGGTGAAGTGTAATTGATTCAAGAGATCGATCTTTCTTTCCGAGAACGCAGAACAAAAAAAGTAATGAATTAAAATCGTCGTCGTGACAATTTTGAAACCGTTGTGCAAGGAACTTCAAATGCCTCATGTGGTGTAGAATGGTGGAGGATTCCTTGACAGGACCACACTTATTTTGAGGCTGACTGGAAAATTTCGCGATTTCCTCTAGGATGGTTAATTAAGTTGGTTCATTAAGATGCAGAAAAATCTCGAAATACTTGAAAAAATACTGTCAGAAAACTAACTTACGCGTAAATACCGGTAAAACAGAAATTGTAGTATTTCGAAAGGGAGCAAGAACGGGACAGAGACATCACGTCTTCCATTACAAGAATGAAATTATACCGGTAGTAAAGGTGCGTTCAGTCAGCTTATTTAGCCGCAAGTTTTAATTTTAGTCGCAAGCGCAGCGACGCCCATTGGCTCTTATGCACCAGCCTCCTCAGAACAGCCAATAGACGATGCAGCGCTTACGGCTAAAATTAAAACTTGCGACTAAATAAGCTGACTGAACGCACCTTAAACGCATCCACATATTTAGGCATCACATCAACTACAACGGCAAATTCTGAAAGACACTGCAAAACAAGATATCCAAGGTAGTGATGCGAGGAAGGGAACGTTCCTTTTATGCTCCTGAGAACGTTCGCGAAAGTTCGCGCACGAAAAAACGATTGTGTTGAGTTTCAGCACGTTCTCGAGCACGATCCCGACCAATTCAAAATTGACCAAAGTTTTTTTTTTGCTGTTTTTATTTTGAACCTCGTTTTGAATCAAGGTCAACTTGTGATAGGTACATCGTTAAATGGGCTGATGGACTCAATTCTCTTATTTTCTCAGAATAAAACTACATTTTTTCATATAATTTATAGTGAAAGCTGCAGCGTGATATCTCCACCTATTCTGAGTGCCTCAAAAATTTAAAATGCAACGCCGGTGACGTCACTGCCTCATATGTCACTATCTTCCATCCCTACTTCTCTCACCGTGACACTTGCATGCTGTGTTCGTTCCACGCGCAGCGCCAATGGGAACGCTTGTGGCATCACGCGAATTTTTAAAATCGCTGCAACAAATAGACGCGTGAAAAAAGTTCTGTTTTTTATAATGTGGGGGTGAAAAATAATATGGGTGAACCCTAGGGTGAACCTAACCGAAAGGTGGTCGATTGCTAGGCAAAATAGTGTACACCATACTCCATACTTCAAGTACTTTACAACTATTTCAAGTACTTCACAGGAACTTCAGTTAGGTACTTCACAAGTACTTCAAGTATTTCACGATGGATTTCAATAATTTTGAAGTAGTTTCGGTAGATACTCCCGAGGGTACTCCATAAGGACTTTACATGTGCTGCAGCCATTGAAATGAGACCAAATTGCTTCGGATAGCGAAAAATTGCGTGGAATTAGCTATTTATGCATTGTACCTATATTGAGAATTCATCGACTAGGCATACGATATAACGATACGCATATGGACTACGATGTTAAAATAATCAATCGGGCACTGCTCTGTTTAAATATCATCTTTTGGTTCGAAAAGAACATGGAAAATTCTTCTTACTCCGGTATGTAAAAGGTTGATTTCAGGAGAAATATCGGAGAAATTTGAGAAATTCAAGAATTTTGAGAATTTTCGGAATTTTCAGAATTTATCTAAAAAAGCATTTCAAAACATTCATTATTTGTTTAAAAACATATATGCTCAAGTTTTTCCATCCCGTTATTGCTCGTTCATTCTCATTCATGCTCGTTCGGGCTCCGAGAACGTTCTCCAAAAATACGTGCTCGAGCATTTTGCATCACTAATCCAAGGCAAACACTACTGGGGGCGCAGTTCGAAACATAATCAGTAAAAGTTTAGTGGTGTCGAGAACTGGGAGTCTATCTTGCACCTCTATCGTTGTGTGGTAGTACCATCCGTGAGTTACTGTGTAGCGATCTGGGGACCTGAGTACTGCGATGAGCTAGAGTCGATCCAGGGTGGCTTCTTAAAAAAAACTCATGTACCTCGATCAGTCCACCCCTTCATATGTAATTAGAGTAGAATTCACCATACCGAGAATAATGACAACAATTATGGAATGTGCACTTCTGCACATAAATGAAACCAAAAACTTGCCAGACTCTAACTTGTCAAAAAGATGCTTGAACCGACCGCTGCAACTAAACTCGAGTGGGAACGGAGAGCAGAACGAGAAACATAACTGGCTCACAAGGATTTTGACAATTTTAGCAAAATATGGTGTAGGTGGGGAAGAATTGTTGGATAATGTGAGCGATTCTCCTAGGCAGGTAGATATACAAGGTGTTTCGGGGATGATACATGACATTTCAGGGATGACGAGAATACAGCGCTCCAAAGTTGACTTTTTTCGGATTTCCAAAATTTGTAACTCAGGAACGTTTCAACAAATTTAGCTTTAATTCAGCAACATCTGGTTCAACATAATTATCTATCAACCTGCCATATTTGGAAAAAATCCAACCAGTGGTGTAGGAGTTATGAAGGTCAAAATTTAGAAGCATCCGAAGAAAAGTTGACTTAAAGTGACCCGTCATAACTTCTACGCTACTGGTTGGATCCTTTCCAAATTTGGCAGGTTGATAGATAGTTATGACAAACCAGCTTATGCTAAATCAAAGCTAAATTTGTCGAAACGTTCCTGAGTTACAAATTTTTGAAATCCGAAAAAAGTGAACTTTGGAGGGCTGTATCTTCATCATTAGGGCGAACTTTGCAAAATGGTATATAGGTTTTCGTCATATTTTAACGAGATCTACCCACAGTTGAATTGTTTGCTATCTTCCCTGAAACACCCTGTAGAAGTAGACTTTCTCGAGAAAATATTTGTCAGAAACGAATAATAACGGAGATATAGACGTTCAAAATTGAACTTTAAAAATCGATTTTTCGTCATGGGTTTGGAACTTCTCAACCAATTTTATTTAAATTCGAACTAAAGCTTACTGAGATAAGTCTGCATCGAACAATAATAGCGCGTTCCATCAAAAGTTTGCATGGGCGTGGATAAGGAGGGGTGCCCCCGTTTTTTTACCCCTATTTTTAAATCCCTCAAATAATTTGGTGAACTGTTCATATTTTCAAATTCAACGTTCAATAGGGTATTTTCCTGGCCATACTGCACATGGGCGAGGTGCAAGTAATGGCGGGATATTGAAAAAAACCGGACAAACCAATGCATTTACGCAGATTTGTCTTGAACAAAATTTCTGCACAGATGGAATATTATAGCATATTTTATCTCAAAAATAGACTAGGATTGGAAATCTACCGCGTTATATTACATTACAGGTGAATTAGATAGGATTCAAGATATGGAGTCGAGCAAACCTTCATAGTAGCAGGTCGTACATTGAACGTCTCCCGAACAAAGTCATAATACGAGTATATAAGCTGAAATCCAGGCCCAAAAACTGCCGAATGATCAAGCCAAAGATTCATCGAAGAGGATCAAGAAGACTTGAATTGTTATCAGGGTGGAAATCTTGAAATTCTGGAGGAAACCAACAACTTTGCGGCGTAATAAGGTCTATATTTCTTCAACTCTCTAAAAGTCTTTTTGTAGAACCAACTGATAACGCGGGAGCGTTATCGCAGCGCGCTGGATGAATGGAATTCCTATCGTTCAGCGGCATAAACCAAAAGTGAGGAACACCTTTTATTACAAGAATGCCAGAAAATAAGCCATCTCAGGACATGACCTCTGTCTACAGGAGTATATCACAACCAACGGAAAGGAACCAAATCATCAAAGAAAATACTACCTATGCAAATGCCACAAAAAGTAAACAAAACAAACCAGCGAGAGTATACCCAAAAAAAGACCAAGCTATTATAATAAACATCAATGAAGACCTGAAACGAAACGATTATATATTTGCAATCGGAGACATTGTCGGACCGGAAAATATACACTATGCATCACGAATATCCAATAATCGGTTCTGTATATATCTAGCGAACGCTAAAATAGTAGACGAAATCGTAACCCAATACAAAACAAGCAGAATAAATGACCATGAAATAGGAATAAGAAGACTTATTACGCCAGCAAAAAGAATCATACCATCAAATGTTACACCACCAATAGAAAACGAAGACATAGAAGCTGCTCTCAAAGCAATAGGACTAAATCTTGTTTCACCTGTCAGTCACACTAGAATGGGCGTACAACGAGAAGGCTACACTCACATTCTCAGCTTTCGTAGACAAACACACATAGCACCACCAACGGAAGAAAATTTCACTCTATCACCTTTTATAACAATGAATTGTGATGACACTGAACACAAGATTTTCCTAACCTTTGATGAACTGACCTGCTTTGTTTGCAACCAAATAGGACACATTTCCGTAAACTGCACGCAACAAAACACAACAGCGAACGCAAAGAATACCACTCAAGAAATTCAAGAAGAGAACACCACACCTAAATCCAACAAAAGACCCGCTCCCTCTGAAAGCATCGAGTCTCCTACAATTGAAGAAGACCTCACTACCTCTCAGAACCCTTTCGGAAATACATCAAAAAATACATATGAAATTGGGAGTTTTCAGATACCTACACTGAAAAATAAACCAAAGACAAAGAAACCAAAAACATCCACCTCAGTAGAATCGATTGTCATGACAACAACTTTGGAGCCAGTCAGAAAACAAATAGAGGACAAAGCAAACAATTATCCGCTGAATTATGAATCCTTCTCAAGTTTCCTAGAGAATACTGCAGGTAATAAAGATCCATATGCCAAAGCAAGAAGAAATACCTCAGACATTGGCGCACTGCTGAAAATGATGTATGAAATATATCCAAACCTTCCAGAAAAATCATTAAAAGCTCGTTTCACACGCTTGCACACAAAAAATTAAAAAACAAGCAGATCTAGAAAAAGTCGAAACTTCAAGCATCATTAGTCTCAGCTCAATTCTCACACAAGAAGATCAAGACCTCTCACAGTCACAAACAGAACTAACAGACTCAGAGCTAGAATACTAAATCCAAACTTTCAATGGACTTCCAAATAATACAATGGAATACCTGTGGATTTTATCCACGCTTGGGAAGAATCAAACTGCTATTACAAGAAATATCGACTGCCGTACTGGCCATACAAGAAACAAATTTTAAAACAGATCATACACCAAAACTTCATGGATATGACGCCTACAATAAAAACAGAGATACAAACAACAGAGCAAGCGGAGGCGTAGCAATATTTGTCAAAAACACATACCATTCCGAACAAAAACAAATCACAACAAATCTCGAAGCCATTGCAGTCACAGTCTGGAAGCCAAATCCAATCACCATCTGCAATATATACATCCCTCCCGATCATAATCTCACCAGGCAAGAATTAGAAGAAATAATCAGACAATTACCAACACCATACATTGTACTAGGAGACTTCAATGCACATCATCCGTTGTGGGGCTCAAATAAAACTAATCGAAGAGGAAAAACTATAGAAGAAGTCATCAACACCTCCAATCTAGTACTTCTGAACACAGGATCACAGACGCACTGCAACACCTCAACAGGGACATTCTCTTCGATTGATTTAACCATCTCCGATCCACGTACAGCCCCACTAATAGACTGGGAAACTATAGAAGACCTCTGCGATAGTGACCACTTCCCCATAAGAATCTCCTGCAACAACAATCAAACACAGACAACAACCGCAATAAACCACTTTCATCCATCGTGGAACCAAAAAAGGCAAACTGGGAAAACTTTGCAACTGAAGTAGAACAAAGTCTGATAGAAATCAATGAAGAAGACGACATAAACACCAGTGCCGAAAACTATACTAAAACCCTAATAGAAGTAGCAAATAAACACATAGGAAAAACAATCTTGAATAAAACATCAAAAATTGTACCATGGTGGAACCTAGGCTGGGACTCTGTGTTCTTTGTCAACAGTCGCTTTCTACCTGACCTTGAGCAGGTACATGTAAGTTCCCTATGCTTAGCGACTATAGCTTAGAAGCGACTGTCGATAGCGACAACACAGAGTCCCACCCCTGGAATGCAGTTCAGCCATCAAAGAATGCAAACGAGCACTTAATAAACTGCTCAACAATGAAAGTGTTACAAAGCAAAAATTCACCTAATTTTGAACCGCTATAACTTTTGATTGACACATCTGTTTCTGATTTTCTTCCAAGAACTGAATAGCCCAATCTTTTGGCCATCTTCCTTGTTAATATGAAATGCATAGAGCTTTTCATAAATTTTCTACAGGGTGATGAACAGAGCAGTGCAAAATTGATGAAAGTTCAACATACCCCCGTTTCCGCCAAAAATTTTTTTTGGGAGTATGAACACCAAATTTATGAAGAATGATGTGTTCCCTCGAAACGGTTTTTGAATTTTCGGGATTCCAGTCGAAACAGCCAAAATGTGATTTTTTATTATGAATACTGCACCGGGTGATCATTTAAAAACTATCCACCTGCAATAACTCCCGATTCCTAGTGAATATTCCTTCGAGCAAAAACAGGTCGATTTTTATATCAAAGGGGATATCTAAAACAGAAATTGACAAATTTCTATCTTAAGCCCCCTCGCCCCCCCTCACCCCAACTTTGAAATTTCAAATGACATGACCTACCTTGCGATACATCAAATTGAAGAGAATCAAATTTTCTTTCTGAAAAAAATATTCACAAAATTTTTATCCCCACCTTCCTCCGCCCTAAAAATTCTCTGACTGTCCTCTTTTTAATTCTGGACCTCTCAATTGTTTTCAATGCAGTCAGTGTTATCATAGAAAACATCGAAGAAAAGAATTTTCGGTGAAAAAAGTGCTACCTAAATTGACCCTTTTGCTCTCCCCACCTCAGCTTCAAGATTCAACGAAACACCACCTACTTTGTGATACATCAAATTGAAGGGAATTGAATTCTCTATCCAAAAACAATTTTTTTGAAATTTTCAACCCCTCTCCAAATAAATTAGACATTTGGGGTGTTTTGTGAGAAAAATTAGGGTTTTAAAAAATTTGAAAAAATTTTGTTCATGGGGAGAATTCAATTTCCTCCAATTTGATGTATCACAAAGTAGATATTGCCATTTTAGATTCTTGAGATGAGGTGGGGGGAGCGAAAGGGTGAAATTTGGGTGGCATTTTTTCCACAGAAAATTATCTCTTCCGATGCTATGCAATATGACGTTGACTGCATGGAAAAGAATTGAGAGGTCAAGAATATTAAATTGGACACTCAGAGAATTTTAGGAAGAAGAGGGGTGGGGTTAAAAATTCTATAAATATTTTTTCGGAAAGAGATAGACAGATCTTATTGACAGAATCCCATTTTGGGGACCAACATTCCAAGAAATGATGCCAAACATACCTATGTTTTTAAATTTGAGGTAAAGGCAAAAAATTCCAAAATGGCGAAAATGTGGTTAATCCAATTCTAATGACGTAGTCCCATGTTGACTAAAGAGAGTAAAAATTAACCTTTTTTCAATGCTAAAAACCCAAATTTTAGGAGTAGTACCAAAAAGTACGCTGCCAATTGGGCTTTTCTTCACCCCTACACTAGACAATAGGAACGTGTTGCAAGTCAAATTGCTCAGAATTGTTTAGTGAACAAGCCTACCAAGTGGCGTCATCTGGATATGAAAAGTTCTAATGTTTTTGCGTTGCTACAAGAATAACATACAGTATTCACAATAAAAAATCATATTTTGGCTGTTTCGACTGGAATCCCAAAAATTCAAAAACCGTTTCGAGGGAACACATCATTCTTCATAAATTTGGTGATGATACTCCCGAAAAAATTTTTTTAAGGAAAACGGGGGTATGTTGAACTTTCATCAATTTTGCACTGCTCTGTTCATCACCCTGTAGAAGTTTTATAAGGGCCTCTATGGATTTCATATTGACAAGAAAGATGGCCAAAAGATTGGGCTTTTCAGTACTTGAAACAGAATTAGAATCGTTTGTGCCAATCAAAAGTAATAGCGGTTTAAAATTGGGTGAATTTTTGCTTTGTAACACTTTCATTGTTGAGCAGTTTAGATGGAGAAGAAATAGCACACAAGAAAATTTTATCGAATTCAAGAAACTCCGAGCCATAGCAAGAAGAACAGTAAAGCAAAGCAAAACCAACTCGTGGCAAGAATTCGTTTCAACAATTAACTCGAATACAACATCAGGAGAAATGTGGAAGAAGATTGATCAAATTAAGGGAAGAAAAATCACAGGGAGCATAACAGGAATTGTTGACGAACAAGGAAAGCTCGAAACATCAAACGGGAGAATAGCTAATCTCATTGCGCAAGTATTCCACAGAAATTCAAGTGATGCAAAACTCAGCCCAGAATTCCTTGTAGAAAAGAAACGGAAAGAAGAACAGAAAATCCAAAATCCTGACAAAAAGCAAAACAACGAGATAAATAGACCGATCACACAAGAAGAACTTGAACAAGCATTGAAAACCTGCCGAAACTCTGCTCCTGGACCAGATGACATTCCATTTTCTTTCTTAAAACACCTCCCTAAAACAGCAACCAAAAAATTACTGAAACTTTACAACGTTATATGGCAAAAACAAGTATATCCGAAGACCTGGAGAAAATCTATCGTTCTACCAATCCATAAACCAGGGAAATCAAAAACTGATCCGAACGGATACCGACCCATATCCTTGACGTGCACACTATCCAAACTATTAGAGAAAATAATAAATAAAAGATTACTACAACACATGGACGAAAACAACCTATTAGCGGAAACTCAAAATGGCTTCAGACCCAACCATTCTACCTTGGACAGCCTTTTCAAGCTCCAAAATGAAGAAATAGAAGCATTCCAAAACAATCAGGAGCTTATAGCTGTTTACTTTGTCATTGAAAAGGCCTTTGACACCACCTGGAAACACAACATCGTTGCAACACTCGCCAAATGGAATCTCGGAGGCAACTTGTTTGCCTTTATCGGAAATTTCCTTCACAATAGAATGTTCAAAGTAAGAATTAACGGGAAATTTTCCAGATCCTATCCACTTGAAAATGGAGTCCCTCAAGGATCCGTCATCAGTAGCACGCTTTTCTTGATCGCGATAAACGACGTCAGCACACGAATCAAAGCTCCGGTCCAAGCCTCACTTTTCGCCGACGATCTAGTAGTCTTCAACCGTGGAAAAAACATCGAATCAGTCTACAACACAATTCAACAAACACTCAATGACATAGTCGACTGGTCCGAAGAAGTGGGTTTCAAATTTTCTACTACAAAAACGAAAGTCGTTTCTCTCGGCGAAGAACCCAACAGCAGCTCCCACCCGTGAAAATGAAGGATGTTACACTGCCAATAGTCCAAACGCACAACTTCCTAGGCCTCACCTTCGACTCGAGAATGAATTGGAAAACACACATAAAACAACTGAAAACAGACTGCTTCAAAAAGCTGAACATTATAAAATCTCTTTCAAGTCATCATTGGGGAGCACATGAAAAAATTCTGCTGAGGATCTACAAAACCATGATACGTGCGAAAATCGACTATGGATCTAGTCGATAATAGTCTATGCAACAGCAACAAGGTCTACCCTGCAACCACTCAACACAGTCCAAAATAACGCAATCCGTCTCGCAACAGGTGCATTTAGAACGAGCCCTATACAATCACTACTGCGAGAAGCAAAGCTGAAATGAAACATCACTTCAGCTACGACGAGAACGTCTCCTACTACAGTATGCTGCACGCATTTTTCAAACAAGAAATTCAACCTACAACATACTGTATCCCACATATATACCACAGACCCCTCAACTGCCAAAACTACCAACGCAAATATATCAGACACTGAGACAATATGACCCTCCACTACAACTCAATGAAATCAACGACTACATCACTGAAAAATGGCTACAATACTGGAGAACTTGCAGAAGAACGAAATTACACGAAATAGAAGACACTACCACTCCAACCGCTTTCACCAACCTATCACGACGAGATTTAATCATAGTCCGAAGATTACGCATCGGCCACACGTATCTCACACACAAACACCTCCTGACCAGAGAAGACCCGCCCTCATGCGAAAATTGTCAAGAAAACACGTCCGTCAAACACATATAAACAGAATGTGCTGGCAGTGAAGAAGAAAGAAGAAGATGTCAGCTTCCCACAGACCTTAAAGAGATCCTAACAGACGAGAGAAAAACCACTGAACGACTACTTACCTTCCTGAGAAACGTTGAACTCTACCCAAGATTATAATCTATACTTATTTGTCACCTGAAATATGATCTTTTTAAACAGTTGATGTATATATTGTAAATATTAGTAATTGGCGTCAATAACCATAGTAGTTGAGACGCCTAAATAAATTTCAAAAAAAAAATAGGATTCAAAGGTTTTTGTCCGGTTGTTTCAAAAAGCCCGCCAAAAATTTAGCGCATGTCTCTGAAATGACTGCTCAGGACAAACCCCTATTTGTAAGAAAAAGTTACTCTTGTAAAATTTTCATTAGAGGCTCAATTCTCGAGATATTTGAGGTTGAAACTTCGGAAAACATCTCGAAAACACCACATTCTAAGGCCTCCACAAATTAAAATCCAAGATAACTAATAATTCCTTCATTGAAATAGGTTTTCTAGGTGCTTCAAGTTCTTAAACCATGAGCTTTTCTAAAAAACGAGAAGTGAAAAAGTTGTTGTTGTTGTTGTTGAACGAGTTGTTTTCCTGAAAAAACATTTTTTTGGCTTTTGAAAGTGGATATTTTGATGTGTTTTCCGAAGTTTCAAACCCAAATATCTTGAAAACAATCAAATCAAAATCTTGCAGGGGTAACTTTTTCTTTGAAATTGAACGTAGAATTCAAAAATGTGAACAATCTATAAAATTACCTTGATGGGTAGGAAATAGGGGGGAAAAAGAGGCAGCATCCCCAATTATTCACGCCCCTGAAAAATTTCAATGGACCGCGTTATTATCGTTAGATACTGATTTGTTTTAGTAAGCTTCGATTCAAATTTGAACAAAATCGGTTGAGAAGTTTCAAAGTTACGACGAAAAATTGATTTTTAAAGTTGAGCTTTAAACGCCCATATCTCCGTTATTATCCGTTTCTGACATATATTTTTTCGAGAAAGTCTACTTCTTTTAACGTTTTCCATAATTTCCTGAAAGAACGCGATTTAAATCTGAAACACCCTGTATAGAATACGTTATAGGCAGACTTGATGCGTTTCACTGGGACTCTGACTGGAATAGGATATTGCTATCTGTTTACACTCCGGAATATAAGTACCTTCGTAACCCTCTAAATGTAAACAACGCGTACCTGAAGGGTGAACCTCTGTATGTGAAAAGACTACTGGCACAGCTAAGAACGGGAAAAGATCAGAGACTGAAAGTGTACGTTAATAGAAAGACCTACAGCATTTCCATACATGATCAATGCAATCTGTGTAACCTTCAACAGCCCGAAAGCTTGACACATTTTGTTTGACTGCCCTCTATACCCGCCCTTCAGACGAGACATCCAGGAGATCCTGATCGCGGCGGATACTCATGATCTACTAAAAAAAGTTGAAAAAGAGCAGGCCGTCTACAGATTCATGGGGAGATGTATGCGGTACAGGGAAATATTGTAGGAGGAATATCACTAGGTTTGATTTATTATTGTTTCAGTCTTTGTTTTTTCTTTGCTGTGAAGTTCTCTCTTACCTACAGAAATAGGAAAATGGGAAATTTTGGTTTGTGTATGCTTACTGTTTTTTTATTTATTTATTTTGGTTTGTATCTGACTTACTTTTTCTGATATTGAGTTTTGTTTGTTATTGAACTCGTGTTCTTTATTATCTATATAATGCGAACAATAAACCGTTATTTATTTATTTATTTATTAAGTTGGTTCAATTTACCCTGAAGTTAATGAGTTGCGGCAAGATGGCTACCAAGATTTCCAGATGGACAATCGTAGACTATTACCTACGCATTGACAGATGATACCTATGGGTACTTATCATTATGGATTCATTTATTCACCAACAAATGAAATAAAGTCCTATCAGAAGAATCACAAATTGTTCCTGACTTTTCTTAATGGTTGATTACAAACCAAGAGAACTTACTCATGCGCAAATGTTATGAATTTGTTAAAAAGTATCTTGTTGACTATATAACACATATAGGTAAGTATATAGGACTCATTATTCCAGGTTCCAAGTGGAGTTTTTTTGCATATTCATCAGTCGTCGGTTACATGGGTACCTAATTCCCCGATAATCCCGATATGATTTATTGCTGGTGACAGATGTGTTTTATATAGGTACCATAACGAGCGTCTTGTAGACTTGTACAAAATATACAGACACAGCATTCGTCTGTGGAGTTGATGTGGACACAGGCATTCAGATCAGATAAAAAAACACGATTTTTTTGTCTCTACTTTTTAGTTGCTAAAATGTCGCTTACGTTGCTTTGCCTGGCAAGGGACGATATAGACAATAGGTGAACTTTAGATTTCCCTTAAAATGTCTGAAGTATACAATTCAGTTTTTTCGATCTTTGTTCCATAGTCTTGCTAAATTCAACTCGTGGTATGATTATTAATCGGTGATAATCATACCACTTGTTATATAATTACTGACTATAATTTGGGAAACAAATATAACTTGGACTTGCTCAAGAAGTGAAAAAAGGTTGTAATTTCAACAAATACAACTCTGTTTCTTTTCAATTATGCTTTCCGGTGAAGCTATGTTGTCTAAGTAGGAGATTTCATGGAAGTGGAATGTTAACTATTTTTTTGAATTCGCTCAAAAAAATGTACCTTAGGACACGAAAACCTAACTGCATTTTTTAGCGCACTTTCCCAAAAAATGGGAAAAAGGCGCTTTTAGCTTTACTTTGTCCGTCCGTCCGTCCGTCCGTCCGACGGTCCGAAATTTGCAGGCGATGTGAACTTCACTAGGATACATCTAATTTTCGACAATTAATGTCCCGCCGCCATCTTGTATTCTCCATATTGAACGCATTTCAGAGTGATAGAACTAGGAAAACTATGCCTCAACGAAAAGAGATATCGATGTGGTGCAAACGCCAATCGAATGCATATGTGTTCACAATATAAAGTTGACCAAATATTTTTTGACACTTGGCCGGCATCTTTAATCCGCCATTTTGAATTTCTCTGTAAGTAGTCCAATTTGAGTCCAATTTGCAAGCGATGTGAACTTCATTAAGATCTATCCAATTTTCGTCAATTGATGCCCCGCCGCCATCTTGTTTTCTCCATATTAAACATGTTTCAAAATGATAGAACCAGAACTATGCCTCAACGAAAAGAGATATCGATGTGGTGCAAATGCCAATCAAATGCGTACGTGTCCACCATATAAATTTGACCAATGATTTTTGTCACTTGGCCGCCATCTTTGGTCCGCCATTTTGAATTTCTCTGAAAGTGGTCCGATTTGAGTGAAATTCACAGGCGATGTGAACTTCATCAAAGTACATCCTATTTTGAACAAATGATGCTCTGCCGCCATCTTGGCCGCCATATTGAAATTTCTTATCACTCAACGATTTTCATGGAGCTTGGGACTTACCTTCCTTTCGTATGATCATTCTTATTCTTCAGCCAAATTCCAACATTCTGCCGCCATCTCGGCCGCCATATTGAAATCTCTTAGTAGTGGGAAGGTTTTCATGAAACTTGGAACTTACCCTTGTCTATAGTACGATCATTTTGACTTTTAAGCCAAATTTTATGATTCTGACGCTATTTTGGCCGCCATATTGAAATTTCTGCCCAAATAACGGTAGAACCCTAATTAACATCTTGCGTTCACTAATCCTTCAAAAAGGAAGTGCGCTACTGAGCCTCATGCCAATGAGGCATATTCGCTTGTTTTAGTATGGTCCTGGAATTCTTTCCTACCTGCTACGGCTTTTCATGAAGTATCAGTGAGGGAATGTAACAGAAAAAGTTCGATCGTAGGATCCCAGCGTTGTTTCCCAGCGATTTCTAATTTTTTCTTTTAAATTAATGAGAAAAATTTTAATCGAGTTATCCAAATTGTTGCAGAAATGTTGTATTCAGAAAATTGTGACTAAAAGTACAAAACACCCTTCGTAAGCAATGGTAATTTTTTTTCTTATTGGTCTTAACTAGCCTGTGAGTCCCTTCCTATCTAGTGATGAAGTTTGTCAGATAAATCACAGAACACCCTGCATATACCTCATATCTTTACACGGTTTTCGAATTTCCCACTTACCTCTTTTATTCACAGGGTGATCTTAATAGGTCAACCTTTTGATTTTCAAGTGTCAACTTTTTCCAGGCCAGCCAATTTTCTTAGTCTCGCGCTCATCGTGTAGCCAAAACTTTAGGTAGAAAAATCAGAAGGTCAGAATGGACTCAAGGCAAACATTCAACATACAGAGTTGCAAAATAATGACCCAAATCTGTATAATCCTCAAAATTCAGTTTAAAGGAAAATGTCTCTGAAAATCAACTTGCTTTTGAACAAATGATCAATAATTCCAAACACTCCAAGTTTTTTCTTGCTTGTGTGAGTCAAGAATTATTATTGGCCAAGGAACCTAATTATTACAGTATGTTTTCATGTCTGATCCAGTCCCTTGAGCTATTGAAAATGGTCGTTACCTACGCTATGAAAATCAGAACAATCAGTGAAAAAAAGTAACAAACTATGATTATTCTATTTGTGTTGTGCGCTATTTTAATAGAAATAAGGGACCTAGGATGCATTGTTCCCTAGGGAGCAATTTCAACCCACCTTTATTGGAACGTTTCTTCCTGTTTTTGAGCCAAGAAAACACAGTTAGTGTTATTGCTGTGATTTCTGTACTCGGAGGATTTGTAAATTTTAGGAGAGTTCCATGTAAAGTTTCCTTTAAAGTGATTTATGTCGAAAACGGTGCGTCGAATCGAAATACATAGTACGAAGGAACTTTTTTTCATGAAGAACTCTGATTTTTCAGATTTTCTTATCAAAATTCAGAAAAAGACATGAACAAATAAAATGGGGCTGCATTCATCGCCCGTCCCCAGTTTTTGTTGGACGTTCCTGATGAAATGTGGAAATCTTTTTCACCGCATTACCTCAGGCTTATAACATGTAGCGGTTAAACTAACGGTCGTAATTTTATCTTGGCAAGTTCTGGAGTTATTTGCAAAAAACCATCATCATGTTTCCCCTTTAAGGAGCTCCGGCTCCCTTAGGGAGCATTATTCGACCTATGTTTATTGCAGTGACGTAGCCTTGGGGTGGGGTCCAGGGGTTTGGGATCCCCCCTCCCCCGAAATCCCAAAGATTTTTTGAAAAAATTTCTGTCTACGGCATAATTTCGCTCGCCTCGCTTGCACTTCTTTGCAACCCCTTGGGTCGGACTTCCCCCCCCCCCCACCCCCCGTTTGGGATCCCCCCTCCCCCGAAATCCCAAAGATTTTTTGAAAAAATTTCTGTCTACGGCATAATTTCGCTCGCCTCGCTTGCACTTCTTTGCAACCCCTTGGGTCGGACTTCCCCCCCCCCCACCCCCCAAATGAAAATTCTGGCTACGTCACTGGTTTATTGGGACTTTTCTTCCTTTTTTTTGACGTGGAATAAGATGGTCAAATATCACGATCTAATTTCGGGACACTTGTATAACAAGGTACTTATTTCTGAAGTATACTGTATGAGAAGTTGTTGCTGAGGGGAGAGACAGATAAAACAGGATTTCCTTCTGCAGCATCCTGACACTTGTTCAGCCTTAGTGCTGTTTGATGTGGTTGTAAACGCAACGTTCGTCTTCCAGGATGCTTGTTCAACCTGATAGTTTTTTTCTATTCAATTTCCCAAATCAACAATAATTATTACAGTCTCCGATGACAGTTGTTGAATGGCAAATCCACAGGTGAAGTGCGGTGAGGAAGATACGTAAAATAAGAAGATACGTTATAGCTGTTATAGCCATTTTCATAAGTCTACTGCGCAGTCGTACCATGATCACTTTCAGCAAACAACAACAAAAGACAACTGTCAGATATCGTGATTTTGGTGTACATCACGGCAATTCGACATTATGTAGGATGGCTATTCATCCGCCAAAAAAGCACGAATTAATCGGTCAAGCGGAATTTGGAAAGTGGCTAATCAGGCTGATGCATGCCGCTAATGACGGCTGCTTGTTATTGTTGGCCGCACACTTTTGCGCATGCGTCTGCATGCTCTTCAACTCAAGAAAAATGCGACGAAAAATTCTTATGCGGTAGATAGAGAGAGAAAACTCAATTTAAATATAAAGTGGCCTGCCCGTTTACTTTTTACTTCCAGTTGCAATGGTACACAGCATACTGATCAATCAATTGGGACATTGTAAAATATGAAAAAATGAAAGATAATAATACATAATGTAGCGTATTATATGTATATAAATATGTTTGTGTAGAGAATCCTGGATCACATCCAGGATATTTCTATCGCGGATCCGTCAGTTTTTTACCAAGAAAATTAAAAGGCCCTACGAAAACATAAACAACGGAATTGAGCCGAGAAAAGTGGCCTCTTGATTAGATTCGAGATATTGATTTTTGTCGATGTCATTTAAAGTTTAAAAAGCATGCAGCGGTACTTGCGGTAATCACTTCGGAACACCAGCATGGGGACCGAAAGTACAATTACTACAATCGAGCTCTTTTTAAAATGAACACAAACATGGGATAAGCCACCCCTTGCGTCGAAAGAAGTGCATCATCGCTCATGCTATTATTGTGACTTTGGAATAATTACCATGAAATGATTACAGCAACGAATCTTCTGATGGGATAAACATTTTGGATTAAATTGCGGAACCCATCAAAACTTCTAAACATTAGGTATCTTTGTCCATCCGGTTATTTAGATAGTTCATAGTATATATGTATACCTAAAATTATTGAAATATTACTGTTACTTGATTAGATTTTTCATCAAGCGACATGGAATACTTGAAGAGAAAACGAATTAAGTATTCCGGTTCAGTCTTAAGATAAATATCCTGGCTAAAAGATCCGAGTGCTTTTGAAGACGTTGAGTATTTCTGGACTTTTTCTATTACATGTTAAAATCCAGGATAATCCTCTCGTCTTGGGGTAACACAATAATAGCAATAATTGAACCACCGCTCTATTATCCCACATGAATACACACTGGCTTATGTAATAGTATTTACAGTGATTGAAAACATGTTCATCGACCGTGCTGGAAACGATTTAGACGTCAATATATATATTATATTCCACCACTGAATACGTATATACGATTCCACCAATTAATCAAGCATCGGATCAATTATTATTGTTGTGATGCACAATGTTTTAATTTACCTACTTTATTTAAATATAATACGCATCAAGTCTCAATTATATGAATACGACGTTCTATGGACTATCTTATAATAAAAAAAATCCTCTTAAAAATCTTATGATTGAAGAACCCCGCACACTTTGAAGTAATCCTTAAATACCTCTCAAAATACTTTATTTTAATAATACGTTGACGGCCATGCCGAGAATTGAATTCAAAGCTACCTACATAGAATTATAAAAACTCAAGCTTCGCCAAAAGCTTCTGCGACTCGTTGAATAATTACCTGGAGATTATTTTCACTGCCACTCAACAAGACATCTACAAAAATAAGGAACCCATAAAAACCAAGAAAAATTACATGGTAGAGTTGATCGTTATAAGCATGCTCATTTAAGTAGACATGGTAGGATAGGTACAATTTTTCCTAATATTTTAAAGTGTCCTCTTTTCAATGTATTTCTTTATACAATAAATAGTGGTTAGTTTTAGAGGTGAAGAAGTGAAACATGGGTGTACTCTTGTTAGGTGCGCAGTTAGTTTAGTTATATCGGTGTGGACTATTGAACGAATGTTTATGTCAGCCGTTTGTCATCGTTACTGTTATAGAAGTCGTTTAGCGAGATTTATCTCTGTCTACTGAGATGGATAACACTACTTATATTTTATTGCATTACTTCTACCTCCATTTTATATTCTACAGGCGTTTATGTTTCCAAATATCAATGTTCCTGCAAAAGCTGCAATAAACGTACTTAGTTTAGTAGAATGATACTCAGACAAAGCACATATCTCAACTGCAATGGGTAGCTCATGGCCTTGGGACCTGAACCAAGAAAAATCATGACGAAATAGTAAAACAATTACAATAATAACCCAACGTAGCGCGGTATTACCGATAGTGCTGCATTTCAGAAGCCGACTGGATCTAAGAAGTTATGACATGCAGACAAATATCCGTTCAAAAGAAGAAAAAAAAAGAAAAAAAAAGCCAAGAAAAAAATTGGATTTGACATTAACATGTCGACTCTTTATTGAATAGATGGGTATATTTCTACGTCTGAATTATGAATTTGAACGCAATCCGAAGAAAATTGGCAATCTCGAAATTTGTCTGATTTTTAGCGCATTTTCCATCTGGATGAAAATCGCTATTGCAACCGCTTTGTCCGTCCGTCCGTTCCTCGAACTCCTCCCAAACTAGACGCCCTAGCGTTCTAATTTTTTCGCTGTTACATAGCTGCCACTCCCAAAGGAGGGCTAGGCTATATTGAATGTCTATATTGCGCCGCCAACATAGAGAAAACTGCCCCCGATAAACTTGAAATAACATGATATTGCAATTCTCCCAGACCTACTGCTCTGGTGTTCTCATTTCATAAATAATACATAGTTGCCACTTATAAACGAAAGCCCAGAAACATTCCGCCTAATATGCGCCGCCGATATGAAAAAAATGCTAAAAACCGCCCCCAATCACTTTAAAATGAAAAACATAAACCCGAAGACATAGCGATCTAATTCTTTCGGTATATGAACAGCTGACTAGAAATGGAAGAGGATAGGCTACTTTTGGTTAGTCGCCGCCCCCAGATTCCGCCCCCAAACGACAAATAGTGCTTCTTTCACAATTTTACTGATTGAGATGTTCTCTCAAACATTTAGAAACTGCCAACTCAAATTGTGCAACATTTGCTTAGCCGAGCGCTGCCGCTCCCACACGCCGCCCCCAAAGCAAGAGATAAATGTAAAGCATGAACCTGAAGACATAGCGATCTAATTCTTTCGCTATATAGATAGCTTACTGAAAATGGGAGAAGATAGGCCACTTTTGATTAACCGCCGCCTCCAGCTCTTGCCGCCCAAACAAAAAAAACAACTTTCACAATTTTCACTGATATATTTCCTAAACATTCAGAAACTCCAAACTCAAATGCAACAATGCAACAATTACTTTGCCGAATGCTGCCGCCCCTAAACACTGCCCTTAAAGTAAGAGATAAATGAAAAACACAAACCCAAAGACATAACGATCTAATTCTTCCGCTATATGGATAGCTGACTAAAAATGGGGAAGTATAGGCTACTTTTGATATGGCGCCGCCTCCAGCTTCCGCCCCCAAGAGGAAAAGTGCAACTTCCAACAATTTTCACTGGTTTGGATGTTAATGTTACCTCAAACATAGATCCCCAACTCAAACTGTGCAAGAATTTCTTTGCCAAACTCTGCCGCTCCCACACGCCGCCCCCAAAGTAAGAGATAAATGTAAAACATAAACCTGAAGATTAACGATCTGATTCTTTTGCTATATGTATAGATGACTAAAAATGGGGAGAGATAGGCCACTTTTGATTAGTCGCCGCCTCCAGCTCCCGCCCCCAAACAAAAAAAAATGCAACTTTCACAATTTTCACTGATTGTCATATTTTCTTAAACATTTAGAAACTGCCAACTCAAACTGTGCAACAGTTACTTTGCCGAATGCTGCCACCCCCACACGCTGCCCTCAAAGTAAGAGATAAATGGAAAACATAAACCCGAAGACATAGCGATCTGATTCTTTTGCTATATGGATAGCCGACTGAAAATGGGAAAGAATAGACTACTGTTCATTAGTCGCCGCTCCCAGCTCCCACCCTCAAACAAAAAAATATTGTCGAGTGAAAGAATTTTCATTCAAATCTATTTCATTGGCAAGTACCCCATTCTGATAACAAAATATCACAATGAGTTTCGAATGAAGAAAGTGGGCAAGAAATGGTGTTTCTCCTTCAACCAAATTTCTTTACGTTCACAATATGCCTCTTTGAGAAAATGCGCTACTGAGACTCACGCACGTGAAGGCATACTCACTTGTTTGTATAGTGCGTTCTCCTGACCCGACGGCGCAGATGCAACATGGACGAAACTGTCGCTATTTAGTGCCAAATTTGAAACATCCAGACAAATATCGACTTTTCTATGGAATACCAGGCTATTTCATGACTAAGTCTCCAGATAGATACAAAAAAGTTACTTAAAATGTGAAGAAGAACCAGTCGCCAGCCAAATTTCTATTTTGTATAGTTCGTTTTTACAAAATAATAAAAATATTGGAAGTTCCTTGCTTACTTCGCAAATGATCCACAGCCTGTTATCGCGATGTTGTCAGATTTGGCATGGCCGCCGTTACCAATAATACGTTATACTACATATACTGTCACCTCAAATAGTCACTATAAAATCAATTTGTTTTGCAAGATGTTTCCTTGCGCCCTTCTAGTTAGGGAATCTGACACCATACTGAATGAAAGTTCAAAACTGGGAAATTATTATATCGAAGTAATTGAAATTTATATTTCTTGTTCACTTGGCAACCCCGAATACGGCTTTTGCCGTTCTCCTGCCTAGCTTCTGGGCCGGATAGTCTTATGCAATCCGCAGTACATTCATGTAGCAAGGATTGCCTGAAACGTACCATATGAGAGTGGCTCTCGCGGCTCGCCTACCTTTGGCCCCAGAGGCTTTCAGTTAGAGGAGACTCAGAGAGGGCCCTGACCAAAACTTCCACGCCACGTGTTCGCGGAAACGGAATAAAATTAAACCTTTTTCTTCATCGTATCGACTCTCGCTTCTACACTTGTCATGACGCAGTGTTTATTTCCATTCTTTCTTGTATGAACCGAAAGCGTGCCATCCTATTCCACCTTCAAAATGATTGTTTTTCATGTTTAAAAGATTGAAATAACATCAGTTTCACAATTCACAAACAGTGAGCATCAATAGTTGAAAATTTCACTTACACAAACGATTATTGATAGTTTTTCTGATCATATTACGTGTTAACAGACGCTATTTGTCTGGAAGTTTCATATCAAGCGCCTAATAGGCGAAATTCAGTGCCATTTCTGCGCTGGCGCAACCATGCTAGAGGATTTGAGAATAGTGCCGTATGCTAACACATGTAAAAAGCGTAATTTCAACATTGTATATTATTGAAACGGCTGGAAATGAAACTTTCAAATAAGCTATGGAAAAAAGAGTGTTTCTTGATCTTTCATTGTGTTCAGGACCAGCAATGATGGATCAGTTTTAGATACACAAGGAGCGAGAATATGGTGACGTGTTTATCAGTTGGTGTGTTTTTGAAAATACCGCCCTACTTCTAGTATTCTTCTCTGCCTTACGGTTGCCGTCCTGTCTGTCAATGGCATGAAACTGCATGCAAACAAATGGTAACTAAAATTTTATTTTTAATGATAGGCTCTCATGCGTCGAAAAATTAGAAGTTCTTCAAACTATCCCTTACTCTGATCACTTTCCGGTCAGTCTCACCCTAAGAATTAATACAACTCAACAAGCAATATACAACACTCCTTGTTCTCCCATGTTAGAGTCGATGCGCTGGAATGATTTGCGGTGCGATCTTTATAAAAATTTGCTGAAGTGCTACCCAGATGTAGGCAGAATCTCAGACCAGCCAGATCTACTGTACAAGAATTTATGTAGTGCGATTCACACAGCAGCGGTGCAATTAGATCTTGTAAAAACCAAAAGATCAGCAAAGAAAGGTGAAAACAATATCAACAAACCTTGGTTTGACCTCGATTGTAGGGAAGCAAAGAAACATGTAACAAAATGCTTGAAGGACTGCAAAAAATATAATTTTTTAGAACCACATAAAACAAATTACATTTCCACCAAAAAAATATATAAAAACCTAATCTATTTGAAAAAGAAAGATCATGAAAAACTCATAATAGACACACTCAGCTGCACAAAAAATCAAACAACCTTCTGGAAAACTCTGAAGTCCTTTACATACACCCCATCAGAGCAATCCCCAATAACAATAGATCAATGGGAATCTTTCTACCAGGAAATCACTACCATCAGAGTAAATTCTGATATAGTCTTTTCCGACGCATTTAATAACCATCTTGATAGACCGATAGATATGAATGAATTAGACAAAAGTCTAAATCGCTGCAAAAATAGGAAATCACCAGGAAAAGATGGAATATCATACGAATTCTTGAAAAACTTACCCCAGAACTGGATGCTGTACTTATGCTTGCTATTTAACCGAATCTTAGATACATGCCAAATTCCATCTGCATGGCATGAGGTAGTCATGTCCATGATACACAAAAAGGGACCCAAAGACGATCCTACGAATTATAGAGGAATAGCACTAATTAACTGTACTGCTAAGCTCTTTACCTCAATCTTACTGAACAGACTAACCGAGTTTACCGAGAACAACCATGTGCTACCTGAATGCCAATCTGGCTTTAGGCCTGGACGTGGATGTACTGATAACATTTTCACTTTGACCTCAGTCATACAAATCCACCTACGGGTTGCAGGACGCAGAGTGTTTGTTGCATTTGTCGACTTCCAGCGCGCTTTTGACAGTGTTAACCACGACCTGCTGTGGCACAAACTTTATAGGGCTGGAATTAGCTCGAGGATCATTAGACTTGTAAAGAATCTTTATGACAGTGCCACGATGTGCGTCAGGTCAAGAAATGAGCACACTAGACAGTTCAACATCACTAAGGGAGTACTACAGGGTGAATCTCTGAGTGCTCTTTTGTTTAGCATTTTTATTGCTGACATCGAGGAATACTTCACAGCCAGTGGCCTGGAAGGTATTAGCATTGATAGCAGAAATAGCTTACAGATGCTCCTGTACGCTGATGATCTTGTCCTGATAAGTAACTCTCGGACTG
Organism: Anaspis maculata; assembly: GCA_949128115.1. Classification (NCBI taxonomy): domain Eukaryota; kingdom Metazoa; phylum Arthropoda; class Insecta; order Coleoptera; family Scraptiidae; genus Anaspis; species Anaspis maculata. The sequence goes on from OX421968.1 coordinate 49,338,190, forward strand.
ACATGAACCGGAAATTGATGACCTTACATAGATACTCCCAAGAAAACAAGCTGTCTATCAATATAAACAAAACCAAAATAATGATCTTTGCCAGGGGTGGTTTTCATCATAATAATTCTAGTAACTATAGGTTCTTCATTGATAATGAGCAACTGGAAATAGTGAGCTCCTATACTTATCTTGGTGTGGAATTTGTTTCGTCCTCTCTTTTCCTTCAAATGTCTCGAAAAACTGTCTTGAAATGCAAACAAGCCATTGGTGCCTGCACCGCTCTGATGTATCGCTCAAAAATGAACTCATGGGAATCTAGAATTAAACTCTATGAATCTATAGTCCTATCCATGCTGTCCTATGGGATTGGCGTGTGGGGTTTACAGTACGGTGAGACCCTCGAACGAGTTCAAGTTGACTTCTTCAAGCGACTGCTTTATCTTGCTAGGAACACACCAGACTACATAATAAGGCTTGAGACATCTTCAAAGAATCTGAGATACGTCATATTCAAAGCAGCCATATCCTGGTTGAACAAACTCCTGAAAATGGACGACACTCGCCTTCCTAGGAAATGCTACAAGCGTCTGATTGCATTGAGTGACAAAGGTGATAAAAGGTATAACTGGGTCTTGCAGCTGAAGGAATACTTTGACATGTGCTCACATGGTGGTGTATGGTACGATGTGGTAAACGGTTTACAGAACACTTGTCTCAACACACATCAATTACTTGAATCGTTTCAAAGGTCTCTCTTTAATCAAGACTTGAACCGTTTAGCGCATACGTCGTACTCAGACATAACACCAAAACTTGAGTACGGTGATGAGATCCCGATGTACCTTACACTTGCACTACCATTGAGCACTACCAGAATAATTGCCCAGCTAAGAACTTGCCATAAAACCTATCTGAGACTGACCTATAGGGGAACCACGCATAAAATTAACACCGAGGAACTATGCACTTCATGCAACCTGCAGAAGGCTGAATCTTTGCAACACATGCTTTTTGAATGCCCCATTTATGAGGGTGTCAGGGTGGAGTTTCTTGGAATGTCACGGAGTGTCGACGATGTCATTGATATTTTGAAGGCTGGATCCATTGGAGAACTGAACAAAATTACTCGCACAATTATGAATATTCTTCTGTTGAGGTCCTTCATCCATAATGAGTAGATAGCTGTCATTGTTGTCAACGTCTCTGCCAAAATGTCCTTGATATGCATAGAGTAAACTTCTAGTTATGTTGTGCTTGTACATGTAGTGAATCCTGCCAAATACCACTCTATCGTCTGTTTTTTTCTTAATTTACTTTGTTTGTCTGTGATTGTTCATTATCGTATATATCTATATATTTACTTTGTAATAAAGATAAGATCTTTTTATACAATAAAATTGAATTGAATTGAATTGAATTGAATTTTATCGGGTTATATGGTTCGTGGGTTATATGTATAATATACCAGAGGTTTTGTGTTTTCTGTTTTTTTTTTTCAAAAATGACAGGCAGTTTGTTGAGTGCCTGGCTGCAAAAACCGTACGAAAAGAACATTACAGTTCCATTTCATGTGTTCCCAAAAAACATCACCTTCTAGGCAACCAGTTATACACTGAAAACGGCTTTTCGTTCCTTTCGGAGCACTATACGCGCGGAATTCATTTTTTCGACAGCAATGCACATGGACAACATCATTCCGCATAATCAAGCATGGAAATCAGGAGTGTCTTGTCATCTATTTTCCTTTGTTAAATCGACGGCTGAAAATCTGCAGGTTTTGACTTTTCCTAGCTCGCGCAGACGCATGAGTTCCATCCCCTAGCTTTGCGAACCTACAGCGCAAGTCGTGCCTTTGAATATTGCATATTCTACGCGCATGGGCCCGGATAACACGTAAGATACACAGTCCTATTGTTATCGAGTTCAAATGTTTCTCAGTTCAAGTGCCAATATTCTTCAGGTAGGTTCCTAATTATTAATGGCTATTTCAGAATGTCGAATTGCACTGTCGAAGAAACACGCGTAGATCTTCAATTTGCACGGGCGCAGATAGGCTGCAGAATTTCAGTCGAGAGTGAAATGTCGGTTCCGTGATGTCACAAACTTCAGATCTAGTCTACTCTAGGGTGATCCACAAAAGTAAGTTAAAGAGCTTGTTTACGCGAGGCTTAGCAGAGCTTTTAACAGTGGTTAGTTGGGAGTGTTTTCGCGCGCCGACCAAAATGACAGTCGACAGCCCCTTAACCTGAGTCGCTATTCTTGAATCAAAATGCGGGAGTAAAATACAGTCCGCAGTACACTTCTGTAGCGAAAGTTGCCTAAAAACCACGATTTTAGGCAACATTCGCTACATCAGTGTACTGCGGACTGTATTTTACTCCCAGGGACTTTTCTCACACGATTCAAGAATAGCGGCCCAGGGAGACATCTTTCAAAGTGTCAAAACGAAATTTAACCATAACCACATTTTCTAGAGATCATAACAAAAGATGGTTAATCATCAATTAGGTATCAATTTCAATAAACTGGTGCTCACAGGTCATCCAACATCCAACCCAATCCCATAAATCAGCTATAAATCCAACCGATTTCTGGTTTGCACATGCTTCGTAATGTGCATGAGCGTTTACGTGCGATTGCCAACACTTGTTTGCTTACTAAATGCAATTCAAAATCACATTTAGCTAAGCTTAACAGCTGTTGCGAAACTTGCGTTTAGAGGTGTTTATGCGGACGATAACATTGATGTTACGGACCTTAACACCAGTTTTAAACCTCGCGTAAACAAGGCCAAGAAACAAAGCTAAAGAGTTCGATAAAGATCTCTGAGCACAATGACCCCTAGAGGGACTACCACCACCTACTCCCTTTCAACCCATCGAATCTTCGTCAGAATGGTAAAAAACTGTAGCACTAGTAATGGAGACCTACTTTTATCAATACAGAATAAATAAAAATGGATGATCAATCGATCATCCCATAAGAGCTACGAAATACGTTGCACAGATACCACATAAGTCCCAAATTGCTATATTCTATGGGGTGCTTCAATTGAGGAGTCACGAAGCGATACCTCGAAAATGAGTAGATTTACAGTTAAATTTGTTTATTTGCCTTGAATCTGATGAATTTGAGAACTTCCGAGTGTTAAAACAAACGATTTTTTTTGCACCACTACTGTATCAGAATGAAGGCACAAAAATACTGTATTTCTACTCGTTTACAAGACATCGATTCGTAACTCTTGATATGAAGCACCTCCCCTCCCAAAAAATAGCAATATATGGAGGTGATATGGTATCTGATTCTTTCTTTTTTTAATTTTATTTGGGTGTTTAGGGGCGCATCAAGTACTAGCTTATTAGCGCCTTTTCGCTGACTTCCTCCGTTTCACCCTTTTTCCCTTGACGTGACCGCTCGGTTAGTACACGACAAAGTACTAGAGAGCGCATAAAGAAAAGCCACCAGCCACCTGCCACCTGCCCCAGCGGGATTTAAACTCCGGAGTCCGGACCTCTGGGTTTGAAGCCAGAAACGGACCCCACCGAGCTACTGCCGGGATGGTATCTAATTCTGTGCAATGCATTTCAAATTAATGATAAACAATTACAATACATAATAACAATTTAGTGTGGCACGGCATCGCCGATGAGTGCTGCATTTCAGAAGCCGACTGGACCGAAGTTATGAATGCGGACGAATACCCGTTCTTATCAAAATACAATACATAATACATATAAAGAGTTATACAGGGTGGCCCAACAAAAACAGAACAGAGGGGTTTTCGGGCATTTCACCTTATTTTTTTGAAAAAGCTCGGACAGGTCGATTTTTTTACCAAGGGGGACATCTGAAACATACATTGGCGAATTTCTATGTTTAGCCCCCTCACCCCCACCCAGCTTCAGATCGTTTACCTTCATCCAAGTACCAATGCGTCTGACTGCCTCACTCGCTTTTCTTTCTACATAATTTGGTTTCTTGTGAAAAACTGCAAATTTCTAACTTTTCAGCTCGTGAACAGATTTATACTGACTTTTTTGAAGTGAAACTTCTATTCTCGCGCCTAGATCACAACACACAACTAACGCAGAACCACACATGGAAGTGAAATTGGTTCATAGCATCAGTGGTTGTAACGAACGCCTGTAACGTTGTCTTGTCTGACCTTGGGGTGACCAGCGTCGTCCCAGGAAATTGAAGAATAAGCTGTTGCGGCGTTCGCCGCGTTCGGTTCTATTTTTTACTAACCGCCGACACTGGACTGCTCTTCGTGTTGTCGTAAGGTGCGTTCAGTCAGCTTATTTAGCCGCAAGTTTTATTTTAGTCGTAAGCGCAGCGATGCTCATTGGCTGTCATGAACCAGCCTCCTCAGATCAGCCAATAAGCGATGCTGCGCTTACGACTAAAATTAAAACTTGCGGCTAAATAAGCTGACTGAACGCACCTGTACTGTTGGCCCGACAGGAATGGTTCTCGACTTGGCTTGAATAGATTCGAGCGGATGTGATTTATTATAGGGATAGGGAGGTATATTCAGGGTCGGGCCTAGCAGGCGTGCAGTGCGTTTCGGCGCGCATCAGGCGGGTATGGCAGGCGGCAAGATATAGGGGCGGTAATATAATAATAAAGTTGAATTTCGAAGGATTCTTTTCATTCCCGCATTTGGTGGGGCTCTCCACTGCCGGTGAGGGAGGCGGCAATTTTTCGGTGGCACGCAGGCGGCAAATAGGCCAGGCCCGGCCCTGGGTATATTCTGCACACCCAAATGTAGACACAACGTTCAGGTACCTATGTACCTATTAAACAGGAAAGCAGGGGTGGATGATTAAAGCCTAGAGGAGAAAAAGAATTTTCGACAATTGAGGCTGGAACAATATCTTGATGTTCTACAGTATGTTCATAAAAAATTCAATAATGGGAGGCCGTGGACCGATGATAACCTGGCCGTTTTCGGATCGAATGGCCTGCGTCACAGCCTCCCTTTATTGAAGTTTTTAATGAACATAGGTAGATGTCAGCTGATTGTATAGCGATGTTAATATACTGGTTTGATAATCAAATTTTTATGTTTGAAAATTGATTTTTGACATGATTCTTCGTTAATTTTTTGAATGGTTTGATTTCGCCTCAAATCAATGTGACATTCTAAAATAATATAAGTACGGTGGCGAGCACATAACTGGAAATACTCATATCAGTTCTGTCAATATTTCAATTTAACCTACGGCCTTATTTTGATTGGAGAAGATAATATCGTAGGAACCCTAGTTAACCACGTAGTTACCTCAAATCACATTCACGAGGTACCTACCTACATACCTATGTAAATACCTATGTATTTTATATTCTTTCGATTAAATTTAATACCGGATCGAGTTTTCCAAACGACATTCTTATACTTTGTGGAGATTATTAGATTGCCATGCTGTGCCTGCCAGAACACAGTTTCCACCGTGCTGTAATATAACGGGGAAAATCGTACAGTAAGAAAATCCGTCATGATGTCACATTCGCATAATTATTTGTAGAGAATATTATTGATGAAAATAGATATTTATTGTATTAGGGGTATGAGTGAGACTTCATGTGACGGAGAATGGGAGTTTAAGCGCCGAGCGCAGCGAGAAAAGAAACAAAAGAAGTCTAATCGTGGAAAAGTCATGTCGAAAGTATTCTGCCCTTTGAGTGACTCATAGTAATAATAATAATAATAAGATTGATAATAAGAAAAACAAGATGATACAAACCGTTAGGGAGCGGAGCGGGAGTACGAAAAAAAACCCTCTTGGAACGTTGTTTGCTGATTGATTCATATCTATAGAAGTTTCACTTCTTCCGAGGGTGACTATGGTGACGCACCCACGTTTTTTTAAACAGAGGGTGAGTGATTCTTGAACATTTTCAGGCAATTTCTCTTAGTGTTTTCCACTTTGAAATGAGTAACCGGCCTAGCTTATCGAGACCAAACTCAAATGATGGAGCTCAAAATGAATCCTTCATTAGAGAAAATATCTCAATTCTTCAATATTTTTCTCAAATTCTAACTTCTCACCCGAAGGGACGTCTAATAATGAAATTTTCATCAATTCCTTGCTACTCACCGGGGAAGTTTTGGGGTGACACAACCGATTTTTTATTGTTAGACAGACGACAGATAGGGCAATACTTTCAACTGTTCTGAATACAGTTTTTCAAGGTCTTCCAAATGACATGTTGCAAGTCGAGTTCTGTGAGTATAGCTTCTGATATTTGTTGATAGTGACGGTTCTGTGTGACACATGACAGCCAAAAACTAATGGGCTCATTCCACGGACCAACAATGTCTGCACACCAAATTTCAAGTCGATCGGTTTAACGGTTCAGCAGTTATCGTGGAAGATCGCAGACACACACACACACAGACAGACAGACACCCACCCACACACAGGCAGACGTCATTCTGAAAATGGTCTTAATCGTCTTGGGGGCCTTTAAGTGAATATATCCGGTGAAATCTTAAAACTTTTTTCTGCACGATTACAATACTTTCCCTTCCATGTTGGTGGGGGGTCGGGAAAGTAAAACATAAATAAAGCATGTAGTTTAACATAGTAACTTTGGGCCGTATTCATACCTCGCTTTTAAGCTTAAAGCGCTATTAGAGCGATGCGCATTTAGGGGCATTTCTCATGTTTCAGTATTCAAAAATACAAATTAACTCGCAAATTAATTGCAATTAAGTACATAAAATCGCTCCCAATCGCAATAATGTATTTTTGAACACTGAAATATGAGAAATGCCCCTGAATGCGCATCGCTCTAATAGCGCTTTTAGCTTCAAAGCGAGGTATGAATACGGCCCATAGTCCTCAAGGATGAATTTTGCATGGGTTTGCGAGGTAAATTGGACATTTACACAGTCTGCGTACCATCGACGCCCGAACCAGTCATTACTTTTCGTGTGGGGCGGCGTCGTCGATTCAGTGCTGAAGTTCACAACTGGGCTCAAGAAGTTACCACATGCGAACAAGTACCCGTTCTTATGGAAATACATAAACACATGTACAGGGTTATAGGTAGGTACCTACTTTTTCGACAAATCGCGCGGGCCTCGAAACGGAGGCAACCGACAACTAGAAGGCCAATTACAATACTTCACTCCGATGCGATAGGACCCTCGGGCCAATAGTTAATTTTTGAAAACGACCGCAAAACTACGGCTCGGCGCGACGTGCCCGTGCAAATTGAGAATCTGCTTGTGTTCTCGACAGTGCAATTCGACTGTTTAACATTTTGAAATAGTCAATAATAGGTACCTGAAAGATGTTGGCACCCAAACAGAGAAACATTTACGCTCAATAACAATAAGAAAATAGTAGGTAGCACTGGAAATCCCAGGAGTTTAGATATCAACCATTTTCATCTGAGTGTCTTCAAATTCATTAATTGGATGTAGAAATATACCTACCCTACCTATTCGATAAAGAATCGAAATGTAATATCAAATCTTTTTATTGTGGTAGGTAATCAGAATCACTCTCTGGTTAACTAGATCACAGTCCTAACTAGACATAACTATAGAAATTGTAAGCGTTTATTAAAAGTATGTGTTTCAATTTCTGCATTTAATCATAATCTTACGGATATGGATAGCTCATAGTCTTGAGGACCGAACTAAGCATACTCGTGTCTAAATAACGATAGGTTTCTAATTAACATCTTGCATTCCCTGATCCTTCAAAAGAGCTACCAAGACTCACGCCAGTCAGTGAGGGCATATTCACCTTGTTTAACTTTATATCGTGAACGGTGGCACTTGATGGAATAAAATTGTTGGAAATCTAATTTTTTACATGAAAGGTCGAAACACATTTATGACCAGTCCACTCTTTCATTTAGTCTATAGTAGTCTGAGTGCCTGGTCGCGAAGCGGCCTGACTTGAGCTAGTCTTAAAAGAACAGTACTGCCAGAGATGTCTATACGGTTTGAGTGCCTGGTCAAGCGTAATGTTGAACATTTTGTTGGTCCACTAACAGATCTCGTCAATGAATCTTTTACCAGCGGTGTGTTTCCATCCTGTCTGAAAATTGCGTCTATAGTTCCGGTGTTCAAGAAGGGTGATAGGCGTAACGTCTCGAATTATCGGCCAATATCACTGCTACCCGTATTTTCAAAAATTGTAGAGAAGGCAATCAGCAACAGAATCAATCTTACTTTGAATCTAATAAACTCAATTCAAACCAGCATGGCTTCAGAAAGGGCTTATGCACGGCTGATGCAATTGTACGGTTCGTTAATTTCACAACTAGATGCTTTGAAGAGGGTAACTATCAGCTGTCAATGTTTTTGGATCTTAGCCGGGCTTTCGACTGTGTTGACAGCGAAATCCTATTGAGGAAACTGGAGAAATACAAATTTGATCATATCAGCCTAAGACTAATTACTTAAATCCTTTCTATCGGATAGATATCAGGAGGTTAACATGAATGGTAACGTCTCTGGCAGAAGAAGTGTGAAGCTGGGCGTACCGCAAGGGTCCATTTTGGGTCCCCTGCTCTTTCTTATATTCATTAATGACTTTTCATTCTACCTAGCAATCTTCGAGAACGTTCTATATGCGGACGACTGCACTATCTCCCTGATGGATAAGGATTTGTTAGTCGCTGAACAGCAATATGTGTCTGCCCTCTCGAGGGCTCAGCATTGGTTCTCTACAAATAACTTGTGTCTAAATATGTCAAAAACTGTGAAGATGTTGTTGTCTCTGAGGGATGTGAACGTTACGGTTGGCGGATTGTCGGGTTCGGCGTCTTTGTTGTGAGTCCGGGTAGATCCGGAGTTATATTATGGAATGGCCACACAGAAAACTTGGTAAGTCAGTTATGCGAGAATATTTATCTCTTGAGAAATCTATCAAAGAGTCTGTCAAAGAGTATATTGAGAACAGCCTATTTCGATCTCATTGGCTCATCAATTAATTATGCAATTTTGGCTTGGGGGAATTGTAGTGGTAGACTCGAATCTTTCGATTACAATGAAGAGCCGTCAGAATTGTTGCTGGCCTGAATCACTCTGAGTATTGTGGGGATGCATTTATTCGGTTGGGGATACTGACGATGCCCTGTCTGTATATTAGGGCCTGCCTCAATTACGCGTACAAAATGAGATCTTCTTTTATCACGAATAACGACGTGCATGATCATGACACACGACGCGGAACAGAGCTGCGTCTGAATTTCTGTCGTCTGAAAAAATCTCAAAATGCCCCGCACAACATGTCGGTGAGGTTGTTTCGTGAATTGCCCTCAGCTGTGCGATCTTTGGACGAGAAAGAATTCAATAACAAGATCGTACGATTTTTGTCTGGCTCGGCCTTTTATAGTCTGGACGAGTACTTTCAACATGATTTGAATCTTTTGTGTGATCTATAAATCCCCTTGTTTCCTTGTATTAATTTATTAAATATCTGTTTTTTATGTTTTTTTATATTTGCCACTGCTTGTTTTGTTTTGGTTATGCAGTTTATTTTATGGTGCATATCTACTGTGTTGACACATCACTCTATCTTATTGACTTGTGTAAGCAATTACTGTATTGTATTAAGCATGAATAGAATTTGTGTTGATTTGGAGTAGGGTGAGAGATAAATAACAAAATGAGCAAGAACCGAAACCGGTGAAGACATTAAAGTCACCATACATAATCCTGATGTTATGCCCATGGAGTCATTGAAAACATTATTCGCTCTCTAGTCTTGCATACAATTTTTTGCATTGTTTTCTGTACATCTTCGCCGGAAGTACAGGGTCCGGCGGGAACAAACTTACAGTTTGATTTTGCGATAGCAGTCTACTGAGAACGATTACAGAAAAACCAATTATACATTCAAAAACTACAAGCTTGGGAACTTCATTGACCAAAAATCAATTCCATAAAAATGTTCTCCTTGCTCTTCTACACACTCTTTTAAACGACCTATGAAATTGTCCATTACCGACCTGAGCATTAATTATAGGTTGAGGCTGGGGACTTTCTCTGACAATAAATTACACGCCTGAACCGTCTTTGCACGACGGTAATTGATTCTGAGTCAAGAAACTGTTAAACAAAGAAGACCTGGTGTGCGGTATTGCCGTCAACTTTGTTTGACGACTGTTCATTTCAACAGTAAAATTTCCCAAGCAAAAAAAAAATAAAAACAAAATCATCTCAATGACTAATTTTGTTTTCTTGTAATTCAAGAAAGAAAGTGTAAAGTCCTTTTTGCCAGATCCCGTATGTTACGTTGTATATGATATATGCAATGCATTAGTATAAGTCTGGATTCCCATGTGCCATGTGACTCAAAGTTAAATTGGATTTTCATTTTATCCATCACTGATTGTTAGGCATTATTCCACATTTTCTCACTTTTTTTGCAATGACGGTGGAAAACTGATCAATTGTTTGCCATTGATTCAAGTATCAAGTGATAATAATTTACAAAAACCTAGAGTCGCTATGGCTTTTAGTTTATGTGGAGTTCGACGCCCGACTTTAACAATTTTTCATTGAAGGCAGTTTTTACTCTATCAAAGAGTATTTCGACTTGTGATATTGTGGTGTATCATATTTTATGTACGTACTTACCTATTGTATTTGTGTGTAACTGTAAAACATGTGACGTGCCAATGTATTTTATTTATTGTGGCAAATAAAGTTGATTACGATTATGATTATGAGTTCGATGTCAAGACTGACGCATGTATGGGCACTGCTATTGAATTTTCAAAAGTACAAAAAATGTTAGAAATTTTACATTTTGTTTTTTGAAAATCAGATAGCAACGCACATTATTCTCTCTTTAAGAAAGCCGCATGCCGCATTTGATTTTCTATTTTCAAACAAGGTACCAAAATGGTTTTAACTTATTAACTTTTTCATGTTTACGGGAAATCATTTTTGATACTTTTTTTTGAAAAGAGTAAGTTCAAATTCGACATGCGACTTTCTTAAAGAAAGATGAATGTGCGTTGCTACCTAGTTTTCAAAATTTCAGGAAACAAAATCAAAAATTTCCAAAATATTTTGGAAATTTTGAAAATCCAATAGCATTTCCTGTACATCTCTTTGAGGGGGTTTCTACTTGAAGAGAAAATAAACAAAAACCGATTCCCGTCACCAACTTTTTTAGTCACATCAGAAACCCCTTAAAGAAACATGAAGTTGAAACTTAAAGAACTGTTGGCTACCAGTGATACATAATAAATACTGTTTTGTGGAATAAAAATAGAGAAAAATTGAACCGACGTAAAATCCTTGACCGAAGTGGAGGATATAATTATTTCATGGACACGGAAAAAAGAAATAGAATTTTCTCGAGAATTTCTATAGATTGTACTAGAAGAGAATTTCAATACAAAATATCATAAGATTCATAAATTACTTGAAAAACTGACAGACATTTTTTTCTAACCTAGGTCAACTATGCCATACCTTACTTGTTACTTGTTGATAAGTAGGTATGTAATGTGAGTGGACACTGGACAATTCTTCAACCAAATCAGTGGCGTAACTAGAGGGGGGGTTTCGGGGTCAAACCCCCCCCCATTAGCCATCAAATTCCCTGAAAAATTTTCAAATGCGACGCTTTTTTGTTCGTTTTGTTCGCATTTTCGCATATTTTTCAGTCGTGACCCCGACCATTGGACACTTCTAGTTACGCCACTGAACCAAATACAAATATTCGTTTGGGCTGAAGCACATGGGTGCTGTTGCATGTACAAACATAATCTCATTTCTATATATTAATAAAAATAGCTGGAAAATGAAATCCAGAAATATGGTATTTTATATAGCATGCTCAGGTATAGATATGATATTCAGAAATGTATTTCTTTATATATGGAGTCTTCGACATGTCATTCCATGCAAAGGTTTTTTCCGTAGATATACCTTAATAAAACCATAAGTAATTGAATCGCCATAGAACTTGATAATTACTTTGTGCAAGAACGCAAGAAAGTTGTATACCTACCTACGCAACGAAACTTACCTCTGAAATGTTATTATGAGTGAGCGTGAATTAAGAAAAAAGATAAAAACGGACGGTAATTTATTTAATTTTGAAAAATATCCTTTTCTAGTTGGCTTTGTCATTGGTCAGTGATTGAGGGTTGGTAGTTGTTCTCGTCAGTCAATTTGAATGTGCCGTTACCATTGGATAAAAGTGAGGGTTGAAGTGTAAACGCAATCCTGAAGCCACTGTTCGAGGCGGAGCTTCTAAAGGGTGATTTACTCTGCAGCAAATTTAGTCATTTCCTTCCCAAGGGTTGTACCAGACACATGGAAGTTGCCGTTCAGTTAGTGTGTGAAATTGTGTGCATCTTGAAGAATTGATGAGATTTTTTTACGTAAGTTTTATGAAATTTCCCGCCCCGTTAAACGAATAATAACGGCGCGTGGCTCTAAATTCGAAAGGAAATATTTCACACTTTTTTAATTATCGCAAGTTGTTCGTTATTTCCACGTGCAGGCGATTTTTCTCTACCCAACTGAAATAAATAAAATTGTGAATATTACATAAACATACTCAAGCTATTATTTATACGCATTTGAGAATTGAGAATGTACAAATTTAGCCACATTATTTTTCTTATCAATAAAAATTGGTGGAACTAAATATTAGAAAAATAATAATTGTGTTCTTGCACAGAAAAAATGGATGATATAAAATCAAGAATGTCAGACTCGCAGTCTCCGAATCTTTCGTCATCAAAAAAAGAAGGCAACTCCAAACCTAACCAGGTGAGCTATGGTTTAGGCCTAGGTAAAAGTTTTTAGAAACAAAATAATGCTGGATTGAATCCAAAATTGTTAATTGTCCTGTTTTAATGAAACGGGATCTTAATGTGTAATAAATATATTTACGAAGCTAAGTTCCAGGTTGGAACCATCGTGTTGTATGGCGTTCCCATAGTGTCTCTAGTAATAGAAAATCAAGAAAGACTTTGTCTAGCTCAAATCTCCAACACTCTGCTGAAACAGTTTAGTTACAACGAAATTCATAATCGTCGAGTAGCCTTAGGTAAGCTCAAAACTAAAACTTTTTATATACTCACGTAGATATTGTGTATGGCTTTTCCTCTCCAAAATGTTTGTGTTTGGAATTCAAAGGCAATATAGCTTACACCTATTGCCACAAATTATTATTTACACATCGGATTCGCACTTTCTTTATTTGAATTAGAGATTAGAATTTCAGCCTTCTCACGACATAATTGAAATTTAGTGCCTGACAATCACACTGTTTTTAATTCAGAGTTCTTGCGATCGATGGAAATCCCAACAAATCGAAGAAATCAATGCCGGTCTCAGCGTTCTTCGCCGATCATCCAGCGTTGAATTACTTGAATTACTTTGTGGGATTGTGGGGTACAATCAATTTAGCGTTAATGAAAACCAACCTTTAAATTTTGATGGTAGAGGTAAGTGCCGAGATTCGGCAGAAGTATGTTGATGTTGACGTCCGATAAATTCATTATTAGACCGAGCGCAAATAAATGTTTCGATCGCAATGGAGGCCATTTGATTGATGTATAATTCAATTCAAGAAATAGAAATGAAATTGTTTCACAATAAAAGCTGAAGCTCTTCCTACTCTTACTTACATCAGAAAATTAAGAAAATGCGAATCCGATGTGTAACATTTTTGTAATCTGTTGATATATTTTTTTTTAATAGCAAATTGCTCGTTAATAAAGATTTTAGTTTATGCATAGCCTCTGAATTTGAAACACTTCTCCAAGTATTCCACCATTTGCTTAAATAATGCACCATGCATATTTCTTCCTTTTTTTCGTCCAGGTTAAAAATTGCGCTTCAATTGTTTCAAAGATTTATTGCATTATTTTCCTATAAAAAAATTGCGGTTAAAATTTTACTGTATCAACGTACTGTGGATATATCTCAAGTAAATTAGTACCTTCAATTATCTTACTTTAAGTATATGCAGCACCGATTTTCATTAGACTGATCCAGTGCGTAGATAAAATAGAATTTAAGGAACCGCAACTTTTTTTGGGGGGCACTTGAAAGTTCAATTTTATCTACGCCACTGGATCGTCTCATTAAAATCGCGGCTGTCACTTTATTGCTATGCATTATATGATATCGTATACCAAGTTCGAAGCTGATCGGTTGAACGGTAAGAAAAGTTAGGTTGAAAACAGATATAAAAAATTGAGTTTTGAGGGGTCGTAACTTTCTTAAGGGGCACCTCTTAAAATTTATTCTTATCGCTGAAACATCCTATATCTGTTATGTAAAATAGGTATTTTCTAACAAGCACGGAAATTATAACTTTTCCGCACGCAACTATGGTTAACTGAAGCGGAAGTTTATACATAGTTTCGACAAAACTTTACTTTGCCGTACGCCTTCACTTCCGCACTCGTCTGCGTGCGTGATGAAAACAGAGAGGTAAAAAAAAAGAGAATTATATGTTAAGTATTCGTTGGAAAAAAATTACCTTCTCGAGCGTTTTTCGCAGGAATTAACAAGAGAAATAATATGTATTACCATTACAATCATATGCCATAGGTACTTTTGCCTCACCTTGTATTCACCTAGTCCAGCCAATGCACCTATGAAGACTTGCGGCTGTTTTAGAGTCACAAGAGTCAATCCGCCTCACTCCCCTAATGACGGGGATGACAAACCATCCACCGGAGGATGCATGGGAGGCGTAACAACCTGCTTTCGGTCTTATCTTGAAATTTCAACACCAAAGTTAGCTAAATAAATTTTGTTCCTTGCTTAAAATGAAGGAAAATGTTGTAACAAGAGAGAAAAATACCTGAAATCACCATAGTTTCTACGCTAATAGCTCAATTTGTGCTAGTTGAAGTCTAGATGATGAAGTTTAGAAGTGCTAGAAAAGCGAATGCTGAGGGTCTCAAACTGATGTGTAGCAAATCAATGACACGATTTCTTTCCCATAGGAAATCTTTCCGCATGCATTTTTGAAGTGAACTGGGTTTTCAGGAATTCTGGATGAAATTCGTAAGATGAAATTTAAACTTATTTTTTACTTTTTCGGTAAATTTCTTGTAAGTTGAAATTTCCACTTATACAGGGTGACCTTGTATCAAAATATAAAGCTTCGGGCGGCGATTCCTCTCATGAAATAAATAAATTGAAGTGAAAATAAAATTTTTCCTCAAGTGCTCCCTGCGCGAGTTACATACCCTTAAAGGTACAAAGTAAAACAGAGTTTCTATCAAAGGTCGGAGCTTAAAATTTGGTGCGGGGAAGTTCCTCCACAGTGCGAAGGTATGTGATTAGTTAAAAAAAAATCTGACCATGGGCGGCGGAGTTAGAGGAAGCTGGGTTAGGCTGAACTACCAGACAAAATTTATTCATGATACGTCCGTGTTTCCCCCACTTCTACTCGTAAATAGTGCATCCTACGGAAAAAAATACCAGAAGCATCACAAAAGGTTGAGCTTGTGAATGTCTATTCAAATGTGCGAACAAAAATACGATCGGACCGCAGACCTTTTTTTTCTGACAGTTCAACCTATTTCAACCCGCTCTAATTCCGCTGCCACTGGTCGAATGTTTGTGAAATTTGACAACTAAAAAAAAAGAAGCTGAAAGTAAAGCAATTTTCCTGCACCAACTTTGAAGTTTTTATCTTTGATAGTTATTGAGCAAATAATTAGAAACTTTGTTTTACTTTGAACTTTTGAGGTACGGAATTATTAAATGATGGAGCTGAAATGAAGCCTTAATTGATGATTTTTACAATAAGATGATTCGGAATAAGATTCCAGAAGGTTTTTCCGGAAGAACTTCTCGATTTCCTGCAAATTATTTTTAATATTTATCTCTAATTCCAATTTTCTACCCGAACGGATGTTTCGAACAAAAATTTCCATAGGCTCCTGGATGCTAGTCGGGAAAGTTTTAGGGTAACACAACCTATTTTTAAAATGAAAAAATCGTGATTTTCTAGCACGTATACCTAGATAAAATGGCCAAAATATTGACAAAATTTGCAGTTATTTGCAATAATATGGACTATATAAACTGCTTGACAATTGAACTGCAACACCTGAAAATTAGGTGCGTTTTCAAATTGAGATAGCTCGAAAAATATTTGACGGATTTCAGAAACTCAGGCATGTGAGGAAAGGTCATTTCTTTGACTATCGAGTGCTGGTATTGATGATAAGTTTGACTGCACAATTTGTCATATACAGGGTGCCAACGGAGAGCGTGCAGATATGGGCAATCTTTCACCTTGTACAACTTTCGAAAAAAAAATCCGAGATTTTTTCTATCGCCTGCTTTTGAAAGGTTGAATCATTATGCTGAAACGGTTTTGGAATTTTGACCCTAACTTTTTTTTTCAAAAAATTGTGCTAAATTTTCTGAAATATGCACTTTCTGATTAAGAAAAAGAAATAGAGAAATTGTTTGTTCTCAAACGGCGTCCATGTTGAATTTTCTTACGAAGATTTTTATTTGAGCCTCCACATCCCCTAGAAACTACCCCTTTTGGAACACCGTCTCACAACAAGATATGCAATGCTTCATTTAAAAGGCATAAGGTAATTACTCGTCAATAATTGGATTGAAATAAGGATACTGTGATGACCCCACACGTACAGCTCCCTAAAAACCACCCCTTGACTTCAAGGGACAGGGTTGGTATGATAAGACATGCAATATGTACATGAAAATTCCAAAAAACGTCTTGAAAACTGTTCCACTGAAAAAGTGATGCTACACGATGACCCTCTGCGTAGGTCATCCCAACAGTAGCTACCCTCTAGGAAAAAGAACTACCCTTTCAAAAACCAGTACATACTCCCGCAATACCTCATTTGTTGGAATTTTTTCAAAATCTGTCGCAATAGTTTGCCGCTACGATGATTTCATTCACATATCTACCCGAAACTACCCCTTCAACTACCCTTCCAATATCGCATAGCGTTTACCTTGATGCGTGTAAGGTCATCGCGAAATCATTTTGAACTTATTCAATCGCACCTTCTCTGAGCTTCCAAATGAGGTATTGCGTACCTTTTACTAAAGGGGCGATTTCTAGGGGTAGTTTCAGAAAAGGTTTTGTACTATCATCGTAGAAAACACCGTCATTTCAATGAAACGGTTAGTAGGCAAAAGTTCTTTCAACTCGTAAATAACGCATCAAGGTAGAGGCTATGCGATATTGGAGGGGTAGTTGAAGGGGTAGTTTCGGGTAGATATGTGACTGAAATCATCGTAGCGGCAAACTATTGCGACAGATTTTTTAAAAATTCTAACAAATGAGGTATTGCGGAAGTACTGGTTTTTTGAAGGGTAGTTCTTTTTTCGAGAGGTTAGGTACTGTTGGGATGACCTACGTAAAGGGTCATCGTGTAGCATCACTTTTTTAGTGGAACAGTTGAAAAAAACGTTTATTGGAATTTTCATCTATTGCATGTCTTATCATACCAACCCTGTCCCTTGAAGTCAAGGGGTGGTTTTTAAGGAGCTGTACGTGTGGGGTCATTCTAGTATACTTACTTCAATCCAATTATTGATGAGTACTTTTCTTAGGCCTTTTAAATGAAGCATTGCATATCTTGTTGTGAGACGGTGTCCCAAAATGGGTAGTTTCTAGGGGATGTGGAGGCTCAAATGAAAACCTTCGTGAGTAAATTCAATATGGACGCCGTTTGAAAACAAACAATGTCTCTATTTCTTTTTCTTAATCAGAAAGTGCATATTTCAGAAAATTGAGCACAATTTTTTGAAAAAAAAAGTTAGGGTCAAAATTCCAAAACCGTTTCGGCATAATGATTCAACCTTTCAAAAGCACGCAAGAGAAAAAATCTCGGACTTTTTTTTCGAAAGTTGCACAAGGTGCAAGATTGCCCAAATCTGCACGCTCTCCGTTGGCACCCTGTATATGACAAATTGTGCAATCAAACTTATCATCAATACCAGCACTCGATAGTCAAAGAGATGATCTTTCCTCACATGCCTGAATTTCTGGAATCCGTCAGTAATTTTTTGAGCTATCTCAATTTGAAAACGCACCTAATTTTTAGGTGTTGCAGTTCAATTGTCAAGCAGTTTATTTAGTTATGTGGCTCCGGCTAGCTATTGGATCCATTATATTATGTTATGGACTATACCCAGGGCTGGGCAAAATACTTCGAAAAATGTATTTAAATACAAAATACAAACTATACTTCTTGGAATGTCTTTGAAATACAAAATACGTATTTTGGGAAACCCAGAAATTCCAAAATACAAAATACTACCTAAATATTTCGAAATACATGGGATTGTATCCCATGTATACTGAAATCTACGATCAATCCAGAAATGACCTACCTTATTTTGGGTACAACTTAAAGATCCATAAGATTAGACTTATTACCCAGCTCAGACTAGCTAGTAATAAATTCTACAGATTTTATGTAAATGGATCAAAATGCATGTTTGATGCAGCCATTAATTGTAACCTGTGTAATCATCTCGTTCAGGAAGATTTGTTCCATGTCCTCTGCGTCTGTCCACTATACCAGGTCTACCGTCAAAAATGGTTGAGCCAATACCTTCCAGAGACTGCCACACCCGAGACCTTCTACAGAGATCTCATGACACAACTAACCCCCCAAAAAATAGATCATATCTATCTCTTCTGTATTGCGGCCTTTAGGACTCGTTCCCTGATACACGACGAATTCGAATGACTCAGAACAACTCACTCTCGAGCCCCGCCTTGGAGTTGAGGAGATGACCACCAATGAAATGTTTGTACTTTAACCCTAAATTACACTGTGATCATACGTCTTACTTTTACTATAGTATTAATACTCAGTGAGCAATGAATAACCCATTTTTATTGTGTAAGTGGATTTCTTTTATGTTGAATTTGTTAAAATACTACACTTTGTATTGAGGAACAATAAACTCATCTATCTATCTATCTATCTATTTCGAAATACAAAATACATGCGTATTTTAGCAATTTTATAAAAAAATCGTAAAATGCAAGTATTTCAATGGAAACAGTTCATTGATTCAGTCGCAACAATAAGTAAATTATTATGAACTATACCTAGAAAGATAAATAAAACAAAGTAAAAAACTTCATATTCAAACCTATTCATAACTTCATTCATCAATTCTTCACAATCACAATGTTGATTTCCTTTGGGGACAACCAGCTTTTCAAAAATATTGTCCGACATCCGACATGGAACTTTATTCTCGTGGTCGACAGGATGCCACCCTCCCCCCTCCAGTACGATGTAAAAAATCCAGTCGAACTTATTATATCGATTCCAGATAGTGTGCGAACGCAAAAAATGGCAATGGCGTAAAGGATTACCAAAACAATATGAGAACAATCTCAGCCCAAACAGACTACAGAGCGTGGGAAACAAAAATGTATTCTGTATTTTGTATTTTGAAAATCGAAATACTTTTCCGAAAAATTCATTTTAAATACATAATACAAAATACTAGCTGCCTGAACTATTCCAAAATACAAAATACAAATACTTCACGATCAAATGTATTCAAATACAAAATAAAAATACTTCTCGATCAAATGTATTCAAATACAAAATACTTGAATGTATTTTAAATGTATTTGAAATACCGCCCAGCCCTGACTATACCTACATTTTTATGCGGTAGAAACTCAAACAAAATTAATAACATATAATAATATGCACAATAAAACTTGGTATTTAGAGGTTCCTTTTGGACAGAAACGTCAAGACGACAGTCGAATGTCTCATCCAACATTGCGAATAGACCATTATAATAGCTAGCATACAAGGTCATTCAAAAAAGATGTCCACCCCCATTTTTCTCAAGATCCGTTGAAGCTAGCGAGTTGCGGTAAAGACCGTTGGATTCAGTTGGGGTTTCTGATCAGATTTGATATGTTGTGAGAGATATGTCATTGAAAAGCCCATAAAAAGTTTCAATGGACAAGTGCAAAAAGTTTCTGAAATTTTCCAGCGGTTTTCATTTTATGACAGAAAATAAAAACCTAGAGAAACACGTTTTTATATATAAATTGAGAATATGTAAATGAGAATTTTCTCAAACTGCAATCAATAGAACTCATCTAAACGGTCAGTATGATGTGTAACTCAATATGCAATAGCTATTTCAAAATTTTGAGGCAATTCAATTTTGCCCATCAAAATCTTCATTTCAGACAAATCTCAAAATTTCAAAATAGTTATTGCATACTGAGTTACACATCATACTGACCGTTCTGATGAGTTCTATTGAATGCAGTTTGCAGTTTGGGGAAATTCTCATTTATTCTTATTTTATACATAAAAACGTGTACTCACCGATTTTTCTTGTCGAATCAATAGTGTTTACCTACTCGAAATTGATAGGTAAAGTATCCATCACACGCAGTATCCATCTTTTGACGCAGGAAAGTAAGATTCCCTGCCTGGAAAGTGTCTCATTACAGCCCAGGGAATTCTATCTTACCTCGGCACGCCTCGGTAGAATCCCTTGGCTGTAGGTAATGAGACACTTACCGCCTCGGTATGATTTACCATCTGACATTCCAGACAACATGCTATTTAGCTCGCAGAAAGTCAAAGGATTAGATCTATTTAGATCCACTTGGGAAGCCTTCATACAAAATTTTAACATCTGTAAGAAATTACACGAAAAAAATAACCAATTTGTTGAACACTTAAGAGATCTGGAAGAAGAAGCCAAGAAGTGTGTTCAAAAACTAAATCTATCCTTAGAAGAAACCAATATCTGGAATTTGACTGGCAAGCGATTAAGGGAACTCCTTCGTCAAGATCAATTTGAAAAATGGAAAGAACTCAAACAAAAAGGCCGCGGCATTGAATTGTTCGATGAGTATACCCCCGCCAACTTCTGGATCAGATCACCAGACGGCCTATCCAGCACTGAATGGAAAGAAGCCATTAAAATGGTCGGCCACGTGTCAAACGTTCGAGGAATTCCAGGACGGTCCCAAGACGGCTACCAGTGCAGACACTGCGCTGAGACCGAAACATTGCCTCATGTCTTGGGATCCTGTCCATACGGCGGCTTGTTAAGGATCACTAGACACAATAAAATACGTAGTCTGATTGCAAAATCTTTGCCAAAAAAGTTGGAAATATACGAGGAAGTGACATGTACTGGTGACAACGACAGCAACAGACGAGTAGACATCATAGCTTTAGACCGACAGAATGACATTGGCTACATTATTGACCCGACAATACGTTTTGAAATTAACAGAGACCAACCAACGAACGTCGACATTGAGAAAAACAAAATTTACGAACCGACAAAAACGTTTTTCAAAGACAAATACAAAATCAGTAACATCGAAATTATTGGACTTTTCATAGGAGCTCGCGGAACCATCTCAAAATTTTTCATCGACTTTATAAAAAATTCTCTATTCAAAAAAATTTAATCAGACAAATTGTTTTAGAAACCTTGAAATATTCCGTTTTAATTTTAAAAAACCATTTATACACTACAAGATAAAACTTTTAAGGTCTACACCCTACTATACCCCGAGTATTTAAATATTTACCTCCGTTACTTATACTTTTTAAGTCTTTAATATTATTATTGTTAATTATTCCTTGTTATACAGACCACAATTGGTGGTAGGATGTTGAATTTCTTCAATAAATATATATATACTATTTCAGGGCACGTAGGTTTTCAGGCCTTGCTTACGCTCGTCCTTGAATATGCCTACTAGCCCTGTAAAGATCCACTTTCCTGCCTTATAATGTGAATAATAATGGCATTGACACCACACCCGTGACACCAGATGTCGGCACGGGTAAGGCACGGTGCCAATACCTAATATCCAAGTACTGGGCATTAGGGATGGAGTTTGGTAAAATGAGGCGTTGCGAAATCAATTCCAGCGGGCTCATTCCTTGACGGAAATCTACCTCAGGTCATTTTCGAAAGCTACAGGAAGATACTATGGGTTGATCGTAAAAAAAAATCCAAGTACATTCTAAAATGATTTTTTCAAGAAATTTGATTTTTTTTTCAATTTTGAAAATGTTTTATGATCAATCCATAGAATCTCCCTGAAGCTTTTAAAAGAAACCTGAAAGACAGATAATCGGTTAGAAAAATGCAGAGAATAGCCACCTTGAATAACTTACATAAATGAGTCCCTCACAATTTACGTTTTCAATGCATGATCATTGCTTTTTCCAAGTATATATATATATATTTTTTTCAACTTTGGATGGTTAATTGAATCTCAAAACTGCTTGTGTTGAAATAAACTGCGCACCAATTGAAATGGGCCACCCAAAAATTTCAGCCGCATTCAACGTGTCATAACTTTTGAATGAGTGAACTATTTTGAATAATTCTTTGATTACGATTAGATCACGTAATAAACCCCAACTTGTCATGGGTCATTTTTGGTACAGGTGTTTCGTATTAATTATACAGGGCGCTCAATCAGGTACTTTAAAAATCGAAAAGTTTGAATAGCCCCTTATCCACAAATTATGATTTTTGTTTTTTTTGCAAGTGTTTCAGGGAAGATGATGTTACGGTTTCAAAACCTCGAGACGGTTTTTGAAATTTTGGGTCTATCTCCTTCAATTACAAAGTCATCTCAAAAATGTAACCTTTTCGTTTTGCAGTATATAATAACTTTATTCGTTATTGACCGATTTTGGAAAATGAGGGCTCTTGATGAATCTAACGGCTCAGGTTAGAAGGATCAAGAATCGGAATTTACTTTGGATATAAATTCTGGAAAAGGGATTGAATCAAAAGTGACTCAAATGCTTCCTAGAAACCTGATTCAAGGATGGTATTAAACAAAAAACAACTTGTCTTCAAACAAATCATTCTTTCTGAACATTTCAAGATATTTGTCATTTGCTTGAAGTGAAAATTGTCGGCAAGGAACCCAAATCACAAATGGGTGATTCCAAAGAAAAATTGAGGACGTTTTTCACCTAAAAATGGACGTAACCTAGGTTACGGAAATCAGAACCGGTGCCTATCCCTTCAAGTGTAGAGTAAACATTCGACAACAAGAACGTAACCTAGGTTACGTGCATTTTCAGTCGAGGAAGGTCCGCATTATCTTCTGAAAAGTGAATTTGTAAATTGGATCCCGCACCGACAATTTTTATCTCATAAAATCGAAAAATACTCCAAAATGTTCGGAAAGAATAGTCTGTTTGGAGGCAAGTTGATTTTTGTTCAGTTCTTTCCCTGAACCTGATTTCTAGGGTGCTCCATATTTAGGTCAGTTTTGATTCAATCTTTTTTCCAGAATTCTTGTCAAAAGTCAATTACGATCCTCGATCTATATGACCTGAGCCTTTAGCTTCAATAAGAGCTCTTATTTTCTAAAATCGATCGCCAATGAATAAAGTTATTACTGTAAAACCAAAAGACTACATTTCTGAAATCACCCTGTAATCGAAGGAGATGTACCTAAAATTTGAAAAACCACCTCGGGGTATGGAAACATAACTCCCCTGAAACACTTGGAAACAATCACAAACCATTTTTTGTGAATAGGGGGGTATTCAAACTTTTCGATAATTGGAGTACATGATTGAGCGCCCTGTATAAATAATACAAAGCACCTGTACAAAAAATGGCCCAGGACAAGTTGTAGATTATTACGTGATACGTGAGCTAATCAGTAAACAAAAAAATATACAAAATAGTCTACTCATTCGAGAATTATGGCACATTGAATGCGACTGAAATGTTTGGGTGGCCTATTTCAATTGGTGCGCATTTTAGTACAAAGGGTCCATACCTATATGAAAATACAGGGTGTTTCAGGGATGATAGCAAAAAATATAACTGTGGGTAGGTCTCGTCAAAATATGACGAAAACCTATATACCATTTTGCCGAGTTCGGCCTAATGACGAAGATAGAGCCCTCCAAAGTTCACTTTTTCGGATTTCAAAAATTTGTAACTCAGGAACATTTCGACAAATTTAGCTTCAATTCAGCATAAGCTGATTTGTCATAATAATTATCTATCAACCTGTCAAATTTTGAAAGAATCCAACCAGTGGTGTAGGAGTTATGAGAGTCATTAATTTAGAAGCATCCGAAGAAAGGTTGAATTAAAGTGACCCCTCATAACTTCTACGCCACTGATTGGATTCTTTCCATATTTGGCAGGTTGATAGATAATTATGACAAACCAGCTTATGCTGAATTAAAGCTATATTTGTCGAAATGTTCCTATAAGTTACAAATTTTTGAAATCCGAAAAAACTGAACTATGAAGGGATGTATCTTCGTCATTAGGCCGAACTTTGCAAAATGGTATATAGATTTTCGTCATATTTTGACGAGATCTACCCACAGTTGAATTTTTTGCTATCATCCCTGAAACACCCTGTATAGGTTGCGCACAGTGATCAAAAACTTTAACATATTTGAGACGGACGTGGCAGGTAGGCTTGATATTTAACTAAGTTCTTTATACAAATAGCAGCATTGTAGCTTCAAGTGTTGAAGATTAAATGACAAATCCACGTGATGTTGGCAACAGTGCACGGTAAATGAGTACGCGCGAACAAACATCAATATAAACCTGCAGAGTAATGTTCGATAAAGGGAATTGCAGGATTATAAAGAATAATGTGAATTTTGTAGAAAAGCTGTATAGTCGGATACAGTAATGTCTTGTTGTTTTAGGTATAACATGCGTACAATGTACTCCGGTGCAGTTGGAAATTTTGCGACGGGCTGGTGCCATGCCGGTGTCTTCGAGGAGATGCGGGATGATAACCAGGCGGGAGGCCGAGAGATTATGCAAGAGCTTCCTGGGGGACAACGCACCGCCGCGTCTGCCGGACGACTTCGCCTTCGCCGTTCACCATGAGTGTGCTTGGGGATGTCGCGGTTCGTTTTTGCCGTCGCGGTACAACTCTTCCCGGGCCAAATGCATAAAGTGTACAGTGTGCGGACTGTTTTTCTCTCCAAACAAATTCATTTTCCACTCGCATCGGCTGAGTTCCAACGACAAGTACGTGCAACCGGACGCGGCCAACTTCAATTCCTGGCGTCGCCACATGAAGCTCAGCGGCAACCCGCCGGAGGAGATCGTCCACGCCTGGGAGGACGTGAAGGCGATGTTCAACGGCGGCACCAGGAAGCGCCTGTTGGCCAATTCAATAGTGAACCGCCCGCCGAAGCAGGCCAAAATCGAATCGTCGCAGCGACAGCCGATAATCCCGTCGCCGAGGATCCCGAAATGTCAGGACATTGCACTGCCCATCTCCCGGGTGGCCATGGATTTCATCTATCACAAGCCGAGCCTGTCGTTTTCGTCTTACTCCACGTTTCCGTGGTTGAAGAGAAGTTCGCTTCTGTTTCCGCACGAGAATCCTTTCTTCTCCATCGACAAGACATATCAGTCAGCATTCAAACCGGTGCAACCTGTCACTGAAAGAGTGATGTCGCAGAAGGAAGAAGAAAGTGATGACGAGGTCGACATCGAGACGACCGATGAAAAAGCCGATGCTTCCGCCAATTGGAACTTGAAGGAAGAGCAGGTAGGACTGATTTTAACACCTGCTTTAAAAGACAAGTAAAAAAAAATTAATTGAACGAATTCACTCGAACGATGAGTAGATCACGTCCATTCGAAAGTGAAAACTTATTTACAGATTTCACTTTGACTTTTTTTTTTCGAAACTTCGGGTGGAAACAGTTGAGGATGTGCCACAAATTGAGAAGCAGTTCTCATGGCATTCTCCCTTAACTTCTCATCCGACAACAATTTTTTCTGAAAATCATGTCATTTTAATGATTTGATTTTCCAAAATCAAATCATATTATGTACTTCGTTCCGAATAACAGGAGGCACATTTTTTCTATTTCGGTCCTGGATTTTGATTTACCCACCATGGCATCTTTATAAGTTCCAACACACAGGAATATTATGCGCTTGACACAGGCGCACAGTCGCGTACTGAAATAATGTCGAAGCCTGCCAATCATATCATAATTATATTCTGTTCCTTTTATCACATTGAAAATTTGCATGTCCCATCCTGCTTTGACAAATGGAATAGGTCTATTAGAAAAGATTAGTTCGAGAAGTTTGAGTTTTCGGAAAAATTCCATCAAAAAAATATGAACAACAACGGGGAAGAAAGGGGGAAAAGGAAGAGCACCCGCCTTATCTACGATCCTAAAGAATCTTGGTGAAATACGTTACGGTTGTTACGAAGAAACTCATTTTAGTAGACTTAATTTCAAATTTGAACAGAACTGGCAAAATTATAGACAGTTCTGCAAGAAATACGATTATTTACTTCAAAATTTAAAGGGATGTTGTCGCCTTTATCAAGCCGAACTTCGCAAAACAGCTTCGGTTCATAAAAAAAGCTGATACGAGGAATGAGACGAATAATAATTTTTCGTAATCGTTTTATAGATACATAACGCGCAAAGTAATACATAACCAAAAATATAAGTTTTGCAGTTTATGTATCTAGCTTGACATTTGTCAAAGTAGTGTCAAAATTCACTACTTGAGTATTATACGAGTGTTGTACGTCAGTATTGTAGATAAAATCCTGTACGATACACGCGTTAAAAGTGTCTTATTTTGTTCGCGGGGTTGCTCTACTCGCTAATGCTCGTTTCGTAGGGTATGTGACTGTGTCAGATTTTAATAGTTTTATGTCTTTGTTATGAGCAAGTGAAAATTGAAATGTAGCTTGTGCAACATTTCTCGATGATACATTGGATAATTGATGAGGAAAGTGAAATTAAAAATTAAATTATTTTAAATCAATGTCACGTGACCTAAAACGCGCCACGATTGGGTGTGACGTCAATCTTCATATCTGTCATTTCTCATCTGTCACCGGAGATGTCACGTAGCCCGTAGCGTGTGACGGAGCATGTCGGTGTTTTCAATTTCACCTGAAAATAAAATGTGATCCAGGTTTCTCGAGAGCGAATAGCAGTACGCTGCCTCGAATGGACGCTGTAATGGTTGGGCAGTTTTTTTTCACGTCATAATAAAACTGTAGGCACATTCACTAAAATACGGTAGTCTAAAGTCTGACCACTAACTTCACTTTCAATAACATAACCTCAAATCTCAAATTGTGTTTTAATATCATTTATCGATTATATAACACATATGATACTTAATATAATTAAAGGTACCTACCAAGCTCATATACTTACATCAAAATGGTTTTCACAAAAATAGATGGACGACTCCGAAGATAATCCATTTGGATCCCTTCTTGCAAGTTCTAGCCACTTCCTTCTCATGTGTTCTTTTTTGGGTACCACAATGAAAAGTTAATGTGGGGAACTTCTTCCCGTGTTTTTGCAAAGAGGCACCACACACCAGTGATATGATTTTCCACTCATTGTTCTCCAAACAGAACACCGTCCTTGCGAACATGTGATGGTTTGTTCACCTTCGCGAATGACACTTGACAGTTTATGAACTGTGACGTCACAATGGCCGTTGACTTTCATAAAGCGTTTGGGCGCCAAATATTTTAGCGAAATAAAAAAGATTTTTTTTACGTAAAATAAACATGCTTTGATCCAAATAAATACTACTTTCAGTGAAAACCAAGCAATTAGAAATTATTTAGACCAAAATTGAAAAACCGTCACATACCTTATACCTGTCACTTTTAACACTCGTATCGTAAATAGCTATTATCTACAAGCGTTAAATAATACCCGTCACTTTTAACACGTCGTCATGGGCGACGTGAAAACATGATGAATCTGCGCGTTCCTGTCATATTTTCAATAAATTCTGACATTTACCAAATATTTCAAAGACCATTGTAGATAAAATCTTGTACGATACACGCGTTAAAAGTGTCTTATTTTGTTCGCGGGGTTGCTCTACTCGCTAATGCTCGTTTCGCAAGCGTCCCCGCTCACAAAATAATACCTGTCACTTTTAACACTTGTATCGTAAATAGCTATTTTGAACCGTTCAACCGATTTTGTTCAAAACTGAATCAGAGCTCGATATTAGCAGCTTATAAAATTAAAAACAACCAGTCCATCTCCCCAACTTGCCGTGTGTTTAATAAGAAGCCTCGCTCAGAAAATGGATTTACTTCGCAGCATAGCAGTCATTCATTTTAGTTTTTGGTACATTAACTACAGAAAGGATAATTATTATATAAGACACATGCACGAATACAATAAATATCATTATTGTTTTGTTGTTATCCTGGAAACTCCTAAAAACTGATTGGCAAGAAATTATTTGCTCTAAAACTACGGTGAAGTGAAATATTCTTGCCAAATGTCACCTGAGATGAAATGGTCATTTATGCAAAAATTAAGAAAACGAAAGTAGAAGAAAGTTTGTATGCAACACGTGAAGAATACCGATGATTTATTCACTAATTTTAAAGTTTGAGAGACATGATGAACAAAGCATGTCCAAAATAGAACCTTTTTGATGTATAAATTAGCGGTGAATAGTTTCACCTCCATCATACCTGATCATACCTATTTGACGTTAACATACCATTGCACCGTTGAGGGCGGTTTTCGCCCCATAACTCGGCTAGCCTAAACGGGTGCCTTGTTTTATTTTTCTTGTAAAGGGCAAATATCTGATTATTTATGTAAAAGCTCAGCTTTATAATATGAAAAATGCCCACCTCAGCAGTTTTTGTAGTGCATTATACACAGTAAATATAAGTGGCATGCGAGCACCACTTCTTTATAGTTGTTGGTTGCGTCAGAACAAAATCATATCTAAAAAACTATAAGTCAACATTTGTTATTTGTTCACATTTTGGAAAAAAATAATCGTATTTCTTGCATACATCTGGGACTGCCAACAAAAATGAAAGTGTTCAATGCCACAGTCAAGTCAGTTTTGCTTTACGGTTCGGAAACTTGGATGGCTACAGCGACGACGAAGCGAAGGCTCCAGTCCTTCGTCAACAGATGTCTAAGGAATATATTGGGAGTATGGTGGCCGGAACGGATGACAAACGAAGAACTATGGCGATCAGGGCGATATCAATGAAGAAATCAAGAAACGGAAATACAGATGGCTAGGCCATACGTTGAGAAAATCCGAAAACGTTCCGAGTCACTTTGCTCTACATTGGAATCCTCAAGGAAGAAGAGCGAGGGGCAGACCACGTACAACTTGGAGAAGAACCGTATCTGAGGAAACTGGAAAGACTGTTGCTCAGCTAAGAAGAACTGCACAGAACCGAACGCAGTGGAAAAATTATATAGACACAATATAATACATACAATATGACTGACTGTATATATATACTTGTATGTTTTTCTGCACCCTATGTCCCGCAAGGGAATAACGGGTAATAATAATATAATTTCTTGCATAACTGTTGGACAGTTTAAACGATTTTGGGGTCTGGTTACGTTGACTCCATCTCTCAAGTTTTGTCGAACAAAATCAATCACAAACCACTCAGTTCAGAATGGTGTGTAGAAAAAAGATCTGAAATAAACTGCTCGTCAAAAGTTAAGCATAGAGCAAAATTTGCTCTAATTTCAAGCAAGGATATCTTGGGCGAAAAAATTCCGATTTGAAAAAAGCTTATGGTGCCTGGTAGAGCTTTTCTTCAGCTACAAGACGTTATGTCGACTTACGGCACCATTAACTTTGTCCATGATACACAGGATGCCAAAGGAAGGAGTGTCAAAAGTGTAAATTTTTGAAGCCGTGGAACTTTTTTAGGAAAAACTTCGGATTTTTTTTCTCTTCAGTTTTAGAAAGCGGATATCAATATCTCGAAACGGTTTCTGACTTTTGATCGTATTTTATTTATTCAAAGAGTTCTTGATTTTCTGTGAAATTCGGATTTTTTGATACAGAATTTGCTAGAGCTGTTGCTTTTTCTTAAAAATTCACAGAAACGTACACAATTACTGAATGAATTGTACCATGGGAAAATTTGACCTCATGGGCCCCCAAAAGAGGTTATCCTCTGGACCTCTTCAGAGGAGATACACAATGAAGCATGCTGCGACATCACATTGACACTTATTGACTCCAGCATGGATAAAAATACAAGACTTGTAACCATACGTTGCACCAAAATTACCATGGTTACCAATTAGTCCCATCATGGGTGATTTTGTTACTGCCCAAGTCACTGGAAATTTCCAGAAGTGATATCTTATAGACGAGTAGAGATAGAGCCGTAATCCTTTCTTTTTATTCCAATCGGACACATTATTGGTCATTCGAGAATGATATGCAAATTTTTCACTTTCTACTCTTTCAGCGGTGGGGGGTAATTTTGACGTTTGTTATGTCAGAACTTTTATTTAACATTGAAATGTCAACATGAATGTAATATACTACTTCCACATCAGTAGTGAGAACAAAAGACCAACAAAAAATTTCTCAGGAAACCTGGACTTTGAGGAAGAAAAACACCGAACGCAAACTTGAAATTTATCGGCTGAAAATGACAGTACACATTCATGCTGACATTTCAATGATGACAAGTACAACAAAAAAGTTCCGACATGACAAACGTCAAAATTACCCCCCACTACTGAAAAAGTATAAACGTGAAAAACTTGCACATCATGCTCGAATGGCCAATAATGTATCCGATTCGAATAAAAAAAAAAAAATTATGGCTCTATATCTACTCGTCTAGAAGATATCGCTTCTGGAAATTTCCAGTGACTTGGGCAGTAACAAAATCACCCATGATGAGACTAATTGGTAACCATGGTAATTTTGGTGCAACGTATGGTTACAAGTCTTGCATTTTTATCTAGGCTGGAGTCAATAAGTGTCAATGTGATGTCGCAGCATGCTTCTTTGGGTATCTCCCCTGAAGAGGTCCAGAAGATAACCTCTTCTAAGGGCCCATGAGGTCAAATTTCTCATGATATAATTCATCCAGCAATTGTGTACGTTTCTGTGAATTTTCAAGAAAAAGCAACAATTCTAGCAAATTCTCTATCAAAAAATCCAAATTTCACAAAAAAATCAAGAACTCTTTGAAGAAACAAAATACGATCAAAAGTCAAAAACAGTTTCACGATATTGATATCCGCTTCCTAAAACCTAAGAGAAAAAAATCCGAATTTTTTCCTAAAAAAGTTCCACGACTTCAAAAATTAACACTTTTGACACTCTTTCCTTTGGCATCCTGTATATCGTGGACAAAGTCGATGGTGACGTAAGTCACATAGCGTCTTGTAGCTGAAGAAAAGCTCTACCAGGCACTATCAATTTTTTTTCAAATCGGATATCTTTCCCCGAAGAAATCCTTGCTTGAAATTGGAGCAAATTTTGGTCTATGCTAAACTTTTGACGAGCAGTTCGAAAATTGTTGACCATCCATGTATTTAGTTTCTTGTTCTCCCGGATTTGCTGTGAAAGTACCTAATGGTAATAAACCGTCTGGGGTAAAGGAGCAACTAGAAGAAGGGGGAAAGCGGAAGGGACCACGCACCACTCAATGGTATTGTGTGTCGTACGCTGGAAGAAATAGTGCGACGCAATAAAATTATTATCTTGGAATCGGGACGAATTCCAGCATTCGTCTTCACCCTCGTGGACTCAAAATCGTCTGTGGAAGTGAATGTGATGTTTTTCGTTACCAACAAAAGTCTAGAAAAAGATGGAGTTAAGGTACCGAACTGAAGCCCGATTTTGCTCAAATTTAAATCAAAGATTACTAAACTGAGTCTCTATCGTACAATAATAATGTGTTTCGCCTAGGGCCTCGAGCTGCATTCACGTTCGTTATGCTATGCCCGGCTTTCGGCGCTAGTAACATTAATAAATACTATTAGCAAGCCATTTATTTTAGCTAAACGTTACTTCGATCCTAATTGAAACGTCAAATTTTTACACTATTCATCAAATTTTAAACAAAGAATAAGAATGACTGAAGTCGCTTGTAGGTAATCTTAAGACTTAAATCCGATTACAATAATTACGACTGCCTTAATGAACAAAGAGAAGACTTCGAAGGTGTTATTACAATGAATATTTTATTGGATGGAGTACCTATAACAATACCTGAATCCGAAACTTCTTGTACCTATACCTTTTAAGTCTTATATTTTTCTTATACCAACTCGCTTCGGAACCAATTTAAAATCATATATGTACCTACCTGGAAAACATTTGAATTTTTACTACCTACATAATTTAAAGTATCACTTCGTCACAAGTAAGATCAATAATTCCTTTTTACACGACCGGGTGTAAAGTGAGCCTTTTTACCCTCATTTTCAGGCGTAAAGTGGCTCATTTAGCCCGAGGGCGTAAAATTTTTACTTTTACGCCCTCGGGCTTTGGTTTTTTAAGCGTCAAAAAACAAATGCTTGTAATTATTATTAAATGTCACAAACTAATAAATTTGTTGAAATGCACAGCTCAGAGGCATTTGGGACACCCCCAAAGGCGGGGAAGGGTGTATGGTTTCACTTATTAAGCTTCTCGTTGAATTGTTTGCTTTGAAAAT
The DNA here is from genome assembly GCA_949128115.1 of Anaspis maculata. Classification (NCBI taxonomy): domain Eukaryota; kingdom Metazoa; phylum Arthropoda; class Insecta; order Coleoptera; family Scraptiidae; genus Anaspis; species Anaspis maculata. The sequence goes on from OX421968.1 coordinate 49,370,679, forward strand.
ACACATATTCGAAACTCCAAAAGTGAGGTTATGTGCGTTGACGGCTCTGGCCGGATTCCTATTTATCAGAGTTCCGTGCCCAGTTTTCTTGAGGGGGCAGGCGAATACTAAATTTGAATAGCCGTTTTCGATACAAGAGCGCGATTTCAGGCCCGAAGCCGTGGTTGCCATCATAAAACCTGTAGCCGAATGAATATTTTGGTTTGTAGGTATCCGTCTGCCTGTCTCTTTACGTAGGCTGTAACTTTGCGGTAAAATCCGTGTCGTCCTTAACTGAAAGGGTTGTCTTCAGCATGGAAAACACGGACCACAAAGTAGAAGGCTTCACCACCTTGGATTTTTCAGCTAAGTATAGGTATACCTACGTTCTCATGTTTTTTTTTTTGGACTTCTCCGGCAGAAGATCAAGTGTGACTCGAGAAGCCATCGCCATCAGCGGGAGGAGTGCAGCGCCTCAAAAACGAAAATTCTTGCTGGGTGCTTTTCAATGAAAAAGACACTGACGCTAGTGATAATTATTAAATGACAAGTAAAAACAAAATCATAGGTGCCCATAATGTCATTGCTAACTAGATCGATCTATAATCGCTTTTTAGTTTTTCGGCTTTTATGGTTCAAAATCAAATTTAAAAAAAGAATGGGTCGTGTAAAAAACGTTGTATGCAGCTCAAGCGTAAAGCCTGTTTTAGGCCCTCTGTCTGAATGTGCCCTCGCTATGCTCGGGCACAACTTACATACGTCGGGCCTAAAACAGTCGCTTTACGCTCTTACTACATAAATAACTATTTAATCTGCGAGCTTCAATACAATTTTAGAGCCCTGAAGATGCCTAACGGCGAAACCGGTTAGTCCTTACTCTAGAAAAGAGGTGTCCACTTCAAGGCCATGGATGCGATTGCGCTGTTCGAACTTCGAACTTGATCACGAGGTCAAGTAGGTAGTTTCAAACGAACTGATAGGGGACATTGAGGTGACTGTGAACACTGAATGTATCACAAGAAGTAATAAACGTGAAAACGAACATGATCATCATATGATATTTGGTCACAATTTTCAGAATGATTTTTTTAATGTTGGTGTTTCGCCGAAAGTTCTATACTTTTTTATAAAATAATTCATATTTGATTGCGTTAGCTCAGACACTGTTCCCCTACATCAGTTGAATATGTTTAGTTGTCTACATCTGAGTGTGGTTTCCAAATTTGTTTTGGAATTAACTAGAACATTCAATGCTAGAACGCAATAACGCATTTCATTTCTGTGATTCTGTGCTTACGGCGTGTTCGTGTAGTCGCAGGTCGCAGTTCAGAGTTCAGCATTATTCTGTGGTTTAGCTGTTGTAAAATTAGCGAAAAGGTGAGTGTTTTATTCACAGGCCATAATTCTTACTCTAGAAAAGAGATGTCCACCAAGATTTGACTAGGAAAATGCGAAGGTTACTGTTGTATGTTGTGTTGTCTATTATTATGCTCCAAGCTTCATCGAAATTCGAAAGTAAAATGAATACCTAGGTGCATCTAATTAGATCACGTTGTTATCGAGTGTTATAACTGTCAATTAGAACACCAAAATTGCAATATAGTGACTTTGTGAATATCTGGAATAGAGTTTGACTGATCTAAATTGAAATTTTTGAAAATATTCCTGAAACATTTCACTCACTTATATTTTTTTTCTGCGAATCAGCCAAAGTGTGCAAAACAATTAAAGAATCGCCTCGGTAATCGCATTTTATAGCATGTTTTATGGTGGCCTCCGAATCTTATATCAGATTTTGGAAAAAAGATTCAAGCTATGAAATGTTAATGATCTGAAAAATTGATTTCTTTTTCATTGTGTGTTCTACAATAACATATGATAAAGTAATGTTGAGGAAAAATTATAATTCGAATAATTTTAAAGGGTGGGTATTCATTCTTTGAGATTATTCAATTTTCGAGATTATTCAGTTTCCGAGATTATTTAATCTTCGCGCGCCTTCATGACCTAGTGTTGAGAAAAATGACAATTTGTGGTGTAAATTCGAGAAACCAAAAAAAAAGTCGGTTGTGTCACCCCAAAACTTTCCCGACTAGTATCCAGGAACCTATGTAAATTGTTCGAAAAGTCGTCCCTTCGATTTGGGTGAGAAATTGGAATTACAGAAAAAGATTCAAATTAATTTGGCAAAAATTATTTTCAACCGGAAAATTCCCGGTAAATTTGAAAAAATTGTTGGAAAATGTTCAAGAACCAGTTAGTACATCTTGTTTAAAAAAAAAATGGATAAATCGGTCCACGGAATAAACAGTTGGAAAATTTGCAGTTTTTCCAGAGAGGAAAATCGGCAAAACCGTTGGCGTTGGTCCGATTTCGAAAATTTTTCCTCCAAAAATTACCTCAATCTTTTCTACAACTTTCATGCGCAGCATGTCTGCACCTAAAATTGATATTTCGTGGGGCCTACGCATGTAAAAGTTTGCACTGCGTTTTTTTCAAATTCACGGAACAGGTAGGCCGATAAATTGCTTAAAAAAGCGAGCACTTTTTTTCGCTGGTGAGCATAGTTTTCTCGCTGGTAAATTTCAGCAAAGCTAGGAAAGGTTTATGCAATGTGAAGCTGCTGTGATTGGTCACAATTTGGAAAATCTCTATGCTTGATTGGTTGTCGGAATATGAGGGAAATACTCAAGAATAAGTAACAATGTATATGAGCTCAAGTGCACACAATCGATTCGAGTCACCTATTCGATTTTTGTCATCGCGGGAAAAAAAAAACCGATGAAAGGTGACATGACCTGTCAGAGACGCAAATCGATAATTACTGTAGTTTGTATAGATGAAAGATGGAAGTTTAAGAGACCGTGGCGCTTAGTAAATATTTTATGGGGCTTGATCACGAATAAATAGACTGTACCAGGGTGTGTTGAAGTGCACCACCCTTTCCCTCGATTAATGTGTTGGTCTTTTTAATCAAATGTAACTTAATACTAAAGTGTTTGTGTTTAACGCACACAGAGCAACCTTTCAAAATGATTAAATGTAAACACTTCATGACGCCTGTGTTTTCCAAAATTAAATTTGAATTATTTATTGGAATATCTGGTGTGACGTCTTTTTCAAATTATTCATTTATTATCGAAGCAAAGCGGATCTGCCATTAACGCATAATAATAAAATTCCAGGATTCCACGATTTTTATTTAGTTTTAATTATTTTCAAAGGCGCAACAATGCTACATCAGTTCTTGGAAACTGAGTGTAAGTAGTGTAACGTTTACTGGAGAATAGTTACAGTTGAATTTGTAAGATTGCTGGAAAACATTAGTGTTATTATTTTGATTGAAAGTGAAGATCGTATAATATTATCGTTGAATGATCTAAGCTGACAGATTATACGCACGCCAACAATAATTAAAGGGAATATGATTGTGTAATGGACAAGTTGAACGAAAGGCGTTGGTGGAAATACATAATATTTAGTTTGTATCATTTGGTCGATGAACTTGAATTATATATGAGTGTCATAAAAACGATCTATTGTTACGCGATTCAGTGATAGCACGAATTTATTTTCACATTACACTCTGATGCATAAGCATTACATTGTAGTCATTGTGCTCAATAAAATGGGCATTCTATTTATCTATACCTACAATGATATAATGGTTCCCTAATTTATACGTAGTATACGTAATTTTTCCAATTTATAGAAATATTTGAACCACATGTAAGACACATGAATTTTCAATGGTAAATTTTGGTATTAAAATGAAAATTATTCAAAACACAAAATGCATAACAGGTGCACATTGCGGAGAATTCCAATCCACGCACCCTCTTAACTAAAACTCTCGAGCTTTCGGGTGGCGAAACCAATAGGTCACGCTGATTTCATGGGCCTTCCGGTCCTTTGGGTCGAGTGTGTATTGATGCACATTCAGATGAGCGCACTAACGCGAAAGAAGTCAAACAGAGAAGCTGTGTTGTTGTTTTGTGCATTGTAGGTACCTGTGAGTTATTTTGTGTGAATCGAGTACTACGATTATTAGGTGAGTTTATCTCATTGAGCATATCCTTTTGTTTGTATTGTTTTAAGTATCATTGCGTACGCGCATATTTAAATGGCATAGTCTTCAGCAATGCTCTTGCCTAAAGAAGTACACATTCTTGTTGTTGTTTGTCTTGTTAGTGACAGGAGAGAACTACCTAGAGGTGCCATTATTAGCCTCTGTAGCTTCATTCGCACACTCTGCACTAGCTCCTGTAGCTGGAGCGGTACTTTGCTTGACCACGAGGAAGTACCATTGCACCCTTCAGTACAGGTTAAGTGGCGTTCAGGCTGATCACCTGGTTGTTGACAAATTTGGTATTTACTAGAGCTGGTCCGGGACCATTGCACAGCCCGCTGTAAATACTGGCCATGTATGTGGCGTAGCCTAGAGTTGTTGGGCTGGTGTACGACTTCTGGGGGAGGGGTGCCTGTACTGAGTTGAGAGTACACACCCATTGCACTACCGAAGTGGGGCAGAGAGTAGGGCTTAAGTCTGAAGTTGAGAAGTCATTTGACACCGCATCAGGTACTCTTACCTTGCTCTGCATTACATGGTGTCGTGAAATGACCAGTAATAAAGTGTGAATAAAACGCTAAGAATGAAAGGGTTGCTCACAGCGGTTTTTATTTTCAGGTAAACGCAATCCAGAGTCATCCTGAGTTCAGTCCTGTCTTCCACGGGCCTGGTTATCAAGTATTTTTAGTATTAACGTAATTTTAGTCATTGAATTACCCGTGAAGTGCCATTTTTATTAAAAGAGTTGAATTAGCGAAAGTGATTGCATTTATTATTTTCGATTATCTGCAGTCATCCTGACACACCGACAGTAATTAATTCACATTTATTGGGCATCAATCAAATATGTTGCCTCTGCAAGTTTATTTGCGCTACACACATCATAGAATCAATAAGTACCCAAACATCAACGATGTTTTTTTTTTACAAAAGCAATGCAATGCAGAATAATATGATCGGTTCCTATTTTCTCTGGCATTATTTATGGTGCTGACAGTTTTTGAAGGCGTTAAAGTATCAACTCAATTTCGGTATGCATGCCCGTAGTGTAATCAAATCGGCGATTCTATTTATTTGCGAGTTAAACAAAGTAAATTAGGTTTAGTCTACTCATTTAATATTCATTAAATGTATTTAGCACCATGCGGGGTTGCTCCCCTGTTCATGCTATTAGGTACCTACCTACTTATTGGGAATCGTCCATGTATCTATACGCCTGGCATCTCAACAAAAAGTCAACGGCATTTTTTTTACCTCTCAGCGAATTAATTGAAAAATGAGCGGTGGTAATAGCGAAAAAGGTAATTACCAGTTATTTTAGTTCGTTTTTCGTGCCTATTAAATTTAGGACAAACTCGTTTCGACTTTCTAGAGCGTATTAGATTGGGTAGCACGCTAGCCCGAGCGGCCAGGATTCGAGTTCCAGTAGCATTTAGGTATAACCTACCGCACATATCAGCAATTTTCCACATCTGGGGCGAGGTTTCTCCTTAAAATCATGACAAAACAGGTACCTAATTATTGATCTTTGCGAAAGCATATTTGCTTTCGGGTGAAAAACAATAATTCATAGTCCACACTGACAGGACTCGAGGAGGTACTGCCTGCTTTACAATCGAAGTACAGTGACTAATTGCTGCCAAAAATTGGAAACGGCATGGCAAAAAACCCGAGGTCAAATCCCAGACTGAGTCTTTTTTTTTTCAATTTTGATTGTAAAGCTGGTAGCCCGTCGTCAGGAACAGCTCTCAGGTCTCAGCTACACACATGCAATAAGCTAGGAATATTTTTTACCTACGACCACTACCGTAAGTGTCGTATACCGCACAACTCGGAACCTAAGTAAGTGAGCCCTTACGCACATCGTGACGTATTCTGTAAAGTAAATCGCACAGCGTGCGGTAATAGTAAAGTAAATCGCACAGTTAGGGAATTTATGTTTCTGATATTGGGGGAATTTTGATCGAAAGACATTTTCAAATAATTCACATTAAAAAACGGGAGCATTTCACGGGAACCTGACGCGTGCCCCGATAGCACCTTTCACACCGAAAGCATAAGCGAGACTAGCTGTATACATATATTCGTAGCGAAGGCATGGCCATAGAAGTGAGATGTATCAACAACAAAATCGTCCAGATTTTTTTCCAAGTGAGGGATTTTCCAAGTGAGGGAGCGGTGGTAGCCGAGTGGTACAGGTGATGGCAAGCCAAACCATTCGCGCTGCCCTGTGTGGGTTCGAATCCTACTTCATCCATGGATATTTTGTGCTGTCCCCGAGGTTGCATGGTAGAGCAGCTTATAGCTGAATGCCGCCTCGTAAAATAAGACAATTAAATAAAAAAAAAATAAAAATTTATGAATTTCTTGATTAAATTTTGGCTTGCATTTGTAGGGCTTAGTTTTTACTTGATCACAATAATTTTTCGAGATTTATTAAAAAAGATTCAAAATATCAATGCAAGGAGTGCCCGCAGTCACCAACAACTTGGGATCAAGTAGGTGTAAAAATTAGACAGTTACAACAAGCATCAAATGTCTGATGACTGGTACTCCAGTATTCATGTCCCAGTGTTGTAATCCAACTATATCACCACACCGAACGAATAATTGAATGGCTATAGGTAGGTACGCTTCTAAATACACATCAGGCCTCGCTTTAGGTGTGAAATCGCTTTAATGTGAAAATGCGATTTTTTTTAGTTTTTAATTTTTAGTTAGTAGCACTGCCACACAATTGAAAAATAAAAATACACGCATAAGACAGTTAAAAAAGTTGAACATGAAAATGCAAAAAAATATAGGGTGTTCCATTTAAAAAAATGGACGTTTCGTTAATCTCGTCAAAATGGGACAGCCTGTATAGCTGAAAATAATTTTAGGTCATAGGTCTTAACAAACCATATAACTTTTCTCTTACATCTTTTTCTCTATCTTGAACGGTAAGACCGCTATGGGATAATTACGCTAGGATGGACCACACCACCCTGTATATCAAGTCGCCATATTGGAAAACGGCCGCCATTTTGGATGCAGCGGTAATATTAATTGGCACCTAGAACCTGAAAAAATTTCAAAACGATTTCACTTGAAACGGTGCACAAATCATGAAAAAAGTACCCACAAAAAAGTTTGGGCCACCCCGTCTCTTTCCAAGTTGCCTTCGGGTAAAATTTCCTTATGATTTTTGACTCATCTAAAAATTCTAGTGTATGTGCTAGATTTCATTATTCTTCCTTAACTAATTCCGGAAGTCTCATTTGAAAACCATCTTCAGGGGCAACACAAATTCAGGGGGCTGTAGTTTTTTCTTATTTTGATCGTAGAATCGGCTGGCAAAGTATTGACGTTTCATTGTGAGACATACTAGATGATCGTTTGAGAGCATTTGGCGGCAAAATTTTCACGTAAAATTATTAATATTCGCATTTGAAAAAAATTATCTCTAGATAATTAATTGCAATGGTGTGAGAGCTGAGAGCTGTTGTGATTTTTGTGAGGGTGATTTCACGCTTAGTAGGTTGATAATAGACCCTTCTACCCTCTAGCTTGGTTCCAGCCATGGAGCCAATAAAGTCATAATTTGAATGTGGTGGTCCTGTCTTCTTCCAGTCTAAAATCTAAGATGTTTACAGAAGTGGTCAACTGGTCTTCCAGATGCAGTATCCTTAGTACCTGAGTATATGGGACAGGGTGTTCTCAAAGTTGAGTCATTTCTTCTAACACGTTATTGCTGACATATCCATTCACCTATCAGAGAAAAAAAAAAAATCAACCTCAAAATAATTTGAATTGTTACCGATTTTCAATATTCAATTTAAAAAAATTGACTCTATGTGAAAAATGTTTGCTTGGAATCAATGAAAAATGTTGAATGTCCTTCAGATGGAGCCAATATTTTGCAATTCTGAAAATATAGAATTTCGGGTCAAACTGTCGGTTTCATAACTCGACGAATTTACGACAAAGAATTCTTCAATTTTTTCCCTGATCCCTTATTCTCTTGACATGTGAGCAACAACGTGTTGAAAGAAATGACAACTTCGAGAACACCTATATACTTTTTTGCGAAAGAAAAGCTATCTACGAGTCGACAATATTCTACTACAAGAAAGTTTATGAAGTGGACCAGATGGAAATTTATGGGATCTCTCACTTTTTTTGCGAGCATGCGGCCTAAGCGCTACGACTTTTTGTTTAAGGGAAGTTCAACTACAAGTTGAGGGATAGTTGTTTATCAAAATTACCGCTGTTCATCTTGAATTTTAGTGGCAATGACGTGTAAAAAAAAAGATGATTGAGATTGCAAAACACGTGTGAAGAAAATACTGCAATTTTTTCGACCTACTGAACTAATTATTAGTGTTTATTATTGTTACCGATTTTTGTCCTAGATTTTAGTGAAAATGTGGGGTGGTAAGAAGACGAAAAACATGTGTGAAAAATCAAAGTCCGACAAAGCGCATTGCACGATTCGCACGACGCATAATTATTTATATCTGGGACAAGAGGGCGCCATATTCATATCTCGCTTTTGAGCTAAAAGCGCATTTAGAGGTGCGCTTTCAGGGGCTATCCATTCCTGTTTGAGTGTTTAAAAACACATATTACGCAATAATTACACATAGCTGCTCAATAGTTATATGCATAAAAATGTCTGGCATTTATACCCGGTCTCATCCTGTCCACAAATCTACGTGAAGTTTGCTTTTATCAGTGCCTGTACTACCACCCTCAGCCCCCCAGTATTATATAGTCGAGTGACCCGAGTGAGTGCATGCTGGATGAAGCTAAAGTGGGGATAAGTCTTGGTGAAACAACTTCTTTTTTCTGCCATAACAGCCAACACATCTACGACCTATATTCAACGGAAAAGTTTCGTTTCGGTTCGTGATTCCCTCCCGTGTCTTGTCGTTTTAAATTTTTAAGAAAGTGATTTATAAAATTGAAAAGGTAATGTAATACACCATTAGTTGCAACACTAATAAAATAAATAAACATTCCAAGTTAAATGAGTTCTTGTTCTTAGGGGAGTTCGCAACAAGCGGACAAATGCGTCCCTCTGGAAACATACAAACAGTCGATACCAACGCTGATTTTGTACATGATTGCTTTTTTATATCACAAGCAAGACACGTACACTTCAAGATAACAGGCTCATTCTGGGAACAACTTAAATGTTTGTCTTGCCTCGTTTCCCCTAAAAATAATGACAACAGATTTCATATTATGAAAATCCACCAGCCAGGGCTTTTATAGTTCCTTTACACTACAGCCCTAAAGTTTATGACATTATTTTAGAAAAGCGCAACCCTCGTGAAAACAGCGGGGACGTTTCCTCTCGTCGTTGGAGAAACTTCCATTAAATAAAGCTAAATTGAAGAGACGAGCAAGATAGTTGTTGAAAAAAAAAATAACATTTTCGATGTCCTTTGCTCAAAGCAGGGACCCCTTGAATTTTGCAGTATTTAATTATAAATATCTTAAACGGTTCCCTGAAACATTTTTAAATGTCAAGTTCTGACCTTTTGTTAACACCCCGCGAAAATTAAAGTAGACGTTATTCAAGCCTGAAATTAACTGAAACTTACCATGACCGTGCGCCTTTCAATTTTCTACACCCAACATGTAGAGACATCCTAGATTTTGATAAAAAAGACACTGATAGTAAGTACAAAAAAGTGCGCCTATATTTTTTCAATTATTATCACACTATCCTAAACACCAAAACAGTGCGCGATAAAATCAAGAAACAATAATTGAAGTCGCGGCCAACTTATTCAAAATGTGCTTAATTAGCACGAATCTGAAGCTCCGCAAGCTTAGCGTGATGTATAGATAAATTAATTTGTGAGTTTTGTCCTCAGGCTTTCGCACTGCACATCCTGTATTGTATTTTACAGACCCTAGGTATTCTGTCGAGTAGCTATAATACAATATTCGCAATCCCCTGATGACTGTAACAGTAATACCTCAGGGACAATCCTCTACGTTACCATGCTCACTAAGCGTATATTGCGAACCCCAAGCTCTGAAGTTATTACTGCATTTAAAAACACTTTTTATTCGACAATCGAACACAGTAGGTAATTGACGAGTGAGTTATTCAAACCACTAATTTTAATTAGTGATTTATAGTAATCAATAATCATGCATGGGGAATACCTAGAAGTAGATAGTAAATACTAAATAGTGATAATCGTGCGCACGGAAGTTCGTGATTTAGCTGATTAAAGTAACCCACAATTACTATCAATGGAAATCTATAAAAATCAGGTAACTTGTACAAATGTTGCCTATTATTACGCTTTCCAAGCGCGATACATGAAAGCCTGTTATGAATATTTTCAATTATACATTATCTATCACGCTAATCGAATCAGTATAGGCACCTACCCATAATAAAGCACTTCCAACAATGGGTTAGTGTGTTTTTCTTCTTCTGTTTGCCGCAATCGATAACGAGCTACAAAAAAGAAATGACAAAATACCTGTCCAGTGCCCTTCATCACATTCAACTAATTTAATGCGTTCTTCACACTATTTCAATTTTATTTCCATTATACAGGGTGTTTCAAATTTAAGTCGCGTCCTTTCAAAACATGATGAGAAACTTCAAAAGAAGTAGACTTTCTCAAAAAAATATATGTCAGAAACGAGTAATAACGGAGATATAGGCGTTCAAAGTTGAACTTTGGAAATAGTTCTTTCGTCATAGCTTTGGAATTTCTCAACCGATTTTGTTCAAATTTGTATCATTGCTTACTGAAATAAGTCGGTATCGAACACCAATAACGCGTTCCATCAAAAATTTTCAGTGGCTTGGATAATGGGGGGCGCCCCCGCTTTTTTACCCCTAGTTTTTACCCTCTCAAGAAATTTTGTAAATTGTTAATATTTTAATTTACTTTTGCAAAAATTTGATAAGAGGCTTCGTTCTCGAGATATTTGAGGTTGAAACTTTGGAAAACATCTCGAAAACACCATCATCGCACTTTCAAAAACCAAAAAATTAAAATCTAAGATAACTAATGATTCCTTAATTGGAATAGGTTTTCTAGGTGTTTTAAGTTGATGAACCATGAGTTTTTCTAAGGAACGAGAAGTTTTTAGGGAAAAACATTTTTTGGGCTCTTGATAGTGAATATTTTGATGTGTTTTTCGTAGTTTCAAACCCAAATATCTTGAAAACAACGCATTCAATCAAAATTTTGAAAGAGTAACTTTTTTTTCCAAATTGAACACAAAATTTAAAAGTATGAACAATCTACAAAATCACTTGAAGGGGTAAAAAATAGGGGTGAAAAAACGGAGGTATCCCTCATTATTCACGCCCCTGAAAATTTTTGATGGGACACGTTATTATTGTTGGATAACGACTTATTTCAGTAACCTCCGGTTCAAATTACAACAAAATCGGTCGAGAAGTTTCAACGTTATGACGAAAAATCGATTTTTAAAGTTCAACTTTGAACGTCTATAGCTCCGTTATTATTCGTTTCTGACATATATTTTCTTGAGAAAGTCTACTTCTTTTGACGTTCCTCATCATTTCCTGAGAAGAAGCGATTTAAATTTGAAACACCCTGTATATTGACAAGAAATCGCACACATCCTCCGGTTCCAGTTAAACTGGGGCTTTACAAAAGTAATTATCTTTATTAATCAATTTCATAATGCAACATCAAACAATGAAGGTAATTCAATGATATTATATCCCCAACCGCAAATGATGAATTTCTAATGGATTACAATAAACGTCTCTTATCTACTTAACAAGTTATAAAATTCACAATTTCAAATCGACAATAGTATTTTTTTACGTCTATTTAACATCGGCCCATTTCCGCAACGAGGCCTAACACCGACGTCGGTCAATGCTTTCCTTCACTATGCCAGAAATTTTGCCGAACCTCTGTGTGTTCCAACGCAGGGTAGAGATCTTCAACTACCACCAACATCGCATGTTCGTGTTTGTGGCATACACAGGACACGGACAATAGTATTTGATGTAATTAGCGCTATAAAATGAGGCATAGCAGATAGCATAACGAACGTGAATGCAGGAGTGCTGAACGTGAGAGAATTACGGATGCGGTTTTCACCGCGAGTAACATACAACATTTTTCGTGTTCTAAATTAAAACTAAATGGAATAATAAAATAATGATTGGAACTTTCAAGTTGGCACTATTGGATTTATCACTAAGGCACGAGGCATATGTTTAGAATTTTTACTGTCTAAAATGTCAATGTGAAAAATTACGTCGTTCTCTGTTTGAACTTTCTCACTTGAAACCGCCCTTCCTCCCCATTCGTGCAAAAGGTCTCAAATAAGGGGTTATTAGAGAGAAGTCTCACAACCCCTTTTACTCCCTGTCCTGCCTCAGTTTCAACTATGGTGTGAGAAATGATAATTTAAACTTAGTGTTCATATTTTCTCCCAATCTAAGATGTTTACTAAAGGGATCAACAGCTTTTTCAGATACAATGTTGACGAAAAAAAGGAAAAACATCCGATTCTGGGAAACTTGTAACTTCAGAATGGCTCGATGGATTTAGATTTTTTTCAAAACTGCTGTGATCAGAGTCAAAAGGCCTTCAAAACGATGTACAACTCGACCCCTCTTTCCATTTGAATTTTTTGAAAGGGTAGTCTAGTCATTCTTCTCAAGGGGGTCGAATAGAAAGATTGAAAATACGCTAGTTATACAGAATCTTCCAAATTTAAATCGCGCCCTTTCAGGAAATGATGTCAAATGTCAAAAGAAGTAGACTTTCTCGGAAAAATATATGTCAGAAACAGATAATAACGGAGATATCGGCGTTCAAAGTTTAATTTAAAAAATCGATTTTTCCTCAGGTTTGGAACTTCTCAACCGATTTTGTTCAAATTTGCATTAAAGTTTACTAAAATAAGTCTGTATAGAACATAACAATAGTAACGCGTTCTATCAAAAATGCCCCCGCTTTTGTACCCCTATTTTTCAATTCCTCAAGTAATTTGGTAAATTGCTCATATTTTTGAATTCTACGTTTAATTTGGAAGAAAAAGTTACTAATATCTCGAAAACACCACTTTCAAAGGCCTACAAATTGAAACCCAAGGAACACACAGGGGTTCGGCAAAATTTCCGGTATAGTGGAGGAAAGCATTCACCGGCGTCGGTGTTAGGCCTCGTTGCGGAAATAGGCCGACGTTAAATAAACGAATAAAAAAAAAAAAAAAAACCAAGATAACTAATGATTCCTTTATCAAAATCGGTTTTTTAAGTGTTCCAAGTTGCTAAACCATAAGTTTTTTCAAAAAACGAGAAGTTTTCAGGAAAAACATTTTTTCGGCTCTTGAAATTGGATATTTTGATGTGTTTTCCGAACTTTCAGACCCAAAGATCTTGAAAACGAAGTCTCTAATCAAAATTTTGCAAGGGTAACTTTTTTTCACAATTGAACGAAGAATTCAAAAATATGAACAATCTACGAAATAACCTTAAGGGGTAAGAAATAGGGGTAAAAAAGCGGAGGCATCCCCCATTATACACGCGCCTGAAAATTTTTAATGGACCGCGTTATTATTGTTAGATACATACCGACTTATTTTAGTAAGCTTCGGTTCAAATTTGAACAAATTCGCTTGAAAAGTTTCAAAGCTATGACGAGAAATCGCTTTTTCAAGTTCAACTTTGAACGTCTATATCTCCGTTATTATTCGTTTCTGACATATTTTTTCAAGAAAGTCTACTTCTTTTGACGTTACTCATCATTTCCTGAAAGGACACGATCTGAAACACCCTGTATATATGTGTAATACAGGATGGCCCAACGAGAACACAACGGAGGGGTTTTTGGGCATTTCACTTTTTTTTAAAGCTCAGACAGTTCGATTTTCATATCGAAGGAAACATCTGAAACATACACTGGCAAATTTCTATCCTTAGTTCCTTAGCCCCCTCACTCCCACCCACCTCAACTTTGAAATTTCAAATGACACCATCTATTTTGCGATACATCAAATCAAAGGGAATCAAATTCTCTTTCTGAAAAAAATATTTTTTTTATATATACCCCACCCCCTTTCTTCCTAAAATGCTCTGATTGTCCCATTTTATATTCTTGACCCCTTCAATTCTCTTTAATTTAATCAGCGTCATCCTAGATACCATCAAAGGGCCAAAGTGCCATCGTGATGTGGCACTGTCTAGTTTTATTCATAGTTTTATTCATATTTTATTTTTTATGCTTCTTATTTTTATGGGGAGCGAGTGGAAGAACGACCTTAGTGCTGAACTCCTTCCCAATTTTCAATGTTATTGAATGGCATTCCAGATTTGAATACATTCTATACTCCATACTCTATACTCTAAAGAAGAAAATTTTTGGTGAAAAAAGCGCTTCCCAAATTCACCTCTTTTCTATCCCCCACTCCAACTTCAAAATTCAACAGGACACCACCTACCTTGTGATACATCAAGTAAAAGGGAATTGAATTCCTTCTCATGACAGTTTTTTCAAAATTTTCAACTCCACATTCGAAGTATTTTAGGGGGAAAAGGGGAGTTGAAAATATTCTATTCAGGAAGAGAATTCAATTCCATTCAATTTGATGTATCACAAAGTAGGTAAAGGTAGAGTCATTTTAGATTTTGAAGTTAGGGTGGGGGAGTGAAGGGGTGAATTTGAGTGGCACTTTTTACACAGAAAATTTTCTTTCTCATCTGTGCAGGATGACGTTGACTGTACTGAAGAGAATTAAGAGGTTAAGAATATTGAATTGGAAACTCAAGAGAATTTTAGGAAGGAGGGTAGGGAACACTATAGAAATATTTTTTCAGAGAGAGAATTTAATTCTCTTTGATTTGATGTATATAGCAAGGTGGGTGGAGTCATTTGAAATTTTGAAGTTGGGGCGGGTGGGAGTGAGGGGGCTGAAGATAGAAATTTGCCAATGTATGTTTCAAATGTCTCTGTCTCTCTTCCGTTTTCGTTGGGCCACCCTGTATGTATGTGTATATAAAAAAAAATCGATCTGCTTCAGCTCTTTCCATGAAAAAATTGTGCAGTAAAAAATCGGGAGTGTCATTTTCAAAAAATCACGCTGATAAACTGCGTACCACCTAATAGGTCTGTTTCTTTGTCCTGCTCTAACTAACTCCAGAGCAGACGTTGCCTAGCAACGACCAATCAGACAGCCCTATTTTCTGCTCTAAGCAATCCAGAGTAAATTAGAGCAGGACAAAGAAACAGACCTAATGTGTCGCGACCGAGTTTTTACTGAACGAAGTAAAGTTTTTTCAAAACGATGTAATTTTTGAATCTTGTCAAATAAACTACTCAACAATTGGGCGCGAAGTGTCCCGCCCAAAATTTTCAATGAAGTTCAAAGTGCCCAAGCTCCCGAAAAAATAGGACTATGTAATTCTAAATTTTTTCTTTTCTCACATACCTGCGCTTTTTGTCTATCAGAGGATCGATACAGAATAAAGTTCAAGTCTTCCGTGTTGGTTATACAGGGCACCGCGTAAAACCCTGCAAAAACTAAAAAGTTTGAGCAACTCCCAATTTTGAAAAACAAGTTATTGAATATTTTCAACTGATCCAGAAAGGTTGCTACATTCATATCTCGAAACGGTTTTTCAATTTTCCGATTATCTTTCCTCACTACAGGGTGATTTGAAAAAAACAACTTTTTGCTTTTTTGGTCATAGCCTTTTTCCTTATTGACCGACTCTCATAATCCGTAGCTCATGTTGAAGCTAGGCTTCAGGGAACAAGAATATGTCTTCGAAATTGATGCAGAAGAAAACTTGAAATTAAGACCCTGCATTCAAAAATTACGCAGATCTGAATAACCCCCGAAATCAGATCTGGATATAAAACTCGTCGAAAATCAATTTGCTTTAAAGTGAACCATTCAAAATGATCATTTTAAGATTTCCTTTTCCTGTATAAAAGAAGATTTCTTGACGAGGGAATTAGATTATGGCTGCATGTTTTCAGGAGAAAATCAGTGTCCCTCTTACCTGAAAACTAATGTTACCTACGTTACGAATATCAAAGCTGATAATTATTATTGACCGAGAAAAATCCAACAATCTTTCTAAATTCAATTACCAGCTTTGTTGTTCGTAACGTAGGTGACATTAGTTTTCACGTAAGAGGGACACTGATTTTCTTTTGAAAACATGCAGTCATAATTCAATTCCCTTGTCAAGAAATCTTCTTTTATACAGGGAGAGGTATACCTTGAAATGATCTTTTTTTTTTTGCCCTGCATCAACAGCTAGGTTATTAGCAGGCTTTTTCGGTCGGGGTTTTCTTGTAACGATAACAATGATGACGATAACAACGAAGAACTGTAAAATTTACATATTTGGATCAGTGGGGGATTTATCAGTGGGGTTTTGTTTCGATGGCTTTCTCGTTTCATCCCTCTTCCCGGGGCATCACCGCACGATAGTAGAATAGTAGATGCCCCAGTACTAAGGGACGCGTGAAAAAGTCCATCTGGCCCAAAGCGGATTGAACCCGGGACCTTCGCCACAGAAAGCGGGGCCGAGCTCACCGTGCTACCGACTGGGTTAAATGATCATTTTGAATGGTTGACTTTAAAGCAAATTGATTTCGGACGAGTTCTGTCTCAATTTGAAGTTTTCTTCTGCATCAATTTCGAAGACATATTCTTGTTCCCTGGAGCTCTAGCTTTAACATGAGCTACAGATTATAAAAATCGGTCAACAAGGAAAAAAGCTATGACCAAAAAAACCAAGAAGTTGTTTTTCTCGAATCACCCTATAGTGAAGAGAGATAATCGGAAAATTGTAAAACCGTTTCGAGATATGGGTGTACCATCCTCCCTGGACCAGTTGGAAATATCCAGAAACATGTTTTTTCGAATTGGGAGTTACTCAAACTTTCAAGTTTTTGAACGGTTTTACCCCTGTATAACCCTGTTGGTGACGCCCTGTATAACCAACAAGAAAGATTTGAACTTAATTTTGTATCCGTCCTCTGACAGACAAAGAGCGCAGGTATGTGCAAAAAGAAAAAAATTTCGAGTTATTCCTATTTTTTCGGGAGCTAGGGCACTATGAACTTCATTAAAAATTTTGGGTGGGCCACTTCAATTGTTGAGTAGTTTATTTTCATTCATTTTGGAGTGTCCATTACTCCCCTTTTCTGGCAGTCCATCTGTATACAAAAACTCAAGACCGCCCAAATAAAATTTATACAGGATATGTAGGTAAATCAGTGCAAATTTTTATTGTGTTCAACCAAACCTCGTTTTACGGTCTTTTTCTTGTATCAACTTTTTCACATGTGTTTAAAATAAGAATGCGCATGCACAAATAACTTTCGCGATAATTTTTATATGGAATGTAACAGGTTTGCCGTATTTTCTCGCAAGATTGAATCACTTCTAATGAATGAGTGGTTGACATTGAGCATGATTGTTCCTACAACCGTTCCGGATAACTTGAATTTAAAAACAACCCGAAAATTTGGTGTGGGGCCAGGCAGGGGGCACTTTTTGAAAGGCTAGCCACTGTCTGTTTTTGGCACGTTGAATTAATTTTATCAATAATTCAGATGTGGAACATGCTTTTTGCAAGTCTAAACCCCTGAATATGGTAGAACTTCATTTTCCGTGGAAGAGGGAGCTCCCTGGAAGTTTACTTGTTGTGCTTGTGCTATGCCGGAGCTTTACCCCTGATTGCGTTTTTCTGGTGATGCCGTGCTACAAAGATGATCAAAAATGTGTGTTGCTACAGTAACGCTGAAAACACAGGTCTCGGCATTTGTTGGAGTGACTTGACGTGTCAGTGTGAACAATGGCATAAATATAAGTTTTCAGCGCTTGACGCAAACAGATTTCATCAAAACGCAGTGGAGTAGAAAATGGGGCGGAAAAAATGGAACAACCCCCCTGTACCTACACCACTGGACAATTTTGAGAAAAGTTGTCTGCGTCAAGTGATGGAAATCTATTTCGTAAGTACTCATAGCAAATTTGGTCAAAGTCGCTTCAATGACCTGAAAGTTATTGCAAAAAAAGATTTTTGAAACTGAACTTTGAAGGGCCGTGAAGGGCTGTATCTCCCGTAGCAAGCGTTTTGGGAAAAAATTAAAATATGCATGTCGATTTATTTTTCCATCGACCAACTACTGGTCGAGTCTTTTTTTTCTAAAGAAAAGTTTTGATGAATTGTATTAAAATTTGGAATACACTCGCCCCTTATCCAAATGATCGTGAAATCAAGGATCAAGGACGTTGGTATTCGTGGACCGATTTTGATGAAATTTGAAACCTGCTCACGTTGTATAAATACGCTTGTTTTCTTAACTCTCCACTATGCGGATCCAGCCGGAAGAAAGGGCGTTACTGAGCCTGACGCTCGTGAGAGCATATTCACTTGTTTTTTTCTGTTTCTGACTTATTTTACTTCACCTATACTTTTGTTTTTGTATTCATTCAAACAAATTAGTACAATGATTTTATTCGTAATTAGTAGACTGTATAGCGATAATGGAAAAGAGGAAAAGAAAGTGAAATGTTTGTTAGGCAAAAAAAAAAGGTCAAGAGATAAGAACGGCGCGGAGTTGAGTAATTTAGTTCGTAGGGGTTAATCGTGAATTTTTGTGCTTAGCGCCAGGAGCCACGTCAGTCTGAACATTGTATGCATACTGTAAATTCAATACTAGCATTGTCTATATCCAACTCGAGTATTTAAGTATTCATGAGGCTATAGAAACAGAGTAATTTTAATCTATTGTTGAGTTAAACAAACGCTAAAGCTCATTGTGAAATCGGATTCATTATAATAGCTTTTAATTTACTTGTAAGAACTGGTGTATTATCCTCCATGTTTGCGTATTCTTTGCAAAATTTCTACATGTAGATGTGCCTATCCAAAGTATTCAAAACGTGACCCTTGCAAATCTGTGCCTTGCACCTTTGAACCGGCGGTATGCCCTCATTGCCCCCCAGAGACCATCCGAAGTCCTATTATTTACATTCAACTTTTAATTGGATGGCTCACTTGCATTTTAAATCTCCTCTGAATAGCTGTTTTTAAAATTCATCATTGGCTCCTTATCGATCACAAAAGTTTAATCAACATCCAAATTACACTCAACTTGATTAAGTCGAAAATTTAGGATGCACGTATCTCTCCCCTAACATTCCGAAGGATCTATAAAAGGGAATTTTCACTTCCAGAGCGGCCAGAGCGAGGTTTTTCCGAATCCTGAGGTGGCGTCAAGAGACATTGTTCCGACGATACCACAACGCGATGAAATGACATCGATATCGCAGAGGATTTGGAATCTGTCCAGGTTGTCCTTTGACGGCAGTGACAGGACCAATTTTCTCTACCGGCAAGATTTGCATCGTCATTTCGTAATTGATTCTGCAGGTAAGATTATTTTATGTTAAATAAAAATGTAATGAAAATTTATGGATCCCAGTAAAAAACATGACAGGAAAACATACCACATAGTGAACATAGCAGAAGAAGACAGTATGAGGAAGCATAGAATATAGAACGGAAAAAACTAGCACGAAAAAATTCTTGCCACAGACAGCCCCCATACTTACTTATTTATGTCTCCGCCTCAGATGACCCCCCATATACCTACTTGAACCTTCGACCCGAACATCATGCCCTCACTGTCCTCGTGCTGAGAATGCTATAAACTTCATTCCCGGACTTCCGATAGCACATGTGATGACGACCGCTGCCTATACCGGGTGTCCGCGCGATAACTCACAAGAAAAATAATTTCTACAATAGACTGAACCGGACCGTTTTACCCTCACCTACCGCAACTTTCTTATTTCAAATGGCACCCCTATTTTTTTTCTGAACTAGGATTTCATTTTGAATATAGCTGTAAAAAACAAAAAAATGTTTCTTCAAAACTTCTCGAGAAACGATCTTCGAATGTGTAAAAACAATAAATCATTGCTCAAATGTGATCTCGCCAATGTAAAGCTGTTATGGGCATAAAATTTCTTGAAAAATTCATAGTGGGTGTCAAGGAGTGAAGAATTCATCAAAAACTTTCTTGAAAACTTACGGTTTTCAATTGATTTTTCAACATGGATGTTGAAGGATAGAACGCAGGAATGTCGTTGTGATAAATTAATGAAAAAAACTCATGCCAAGTACCCCTAGACGGTGGCCGGACAATTCTTCGCGGACAATTCTTCGCCGGGCAATTCTTCGCGAGGAACTTTGGAGCTCTTATGAGGCCTAGTGTGATTGTGATATTCAGAGCCCTATCCCCCACTAAGTTTTTACGTGAGTTTCAAGCCTTGCTGGGCCCCCTTGTCTCTACAAGTTTCGTTTGGGTCTTGATGAACCCCCTTGGGTATCTCCAAATTTTCTGGATATTTGCTTCGCCCTATGCCTTGGACGGCTTCTCAGAGCCCTATTAGCCCCCCCCTGCCTACATGTTGCATTTGTAGCCCTGCTGAGCCCCTTTTTCATTGTTTTAGTTTTCAAAGCTCTAGTAAGCTCCTGTGAGTCTTTATATGTTGGTTGAAGTCCTATAGCGCCCCCTTTGTGTCTCTTAGTGTCATTTGGAGGCCTAGTGAGCCTCACCAGAACTTCTTGCAATTTTCTGAGCCCTATCCTCACTTGTGTTATACATCAAAGCATTTCAAGCCCTGCTTAGCCCCCTTGTGTCTTAAATACCGTTTGGAGCCCTATTGCGCCCCCTTGCGTCTTCAATTACCGTTTGCAGCCCAGGTGACCCCCTTCTGATTTCTCGAAGATTCTGGAAGCTTAGAAAGCTCTCGTGCTCCTTCTCAAGTTTCTCGGAGCCCTATATGTGCCCCCCTAGTGTCTTCGTGTTTCATTTGTAGCCCTGCTGAGCCACTTTTTCATTGCTTTCGTTTCCGAAGCTCTAGTTAGCTCCTGTGAGTCATAATGTGTTGGTTGAATTCCTACAGGGCCCCCTTTGTGTCTCTAAGTGTTATTTGGAGCCCTAGTGAACCTCGCCAGGCTTTCCTGCGATTTTCAGAGCCCTATTCTCCCTTGTGTTTTACATCAAAGCATGTAAAACATTTGTTGTTTGTAGCCCCGGTGATCCCCTTCTGACTTAGCGATATTTCTGGCATCTAAGAAAGCTCCCTTGTGCTTTCTCAGAGCCCTATTAGGCCCCCTTATGTTTGTATGAGTCTTTTTTAGCCCTGTTGAGCCCCTTTTTAATCTGTCTTTGTTTCTGTCTTCTAGTAAGCTCCTGTTGTCTTCATGTGTTGATCGGAGCCCTATAGGCCCCCTCCCCTTGTGCCTTCAAGTGTCGTTTTGAGCCCCATTAAGCCCCTAATGCCTTTTTGTGTTACTCGAAGCCCTATCTAGCCTTGTGTCTACATTGTGGCGATTTGAGCTCCGCTAGCCCCCTTGTGTCTAAAGTATTGTTGGGGGCCCTAGTGAGCCCTGCCAGGTCTTCTTGTAATATTAAGAGCCCTATCCTTCTTGTGTCTACATTGTAGGATTTCACGTCCTGCTGAGCCCCCTTGTGTCTTGAAGTGTCTTTCAGAGCCCCAATAAGCCCGGTCATGCGCGGGCGCAATGCTTGCGAAGACTTGTCCACGCGAAGAATTATTGTCCGCGAAGAATTGTCCGCGCGAAGAATTGTCTTATCACCCCCCTAGACACCCTTCTCACCCTACCACCCTTCAGTCAACAATATTATTGTAAAACCAGCTATTGTCAAGGGTGGGGGCTTGTAGATTAGAGGTGGTCGTTTGGTCTTGGAGGATCTTTTTTGCACTGCGACCTATAAGATCTTTTATGTGCAATCGTCCCTTAATGCTTACTTTATCATTAACAAAGACCGTTTTGAAAGTGGCATTTTTCAGTATTTCGACAGATTGCAGATCTCTTATGTCACTTTTTAGCACCGTTATGCTTCCAAGGTCAATTTTTGGCACTGTTATGTCAACGCAAATGTCATGTCAACGTCAATTATTGTGGCCGCAGTCGAGAAATACGAATCATGAACGCAAAAGAGTAGGAAAGGAAGACAGAAGGTCGCAGCTTCCAGAATTTCTCGGGGGACGTTGACATCGCTCCTGAATCGTCGGGCATTTTGCATCGAAATAAATTTTGAAGGCTGTGAAGACTGTCTTTTGTTTCTCCATGGCAACTGGATATTAACATTTTATATACCGGGTGATCATTTGAAAACTATCCACCTGCAATAACTCCCGATTCCTAGTGAATATTTTTTCGAGCAAAAACAGGTCGATTTTTATATCGAGGGGGACATCCAAAACATACATTGGCAAATTTCTATATTCATCCCCCTCGCCCCCACTCACCCCAACTTTGAAATTTCAAATGACACTACCTACCTTGCGATACATCAAATTGAAGGAAATTAAATTTTCTTTCTGAAAAAAATATTTTCAAAATTTTCAGCCCCACCCCCTTTTCTCTAAAAATTCTCTGACTGTCCCATTTTATATTCTGGACCCCTCATTTTTTTCTTAATTTAGTTGGCGTCATCCTAGATAGCATCGAAGCAGAAAATTTTCGGTGGAAAAAGTGCTACCTAAATTCACCCCTTCGCTCTCCTCCACCTCAACTCCCAAATTTAACAAAACACCACCTACTTTGTGATATATCAAATTGAAGGGAATTGAATTCTCTTTCCGAAAAGAATTTTTTTTAAATTTTCTACCCCTCCCCCAATAAATTGGCCATTTGGAGTATTCTAGGGGGGCAATGTGGGGCTTTTAAAATTGTGAAAAAATCTTTTTCAGGGAGAGAATTCAATTTCCTTCAATTTGATGTATTACAAAGTGGGTATTGACATTTTAAATTTTTGAGGTCAGGTGGGGGGAGCGAAGGGGTAAATTTGGGTGGCACTTCTTTTTATAGAAAATTTTCTCTTTCGATGCTGTGCAGGATGACGTTTACTGTATTGAAGGGAAATGGAGGTCAAGAATATTAACTTGGACACTCAGAGAATTTTAGGAAGAACAGGGGGTGGAGTAGAAAAATTTCAAAATATTTTTTTTAGAAAGAGAATTTAATTCTCTTTGATTTGATGTATCGCAAGGTAGGTGGTGTCATTTGAAATTTCAAAGTTGGGGTGAGTGGGGGCGAGGGGGCTTAAGATATAAATTCTCCAATGTATGTTTTAGATGTCCCCCTCGATATAAAAATCGACCTGTTTCTGCTCAAAGACATTTGCACTAGGAATCGGGAGATATTGCAGGTGGATAGTTTTCAAATGATCACCTGGTATAAAATAATTATAATTTTCTCGATATTTTTGCTCATTTTTTATTGTAAAAAGTTGCGATTGCACATAAAGCAGTGTATGCATCTCGTGCTAAAAATGTCTTTTCGGTACTCACTGCGTTCGTCGGGTCCCAAAAGCAGTCGTGTGATAGACAAACTTCGTCTTGTTAAAATAATATACTATTGTGCATAGAGGGTGGGGGTTGCTAGTTTATGATGAATTTCACTCCTTGACATCCACTTTCAATAGATTTGATACGTGTGATGGACAAACTTCGTCTTGTTAAAATAATAATACTATTGTGCATAGAGGGTGGGGGTTGCTAGTTTATGATGAATTTCACTCCTTGACATCCACTTTCAATAGATTTGATACTCGTAAGTTTCACGGAATGTGCAAATTTCATTTTGAAAAAATTACCGTCGGAAAACCGGAGCCGTGCCGATTTTGAGAATGGGTCTGCCCGACTCCCAATCCAATCTACTTTCGATACTTTCAATTGAAATTTTTTGAAAAAAGTCGATCCCCGAGCAGGAATGAATTTTTGAGTGGAGTCCTGCATCAAAAGCGAGTCGTGGTCAAAATACAGCGAGAGGCCCTTGTAACAATTAGTTTTCGTTTCATGAAAGTAATTGTTCAAAAATAAATTTAAAATAAGTAGGCACCTTAATATCAAATTGTAACGCTTACCGCAAGTCCGAGGTTTTGTGCGAACAGAAGAAGGTAGAATTGATAAAGGGATCCATAGTGCTCAAAATGGAGTTGTATAATATAAAGTTGTAGTAAATAAGTAAACAAGCAGCAATAACAACATTTCTTTTTTGGATCTAAACATCTCTATAGTTAATTCAAAACACGTTTTAAAAATTCACAGAAAACCGACACCATAATTCCTTTCGATTCATGCCACCATCAAACTCATAAGTTTTCAGCAGTCAGTAGCTACTTCATCGGCTTTTCAACACTCCCCTTACACCTGAGGATTTTTCAGCTGAACTCAATATCATAAGACAAATTGCATCCAACAATGCATTTCCCCAAGCAGTCTTCGAATCTTTTTACAAGAAAAAGCTCTTAAAACATCAAATAAAAAACAATTTCAGCTTGACTCAAGAAAAAACTCCAACAATTCATTTTTCTCTATCTTATTTTGGCAACATCTCCACTTCAATTTCACGTTTCTTCAAACAATTTAACATCAATATTAGTTTCAAAACACCTTTCACTTTAAGCTCCCATTTAGTAAAAACCAAAGACCCCATTGACCCTCCAAATTCTAGTGGAGTCTACAAATTAACTTGTTCTTGCGGCAAAATATACATAGGTCGCACAATAAGATCTTTCAAAATTAGACTAAATGAGCACCGCAGGGAACTACCTGCGTTCGATATAAAATCAAACTTTACAAGACATGTAGTTGCCGGAGGCCATGATTTTAAACCAATCCAAAAACTTGACAACAGACACCTAATTGAATTTTCTGAAATTTTGCAAATAAAAAAAACACTACAATCTTGACCCAGATAGCCTCCTCAACGAACAAACCGATTTTGACAACATCTACTCTACATTATACCAGCTCTACTCCCAATTTTATAATCCTCTCCTTCATTTTCTTTTGTTGTTTTACCTTTTACGTCTATTCTTCATTGTTACATCATTACTTAGACATAAAGTTCTATGCTATGTCACATTATATATTTAATTAGCCGAAACTCGTGTAAACGATATAAAAAAAAGTAGAGAAGACTTATTCACTACAACTTTATAGAAGAAGGTAGCCAAAACTTTTAGTTCTGAGTGCGCTTTAATTTCCACGTGGAAATTCTATTTATTGTTTCATCGATCACGCTTCGCCATTCGTCATTCGCCACGGCCGTAGAAAGGAAACAGCGGGAAAACGGCGGGGAAAAACCACCCAGAAGGGGTTTTCTTTCCTGGAAAATTAAGGAAGAAAGTAAGTCATATTGGGAAAGTTGACCGCCATCTTGTGGAACCCACGTGATATACAGGAGGTTCGATTTAAGACGCTTTCCATCCAGTCAATCAGGACAAACAAGACCTTTTCACACCTACAGGGAATTTCCTGCACCGGATTTCAGTGATGAGTACTTAGAAAACCTAGTTTATCAATACATCATTTTTCTGTATCGCTTTCACATATTTATCTCAAGAATATTTTCAGTCTAGTTGATTATTGTCATTCAGTTTAGAGTTTTAAAAGTTTATCTGCTGTCACTAGTTCATTCACAATTTTACTCGTAATTTATTTCGCCAAGAAAACATTTAAAAAGGAAAAGAGAATTGACCCATACATTGATGGTTTTGTACAAAATAACTGGGGAACGTGACGTCACGGGAATCGGTAGTTTACTCTATGAATATAGTTTATTTCCGAGTTATATCGTCGAGCATCAGACGTAGGTACCTAACATCATTTATAATCCACAATTTACCACCTACTACCTACTACTTACCGATTTATTATTTTTTTACGCCGTGATTTATTTCATCGCATATCATTTGTATTTTTGTGTCTGCCTTGAGGAGGAAAATTTTTGATTACACGGTTCATATATCATACAGACAGAGATCATTCTGAAAATGGTCTTAATCGTCAAAGAGGACCTCAAAACGAATAAATTAGTCGAAATCTCGAAAAAAAAATTCTGCGCGTTCACAATAAATACTCCATCTCCTTGTTGGGTGGTGGGCTGGGGAAGTAAAAGGTTAACTGCAGGACAATGTAAAACGCTGTTTTTGAAAGTTTCGGATTTTTTTGCCATTTTGTGTATTGCTTGTACTTAGATCAGAGGTGGTGTGGTCGTTTGGTCTTAGAGGATCCTTTCTGTACTGCGACCGATAAGATCTTTTGTGCTTGGTGAACATACTGTTTTTACATATCACACTGTTTATCATAACCGCGCGAATTTTCAATAGCCTGCACAATCAAAAGTTCTTTAATGAAATTGTTAAAGTTAGGTAGGTACTAAGCATTACGCATGCCTTTTCCTATAGCTGGGTAGTATAATGGCTTCAATCTGGATACAGGATGAACCTTATGTTTGAGCGACTTATTTTGAAAATGAATTGGATGCTTTGGCTATGTAATATCGCTGTAGGTATTTAATGTGTTGTTGAATGGAGAGGTGTAAGTTAACTTCATGGCGCATTCATTAAACGGATTTCTGTTAATTACTAAAGTGTAATCAAATCGCGTAAGTATACACTTTACACGAATAAAGCTTAAAATCAATTGGTACTACAGTTCTATGGCAACCAAATATTTAGAGACCCTTACATCACCGGCGTGCCAGCTTTTGAATTTATCCCTTTTCTGTGTAGATTTTCCTATTTAATTAATAATGGTTGGAAGATGTACTAAACTAAACTACGCAACGGAATTATTGTCGCACTTCAAATTTCACCATTTTTCAAAACAAGAGAACTCTCGACTAGTTCAAACAATTTCGATTCTGTTGAAAGCATTTGAGAGCTTGATTCTTTCGGCATTAACACAATCGACTCAAGACCAACATTCAAAATACAGGGTGATTCATGAGCAGTGTGCCAAACTCAAATGCCAGGTAGGGGAAGTCAAGGCGAGTCAAAATCAATAGGTTTTGTTTTTTTTTTCGTCATCACTTAAGGAGATACAGGGTGAGTTATAAGTATGTTGTAAAATTTCGAGAGGCAATATCTCGGCAGCGGTTCATGATAGCTCAATGAAATTCACTAGTAACGTTACTCTAGTCAAGCTCGCCAAAATGACGTACGATCCAAAAAAAAATTCCAGGACCGGACTAAAAATTTCTTTTTTTAATTTTGGTCCAAAAGTATATATTTTCGCGGTTTTTTGAAAATCTACCAGCAAATTCGGAAAGTTCAGAGAAAATGCTTCAAAAATGGCAATTCAATTTACACGGCACACCTAGACTGTTCCGGTTAGAATTAATAAACTATACACAGGAAGTACAGTGAAATAGGGGGTGGGCACTTTGAGAACCTTACTAAGTAGCTGTAGCGGTTAAAATTTCTTTGTTTCAATGAAAATGTTGTTTGTCTTGTATTCGTATTCAACTCAAAGCATTTTTAATTTCTGCAAAAAAAGTTGCCCAAAAAATTCCAACGAGATAATTTCAATCCGGTCCTGAAATTTTTTCAAGGTCCTTCCTAAAGCGCATTTCTGTGCCACAAAATGCAGTGACATAATCGATTGATGAATCTGAATGGAGTGAATCGATTCATTCCATTAATATGCATCGTCAAATTTGCATTCGCAGGGGTAAGGTGTTAGTTTATTAATTCTGACCGGAACAGTTTAGGTGTGCCGTGCAAATTGAATTGCCATTTTTGAAGCATTTTCCCTGATCTTTCCGAGTATGCTGGTAGATTTTAAAAAAACCGCACAGAAAATATACTTATTAGGTCAAAATTAGAAAAAAAAATTCAGTCCGGTCCAGGAATTTTTTTTGATCGAACAGCATTTTGGCGAGCTTGACTAGAGTAACGTTACTGGTGAATTTGATTGAGCTATCATGAGCCGCTGCCGAGATATTGCTCCTCGAAATTTTGCAACATACTTATAACTCACCCTGTATCTCTGTAAGGAATGACCAAAAAAAACAAAACCTATCGATTTTGACTCGTCTTGACTTCCTCTACCTGGCATTTGAGTTTGGCACACTGTTCATGAATCACCTGTATAGTGGAGCGGTTGAAGCTCGCTAACGCGTCTCCTTAACGAGTTATTTCTTTTAGAGTATAACACTCTGGAACCATCACCATTCGATTGAGAAAACATCAGGCTTCAGAATATATAAATTTCAGCAAAATCGCGAGGTACCGACATCGAGTTTTTTGCCATCAAACCTCGAGAAGGTCCGATTTTTCAAGGGATTTCATCACTTACAAAAACTAAATTTTCTCGAAAAATATACGGTCTTGATGGCAGGTTCTGACGTCAATTTATAGAGAATTTCTTGGGCAACATTTTGATGTACGTCACTGTCACTCTGTTCCCCTAATTAACCCGGAAAACAAAAAAATGTGCATAAAACAGCGACGAAATTTGTCAGTGTCCGCGTTCCCTTTACAATAACTTTCGAATTCACGATATCAAATTAAGATTTTTTTACACAGAAATGTTCCTCAATTTATTCTGAAAATATAATCCCGCATAACATATAGTCGCGTTACAAAAATAAAGGCGTCAGAAGCAAAAACATCGGAGCGCGCGCTCCCGTCAATGTCAGCCGCCCAGTATTTGGAACATGGGCTATGAGGTGTAAAAATTTTTCTCGACGTTATTTTAGATGATTGAGTGATGAAACTTCATATAATGGTTTTATAGACAATTACCTCTCCCTTTGCAAATTATTGGGACCATACCATCCTGCAGAGCCCTTACAAGGTCGCTGCAAGGGCTTCTTTGGTTTAAAAAATTACCGCTAAACTACTGCAGAGCAGATATTTTTGTTTTTTTTTTTCCTCTTCATTTTTTTTATACGTCGCTTCTTATTCTTATTCTTCTTCTTCTTGCATTGTAAATATTTTAACTTGTAGTTTGTGTATTGTTTGTTGTACATATTGTTGTGGTGTGTTATATTGATTTTATATATACATTTATATTGTACATACCCATTAGGCCCCTCAAGCTTTGCCGACGTTCCCTACAATGTTTATTGCAGTGAGAATAAATCTATCTATCTATCTATCTATATATCTATTCAGAACTGTATGATCTAAAATATGTGATGCCAAGTGGTAATCAGACTCCAATACCAAAGCAGTATTGAAGGAAATACCTACCTTACACTTCTGCGTGATTATCTAAATAGATAGCTATATATCGAAGTTCTATAAATTCAGCGGTGCAGCCAAGTGGTGGGCTACGGCACTATAGCCTCTCCCCAGATTACCAATTCTTCGCCCTTTTTTAGAGAATTTTAGTCCTTTCTCGAGTTTCGAAGGGACATTTCGTTCACAGTTATTGGCTCAGCCTCCCACGACAAAATCCTGTGTGCGCCACTGAGTATCTGAAGTCAGGTTTCTATGTTTTGTATATTTATGTATATTAAAACCAATCAAAAATAATAATAATTCAAAATGAGAACGATGGCGATAATGATGCCGATGACGATATTTCATTCGTTTGATGGATTTAATTTTCCACTCATTTCCCATTAAAATTGATCAAGAACCATTTTGCCTCATGCAGACATTGCGATAAATATACAAAACATAGAAACCTGACTTCAGATACTCAGTGGCGCACACAGGATTTTGTCGTGGGAGGCTGAGCCAATAACTGTGAACGAAATGTCCCTTCGAAACTCGAGAAAGGACTAAAATTCTCTAAAAAAGGGCGAAGAATTGGTAATCTGGGGAGAGGCTATAGTGCCGTAGCCCACCACTTCGCTGCACCGCTGAATTTATAGAACTTCGATATATAGCTATCTAATTAGATAATCACGCAGAAGTGTAAGGTAGGTATTTCCTTCAATACTGCTTTGGTATTGGAGTCTGATTACCACTTGGCATCACATATTTAAGATCATACAGTTCTGAATAACAAGTGACGTATAAAAAAAAAATGAAGAGGAAAAAAACAAAAATATCTGCTCTGCAGTAGGTTAGCGGTAATCTTTTAAACCAAAGAAGCCCTTGCAGCGACCTTGTAGGTAGGGGCCATAGACAAGGACAAAAGTAGAAGAGGCAAGATACCTGCGCGGCTGTGTAATTTGTAGGCCGGCCATTTTGATTACATAACGGTTTTTCCTGGCGGCAATTTTAATTATGACAGGTGGGTGACAGTACTGACAGTGTACTTGATGACAGCTACGAAGTTTTAGGTTAGACTGATTTGTTGTGATCGAACTTTTCTCGGCGCCGATATTTGCTTTTGTGTAAAAGATAACAATAGAATTGAATGTAGAGTGTTATTCAGTGTTCGTTTCCACGAATTCTACTTCATAACCAGATATTATATTCCTGGGATGCATTGCATAAATAATGCATTGTCGAGTGCATTGTACTTGATGAATTATTGTCAAGAAATGGAGAATGTTGTCCGCAGTTTTATCTCCACTTAGAAGCTGTGAAACAGATATCGAGGCCTCTGTGT
This sequence comes from Anaspis maculata, assembly GCA_949128115.1. Classification (NCBI taxonomy): domain Eukaryota; kingdom Metazoa; phylum Arthropoda; class Insecta; order Coleoptera; family Scraptiidae; genus Anaspis; species Anaspis maculata. Next base: position 49,401,109 of record OX421968.1, read on the forward strand.
GAAGTGTTTGTTTTGTGATTTTTCCTGTGTAATAAAGTTTGATCGAACCTGATCGAACTTAGCAAATGCATCAATAAAGGGTGTCTTGTTATACCTATCAAAATTTGCAAGAACATCAAGCAATTGATGAACCCAGAGATGAGACGATATCCTTTTATACGTAACGCTGAATTTAAATAATCAAATTTCACTCCGGTAACTAAATTTTGTTTTTAGTTTTCCACGGGGTGATGGGCTTCGATTGTGGCTCGAGACAATTGGAATGATGAAGAAATAGCTTGGAAACGTCTTATGAGAAAGGCTCAGTGCTGCTGATTTGTTCGAGGCATTTCGAAGTAATGTAAATAAAATTTTATCCACACTCCCAGGACTCGAGCCAGAACCTCGTTTTGGACAATGACATTTTGGAACACCACAATTTTATCTTAAGGGAAAGTGCTCGTAAGATGCTATTTGAAAATAAGATAAGGTGCAAAATCTATCAAAAAAACGTGAAGCGAAGAGCTGATTCAGTGTAATGTTCAACAAACACTTTCCAAACTTGTATTATTTTATCTCAAGTAAAACATTGAATATTTTTCTTGAAATTTTATTCTGTAGCTCAAATTAAGCACGTGTCGTGGGCCTTATGCCCATACGTCTATGGCCCATACTCACAGTTGGTCTCCGATTTGAGCACAATTCAACTATGGCAACAATTGTTATAATTGTCCGAAGGACTTGAGAGATGCGAAGTCGGAGATCGAGCGAAGTATTGACTATGAGTATGAGGATTAGTCAAGGCCGTGAGCAGAAATTCTTGAGTTATTTGTTTCGTTTACAAAGTATAACCTACAAATTGTCTCATGACTGTCATCTGTTTTGACGTATGTTTATGATTTTGACTCGCGCGTACTCCCCCCATTTAAATTGCCGCCTTGGAAAAGCCGTTATGACCTAAAAATGGCGGACCCAATGCGATATCGGCTGAAATGGATGCGCAGTGGTTCTTCCTTCTTCTACTTTTGTCCTTGTCTATGGTAGGGGCTCTGCAGGATGGTATGGTCCCAATAATTTGCAAAGGGAGAGGTAATTGTCTATAAAACCATTATATGAAGTTTCATCACTCAATCATCTAAAATAACGTCGAGAAAAATTTTTACACCTCATAGCCCATGTTCCAAATACTGGGCGGCTGACAGTTTGACGGGAGCGCGCGCTCCGATGTTTATGCTTCTGACGCCTTTATTTTTGAAACGCGACTATATGTTATGTGGGATTATATTTTCAGAATAAATTGAGGAACATTTCTGTGTAAAAAAATCTCAATTTGATATCGTGAATTCGAAAGTTATCGTAAAGGGAACGCGGACACTGACAAATTTCGTCGCTGTTTTATGCACATTTTTTTGTTTTCCGGGTTGATTAGGGAAACAGAGTGAGAGTGACGTACATCAAAATGTTGCCCAAGAAATTCTCTATAAATTGACGTCAGAACCTGCCATCAAGACAGTATATTTTTCGAGAAAATTCAGTTTTTGTAAGTGATGAAATCCCTTGAAAAATCGGACCTTCTCGAGGTTTGATGGCAAAAAACTCGATGTCGGTACCTCGCGATTTTGCTGAAATTTATATATTCTGAAGCCTGATGTTTTCTCAATCGAATGGTGATGGTTCCAGAGTGTTATACTCTAAAAAAAATAACTCGTTAAGGAAACGCGTTAGCGAGCTCCAACCGCTCCACTATACTCTATACACTCATAGAAAGGACCACCAGATTCCTCCGCTTGAAAAGTAGACCCGAGCGTTACCCGCGAAATTTGGTATTCCAGTTAGAAAGAGGTGCTTATTTCCGGTAATCACAGCTAAATGCTATTGGTTATTTTAAATGACACCAGTTAAATACCAATTTTAATGAATAAGAAAAATTTTTTTTTGAATGAGGCTCATTTTATTCAACTCAACACTCACAACAGCCGAGCCGACTAAAAATAACAAACATCATAGAGAAATGGAGGTTAGAAATCGTACGTAGGTGTCAAACTCGCTGAATGTAATGCCATTGGCTTGGCGTAGGAATAATTTGCCCGGGTAAGACTACCAACCGAACAAAACTAATATTAGTTCCAGACGCGCCCATGTTGTTACAGTCTTTGGTGCTTTTATTTGCTATAAGTTACATCACTGAAATTCAAAAAAGTCCGTTCTATCGGTGTACAGACTATAGTATGTATATGGTGGCATCAAAAGTGACATATGAATATATCTGTCCAGGAATCCGACTGGGTGGAGAGTGAAATGAAAATCAACAATGTTTTCGGATGAGGCAATTATTCTGGACACTCTTTGATGTTTCATGATTGCTTGTGGCAAGAACTTTGGATGGAGGGTCCAAATTGCGGCTGCATGTTTTCCAAGGAGAAGCAGCACCCTTACTTACCTGCAAATACCGTACCCAATGTTACGGAAAACAGAGCGAAGAGAACTCTCTGTCCTCGATTGTTCCGATTTTTGTAACGTTGGTTACGAACATTTTCAGACCAGCAAGAAATCTGATTCTTCCTCAGAAACACATAATTCTCATTTAGTCCCCCCATCCATCATTCCTTGTGACATCAATCATGAAACATCAAAAAGTGTTCAGAATGGATGCCTCACCGAAAACAATGTTGATTTTCATTTAATTCTTCACTCGGTCGGATTCCTAGACAGATATATTCATATGTCACTTTTGATGCCACCCTATATTTTCTATTCAGGGTGTTTCCAAAATGGTGTTACAAACTTCTAGGGGAGATTCCCCATAAAAAATGGACAAGGAAAATATATACCTTTGATGTCCTAAAATGCTCAGTTGAAAAGTTACAGGGTGTTCAAGTTGACTTTTTAAAACTGATTTTTTGACATAAGTTTTGAACCGTTTAACCGATTTTGTTCAAGTTCTCACCAAAGTTAACTGAAATAAGTCTCTATCGAATAATAGTAACGTGTTGGAGAAAAAAGTTCAGGGGCGTAGATAATGGAGGCTGTCCTCATATTTCCCCCCCCCCCCTATTTTTTACATCCCTAGCTATTTTCCCAAATTGTTCTTATTTTTTATTCTACGTTCAATTTAGAGAAAAAAGTTACTCTTGCAAAATTTTGAAAAAAAATTGGGCTCATTGAAAGTGGCGATTTCGAGATGTTTTCCAAAGTTTCAAACTCGAGATATCTCAAAAACGAAGCCTCTAATCAAAATTTTGCGAGAGTAACTTTTTTCTCTAAATTGAACGTAGAATAAAAAAATAAGAACAGTTTGGGAAAATAGCTAGGGGTGTAAAAAATAGGGGGGGGGGAATATGAGGACAGCCCCCATTATCTACGCCCCTGAACTTTTTTCTCCAACACGTTACTATTATTCGATAGAGACTTATTTCAGTTAACTTTGGTGAGAACTTGAACAAAATCGGTTAAACGGTTCAAAACTTATGTCAAAAAATCAGTTTTAAAAAGTCAACTTGAACACCCTGTAACTTTTCAACTGAGCATTTTAGGACATCAAAGGTATATATTTTCCTTGTCCATTTTTGATGGGGAATCTCCCCTAGAAGTTTGTAACACCATTTTGGAAACACCCTGTATTTTGAATGTTGGTCTTGAGTCGATTAATACGTTTATTGACCATTTTTACCAAAATTTGGCACATTGTGCAAGTTAGCCAGATTGCACGGTAGAAACGACCGACGACTTTTCAATGTTCGGATTGTGAGAACTAAACTGAGGATTTATTATCTTGACTCAAGAAAATCGAGGAATTCTTGGGCAATGCGAGGATATCATGATGAATTCAGAGGAATTCAAGAGGAAATCGGAAGAATTAAAGAGAAATGAAGAAGAATACAAAAGATTACGGAGAAATTCATTCGGAATTCAGAGATTTCAGAAGATATCATGACGAATACAGAGGAATACTGAATTTATGTGTGAAACAGGAGTTCTGGGAATAAAATTTTGATCAGTTGTTTACCTTTCATTCGAACCCTTCTAGTTTCGTTAAGAAATATCAACAATCGCTTTTCTCCAAAAATGCGTCCAAATCATTCGGTTGGTTCCTCAACCAATGTAGAGCAGATCGCATGGTTTTATGCAAAGAATTTTTTTCAAGGAATATTTAAGAGAAATTGGATTTTTTATTCCAAGACTTACCCTTATTTCATTAGGTTCCAATGGCGCCAGTTCTGCGGTCGTTTTTGGACGTGTTATTTTTGTTTTTGATTTTTTCACTTTAGATTTTTTCAGACAACAAAAACTAACATAACACGTCACAAGAGCTCTCCTACATCTTTTTTTATTTATTTATTTTTATTTTATTATATATATATATATATATATATATATATATATATAATATTTATTTATTTTATTCAATAATGAGACCGCTGGCGCTGGATGGCAATGGAACACATGTTTTGCGCTTTTACCTGCCACCTTGGAAACATAAAATACTGGTTCCTTGGTGCCTGTTACACCGGGTGGGCCATAAAAAACCGTGCTCGGAATTTTTCCTTCTAAAATTTTCATTTCGACACCGATTTTATCGAGCTTTTCAGCATTGGCTAGCCAATGGGGTACTTGCCAATGAAACAGATTTGACTGAAAATACTTTCAACATCAACAAGAGTACTAAATAGTATTTCCTGAAAATTTCTGGAAAATATATCAATTCGTAGAGAAGATTTTCTTTTCAAAGGGTTGGTAACAGTAAGGAAATTTCAGTGAAATTTTTATGTCTGTATTTTTCAAATATTGTGATGCCACTCTAACAGTTTTTTGAGTTTCAAACCCAACAGTGCTGTTTGTTCAGTTTTTAGTATATTTGTGACGTCACAAATATATTTTTAAAACAGGCACTACGGCTGCAATTTTGGGAATTTAGAAAAAAGAAAAAATACGGGTACCATATTTTTACTCATACTATCGAATTAGCCAAAAAAAAGAGCAAGTACCCCATTGAATAGGCTATTATTTCCGTATTTCAAAATGGCCGACATATAAAAATTCAAGATGGCTGAAACAATAGAAACAGGCCTTCTTTGTTCTCGTTGCTTTTTATTGGAAGTTACCAGAAAGTCAAAACCAATAATGTACTATGAAGGAATAGACCTCTCTTGTCAATTTAAGACCACAACCTAAAATAAAATCTGCTGAGGAGCTATTGCGAGTTGAAGCGAATAGCTTGCAATACTTTCCTTTTTTTATTTTTCATCTCCGCATAGTTGACCCAAATTTAGGTATCTTGCCTGCCAATCCGCCACATGCTCATTTCTCGAATTTGATATCAATGGCTAGCCAAATGAACAGGCTACCTTTTCCATAGAAGAAAATGACCGGCAAGTCAAAATCCAAGATGACATGCGGTATTGAATTGTCGAGGAAGGTCTATTCCTTAATAATATAATTATTGGTTTTAAGACTTTCTGCTAATTTTATTTAAAAAGCACTGAGGACAAAAGAAATGCTGATGTGTGCGCCGGTTACATGGGTAAATTTTTCTTGGGGTTTGGACATAATTGGTACTCTGAAATTGACAGTTGACATTGATAAATAGATAATATGCGCCGAGCCCATCAGAATTACCAACCTCAATTTCGAAGATAGTTATATTGCGTGCACACTGGGTCCAAAATTTCCTGACGGAATAGGTGTATTGTTTAGCCATTGTACCAAATTTGAGGAAATCTGTTGAGAAATGAGCATATGGCGGATTGGCGGGCAGGATACCTAAATTTGAATCAATTATGCGGAAATGAAGAAAACTGAAAGTAGGCTTCGCTTCAACTCGCGATAGCTCCTAACCCGATTTTATTGGTTCTGGTCTTGAATTGACAAGAAAGGTCTATTCTTTCATAATAAATACATGATTGATTTTGACTTTCTGGTAACTTTTAATAAAAAGCAACGAGAACAAATGAAGGCCTATATTCAATTGTTTCTGCCATCTTAAATTTTGATAGGGCGGCCATTTTGAAACACGGAGATGATAGCCTATAGGTCGCGGTAACAAAAATGGCTGCCTAAAGATGGGTATATGGTATGATGTTATCTTCACTAGTACTTGATAATATAATTTTCTTTGGTTGTAATAAATACAAGGATAAATTATCGAAGAATTGTCGCTGTATTAAAAAAATTAATGCGCTGAACTCAAGATTTGGCTTAGTAATGAGTAAAAACGAGCGAATCTCTACTGCGCTACCTTGGCACCCCCCAATGCGCAAACGCGGGCAAGAAGCTGGCAAGAGGCGCTTCGTTCTCGGCTTCGTTGTGCCGCCGTGCCTGCAACGTTGCCATAGCGGGTGCCAGGGTGACGGTTATGTTCCCGCGACCTATTCAATTGGCTAGCCAATGCTGAAAAGTTCAACAAAAGCGGTGGCGAAATAAAAATTCTAGAAGAAAAAATAGCGAGCACGGTTTTTTATGGCCCACCCGGTACAAACAGCACACAGCACAACTCAAAACTCTACCACGCCAAGTCAAAGCACGAAAAACTCCACGACACACAAACTTCTAAAAAGCCGCAAAGCGTATAGGCAACCAATGATACATTGTCAATTCTCGGTGGGTAGTCCAACGGTGGGTGATCCAAAATTTGTCATCAACCCAGCATTGCTTTTTTCGGCTATATTTTTCTGCCAGGACTTCTCAAGCGTATCGTGCTTATTTATTTCTATTCTATTTTATTACTCATTTATTTTTTTCTAGTGTAGAATTTTTCTAGGAGCCGGAACCGGTATGTGAAGGTCTTATTCTCATAGACTTGTAATCATTGCCATCATTGGTTACCTGTATACGCTTTGCTGCTTTTTCGGGGTGTACGATTTTGCACCGTTGAGTTTTGTGCGGTTTGACTTCGTGTGGTAGAATTTTGCAGTGGATTGTACGGTGGAGATTTTTCCGTTGACGATTGTGATCTTTTAGGTTTTTGTACGGTAGAAATTTTTATGGTGTGATATTTGTGCGGCGATGTAATGAACTTATATGCGTGGGGTTTTATATGTGTAGTGTACCCTTAAAACTGAGCTATCTCACTGCTGTTTTCAACATAAATCCATAATTTTCGCCTGCATCAACTATGTGCTTAGTTATAAGCAGGTTTTTTCCGTTGGGTTTTTTCAGTAACAAGGGACGATAACAACGAAGTACTCTAGATTTACATTTTTGGGTCAGTGTGGGATTGATCAGTTGGCTTGTTTCGATGGCTTTCTCATTTCATCCTTCTTCCCGGGGCATTACCTCACGGTAGTAGATGCCACAGTACTAAGGAACGCGTGAGAAAGTCCATCTGGCCCAGTGCGGATTTGAATGAAAACCCGGGACCTCCACATATGGATGCGAGGCCGAGCTCACCGTACCGCCGAGTACCGACTTAGTTTTATTCATTTATTGCTTTTACTGAACATCTATCAATTTCAATTTTTTACTGAGAGTTGTGTACCTAAAAAAAACATATATAGAAAAAAATTGGCGATAAGACTAATTTGTCTAGATGGAAAAGCACAAGGTAGACTATAGCTTTTCAATTTTAAGTCATAAAGCGCCCGTCAAAAATTGCCTGAAAAATTTGTTTTTTTCCAATAAAAAATTACTTTATTATGAGAAGAACGCTTGACGTTATTTTCTGTTGCTAAAATCCTGTATTTATTTTTCAGACGAGCCCGGTCAGGTACTTCGAAATCCCGTCGGAGTCGCAATGGGCATCAAATCAAATATCGATTGTTCGTCGTGTATAAATCACAACAACGCAATCTACCCCACGACGGAAAGTGGGAATAAAATAACTTAGAAAAAACTGAAGAATTCTTGGCAATTGGTAACATAATAAATAAGTGCAATATTCAATGTAATATTATTATTATAATATAAATAATGCTGCACATTACTTGAACTTGTGTTCCTTAAAATATAGGTGATCTTGTAGAATGGTGTTGATCACGGTTATCATTGTAGATATTGTATAACTTTTCCGTTATCGACAGTTCTAGATTAGGCGTTTTTACGAGCTATAGATGACATTAATGACATTATTGCGCTTTGATTTTGCTTGATATAATTTTTGGTTGTTTAATTAAATACTGCGATTAAACTACTGGGGACAAAATTGATTCTAGGAACTGTGGTTCTGGTTACAGAAGATTCTTTTAGCATCCTCGAAGTGAATATCTGTTTATTTCATAATAAAATTCAACATTCAAGTGCCTATTTAGATTTTCTTTAACCCATCCTTCTGCATTTACTTCAGCTAATAAACATACACACAGTGAAACCTCCCGGCTTCCTATACCTTATCAAGAAATAATTAAAAACATCGTGAGCTTTGACAATACACCTGAAAAAGGAGAGTCGGTCGTCAAGAAACGAAAGTTGAAAAGGGGAGAAAAAGATGGCAGATGTCTGGGAGAAGAACACAAGGGATATTGGTATTTCCACGCTCCAGATTCTAGTAAACAGAAGACTCAAGTCTATTCTGATGATGAAGACTTTTCCAGAGTACTGCTGCCGTGCCTTCAGAACGCTCGCAAGTTCATTTATTTTATCTCTGTTGTAATGTATCTACTCATGTCAGTCAGACGTCAGTGTCAGTGATACTTGAATCCATAACTGAGATGGGGTCATCACGTTCAGGGGAGCAAGGGAATACCTGCTCCTAGGGTGTAGGTCACTTTGTTGGGAGTTTGAGAGAGGCGAAAGAGTAGGTACAACGATGTTGCCACAAGATATCCAGATGACCTGCGGCAGAGCTACCACGAGAGCCAGGAGTCTAGCCAGACAACAAAGTGATGACCTGTAGAACAGGTGACGTGGTTTTGAGAGCTCCGAGGTATGCTGTCATACTTGATGGACCTGTTCGGGCTGTTCTCCATTCGAGTTGAATTGCTTTAATGATTTCTTCATACTTCTGTTTACCATGTTACATATTACACTGATCGACTGTTTTCTGTATCCATGCCTGGGTCTTGTGAGAGAAAAGTATCTGTCCACAACAGATGCTTTTCCTTGCTGTCGTGTCTTGTAAGAGATGGGTGTCTCTTGAGAGGAGATACCTTTCCTTACTTTGTTGTCTTATTAAATGAAATACGTCTTCAACTGTTTAGACCTAGTTGTTGATATTGTTACGAGCGGCGATCCCGTACATATTGGTAAACACTCGATATTTCTGGATTCTTCCATCCACGGCCGCAGTGTACAAATGCGTGGAGCTCTGGACATTTCTAGAGTGTGCGAGAAGGCATTGAAATGCATGGAGACTCCAACGTTCGATCAAGGCACATCTGTCCACTTTGGCGAAGGTGCAGATTCCAGAACACATGGAAAGCACGCGAAAGGTGTGTGTGATTATTCAGGAATGGTCTAAAAACCGCATATACCGGGCCGCTATGGAAATTTCTGGAAGTAGACAAAAACTTCGGGAACACTATTCGGAGGCCTTGTATAAGGCATCAGCCGGCAGCTCGCAGCAGTATTGAATTGGAATGCGAAGTGGTAACGCAAGCGAAACAAGCGAAGTACCTGCGATATAATTCCAAGTGGATAAGTGTTGGCGTAATTTATTGTAGTAGTACCACAGAATAGAAATAAGTGCTTCGCACAGAAGCCGCACTCAGGTCGGCTCCTTTGATGTTTTCGGTTTACCGCCAGGGACCTTGAGCACTACTGATTTAAAAGGCCCATCGTCTATGCTCGGCACACTCGTGATGTTCCGTCGATGTATGCGATGCCATTGGCGGGTTGGCGCCCGCCCAAGCTATGACAGTTGTATGTTTGTGTTGTTTGTTGACAAGGATATAACCTCAACTGTACCTGACAGACCTGTGTCTGTGTTTCTCTGCTTTCTTACTCTCCACACCGCATAGCAACAATAGTGCAATAGTGCAATGTGTTATGGAAATCGGAAGAAACGCCGGCCGTCGGGCACCTTTACTGTCAGAATAAAATTTGTATCCACAACCCACATACGCGCAAGCGGTGCCCCATTTTCTCTTCTTTGCGGAAGGTGGAGGATTCTCCTCAGCCAAGGCCACATGAACTTATCACCAATTCACCACCACAAAACCGTAGTAAGGAGTCCAACAGGTGAAACACGAACACAGGTACAGTTGAGGTTAGCTTTTTGTCAACAAACAACAGGAAGAGCGACGCATTAAATGACATTTAGCAACCGTCACAGCTTCGGCGGGCAGCAATCCGCCAATGACACGTCGTACACAGCGACGAAGCCTCACGAGTGTGCCGAGTACACACGATGGACATTTAAACCAGTAGTGCACTTCTATCTCGCTCATATTTTTGATATCCTTTTCAAGTGATGCTTCTGTGCCAGGCACTTATTACTATTCTGTGGTAGTACGCAGAAATAAACAGTGTTTGTTTTAAATCGATCGTCTCAATTATATTCGAACCCGTACGCGAAATATCGTAACAATATTGTTGATTCACATTGAATCATGTTGTGGTATTTATTGTGATAAATAACTGATGACGATTTCATTGACCATGTTTATTATTGTTGTGTTTACCCTTATTTCGCCTTCAGGTTCAATTGGGATTTTCGTCTAGCAGCTTGGAATTAAATCGTCCGTTTTCAACTTGCTTGTCCGTTTCTTTATTCAAGAGTGAATCTATAAAAAATTCTAAATGTACATGTCTTTGATAACGTGTGTGTGATAACGTTCTTTTTCGAGCATCCGTAAAAATATTGATGAATACACATATCGTCCGTTGCCAGGCAAAGCAACGTAAGCATCATTTTGGCAAAAATGAGTTTTTGATCTTGTTGGAAAGGTTTCACTGAGCTGCGTCAAATAAGTGAACCATCACAAGCACTAAAATATACTTAATTAATCATTGCATAACATGAAACATGCAAAATTAATATTCTTTCGGGAGCAATTTGCAATCAACACGATTTTTTGTCTCTCCTGCAAAGTTACTCAAATGTCGCTTACGTTGCTTTGCCTGGCAAGAGACGATATACAACAATTATATGTATGAACGAATGTACTGTGATTATTCACTGTTTCGTTTTATTGGTGATATTGATTGTTATTGATTTGTATATCATGTTTTCTCCCTTCTTCTTTCTGCAGCAGTGCTCGGCCACGGTCCTTGCTAAAATCTTCTCTATTTCCCTACAGATCTCCCGTCACTTTAGGTCACCGCAGAACTTACTATACTCTATACACTGATAGAAAGGACCACTAGATTCCTCCGCTTGAAAAGTAGTCCCCGAGCGTTACCCGCGAAATTTAAAATTCCAGTTAGAAAGAGGTGATTATTTCCGCTATTCACAGTTAAGTGCTATGGTAATTTTGAATGACACCAGTTTAATACCAATTTTAATGAATGAGAAAATAATTTTTTTAAATGAAGCTGATTTTATTACACAACACTCACAACAGCCGAGCCGACTAAAAATAACAAACATCATAGAGAAATGGAGGTTAGAAATCGTACGTAAGTGTCAAACTCGCTGAATGTAATGCCATTGGCTTGGCGTAGGAATAATTTGCCCGGGTAAGACTACCAACCGAACAAAACTAATATTAGTTCCAAACGCGCCTATGTTGTTACAGTCTTTGGTGCTTTTGTTTGCTATAGGTTACATCACTGGAATTCAAAAAAGTCCGTTCTATCGGTGTACAGACTATAATAAGCCTTTGTCTGTTTCACTCTACGCCAAATGACTCACTGCGCTGAGCACTTGGTCTGCAGTATTCTTTCCCGCTAAAAGGTTCGTCAGCAATCTAGGTTCAGGTTCATGGAACTAATATGATCTGTTCTAGCGAGAGCGACACTCTCTCTCTCGTCTGTCTCTCATTCTCTCTGCATCAGTGACTTACACACTGCATTTCAAATAGTGGGAGGGTGGGGTAATTGAATTGATATTGTATTCCTGCACATGAATAGGTATAGGTATTTGTCAGATTTGTCTTGGAAATAAAATTGTTCTTTGTTGATTTGAAGTCTCTGTGTTTCATTTCCAAGCCTTCACTTACCTGTATGTACTACTGAAGCGTGAGGCTCATCAATATGCCATGTCGACAATTCAGAGAAGAGCTATCGAAGGGGAAGGGTGTGTTTGAGAAATAAAAGGACAGGTAGGAATTAAAGAATACTTGAGTCTATTAATTCAGGCATGTTAATTGGCCGTCAACAAACCGTTATGCGTGAGTTACATGATTGAGCTCTGGTGCCGGAGGGGAAGACACTCGTTTGGGGTATGCGGGCCGGAACCGGCTGGCGTCGAAGCAGCCGGCGACTGGCGCAGGCTGGAGCGGGCTCAGCTTCAAATGCTCCAGAACTGATCAGGACCCAAGTAGGTCCAAAACACGTGTCTTTGGATTTCGATGGTTGCTGCTCGGTCAGTCTGACATGTCGCGCTATATGTATATACCGTGTGTATTTCGAAAACCGTACCAGCCTATAATTTTTTTTTTCTATAGGATATATAGATTTGAAATTTTTATGGGGTATTTGGAACTACTTTTGCTATTTGTTGCGTTGATCATAAAGCTGCTCTCACTTCCGGAAGTAACCGGAAGTGACATCAACTTTTGATTTTCAAATGGAACAGCCTGTATATTTTTGGTATTTGGATAGTTTTTCTTATTGACACAGTGGTGGTCTTGAAAATTCTCTATGATGAAAAATAACGATTTTATAGGGGATTGAATATAACTGAAATTTATCAAATTATTGGCACCAGAGGTGGCTGAGACCACGAACAAAAATCTGAAGTTGAAAGTTTGTTTATTGTTCATGTCAGAAAGCGTTTCCGGTTGAAATCGACATGAACAATAAATAAACTTTCAACTTCAGATTTTTATTTGTGGCCGCAGCCACCTCTGGTGCCAATAATTTGATAAATTTCAGTTACTATTCAATCCCCTATAAAATCCCCTAAAATTACAGGCTGTTCCATTTGAAAATCAAAAGTTGATGTCACTTCCGGTTATGTCGGTATGTTCACGGTATGTTTCAGATTTATCCTACTACACTATAGTACTATAAATGAACAGCTTCAGGGGCAGGCAAACAGTCCTTCCATTCCACTTTGAGAATCGTTTTTCCCTTCAATAGCCTCCATAATCCATCCGTGTTGCTGAAGTGATGGAATATCAAGTTCGGCATTTCTTTCAAACAAGAGCTTCATAATTTGCTCTTTTCATGTGTTGCCGGAGCATATTCTTACGCGGAGGCAGGTTGTGGGATTTCATGGACCCCTTCTTGACAGAAAAAATAGTACCGATAGCGCAATTCATTGATGCTACTGTACTTTTGCGTTCCACAGTAGGTAAAGCTGACAAACAACATTGTTTCCATTAATATGTCAATTTTAGTGTCGAGGATACCTAAAGCATCTCGAAAATAGACATTTTGGGTCATTGATTTGTAGGCAGACGATTTTCCTTTAAATGCAAAGGCACTGACTGATGCATCACATCCTGTCATCGAGTGCATTCCAGGCAGTGCATTGCAAACTCCTTTTCCCAAGAATTCGTGCACCTCAGTCATATTGTAGTATTTGACCCTGTTACTCGATCTGATGCATTCCAGAAATATTGACGTCTTGAACAGGAAAATAGGCAAGTAGGAACTGTGATCGATCATAAAAAAACGAAAATCACGGTAATATTCCGACCTGCTAGGTTTTTATCAATTTTCCAATGAAATCTTGACCGATTCAAACAAAAAATTAACTGCGTACGTCCTTGGATACTGTGTTACGGATCAAAATTTCACTAGAGTAGACTTTGAAGCACCCTGTAACAGTATACTTATTACAGTAAACTTTCAAAAATATCTTAAAAAACACCACTTTCCAAGAGCCTAAAAATTATAATTCAAGAAAACCTCTTATTTGTCACCAAAAATGGTGGTTTACTAAATCAACTTAAACCACATGAAAAACCCATTGAAGTTGAGGAATCATTAGTTTTCTTGGATTTTAATTTTTAGGCGCTTGAAAGTGGTGTTTCCGAGAAGTTTTTCGATTACATCTACGCGTATGAAATCAATTACGTTGAAGTAGTGCGTCACTGGATTTGTGGAAGAGCTCTATGAGAAGAGAAAAGCTCTTATGGAATAATGGTATAATGTAGTTGAAATCTGAGAATTCAGTTCGATATTGAGATATTGCAGTTTTTTTGAAGTGAAACTTCTATTCTCGCGCCTAGATCACAACACACAACTAACGCAGAACCACACATGGGAGTGAATTCGCGGTACATGTAACGAGGGTGTGTAACGCGGAGGTGTAACGTAGTGTCAGGCCCTTGGGGTGACCAGTGTTTCGTCCGAGAGAATGGGAGTAAGCTGTTGCCGCGTTCGATTCTATTCTTTACAGTTAGTATTCTTTCACCGCTTGCATTGTGTTTTAAGGACAACAACTTCCATCATAAACTAAGATTTAATTTTATCGATGAATTCTAACTCAACGGAAGTGTCAATTACAACCGAAAATGATTATTTTTTTTCGTAATGCGTATCGCCAACCTGTCGCCGACACTGGACTCATCTACTTGGTCTTGCGCAGGGGAATGGCAGGGGTGTTGTGCTGGTGACCCGACAGGAATGGTTCTCGACTTGGCTAAAAGTTATCATTGTGACCATTGCGTGGCGCTCTCGTTCGCCGTCAAGATTTTTGCGCTTTGTTGATGTGTTTGTTATTTTTGTTTTGTTCTTGTTAAATTATTGTGGTTTTGTTTTTGTTATTTGAATTAAAATTAATACCAGATCGAGTTTTCCGAACGACATTCTTATACTTTGTGGAGATTATTAGATTTCCATGCTGTGCCTGCCAGAACACAGTTTTCACCGTGCTGTAATATAACGGGGAAAATCGTACAGTAAGAAAGTCCGTCACGATGTCACATTCGCATAATTATTTGTGGAGAATATTTTTGATGAAAATAGATATTTATTGTATTAGGGGTATGAGTGAGACTTCTAGTGAAAGCGGTACACACCTAAAAACACATCGATACTGCATTTTGGAGTGCAGTAACAAGATTTTGCATGGGCATACTTTATACCGAGACAAGCGATTTGACCCGCAGCACTCGATATTTTGTCCCTTAGGGGGCCAATGGGGGCCCTCCAAATTTTCAAGATGCAAGAACTTTCGCATGACGATCATTGAGTATATCGTCATGTATGTCATAAGGGGAGCTTACGGGTCTATTGAAAATGTTTTCATCAATTGTCGTCGTGTCCGATTCATTCTTCACACCTGAAAAAAAAAATCTTTGTCAGAGGTCAAAAAAAACTCTTTTTATTTTTTCTTCTCTGCAAGAAGACGATACATTCATATGTTCTGTTGCGTTCCCAACTAAATCGCATTCCCTAAACCTAATTATGGAGAAATTTTTCTTGTAATAGTATTTTTCAAAGAAGTGGTGACCTCTTATTCAGTACCTCTTTTCCAAGAGCATTTCTTTCTATGTCCCCAGTGGATATCACTCGTAATTTTCGCAGGAATGGAGACCTCGAACTCTTTTCTTGGTAGTTGCGAAGCAACATGACTATAAAACGCCCAAGGGAGCCCAAAAAGAATTCTTTTCTGCTGGGCAGTCCAACTTACGATATTTTGATTTAATAGTAGGAGAGACGCGAACCAATATTCAATCCAGGCTGCAGGCGCAGGCGACTTGGTTTCAACAGAAAATATTCTTCCATGCCGTGTTTTATTGTATTACAACAAAACGCAGAGTCGTTAGGTATAAGCAGGGCTGGGCGGTATTTCAAATACATTTAAGTATTTTGTATTTTGTATTTGAATACATTTGATTGAAAAGTATTTGTATTTTGTATTTTGGAATAGTTCAGGCAGCTAGTATTTCGTATTTTGTATTTTAAATACATTTTTCGGATAAGTATTTTGATTTTCAAAATACAAAATACAAAATACATTTGTTTCCCATGCTCTTTTGTCTGTTCGGGCTGAAATTGTTCTGGTAATACTATATTCACCTCATTGACATTTCTTGCTTTTGCACACTATCTGGGATCGATAATGAGTTCGATTGCATCTTTTACGTTTTACGTTTTACTGGTAAGTGCATGGCAACCTCTCGTGGCCTGTCAGCCACGACAGGTTCCATATCGGATGTCGGACAATATTTTCGAGAAGCTGGTTGTTCCCAAAGGAAATCAACATTTGTTATTTTGAAGAATTGATGAATGAAGTAAGGAATAGATTCGAATGTGAAGTTTTCTTCACTTTGTGTTTATTTTATTTGTCTTTTCATAGTTCATAATAATTTACTTATTGTTGCGACTGAACCAATGAAGTGTTCCCATTGAAATACTTGCATTATACGGTTTTTCCAATAAAATGGTTGAAATACGCAATAAGAATGTATTTTGTATTTTGTATTTGGAATACTCCAGGTTGTATTTTGTATTTTGGAATTTCTTAGTTTTCCAAAATACGTATTTTGTATTCTGTATTTCAAAGACATTCCAAGAAGTAGTTTGTATTTTGTATTTTGACTATCTTGGATCGTGTATTTTGTATTTTGTATTTAAATACATTTTTCGAAGTATTTTGCCCAGCCCTGGGTATAAGCAGGTATATTTTCCGGTAGAACTTATTCGCCTGGACTAGATCTCATTTATTTGCGCGTCTACCCTACTACAAAATCAACATGCCAAAAATTTGACGGCCGAGCAGAAAAAAAAAGTTTTAGGGCTCTCTTGTGCGTTTTGAAGCCATGTAGCATGGAAATTACCATTGTTAAATTACTAAGAAAAGAGTTCAAGCTTCTCATATCTGCAAAAATTGACAGTCTTATCCAGTAGGAACATTGAAAAAAATGCAGTTGAAAAAGGTGTACTGAAGAGGTCACCTCTTCTTTAGAAAATTATACTGCGAAAAAATTGTCTTCATATTTGGGCTTACGGAACGCGATTTATGGAACGCAACAAAACATATGAATATATCGTTTCCTTGCACAGCAGAAAAAATAAAAACAGTTTTTTTGACCTCTGCGAAAGAATTTTTTTTTCAAATGTGAAGAATGAATTGGACACGACGACATTTGATGAAAACATTTTCAATAGACCCGTAAGCTTCACTTATGACATATTTTCCTTACGTGTTCCCTTCTGGAAGTGTTATAGTGCGGCGGTTAGTAAGAACCACCTTGCATTTTGTGATAAAAGCATGAAATTTGGCACATACGCTCTACAGACTGTCCTTTGCTATTTACCAGGCGGACCCACGATGGAACCGCCGTGCAGCTGTCAAAATTGCCATTTGCCTACCTTCCAAGGGCAAAAGCTGAAGTCGGTTATCGAGCTGATTTAAAAGTGACGTTATCAATGCAGTAGACCTCCACAGTATAACTTCACCAAAACAGATGTCAATACATATTACAAAAGGATGGGGAATGGGAGGGGATAGTTCTAACCGCGGCAGATTTTTTTATTTGTCAATTTCGGACCAAATTGACAAGTTTGGTGTCGTTTCCAACTAAATTACATCTTCTGATTTCAAATTGAACGTTGGATTGCAGATTGAAAAAAAAAAGATTTGGTTTTGTTAAAAAATCTTAGGTTTTTCCATTTTGACTTTTCTCCTGATTCAAGGCATTCGAAGTGGAAATCCTTATTTAGTTCACTTCTTCAAAGCTTCCTGCACATGAAAACCATGTACGAGACCTGATTTTTACTTTGACAAGATCGTGAGCCTCATTTGTTACTAAAGTCGTAAAAGTAATATCCAATAATTTTGATAATTTTCATGTACAAATGGAGGTGTGCGTGCAAATCCTTGCAGTTTGTGATAAAAGCCTGAAACTTTGCATACATGGTCTATGGACTGTCCTTTACGATATAAGGGGTGCACCCATGACGAAACCGCCCTGCAGCTGTCAGAATCGCCGCGATTCTTTTGCACACACACTTCCATTCGTATACATGAAAATTATTGCATATTACTTTTACGACTTTTGGAACAAATGAGGCTCACGATCTTAGCAAAATAAAAATCAGGTCTCGTACATGGTTTCCATGTGCAAGAAGCTTTGAAAAACTGAACTAAGTAAGGATTTCCATTTCGAATGCCTTGAACTATGATAAAAGTCAAAATGAAAAAGTTGAAGATTTTTTTCTTGAATGTTTTTTTCTTGAACAAAACAAAATCATTTTTTCAAATTGCAATCACAACACTTTATTTGAAATAGGAAGATGGAATTTAGTCGGAAAGGACACCAAACTTGTTATATTGGTCCGAAATTAACAAAAAAAAAATCTTTGTCCCGTTGAAACTATCCCCTCCCTCTTGTAATATTGACATCTGTTGTGGTGAAGTTTTACTGTGAAAGTCTACTGCATTGATAGACGTCACTTTTGAATCAACTCGATGACCGGCTTCAGTTTTTGCCCCTGAAAGGTAGGCAAATGGCAATTCTGACAGCTGCACGGCGGTTCCATCGTGGGTCCGCCTCGTAAATAGTGAAGGAGAGTCTGTAGAGCGTACCTATATGCCAAATTTCATGCTTTCATCACAAAATGCAAGGTTTCTCTGAAAAATGGTTGTTAACCGCCGCACTATTACGTTTGTTTCTTGTGAGCTGTGGACAATTCCCAATTTGGTGCCATTACCATTAAAAATGGAGATGGAAAGCACAGCCTTTTGGACGTAATTTTGAATTAGAGAGAGCCGAGTCCAAGATGCAAGTTCCACCTACGCAGAATTCAGGCTGAGTACCTGCCTTTTATTTATCAAATCATCGAACATCTGTACCAAGAAATATTACCTACCGCTAAGTCGCCATCGAAATATAAAATACATAACTAATATTTATTAAAAAACTATTGACATTTTCTGGTTTTATACACTTAGTTTAAATTTTCACTTCAAAAGTGCCTAATTCTTTAATAAATTCGTATCAGTGTACACGAACTTCGGCCGAATTCCGTATGTTCTTGCCTTTCTGGAATTTTGTTGACTTTTCATTTAATTTTCAAGTATTTTAGGTATAATAAACTGCTCGTCAAAAGTTAAGCATAGACCAAAATATGCTCCAATTTCAAGTGAGGATTTCTTCGGGAAAAGATATCTGATTTGAAAAAAATGTATGGTGCTTGGTAGAGCTTTTCTTCAGCTACAAGACGCTATGTCGATTTACGTCACCATTGACTTTGTCCATGATATACAGGATGCCAAGGAAGGAGTGTCAAAAGTGTTAATTTTTGAAGTCGTGGAACTTTTTTAGAAAAAATTCCTGATTTTTTTTCTCTTGAGTTTTAGAAAGCGGATATCAAAATCTCGAAACGGTTTTTGACTTTTGATCGTATTTTGTTTTTCCAAAGAGTTCTTGATTCTTTTGTGAAACTTAGATTTTTTTATGCAGAATTTGCTAGAGCAGTTGCTTTTTCTTGAAAATTTACAGAAACGTACACAGTTGCTGGATGAATTATACCATGAGAAAATTGACCTCATGGACCTCCAGAAGAGGTCATCCTCTGGACCTCTTCAGGGGAGATGCCCAATGAAGCATGCTGCGACATCACTTTAACACTTATTGAACCCAGCATGGATAAAAATGCAAGACTTGTAACCATACGTTGCATCAAAATTACCATGGTTACCAATTAGTCCCAACATGGGTGATTTTGCTACTGCCCAAGTCACTGGAAATTTTCAAAAGTGATATCTCCCAGACGAGTAGAGATAGAGCCATAATCCTTTTTTTGATTTCAATCGGACACATTATTGGTCATTCGAGCATGATGTGCAAATTTTTCACGTTCATACTTTTTCAGTGGTGGGGGGTAATTTTGAAGTTAGTCATGTCAGAACTTTTTTCTTGTACTTGTCATCGTTGAAATGTTAACATGAATGTATACTGTCAGTTTCAGCTGATGAATTTCAAGTTTGCGTTCGGTGTTTTTCTTCCTCAAAGTCCAGGTTTCCTGAGAAAACCTTTGTTGGTCTTTTGTTTTCACTACTGATGTGGAAGTGGTAGATTACATTCATGTTGACATTTCAATGATGACAAGCACAAAAAAAAATTCTGACATGACAAACGTCAACTTTTCCCCCCACCACTGAAAAAGTATAAACGTGAAAAATTTGCACATCATGTTTAAATGACCAATAATGTGTCCGATTGAAATAAAAAAAAAGAATTATGGCTCTATCTCTACTCGTCTAGGAGATATCACTTCTGAAAATTTCCAGTGACTTGGGCAGTAACAAAATCACCCATGATGGGACTAATTGGTAACCATGGTGATTTTGATGCAACGTATGGTCACAAGTCTTGCATTTTTATCCATGCTGGGTTCAATAAGTTCAACTGTGTACGTTTCTGTGAATTTTCAAGAAAAAGCAACTGCTCTAGCAAATTCTGCATCAAAAAATCTAAATTTCACAAAAAAATCAAGAACTCTTTGAAAAAACAAAATACGATCAAAAGTCGAAAACCGTTTCGAGATATTGATATCCGCTTTCTAAAACTCAAGGGGAAAAAAATCCGGAATTTTTTCTAAAAAAGTTCCACGACTTCAAAAATAACACTTTTGACACTCCTTCTTTGGCACCCTGTATATCATGGACAAAGTCAATTGGCGAGTTTCAAGATCGAATACGCCATCTGACGGCCAACGTGTAAACGACGTTTGTGCACGGATCAACCGCAGATTTGTGTGGGCTCTTATGAGCGTTGCGGTGTTTGGTGACTTTAATTGATTCCATCTGACTTAACGCGGCGTTGATTTTTTCCAACAAAGTACGTGAGCCACGCACGTTTCATTATCTTGAAGATACTAGGTGTCGTCGGTTGCAAAAGCATTGCATTTTTAAATAAGAGTGGCACGTGTTCGACGACTGGCAAGCAAAAGTGGCATCAGAATGGGAGGTGGTAAGATGTGATTTTGTCATAGTGACAAAAAGTGGCGGAGAATTTGTTGCGTTTCCGAGTGCGAGTCGCGCTGTGGAAACCGGAAAAAGGAAAAAGGAAGAGTTACATTTCCACCGTTTCCCGTCGAAAGCGAAAGACGCAAGTTGGGTAGTCAAGATGACAAACAAACTTGGCACTGTGAAAAATATGACTACGAGAAAAGCCTGAGAAGTGTCGCTGAAAATAGGAGCTTTAAATGGCTGCATCGAAGAAGCACAGCTGCCTGGACAGCTGCGATATGTTTGCATGTCCCGGATTGGCCTGCTTTGCAAGTGCATTTGAACGTTCCAATTAGTGGACGTGGTAGGAAAAAACAAGTTGCAAATGATGATAAAGGCAAACCACTTTGCAGGATCGTAACTAAGACTTGAATAAACGATTTGACCCGCAGTGCTTTCATTTTCGTCCCTTAGGATTTGAATGGCGCCCCTTTTTCAAAATGGCGGATTTTGTCTAGGGGCAGAAGGTATCGAATAGCTTGGTGATGTCCAGCTTAGTTAAAATATATGGAGCTATGTCTCGATCGGTTTCTGGGACATCGAACACTATTTAAAAAAATGGTGAAACATTGACATCTGTCGCAGGCAAATTTGGTGGAGGCGCCAAAAGGAATTTAGTACGGTCATAAGAAAATTACTGCAACATTTTTATTTTTCGACCGATTTTAACAAAAGACATCTAAATTTGTAGAGAAGTAAATTATTCTTGTTATCTCATACCTTCCATAAGAAAAGACATCAAGGAATGTTGAAGAAAAAAATTAAAAAATAATTTGAAAATAAAGATTTTTTTATTTTTTTATTGTCATGAAAATAGCCTTATTTGTAGATTTCGATGTACTCTTCCTAAATTTGCTTTTTTCCGAATTATATCTTCGCAGTGCGCACCGCCATCTTGAAAAAATAATATCTGAAAAGAAGTTCTTGACAATATCTAAATTTCAGTATATGCAAGATTGAAATGTTCATATACGTCTGAAAGAACATTGAATTTTTCCACGATTTGACACCTGGATCATCTATCTCTGTGCGATTCGGGGTTCTTAAGCTAGAGCTTCCGGAAGTATCAATTTTCGGTGTTAAATAGTGACCGCGCCTACCGGATTTCACCACTGGATCACCCCATGTCTTAATCAAGTTACCCATCAATAACGCATCGTCATTGATCACAAATCATGAACATTGGTGGACCTGGCACAGCCCCAAGAGGTGATTTTTAATTCTTTTGGAACCGAAAATTGATACTTCCAGAAGGTCTAGCTCAAGAACCGCGGGTCGCACAGAGATGTTTCAGATGTCAAACTGTGGAGGATTGAATGTGCTTTCATATGTATATAAACATTTCAATGTCACAAGGGCCAAAATTCAAATATTGTCAAAAACTTCTTTTCAGACATCATTTTTTCGATATGGCGGCACGTGCTGCAAAAATAGAAATCGGAAAAGTGCAAATTCAGAAAGGGCACATCAAAATCTACAAATAAGGCGACTTTGATAAAAATGAAAAAATAAAAAAATCTTTTTTTTTCAAATTATTTTTTGATTTTTTCTTCAACATTCCTCAATGTTTTTTTTGGATGGAAGGTCTAAGGTAATAAGAAGAATTCACTTTTTCACAAAATGAAATGTCTTGTGTTAAAATCCGTTAAAAAATGAAAATGTTACAGCCATTTTCTTATGACAGTACTAAATTCCTTTTAGCGCCTCCACCAAATTTGCCTGTGGTAGATGGCAATGTTCCACCATTTTTTTAAATAGTGTTTGATGTCCCAGAAACCGATAGAGACACAGCCCCCTACATTTCTACTAAGTTGGACATCACTAGGCTATTCGATACCTTCTGCCCCTAGATAATATCCGCCATTTTGAAAAAGGGTCGCTATTCAAATCCTAAGGGACGAAAAGAAAAGCACTGCGGGCCAAATCGTTTATTTATATCTCAATTGTAACCCTGCAAAGTGGTTTGCCTTTATCATCATTTGCAACTTATATTCCCTATTTCGGTTGTACCACGTCCACTAAATTTCACAGGAACTGCTACTACTATTTCTTTTGATTACAACTACATTCCCAGTTACCTCGTTACCAGTTACCTCGGGGAGATTCATACAATGCGCTTGTTTGTAAACACAATCCAAATATGTCCATGTTTGAACTGAAGCTTGATTCGGTTCGCTTTCGACCACACAACACAAGAAATTGTGACTTCAGAATTTCCTCTCCCATCAGTATTCCATCACGATAGATCGAGAATCCGTTGAGGCTTGAGGCCATCCAGTGATTGAAAACCTTCATAACACTCAATTCGCTTCTGCCATTTTCGAGTTCCACCGCAATAGGTACTAATTAACCACGTTTCACGTCTGGAGGACATTAAAAACCGCTTACTACTGATAAGATTTTTGAACGCGCGGGCAACAATCCGTGCCCTATCCGACATGTTTGTTTACATGCGAAGCGCATCAGCAGCGCCACCATCGGTAATGTTACTCGCCAATAGTGACGTAAATCGACATAGCGTCTTGTAGCTGAAGAAAAGCTCTACCAAGCACCATACATTTTTTTCAAATCAAATATCTTTTCCCGAAGAAATCCTTACTTGAAATTGGAGCAAATTTTGGTCTATGCTTAACTTTTGACGAGCAGTTTAATTCAACTTCGGTATAACAGCTCCACCCTAAAATCTACATTTTTACAGCTTTAGTGCTATTAAGTATAAAAGTTTCTCTTGGTATCATACAATCTAGAATAAAATAGCAAAAACGCTAACGCCTCCACCCCTGTGATTTCATTTATTCTGGAAATTACCGTTTAGAAGGCTTAGCTCTTAATGTTTAGGGCTGATCCAAACAGCTGATCAACGCTAACAACTGTATACTCGCCGGGAAAAAAAGGGAAAAGCCGGGAAAGTGTTGTGGTGCCCTGATAGATTTTTTTATCGAATCACTCTGGAGCTAGCAAAACTTATTACACCAAATAGACCAAATCATTCAATAAATAAACAACAAAAGAGCATAAAAAAAATGGGAGCGAAGTAGGTAATGTGTTCATTGGAATAATTCCGATATTACCGCCTACACGCCACTGATAGTAACTTCCCTTCAAATTGAAAAATCTTAATAAAAAAGGTCCTTCGAACATGAGGGAGGTATTTTATGGAAGATACCTGATATATATTATGATCCAAGGCCCTTGATATTTCCAACCTGAAATTGCGAGAAAAAAAAAAGATATGTATTTGTGTTTTTGACGAAATAAGATACGTTTAGTATTATATAAAAAACTAATCGATTAAAGAAAACTCACAAAAATTAAATTTTTGGCGCATAATCCAGCACATAACATAGGATGGCAGCGTCATCTTTTGTCGCTGTTTCACAACCTGTCGATTTTTAGAGATGAGAGTAACTGCAAATATTCCAATGACGAACTGTGCAGTGTGCTGCAAAACATATTTCCTGTAGGCACAGCAAAGGCCTCTAGAAGCAAAGCTCGGGACGACATTTCTCTTGTACACTAGATGGCAGTGCTAGTATCTAAAGCAAGTTGCGAAACTCCACTCAAACCAGTTTTACCAACCATTGAAAAAGGTACGTACGTACGATCAATAATATTAGCTCTTCACGATTCATCCTGAACTGGCTCGCAGCGCAGTGCAGCGTCGACACTGGTTTGTTGCTTGAGTTTTGGTTTGAGTGCGGTAGGGGGTGGGTACAGGCATTAATGAATGATCAAGATATTCAATCACAAATCGTTTGTCTGTTTTTTTTTTCACATCCCCACCTGATGCAAGTATGCATTTCACACAAAATAATTTTTCACAAACATATTTTTCACATTTCACATCACATTTTTTTTGGAATCAGAAAGGAATGATTAAATATTGGGCATGTCATTTCTTGACAGATGAGGTATCTTTACAATTGCTTTTATTACTTTCATTTTTCAAATTGATCGGAAGTTGCAGCTTTCAAGACGTTCTAGTAACGACGAACAATATTTGCGATATTCTTGATGGTCATTATATTTCGAAATATTTGTTGCAATTAATTATTCTTGGTTTTAAGCAGAATGCAAAGCCGAAATATTGAAGAATTATTTCGATGTTTGATTCATTTTATTAAACATAATGATTAATGATTGTCGCAAAAGTAAAAAAGGCTGTTTCTCCAGTAAAGTTTGTTAAGCAGTGGCGTAACAAGTAAGTGAAGGGCCCTGTGTGCACAAATATTCTTCCCATTCCTCGTGAAAAAATCGGTTGTGTCACTCTAAAGCTTTCCCAACTAATATCCAGGAGCCTATGGAAATTTTTGTTCGGAACGTTCTTTCGGGTGGGAAGTTGGAATTAGAGAGAGATAGATTGAAAACAATTAGCAGGAAATTGAAAATGTTGTCAAGAAAATTGGAATTTTTCGAGGAAATCTGAAATCTTTTTCCCCATCATCTTATTGTAAAAATCGTCAATCAAGGCTTCACTCTAAGCTCCATCATTTTAGTCCGGTCTCGAAAACCCAGTCCCGTTAACGAACTAGAGAATTTTTTTGACATTTCTTTTTCCATTTCAATTTTTTTTGTCATTTAGGGCTTAATTAACATAAATATCTGTCACCGACGAGAGCTAACAAGCTCGAAACAAACGTTTGTATACCAGTTATGGGGGTAATGAACAGTTTTTCAATGAAATTTTCAATGAAATATTCAATGCGAATTGACATTTCATCTTACCTTTTGTATCTTCCTTTTTCTCAAAAATGAGTTTTGTTGTCACCTACTAAATGCGATTAGGCTAGCCGAGTTATGGGGCGAAAATTACCCTCAACGGTGTTAAGGACGGCATTTCCTAGTATTTTTTCTTTAAACGTGAGTTTCATGAAAATCAGTGGAGTAGGAGAATTGAAAAAAAGAAGGGTAATCTGAAATCAAGTTTGAAGAATTTAAAAAATCGAAAAACGCGAATTTGTTTCTCCAAAATTTCTATACCGGGTGATCATTTGAAAACTATCCACCTCAATAACTCCCGATTCCTAGTGAAAATGTCTTCGAGCAAAAACAGGTCGATTTTTATATCGAGGGGGACATCTAAAACATACATTAGCGATTTTCTATCTTTAGCCCCCTCGCCCGCACCTACCCCAACTTTGAAATTTCAAATGACCAATTAATTCGAATACAATTACAGACGAGCCTAGATCGACAGAATTTTTGTTTCAAAAATTAGGTATCGAAATTCAACGTGGTAATGCAAGTTCGCGGTATTGGGCACGGTTAATTTTAGTAGATATTTGGATGAATTTTTTTGGCTTGTTTAGTTGAGTTTATTGTAAAAATGTAAAATTATTTGTTGATATTGTAAAATTGTACATAATAAATGTTGAATAAAAACTGTATTCAGAACAAAAAAAAAATTAATTCAACAAAATTAAATTTTCTTTCTGAAAAAATATTTCTAAAATTTTTAACCCCACTCCCTTAAATTCCCCCTTAAATTCTCTGAATGTCCAATTAAATACTCTTGACCTCTCAATTCTCTTCGATGCAGTCAACGTCATCCTGAACAGCATCGAAAGAGAAAATTTTCTATGGAAAAAGTGCCACCCAAATTTACCCCTTTGCTTCCCCCTCCTCACCTTAAAAATCGAAAATGACAATACCTACTTTGTGATACATCAAATTAAAGGGAATTGAATTCTCTCCCTAAACACAATTTTTTCGAGTTTTTTTTTGCCCTGCATCAACAGCTAGGTTATTAGCAGGTTTTTGCCGTCGGGGTTTTTTTCTTTAACGATAACAATGAGGAAGATAACAACGAAGTAAGATTTACATCTTTGGATCAGTGGGGTTTTGTTTCGATGGCTTTCTCGTTTCATCCCTCTTCCCGGGGCATCACCGCACGATAGTAGATGCCCCAGTACTAAGAGACGCGTGAAAAAGTCCATCTGGCCCAGTGCGGATTTGAACCCGGGACCTTCGCCTTTGAAAGCGAGGCCGAGCTCACCGTGCTACCGACTGGGTTACACGAGATTTTTAAAATCCCCGTTTTCTTACTATAATATCCAAATGTCCAGTTGAATGGGGGAGGGGTTGAAAATTTCAAAAAAATTGTTTTTAGAAAGAGAATTTATTTTCTTCAATTTGATGTATCACAAAGTGGGTGGTATTTTGATAAATTTTTAAGTTGAGGTGGTGGAGAGCAATGGAGTCAATTTGGGTGGCACTCTTTCCACCGAAAATTCTCTTCTTTGAAGCTATTCAGGATGATGCTGACTAAACTGAAAAGAACTGAGGGGTCCAGAATATTGAAAGGGACACTCAGAGAATTTTTAGGGAGAAGGGGGGTAGAGTTAAAATTTTTGAAAAAATCTATTTCAAAAAGAGAATTCAATTTTCTTCAATTTGATGTATTGCAAGGTAGGTAGTGTCATTTGAAATTTCATTTTTGGGATGGGTGGGGGTGAGGGGGCTGAAGACAGAAATTTGCCAATGTATGTATTAGATGTCCCCCTCGATATAAAAATCGACCTGTTTTTGCTCCAAGAAATATTGACTAAGAATCGGGAGTTATTGCAGGTGGATAGTTTTCGAATGATCACCCGGTATAACTGCTCCACAATGAAGTTGTCGCCACCAGAAATATGGCTTGACTTTGACGGCTGATAACTTTCGATTGCCGAAAGCGATTTCTTTTCCGTTTGTTGCATTTACTAGCCCAATCTATCCTTAACAGGTCCTGTAATAGTGAATATCAAGAAACTGCATGTAACATTTATACAGGGTGATATGTAAAATGGTGAAAAATTGCGACAACTTCATCGAACACCCATTTGCAAAAAAAAAATTTGTTCAAATTCCAATGTGAAAATAATGAAGTGTGATGCATTGTCTCGAAACTATTTCAATGTAACAGATTTGCCTTTTTTTCTCGCAAGATGGAATCACTTCTAATGAATGGGTGGTTGACATTGAGCACGATTGTTCCTACAACCGTTCTGGATAACTTGAATTTAAAAATAACCCGAAAATTCAGTGTGGAACCAGACAGGGGGCACTTTTTGAAACGCTAGTCACTGTCTGTTTTTGGCCCGTTGAATTTCAACAATATTTCAGATGTCGAACATGTTTTTTTTGCAAGTCTAAACTCTGAATATGGTAGAACTTCATTTTCCGTGGAAGGGGGAGCCCCCTGGAGTTTACTTGTTGTGCTTGTTCTATGCCTGGGCTTCTCCCCTGATTGCGTTTTTCTGGTGATACCGTGCTACAAAGATGATCAAAAATGTGTGCTGCTACAGCAACGCTGAAAACCTATATTTATGCCCATGGGCGCCCGCAGGATTTTTGTCAGGGGGGGGCAAATAGCTTTAGTTAGAGAACGTCACATACCTACCTGGCCTAATTTGCGAAGTTCTTTAGATTAGCGCCGCAGGCGAAATTTTTTTCGAATAATAATAATAATAATGGTGATAATGATTATTGTGCGAAAAATAAGGAAATATATTTGAAAATTAAACTTAACTTTAGAGAAATTTATTAAAATTTGTAATTTTGTACAAAATGTATAAAAATTTACTTATTAAGGCCAGGACCAATTTAAGGCGGTTAGCTTCGATTACTTTGTTTCGATTTTGGTCAATTTGAAGCAATACATTTGTCATCTTACCTTCATAGACATCAAGGAAATTTTTTTTCGTAAGGAAGAATTTATTCAGCTGCTCCGGAGCCAGGGGGGGGCAAGTGCCCCCCCTTGCCCCCCCCTCCGGGCGCCCATGTTTATGCCATTGTTCATACTGACACGTCAAGCCACTCCAACAATGCCGAGGACCTGTGTTTTCAACGTTACTGTAGCAACACACATTTTTTATTATCCTTGTAGGACGGCATCACCAGAAAAACGCAATTAGGGGTGAAGCTCAGTCATAGCACAAGTACAACAAGTAAACTTCCAGGGGGCTCCCTTTTCCACGGAAAATGAAGTTTTACCATACGATAAATGGTTTAGACTTGCAAAAAGCATGTTCCACATCTGAAATATTGATGAAATTCAACGTGCCAAAAACAGGCAGTGACTAGCTTTTCAAAAAGTGCCCCTTGTCTGGCCCCACACCAAATTTTCGGGTTGTTCATAAATTCAAGTTATCCGGAACGGTTGTAGGAACAATCGTACTCAATGTCAACCACCAATTCATTGGAAGTGGTTAAATCTTGCGAGAAAACAGGGCAAATCTGTTACATTCCATATAAAAATTCATATCTTCTGTGTAAGACCTCCAATCTTGGTAATTCCGAAACCGTTTCGACACAAGGCATCACATGATTTTCACTTTAGAATTTGAAGAAACATTTTTTTTTGCAAATGGGGGTTCGATGAAGTTGTCGCAATTTGTCACCTTTTTACATATCACCCTGTATAAATGTTACATGCAGTTTCTTGATATTCGCAATTACAAGATGTGTTGAGGATAGATTGAGCTAGTAAACGCAACAAACAGAATGGAAATCACTTTCGGCAATCGAAAGTTATTGGCCGTCAAAGTCAAGCCATTTTTTTGGTGGCGACAACTTCATTGTGGAGCAGTTTATTTTTCGAAAAAAGAGCCTCATTCCCTTGCCAGTCCAGATTTGAATAACTAATTTTTTTTGTTACATTTTCAGCTGTACGGATTTGGCGGATACTCACGCCACACAGTGGTCCATTTCACGGATCTAGCTGGACAAAAATCGAAAAATACACTTTCTCAAAATTGTTCGCGACCAATGTTTTTCAATGAGCAATAAACCAAAGTAACTGAATCGATTGGAGCCTGAATCCTGTTTCCTGAATACTTCGCCACTTACTTTTTGCGCGGGTTCGAAGTCAAGACAAAAAAGGTAAATAAAAAATCTTACCAGTTAACTTCATTTCACTAAAAACCTACGGCAGTGTTTTAGTATTGGCAAAATTTCTGTCCTCAAGAATATGCAGACACCAGGTAAGTTCAAATAATATACTTGTTTTCCATCCTAACCTACTTTACCCTATACTGACAGCGATTTCTGTTTTACCCTGCAAGTTTTCGAACAGCTACATTTTTGCGTGGACGTAGACTTTGATTGCTGTGGATTCCTGTGATAAGTTTGCATTCTTTTGAAAGCTTGTTTCTTGCTCTGTCAAACTGCATAAAGTTTGAGTGCGTCGAACTGCGTCTGAGTTTCGTATTTCAATTTTCAGACATGCATGTAATTTCTCCGCGTGACCTTTTCGAAGTGTGGGTGAACGAAAAAAACAAAGGGGCAAAGTATCTGCGAGTGTATTTACATGTACTTCAGTATTCTAAACAAGATGGTGTCGGAGTGGCTATTGAAGTAGCTGGTATGAAACGAATTGAAGATTTTGCATGCAAATCTTTTGAAATGAAAAATGGAACAAATTAATGTTCCAGAGACAAAATGAGATTTTTATGAAGTCTCATCTTGAAGCAAAATCTTCAATTCTTTTTACGACAGCCACTTCAATAGCCTTCCCGATATCATCTTGTCCGAAAAACTGAAGCTTATGTAGATAAACTTACAAATATTTCGCTTCTTTATTCTCTTCGTTCACCACACTTCGAAAAGGTCACGCCGAGAAATTACATGCATGCATGTCTGAAAATTGAGATACAAAACTCAGACGCAGCTCGACGCACCCAAACTTTGTGCAGTTTGACAGAGCAAAAAACAAGCTTTCGAATAAATAAAAACTCATCACAGAAATCCACAGCAATCGAAGTGTACGTCCACGCAAAAATGTAGCTGTTCGAAAACTTGCAGGGTAAAACAGAAATCACTGCCAATATAGGGTAAAGTGGGTTAGGATGGAAAACAAGTATAATCTGAAAGTACTTACCTGTGTCTGCATATTTTTGAAAACTGAAATTTTGCCAGTACTCAAACACTGCCGTAGTTTTGTAGTGGAAAGAACGCAACAGATAGGACTTTTTTCACTAAAGGTGGCTTGTTTCATCTTGTTTTAGAACCCGCGCAAAAAGCAGGTGGCGAAGTATCTAGGGAGCTTTTCAACCAGTTAAGTTATTTTGGTTCATTTGTTATCAAAAAACATTGGTCGTGATCAATTAAAAACAAGTGAGTATGCCTTCACGTGCGTGAGTCTCAGTAGCGCATTTTCTCAAAGGGGCATATTATGAACGTAAAGAAATTTGGTTGAAGGAGAAACACCATTCCTTGCCCACTTTCCTCATTCGAAACTCATTTTGATATTTTGTTATCAGAATGAGGTACTAATCATGGGCGGGAATGGGCAACTAATCAAAAGTGGCCTATCTCTTCCCATTTTTAGTCAGCTATCTATATAGCGGAACAATTAGATCGGTATGTCTTCAGGGTTATGTTATACATTTATATCTTACTTTGGGGGCGGCGTGTTGGAGCGGCAGAGTTGGGCAAAGAAATTCTTCCACAGTTCGAGTTTGGAGTTTCTGAATGTTTGAGGTAACTTAAAAATGTAAATAGTGGAAATTATTGAAATTTGCACTTTTTTTCTTTTGGGGGTGGAAGTTGGAGGCGGCGCCATATCAAAAGTAGCCTACTCTTCCCCATTTTTAGTTAGCTATCCATATAGCGAAAGAATTAGATCGTTATGTCTTCTGGTTTATGTTTTTCATTCATCTCTCACTTTGAGGGCAGCGTGTGGGGGCGGCAGCATTCGGCAAAGTAAATGTTGCACAGTTTGAGTTGAGAGTTTCTGAATGTAAGGGAAATATGACAATCAGTGAAAATTGTGAAATTTGCATTTTTTTTGGTTTGGAGGCGGCAGCTGGAGGCGGCGGCTAATTAAAAGTGGCCTATCTTTTTCCAATCTTAATCAGCTATCAATATAGTAAAAGAATTAAATCGCTATGTCTTCAGGTTCATGTTTTACATCTATCTCTCACTTTGAGGGCGGCGTGTGGGAGCGGCAGAGTTTGGCAAAGAAATTCTTGCACAGTTTGAGACAAGAGTTTCTGAATGTTCGAGGTAACATTATCAGCTAAATCAGTGAAAATTGTTGAAAGTCGCACTTTTTTCTTTTGGGGGCGGAAGCTGGAGGCGGCGCCATATCAAAAGTAGCTTATCCTTTACCATTTTCAGTCAGCTATCCATATAGCGAAAAACCTAGATCGCTATGTCTTCGGGTTCATGTTTTTTACTTATCTCTTACTTTGGGGGCGGCGTGTGGGAGCCGCCCCAGCAGCTTTCGGCTGAGCAAATGTTGCACAATTTGAGTTGGCAGTTTCTAAATGTTTACGGGAACATCTCAATCAGTAACATTTATGAAAGTTGCACTTTTTATCGTTTGGGGGCGGAATCTGGGGGCGGCGACTAACCAAAAGTAGCCTATCCTTTCCCATTTTTAGTCAGCTATTTATATACCGAAAGAATCAGATCGCTATGTTTTCGGGTTTATGTTTTTCATTTTAAAGTGATTGGGGGCGGTTTTTAGCAGTTTTTTCATGTCGGCGGCGCATATTGAAGACGGAATGTTTCTTGGCTTACGTTCATAAGTGGCAACTATGTATTATTCAAATATATCCAATATAGCCTAGCCCTCCTTTGGGAGTGGCAGCTATGTAACAGCGAAAAAATTAGAAAGCTAGGTCGTCTAGTTTGGGAGGAGTTCGAGGAACGGACGGACGGACGGACGGACAAAGCGGTTACAATTGCGATTTTCATCAAGATGGAAAATGCGCTAAAAATGTTTTATTTATTTTTGTCCAGCTAGGTTCGTGAAATGGACCACTGTGCGCCACAAGAATCTATCTGTTTCTGTTTCGCTCTGCAGCTAATCTGCAGTCTGTTTCAGCCATTTTTTATGCTAGGAAATGCCGTCCTTAACGTAAAATAGGTATGATGGAGATGAAACTATTCACCGGTAATTTCCACATCGAAAAGGTCCTATTTCAGACATGCTTCGTTCATCATGTCTCTCAAACCTTAAAATTGGTGAATAAATCATCCGTATTCCTCACGTGTTGCATACAATTATTTTTCTTCTACTTTCGTTTTCTTACTTTTTTCATAAATGACCATTTCATCTCAGGTGACATTTGGGAAAATGTTTCGCTATTCCTTCACCGTATTGTCAGAGTGAATAATTTTTTGCCAACCAGCTTTTAAGGAGTTTCCAGGATAAAACGAAACTATAATTATATTTCTTGTATGCGTGCATGTGTCTTCTTTATTAATTATACTTTCTGTAGTGATGTACCAAAAACCAAAAGGAATGACTGCTGCGAAGTAAATCCATTTTCTGGGCGAGGCTTCCTATTTCCAACACACCGCAAGGTGGGGGATGGCCTGGTTCTTATTGCCGGCAGTAACACTGGACCCTAAACCCTGTCCCCCCGTCCCCACACAAGTTTTTTCAAATCTTTGACAAAAAAAAAATTGTTGAGCAAAAACGACTCGATATTTAATTCCAATATTATGCAATTTTCCAGTACTTATTGATTTTCAATGTAATCTAAATGAGAAACACTGAGCTATTTACATTGATCTACTTATTATCCAGCAGTTATTTAAAAAGTAGAGAAAACATTGTAGTTACGTTTCTTTCCTGAGATGTACCAATTGAGGGTTAAAGGAAAACTGAAAATTTAAACTTTTTTCTACAACTAAGCTGCTGTCTTGCGTCGATTAATAGCTTGTTGAAAAATAGTGACTCAGCCTTACCGAAGCTTATTTTAAATTTTCTCTATTGCGGAGGGATAGGGTTTTGCTCGTTTTTGGAGTGTTGTGTATAATGAAATGAAATTTTGTCTTCCTTCTGTGCGCTCTACCTTCCGCTTTCCGCGCCCGATGAAAATATGGCAAGAAATGCCTGAGGAAGGATCGAGTATTTAATTAATCGTCACAGTACATTCCTTTACGTCTCTTTGTCGGCTCCAAAGTAACCAAGTCGAAATAAAACTATGCCGCGCCGTTTAATATGCATCTTTTCTGTGCTGTTCCAGCTATATTATCGTAATACGTCAGTGACATTTCTGGGGAATATTTCACGGGCGGATACATGCGGTGTCGCTTGTCTCCCTTTACCATTGAAAATTACCAGATAAGATTGGTATTTGGACTTCGTCCATGCAGAGAATGCGAGTGGATGTTTTAGCGCGCGTTTAAATGCACTTTTTATCGCACCTTTACAAACGTGTCACTTCGGATGGCTCATATTATTCTACTTGAGTTAGTGGTAACCCGGGTCCGGGTGAATGAAGTTTTTTTTTGTTACTTTGTTTTTGGATTATACGAAACTGCTTGAAGCAGTTGATTGCTTTTAATTAGGCGAGGTGTGAAGGCGCGCTTCAACTGTTTCCAAGATCCACTTTTGTGTCTTGGGCAGGCATGTTTTTGAAATGTCCTCAGATTCGTAAGCAGTTTTCGTTGGATACAAAGAATATGTTCAAAGGCAACTTAATTATGAATTCCAAGCCTCTGGCTTGACGTTGCTCAAAGTGCACAACTTTTAATTAAAACAAACTTTGTACTCTTATATGTAGATCAAAGTGCTTTTAAATAACATTTATGAAAAATGAAAGAGACAACTCATTTCTCCTTCTCTTTTCTTTACGAATTAAACATTAATTATGCAATAAGGTATGGTAAGCGTAAAATAAGGTTTGAGAATATCTATTTTTTTTTTATAAGCAATATTGTGTTTGGCATCAATAAGGAATACGGTTCTTATGTGGTATAAATTGGTATAATGTGTAAATTTTAGAAATTAATTAACGCCAATATAGAGGGGTAATATATTGCACACTCCCTTATTTGTCCAATTGTGCCAATGACATAACTGACAGGAATGACACTTGAGTGATTGCTTCATTACGCCTTGGGAAGAAACCAGCTTGCGGAAATTGTCGACACTCAATAAAGTTGACACCAGCATTACAACTGCCAGTTTCTTGCTGCCGAGAATACAAACACGTTGTTTTCAAGTGATGCGTATTATTGTTTTGTATTTTTGCATTTTTTTTAATCATACGTGAAGCTATACATAATTCATGATACGTATAGGTTTATGGGTAGGTATAACCTAACGTTGTCTCAAACCGCGCCAGTTCCTGACGCTATTAGGCCGTTAGGGGACATTCTAAAATTGCACCGGCGGTGCTCTCCTGTCCCTATCCCTTTGCTTATCCTGCAGGATTATGCCTTGATTAAATATTAAACAAATTTATCAATTATGCTTGCTCTCGTAAATGACAAATAGAAACCGAGTTCACGGCCCTAAATCGGTCAAACGTCTGGAAAATTTGGTTTAGAAGGGTCATTAATATTAACTCGCACTCTACCAATATTTTAACAACTCCGCGAACGACGAATCATCCAAATATCGGTATAATAGAGACGTTTCAATGGAAAAGCTTGCATTTTTGAAACCATTTAAAAGTTACGTTTCAACGTCCAAAAGCCGAAGAACTAATTATGTTTTTTTCCATAATAAACGACTGCCTGTTACAGTGGACCCGGCAATGGAGGGTTACAAAGCTTAAAATATGTTATGGTGAAAAAATGTTAATTTAGGCAAAGTTCCGTGTAAAAGTATCTTAATTTATGTATGAAGGAAGGCGAAGAAGTTTTTAAAATGCGCAAGTGTTTAGTACAATTGGATTAATGTTTGTGCAGCCCTTGTGGTTAATTTTTGGAATTAATTAGAAAAATAAATGACCCCCGAAACGAGATTTTAATGACAAAATATTAAAATTGTCGCAGATGCGAAAGTATAAATTGATAATTCTTATTATATATACCGCCCTTGTTAAGCTAAAGCGCTTTAATTACGACTGGTTGGGGTAGGAAGATGGATTAGGAAACCTACGGCTTGTAACAAAAAGGAAACGCGCCTTTTATTTCAGACGCTACAAAACAAGCTCAGTTCAGGCGTTAAAACAGTTTGAAGAAATGTTTTTTTTTCCTGATGTCTTGCAGCAACAAACACTTGAAGCACACTTATATATCTATAACGTAAAGAATTATGGCGCGAAGTAAAATTCATCCAGATGGGGCAATTTCAAAAATCACATGAAAAAGAATTGGAGCTTCTGGGAGTTGTGAGGGCATAAATAATAAATTTAACGAATGTGATTAAGCAGCGTACTGGTAGTGACATCTAGTATATCCAGGCTTTGTTATTTATTACGAACATCCCAAAGGAAATTATAATCCTACCTTTCACCTATGCATGACACAAGCCAGTAAGTCGACGCTTCTTAACGTTGCATAAAAGAATGAAATAAAATTACAGATATAATTTATGAAAGTTCATTTTAAATTAAATTCTATCCCCATAAGTTCCGACTCATGGCCTCTCTGTGCTTCCCTCTCTTTTTCGCCTCACCCTTCACTTCCATATCACATGCTTGCGGGAGTGATGTTCGCTATTTTTTGTTCCCGCAGCCGAAAAAGAGACGCGACCTATTTTAATCACGTTAGATTGACTCGACCCCTATACCTACATGTGTGCTGGGGCTATCGATTTTACTCCTTGCAAGCTTGGAGGTGTCTTTCGTTCAATTTTGAAGAAGGAAAAAAACAACACCGCACTACCTACTCCCCTTTTTCGTTTTTAATTGAACATAACATGCCGCGGAGTAGAAGCTCCAGATAATATTGCGATGTATACGATCCATAACTTTCAATTTGCCCGGACGGTCTTTATTGCGATATTTATAATATAGGAAGAAGCGACAATCTGCCGGGTCCCCCTTTGTTTTTATGTAATAGGTAACACTGACGACGCCTTCGTCCTAACGCTTTTTATATTAACGGAGGCTTTATCAGTTAAAAGTTTTTAACGACTCTGTTGACTTTAACACGTTAAGTAAGATGCAATAAATTTTGATTTAGATCATGGAATGTTTCAATGGCAGATTTACAGTACAGAAAACCTTCGAATTATTTGGGGATATGGGATCGGTTGATCAAATAAGTAGAGGATTATCTGGGTACATACATAATTTTAATAATGAGTCAGTGACAGCGGTAGTTTCTGGCAGTCTCTCTGGAAGTAGATACGTGGTGTAGAAACGAGGGATTGGTGTGTAAGTGTAACTACAGAAACTATAGAGAATCGCTCAAATTAGAGAATAAAATTATCATAATAGTAGAGGAAAATATGAAGCAAAATGTGCTTATTTGAGAAGTTCGTGTGCACGGAAAGGTAAAAAGCTGGGGTGCATTTTTTATGGTGTAGTATGGCTTGGGGATGAAGGATCCACTTGTCGTCAAAAAATCGTCCAGTGTGGGGGCGGTATGGGGGCGGTTTTATGAAATAACAGTTTTTTTAAAAAATGTTCTACAGTTTGTCAGCTTTTGGCTGATATCAGCTTGGAACAAATCCGTCAACTGTAAGTTGTCGTAAATAATTTATGAATAAAAAGGTGATCATTTACTTTGCCATAAGAATACATGTAAAACTTGACTGCCTCGTGCGCAAAGAACGTTGAATATCTCAGTAACGTGTTGAATGAC
Organism: Anaspis maculata; assembly: GCA_949128115.1. Lineage (NCBI taxonomy): Eukaryota > Metazoa > Arthropoda > Insecta > Coleoptera > Scraptiidae > Anaspis > Anaspis maculata. The sequence goes on from OX421968.1 coordinate 49,438,514, forward strand.
ATTTTTCATTCCACTCCCACTCGATTATCTCCGTAACCACTAGTTCAATCAAAAAAGTTCCTTCTGTAAACCATGTTACCTATTCCATTGCGATTCTTGCGGTTTTTTCAGATTTGATTTATCTTGAATAGTAACTGAGCTAGGGACGGAATTGTAATGTACTGCATGCAGCGGACTACTGCAGCGCTGAGGCCCTCGCGTACCCCTGCCACCCGCGCATCCCCGCGAAGGCCATGGTGTATTGAGCCGGGAAATCTGCAGACTTATTATTGTGGCTGATGATCGAAACATTCTAAAAGTGTAGTCGGTAAATTTGCAATATAAATAAATATATACCCCTTGAATTACGACGTACGTCTTCACATATTATAATAGTCCAGTCAAAATAGGTTTTAACCGGAAATAAATTCGGAAGTTGACGAAATTTGGTGGATCGATGCAGAATTAAACGTGGAATGATATACTAAAATTCCCAAAAGGCTTGACTTTTTCTAGGACCGATAAAAAGCACCATCCCTGAAAATTTTCGTTTTTTTTTCTGAATAACTTGTAAACTATTACCTTTAGAACACAGCACCAACAAAGCAAATATAGGCCGTTAAATTCCCAAGAGATCAGTATAAAACTCATTACTGTTTAGTCAATAGCCTCTGAGATACCGCGTCTGCAAAAACACTGAAAATTACTTAAAATATATTTCCGAATTTTATGTAACAATTTGCATAGTGTCAATTCAGGGGCTGTAACGTGGACAGCGAATGTGCGAATTCCAATGTGTTTTTTCTACATTCGGTATCACACTTTTGTTTAGAAGTCACCAACTTCAAAAAGGTACTTTTTCTCGACCTTTGAAATCGATACTTGATGTTCCGAAGAATCCGCAAAAATCGATTTTTTTGATGAATAAAATGATCTGCACGCAGTCTTCCTTCAAATTGATTGTTTTTATTTCTGACCGGTTTCGCAGGTCTCTGGCCCTTCTTCATCAAAGTGTGGAGTCTAAAATAAAATACATAAAACAAGTAGGTACATAAAAGGTGAACGATAACACACCGAATCACCGACATTGTATAAATGGTGAAGATAAAGTTTGTGTAAATGATGAGTGAATTGTTTTTAAATTCTTCAGATGTCAGTATAACATTTGTGATGTTGTCATGGAAGAACGGACCAAAGAACTTGATGGAAATGTATGAAATAATAATAGAGCTAATAATAATGGTAGGTACAAGGTGGGTGATGAATTAATGAAAGGATGGTTGAATGGAAAGAAAGAAGCTTATTTAAATCAAAGGCGTTGTAAAAATGTTTAAAAAAGAAATCTATACAATCTTTTAGGCAATTTCGGACAGAATTATTAGTTGCTTTACAAATTTCAAGAACCTCTATCCTATCTAAAAGCCGTCCTTTTTTACAAACATGTAAAATTTCAAAATTAGTTCCAAGGACGAAGTTATGATTTTCTGAGATGATTTTGATGATTAGATGATTATGATTAATAATTCTTTCCAAAATTGCCTAAATGATTGTATAGATTTCCCTTTTAAACATTTTTACAACGCCTTTGATTCAAATAACCTTTTCTCTTAGTCAACCATCCTGCTTTCATTATTTATCACCCACCTTGTACCATTATTATTAGCTCTATTATTCCATACATTTCCATCAAGTTCTTTTGTCCGTTCTTCCACGACAACATCACACATGTTACATTGACATCTGAAGAATTTAAAAACAATCATCAAATGCAAGTACAATATTCAGCAGTTAGTGTCCGGACTACCTTTTTTTTCTGAATAGGTCGTTTTAGTCTTTCAACCCATACAACTCAGAAACCATCACTATAGGATAAATATTCCGAAACATGTTATTTTTTCTGTATTCAATTCTTCATATTTTCCCTGGATGGTTTTGCTCTACCTAGGAGAAAAATGAGGCAAATTGAGGCCCAAAAAAAATCGAGGGGATTTGGGGGTTTTTTGGGGATTCTTCGAGACATCAAGTATCGATTTCACAGGTCGAGGAAAAGTACCATTTTGAAGTTGGCGACTTCTTGACTTCTAGACAAAAGTGTGATACCGAATGTTGAATTAGCTTTTCCCGCATGTAAAACACATTGAAATTCGCACATTCGCTGTCCAGGTTACAGCCCCTGAATTGACACCATGCATATTTTTACATAAAATCCGGAAATATATTTTGAGTAATTTTCACTGCGTTTTTGTAGACGCGATATCACAGAGGCTATTGACCAAAAAGTGATGAGTTTTGTACGATCTTTTGGGAATTTAACGGGCTACATTTGCTTTGCTGGTGCTGGTGCTGTGTTCTGAAGAGATAATAGTTCACAAGCCATTCAGAAAAAAAGAAAATTTTCAAGGATGGCGCTTTTTTATTGGTCCTAAAAAAAACCAAGCTTTTTGGGAATTTCAGTTGTTATTCCACGTTCAATTCTGCATCGATCCACCAAATTTCGTCAACTTCCGAATTTATTTCCGGTTAAAAGCTATTTTGACTGGACTATTATAATATGTGAAGACGTACGTCGTAATTCAAGGGGTATATATTTATTTATACTGCAAATTTACCGACTACACTTTTACAATGTTTCGATCATCAGCCACAATAATAAGTCTGCAGATTTCCTGCCTCAATACACCATGGCCTTCGCGGGGATGCGCGGGTGGCAGGGGTACGCGAGGGCCTCAGCGCTGCAGTAGTCCGCTGCATGCAATACATTACAATTCCGTCCCTAGCTCAGTTACTATTCAAGATAAATCAAATCTGAAAAAACCGCAAGAATCGCAATAGAATAGGTAACATGGTTTACAGAAGGAACTTTTTTGATTGAACTAGTGGTTACGGAGATAATCGAGTGGGAGTGGAATGAAAAATGTCATTCAACACGTTACTGAGATATTCAACGTTCTTTGCGCACGAGGCAGTCAAGTTTTACGTGTATTCTTATGGCAAAGTAAATGATCACCTTTTTATTCATAAATTATTTACGACAACTTATAGTTGACGGATTTGTTCCAAGCTGATATCAGCCAAAAGCTGACAAACTGTAGAACATTTTTAAAAAAAACTGTTATTTCATAAAACCGCCCCCATACCGCCCCCACACAAGACGATTTTTTGACGACAAGTGGATTCTTCATCCCCAAGCCATACTACACCATAAAAAATGCACCCCAGCTTTTTACCTTTCCGTGCACACGAAAGTCACAATAGAGTCTCGTTTTTCCTCTACTATAATAAAAACTGATCGACGATCATACGTTCATTTGAAAATTTACCACCCCCAATTTCTCCCCATGCCGAAAAATTTTCCTTGGAGAAATCTCAATGCAGGTCGATTTTCTGTTTGTACGATTATGATTACGATTTGTGATTAGCATGAATTTAATGTTCTTGCTTCATGCCCCCAAGGCAGGGTAACCATCCTTTCAAAGAATGTTCAGGGTGACCACTCTTATTATGAAGAGTTCAAAAATGGGAATAGAAGTCGAGTAACACATAATTTTGGAGGCCTTCCAACTCTAACGAGTGAGCAAAAAAACAAAAACGAGTGATTGTTTTTTCCTAGCTTAATGGTTTTCCTAGCCTATATTTTGTTTTCTTATCCGATTTCAACAAAGGTAGAAAGAAACTGCACACCGACTGAAATGGGCCACCAAAAAAATGTAGTATCTTTCACAGTGATATAACGCCTGAATAAGTGGACCATTTTGGATTTTTTTCTGGTTAGCTCACGTATTGGACTACAACATGCCAAAAATAAAGAGAAATAAAGATTTCGATGAGATTTCATTAAATGTTTGTCCACCTTGTTGCCGTTTGGATTACCCCACATTTTTTTAGAAGCTGAATAGCCCTAAAACACTGGAAAAGTTTCCAAATGATTGCTGGGACATTTTTTGACAAACGAAAAAAATAAAAAAAATATTTTTTTGACATCATTGAAAAAACGCTCTGTATTGAATTTTTTAATACACTCAGTACACCGTATAAAAAAATGAGTTTTTATTTATCTTTATTTTTGAGGGAGAAATCCTCAAAATAATTTTGGCCTGCTGAGAATATAGCCTTGATAATAATAATAATTTTTCGTGCTGCCATAACCGAAAATGACAATATACGCTCGGTGTCCTGCACTGTAATATTCAGAAAAAGATCTAGAGCGGCAAAGTAAAAAGTACACGTAAAAAATAAACTAAACTTGCAAAATCATGCAGAATTTAAGGGAGACTACGTTTTCAATGTTATAGCTTGAAATTTTCGGTTTGAATCAGTTAAAATCATAAATAATCATTTTTAAAATTGATATTATAGGGTCATTTTTCTAATAGCTGTTGGCACAATTGCAGAATGATTTCTGACGTTCTGTGGCGCCAAGGTTTAAAAGTGATTAATTTATGCCATTTTCTGTGTTTCGTCGTCACACAAGACACTAGAGCTCAGTGATTTCGGGATTTTTGGGGGATGGCCCTTCTAATTGAGGAGGGGGAGGGCGGTTTTAAGCAAGAAAATTCAAACATGGGACGCAATTTTTCAAATCGACATTTGACACACAAAAATCTGCATCTAGTAGGTATATGCCTCTTGCCTTGGTGATAAATGGCAGAAGTACCAACTTGAAATTTATTCCAATCATTATTGCGATATGATCTTATTTATTTGTAATTTTATTAAAAGCAGCACGAGAAACGATGTATGCTACTCGCGCTGAAAACGGCATAGCATAACTCTCTTACATGCAGCTCTCAGCCTAGGGCCTGGAGCTGCATTCACGTTCGTTATGCTATGCCCGGTTTTCGGCGCTAGTAACATAAAATACTATTTCGTTTCTAGAGGGGCTTCCCTTACAACAAAACCAGGCATGTACATAAAAAAAAACACCTCCATATAAATACAATACTCCACACAATATAAATACCTATAATAAATATGTAGTTCTTCTGTCTACACTACTTTACAAAGGGGTTGTCTATTTGACCAATATATATTTCGAGCTCATCATCAGGGTTTTTTTGCTACAAATAAATATATAAATTGAAGCTCGAAATATACATATATTGGTCAAATTGACAACGCCTTTATGAAGTAGTGTAGACAGAAGAACTACATATTTATTAAAAAACACACTACAGATGGAAGAATTCCTATGGAAAAATAATATAATACTTCACACGTAATATCCCACACACCATGAAAAACATGTACTGAAACAAAAAGACCGTACAGCAGCAAGCGTCTCCTACCACTCGTTCCCGGCGAAAGCGCGCAGTCCTAGACAGTTGACAAGGTAGCGATCCAGGGGTGGGACTCTGTTCTTTGTTAACAGTCGCTTTCTACCTGACCTTGAGCAGGTACATGTAAGTTCCCTATGCTTAGCGACTATCGCTTAGAAGCGACTGTCGATAGCGACAACACAGAGTCCCACCCCAGGCCAGCGGCCACCGTGGAGTTGGGATTTCTAAGGGCAAAATTGAGCCCTGTGACATCCACCAGACTGTGCACATATGGGAGTCAGGCTGTTGTAGAGCGGGCATTCAAAAAAGATGTGCTCAATGGTCTCTGGTCGTTTCAAGTTGCAAACAACACTGAACACTCCATCCGCTTTCACCATGTAGCAACATCCATTGACCGTGAACTTCAACAGCCTTCGACCAGACAGACGCAGCTGAGTTACTCTCTTGACAGTATGAAACCTGATGTTGAGGAAGAGGTGCTGAGCAGGGAGGCCAGACAGCACAAATGTATTGTAGAGTATCAAGTAGCCAGAATTAGAAAGGGCGACGATTATCTCGTTGGTACAGCATCTCTCTGTACTTCATAAGCAGATCGACGGCCCCGTGGCGCAAGCGGTCGAGTGGCTGCCTGCGACGCGGAAGTCCCGGGTTCGATTCCCGGTGAAAAGTCTGGGTGTTGTGTTGTCCCAAATTTGCACTTTTCTGAATTTGTAAACTTGATACATGAACGGGCAAACTCATATGGCGAGAAAAAGCCGATAAGGAGAAAAACATTTTATTTTCATAAGCAGATCCCTCTTATGGTACCTGTGCGAAGGCAAGGTGAGACTCGAGGTGAGAGACCGCAAGATTTCTAGGGAATTGATGGCAGTGAAGTAGAACCCAATTTGTGTAACCCAGTTATACAGGGTGTCCGGTGAGTGAACTGACAAAGCTCAAGGGTATATCCAGTTTTTCAAGGCGGTTCAGGATCTGGCTTCAAAATTCTCCTAAGGCCTTCCGTTTCGGAGTTACAGGATGATTTATGGTTTTGGTCGAAAACTTTCTATAGTCATATCTTTCGACTGGATCAGAATAATTGGTTGAAATTCGGCATGTGCATTCTTATGTTTAGGCTCGTTATAGCGCCACCTCGATTAATTTAGAAAGTGCAGGTCCGGACTGAAATTTTTTTACCCTCAAGTTTTTATGGAAAAATCACCCTGTAGGGAAGTTTTTTTGAAACTGACATTAGATTCGGATTCTGCATGAAAGATACTACAAGTAACAATACTCGACTGGTTTGGCACTAATTCGCTGTTTTGAGGAAACGCTTAATGACTCAAGATTTTTTCAAAACTTTTATTCTCAGTAAGACATAATAATTAAAAAAAACAGTTCGATGCAATTGTTCCAACTTGATTACTTCGATTTTTAACATAATAATACAGCATTCGCTCAATTAGTGAGAAAACACAGAACCGGAATCTTTTTTTTTAAGTAATTCCTGTAAGTCATATCATGTGCTTTTTTGTTTGATCATTATGTTAAAAATAGAAAAAGGGATCTGAAAACCAGTAAAGATGTAGACAGCGAATAAAACTCAATGCCGAGACAGTTACTCCAAAGTTGAATTTGATGGAAGTTGGGTGGACGAGCAGAGGGCAGAACTTCGTTATATCCACCTGAACTCCGCTCCATGTGAGTGATTTTTTTGTATGGATAAACACATTTATTATTGTTATTTCTTAAATAATCATAACGATTTGAATAAACGAAAATGAAAAGTTCGGTCTCCTTGGTAGCCATGTTTTTCCGCCAGATTTTCAGGAATCATAGGCGACTAATCTATTCGATTACTCGTTACTTTTCATTTTCGTTTATTTAAATCGTTATGATTTTCAAGAAATAATAATGATAAATGTCTTTATCCAGAAAAAAATCACTCATATGGAGCGAAGTTCAGGTGGACATAACGAAGTTCTGCCCTCTGCTCGTCCACCCAACTTCCATCGAATTCAACTTTGGAGTAACTGCCTCAGCATTGAATTTTATTCGCTGTCTACATCCTTACTGGTTTTCAGATCCCTCTTCCTATTTTTTAACATAATGATCAAACAAAAAAGCACATGATATGACTTACAGGAGTTGACTGTAAAAAAATTGATTCCGGTTCTGTGTTTTTTCACTAATTGAGCAAATTCTGTATTATTATGTTCAAAAAATCGAAGTTGTCAAGCTAGAACAATTGCATGAAAAAGTTTTTTCAATTATGCCTTACTTAGAATAAAAGTTTTGAAAAAATCTTGAGTCATTAAGCGTTTCCTCAAAACAGCGAATTAGTGCCAAACCAGTCAAGTATCGTCACTTGTAGTATTTTTCATGCAGAATCCAAATCTAAAGTTAGTTTTCAAAAAGTTTTTCTACATGGTGACTTTTTTTATAAAAACTTGAGGCTAAGAAAATTTCAGTCCGAACCTGCACTATCTGAATTATTCGAGGTGGCGCTATAACAAGCCTAAGCATTAGAATGCACATGCTAAATTTCAACCAATTATATTGATCCAGTCGAAAGATATGACTATAGAAAGTTTTCGACCAAAACCATAAATCATCCTGTAACTCCGACACGGAAGGCCTTAGGAGAATTTTGAAGCCAGATCCTGAACCGCCTTGAAAAACTGGCTATACCCTTGAGCTATGTCAGTTCACTCACCGGACACCCTGTATTTTGGGTTGGTCTCCTGTGGCAGGGAGCTCAGGTGTAACAGTCTGTCGAAGCAAATCCTTGGGTAGCGCTCTGACGTCATGGAGAGAATTTTCTCTAGCCAGGAAAGAATGGCTCTGAAGATGAGATACTCAAGTTCAACGACTCCAAACTCCAGGCTAACAAGATGGTCGGGGCAGTGTAGCGGCAGTGACAATAATCTCTTGAAGAATTTCACTTGTAGCCTCTCTACGACGTCCGGATAACGAATGCCCCATACAGCAATGTTGTATGTTAACAGACTCAACACCACCGATTCGTACAGCTCGACCCGGGAGTGCCAGGAGCCCAGTTTCGCCCTGCACATCGTGGATATGACAGGATCCCAAGGAGGCCGCCGATCTCCTCACGAAAGTGGCCGATGCCTCCGAAAAAAGGACAGAGGATACAAATGGGACGCCCAGATAGGTGTAAGAGCGAACGGTCTCCAGAGGCTTTCCCTTGTAATAGAAGCGCAGCGCCTTCGTCTCTGCATAGTCACCTCTTCTGAAGCATATGACCTTGGATTTGTCGGTGTTGATTTCCAGTCCAATCGTCACAGAGTATTCCTCAAGGGTACTGAGAATAAAGCCTTGAAGGTGTTTCGTATTTATTGCGCAGGGCGCTCAATCAGGTACTGCAAAAAAGGGAACGTTTGATCAACATCATTCCACAAGACAAGTTTTATTGAAGTGTTTCAGGGGACACGTTGTACCCATACCTAGAGACGTTTTTCAAAATGTCGCTTACTGCTTCAATTACATTTGGTTTTGCAGTATGCAATAACTTGTGTCATTGTTGACAGATTTTGGAAAATGGGGGCTCTTGTAGAAGCTTGCATGAGACTTAGATGAGAAGGATCGAGGATCGAAACTGACTTGAGACAAAAGTTACGGGAAAATGAATTTCTTTTGAATTGAATAAAATCGGTTCAACGGTTTGGAAGTTTTTTTTTTCAAAAAGACAGCACTCTGTTTTAGGGAAGTATTTTAGAACCATGACTTTTTATATTTTCCGACTTCATTTTTGATGAAAAATCATACCTCATTTGTCACAAATAGTACCTAACACCCTGAACAAAAATCTGCATTGAACAAAAAAGTTTATCGCTAAAAGTAAAGAATGATGCATTATGTATTCATAGTTCTTGATTCTTCTTTATGTTTTTCGCATCCTGTTAGGTTTCTAATCGTGAGACTTAGATAATTGAAAAATATGCCTTTAGTTCTGAAAAGGCGACGGCATTTGAGCTATTTTAAATCTGTGCAATGTGAGGAGCTTGTGGTGTGGTTAGTTAGCGCGTTCGACTGCCACTCCAGAGGTCGCGGGTTCGATCTCCGCCGGGGACGGATTTTCGGCCTCGAAAAACAAGCTCCTTGGTTTAGTTGGAATGCTTGCTAAATGCAAGACGCGCCGTGTGTCGCATAGCACGTAAAATACGAACGATGGTGCCGACCCCATGCGATGTTGGTGGTCGTTAAAAATCCCTACCCTGTGTTGGAACACACAGGGGTTCGGCAAAATTTCCGGTATAGTGGAGGAAAGCATTCACCGGCGTCGGTGTTAGGCCTCGTTGCGGAAATAGGCCGACGTTAAATAAACGAATTAAAAAAAAAAAAAAAAAAAAAATCTGTGCAATGTAATATTCTCTCGAAATCTGTGGTTAGTTTGTCGTCGCAAAAACGTTTATGAAAAAAGAAATGAGGTCAAAATATGGAAGGTATTTTTTTTCCTTAGGCCTTGCATTTATGTGGTAGGTACATTTTCACCATTTCTAAATCTCAACGTTTCGGTCATTTTGGTATTTGGATTTTCCAGCGTTATCAGTTAGCCATCAAGTGATAGTATGTTTGTTGAAATTTTTTTGCCTACTCGGTATTTTAGTGTAAAAATGAAAAAAATCGAACCACCTCTTCCCCAATTAAGGTTTCCAAATTTTCGTTGTCTTTTTCTACCGTGACGTCATGCACAACATTGGTTTATCGAGGTCATGGTATTGACACACGACGTTTCGTTCCTGACCGATAACAACACTACCTAAAGAAGAAACAAGTAGCAAAGTCCTCACGGGGGTGAGTCTCATGAGCGCATCTTCGGATTGCAGATGAGTGTACACTGTTCACTGTTACCTGTGAACAGATTGTCTCAAAACTACCACAAGAAATCATCAATCTTTTTGAAATCATCAGATCCAAAGAGGAAATGCCTTCTGCGTTCGTTCGGCGTAACCCCAGGCTTCTTCATTGAAAGAGAATATTTCTTTACTCTAAATATTTAATTTGAAATGTACTTATATATTTTTTACCCTTGTTGAATATACAGAATGATTCAGATCAATCTTTATTAAAACACGAGTAGTCAATAATAGATTAAAACAACAGAATGACAAGTACCAAAATTGAAAAATATCCTGAATGAATGAGAATTATACCTATATCGATCACAAGCACGGAGCCAGGAGCAGCTTGTTGAACCACAGCGCCGCGACTTGAAAATCGCATCCGCATATAAGCGCATAAGTATAGATTCCGCATATAAATAGAGATATCTTCCTTGATAATGAATCAATCAGGTTGACTTTTTCACGAAAATTTCTTCACTTCTTCCTGCATCTTTTGTTTGCTGGATGTATGCGTGTATCTAGAACAGTTTGCAAGATTCCTCGATGTAGGAGTTAACACTGTAGCGTTAAAAACCGACAAATGAGGAATCGCGGGGCGAAACCTTTTCTTAAAAAAATTATATCTCCTATTGCAATGAAGAAATCAAAATGATTCTTCCACTAAAAAATGTATCCATCAATTTCCACATATTTCGTTCACTGCATGTATGCATGTATCTAGAACGGTTCGCAAGATTCCTTGATGCAGAGGTTCACACCGTAGCACAGTGGTCCGAAATTCCATAAATGCGGCCAAAAATCAAATTTTTCAAGTATTTTGCATGACTTTCATATTTTGTGGGCACGTAAAGAAATGTGTGGAAAAGTGTAGGTAGTCTTTTCTAGAATATGAGTTAATTTGTTCCAGGAACTCACCTGTTCTGAACCCTCAAAGTTAATAATTTTTTCGGAGTCAAAGTTACCCTATTTTGCTCGCAAACTTTAAAGAATGAGTGCTAGCTTAATAATTGCACTGCGGCTTCGCAACTTTCACAAAATGATCTTCAAAGGAAGTACTTTAGTTTGACATACCGGGTGATCATTTGAAAACTATCCACCTGCAATATCTCCCGATTTCTAGTGCAAATGTCTTTGAGCAAAAACAGGTCGATTTTCATATCGAGGGGGACATCTAAAATATACATTGGAGAATTTATATCTTGAGCCCCCTCGCCCCCACTCACCCCAACTATGAAATTTCGAATGACACACCTACCTTGCGATACATCAAATTGAAGAAAATTAAATTCTCTTTCTAAAAAAAATATTTCGAAATTTTTCAACCCTACCTTGACTAGTTCTCCTAAAATTCTCTCAGTGTCCAAGTTAATATTCTTGACCTCCATTTCCCTTCATTACAGTCAACGTCATCCGGCACAGCATCAAAAAAAATTTTTTAATGAAAAAAGTGACACCCAAATTCACCCCTTCGCTCCCCCCACCTGACCTTGAAAATCTAAAATGTCAATACCCACTTTGTAATACATCAAATTGAAGGAAATTGAATTCTGTTCATGAAGAAGATTTTTCACAATTTTTAAAGCCCTCCATTTCCCCCCTTGAATACTCGAAATGACCAATTTATTGGGAGAGGGGTAGAAAATTTCAAAAAAATCCTTTTCAGATAAATAATTCAATTCCCTTCAATTTGATGTATCACAAAGTAGGTGGTGTTTTGTTAAATTTTGGGAGTTGAGGTGGGGGAGAGCAAAGGGGTGAATTTGGGTAGTTCTTTTCCCACCGAAAATTTTCTTCTTCGATGCTATCTAGGATGACGCCGAATAAATTGAGAAAAAAATGAGGGATTCAGAATATGAAATGGGACAGTCAAAGAATTTTTAGAGAAAAGGGGGTGGGGTTAAATGTGCCAATGTATGTTTTGAATGTCCCCCTCGATATAAGAATCGACCCGTTTTTGCTCGAAGGAATTTTGACTAGGAATCGGGAGTTATTGCAGGTGGATAGTTTTCAAATGATCACCCGGTATATGATCAGTCTAAAAACAAATTTGAAATTATTCAATATTATTATTATTATTTATATACTTCATTTTTCGAGTTTTTGAAAAGTCCTTTGAGAAATACAAAAAAGTCGCCACACAACCCCACTGAGATTTATACCCTAAGAGATACTACAACATTCCATGAATGAAGTAGTATGAACAGTTTTTGCTCGAAAGTGCTCCATTGGCAAATATTCTTTTTTTCCGATGTGGTGCGTGCCGTGCATCTGTGCATTTTAGAGTAAGATAAAAAAAAAATAGTTAGGTACTTATCGAGAGAGAAAACGTTACGTTTTGTGAAATGAACATGGTGACGGCATATCTTTTCATCACTACCTATCTCTGGAGTTTTGAGATTCGACCTTTATTTGTGACCCTTCAGTCCCTTAAATTGTGAATTACTTGTTCAAATCTGTTGCAATTTAGCTAATTTACTTAGGTATTCACTCAAAACATTGTTCTGTCAACCTAAAGCCCAATTTGGCAACGGGTTCATAATTTATTAGTAGAAAAACCAAGATTAAATTGAAATTTTGAAGGACTGTGTCTCCTCAGTCCTTTGAGGCCGAATTTTGCAAAAAAAAAACTGGACAGTCGCTCATCACATCATGTACGGACTCTAGGGTTACCTTTTTTTAACATTTTCTGGACTCCCTGACCTTCCATAGAATTTAGTTCATCATAAAATCTACCGTGATGACAGATACATTGGTCACTCTTTCCTAATTTTTATCTATCGGAGCTGCGAAAAAGGGATAACCGGTAATATCACAAATGATCTTGTCGAGGGTGCTATCATGGATTGAAAAACTGCCGTTCTACCCTTTTGAACATTATTGCAGACGGCATAAGTGAGTAGGTATAAGAGTCAGTGCTGTTAATCGTATACTTACATGTTTCTCCATTTATAATAGTAATTAATTATAATTATTTCTCTTTATTATGGACCAGGTCCATAAAGATCAGAACTTTCTGATTTATTTCGATTTCAACCCTCTTAAAATCAACTTAATTTTTCAATGAGATTATTTCATTAATTTTTCAATGAGATTATTTCATTAATTTTTCCTGGAATCGTGACCTTACTATGGACTAGGTTCATAAGTTTTAGAGTTTTTCCAATTTATTTCTAATTAATTGAAACCCCTCAAGACCTCATCCTGCGATGCGGTGTTTTCAATTAATTTGCCTGTGATAATGACCTTATTATTATGGATCAGTCCCTACAGTTTCAGAATTTTTCTAATTCATTTCGATTTTATCCCCCTCAAATCAACCCAGTTTTGAATAAGAATACTATAATACCGCAGCTTGCCTATTATTGCATTGATAGTAGTTTTTCTTTTTCTACAATTTTTCTTTCACTTTGAAGATAAATGCTAATTACGATTATTTCATCTGTGATCACGGACCAGCTCCATAAGTATCAAAATTTTCTCATTTATTTCGATTTCAACCACCTAAAATTAACCCAATTTTCTAATAAGATTTTTTCAATTATTCTTATTGCAACCACGACCTTATTATGGACTAGCCTCAAAAGTTTCAGAATTTTTCTAATTTATTTCGATTTGAACCCCCTCAAAATCAACCCCATTTGGAATGAGATTTTTTTAATAATTTGTTCTGTAATCACGACCTTATTAGTCCGGATGCTAGTTGCATAAAATGGAATGAACCTTGCATTTTTTGATGAGAAGATGCTACTTGGCGAAAATGTTCTTTGCATCATTCTCTTCCGATCCAAAAAGGTAGCCATCAGCACCATCCATGCTGGCAGCGTATACAGGGTGAAACAGAAAAAAAAGTTGGAAAATTATATTTCAATAACCGAAGCATGTGGAGACGTGTAATTTACCACATACATTAACTGTTTTATGCTCATGAAGTCACAGCAAACCGTTCTTGATTACCTTGAACCGTCTTTGAAATGTAGGGGAAAAACAGAAAAAAAAAACAAAAACACTCTTTTTTCCATAAATAAGTGATTCTTAGAGATATTGACACAATACCTGGTATTTCTACAAAAAGTAGTGTTAGAAATGATATGAGTTGGGTAGCCAATTCCTAAGCCAACTATTTCTAGAAATACGATTGTCAACTTTTTTTCCTCTTGAGCACCATCTTGAATCTGCCCTGTGAGGCATCGTTGAAAAAGTGATTGGTTATCATAATAATGGTAATATGTAATCATTGCAGCGTAAAAACAACCTCCTCATCATAATTTAGTGACCTCTTCGGCAGGAAAGAATTGAGATTCACGTATTTTCTGGCTCTTTAAAGCTTTAGTGCCCATGATGGCATTTGCAACATCTGGAATGGTAAAATATGTTACGCTTTATGAACCTTGATGTACTTTGAGGTAGCCTACCAAGTTTTGCGATCATCAATTGAATTGTTTGTTCTTAAAAGCTGTTTGAACAAAATTTGTTTAATTTTTTTTATGGAAAATGCAAAATATTGGATCTTTCACCCTTATTTGATCCCTCGTTGGGGGAAGCCTGAAACCGAAAGTCTTCAAAATTTTTATGGTAATGGTCCACTGAGAACTGCTCTTCAATGTGTAATTGTCAAAATCTGAATAGTTGCGTTCAAATTCTAGACAAAGAGTGACAAAGAAGTTCATGCAGTGAAAAAAGACACAACTTTCAATGCAACGGAAAAATCTCGGAAATGTCCCTTTTAGAGAGGCTTCCCGCAATACACAGGTTCTGAAAGGCTTTCAAGCGTGGAGGAAAGGCTTGAAACATTACTAACCTAAGGCTCTAACGGTGTACCAAATTGCACATTTATGTTATGGAAAGCAAGGTCTCCAGACAGCTTTCAGTCTAGCTCTGGACTAGTTTTTTCTCGACTGTAATTCATGTCTTTTTTTACTGCATGAACTTCTTTGTCGCTCTTTGTCTGGAATCTGAATGCAACCATGCAATTTTTAACAATTGAACATTGAAGAGCACTTCCCACTGAACTATTATCATAAAAAATTCGGAGACTTTCGGTTTCAGGCTATCCTCAGTGAGGGATCAAGTGAGGGCGAGAGACCCAATATTTTGTATTTTTCATAAAAAAACGACACAAATTTTGTTCAAACAGCTTTTAAGAACAAACCTCTTAATTGATGATGGTGAAACTTGGTAGGCTACCTCAAAGTACATCAAGGTTCATAATGCGTAACATATTTCACCATTCCAGATGTTGCAAATGCCATCATGGGCACTAAAGCTTTGGAGAGTCAAAAAATACGTGAATGGCAATTCTTTCCCGCTGAAGAGGTCATTAAATTATGATGAGGAGGTTGTTTCTGCGATTCAATGATTGCATGTTACCATTATTATAATAACCAATCACTTTTTCAACGATGCCTCACAGGGCAGATTCAAGATAATGCTCAAGAGGAAAAAAAAATTGACAATCGTCTTTCTGGAAATAGTTGACTTAGAAGTTGGCTACCCAGCTCATATCATTTCTAACATTACTTTTTGTAGAAATACCAAGTATTGTGTCAATATCTCGAAGAATTACTTATTTATGGGAAAAAGAGTGTTCTTGTTTTTTTTCTGGTTTTCCCCTACATTTCAAAGACGGTTCAAGGTAATCAAGAACAGTTTTCTGTGACTTCATAAGCATAAAATAGTCAATGTATGTGGTGAGTTACACGTCTCCACATGTTTCGGTTAATTAAATATAATTTTTCAACCTTTTTTTCTGTATCACCCTGTATACGCCGCAGGCATGGATGGCGCTGATGGCTACCTTTCTGAATCGGAAGAGTACGATGCAAAGAACATTTCCACCAAGTGACATCTTCTCATCAAAAAATGCAAGGTACTTTCAACTAGCATCCGGACTATATTGTGGACCAGTGTCATAAGTTTCAGATTTTTTCGAATTTATTTTCAATTTAACCCCCTCAAAATCAACCCCATTTTGCAATAAGAATTTTTAATTTTTTTTCTGTAATCACAACTTTATTATGAACCAGTTCCATGAGTTTCGGAATTTTTTGAATTCATTTTAAATTTAGCCCCCATCAAAATCACCCCTATTTCCAATGAGATTTTTTTTGATGATTTTTCTGTATTCACGATTTTGTTCTGAACAAGTTACATAGGTTTCATATTTTTGGCCAAATTTTTTGAATTCTGGACCACTGTGCGTAGGCGTAGCGTTGAATACCGACTTTTTAAACATTTAAATTTTTTTTCTTGCAATCGTGCGGTCTGACCAAATATTTTTTGTGCCTATTCCCATCCACAGACAATCAGCATTAATTGGAAATACGCTAAAAAGAACCATCAATAACCTATTTTGTAAGGTGTTACTGCGTTTCTGGTTTCACTGTATTTTATGCGGTGGAAAACCAAGTTCAAGTGTGTTTTCACCTTTTCACTGACAACTAGACGGCAAACTCAGTTTTTACACAGTAGTGCCTAAGGGCACGCCACATGCAGTGGTGGCTGAGCCTACGTATATTAAAATTAACTTCCTATGGGCTATATTTGCATTTGCATATTTTTTTCATTTATTCTGGTAACCTTGGAACTGTATAGTGTATATGTATATGTATATGTATACGTAAATAAACAGGAACACCTGTATATGTAGACACTCTTCTGTAAAAAAATGCACAGTATACGTCACATTCAGTTTATCCTTAAAATTCACACCACTATCACATATTTCAACATGACCAGCACTTTTAGTCTTTGGTCTCTTCCCGTCTCATAGTGGAATAAGTATACAACGTCTTTCACGGATTCAGGGATGTAATGATGAGGATGGGGCAGACTAAAATAACAAGGAAAATGTTGAGTCCAAGTTTTTCCGATTTATATTGATTTCTCCGTTGTAGAAAATATGAAGAAAAGTCTCTGAGTAACTAACAGGACCGTGCTCAACAGATGGATTTGTGTTTCAGGATGTTAAGTATATTGCATTCTCCGTTAGTATTCCAGGAGCGTTTCCTGTCGCCTCACCTGTTATGTATAGAAAGTAAAAGAGTGCGGGGGCCGCACCGTAAAGGACATTATTGAATATTTAATGGTTTTTTGCAAATTCATGCGACATGTGGCAAGTGGCAATAACAGTTAAACGCTCGCCTGTAATGTATCCCTGAGGGATGTTAGGGACATATAAAGACCTGGCGGTGTGTACGTCTACGTATGCGATGTGGCAAGACACAGGTCGCGATAAGAGCTGGGCGTTCAGTGGTTCGTCGTGATAGGAATGCTAGGAGCGTGATAAGAAGCTCGCCTAAGCGGTCGGGTGTGTCCCTGAAGATGGATGACTGTCGCGGGAAATCCACCCACTTCTTCTTCAACATTCGTCTCACGTATTAGCGAATTGTGACAACTGTGATCTATAACACTGATTCTCACCCGAAACCCGAAACCAAAAAATAACCGATTCTTACCTAATGAATTACGTTTATTAGACAAGATGCGCGCGAGAGCTAAGGGTCTTGTCCTCTCTCGCCCATCACACACCCCTCCTGGACCTCTCGCGAATAATTAATCGGAAGGAGAATCGATGGCATTTGGAGAAACCTTCCTGTACGTTATCAGCCGTCGAATACAATGGGGATAAGGACGTAATCATAAACAGAGCAGCGAGATTCTGGGAAAACACCAAGTCATGCCAAGCCAATTTAACCAATGGACGATCTATCGTTAACACACGGCATTGTGGTGGCTTGCGAGAATTAATCGATAAAATATTATAATTGCCGTAACAGTTGCCGTTTCAATTTTCAAGTGCACTACCCCAAAGCGCTGTAAAAATTGTAGAGGTTGGAACAGCATAGCATAGGTGCCTGTAATTGCTTTCCTCGTTGTTTTTAGGGGTGGCTTGATTTAGTTACGTTATGGTATGGTCCATGTCCCTGGGTTCGTGCGCCCAAGTATAATTTCACCACGCATATACATGCACAAACATGACAAGACCATAAAGGGAAGCTGAGAAGAAAACTGATTATCATGGCATATCTATACCTACGCACAGAATTCCATTGATCGCATTATGACATAATAAACTGAGGGAACAAAACTATAATAAAAATTCATTTACCTGTCTTCTCGCACATAAGTTTTGTTTGATGCTATCTTTTTGTAATATCCAGTCCAGTCCCAGATACCACGACGTGCGATTACGAGGGACATTGTTTTTGGAGCATATACGAGAATTTTACGAAGAGCAATGTAAATGCTTGTATGGCAATGGGGGTGGGCCGTGCGACAGCAGACAGACCCCAACGCATTACTACTTTTCCTTACAAAGGGATAAAACTATCCCTTGCAATTTATTGCACCGTAAATAACATACTTACATTAAGTAAAATGTTCACGTTTGTTTAAATAAATCACAACGAAAGCACGCACTCAAGTTCACAAAATCACGTGCTAATTACGGTTGTAGGGTTGTAGGTATAGCTTAAACCATGAAAGTGGATAAGTGTATAAGTGTAAGTAGGTACCTACCCATGTTCTATGTCCATTAAACTGTTGTCCGGAAGTACGTATTATATACAGCCAAACACAAGGAGAAACTTAAATTTAATTTCATATTAAAATCTGACAAGCGAATTCCTTGATATTCCTCGTGTCACGATCTTGATATTGTCCAATTTGATAACAGGCAGGAGAGGGCATGAAGTCTAAGCATTCCTCGTTGGCACGTGACAGCTGTAAGGGTTGCTATATTGTCTTAGATTGACGAGCTGCAACTGGACCCGGGAGATTGTATTAGTATTTAACGTCAACCTGACTTTTCGACCTCGCCATACCTTATTAAGTAATTATGAAGGAGTTAATAGACGACGCGACAGGTCACGTCAAGTAGAAAGGGGTATCTTGGCTGGAAAGGTTGACATTTATACGTGACAACTCGTAAAAATTCGGAGAAGTGAACACACGCAAGTGCAGTTAATGTATACGGGGTGGTCCATATTTTGATGGATGAAAATTGTAGGGAAAAAGTAGTGAACTCACCCAAAAAAAAGTACCTATATGAAATCTAAAATGCTAGGTTACACAAACGAAGTTGAGGACGACCGTCCAAATTTATGACAAAAATTAATATTTTTCTCAATAGCTTTCTAACCGCTTGATCGATTTTCTCCCAATTTTTGAGTTTGAGGTTCCAAAACACCTTGGAATTGTTGATTTCAAGAGATTGAAAATGAACATTTTTGAAGAACATGTGATCAGAAAGTTTGTGTCTGTGTGTGTATGTATGTATGTATGTATGTGTGTGTGGTGTGTGTGGTGTGTGTGTTTGTGTGTGAGTTAAAGATAGGTCTGTATACTTCGAAAAACCAATTTAAAGTTGACGAAGGCGAACGAACCGCGAAGGGGCACTTATCGAGGGGATTTCAAGACCTGTGCAACGGGCAAAGACAATTAAACGAAATCACTTTCTCATCATCATTGTAAGGTTTTCAGTCCGAAAACTGGATGGACGCGTATCTCCACCTAATTCTCAGCTAATCATCTGCCCCTCTTCCGGAGAATCCCATCAGATTCTCGCAGCTATTTGAAATACTTATCTAATCTGGACTGGACCTACCTCTATATTATTTCTCGTATTTATTTAGGTATTACTTATCCACTTTTTATATGGTAGAAAATTTGATTTGTCCTTTCTGGCTTCCGTTGTTTGTGCGATATAATTTCGATTTATGTGCCGCTGTGCTCAACCCTTTCCGTTTATGCACTTTTTTTTCATTACGCCGTTTTGTTCTAAAGGAAGAGATAAACCATTATACCCAACCGTAAACTGATCAATAACAAAAAGGAAGATCCTCTAAACGTGCTTTAAAGCTTCCTGGTAAAACTCGAGGGATTTATAGAGAATTGGGGAACTGAAAAAGCCAAAGGCGACGGCGGGCAACAAGTTTAGGGAGACGAGAGACCGCTTTGACATTCAGTACATATTATAAGTAGGGAGCCAGATTAAATTAGCGTTTTATTTCTGAAAAAAAAAGTAAAGAACGTGCGTACTAGTGGGATTACAGTTCCCCCTCTGTTTACATTCAAAACTTAATCTGTTACAGACATATCACCATCTCTGGGCGAGCTCTGCGAAAGCGACTGAAATATTGACGTTAATAAAGCATAAAAATTCACACCGTCGTTGAAAACTTTTCAGATCGTTTTTCAACTTGATTCAAACGCGTGGCCGTCTTTTGTACTACTGATGCATTCTGATGAATTAGGCAACATTGCTAGGTACCTACCTACTTAGGGAAGCACTGTGTCAGTTTTTAGAAGTAATTGAAAGGAGGGGGAGTGAATGGAATCTTCCTGCTCTCATTCTTTCCTATATGGTCAATAACAGGGCGAAATATATGCTAGTGACAGTTTGGGATGTATCGAGGGAACGAGATCTAAAAGGGTTAGGAAGATAAAGGGCGGCAGTAAATGAGTTGGTTGCCGGCTCCTATAGCTTTTGGTCACTTTCATTAACAAGCCACTTGACAAATGATAATTGGTAGATTCATTGGTCATTCTGTACCCCGTCACTTATCTACCAGCTTTCCATTTTCTCATTTACTGGAACCTATTTAGCAAACAGTCAGCTTGGCAAATACTAATTGCTGATTGCTCATTTCGTTGCTCTAAGTGATGATTTTTTAAATCCTTGGAGAACGTGAAACTTTTTTTTTTCTGTTTCGAATCTCATCCGGTTTAGGTACGGAAAGCACGTTGTCATTTGCGGTAGCGTTATTTTCTTAATAAATATTAGGGTAGTGCGGCGCTGGCAAGAGGGGCAGAGAAGGACGGAGGGGATATCTACATAGCAGGGTGGGTAATTGGTGTATTCTGAACATTATTCACTTTGTGTAATTACCCTCGAGCCGTCAAAGCGACATGTCCTCGCCTGCAAAGGGCGTCTTACCGTCCTGCATCGACTCCTTATTCCCAGTATCAACCTTCAGGACATTCTAAACTGCTTCAACGTTCTTACAGATGTAACTCTGCCACCAGCAGACATTCAATTCGCTTTGAAATGTACTTGCGACCAATTAAACCGTTATAATACGTTTTTGGTCAATTTATTCCGGTTCTTGACAGAGCCCCGGAGCAAACCGGAGAAGTCAAAAGCGTAACAGCTAAGACAACACAATTTAAAATCGGCATGAATCATACTACTTCACGAGCTTAGATCAAGCAGTTTTCACAAATAATCGAAAGCCAAGCAACCCATATAAATATACAATTGTTATTGTTCATTTAAGCTTCATCAGGAAAGATGAGCTCGCAACACCACAGAGCTTTGCACCGAATTAGCGCGAGGACCTAGGAATATTTGATATTACACTTGAAATTAAAATTTCAAAATGGTTTATGGTAAAGGGCCAAAACCGTGTATGGCATCAAACAAAGCAATGGGTGTGTTGTGGTCAGTTTATGTTATGACGTAAACAGAGGACCTACGTGCAATAATTAATCAGTTCCCTAAAGAACGGCCAGACAAAGGGAACCGGCCAAGGAGGCCTCCTGAGATGGTTGTTTCGAGAGGTAAGCAAAGGAAAGTACAGCGGTATGGATTCCCGACTGGGATCCGAATAGCTCACGGTCCAACTAAGAGCTGGCCACTTAATGTGACGCCCGGGACCTCCGTCGCAGCTTTGCAGGCGAGCTGGAGATGCCCCACGTCCTAAACAGAAACGTCAAATAGTTTTCCAACGTTTTTCTTTCCCTATTTAATGTACCATCTGTGTTAAATCTCAAAGACATTATACGTTCTGTTCTTCTTTACAAAGTATAGCATTATTTTGCTTTTAAAGAGCTGATGCGAAGAGCCAGCATTGCATTGCCTATTGCGAATAGGTATCTAATGAGTTAACGAGAATGAAAAATATGATTTAAGAGACGCAGGTCTGTTTGAATGTTTGTGATTATATTGCATCAAGGGACGAGAAATATACACAGGTGTGTAAACTAACCACACAACTAGTTGTTGGCCTGACATACAACGTACAACTAGCTAAGTTAATTAACCAACTAACTAAATGGCTTCTTAAGCAATTAGCCCTAGGTATATTACGTGTCTACGGAAGTTACGATTCATATGAATTCAAACCAGACTATATAACTGTTAGTAACAAATTCACTCTCTGGGTAAGGTACACCTACTTCTACCTACTCCACAATCTGCGCATCCCTGTGAAGCTGAAATACGAATGTATTATACAGGGTCGATGGCTTAAAAGCAATACCTCGTAAATCCACTTTTTTGAAAAATGAGCTTTTGCCGTCGTTATAAAAAAGACATTCACCTATTAGTGCCGATACCTCGTGTGATTCTGACCAATAGAGTTTAGTCATATGTATGCCAATACTTTACATGAAATTCACAGTAGCAATAGGACGTATGTTGGGCCATATCAACCAATTTCTTATTATTTACTGAAGGCGTCGTGAAAAGGTATATGACCCCAATTTTGAGGTTAGTGTAAGGTGACCAGATTTCTCAGTGAAAAAATCGGGACATGTTTTTTTTTTTTTAAGGGGCGTACCTTTTATTTGCTGATTTAGAACTTCCAGGCACCTACCTATATCCCATACACTTTCTAAGTAAAATTACTTTTTGGAGCAAAAATAAAGCGACAAGCTGGGGCGCTACGACTACGGCTGATGGAACCTACTAAGTTTGGGAGCGAAACTATCAGCGGGCATCGGCCGTATTCTGCCAGCGTTCCAGCTTGTCACTTTATTTTAGCTCCAAAAAGTCATTCTACTGAAAATAGAAAGTGTATGGGATATACTATCTATTCCTCATTTTTTCGGGTCTGTTCCTTGTTGGATAGACCGATATTTGGGGATTTTTTTTGAAACCGAGTCTGAAACTTAGTTTTTCTGATCATTTTTCTGTAAAAAAAAAACAGCAGGAGGGCGGGTAAGTCCTGTCCCTTATTTGCCCCCTTCTCAACCAACAGTGTTCATAATAATCCCAATAATAATGAAATAATGTTGTTAATGAAAATATGCTTTTTTGAAACAACATGTACCGTATGATCAAAAACTTTCTTACTCAAGGAAGGCTGTGGTCCTGGTCATTGGCGGGAAAACGAGGCTGATTTTGGCCAGGTCACAGCCTCCCTTGAGTAAGACAGAGACAGTCGAGACCTCGGTCGAGACCCACTTGCATAGCGTGGGTGCCAATCGAAGTAAATTCAATATTGTAAATAAACTACAATCTACATGAATTTCAACCAAAGGACCCCGCACGATTCTTATGGAAAATGGGTCTCGGTCAAATTCCCCAATTTTCTTATCTGTTGTAGCCCAATTTGACACGAGCCAAAAACCATCGTCCGTTACCCAAAAAAATGGACAGTTTTTTTTTCTATAAGGGGTTGAAGATGGGTTATTTCAAGGTAAAAAAATATGTTCCAACGTAAGTGAGAACATTTCAACGTCCTTTCTGACACATATAGCTCATGACAATTCCCTTTTTCTTTTGTGAAAAAATCAACCCCCTCCCTCACCCCCAACCCCTACTTGTGAGTATCAAATTCGAAATTACGTTTGAAAGTCATGCAGATGGTTCTATTTTGTCGAATTATTAATTTTGGCACAATTTTTTCTTCCAACCCCCAAATAGGGGGTGGGGTTGAAAAAAAAAACATCGGTCAATTCAACTGAATTTCTGATATTGTGCTTTACCAGTTACGCTAAACAAGATTACCAAGGGAAAACTCATTCGTATGACCAGTTTCTACCCCACAGAGGGTTGAAGTTGACTATAATGACGCATAAAACATTCTTCCATGTCATAAACCAAATGAATGAAAATAGTGGACTTTCATATCATCTTGTTTCGTAAAAATGTCTATTCTCCAAAAATACTTTCAATCCCGTCCTTCATCCCCTATCCCTGTTCCTGAACATCATATTCGAAACAAATCTTGGAAATTATATCAATTTTTATTTCATCCTTCAAATAGTCGCAGTAGCTAGAATAAGAGTGTGACATAATATTTTGCTTTGATTGAGCAGCTTTCGCTCCAAATGACATAAAATTCTCCAATCTAAACTATAAGTAGAGGTGTATCCGTACAAAAGAAAAAAGTTAGGAACTATGTAGAGGTACAGGTAAACATAATTAACCTGCTGTCCTGCTGTAAAGTTGAGACTTGATAGGAACACCAATATTTTTAATAATATTCCAGGCAAAAAATCATTCAATCAAATGTATGTCCCACCCTGCTGTAAGGGTGCTACATAAGCATAATAGTGAAAGTGAATCTTGAGAGGGGATTCACAATCAGATGCAGAGAATCCGACCGTAGACCTTCTCCTTCATTTTCAAGATTTATTTCGAATATGATGTTCAGAAACAAGGATAGGGGATGAGAGACGGGGTTGAAATTATTTTTGAAGGATGGGCATTACTACAAAACAAGATGATATGAAAGTCCACTATTTTCATTCATTTTGTTTATGACTGTTTTATGAGTCATTATAGTCAATTTCAACCCTCTGTGGGGTGGAAACTGGTCATACGAATGAGTTTTCCCTTGGTAATCTTGTTTAGCGTAACTGGTAAAGCACAATATCAGAAATTCAGCCGAATTGACCGATGGTTTTTTTTTCAACCCCACCCCCTATTTGGGGGTTGGAGAAAAAATTTGTGCCAAAATTAGTAATTCGACAAAATAGAACCATCTGCATGACTTTCAAACGTAATTTCGAATTTGATACTCACAAGTAGGTGTTGGGGGTGAGGGAGGGGGTTGATTTTTTCACAAAAGAAAAAGGGAACTGTCGTGAGCCATATGTGTTAAAAAAGATGTCGAAATGTTCTCACTTACGTTGGAACATATTTTTTTACCTTGAAATAACCCATCTTCAACCCCTTATAGAAAAAAAAACTGTCCATTTTTTTGGGTAACGGACGATGGTTTTTGGCTCGTGTCAAATTGGGCTACAACATATAAAAAAATTAGGGAATTTGACCGAGACCCATTTCCCATAAGAATCGTGCGGGGTCCTTTACCGAAAATATAGAATAGGTGAAAAAAATTGAAATGTTCGTTGCTCAAATCGGAAATCGGAGCATTTACGGAACAGTTACTAAAATCGGAACATTTACGGAACAGAAAGTCCAATCGGAAAGTGTCTCCCGAAAACGGTACAGTTCCGATCAAATCGGAACGTCTGGTCACCTTAGGTTAGTGATGCTGATTAAGTATTATTTCTTGTCTCATCCCTACACAGGCTTGACACATTAAACCACTAGACTACTAACCGTAAATGGTCATTCGATTTTGAGGTTGATAGGTTTACCTAGGTAAAGTTTTTTTTATTACCTCGGAAAAATTAAAAATGAAAGTACAAGATATTGCTTCTAAGCCATCTAGGGTCAAACGCAGCTATGGTTTCAAACTCTATGAAAGATGGATTCGAAAAATCCGATTTTCAAAAATGCTCAACGTTGTAACGTTGAACATACCTGACTTTGAACCGAGAACCATTCAACTAATTGTGGTCACATTTTGACCATAATAGGTGCTCTTGAAATGATATATCGTATCATTTATTCAACCATCAATGTTTCAAGTTGCATGGCAGTCAGAAAAAAAGAGATGTCTCTGGTCAAAATTGACAATGGCATAAGGTAGTGGGGAGGTTGTCCATTTTCTCCCCCTCATACCTTTTATACCACCCAGCGAATTATTCTTTGGGTCAATACTTTTTTTATCTGCATCAAGTGATTGGCTAGCAGCAGGCTTTTTTCGGTGGAAGTTATTCAGTAACGAAGTACTGTTTACATTTGAGGAGATGCCCGCCCCCAGCACTAAGAAACGCGTGAAAAAGTCCATCTGGCCAGTCTACTGCGGGCTTTAACCCAGGACCTTCACCTCTGAAAACTGGGCTGACCTTACTGTGCTACCAACCGTTTTTAGCGCATTTTCCATCTTGATGAAAATCGCTATTGCAACCGCTTTGTCCGTCCGTCCGTCCGTTCCTCGAACTCCTCCCAAACTAGACGACCTAGCTTTCTAATTTTTTCGCTGTTACATAGCTGCCACTCCCAAAGGAGGGCTAGGCTATATTGGATGTCCATATTGCGCCGCCAACATAGAGAAAACCGCCCCCGATAAACTTGAAATAACATAATATTGCACTTTCTACCAGACCTGATGCTCTGGTGTTCTAATTTTTTGAATAATACATAGCTGCCACTTATAAACGTAAGCCAAGAAACATTCCGTCTCCAATATGCGCCGCCGACATGAAAAAACTGCTAAAAACCGCCCCCAATCACTTTAAAATGAAAAACATAAACCCGAAGACATAGCGATCTGATTCCTTCGGTATATAAATAGCTGACTAAAAATGGGAAACGATAGGCTACTTTTGGTTAGTCGCCGCCCCCAGATTCCGCCCCCAAACGATAAAAAGTGCAACTTTCACAAATGTTACTGATTTAACTATTCCCTTAAACATTTAGGAACTGCCAACTCAAATTGTGCAATATTTGCTCAGCCGAACGCTGCCGCTCCCACACGCCGCCCCCAAAGTAAGAGATAAATGAAAAACATGATCCCGAAGACATAGCGATCTAAGTTTTTCGCTATATGGATAGCTAACTAAAAATGGAAAAGGATAGGCTACTTTTTATATGGCGCCGCCTCCAGCTTCTGCCCCCAAAAGAAAAAAGTGCAACTTTCAACAATTTTCACTGATTTAGCTGATAATGTTACCTCGAACATTTGGAAACTCTTGACTCAAACTGTGCAAGAATTCTTTTGCCAAACTCTGCCGCTCCCACACGCCGCCCCCCAAAGTGAGAGATGAATGTAAAACATGAACCTGAAGACATAGCGATCTAATTCTTTCACTATATTGATAGCTGACTGAAATTGGAAAAAGATAGGCCACTTTTGATTAGCCGCCACCTCCAGCTGCCGCCTCCAAACAAAAAAAATCGGTTGTGTCACCCCAAAACTTCCCCGACTAGTATCCAGGAACCTATGGAAATTTTTGTTCGAAACGTCCCTTTGGGTGGGAACGAGGGTGGTAAGTTGGAATTGAAGATTGAAAATAATTTGGAGAAAATCATTTTCCGCCGGGAAACTCCCTGGAAATTTGAAAAAGTTGTTGGAAAATGTTCAAGAACCAGTTACCTCTTGTTCAGGTGAAAATGGTTGAAATCGGTCCACGGAATAAAAAGTTGGAAAATTTGCAGTTTTTCCAGAGAGGAAAACTCGGCAACTGTTGATCCGATTTCGAAAATTTTCCCTCCCAAAATTAGCTCAATCTTTTCTCCAACTTTTATTCGCAGCATGTCTGCACCTAAAATTAATATTTCGTGGGGCCTACCGCATGTAGAAGTTTGCATTGCGTTTTTCTCAAATTCACGGAATGTGCTTTCATTTTGAAAAAATCACAGTCGGAAAACCGAAACCGTGTCAACTTTGAAAATAGACCTGCACGACGCTCAATACAATCTACTTTCGATATCAGTTGAAATTTCCAAAAAAAAGTCGATCCCCGAGCAGGAATAAATTTTTGAGTGGAGTCCTGCTACAAAAGCGAGTCGTGCTGGCCGAAACACCGGCGAGAGCCCCTCCTGAGTGGCAACGGCCAGGAGAAATTTTGAAAATTCATTACGCCCAACTGGAGAATGGTGGAAAACTGCAACTGCGGCCTCAATTTGACTCTTTTGTTGTGTTGCTTCCTGCCAAATCTGGTTCCAATCCATCGGATAGATTTTGGATAATTAATTGGTAAAGTTTTGAACTTTAACATTTTTTATTATTTGACAGATGACAGATAGGGCAATGTTTCCAACTGTTCTGAATACAGTTTTTCAAGGGCTTTCAAATGACATATTGCAAGTTGAGTTACGTGGGATATAGCTTCTGACATTTGATGATAGTGACAGTTGGGTTTGACAGATGACAGCCAAAAACTAATGGGCTCTTTTCAGGAACCAACCATGTTTGTATACCAAATATCAAGTCGATCCAGTCAACGTTACGGCAGTTATCGTGGAAGATCACAGACAGACACACAGACATACACACACACACACACACACACACACACGCACGCACGCACGCACAGACAGACATCATTCTGAAAATGGTCTTAATCGTCTTGGGGGACCTCAAAACGGATATATCCGGTGAAATCTCAAAACTTTTTTTCTGCACGATTACAATACTTCCCCTTACATGTTGGTGGGGGGTCGGGGAAGTAAAATGCAACTTTCACAATTTTCACTGATTGTCATATTTCCCTTACATTTAGAAACTCTCAACTCAAACTGTGCAACAGTTACTTTGCCGAATGCTGCCGCCCCCACACGCTGCCCTCAAAGTGAGAGATGAAAGAAAAACATAAACCCGAAGACATAACGATCTAATTCTTTCGCTATATGGATAGCTAACTAAAAATGGCAAAGAATAGGCTTCTTTTCATATGACGCCACCTCCAACTTCCACCTCCAAAAGAAAAAGTGCAACTTTCAATAATTCCCACTGATTTACATTTTAATGTTACCTCAAACATTCATAAACTCCAAACTCAAACTGTGGAAGAATTTCTTTGCCAAACTCTGCCGCTCCCACACGCCGCCCCCAAAGTAAGAGATAAATGTAAAACATAACCCTGAAGACATAGCGATCTAATTGTTTCGCTATATAGATAGCTGACTAAAAATGGGAAGAGATAGGCCACTTTTGATTAGTCGCCGCCCCCAGCTCCCGCCCCCAAACAAAAAAAATGCAACTTTCACAATTTTCACTGATTGTCATATTTCCTTGAACATTTAGAAGCTCCTAACTCAAACTGTGCAACAGTTACTTTGCCGAATGCTGCCACCCCCACACGCTGCCCTCAAAGTAAGAGATAAATGGAAAACATAAACCCGAAGACATAGCGATCTAATTCTTCCACTATTTGGATAGCCGACTAAAAATGGGAAAGAATAGACTACTGTTGATTAGTCGCCGCTCCCAGCTCCCGCCCTCAAACAAAAAAATATTGATGAGTGAAAGAATTTTCATTCAAATCTATTTCATTGGCCAGTACCCCATTCTGATAATAAAATATCACAATGAGTTTCGAATGAAGTAAGTGGGCAAGGAATGGTGTTTCTCCTTCAACCTAATTTCTTTACGTCCACAATATGCCTCCTTGAGAAAATGCGCTACTGAGACTCACGCACGTGAAGGCATACTCACTTGTTTTTTTTTTTGCCCATTTAAAGAAGCCTTCAAGATGCTTTTCAAATTCACATTCAAATCGTCATATCGAAACCAAAGCCTCCAGCCCTCCAATCAAAATTTCGCCACAGTAAATTGAACGCAGAATCCAGTAATATCAATTTTGCAAAATATTCAGTGGCCTATAACAGATATGAAGAGGAAAAAAGAATAATATCTCTAATATCTACGCCACTGGGTGAGTTCGACAAAAGCCAACTACATAATTATGTTATCAAAGTATTTTTTACCTATACAAGCGTAAAGTCGGCCAAGTTTTACCATTATCTTCGGGCGTAGAGTGGCTAATTTTACCCGCGGGCGATAAAGTGTCAGCTTTACGCCCAAGGGCCTTCGATTTTTTTGGCGTTTAATTAAAATGTTAGTTTTTTATAATAACAGAACACTGTTGGTAATGGAAATAGACGTTTTCCTGTCCGTGAGCGCTGACGATACTGGTCATTCATATTGCTGAATCACAAAGATCAAAATTTGGAAATACTTAGTTGGAAGTGAGGTTATGTCCATAATGCTTCGAGGCATGCCCTGGCGCCTTGCGCCGAGACATGCATCAAGCAAGAAATAGTTCATAGTAAAGAGTGATCGAATAAATTTCTCCTCAAGGTAAGCTCAAGGTGGGCCTTGATCCCCTCGCTAGCCATGTTTTTTCACTAGATTTTCAGGAATGAAAGGCGACTTGAGGGAAAATTTATTCGATCACTCGTTACATTGAGGAACTAGCTGTCACCGGCGCCGGCAAGCCGTCGCCTGGGTGACAGCTATGGTTGAAAAGTAGCCAGAGAATTTGTTCCACTGACACCGGACAAGTGGAAAGTGGATTGTATACATGATGTTGATTTTCGGTTGTTTTAGGCAGATGTCAGGTGTTCCCTTAACAAGTTTAGTAATTTTTTGCATGACCGTCGATAGTGTTTTGGTCAGATGAAGTTTTCCAAGAGGCGTAAGCAACTGACTGTGTATTAGTAACATGAAATCGAAAAGATGTTTGTTTTTCGCGTGCTTTGAAATTTCTGCCTCGACTTGTAGGGTTCTATTGTGAACGGAACGCATGTCAGTGGGTAGTGTCTGGTCAGTGAAGAGTTGTCGGGAAAAATCGATACACCATTATTATGTTTAATAATATGTATTTCTACTTTTGTTAAAGGTAACTACCAAAAATACTGGAAACATATGATGGAGTACACAATTTTGAGAATGAAAGCAACGATGTGTGTTATGAAAGAAAACCTGAACCGTGAAAAAGGTTATGCCGTGGAGGACACTGTGTAGTGGACAGCAAAAAAGAACCGTGTATTTGTATTATTTAGGAGTCTTTTTAAATATGTACCTATAGGAGAAATTGAGATAAAATGAAAGTATGTGCAAAATTCAAAATTTGACAGTTACGTTTCAGTTGTTTATCTGCACCAAGTATGGTTGGAAAACCCGATGTAATCGGTTGAAAAAAGCAAGAATTCAATACGGCGCTTTGAACTGCCAGAATGTCGAGTTCGAAAATGCACTTAAATTGTCCATCTTGACTAAGTATATGTTCAAAATCTCAATCTAATCTGTTAAAATGAACAAAAGTTCAAAATGGCAGCCTTGGAAATGTCAAAATGGCGAATTTGACGAATGCATTTCGATTGTCAACCTCAAGTGGGTATAGGTTTAAAATCTCAATCCGATTGCTTGAAGAATGCAAAAGTTCAATATGGTGGCCTCTTGAAACGTGAAAATCAAATATTCACAGATGCATTTTGATCGCCAATCTCAAGTAGGTATAGGTACAAAATTCCAATCAGATCGGTTGAAAAATGCTAAAGTTCAATATGGCGACCTCTAGAAAAGTCAAAAATCGGAATTTGACAGATGCATCTCGACTGCCGGACTGCCTAACCAAAGCAAGTAGAGGTTCCAAATCCCAATCGGATAGGTTGAAAAATGCGAGAGTTCAATATGGCGGGGGAATTGGAACTGTCAAAATGACAAATTTGACGAATGTATTCAGATTGCCCATTTCAAGTTGTCATAGATTCAAAATCTCAATCGGATGGGTTGGAAAATGCAAAAGTTCAAGATAGCGGCCTCTTGAAACGTCAATAATCAAAATTTGACAGATGTATTTTGGTTGTCCGCCTCAAGTGGTTATAGGTTTTGAATCCCAATCGGATCGGTTAAAAAATGCAAAAGTTCGATATGGCGGCCTCGGAACTGTCAAAACGTCCAATTTGATAGATACACCTCGATTGTTCACCTCAAGTGAGTATAGGTTCTAATTTCTAAATCCCAATCGGATAGGTCGAAAATGCAAAAGTTCAATATGGCGGCCTTTTGAAACGTCAAAAATCGAAGGTTGACAAATGCATCTCGATTGCCTACCTAAAACAAATACAGGTTGAAAATCCCAATCGGATCAATATGGCGGCCTTTTGAAACGTCATAAATCGAAATTTGCTAGATGCATCTCGATTGCCTACCCAAAACAGGTTTAAGTTGGAAATCCAAATCGGATCGGCTGAAAATCGCAAAAGTTCAATATTGCGATCTTTTAAAACGTCAAAAATCGAAGGTTGACAGATGCTGCATCTTGATTGCCTACCTTGAACAAGTAGTATGAGTTGAAAATCTCAATCGTATCGGTTGAAAAATGCAAAAGTTCAATATGGCGGCCTTTTGAAATGTCAAAAATCAAAATGTGACAGAGGCATCTCGAATGCCCACCCAATGCAAGTACAGGTTGAAAAATCCAATCCGATCGGTTGAGAAATGGAAAAGTTCAATATGGTGACCTCTGGAGACGTCAAAAATCGAAATTTGACAAAGGAAAATTCGTTGTGTTTGAAATTAGGTTTGTTTCATCAGCAGTCCCTGACTGTTCGTGGACGTCAGCAGCCTGTTACTTCATAAATCGTAATGCGCAGGCTGCTGACGTCCACGGACAGTCAGGGACTGCTGATGGAACAAACCTATTGAAACAATTAAATAGCGAACGCTCACAAAAGGGGAAATACCATGAAATTTCGAATAAAAAAGCAACAAATTGGATCTGGTCGACGGTCGTCTATGTTTTTGGTTCAGATCACGCAAAAAAAAAACACCGCAAACACGACGATGAATGTGACTTGAGAATTCGGCGAACGGTGGCGCGAGTTTGACAGATTCGCGTTAACATCTAGTGAACGGAGGCGCGCGGTGCTGTTGGCAAAAGTGACAGTGGCAGTCCGACGCTAGGTCGACCGTATCGATGCGAAAAGTTGCACACAGATTTCGATAAAATGGACTACAAAGACGTAATAGAACGCATATGTATCGAAGCATGGACCCTTTATAAAGATCTGACCAGAAGGTCCGATGAAATTATCTGGGATTTCGTATATAGAGAACAAGACGTGACAACAAGACATTGACGCCGCCACGAGATGTGTCTGGAAATGGAAAAAAGGGGCTTTTCTCGAAATGTGAAGCCGGTAAAAATCGGGCTCTAGTGCAAATACCAGACGTGTTTTGCCCCATCAATAGCCTGTTTTTTTGAAATATTACGCCGTCAACGTCTGTCCCGGTCTGGGAAATTTTATCAAAGTGCCGTCGAGTTTGAAGAATTCTTTGGTTTTTGGTGTCCGATAGACGCTGGAAAGCCCCCTCTAGACCACGGTTCAATGTCGCACGCTGACACGGTACGTTTTTTCCAAAAACACTGTTCAAATGCCCCGAGGTGTTGTCGAGTTTTTCCCAAAAACGACAGCGTCAATAATGACGTTTCTGTCAGATTTGGCCGGGCCGTGTACCGTTTTCAACATTTTTCGGCAAAATTCCAAGAAAAGCCACGCCGAATGGCTCGCACCAGACGATAGTGAGTTCTCGAAACCCCCCGGTCGGCATTTCACACCAAATTTCTCGAAATTCTGCCCGAAAATCCGAGTTTTCGCCGCCAAAATGTGTCAAGAAATCTCGGACGAATTATTTGAAATGACGATTCCCTGGAAAAAATTTGGAATGAATTATGAATTTTCGAAAAATCCCCTCAAATTTGGCAGAAATTTTGGAAATTTCCCATCGTCAACTTGTATTGCGGTTCGTTTGTGAAATTTTTTAAAAAAATACCCCGTCAAAATCCGATGTCTGGTTTTCACAAATTCCAACCAGACGTCGTTAAGTTCTCTCACGGGTTAGTTTAGGGTGATGATTGCAGTCAACGATGATGATTGTGCGGTCAGTACTCGGGTCAGTATTGATGGCAAGGCTTGATGCTTGTAGAAAACGACTGAACTGCGTATAAGAACTTTTCAACGAAACTCTCGATGTGCTCGCGGGTAGTGATTTTTAATCTCTTGGGCTTATACCTCTCCGCTTTTTTTTTAACAGCGCAGTTACTCTTGGGTATCGGCTGATATGATCATCTTTAAAACGACCAGGGTTGCTTTTAGCATTGAATCCTCGATTGAATACGTCGGCCACAACGTTGACGTTTTCGCTGTTTTAGATTTCTCTGAGAAATAAGCCAAGAGACAATGCTCTCAGATGTACTGGCGTTTTTCGAAAGAAGCCACTCTTTGTCCGTATCGTAGGTATACCTCGCCAAACTAGCTGCTTCAGCTAAATCAGTAGGAGTGCAGGCCATGAATTCTGGGTTCTGTTCCATTTTTGCCTCGATTTTTGACAATGACGCCTTACAAACTGAATGAACAAGCGAAAACAAAAATCATAGGTGTCTATGAGCTATGACGATTTATACATACTAGATCCAATTGAAACTTGAAAATGAAAATGTGACAATTTTTTTGAAAGTACAGTTGCGGCCTCATAATAGTTTACACCGATGAAAATCGTGTGGCCATGCTCATTCAAAATTACGTCAAAATTGAATTGGCATGGCCACTCGATCGCCGTCGGTGTAAACTTTTTTGAGGCCGCAACTTTACCTGCCTAATTGTAATCGTGCAGAAATAGTTATTTATGTAGTAAGAGCGTAAAGCGACTGTTTTAGGCCCGACGTATGTAAGTTGTGCCCGAGCATAGCGAGGGCACATTCAGACAAAGGGCCTAAAACAGGCTTTACGCTTGAGCTGCATACAACGTTTTTTACACGACCCATTCTTTTTTTAAATTTGATTTTGAACCATAAAAGCCGAGAAACTAAAAAGCGATTATAGATCGATCTAGTTAGCAATGACATTATGGGCACCTATGATTTTGTTCTTACTTGTCATTTAATAATTATCACTAGCGTCAGTGTCTTTTTCATTGAAAAGCACCCAGCAAGAATTTTCGTTTTTGAGGCGCTGCACTCCTCCCGCCGATGGCGATGGCTTCTCGAGTCACACTTGATCTTCTGCCGGAGAAGTCCAAAAAAAAATACATGAGAACGTAGGTATACCTATACTTAGCTGAAAAATCCAAGGTGGTGAAGCCTTCTACTTTGTGGTCCGTGTTTTCCATGCTGAAGACAACCCTTTCAGTTAAGGACGACACGGATTTTACCGCAAAGTTACAGCCTACGTAAAGAGACAGGCAGACGGATACCTACAAACCAAAATATTCATTCGGCTACACGTTTTATGACGGCAACCACGGCTTCGGGCCTGAAATCGCGCTCTTGTATCGAAAACGGCTATTCAAATTTAGTATTCGCCTGCCCCCTCAAGAAAACTGGGCACGGAACTCTGATAAATAGGAATCCGGCCAGAGCCGTCAACGCACATAACCTCACTTTTGGAGTTTCGAATATGTGTATTTTCAAAGCAAACAATTCAACGAGAAGCTTAATAAGTGAAACCATACACCCTTCCCCGCCTTTGGGGGTGTCCCAAATGCCTCTGAGCTGTGCATTTCAACAGATTTATTAGTTTGTGACATTTAATAATAATTACAAGCATTTGTTTTTTGACGCTTAAAAAACCAAAGCCCGAGGGCGTAAAAGTAAAAATTTTACGCCCTCGGGCTAAATGAGCCACTTTACGCCTGAAAATGAGGGTAAAAAGGCTCACTTTACACCCGGTCGTGTAAAAAAAAGTTTTGAGATTTCGACGGATATATCCATTTTAAGGTCCCCCAAGACGATTACGACCATTTCCAGAATGATGCACGGAGAAAAATGCTTTAGAGGAAATCTTTAGGCATTACAGACCGAGGTCATTAAATATCAGAATTGCTACCAACCATTTTTATATGTATGAATCTCCAGGTGGTCAATATTTACCAACTTTGGTAGTGGATGGAGATTGAGTTTTTGGTGATGGTAACTTAGAAATTACTGCCTTCACCTGCTTCGCTTTTTCGAAAACGAGGTCTGTAATCGTTACAGACTCATTTACGTTGTCACCAAAATGTTTTCTGGACCATTAGAAATATTACATATCTACGTATAAAATGGTTAGGAATTTTTTTTCTTGTTCCCAAATTAAACTAAAGACAAATCCAGCAGGTGGATCAGATCAAAACAAATGCAGTTTAAAATGGTAAGGAATTTTTTTTTTTTGTAACAAACAGTATTTTTGTTACACGCTGCAGAAGAAGAGATGCATTTGGAGATAATTATTTAGGTACAAGAAAATTAATCATTTGACAAAAGTTTTTATCGAAAGGACAGCTTTTACGTGTCGGTGAAAGATAATAGGGCTCGTAGCAATAGTCTCACGTAACTCGTGGGCTCGCAGGAACAGCACTACCGTTGTCCAGCTTACTGAGGCAGTTGGATAACGCTGAGTAAAGGCCACTTAGGAACCTGAGCTTCTAGATATATTGCAGATAAAAGCTCGACAACACGCGTGATTGCCATGTGATAAGTGCTTTTCCAATGACTCCGTCGTGCAATAAGATTTACTTAGACACAGTATAAGCTTCTT
Organism: Anaspis maculata; assembly: GCA_949128115.1. Classification (NCBI taxonomy): domain Eukaryota; kingdom Metazoa; phylum Arthropoda; class Insecta; order Coleoptera; family Scraptiidae; genus Anaspis; species Anaspis maculata. Next base: position 49,474,723 of record OX421968.1, read on the forward strand.
TGCTAGCATTTAGGTATACCGATAACTCAAAATTCACACATCAAACAGCCGTAATACACTGGAGTATACACAAGGGCAAATAAATAATTTCATTACGTTCTTATAATGCTGAAGATATTCTGGACACACAACCCTTCACGAAAACAATCTAATTATATTGATTGAATGACAGTCGATTCATTAGGTGTCATTCTTTTCAAGGGATATACAATGACTGAGCAGGGAGAACGTGGAAGGGTTACACAGTTGCTGATACAATCCTGTGATATTAAACGTTTTTGTCTTTGGCAGGAAATCTGACAACTCGAAGCTCCGCGTGTAGGTACAAACACATAATATACCTAACAAAGATAACTGATCAGTTCTTCGGCAAGATATGAACACTGGAAGATGGACGCCTAATGATTAATTAGGTTGATGAACCGTAATTTCTTCTAAGGTCTGATGTCCAGCAAAACTAATTATTTCTCGACGAACAAAGACGTGTAAGTGGAAGCAAACAAAAACCTAATTATAGAAACGAGCGACCTGATGACAACACATTACGGGGACGTCCTTTAGGACTCGTCAGGGTTCCTGCTGCAAATTATAGTTTGTTTCTCACGATCACCTCACTAAATTACCAACGTGAACTCGTAAACTTTTAGTCCTCGTTAGTGGTCTAGTAATGGAGTTGCCAAGCAAGCCCTATCAACTCTGTTATAAGTGCATAACATCTTTCGCGAAGGGGGATGAGAAAGTTCACTATGTTATGAATGTGCAAGCAGTTGTACATAAGTATAATAACTTAAATGCCCATCTAGTATCATATATATTTTTTCTTTGCGGGATGCTGAAAATAAAATCTAATTACCAAGGTTGTACTTGTATATATTTGTACAACCTAGGTATACCTGAAGTACGAAGTTGTTCTTGTTTAGGGTGATAATTGAAAATTGCTTCGCAAAGGGTGTAGTAATTTGCCAACAGGGGCACAGAACAAGTACGAATAAGGATGGCATGCAAACGAGTGCAGAAGAATATAGCGACTGAGAGACACGTTCGGTGATAGATGACTCCCACTAGACACAGCTTAAACGTAGTTTTAATTAAATCTTGTAATTGTTCGAAACTCATGATTCTTGTCAACGAGTGTTAAGCCAACATTTCTAAAAAACCACTAAGTGTTTCGAGCTACGTGACTGAGCAGCTGTCTGTGATTGAATGAAATTAACGACCCAAAATTTGTGTCCATCGTTTATATAGTTCCATATAAAATTGATACAATTCACAACTAGCTACCTACTTTGCAGGTGATGAGATTAATTCAATATCTCAGTCGCGTCTATAAGACGTCTGTCTTGTTATACCCGAGGTTATACCTTATGCTCTTCTATGGGTATAACGCGCTGGGGCTAAATATCACGCCATCATCTACTAAATCTCCTGAAGGATGTTCAGCGACAGTCAAAAAATTGCTACCTAACATGCAATCTATAGTGCCTCCATAATATCTTACTGTGCCATCTCTTGCTGCAGTTAGGTCCCATCAGGGATATTTATTTATCAACGTTGAAAATGACCCACGCTGCTTGTGTTTCACGTTTCATACGTTGGCTGTTTTATGATAGAATTTTCCCGATATATTAAGTTATCGATTAGGGGCGACCGGAATATAGGGACTGCGGGACAGGTCTCTGAAAATGTTTTAGTTACCTAACAAGCTGCTTATCTATTCAGGGCATCCAAAGTCATAGATATAGCTCACCGGTGACTGCGACGGCCCTCTGGAGTACCACAGTGATCGAAATGATGGAATCTCTTAACCGCCAAACGCGCGGCTGGGGGAAAATAGCCATGATTGAGAGCTAGGTCCTGTTACAGAAACACATTCACCCTTATCCACTAGGCCACACGACCAGTTCGGATGCATTATGAAACACTTGAGGTATTTTTTATTGACATCTAAATACTATATCAATATATTACTGCTTTTATATGGTGTCTGAATGATCTGGCCCCCGGAAAATATTGTGCCATGTCGCGTAATTGGCTATGCGGGAAATTGAAGCGATTTATTCTGCACAGAGAAAACATACCGGAGGGTGTCTGACTCACTTGACAGCTAATATCTTCGTTAATAATGCACACGAAAAGATAAACATTATTCTGGGACCGCAAACCTCGTTAGGCACTGCGACTATAGACGCAACAATTTTCGTGTATATATATATACAAGTATAGGTATATATATAACCCTAAGTATTCCTGGTTGTTTCAATTTCTCCCTTATAAATACAAGTCATTGACTAGAATTAATGATTTGACTGGTCCAAACCCATATAGCAAACGCAGGAATCGCTAAAATCGCTGAATGAGTAGGCACATTATAGACGCGCGATTGAGAAATGAATGTCGGAAAACGAAAACACGTCCCTTTCTAAGTTTGTACATTATGCATGTACAAGTGTGTACAACAACGGGGAAAAGAACTCCACGGTTCAAATTCTAAAATGATTTCGAAACATTGCCTCAAGTTCAAGTGGTTCCACTTAAGACCGCTCCCCTGATGCGATCTTTGTATAATGTCATAATTGCCGAGCAGACATGCCATCGCCGTAAGTACATACGTCGGTAGGCATAGCCGAAGAAGTAAAATATGTGATTGTGCGTTGCGGAATAGAATGAGATTGGTGCAAAGGCGTTTAATTGCGATGCTATTTCAATTTTCCAACATCTGTAAAGTCTAATGGTTGCAAATAAATCGCAAACATATAGTGCGAATAAAATTGAAAAATCGTATAAACAATAGGAGATGCCACACCAATAACCCTCGGGTAATAAAGTTGATAGATAGGAACACGGGTAGGGTCAGTGGTCTTGAACTTACCCTGGGGTACCATAACTCGACAGTCGACTGTGTACGCCTGCTGAAGTGATATACTCCTTCCGTCAACCGCTGTAAATGTCTTCTGGTCATCAGCGCGCCTCTCTGCTCCACTGCTTGCCATGAAACCATTAAGTTCTGCTTCGCCGCCCGCTGAAACTCCAACAAATACTGATTTCGAAAATAATCCATTTGGCTCTCAACATTTACGCCTACAACTGCTTCATCATGACAACAACTGCAACAACTAGATAGATACCTTAGTATAACGACGTGAAAGTCATTTAGCTAGTATTTCATAAAATCTCTTCCAATTCAGTTCGGCATAATAAATATTACAACAACCACCATAACACAGACGTTGATCCGCTCCACGCACTTTTACTTGTATTATCTTATACACCTATAACCTATTAGGTGGTACCTATCGGTACTGTTACATAACACATAGGTAATTTGATCAGTTATAAATAAAATAAAAAAATTAATGTTTTTCTCCTTATCTGTTTTTAGCGCATTTTCGTAAGAAAATGACGCTTATATGGCCGGTTTGTCTGTCTGTCCGTCCGTCTGTCTGTCTGTCTGTCCGTGTAGAAATTAAGAAGTTGTACTCCTCCTCGAGGAATAACGCTAGAGCCTTAGAACTTTTTTTGATAGATAGCTGATGTCCCCAAGGGTAGCCAATGGGCATTATTTTTTCATCCATGCATAGTTATCATTACTACAGGGTGTTTATAAACGTTTGTTATCATATCGCCTTTGGAATCTCCTATCACTCTTTCAAATCGTGCCTTTCACTGCGACTTTTGGCCTGACCAAAGCCTGCCGCGATCACAGACGTTTATAAACACCCGGTATTATCAAAAAACAGATATTTACTGTGCACTTCTAAGAAGTTAAACTCCTCCTCGGGGAATGAAACTAGAACCCTGGAACTTTCTCCAATGGATAGCTCAGGTCCTGGTGGGTGGCCAGTGGGCAGATTGGATTCAATGGTTGCGCCGCCATCTTGGCCGCCATATTGAAATTTCTTATTAGTAAAACGATTTTCATGGAACTTGGAAGTTACCCTTGTCTTGTATGATAATTCTTATTTTCAAGCTGAATTTCATGATTCCGCCGCCATCTTGGCCGCCATATTGAAATTTCTTGCTAGTGGAACGATTTCCATGGAACTTGAAACTTACCTTTGTCACGTATGATCATTCTTATTTTCAAGCTAAATTTCATGATTCCGCCGCCATTTTGGCCGCCATATTGAAATTTCTTGCTAGTGGAATGATTTTCATGGAACTTGAAACTTACCCTTGTCATGTATGATCATTCCGATTTTCAAGCTAAATTTCATGATTCCGCCGCCATTTTGGCCGCCATATTGAAATCTGTTATCAATGGAGGGATTGTCATGAAACTTGGAACTAACTCTTGTCTTGTATAGACATTTTTATTTTCAACCTGAATTTTATGATTTGGCCCCCATCTTGGCCGCCATATTGAAATTTCTCATTAGTGGAACGATTGTCGTGAAACGTGAAACATCTTGTCTCGTATGAACATTTAATTTTCAAGCTGGACTTCATTTCCATCAATGACAGACCTGGCACTAGGAAAATGCGCTGTTGAGACTCACGCACGTGAGGGCATATTCACTTGTTTTTTCACCATAGGAGTTTGCCCGTTTATTTATCAAGTTCACAAATTCAGAAAAGTTCAAATTTCGGACAACACAACACCCAGACTTTTCACCGGGAATCGAACCCGAGACTTCCGCGTCGCAGGCAGCCACTCGACCGCCTGCGCCACAGGGCCGTCAAATAATGTCAAATAATCAAACTTTAATTTGCTTTATAGCAGAAATGAAGTTATGGAGAAAATATAAAATGAAAATGGTATAATGGAATTTAAAACTTCTACGTAATAATTTAAAAAATTTCTTATAGTTTAGTAGTCCAGACGTTAGTGGGATATACCTTGCGCTTGCACTTTTGTACCAAGCATTGTAACTTTGCATGCCTGTTACGGAGACTACCCTGGACCAATCTGGATGTGGGGACAAATCGTGCAGACTTTTTATACAGGGTGAAATAGAAAATAATTGTTGAAGAATCGTAAATCTTGAACCATAACTGATGGATATTAGTCAATCAGGATATTGATGACGGATTTCGTGCTTATGAAGGTGCTGCAAACATTTTTGGGCTATCATGAGGCGTTTCCGAAATACGCTGGAAGAAGTAAAACTTCTTCATTTTTTGTTTTGTTTTTCCAGTAAATCAGTTGTTTTTGGAGATATCAAGCTGCAAGTTGATATTCCGACAAAAAATCATGTTTTTAATCAAACGCGATGTGGGGACATCGACGAAGCCTGCTAGATTCAAAACTAAGATCCTCAACTTTTTTTCCATCGAGAGCGCCATCTTCAAATTGCCCTTCGTGGAATTGTTGAAAAAACAACAGCTGATGACTTTGTTGGACACACACGATCGTTTTATAATGAAAAACTAGATTCTCAAATGACCTCTTCGCCGAAGAAACGTTATCAAGCTCGTTAATCTTGATTTCTCTTCACTCACACGTGACAGTCATGACTAAATGGAACTTTGGATCGACGACATGTTTGCGCTATTATAATCCACATTATTCTGTGAAGCCAGTCACTAAATTTCATCATCATCAGCCAAGTGGAGTTCTTTTGGCAAACAGTTGAACAAAAACTTGGCCTCGATTTTTGTGGAAAAGGCAAAAACGCTAGGGGTCCCGTCGTCTCCTCAAACCCGATTGAAGAAAATCTGTTACCAAAAATGCTACCAATGGAGTGTTATATTGGGGAAAAAGTAGTTATTTTTATTGAGTATTCCGATTGTTTACGATCTGATTAAGCCTTCCATGTAACAGGTGCATTAATTTTGCCTCTAATTTTCTGTACAAAAAAAAATATTTCTTATTATTCTATGGCGTCACTCGGTGAACCTCGCGCGCAAACCAAACGTGACCTACTTTACCGATATTTGAGCGTCTTCAAGGTTTAATCACGTTTTGTCACTTTTGACGTGTAACGTGTAATTCAAAACATCAAATCACATGACATTTGTGACATTCATTTGAATTTAAAATTGCTGCACCAACACGAAAAACTACCGGCCACTCCACTCGAACCGAGCAGCAGACCAGCAGACTTCGGGCTACTCAAACTTGACCCAGGCTACAGATGAATGAGACCATTGAGACCTCTTGGTGCCAAACGTTAATGATGGAGTTTGTTGTCGTCTGTGAGTGGCGTCTTACTTCGTTTTTCTGAATGAATAACAACTATAATCTTCCACGCCACGTCAAGCACATGCAAAATGCAGGATTGGCAACAAACAACTGAAACACTCCACCATGCAAAACTTCAGTGGGACCGGCATTCTTGAAGTTTTCTGTGGACATGCCAAGGTTCTAGTCTGGCTGAATCAGTTTTCTTTCTTCAATACCAGGGAGGGTTGAAAATATTCGAGTGCTTTTTAAGGACACAGCAAATTATTGCGCCCATATCGTTTATTTCTGCCCACATTTCAACACAAAATAATCAAAACACGTCAACACGTCAGTTTTTTTTCTACGTCAATCAGCAAATCAGCTGTTTGCTGCTTGTCGTTATCGCTCGCGCTCGATAAGCGCGTTCGCGTTACCGAGGCCGTACGACGTCTAGCAACGGATTGTACTGCTTGCCTGGCGCCATCTGTTAACGTACCTGGGTCCCAATTTGCGTGACGTCACGCGAAATTTTCTTTAATTTTTCGGGGCCTAAATAAACGCAAAAAAATTGAATAAAAAATATGTGAGCTCTACGAAGGCTCTAGTATTTGAATCCATTTTTTCCAAAAACCCGTGGAATACCCCATTGACACTAGAAGAGTTCGAATGGATGTGTTCTGTAGTTTGAAGCTAAACCTAAATGGATTGTTCCATCCTAAATCTGCAGGAACGATGTCAAAAATGTTGCTACAGCTCATCTTTGGAACTTTTTTTTGTTGTTGTTGAATATGGCCAGAAACTCTCACCTCCAACCTTCAAAGGTGAGCTGTAGCAACATTTTTGACGCCCCTCCTGCAGAACTAGGATAGGATGGAACAATTCATTCCGGTTTAGCTTCAAACTACAGAACACATTCTTTCGAACTCTTCTAGTATCAATTGGTAGATTTTTGGCAACAGATTTTCTTCAATCGGGTTTGAGGGGACGACGTGACCCTGCCGTTTTTGCCTTTTTCACAAAAATCGAAGCAAACTTTTTGTTCAACCATCTGCCAATAGAACACCACTTGGCTGATGATGATGAAATTTAGTGACTGACTTCACAAAATACAATATCGCAAACATCTCATCGATCCAAAGTTCCATTTGGTCATGACTGGTGGATGGTGGATGTCGGAAAGGTAAAAATGAAATTTTCACTGTGATCTGTCAGATGTAAATGTCACTGTCAAAGTGACAAGAGATTTAGGTGTAACGATTTTGCATTTGGCAGCTCTTTTTGAAGCTCTTCAAAAACTCTACTCAAAACATGCAGAAATGATGACATATCTGTTATCTCTAAAAAGCTATGAGCTGTGAAAGCCGAAACTCTGATGTTCAATAGCTCGAGAAGTACTGAACGGATTTCAATAAAACTCGTTCATTTAGGCCCCGAAAAAAAAATGAGAAAATTTCGCGTGACGTCACGCAAATTGGGACCCACACTTTTAAAAGAAAATCGTTTTTCAGTCTCTTTTGCGATACACTTATGTCAAAATTGGCATTTGTCAGAGTTTTGTATAAAGTAATCAGATACATCCCGTTTGTTGACTGCTGTCAATTTGGTGTTACAGACGTACGTTTCACAGTTTTGCGAAAAACATCAGAATAAGAAGATTCCACTATGGGTAACTTATTCGTTATTATAGGAGATACAAAGTTGGTTAGATTGAAAGAGTTTTTCGGAATTTTATAACTGTTCCAATTCTGCGAACAGATTTTCATTATATTTTTTGGATTCTGAGATATCTGGAAGAAATAAAAAACAAGCTTTTTTTTGACGATAACTTTCTTTGATGATTTCACATGACTGAAACTTCGACATTATCAAGGAACTTTTCTAAGATGCGCTCAATGGTGTTATCAGTTGTCAATTGCTTTTTCAACATGTTCGAGTAGCATTTTTGATTGCCTTCTCAGCGATATATCACAACCTGACAAATTTATTTAAAACAAAACGAAAAACATTAAAAAAAATGTAGTGCTCTGCGGTAGAAAATTCCGACTGTCATAATAATCGTTAATCATAATAATTTGTCAAAAGTTGGCACATTTGTACGTCAGTCAGTTTATTTGAATCAGCATTTCAAAAAAAGCAGTCCAAAATGGCACATCATTACCAAAATGATGAGAAACTCAAAATGCTCGGAACTTACATTAGAGCAAACAGAAATGTGCACGTCGTAACTGAAAACTCAAAATAGTTCGAAATTTCCATTAGTAAAGACTAAAAAAGTGAAAAGATCTGAAAATGAAACTGTATTTGAAGTGAATCGAACAATCACAAAAATATGAACGTCGAGATGAACATCAACGTAATCAACGATATTGTTTGATGTGAGCCAGCCCCGTTGTGTTGGATGTTCCTCTCACATCGATACTTTTGACAGAGTTTGTTACTTTTGTAGGACGAATTGATATTTTGGACTAATTTTCTCAAGGACAGAGTTATATTGGTGACATAAGGCGTTGCGGAATCGATCCGTGTGGTTTATTCCTTGACAGAAATTTACCATTCAGGTATTTTTGGAAAGCTATAAGGATGTACTTTGGTTTGAGCCTATAGGCATTTTCGAAATCCTGAGTCTATAGACATTTTCAAAATCCAAAAATTATTTTTTGAACACTTGAGTTAATTTGTATTTTAAAAATGTCTATAGGCTCAAAACTACTGCATCCTTGAAATGCTGATTCAAATTAACTTATTTGACGTAAAAATATGCCAAATTTTGACAAATAAAATGACGTTACCGAGTCACAGAGCACTCGATTATTTTGACAGTCGGAATTTTCCATCGCAGAGCACTAGATTTTTTTCATTATAATTTTTTTTTCTTGGCAGGTTGTGATACATCGTTGAAAAGGAATAAAAAATGCTATTCGAAAATGTTGGAAAAACAATTGGCTCTACATATAAGAAAAACAAAAGTTGATAGTTTTATCTCGGAAATAAAGAAAGATGGGAGAAATCTGATTGAAACACCACTGAGCGCATCTTGAAAAAGTGCCTTGATAATGTCGAAGTTTCAATTATGTAAAATCATTATTTAAGAAGTTATAGCCAGAAAAAGAAAATGCATGTTTTTGGTTTTTCCCAGATATCTCAAAAACCAAAAAAGATAATCTGTTTGAACAGTTCGAGAGGCAGCTGAGGAAAAATTGAAAGCGTTCGAAATGTGATGCTACAGGCGCATGATGAAAATAGCATTGATAGATGAGGCCAAAATAGGGAGGTACTAAAAAGAGTAGGGGAAGAAAGGAATATGTGCAAAACAGTAAAGAAAAGAAGAAATAGATGGTAGGACACCTGAGACACGAAGGTTCAAGTGCTCAGGATCCGCTTCGAGATATACTCGAGGCTGAGGTAGGAATAAAGAGAAGCAGGCAGAGGTAGACCCAGAATAGATTACTGGTCCCAGGTAGGTATAGTCTGTACACCGATAGAACGGACTTTTTTGAATTTCAGTGATGTAACCTATAGCAAATAAAAGCACCAAAGACTGTAACAACATGGGCGCGTCTGGAACTAATATTAGTTTTGTTCGGTTGGTAGTCTTACCCGGGCAAATTATTCCTACGCCAAGCCAATGGCATTACATTCAGCGAGTTTGACACTTACGTACGATTTCTAACCTCCATTTCTCTATGATGTTTGTTATTTTTAGTCGGCTCGGCTGTTGTGAGTGTTGAGTTGAATAAAATGAGCCTCATTCAAAAAAAATATTTTCTTATTCATTAAAATTGGTATTAAACTGGTGTCATTTAAAATTATACCATAGCATTTAGCTGTGATTACCGGAAATAAGCACCTCTTTCTAACTGGAATACCAAATTTCGCGGGTAACGCTCGGGTCTACTTTTCAAGCGGAGGAATCTGGTGGTCCTTTCTATGAGTGTATAGAGTATAGTTAGGCATGTACGATGTTCGACCTTTAGAGAAATGCGTAGATTAGCACAGGATAAGGGATGGAGGTTCGCATCCAACCAGTGTTAGGAGTGAGAACATTGTGATGATGATGATGTTTCAATATATCGTTTTTTTAGTATATGTACCGCCGAAGCGAGTACATGATTGCTGAGAAATGCTCAGAATCGCAAGCACATGTTTTTGACTGCTCGCTTTCGTTTCGATTTTGCTGTGATTTTGAACCTTGATTGTGGAGTGTGCGATACCATTGGATAGCCTGTGATTTTCCCTTCGCGACGTATATTGAGGTTTCGGTGGAGTTAACCCAGCAACCGAGTGATGAAGTAATTACTGCATTGTCTTAATACTGCTATTTACAATAATTGTTGCTGTTCTTATCGGCCCGGCTGATAAGCGTTTTTGTACATAAACAACTACGTGAACTTATAAAGTTCATTCATCGCACTTTGTCATCGGTCTGTTCCCGTCCAGTAGAGGCCACTGGGGCCTCTGCGCCCAGGGATAAGAAGGGATGCCTACAACAAGGACTCCACCTCCAGCTGAGCATAGTGATACGCCTGCGAAAAGGCGCAGATCTCTCTCCAGTCCAAATGTGCAAGGAAGGAAATATTTAAAGAGCAGAACATTTGTGGCCGACAATTCTAGCAAAGGAGTTGAATTATGTGGTTTCGAACAGCCAGGAATAGACACAGACAGAGGCGTTGATATGCAGAACATAAACGTAGAAGATCTTTTGCAGGCAATAAACAAAATCGGAGATTCTTTCACCAGAGAGACAGTCTTTAATAACATAATAAAAATGACTTTCACTATCAGAAGCTTGGAAAAAGAAAACTACCAACTGAAAATCGAACAACTGAAGTGGAAGAATATCAACCAAGACTGTCTGAATAGTAGAGTTACTGATAACGACAATAAATCTACGAAAACATATGCAAAAATTGTCAAAAAGAATTCAGTCGATGAATCCACAGCTTCAGGCAGTGAAAAGGCCAAAGAGTCACCATGGGCCACACCTGAAAGTAAGCCGAAATTTGAAATAATGATCTCATCTTCTAAGGAAGACAAGCAGGAATCCACAAAACTTGAATGGGATAAGATCAGAAAAAATATAAGTTCTACAGACATTGATGGAGGATTAAGAAATCAGAGACAAACGAGAAGTGGTGCAATTGTTTTGGAAGCACAAAACAAAGTTCAAATGGAAAAACTAAAAGAAGTATTGAAGAAGCACACAGAAATTACAGTGAAAGTACCTGGCAATACCGACCCTTACTTCATGATTTCGGGCGTTGACAAAGGACATAAAGAAAATGAGTTTGTCGACATGTTAATACAGCAGAATGAAGACATCAAGCAAGCTTTTGGCGAAGCCCCACTTAAAGAACATATCAAGATCATAACAAGAAAAACTTGTCGTAACAGGTTAAAAGAGAACTGGATACTTCAAGCACCAGCTGCAATCTTCAAATTTCTCGTAAGAAAGGAAACGTTGATATTTGATTTGATGAGAGTATACGTCAAAGAATATTTTAACGTTGCGATCTGTTTCCGCTGCAGTCAGTACAAACACATCGGTAAATACTGCAAAGAAAAACTATGCTGCCATAAATGCGGAGGAGAGCATCAATCTCAAGACTGCAAAACCGAAGATCTAGATTGCCCGAATTGTCGCAAGCTTGGACTGAAGCAAAGAAGACACTCTGCTCGTGACGGCAATTGTCCCGCTTACGTCAGAAAAATGGAACAAGAAAAAAAGCTCACCAACTACTCAACCGAAGCTACTCCTGTCGAATCAATTCCAATCGATCCTCCGGCATAGCAATCCAATAAGATGGTACCTTCTAAGAATAACAGAAGCATCAATGAAGATATAAATAACTGGAGCTATGACGGACAAGAAGAGAATTGTGCTTCGCGTATTATTGGTGGATTATTCTGGAATGTGAATGGAATTAAAAATGTTATCAACTTGGAACCCCCAGATGTCGACTATCTGTTGGAATTTGACTTCATCTGCTTCACTGAAACATGGCTTTATACGGAAAATTTTTCAAATCTCAATAATATGTTCATTGATTACAACGTATTCCACAGTTTTGCCAAAAAATCCACCTCGGTCGGCAGACCGAGTGGAGGCATAACCGTTCTTTCAAATAAAACAAAGATTCAATCAATGTCTATGTTGGAAACTGGGGAATACTGGATAATTCTGAAAGCGTCTCTTGTTGAATTCAGTTTTATTTTAGGTATATTCTATCTGCCTCCAAGCCTGAGTTGTGACGACTGCAGGAATTTGTTGGATGGGACCTTGCGAGAGATGTCCGAGCACGACCTTCCGACTTTTTTGATGGGCGATTTCAATGCACGTATTGGCGACGGTAATCAGGTTGACGAGGGTTTCATGGAGGGCAGCGGTCTCACAAGCACTAGGGATACTCTTGACAAAATAATGAACACCAGAGGAGCAGAAATCCTGGACCTTCTAGGGGGAGAAGGATTCTTTGTTCTCAATGGTCGATCCTCCAGCGATTCTCCCGCGCGTCATACATTTGTTAACAAAAATGGTAAGAGTGTTATAGACTTGTGTTGGTCGAACTTGGGTGGGTTAGCAGTGGTGAGGGACTTCTATGTAAGCGATCGCCTGGTATGTTCTGACCATTTTGCCTGTTGTGTTAATTTAGATATTGCCTTGTTTTCCAAAAATCAAACCTTTAATGCAAACGAGTCTAAATCAGCTCCGGGTTCATATTCTGTGAAATTTTTGTGGAACGATGGTTTACGAGAGAAATACATAGCCACTCTTCATAACACCGATCTTGACTCAAACTCACATTTTAGTGATTATGACAAAATTATACTGGGCGAGATAAAGAATGCAGCATGCATATCAGGTATGATGAAAGTGATACATCACAGAAAACGTGCGACTAGTAACCATTACTCTCAAAGCTGGTTCAACCTATCCTGTAGAAACGCGAAGAAACTTGTCAAAACTAAACTTGCACTATGTAGGAAAAACGGTTTTCTCGGTAATTTTTTGATTGAGTTTTTGGAGGCCAAAAAAACGTATAAGACCACTATAGCTTGCAGCAAGGAAACTTACTACGATAACAGGCGTAGAGCATTATCTAATGTTAAAAATACAACAGACTTTTGGTCGGCAGTACGCTCAATGAATTTTATCTCTAAAGTTAACCCTATCACCACGTCTATCTGGGAAAATTACCTAAGATCATTCTATGCGTCCACCGACTCAGGCCCATTTATTACATATTTTGATGCCACCCATCCATTTCTAGATGATTCCATCACTTTATCCGAACTAAACCAAAATCTGCATTCTCTCAAAAACAAAAAAGCGGCTGGACCCGATGGAATCTCTAATGAATTTTTAAAGGCGTTACCAGCAAAATATAAACAGTTTCTACTAAACCTATTTAATTCTATTATCGATAAAGAGCACCTACCACCCGGCTGGAGTGAATGTGTCATTTCCATGATACATAAAAAGGGAAACGTTCATGACCCATCAAACTATAGAAGAATAGCCTTGTCCAATGCACTATCTAAACTGTTTAGTTGTATCTTCTTCCGACGATTAAGTAGATGGGCGGACGACAATAACCTATTACCTGAAAGTCAATCTGGTTTCAGAAAAAACAGGAGCTGCACAGATAACATCTTTATTCTCACTTCCATTATCCAGTTACATCTTAGATTACCAAAACGCAAAGTGTATGCATGTTTTATAGACTTTAAGGCAGCTTTCGATTCAATAGAGCATCAATTACTGTGGAAGGTTTTGTACAATCTGGGGATAAGCGGGAAGTTCGTGAGAATATTTGCCAAGATTTACAGCCAAGCCTCTGCTAGAGTAAGAACAACATCGGTAACTACAAACGCGGTACAAATATCAAAAGGCGTGCTTCAGGGCGACCCTCTCAGTCCACTCCTCTTTTCACTCTTCATCAGTAAACTGGAAGATTTTCTGCGTGAACGAGGCCTCGGCGGGCTGAACTTGGATGGTTTTGTTGATGTCATCGTTCTGCTATATGCAGACGATATCATTGTGTTCGCCGACTCGCCGGTGGACCTGCAACGGAAAATGAACGTCATTCGGGAATTTTGTTCGGAACTCAAACTTGAAGTCAATACAGAAAAGACAAAAGTCATCGTTTTTAGCAGAGGCATTCGTAAATGTTCAGACAGATTTTTCTATGGCGATGGTGAGTTGGAGGTGGTTGATAAATTCACTTACTTGGGAGTCCCTTTCAGCTCTTCGGGAGTTTTTTCGGTTGCTCAGAAACACTTCAACTCCAGGGCTTCTGTCGCGATTGGTAGCGTTCTAAAGATTTTGATGGCTGGAAAATCGGATTCCTGGCAAACCAAAATAAAGCTGTTTCGGTCTCTGGTTGTTTCCACATTATTGTATGCTGCAGAAGTTTGGTCCCTTCAATACGTAGATAGCCTTGAGAGAACCCAGGTGAAGTTTGTCAAATCAATTCTTCACTTACAGTCTTCAACTCCAAACTGTTACATAAGATGCGAGACTGGTTTGGCAAAACTAGAACTGGACGTGATGAGAAAAACTTTAGGGTGGTGGTGTAAATTGTTGAAAATGCCCGACAGTAGGTTACCAAAGATTTGTTTTAAAAGACTGCAACAACTAGACGCTGCAACCGCAACCTGTAACATCAAGTACAATTGGGTTACTCAAGTGAAAGTTCTACTTACAAAACATAATCTGTCGTACTTACTCGACCACGGCTTTCTTTTTGTTGAGGAGAATCTAGAGTCAATTTTGGACGATTGCAGACGGGTCATGATGGCAGCCGATCTAGAAATCTCATCTGAGTCGCACTACAGTAACATCTACAGGGAGATACTCAGCAGTGACAGCTCAGAACACTCACTTGGCTACAGTGGGTATCTTACGCAGAATGTTTCTATAAGAAAGATCAGGCTGATTGCGCAAATCCGGTTGGGGTTTCATAGGAAATTAAGGCTTTATGTTAATGGGACCAAATTTGTATTTGATCAGGGCAAAACCTGTTCTATTTGCAACACCGACGAAGTCTATGACCTCTACCATTTGGTTTGTAACTGTCCTATTTTTACAAGATCGAGGAATCGCTGGCTGGTCGGTCATATAAGTCTTCAAGCTACGCGCGAGGAATTTCACTTTTTGTTCGCCAATATTTGCATTGAAAAGCTCATCAATATTTTTCACTTTTTCTCGGCAGTCGAGAAGTTCCTGTCTCTGATTGAGGAATAGTGCTCGATGGATCTTGCTGGGCCTCTTATTCTGTGGCTCCTGCGGTTGGACATAATTTTTGGCACACCTCCATTGTTTTGTCCCTACTTTATTTTTGTTAATTGAGTACATAATATTTAGTTACTTTTATCAATTATTATCATTGTATTTACCTAATTTTTAAGTTAATTTCTGAAGAAGATTGTGTACCTGCCTATTTATTTTATTTTTTACTTTACTTTGTATACCCCAAGGGTTTAAACAAATAAATTACATACATACATACATACATACAATATATCGTTTTGTTCAACTTCTTTCGTACTAAAAAAAATTTGAATGTGAAATGTCAGTATGTAATAAATGTGTTCATTTTTTAAAAGTCCTTTTTTCCTTTTCCTGACAAACTAATAAACTTGAATGAGTTCCTTTCAATAATAAGCGATTCAATTATATTTCTTTTTCATCTCATGTTAAGGAGAACGATGGGGGGGGAGGATACTCAGAGTTTTGGGAAACTTCAAATCTAGAATATCATTTCGGTCATGTGAGTATGGGCATGGCGTGTTTTGTAGAAGGAAATTGGGTTGTAGAAGTCCAAGTTCCGCTTTTTGCAAGAAATGTGAAAATGGTGGAGCACAAGAGTAACAGAAGAGAGTAACAGGGTTGTGGTAATTGTTAGTGCGTGATACGTTCACGACACTTACAGTGGCGCTACAATCCATCACCACACCGCGTTAATGACACGCTAAACACACGCAACTCAACGAGTTTTGCCGTCCTTTTTCCCCGCTTGTCTCCTTAACCCTCTGGACGCTTCATGGAGAAATAATTAATGTATTCGCAAACTAACGGCGTGTGAAGACGTACCTACCGAAGTTCACAATTTCCAGCGCGAAGTCCCCATCCCATTATCGACGGCAAAAAGCCCAACCCCTCTCTCTCTTCGAAATTGCCATCGCCTAGCTTCGTAAAAAGTCAGGATTCCACGCCAAGGACATAATATGCGGTGTAAGATTTTTAATCATTTTCACCGATCAATACCCGTTATCACAGACGAAACCAAGAGCAACAAGCCAAGTTATACGAGTGAATAGACATGTGATTTGTCATTGATAGATGATAGAAACTATTCATCAAGTTGGTCCAGTACACACACACACACACACACACACACACACACACACACACACACACACACACACACACACACACACACACACACACACACACACACACACACACACACACACACACACACACACACACACACACACACACACACACACACACACACACACACACACACACACACACACACACACACACACACACACACACACACACACACACACACACACACACACACACACACACACACACACACACACACACACACACACACACCACTGCTACCAGTCATCCCGGAACCTCGAATCTCACTCCGGAACCCCCAACTAAGACCACAGGCAAAAGCCAATGTCGTTCTAATGGACTGGAAAACGCGATGTCTACACAAACAGTTCGTGTGATTGCGTTACTTGATTCCTCCTTCCAAAATATCCAAAGAAAAGTTCACCGACTTTTAATGGAATTAGATCCGCAGTTGACACAATCTAAATTGACCGCATCTACAAGGTGTCTCAGAAATAGTTCGAATAATTTAGCATGGTAGATACGATACGACAGGATAAACAACAAAAAATTCACGTATTCGGTTTTTTGTTCGCCCAAGCTCAATTTAGCCAAGATGAAAGTTTGATAAAAGAAAAAATCGTCGTCATGTCTGCCGCGGGACTTCTCATCGTAGCATACTTCATGCAACGACTTTGAAGATAATTTCAATTTTCTGTAAAATTGCTTTGATAATGCAAAATCATCTTTGTACATACACAACTTGTTTCACTAATACGTAATAACAACATTTATTTATAAGCAATAACTGACTGAATGAAATCTGTTCAGTAAATACTTCTTGAGTTATTGAACGTCAAAGTTTTGGTTTTGAAAGCTTATAGCTTCTGACAGATGTCATATGTCACACATGACAGATGCATGTTTTGAGTATAGTTTTTGAAGAGCTTTAAAAAGCACTGTCAAATGTCAAAATCGTTACATCTAAATCTCCTGTCACTTTTGACAGTGACATTTCCATCTGACAGATCATAGTGAAAATTTTATTTTTAATTTTCCACCATCGACTTCCACCCCTGTACTGAGTTACATCAGCATCGGTCGAATATTTCCGAAGAAATAAAATAAAAGACAAATTTATCGAGAAATTCACCATATAAAATTCGCCGTTGATTTTCAAAAAATAATAATACATATCTTGAAAACGAACTGTCCTTTTGAGCTGATTTCTGTTTTAAACATTTTTTCAAAGTGTCTTTTAATGATGATCTCGAAAATGTATAGAGCCATTCCACGCCAAAACGATCACTTTTTGCAGCCATGTCGTCGGATCATGACTCTATTTAGCTCATGTAGCTCTATTTAGAAGCTTCAGTCATCTAAGCTTCGAAATACAGCTACGAGCTTTTCACAGTAACGGAACTTGAGTTCCTTACTGCAATAAAGCAAAAAGGCCATTTTCGCCCAAAATCGGACTTACGAGCTTTTCAAAATAAGGTATCGAATCGATAGGCGAGTTGTGCGCCGCGACTGCCAGGTCTGCGTGCTTACTCGGCGTGCGCGGTCGACTTTAAAAATTCCTTTTGGGGGGTTTTCGGCCTTGTCCAATCTGGGCTTTATAGGAGGTCGAATCAGAAAACTTCAAAGAATAATATATAATTTTTTGAAAAAAATTGAAAGATGCCGATTTTTAGTATGGAGTTTTTTAGAAAAAAATGTGATTTTTTATACTTTTTTTCACTATCTATCAAATGACATTTACAATGTCCAGAATTGTCTGTCTTTTCACATTAAATCAGAAGAAGAATTGTCGAAATCGGAATGTGGACTTCAAAGTTATGAATTTTTTTGTAAGAGGATGCACGCCATAAATGAAAATATTAAAAAATCGTAAATCCAAAAATTTCCAAAATAAAACAAAACGGCCGAATACGGGTCGATTTATTTGCAATTCTCTACAACATATCAAAAATTCGTCATGATCCGACAACATGGCTGCAAAAAGTGATCGTTTTGGCGTGGAATGGCTCTATACATAAAATTTCAATATTTCTGGTACCTCGTCGCGGCCTGAAATTTTCATGTCATTTCATAGAAATGTGAGTATTTTCAACAATTATTTTTTCCAGTTTTGGTGGCCGCGATTGCTTGATGTCAACAAAATTCTAACCAAACGTTTCACCCGTCAGATACTACCTATATGTACCAAGTTTCATCAAAATCGGTGGAATTTTTCCAAAGATTTGAAAAAATTGAGAAAAAAAAACGGACGTTCTTATTCAATCACGTTGGGGTACACCTAACCAACGTTCATAGCCAAAAGCTTATTTTCACGTCTGCACACTACCACACTAAAGTTGCATTGCAATCGATCCCGAAACTCGGAAAAAAGCGTGGACTAGCCCATTTTTACCTGTTTTCCGAAGAAAATCGTTTTTTTTCTAATTAAAGTTGCACGCCTGATTTTGATCAGGGCTGCACATATTCCATCGAGTCCTTGGCGGGTACTCTTGCTGCAAACCAAATTTGGTTGAAAGCCGTTCGCTACTTCTCGAGTTATTTAACCTCAAAGTTTTTATTTTGACAGCTTATAACTTTTCACAGGTGACAGATATGTCATAACTTCAACATGTTTTGAATAGAGTTTTCTATAGACTTTAGAATGAGCTATTAAAATTCAAAGTCGCTGTCACAATTTCGTGTCACTTTTTGACAGTGACATTTCCCACTGACAGATCACGCTGAAAATCTCATTTGCCCGTGTCTATCATGAACCCTACGTGCATACCAAATTCAGACGGTTTAGATGTGAATGGGGGAATGAAAAATCTGACATACTAACTTAACACACAGACCAACGGATTTTGTTTTTTGACAGATCTCGACGTATTAGCATACGGGGAGTCCAAAAAACATTTTTTTCCGCGATTACCTTTTCATTTTTCGAAGAATTCGATTAGTTGCGCGGCTAAGCCACATAAATTGGACGAACCCTGCAAATTTTGAGGCCGCGATGCCACTTGGCAGAATTGTTCTATGGAACATTGTCTTAATTTAAGAAGTAGTGCCACGATGGTGGTCGGTGCAGACGCTGTATACAGGGTGATCAAAAAAGAAAAAATTCAAACTCAGGAACCAAAAGAGTTGGAGCCACGAATCACCATGTAGATTCAAAATTTGATGCTTATCAAGATGAAACAAACTCCGTCTGAATATCTTCAGACGTTTGAGAAATATCCTGAAATAGTGGTCGGTTTCATGAAAATTGAAATTTCTCAACAAATCAGTGATTTTTCAAGATATTTGGATAAAATTTAATATGTCCGCCAAAATTTAAGTCAGAAATGCAATGCGATGTGGTGCCACTGTCTTCGCCTACTATTTTCGAAAATAAGACAAGCAATTGTAATTCTTTTCATGACCACCATTTTAACTCACCCAGTATTCAATAAGTGGAAAATCGATTGGTACTAGTAAAATTTGTCATATGCAATAATCTAAAGGCAAACACAACCATTCTCAGCAAGCCACTTCGTTTTAATTGGCCGTAAGGAGTGATGTTGAACAAATTTTTACGAGTTTTACAGCATGGGCCCTCACCATGGCCAAAATGACCATTGGAAATATGAAGAAAGAGTTTATAAAAGAATTCAACTTCATTTTTGATATGAATTGCAAACCCATTTTGCATCATCTTGAGTCCTGTCTGAAATATCATGGAAAAAATAGCTCTTCGTAAAACTCGTAAAAATGGGTTCAACATCACGTTATACCCAATAAAAAAGAAGTGACTCGCTGGGAATGGTTATGTTTGCCTTTGCTTTAGATTATTGCATAATACCAATTTCACTAGTGAGCAATCGATTTTTCACTTATTGAATACTGGGTGAGTTCAAAATGGCGGTCATGAAAAAAATTACAATTGCTTGTCTTATTTTTGAAAATAGTAGGAGGAGACGGTGGCACCACAACGCATTGCATTTCTGACATCAATCTTGGCCGAAATATCAAGTTTCATCCGAATATCTTGAAAAATCACTGATTTATTGAAGTTTTTTATTTTCATGACACCGACCACTACATTTAAGATATTTCTAAAATTACTGAAGATATTCAGACGCGGTTTGTTTGATCTTGATGAGCATCAAATTTTAAATCTACATGGTGATTTTCATGGCTCCAACTCTTTTGGTTCCCGAGTTTCATTTTTTTCATTTTTGATCACCTGTATACAGCGTCTGCCCCGACCACCATTGTGGCGCCACTTCTTAAAATCAAGACAATGTTCCATAGAACAATTCTGCCAAGTGGCACCGCGGCCTCAAAATTTGCAGGGTAGAAACGCCTAACGACCGAACTTGATGAGAAGCACGGAGTAAGATATTATTGGCGAGTAACATTACCGATGGTGGCGCTGCTGATGCGCTTCGCATGTAAACAAACATGTCGGATAGAGCACGGATTGTTGCCCGCGCGTTCAAAAATCTCATCAGTAGTAAGCGGTTTTTAATGTCCTCCAGACGTGAAACGTGGTTAATTAGTATTGCGGTGGAACTCAAAAATGGCAGAAGCGCAATTGAGTGTTATGGAGGTTTTGAATCACTTGATGGAGTCAACAGATTCTCGATGTATCGTGATGGGAGAAGAAATTCTGAAGTCACAATTTCTTGTGTTGTGTGGTCGAAAGCGAACCAAATCAAGCATCAATTGAAACATAGACATATTTTAATTGTGTTTACAAACAAGCGCATTGTATGAATCTCCTCACTTGGTAACTGGAAATGTAATTAAAAAAATAGTAGTATAGCAGTTTCTGTGAAATTGGAACGCTCAAATGCACTTGCAAAGCAGGCCAGTCCGGGACATGCAAAAATATCGCAGCTGTGCTTCTTCGATGCAGCCATATAAAGTTCATATTTTCAGCGACACTTCCCAGGCTTTTCTCGTAGTCATATTTTCCACAGTGCCGAGTTTGTTTGTCATTTTGACTAGGTACCCAACTTGCGTCTTTCGCTTTCGAAACGATGAAAATGTAACTCTTCCTTTTTTCGGTTTCCACAGCGCGACTCGCACTCGGAAACACAACTAATTCTCCGCCACTTTTTGTCACTATCTATCTTGCCACCTTCCATTCTATGCCACTTTTGCTTGCCTGTCGTCGTACACGTGCCACTCTTATTTAAAAATGCAATGCTTTTGCAATCGACGACACCTAATATATTCAAGATAATGAAACGTGCGTGGCTCACGTACTTTGTTGGAAAAAATTAACGCCGCGTTAAGTCAGATGGAATCAAATAAAGTCCCCAAACACCGCAACGCTCATAAGAGCCCACACAAATCTGCAGTTGATCCGTGCACAAACGTCGTTTACACGTTGGCCGTCAGATGGCGTATTCGATCTTGAAACTCGCCAATATACAGGATGTTTCGGTGACCTTGCATAATACTTCGGGAAATGATTCCTCTCAAGAAAATAAGTCGAAAAGTGGGAGTAACATTTTACCCTGAAATGCTTCCTAAGGGAGTTACAGCCCCTCAAAGGTACGAAGTTGAACAAAGTTTTCAATTATTTGCTGAAAAACCGTCAAAGAGGTAGGAACTTCAAATTTGGCATAGAAAAGTTTCTCAGCAGTGCAAATGTACATGCAAAGTTCTAAACAAATCTAACCAGTGGCAGCGAAATTAGAGGAGATTGGGATTATGTTGAAAATTATTCATGACACGTCCGTGTTTTTTCACTTTTACTTCAGAACGATGCATCCTACGGAAAAAATGCGAGAGGAATAAAAGTTTTGGATTGAACGAATCTATCAAAAACATCAAATTTGAAGCTCTTACCTTTGACAGTTTTTGAGCAAATAATTGAAAACTTTGTTGCATTTTGTACCTTTGAGGAGCTGTAACTCCCTCAGGGAGAACTTTAGGAACAAAATTTACTCTTACTTTTCGACTTATTTTTTTGAGAGGAATCACCTCCCAAAGTATTATGCAAGGTCACTGAAACACCCTGTAGCTATACAGGGTGTCCCGTGTTTAATCGCAAAGACTTTGCCAGTCGATAGAGCATCAGAAAAGAATGAAATATGCATATAAAAATTTCGTTCAAGAACCCGTAATAACGAATATACAGCTCTTCAAAGTTGTAAAACAAATACAGTTCTTTCCACCTAACTTTTATACTGTTCAACCGATTTGCATCAAATTTCTTACACGTATTCACTAATCATATGCCTATAAATGCCTGCGAAATTTTGATTGGAGGCCTCTTTTTCGAGTTATTCAAATTTCAAAGTTTGAGGTCAATAAAAAAAAACGTGAAATCCACCTATTCTATTTGCTAGAGTGAAAGGGTCTTATGCTCACTTTCGATGAGATGAAAAGAAATGCCTACAGCAAGCGCGCGCATACTGCACCGTCGTCAGCCGCCTCTCCGCTTTTTTTTCTCTCAAAAGGCCTAAACAAAAAACAAAATTCTGTTGGCCCGTTTGTGTTTTTTTACGGCAAGAACGTATGCAACATTTAGGACCCATTTCTGTTTCAATTTTATTAGTTTGCCATGCTGCTGATGAGCGAAATTCAAGGTTATGTTCAATAAATGTCACTTCCACTTTCCTTCTGGCTGGGGTGATTCTGTAATTTTGTCATAAGGTTATGTTGTTACAACATTATGTTGGCTACATAGCTCTGTTGTGCTGGCTATAACATAATGTTGTCGTCTGTCTGGCTGCTGCATCTTTGCTGCAAGTGTCCATATATCACATTCGGCGGTGATGATGCAAGTCCTTCCCTGTGGTATGATATGAACACTCACAACATTCTGAATTGAAAAATGGAAGGATTGCTCTACCCTGGGTATGTGGTTGCCTCGTAATGATAACTGCAGATTACCTAGCAAAATGCTAATATGTGCCGCTCCTAAAAAGTACAAAAATATTGCCAATATTTTCTATTATGAGCTTCAACTTCAACTACTGTTTGACTCCTACTCAAATCTCAAATGATATTGATGCGACTATATTGATGCGACTATATTGATGCGAACATTTGGAACAGTAGATGTTGTTGAAAATTTGTTTTCGGTCGGGCTTGTTAGGACGATTAGAGCATGAAATTACCATGCAAGGTCCTTCTGCAGTGTGGGATTGAAGAGCAAATTGCTTTTCTAAGCAAATCTCTTTCTGATTTGGCATAACCTTAAAAACATATGTCAAAACACAACACACAGACAGGGGACGGTGCAACGTGCGCGTACGCATCTTTCTATGACGTCAGAGGGGGCGTGTAAATAGGAAAGGTGAATCCACCTTTCCCACCAGGGAAATCACTTGCGCGCATACCTGTGAGCGCAGATTCCCGCTAGTACAGACGGCTACTACAGACCGCCAGTTGTGCCTTCACAGGTATGCGTGATGTTTTCATGGAAAAGGTGGATTCAAGTCTCTGCTATTTAGAAGCAGATAGGTAGGTACATGACTGGGGAACAAAAATAATTGTAACATACATTGACTGACATGCAATTTTGGCTTCCATCCCGGCTTCTGTACCGCTAATGAAATTTTTTTCCTAGTTCAACTTTCTTCAAAATTAATTAACTCTAAAATCAAGGCAAGTGTACGTATGAACTCACACAACGTAAGTAAAATCAAAAGAAAATGGTACATTACATGAATAATTGAAAACAAGATTGATTAAAGGGTTTGCTGTTTTCCTCGATATGCCAGCCATTTTTTCGACTCAGAACTTAAAAGTTTGAATAACTCGAAAACGAAGCATCCAATCAAACTTTCACAAGAGAAACTTTTTTTTCCGAATCAAACGACAAATTCGAAAGAAATATTGATTTTGAAAAATATCCAGTGGTGTAGCAGATAAGTGGATGTAAGTAAGAAAGCCCCCTAATTCTACGCCACTAGATTGTTTTGATCAAAATCGATCTTACGTTATGATACTTGATGATCTCAACATCACTTGTGTGAATTTGGAACTGATTATGATGAAGCAATGCAAATTTTAAGCAACTTAAATTATGAGAAGTTGCAAGATTGACTAGGAATCTTCAAACTGAATTATCTCAAAAAGTATGCCTCCTATCGAAATTTTGCAGGAGCAACTTTTCGCTCAAAATTGAATAAACAACTCGAAACTCAGGAATAGCACAAGCACAAAAAGTTTAACGTCAAGGGGGGCTTTACTTCACTCAGACACTGAAGTTTTACATCGTTACCATGTTCAGGGGCTTAAATCTGGAATAGAACATGTTCCATATCTAAAATTCTGATGAAATTCTGACGAAATCCAACGTACGAAAAACAGGCAGGGACAACCACTCAAAGTGCCCCCTGCTTGGCCCCACACCAAATATTTGGGTTGTGTTGGAAGGTCAATTGTTCTGGACTGTTATGCGAACAATCATGCTCAATGTCAACATCCATTCATCAGAAGTGACTTAATCTCGCGTGCCAACAAGGCAAATCTGTAACATTCAAAATAAAAATTTATATCTTATAAATAAGGTTTATTTCCAAACAGGCGTTGCCCAATTATATGGAAAGTACAGAGCACGTGGAGTCGTGGACATACAGAAACAATAGCTACAATGTACATAACAATCACAATTATACCACATCAAAAATAAAAACAATCAATAATCGTGTATTTTCGACATAACAGCCGCTACATTCTCCCTGAAGGAATCTCTACTTGCTGAGTTTATGTCCAAGGCCTGAGACTTATCCTCACGGATAAGGTTATTGAACAGCTTGCAGGAACGATGTATGGGGGAGACCAGGTTGGTCCGTGGCCTCGGAGCATGGAAGCACACGGGAAATCTCGCATCCAGTCTTGGAAAATGGAAGGCGACCTCTCCCAGCAAATCCATGCAGTCCACAAGTCCATTGCAGATGCTGTAGAGGAACAATACTGAGCTCAAGTTACGTCGGACCAAAAGAGAATCGCAGTCGAACATTGAGCACAGCTGCGCCTGTGGGAATCCCCTCTCTGGATAGTGTCCCGTTCTGTGGAAGTGCAGCAGCTTGAGAAACCTCCGCTGCACGGCCTCAACCTGATGGATGCGCTTCTCACAATGTGGTGCCCATATGACCGCGCAATACTCCAACTTGGGCCTAATCAGGGTTCGGTACAAGGTCATCATGGCAGCCACCCCAGGAAACTCACGGCAAATCCTGTAGACAAACCCGACCGTACGGCTTGCTGAAGAAGTGATGGCATCGATGTGGTCAGCAAACGATAGTCCTTCGTCAAAGTGTACACCGAGATCTTTGATGCCGGAGTGGCGAGGTAGCACCACATCGGCAACTCTGTAGTCAAATTTTTGCGGTCCTCTGAGTTTGCTAAAACTGACAACGCCACACTTGTTCGGGTTCATCTGCATACCGTTGGCGACACACCAATCCACGATCGCGTCCAGGTCACTCTGAAGCATCCGGCAATCCCCCTCGGAACTGATTCGTCTGTAAATCTTCAAGTCGTCGGCAAAAATGAGAATGTTTCTATCGAGGTTTCCATTAACCCTCTCAACGATGTCGTCGATAAAAATAAGGAAGAGCTCCGAGGCGAGGTTTGCGCCCTGCGGAACCCCACTGGTCGCGATGTAAGGAAGCGAAACCGCATGCCTATATTCGACAAATTGTTTCCTGTCGGTGAGGTAGTCTCTTATGAGATTCGTTAGGTTGTCATGGAAACCGTAATTCGAGAGTTTGGACACCAACACTTCCTGGTTTACCCTGTCGAAAGCTTTCGCAATATCCGCATACACCACATCCACTTGCCCACCGCCGTCAACTTCTCGGCATAGGTAGTGGCTAAGAGTTGCAAGGTTGGAAGTAGTTGAGCGCTTGTCAAAAAAACCATGCTGCTTAGTGGAAAGCAGATTACGGACACCGGCGAAGATACGGTCGTAGAGACACATCTCAAAGATTTTGGCGAAACCACATATTAGGGCTATCGGGCGGTAATTCGTGATGTCACTCTCAGCTCCAGCCTTGGATACAGGGGCGATCCTTGCATCCTTCCATCTCGATGGAAAGGTCGACGATCGCAAAGACAGGTTAAAAATGAATCGCAATGGTTTGATCCAAACCGCCGCGCGCGCGCAGTCTCTGACAAGAAAACTCGGAATCTGGTCGGGGCCCGCCGTCCGCTTGGGTTTGATTTTTTGGAGAGCATGTCGAATTTCTTCCTCAGAGATCTCATTGATTGTCAGAAAGCTGACAATCTTCGATGTTAGACTTCCAATCCGGATAATTCCAAAACCGTTTCGAGGTAAGACACCACAATTCATGATTTTTGTAATAGAATACATGAAATAATTTTTTTTGACAAATGGGGGTACGATGAAGTCGGTACAACTTTGCAGCATTTTACATATCACCCTGTAGAAATTTTACATAAAGTTTCTCAACATTCACTATTATAGGATGGGTTACGGAAGCATTAGGCTAAATTACACAATAAACAAAATGGAAATCGCATCCGGCAATCGGAAGTTATCGATCTTCAAAGTCGGACCATTTTTCTGATACCGACAACTTCGTTGTCCAGCAGTTTATAATGAAGGATTATAGGAGCACCAATAGCCAACTTGCGTTAAGCCGCCTGATTATTATTCCATGAATGAACTGTAAAATTTACAGGGTGAGTCATTGATATGGGCGAGCTCAATTACACCTAAGCCATTAATGATATCGAAATGAACCAAACGGCACTGCAAACGGGAGGTCGAAGTGCAGTTTGCAAAATTATTTTGCTCCATACAGGGTGCCCCATTTTTGCACAGCAGTTTTCGAACAAGATTTTTTAAATGGCACTCCTTGTATATTTTTGCATATTTGGATTTGCCCTTTCTCAGGCATTAAAATTCGTTTAGTTTTTGCAATTCGCTTCAACCGTTCAGAAGTTATAAATTTTTTGTAAAAATTAATGCGTTCGTAGGCACTTACTAAATAAATCGCAAGGCACTTGGTTTTCAGGTTATCAAGTTGGGACTTTGCTCATGTTGAAGCAATAGCATAGGGTATCTTTTGGCGGTAATATCGCCTATTTCCGTTTCGATATTACCTTGCTGTGACACATTGATTTTGGTGAACTTTGAAGGGCCTGTTTTTTAGCGCACTTCTCCAAACGGGAAGGCGCTTTTGTCCTCGCTTTGTCCGTCCGTCCGTCCGTCCGTCCGTCCGTCCGTCCGTCCGTCCGTCCGTCCGTCCGTCCCCGCATCTAGTCCTAGACGAAAAGGTTTTTGCTAAAAATTTTTACTCTATTGGGTAGCTCATGACCTTGTATCCCGAACCAAGGAAAATCTTGACGAAATAATAATAAACAATGACAATAATAACAATTTAGTGTGACGCGGCATCGCCGTTGAATGCTGCATTTCAGAAGCCGGCCTGATCTCGAAAGTTGTCACATGCGAGGAAGTACCCGATCTTATCATTTTACCATAATACATATGCGGAGTTATATTTAGAGGATGATTTGAACTTTATTTTAATGAAAATTTCACATCGGTGCGAGGTGCCGATTAGTCGTTATTAATTTTTGAACATGACTCCGAAACTACGGCTCGGCCGCAAATGATTTATTCGTTGCTTGCTGGTGCTTGATATCCTTTCCTCCGAACAAAACGAAATTCAATACAGAAAATATTTCAACTCGAATGGGTAGCTCATGGCCTTGGTACGCGAATCAAGAAAAATGTTGCCGAAATAATCATGAACAATTACAAAAATAACATTTTGGTGTAGGGCGGCTTCGCCGATCAAGTGCTGGCATTCGCGGTAAGATGTAGAAAGTTGCGATATGCAGGCAACTACAATTTCTTAATGAAATACATCACTGCATGTACGGCATTATATTTAGAGAACAATTTGAACTTTCTTTTGACAAAAACCCCACTTCGATCCGACCGTTAGGTCAATTGTTATCGATTTTTGAAAACGGCCGCAAAGCCACGGCTCGGCGCATATTACACGACCCTACAAATTTAAAATCAGACGTGCCGAAATAGTAATTGAACATTTTGAAATAGCCAATACTAGGTACCTGAAGGATAATGGCACTCAAATTACGAAACATGTTCGCTCAATAACAAAAAAAAAGTAGGCAGGTATCACTAAAAATCATGTGACAAGGCTACCATTTTTTCGGTTTTTCGATAAAAAAGAAATGTTCCAATTCAAAAGTGAACCCGATATTCGTGTTCAGGAGGTCGAAATCAGTTGGAGCACACTTTTTTATATAAGTAACAGAATGACGCTTATGTGGCCGGTTTGTCTGTCTGTCTGTCTGTCTGTCTGTCTGTCCGAGTCCGTGCAGAAATTAAGACGCTGTACTCCTTCTCGAGAATTGAAACAAGAGTCTTGGAACTTTTTTCCGATTAATAGCTGATGTCTCCAAGGGTGGCCAATGGGCACTATTTTTGTTATCCATACATCGTTATCATTATTCTCAAAAAACAGAGATCTCCTGTGCACTTCGATGAAATTGAACTTCTCCTCAAGAAATAAAGCTACAGCCGTTGAAGATTGAACTTTATCCGGTGGATAGCTTAGGTCCTCAAGGACCAAATAGGCAGGTTGGCTTTCATAATTCGGCCGCCATCTTGGCTGCCATATTGAAATTTCTTATTAGTGGAACGATTGTCATGAAACTTAAAACTCACCCTTGTCTAGTATGATCATTCTTATTTTCAAGCCAAATTTTATGATTGCCCCACCATCTTGGCCGCCATATTGAAATCTCTTATAAGTGGAAAGATTTTCATGAAACTTGAGAGTTACGCTTGTCTCGTACGATCATTCCTATTTTCAAGCTGAGTTTCATAATTCTGCCGCCATCTTGGCCGCCATATTGAAATCTCTTGTTAGTGGAACGATTTTCATGAAACTTGGAACTTACCCTTGTCTAGTACGATCATTTTGATTTTCAAGCCGAATTTCATGATTCTGTCGATATTTTGGCCGCCATATTGCAATTTTTTGCCCAAGACGGTAGAACCCTAATCACTTAACATCTTGCGTTCACTAATCCTCCAAAAAGGAAGTGCGCTACTGAGCCTCATGCCCATGAGGCATATTCGCTTGTTATTTCTTATTTGTATCAAGCCTTGCTGTGACACATTGATTTTGGTGAACTTTGAAGGGCCTGTTTTTTATTTCTTATTTGTATCAAGCGTCTCATTTCACGTCTTTTTTACCTACCTACCAATATACCTAGGCGCGGGAGTTTTATGGCCTTCGGGGATATGAACCTGCAGCCCTTTTTGGTTCGCCCCATTTTTATTCGTACTATTACATCTCTTGCATTTTTTCGTGAAACTTTAAATAGGATTTACCGTTCAATTTCATTGTTGATATTATCTAACAATTATTGATCAAGAAAATTTCACTTATTGTATACCTACACCAATAATACTTCATAGGAAATAAATTAGATTATTATCATTATTATTGTTATTATGTATTATCAAGAATCTGCATGAACTTTGTTAGTAGGGAAGAATTTTAAACGTTACAAGCTAAAGTGCTTTACTCAATGCATTGCTGTAGTGGTTAGGTAAAGCGGCGTTTATTATCGCATAAATTATCGTACGTGTGAAGATAGTAGGTGGATAATGTTGCAGTTTAAATTGATTTATTGCTAATCAAAATACGTACAAATTTCACACGTTTCAGAGTCAGTGTCGTTAATTTTTTTTCGATTCCTAATAATTGGCCGGGAACTTTGTCTTCGTAATGCATCACTTTTTTCCTACAGTGGTACTTAATGGATAACATACACTAACTTTTGTATAGAGATGCATCAGAAAAAGTAAAATCATCAGCTAATATGAACATCATATATGTTAAACTCCCGGTTCCATTTGCTTAATTGAAATATTTGGTTTTCAATGAACTATTGAAAAGTCGAATTTCCCAGAATGAATTGAAAACCTGGCTGGCTGTGTTTGATCCGAAAACGGAATACGCTCACTTTATCCCATTTGGTCTCGCTGGTCCGTTGTCGAATATCATACAGAGTAAAGAGACCCTGGCAGAGCGCTTTCAGGGGCCCGCGCCTGCTTTTAATATCATACAAGTAATTACAGAGGCAACAAGATTTCGAATCAATGGGCTTTTATAAATTAAATTAGAGTTGAAAGAGGCACTTAGGGCTATTCCGAAATGTACCTGCACCGTGCTGCACACCAACACAGTACCTACATATCTTCATACGCCCAACTAGATTCAAGTTAATTAAGAAAGGCGATTCTGTCTGGGAAGAGAAATGACAGAGAAGTACAGTTGGCGTAGTGGCAGGATCGTAGGGTAGCTAACGACCAGCATGTGGCATTAGTTGGCCATCAACAGAGGCGCTTCGTCTTATCAAGCACCAATAATTGAGTATTGATCTCTAATCTAGTGTGCTACTCCGAAAACGACAACCGGGCCACCCCATTTTATTGTGTTTCTCTTTGATCTGTCACTTCAACTGTACTGATAAATAGCAATCAATTTGTTGGTCAAAAGTAACGCCACCCTCGGGCCATCTAAAAACTTCCCAACTTTCCTAATAACGGTTAATTTTGTTCCTCTAAAAACCCTCGTCGCTATTAATATGATTAGCGGGCCAACGTTTCTGGAATTACGGAAATGTTTCAAGAAAAAGAAAACCGAAAAATTCATGAAAATACGTATATTTTTTTATGCTCAAAGGTTTCAATAATAATTGCCTGCTTACGAGCTCATGTGAACGGAAAAAAGAAGCGAGCGCGAGCAATAGTGATAGGCAAGAAAAAACGAGGCAAAAAAGCATTTCTTAATTTTAAATTGAGAACCGTTTACCGCTTCCTTTCTGGGTAATCAGTTGAACAGTCCCAACTACCATCGAGCGCGAGGAAAAAGCTTCTTTACCCTCATAGGTATCATTATCTCATAAAAGGATTTTGGTCGCCTATAATTTTAAAACGATTATAAAACGGTACACACAAAATGCCCCAAAACGGAAATTAGTTGGTTTTTTCTTCTTAAAATTGAAGTCTCTGCGCAATAATAAATTATGTCTGGTACTGTCTGCTTTAAAAAATTAATCAATTCTGATTGATAAGATATGAAAATGCAGGTTAATCAGCTCAGCTAACGATGGAATGGATATACCAGTATTTGTATGGAGTTTTACTTCCCCGACCCACCACCCAACGAGGGCGAGGAGAGGAAGTATTGTAAACGCGCTAAAAAAAATTTTCGAATTTTTCGTCACTATGTTCAAAAAATGGTATCAACTTCGGAAAAATTAGTAGAGGGTTGAAATTTTGTACACATAATCCCTCGATAGTCTTGAATGACCTATAAAAAGTCCTCTAAAATAGATTGTTCTATTTGTAATTGAATGATTGCGTATTGCCATCTTGACAATCACCATACCCTATTTCTACTTTTGCGTAGGTGGCGGATCCAAGATGGCGGTCAAGAAGTAAAAAAAGTTGAGTGTCTTATTTCCAATAGTAGCAGACTTAAAAATTGTCGGATGATTGCATTTTATTTCTGACATAATTCATCATGAAAATACCAAGTTATACTTCAATATCTAAAGAAATCACTGAGTTATTGAAAAAAGTTGAATTGTGAAATTTTTCAAGATTTTTCAGAATATTCCAAAAACGGTCAAAGATATTTCGGAACCGTCCATAAAATCTTCGTAAGCGTAAAATTACGAATATATAGGGTGATTTAAATGTCTCCAGCTGTTTCAGTTCCTGAGGTATTTTTTTGGCGCATTTTCCATCTTGATGAAAATCGCTATTGCAACCGCTTTGTCCATCCGTCCGTCCGTCCGTTCCTCGAACTCCTCCCAAACCAGACGACCTAGCTTTCCTCCACTCCTAGCACTTAGCACTCCCAAAGGAGGGCTAGGCTATATTGGATGTCTATATTGCGCCGCCAACATAGAGAAAACCGCCCCCGATAAACTTGAAATAACATAATATTGCACTTTCTACCAGACCTGATGCTCTGGTGTTCTCATTTTTTTAATAATACATAGTTGCCACTTACAAACGTAAGCCAAGAAACATTCCGTCTTCAATTTGCGCCGCCGACATGAAAAAACTGCTAAAAACCGCCCCCAATCACTTTCAAATGAAAAACATAAACCCGAAGACATAGCGATCTGATTCTTTCGGTATATAAATAGCTGACTAAAAATGGGAAAGGATAGGCTACTTTTGATATGGCGCCGCCCCCAGCTTCCGCCCCCAAAAGAAAAAAGTGCAACTTTCAACAATTTTCACTGATTCAGCTGATAATGTTACCTCGAACATTTAGAAACTCTTGACTCAACTTGTGCAAGGATTTCTTTGCCAAACTCCGCCGCTCCCACACGCCGCCCCCAAAGTGAGAAATAAATGTAAAACATGAACCTGAAGACATAGCGATCTAATTCTTTAACTATATTGATAGCTGACTGAAATTGGAAAAAGATAGGCCACTTTTAATTAGCCGCCGCCTCCAGCTGCCGCCCCCAAACGAAAAAAATGCAGCTCTCACAATTTTCACTGATTGTCATATTTCCCTTACATTTAGAAATTAGAACCTCCCAACTCAAACTGTGCAACAGTTACTTTGCCGAATGCTGCCGCCCCCACACGCTGCCCTCAAAGTGAGAGATGAATGACAAACATAAACCCGAAAACATCACGATCTAATTCTTTCGCTATATGGATAGCTAACTAAAAATGGGAAAGAATAGGCTACTTTTGATATAGCGCCGCCTCCAACTTCCACCCCGAAAAGAAAAAAAGTGCAACTTTCAATAATTTCCACTGATTTACATTTTAATGTTACCTAAAACATACAGAAACTCCCAACTCAAACTGTGGGAGAATTTCTTTGCCAAACTCTGCCGCTCCCACACGCCGCCCCCAAAGTAAGAGATAAATGTATAACATAACCCTGAAGACATAGCGATCTAATTGTTCCGCTATATAGATGGCTGACCGAAAATGGGAAGAGATAGGCCACTTTTAATTAGTCGCCGCCTCCAGCTCCCGCCCCCAAACAAAAAACGCAACTTTCACAATTTTCACTGATTGTCATATTTCCTTAAACATTTAGAGACTCCTAACTCAAACTGTGCAACAGTTACTTTGCCGAATGCTGCCACCCCCCCACGGTGCCCTCAAAGTAAGAGATAAATGAAAAACATAAACCCGAAGACATAGCGATCTAATTCTTTCGCTATATGGATAGCCGACTAAAAATGGGAAAGAATAGACTACTGTTCATTAGTCGCCGCTCCCAGCTTCCGCCCTCAAACAAAACAAGTGGGTATGCCTTCACGTGCGTGAGTCTCAGTAGCGCATTTTCTCAAAGAGGCATATTGTGAACGTGAAGAAATTTGGTTGAAGGAGAAACACCATTCCTTGCCCACTTTCTTCATTCAAAACTCATTGTGATATTTTGTTATCAGAATGGGGTACTTGCCAATGAAATAGATTTGAATGAAAATTCTTTCACTCATCAATATTTTTTTGATTAAGGGCGGGAGCTGGGAGCGGCGACTAATCAACAGTAGTCTATTCTTTCCCATTTTTAGTCGGCTATCCATATAGCGAAAGAATTAGATCGCTATGTCTTCGGGTTTATGTTTTTCATTTATCTCTTACTTTGAGGGCAGTGTGTGGGGGTGGCAGCATTCGGCAAAGTAACTGTTGCACAGTTTGAGTTAGGAATTTCTAAATGTTTAAGGAAATATGACAATCAGTGAAAATTGTGAAAGTTGCATTTTTAGCGCATTTTCCATCTTGATGAAAATCGCTATTGCAACCGCTTTGTCCGTCCGTCCGTCATTAGATCGCTATGTCTTCAGGTTCATGTTTTACATTTATCTCTCACTTTGGGGGCGGCGTGTGGGAGCGGCAGAGTTTGGCAAAGAAATTCTTGCACAGTTTGAGTCAAGAGTTTCTAAATGTTCGAGGTAACATTATCAGCTAAATCAGTGAAAATTGTTGAAAGTTGCACTTTTTTCCTTTTGGGGGCGGAAGCTGGAGGCGGCGCCATATCAAAAGTAGAATATCCTTTTCCATTTTCAGTCAGCTATCCATATAGCGAAAAACTTAGATCGCTATGTCTTCGGGTTCATGTTTTTCATTTATATCTTACTTTGGGGGCGGCCTGTGGGAGCGGCAGCGTTCGGCTGAGCAAATGTTGCACAATTTGAGTTGGCAGTTTCTAAATGTTGAAGGGAACATCTCAATCAGTAATATTTGTGAAAGTTGCACTTTTTATCGTTTGGGGGCGGAATATGGGGGCGGCGACTAACCAAAATTAGCCTATCCTTTCCCACTTTAGTCAGCTATTCATATACCGAAGGAATCAGATCGCTATGTCTTCAGGTTTATGTTCTTCATTTTAAAGTGATTGGGGGCGGTTTTTAGCAGTTTTTTCATGTCGGCGGCGCATATTGAAGACGGAATGTTTTTTGGCCTTTGTATATAAGTGGCAACTATGTATTATTCAAAAAATGAGAACACTAGCATCAGGTCTGGTAGAAAGTGCAATATTATGTTATTTCAAGTTTATCGGGGGCGGTTTTCTCTATGTTGGCGGCGCAATATTGACATCCAATATAGCCTAGCCCTCCTTTGGGAGTGGCAGCTATGTAACAGCGGAAAAATTAGAAAGCTAGGTCGTCTAGTTTGGGAGGAGTTTGAGGAACGGACGGACGGACGGACGGACGGACGGACGGACGGACGGACGGACAAAGCGGTTGCAATAGCGATTTTCATCAAGATGGAAAATGCGCTAAAAATATTGATGAGGTAAAGAATTTTCATTCAAATCTATTTCATTGGCAATTCTGGTAACACAATATCACAATGAGTTTCGAATGAAGAAAGTGGGCAAGGAATGGTGTTTCTCCTTCAACCAAATTTCTTTACGTTTACAATATGCCTCTTTGAGAAAATGCGCTACTGAGACTCACGCACGTGAAGGCATACTCACTTGTTATATATTTCACTCCCCTCAACCTGCTGAATATGGGGTTTGCATGGGTATAGCTGATATTTACCCTGAAACTACATTTACAATTAATCAGAAACTAGTAAAAACATGATGTGCAAATAATTTTTGCATTGTGGCAATTTCTTCAGACTAAATAACGGTAATACCAAACGCGTCGAGAAAAGAAATGAAGAAAAAAATCTTTAAGAACCAAAATAGCTGAAGACATGAAAATCACCTTATCTATTCGTTAAT
This sequence comes from Anaspis maculata, assembly GCA_949128115.1. NCBI lineage: Eukaryota > Metazoa > Arthropoda > Insecta > Coleoptera > Scraptiidae > Anaspis > Anaspis maculata. Next base: position 49,510,436 of record OX421968.1, read on the forward strand.
TTATGCTCACGAAGAAATTGTGAACAATTTCAAAATATCTTCGACCGTTTTTGGAATGTTTTGAAAAAACTGAAAATTTTTCATAAGTCAACTTTTTTCAATAAATCAGTGATTTTTCGAGATATTGAAGTGAAACTTGGTATTTTCATGATAACTTAGGTCAGAAATAAAATGCAATCATCAGACATTTTTAAGGTATTCTACTAATGGAAATAAGACAGTCAACTGTTTTTCCTTCTTGGCCGCCATCTTGGATCCGCCATCTAGGCAAAAGTAAAAATAGTGTATGGCGATTGTCGAGATGGTAATACGCAATCATTCAATTACAAAAAGGACCATCTTGAAATAAAGAAATGACTTCTTCGCCGAAAAAACGACTTTTCCACACTTGATGGCGATTATCCAAAGTTCTTAAACTCGGATTTTAGGGGACTTTTCACAGGCCGTTCATGACAACCAAAGGAATGCGTGTACAACATTTCATCCCTCTACTAATTTTTCCGAAGAAGAAAGATATAGTGACTGGACTATAAGACCATTTACAAAATGATCTCTGTCTGTATGTTTGTATGTCTGTAACCTTCCACGATAACAGCCGCAACGTCTATCCGATCAACTTGAAATTTGGTACACAGACATGATTCCACCGTCAAATGAGCCCATTAGTTTTTGGCTGTCATTTGTCAAACGGAAGTGTCAATATTAAAAAATGACAGAAGCTATATCTCACGAAACTGGACCTGCGATATGGCGTTTGCAAGCCCATAAAAAACTGTATTCAGAACAGTTAAAAGCATAACCCTATCTGTCATCTGTCAAATAATAAAAAGTCTCACAGTTCAAAACTTTACCAATTAATTATTCAACATCTATCCGATGGATTGGGACCAAATTGGACAGGGAGCAACAAAACAAAAGAGTCAAATTAAGTCAGCAGTTGAATTTTCAAAATTTCTTCTAGCCGTTGCCACTCGAGAGAGCCTTTCGCCCATATTTTGACCAAGACGACTCTCGCCTTCGATGCAGGAATCCACTCAAAAATTCATTCCTGCCCGGGGATCGACTTTTTTCGAAAAAGTCAAACCGATATCAAAAGTATATTGGATTGGGCGTCGTGTAGACCTATTTTCAAAATCGACATGGTTTCGGTTTTCCGACGGTAATTTTTCCAAAATGAAATTAGCACATTTCGTGAATTTGAAAAAACTGCAATGCAAACCTCAAGTGCGGTGAGCCCCACGAAATAGTCATTTTAGGTGGAGACATGCTGGAAATGAAAGTTGGAGAAAATATTGAATAGATTTTCGAAATCAGACCTATGGTTTGCGAGTTTTCATCTCTGGGAAAACTGCAAATTTTTCAATATTTTATCCCGTCATTTTTTTTCCAAACAAGAGGTAACTGACTCTTCTTCAATAATTTTCTTTTCAACTTCCCGGGAATTTCCCTGTTGAAAATGTAAAACAGGCCTGGGCTATCGAAACCGGACTTGAATGATGGAGCTCGAAGTGAAGCCGTAGTTGACGATCTTCATAATAAAATGATTTGGAGAAAGATTTGAGGTTTTCCCGGAAAATTCAAATTTTTCAATTTCCTGCAAATTATTTTCAATCTTTCTGTGGTGCCAGTTTCAGATCATTCACCTTTATCCATGTACCAATGCGTCTGACTACCTCACTCGCTTTTTTTTCTACATAATTTGGTTCCTAATGAAAAACTGCAAAGGACCCCGCACGTTTCCTATGAAAAAGTGGTTTCGGTGAATTTGGCTAAATTTTTTATATGTTGTAAGTCTTGATTCAAGAAATATATTTCTGAAAAATTGGACCCCTCCTATATACAGTTTTTCCCCTACACCCCTAATAAGGCCAAAATTAGAATAGTCTCAACTTTTTTGAAATTCCTAAAACTGGTTCAACTCAAACTCGTGATCATGGGAAAAATGAATAAAAAAATCCAAGTTGTGAATTAGGGTAGTTATCAAGGGGGTTAGGGGTCGAAATTGATGAAATAAATTAAAACTCCGAATTTTTTTATCTTCATAAAATCTTAACAGAATAATAATCGAGAAATAATTTTGGAAAATCGAAATCAATTAATTGGGGGTTATTCTAAAGGGGGCTGGGGGTCAAGATCAAGGGAACGGAGTAACATTCCGAAACTTGCTATTCCCATTAATGGGAAAATAATTCAAAAAAATCTAAACCAATGAGTTCTGGTGTTATTGAGGAAGTAGAGGGTCGAAATCAGGACAACAATGAAATTCTGGACCTTACAGTTCATCTAGAAATTGATCTGGGTGAATGACAAAAGATAATAAAACCAATGTGCATAAGAATTGAGCACTTCATTTCTCGACCATCCCTTTTCCCACCCACCATAATTTCTGCCTACAGCCATGTCCTAGTTCAAATAAGAATTTGTCTCAAGCATTTTAAAATTCATGAAACTGGCTCAAATTAAGTTGAAGAATAAAAAATATAAGTTTTGAATTGGAGTAATTATCGAGGGGGCGGGGGTCGAAATCGAGTGAAAGAATTAGCATTCCAGGAAAACGGTAACGGAGAAGTAATTTAAAAAATCTGAATCAATAAATCAAGATGGTTACCTACTGAGGGGACAGTGGTCAAAATCTAGAAAAAGGAAGAAATTCCGAAACTATAAATTCATATATAGGGTCTTCCATTAAGAGTGATAGAACTTCAAACTAGAATTAAGCAAATTATGTCGGGGTTTACGATATCTAATTGACTCTATGTGAAAGAACAGTTTTCAACATTATGTGTGGAAAATAACATCTAGTGAATGGCCTCCTCGACTTTGTCTAACGGCGTGCAGGCGAGAAGTCCAATTTGTAATAACTTTCTGGCAGATATCGGGCTATATTTCAGTAATAACACGCACAATATTGTCCCTCAGAGCTTCAGTGGTTCTAGGCTTGTTCTTGTATACCAGGGACTTCACATACCCTCACAGAAAAAAGTCCAGGGACGTAATATCGCAAGATCTAGCTGGCCAATCGAAATCGCCGTTCCACGAAATTGTTCTTCCTTGAAAGTTTTCGGCCAACAAGTCCCAAGGTTTCTCCTGCCGTGTGGCATGTAGCCCCGTCTTGTTGAAAGAGGATGATTTTGTAAGATATACTGGGTATTTATGTCAAAAAAATGACAGAATTCAGATTTGAAAAATCAAGTCTAACTTCCAATATCGATCTATTTTTGGAATCCCATTGAATCAACCAATGACCAAAAGCAGGATTTATGTTTATTTAAAAAAAGATAGTCCAGTCAATTTTTTCTGACACAAGCTATGTGATGGACAGCACACAGAACCGTGGAGAGCTTCTCGAGAACTGTAAATAATAATGCTGTTGCAACTCTCGATTCCAACCTCGACCCTCAACCCCCTCAATAACAGCCGAATTCATTGGTTTAGATTTTTTTGAGCAATTTCCCCATTGCTCGTAGAATCATATATAATGGGAACCGCAAATTCCGGAATTTCACTCCGTTTTCTTGATTTCGCCCCCCCCCAGCCCCCCTTTAGAATAACCCTAAATCAATTGACTCAGATTTCTCAAAATTATTTCTCAATTATTATTCTGTTCAGATTTGAAAAGAATAAAAAAATTCGGAATTCTAATTTATTTTCTCAATTTCGACCCCCAACCCCCTTGATAACTACCCCAATTAACAGCTTAGATTTTTTGAATTAATTTTCCTATGACCACAAGTTTGATTTGAACCAGTTTCATGAATTTCAAAAAATTTGAGACTATTCTTAATTTTGGCCTTATTAGGGGTGTAGGGGAAAAACTGTTCATAGGAGGAATCCAATTTTTCAGGAATAAATTTCTAGAATCAAGATCTACAACATAAAAAAATTTAGCCAAATTCACCGAAACCACTTTTTCATAGAAAACGTGCGGGGTCCTTTCTAACTATTTAGCTTGTGAACAGATTTATACTAACGTTTTTTAAACAAAGCGTAATTGATTCTTGAACACTTTTCAGGCAATTTCTTTTAAAATTCTTCAAGTTTTTCGACAATTTTCCACATTAAAATGAGTAACCGGCCTAGCTTATCGAGACCAGACTCAAATGATGGAGCTGAAAATGAATCCCTCACTGGAGAAAATATCTCAATTCTTCAATCTTTTCCTCAAATTCTAACTTCCCACCTGAAGGGGCGTCTCATAATAAAATTCTCATCCCATTCCTTGCTACTCGTCGGGGAAGTTTTGAGGTGACACAACCGATTCTTTTCCATTTATTTACCGTCGGCCAATTTCCGCAACGAGGCCTATTACCGACGCCGGTGAATTCTTTACTCCACCATACCGGAAATTTTTCCGAACCTCTGTGTGTTCTATAACAAGGTATAAAAGGTAAAAAAAAAACACTTATTGTGTAAATTATTTCTAAAAATATAGACAGAATTTTTCAAAACAGAAGTCTCTATTTTTGTTCTAGCGATTTTTAAGGTGAACCAGAAGAATGACATAAATCTTTAAGAAAAAAGTCAGGTGGTCCTGAACATTGAATAAACTTGAAGATTAAATAATCTCGAAAAGTGAATAATCTCGAAAAGTGAATAATCTCGAAAACTGAATCATCTTGAAAATTGAATAATCTCAAAGAATTAATCAATACCCACCCTTGAAATTAGTCGAATTATAATTTATCCTCAACATTACTTTTTCATCCGTTATTGTAGAACACACAATGGAAAAGAAATCAATTTTTGAGATCATTAACATTTCATAGCTTGAAATTTCTTCTCTCCAAAATCTGATATGTATAAGATTCGGAGGCCACCATGAAACCATTCAACGTTAACCCAACGCAACTGACAACTGATGGGATTTCTATTATTGATGCATGACATTTGTATACCTACTTGATGAAGTCACTAGAAAAATTGGACTAAATACTTCAATCATTGGGCATTTTGAAAATCTCTTTTGTGAACGTATTTTGCTTGGGAATAACAATGTGATCCAGAAGAATGAAATTCTATACCATGGGAGGGAAAATTGAATCCACAAATGAAGATTGTGAATATATTTGAATCAAAATTATTCCAAATTTTGTTTTTACTCCATCTCACCGCTACAACGGCAAGTCCGGTGAGTCTATATCGTCCCTTGCCAGACAAAGCAACGTAAGCGACATTTTAGCAACTCTAAAGGAGAGACAAAAAATCGTGTTGATTGCAAATTGCCCACAAAAGAATATTAACTTTGCATGTTTCATGTTATTCAGTGTACTTATTCGACGCGGCTCAGTGAGACTCTCCCAACAAGATCAAGAACTCATTTTTGCCAGAATGGCGCTTACGTTGCTTTGCCTGGCAAGGGACGATATAGACTTTCATCAGAACAGCTATTAATGCGTACAGTTCATTCTGCCACGTTGTTTAGTGGATGTAACAAGAGAAGAATGGAGAGTTTTTATTGCGAATGTTCATCAGGCCGTGGATTATGGGCAACTTAGATAGCTACGGGTAAAAAGAATATACATCTATAAGATAGATAGATAGATAGATGTACTTTATTAGTTCACTGTGGCCGTGAGCGTTGAACGTGTCAAACACAATAGAAAATATAAAATATGAGAAACATAAAAACTAAATACAAATAAATAAATAAATAAATAAATATAATATAATATATATGTATAATGTGACAAAACTACAAATTAAAATCCGTGTCGACCACGGATAATATATAGTCCAGGGAAAAATTTACAAAAAATTTGGATTGGTTAGAAAAAATTTGTAACAGGCTGAATTTTTGCATGCACCTTAGTATTGTGACCCTGAATAATTTCTGAAAGTTCCCCATCGATATCGTTGCCGCTAGTAAAGTTACGCGAGGTCAAAGGTCGCGAAAAACAGTTTTTCGCATATATCTCGAGAAGGACAACCTTTATCGAAAAAATACACAAGGCTAATGTGTATTGCTAAATGGTTATTCAAAAGTTTTTTGTATAGGCAAACCATCACAAGATATAGAATTTATTCATTTCTGATAATGGTAAATACATCAATACAGGTAACAAAGTCACGGAAGAAATTTACTAAAGGAATAATTAGCTAAGCTAAATTATGCAAACTCGCTGAAATCAAAAAAAGACTGTTTTATGAAAACAAAATAAGCAATTCTGAGAATCCCCAAAAAGAAATTTGAAAAGTAGTAAACGCTAATATGGGCAGAATAAAAAAACAAACGAAGGTTGCACAAATTGTGTGTGAAGATGGAGATAAAGTTATTGTAGATGAAACCAAAATCTGTAACTATTTTGCTGAACACTTTGCTTGTTCAAATAGGGAAGTGTTATTGCGTGCTTCTCCAAACTATAAATGTATTAAGAAGAATAATTGTACCAAAGGTAGATATTCTGAGAAGACTATGTTCGTTGCCGACATCACAACTGATGAAATCTGTAAGGCTCTCCGGGAGATGGCCAATAAATTTTGTTGCGGGCCGGATGAGGTTCCAATCAAAGTTATCAAGTATTGTGTTCAGTTCTTAAGTTTTCCACTGTCTTATGTATTTAGTCTGTCGCTCAGATCTTCCGAGCTCGTTAAAGTTAGCAAACGTGGTGCCCCTTCACAAAAAAGGGCCCATCGATTCCGTTGAAAACTACCGACCGATAGCATTACTATCTTGCTTTTCTAAACTGTTTGAAAGGGTGGTGCAGGGTAGAATTTGTGATTTTGTAAACTCGCAAAACTTGTTATCAGTTCAGCAGCATGGTTTCACATCCGACCGATCCACAAGCACGGCATCTTTTGATCTCCTGGACTTCATCTATGGTGCATTGGACGGGGGACTTTTTGTTACAGTAATGTTTTTTGACTTAACCAAGGCCTTTGATTGCGTCAGGGCCGATTTTGTGCAAACAAAACTAGAACACATGGGCATTAGGGGCTCTATTAACGATTGGATCGGTTCATATTTGGATCAGAGAAAATTAAAAGTACATATGGGCGAGTGTTTGTCTTCGCAGTTTGTGACTGAGCTGGGAGTTCCCCAGGGTGGTGGACTGTCACCTAAGCTATTCAATTTGTTTGTTGACGATTTGGCTATGCACATTGACAAAGACGTCAAACTAGTGATGTTTGCGGACGACACGACCATAGGCTACTTCGTTTGGGCAGGTGCGCATGCTTGAAGGCTCCAAATTTTGTAAACATTCGTACACCTGTCAGTTGAATGGCAACGCTGCATGCTTTGTCTAGCCGCCTGACCAACTACTGGTTTCTGGCTGTCACTTTTACACACACCGTAAACGCATCTCTTCGTAGCTTTTTCGAACTTCTTTCTCGGTACAGTTATATCCAACAAGTTGTGTTCTATCGTCAAAACATGAGCAAATGAAATGTAGGTCAGGTAGAAACGAGAAATGTCATCATAATTGTCACAAGTGACAGTTGGCGCCGATGTCTTGTTGTTTTCAGCGCTGTTGCCATTTTCGTTGTTCCTGAACTTCCACAAATGATCATTGAACCTAATTTCAATGAAACATTTCATTTGAATATAAAAAATGGTATCTAACATTCAACCAAATTATTTGTGGAATTTTAGGTACACTACAATATTTTTTAGTGTTAATTTTCAATATTGGTGTACGAAACTATGAAATTCGCGCCACACATGCGCACTCAAAAAAACCGAAACGAAGGGACCTATTACTGTTTCATCCAGGTCGCCTGATGAGCTCCAGCTAAAGGCAGGGAGTGTGCTGAGACAGTTTTGCGAGTGGTGTAGTTGCAATAATTTGATTGTAAATCCCACAAAGACAACGTTCATCAATTTTCGCAAAAGAAAACAACCGGTAAAACTCAATTTAAGTTTGAATAATGTGGTGATTAGGGGCACTTCGGTGACAAAATTTTAGGATTGTGTTTGGATGAAACTTTGACCTGGGATGACCACCTAAACCTTGTGGCTAAGAAACTGAACTCGGCCTATTTTGCTATTCGAAACTTGAGAAGTGTAGTAGACAGCAATTTTTTATTAAATGTGTATTATGCTCTAGCCTTTCCACATATGAAATATCTTATATGTTACTAGGGGATTGCAACGGGAATCCAACGCATTTTTGTACTTCAGAAGTGCATTATCAGATTAATGTTTTGTTTGGGTGCGCTCGATTCCTGTATGCCTACATTTCAGAGCGCAAATATTCTAACATTATCATCTGTACTGATTTATGAGTGTTCTGTGTTTGTGAGGCAAAACCGAGACAAGTTTGTGACTAACCAAGACGTCCACACTTACAGTACGAGAGCATCGCAAGATATTTACTTGTCTAAGTTTAGTTCAACGGCTTATACCAAAGGCCCCTCTTATGCTTGAGGCAAGATTTTCAACAGATTGCCCCAAAGAATCAAACGAATTCATAAACCTAGCACTTTTAAAAGGGAACTGAAGGAATTTTTAATAAAAAAATGGTTCTTTTCAGTTAAAGATTTTCTAGCAGATGCTTGAATGCTTTGAGTCTTTTTGTTGTTGTTGTTGTTGTTGTTTTGTTGTTATGTATTATAGTTGTTGTAGTATAGTATTTATTTATTTACAAACAGTGACGTTTCCATACATGTGTTAAACTGTCTAAGGAAATAAAGATTATATGATATGATATGATATGATAATATTATGTTAAATATGACATCTGCTCCGCAAAATTTCACACAAAAATTCTCCTAGGACAAAATTCGCATTTTTATTGTAAACGTTCATAAATATACACTTACATATAAAAAAAATATTAAACTTATAAAAACTATAAAATGTGAAATGTACATTACATAAATATATCAAATTTCTTCCTTCATCCCAATCGGTTGTGTCACCCCAAAACTTTCCCGACTAGTATCCAGGAATACGGAATTGTTGTTGTTGAAACGTCCCTTCGGGTGGGAAGTTGGAATTAGAGAGAAAGATTGAAAATAATTTGCAGGAAATTGGAAATTTTATCAGGAATTGAAGATTGATGGAAAACCTCAATCTTTTTCCGAATCATCTTATTGTAGTAAATTATCGTCAATTAAGGCTTTACTTTAAGACCCATCATTTGAGTCTGGTCTCGATAACTCAGGCCCGTTTTACATTTTCAGCAGGAAAATTTTCGGGAAATTGTGAAAAAAATTGTTGGGAGTTCAAGAACCAGCTACCGATTCTTTCAAAGAAAAAGGGGAAAATTTGTTGAAAAAATTGAAAGTTGGAAAATTTGCAGTTTTTCCAGAGAGAAAAACTGGAAAACCGTTGGGCCGATTTCGAAAATTTCGCCTAATTGATTCAGTTTTTTCTTCAACTTCCATCCGCAGCATGTCTGCGCCTAAGATGAATATTTCGTGGGGCTCACCGCATGTCGAGGTTTGCACTGCAGCTTTTTCGAATTCATGGAATGTGCAAATTTCATTTTTAAAAAACTACCGTCGGAAAACCGGAGCCGTGTCTATTTTGAAAACGAGTCTACACGACGCCCAATCCAATCTACTTTCAAATCAATCAGGCGGATTTTTTTTCAAGTTGATCCTTAGCAGGAATGAATTTTTGAGTGGAGTACTGCATCAAAAGCGTGTCGTCCCGGTTATAATACGGGCGAAAGGCCCTCTCAAGTGGCAACGGCCAGGGGAAATTTTGAAAATTCATAACGCTCGACTGGAGAATAGTGGAAAACTGCAACTGCAGACTCAATTTGACTCTTTTGTTGTGTTGCTCCTGCCAAATTTGCTCCCGATCAATTGGATAGATTTTGAATAATAGAGTATTACACGGAGAAAAATGCTTCGAGGAAATATTCAGGCGTTACAGACCCAGGTCATCAAATATCTGAATTGCTGCCAACCATTTCAATACGTGAATATCCAGGTGGTCAATATTTATCAACTGTGGTAGTGAATATTGAGTTTTTGGTGGTAATTTAAGAAATTACTGCCTTCACCTGTTTTGCTTTTTCTAAAACGAGGTCTGTAATCGTTACAGATCCACATACGTTGTCACCAAAATGTTTCCTGGGCCATTAGAAATTACAGTCCTACTTTTTTCCGTGTATACTTTTGAAAAAAAAAATTTACGGTGGAATCAGAAACTATATTGAAAAATAACTGACCCGTTTTTTTTTATTCAGCCAAAAATCGTATCGTTTGGCCGCAATAAATAAACGAAATTCCTATATTCTGCCTATTTCTGACGTCATTTACACAGGCAGTATAGACGGTGACTCGCTGTGACGTCAGAACTAGTTGATGTTATTTATTTATTGCGCCCAAACGATACAGTTTTCGACTGAATAAAAAAACACGGGTCAATTATTTTCCAAAGAGGAGCTTGTGGTGTGGTTAGTTAGCGCGTTCGACTACCACTCCAGAGGTCGCGGGTTCGATCTTCGCCGGGGACTTGTTTTCGGCCTCGAAAACAAGCTCCCTGGTTTAGTTGGAATGCTTGCTAAATGCAAGACGCGCCGTGTGTCGCATAGCACGTAAAATACGAACGATGGTGCCGACCCCATGCGATGTTGGTGGTCGTTAAAAATCCCTACCCTGTGTTGGAACACACAGGGGTTCGGCAAAATTTCCGGTATAGTGGAGGAAAGCATTCACCGGCGTCGGTGTTAGGCCTCGTTGCGGAAATAGGCCGACGTTAAATAAACGAATAAAAAAAAAATTATTTTCCAATGTAGTTTCCATTTCAATAAAAAAAAAAGTTTAGTATAATACTCCATTAATTAAATGGTGAAGTTTGGAACTTTGACATTTTTAATTATTTGACAGATGACAGATAGGGCAATATTTTGAACTGTTGTGAATATTGAAATAATTTTTTTTTTAAATTAATGTTTTTCTCCTTATCGGCTTTTTCTTGCCATAGGAGTTTGCTCGTTTATTTATCAGGTTTATGAACTCAGAAAAGTGCAAATTTTGGACAACACAACACCCAGACTTTTCACCGGAAATCGAACCCGGGACTTCCGCGTCGCAGGCAGCCACTCGACCGCCTGCGCCACGGGGCCGTCTAACTGTTGTGAATATCGTTTTTCAAGGGCTCCCAAATGACATATTACAAGTCAAAGATTACTGGTTCGGCAGCTATCGTGTCAGAACGATTCGATTTCTTTATCTCGTGAATTATAGCCGAGACAAAAAACTTTCAAATAACTTCTAATAGCAAATTGTCTTAGCTACAAATTAGCTCTGATATGTTTTCGATAAACACGTCGTTCTCGAGATATCTGCGAAGAACTGTTTTTCGTGACCTTTGACCTCGCGTAACTTAACTAGCGGAAACGATATCAATGGGGAACTTTCAGAATTTATTAAGGGTCACAATACTAAGGTGCATACAAAGAATTAGCCTGTTAAAAAAATTTACATGTGAATGTCTATTTTTCCTGGACTAATAACAGCCGTGGACAAACGTTGTTATAGTCCCACGGGCATAATCCCCAACAAGTATTCAACAAGATTTTCTTGAAAAACGATATGTTTGGATCACAGATCCCCGAGTGATTTCCTTGTTTTTCAAAGTCCACATTCTTAGTTGTTCTTCGTTGATTTCAAATCTTACGGTAAGATATATGATCCAACCCGTTTTTTTCTTATTGTCGATTACCAAAATGTCCACCCTCCGAATGCTGCAGGAGTCATCATTCATTACACAACACCTCTTCGAAGACAGTCAGATCCTCAGCTCGTAAAAAAACGAGGTCCGTCCTGTAAAAAAATCCTTAAAAGACCACTATAATTCCCATTGCCCATGATACTTGAACATTCGATTACCATTTAAGTGAAATTCACTGACATCTGTTCAACTAATTCTTTTATCACACTATACCGAGCGAAGCCCCGTTTGGTGCGATCTTCTTGTTTCCCCGCCAAAACCTCCTCCTGACTAATTCACTTTTTCCTTGTACTTTATTATAAAGGCGCAAATATTCTGTTGTCATGAACAGATAGATTTAGATTGATATACTCGTTGCAATTTAAAGTGAGACAATTCTTTGACACCAAAAAGTAGCAATTTATCAAAAGGGGAAGGAAACATGCCCGGAAACTAAAACACAGACTCATTCCGGTATGCGGCGAAACAACCTGTGTCTGCTATCCCGGGGGCGGCAAGTTATTGAACTTGCATGCGTTTTAGAACGCTATGGGCTCTGATGTGTCTAGTGGGGTTTTATATAAAAATATACGACATGGCACATAACTTATTTAAAATGTCAGACTCCGGAAAATTAATTCTGGTTTTACCTCTCCAATGCAATATTATTAAACTATTGCCGAAGCCTGTTTTCTCAGCTTCGTCTACGTCAGGAGCAACGTTATATGTGCATGATGAATTGATTGAAGGGATGTAGATGGCTGAATATTTCATGTCCTCGAGGATTTAAAATTTATTTACAAAAAAAGGACATTGACTCTATTCGGTTTAAAAGTGACAGCATTTTGCACTTGTCAATCTAGGTATCTCTTTCTCTGTTTCTTAACCTTAACGGAATGTAGTTTAGAAAATATCAACTTTATACTTACATTTACAAGTTCCATTGAGCCACTTTTCTGGGTCTTGAATGGAAGAGAACAACATAAAACTCACATTGGGAAGACGTCCTCACCTATACTACTGAAGTGCTCACCATATCAATTGTCCCACTCCGAAATTCAGTCGCAGTCAGATTGCCATATTTCCCGAACTTGTATAGACTATTTTGAATGACTCTTGCTTTTCTGAGTAGCTGGATTCTTGGAATACAACACGCCTTTAGTAATTTTTTCATGCAGATCTTCCCATTAGTTATACAGGGCGATACAATTAGGTGGTGCAAAAATGCTAAGAATTCGACCAGATACCAATTCACGAAAAATATATGTACGCATTTTTCAATTGGTTCAGTAGAAACACTGTATCAATACCTTGAAATGGTTTTACAAATTCTCACCTATCTCGCCTAATTATTACGCAGAGTGATCTCAAAAAAGCAGCTTTTTGGTCTTGTGATCATAATTTTCTTTTTCTTTATTGACCAAGTATATCCAAAATATAGGGCTTGTTGAAGCTTAAACATCAGGCAAAAATGTTTAGGGATCAAAATTGACCTACCATGGAATTTGAGAATAAGGAGGCGCGGGCGTAACAAACGTGACTCAAATGCGAGTGAGCTCTGAAATTTCAGTTCGACGAAAACTGCTATGATATGAGATCCATACATCTCCTGAAAAGAACTATCCAATCTGAACATTTTATGATGCTTCTGTACTTTGATGAGTCAAGGATTATCGCTACTGATGAGTCCAAAACTTGGTACCATGTTTTCGGGAAAAAATCAAAGCCTGGGCTGGGCTTACCTGCGAATTGCAGGAACCTAAGTTACAAAAAGTCACGATGAATAATTAAGTCCAATTTCCAAGAAAATTGGAAAATAAGGGGACTTTCTTGATAAACATACCCTCGCAAACGTATAATAACGGAGATACAGGCCTTCAAAGTTGTTTGTTTAAACAGTTTTTGTGCATAATTTTTTGAGCCCTTTAACCAATTTTATTCAAATTCGAATCAAAGTTTAATGAAACAGGTCTCTATTGAACAGAAATAACGCACTTCAAGTCTCTATTGAACAGAAATAACGCACTTTTTTTTACCTCCCTCAATATTTTTGGAGATGGTTTCAATTTTCGAATTCTACGTTCAATTTGAGAAAAAAGTTATTCCTGCAAAATTTTGATCAGAGACTTCATTTTCGAGATACATGGGTTTGAAACTTTGGAAATCATTTCGAAAACACCACTTTCAAAGGCCTTAAAAATTAAAATTCAAAAAAACTCATGATTCCTCAATTGAATCAAGTTTTTTTTCTATTTTGCGTTCATAAGAAAGTCATTTCGATACGCAAATGACGTCATTCGCATATCGTAAGAGGCTCCATTTCGATACGCATTTTTTTAATCCCAAATGTTGGCAATATCAGCGGGCAAGACATCGACATGACAGCACTCACTGACAAAAGAGACAGCTTAGGTGACATCACTTCACAAAGAGGCTTTATTTCAGAAAAATCCGGCTTATTTCTGATGATAAACTGTGCTTCCACCATCAAGTGCAATTCCCAACAATTTTGTTAGCAGAGGCGCATGTTTCACATTTTTTTATTGAAAAAAGTATAGAAAAGTTGCTAAATAGAAAAAATTGTATATAACACACGTTTTATAAGACCTATTGTCACACTCGTCAATGTACACTCGTCAAAATACGATGTCTTATGAAACTTGTAATCTAATTAGAGAGCGAATTTATAATTTTTTACATGTTCTATTCGCTATGTTGGATGCAACTGTCGACTTTCAGCTTGACGTTTCCATCAATGAGGAACCTAAATACCAAGCTTTATTTCGCATATAATTTATTATTTTGGCTTTTTACTGCATATACCGAGTGGGCCATAAAAAACCGTGATCGAAATTTTTTCTTCTAAATTTTTTATTTCGCCACCGATTTTATCGAACTTTTTAGCATTGGCTAGCCAATTGAATAGGCTATCATTTCCGTATTTCAAAAGGATTTCATTGCGGAAAAAGCGCAAACAGCTAGCGCTCAAACCAGTTTTATACCGGGTCGTCCGACAACACTCCAAAGTTTCCAAAATCCCCAAACCTGAAAACCAGAAAGTCAAGCAAAGATACTGAAACTCAAATCCAACCGTGGGTGCTAATAACCATGCAGTTGATGCACCCTAACAAAATTTTAAAAAAATATAAAAAAATCGATTACCTCGGAAATTATCAAATTTAGGGGTAGGGAGGTAGGGTATACCCGGCAAAAATGTAAGAGGAAGAAAAAAACTATCGAACGGTGTGATAAAATTGGGGTCATTCCATTTAAAAAAAATGACTCATGGCACTTCGAAATTAGCGAAGCACGAGAAAAAATTGGGCACACTGAATCTCAAGTTTTTGATCATGAAGTTATTCATTTTCTATTCGACTACTGCTGTGCCAAATTTCATTCCTCATTTCAAAAAACGAGGCCACTACGAATTTTCAAAATGAACCTTGAAATTATTAAAAAAATAAACTTTTAATTTTTAGTTGGTAGCACTGACTGCCACAAATTGAAAAAAACAAAAATAAACTTATAATAGAGCTTGAAAAGCTGAACAAGAAAATAAAATCAAAAGTGGGGCATTTCTTTTAAAAAATCTCTATTTTTGTTGTAGCGCAAAAATGGAACACCTGTATAATAGTAGAGAATAATTTTACGAGATAGAACTTTTCAAATCTATAATTTTTTTTATTACACCTTTTCCCTATCTCGTGAGGTAAGAGCGCTAGGAAAGCCCGACGCACTGTTGCAGGACCCTGTATGTCACTTTGAAACTTCAGTTGGTGTTCGGAGGACTAGGCAGATTTAATATTTTTTTTCAGGTTGCATTCCTGTCTGCTGCCGGCATTTTTCATAATCCATCAAATTATTGTGAGACACTCATAGACGCGTTCCAAAATTTTGTTCAGTGTCATTAGGTACTTTATGAGTCATAACAAGTTGAAATTTAAAGTTTGGCAGCTTGTGATTTTTTGACAGACACAACATTGAGAGTTTCCATTGACCATTTTGAATGCAGTTTTTGAGGGCTTCAAAATGATGTATCACAAGTTGCATTCGGTGAAACCTTCTGTCATTTCTTTTGTAGTGACACTTTCGAGCGACAGATCAAGATGACTATCGGATTTTCTCGTTGGAACCTTGTCACTTACGAGTCTATCAAGGAGTATCAAGTTTGGTCGGGATTGGTTCAACGACTTGGGAATAAATCTGGGCATAAAATTCAACAGACGGACGACGGACCAACAGATTGACTGCTAGACCTGCAGACCGACCGATATTTTTTTTAAGCCTGTATGTATACTTGAATCCAAAAATTGCAGATCTATTGAAAGCTCGATAATATTTTATCCACTGGTCAAATGAGATGATGAAAGTGATGAAAGTCGCTTGGCTCATTTGACATGTCAGCCATTCCACGAAAAATGTAGACCAAATGCCCAAATTTCATATTTTTCATGTCAACGTATTCTGTATCTCAAAACCAAAAATGATCGTAGCACTTGATATTTCAACTCTAATCGATCAAAAGAATCTTGTCAAGTGCAGGGACTAGTGGAATTTCAATAAACTTCGCTTCAAAAGACTTCAAGAATTTGTGATTTTTTCCTATGTGTCCCGTTATCAATATTTTTCCAGTTTATCTCTGGTTTGTTTTGTTGTATCGAAACGAAATTTGTTTGGACATACACCTGTTCAATGCTTTCTCAGTCAATGGTAAAGTTAAAACTGATATCCCAACAGAATTGCAGTTATTTTAATAAATATTCCCAGTGGTTTCGTGAGCTTCTATTTCGTGTCCCGTCCGTTATCATATTTGTATCGCAACCCCAGCCTATCTATACAGATTCACATAAAAAAAACTACCTATAATATGCATAAACTGACCCTTTCTGAACAACGTGGTATATTGTTCATAAATGTATTTCAGGCCATAATAAAGAAACAATATTAAAAGTAGAAGAAAACATGAAAATTTTGTTCCGTCCGTTATCATGGAATGGCTGATTTGCTTAAAAACCCTGGATCCTAGAAAAAAAGTTTACCAACATTAGTTGGAAAATCTCAAGCTCTGACTACTGCAAAAACTTTAAACTTTAATACCAATAAGTTCAATATTGTTGGTTCAATATTCACAGAGTTATTCAAGAAAAACTGCCGAAATTGATAGATTTTTCAAAATGGCGGGTCTCGGCCGAAGCGTTACTTCCGATCACTTTTTTTGTGGCTGTTTACTGGACATGTATGCAAAAATTCAGCTTGATGAGAGCGATTCCGACCTTAAATGCTAGGATGACTGGGCTAACAAGGCATTATACTGAATCCACCATAGCATTACTGAGCTGTTGGTTGCATATGTTACGCCGTTATAAGTTACGACGAGATTTCACAAAATCTGGTCCGATTTCCTCCATCAGAAGTTTAATGAGCGAGTTAACTTTAATCTGAGTTGATTGCTATAACAGAGCCAGCAAGGCCAATTGCTTAGCAACTTACTTACCACGGGTTCCACCAAAAAATTTAAGAGCGGTTTAAGCTAAACCGAGATTAAACGGATTTTTTTCTGGTCAATGTTGGTAGATTCATTTTGGAAAATACGTTAAATCGCAAGTATACCACCCTTTAGTTAATTACTCAGCGTGAAACCTGAATTTACATTGATCATTTGGCCGGAATCCATCAAAATAAATCTCGAGTTAGCTATCAGCTGGTTAAATATTTTGGTGGAACCCACGGTTAGAGATTAGAATAAAGTTAACTCGCTCATAAGACTTTCAAAGTTCCTCGGGCAAAATAAAGTAAGGTAGAAAAAAAAGGTACAAAAATTATAGTAGGTATTGAGTATTGGTATTTCATTCCAAAAACTTTTATATTTTCTTCTAGCTTGACGGGTTCTACCTCTGAGAGTAAAAGCATAGATAATATAGCTAGTTATTGATGATAGAGAATTTCTCTTCAATTTGATCATTGAGAAACATAGAAATATATATAAAAAAAAACAAGACGTTTTTCCAAAAGGGATCAATACAGATTAGTAAATTTGAGAACTGCCAGCAAGGTGATCAGTGCTGTGAGCCAAATGTTACTAACGGTGAGGTAGGTACCTACTTACCTACTTAGACTAGGTGTCCAGTAATGTTCACAATGTAGTACAAGATAGGACCCGGAGCGGCACCGGCATCGAGTAATTTGAATTCTTAAACTATAAATTGTTGAAAACTAGCGATACTTTGGTACTTTGGTATTTAATGTAAGCCAAGGAATCCTTAGTCAAGTAGTTCATAGTGCAAAACGGTTATAAACTTAGGTATTTCATTAGACGCGGCAAAGTAATGCAATTTTTAGTGCAGTTAGCTATAATTGAGAACTGAGGTAAACACATCCTTATATCTACGATACTACGATGAAATAGAGAGAATGTCGGAAGCCATGGTGTTGGCAATCAAAGCCATTTCTCGGCACCGTTGTTATTTACTCGACAACGACGTTGCCCTTTACCGCTGCTGGTATGGTGCGCTCGGTACGTATTATACCCACAATAATTCCTGCGTGTTGGAATAGAGAGACATTTCTCAGGTGTAGATTAAATTTCTGTAATGTAATATGCATACGCGCGTAGCAAATATCTACTTAAACGGTATATTTTTTAGCCTGTATGTCACGATCAGATCGAGTCACGACTATTCCAACGATGTGACTTAGAAGGGAACGCCTCGGGAACCCGGTAATACCACAAACTAATAACTTTAGGCGATGATCACTTGCTTCATGTTGTGCGTAATGCTTATAACTAGGAGTTGTAAATGTTTAGGTATATAACTGGGAGCGGTACGAAATATAATTATAATTTAATTGCGGTTTTATTTCGCACACAAATTATTTATTTTATGCCACAATTACACCTATTTACCAACATTTTCACACGCTCCGAATAAATACGTATAACCTCACCAGGATCTTATCTGTAAGTTGTCGTATGGGGGCATAAGCTGGAAAACTCCCACTTAGCAACCTAACCCGAGCGCAAGGATTTTTCAGGATCCATATCATTACGGTTCACTGAGTTATGGTCGATTAATTGATTTTGTTGCTGTTTATATAACTCGTGAGGAATTTAAGAGATGCTTAATATTGATTTCCACGTTAGTGCCTTCGATGCCAGAATAGGACTGTGATTGCTCTATGTTCATCAAACAACCCTCCTTCCTGCTGCACATCCCCAGCACACTTTAGTGTTCTATCTCAGATCAGAACTCGGGTAATTAATAGAAAGACGCTAAGAACTGACGAGAATTCTAATCAAAGATACCTATACTCGCTGCTCTAGCACCCGGTTGTCCTTTTGGAGGTTTATTTATAAAATGCTACACCATACACCGCACGAGGGAAAGTTGTGCACTTACATTGACAAGCCGGCTATTGTTAATTATTTATTGCTGCTTCAGTATGTGATTATCGATTTTGTCGAGTATTGGTGGATTGGTGGCATTGAGCTTCGGTGGCATTAGGAAAACCTTCTTTTTCAATATAAATAATACCCACATTTATATTATGTACCTACGTACCGTCGCGTCGCACACAGGCGGAATTTCAAAAAATCGTGGACAAAAACCAAAAATAAAAATAATGAGTTGATCGGGAACTATCCACTTTGAAATATTCTTAGATGATCTAGGTAGGTATAATTATCAGGAACCCTCAGCTTAACAAGTGCAAAGTTAAAAAAGATACAGCGATATGAAGTTCATACTGAAAAAAACCTGTTACCAGTTATCAGTTTCAGACTTTTTCTTACTCCTTTCGAATGGCCCTTGTAGTGGACGTGGTAGGAAAAAACAAGTTGCAAATGATGATAAAGGCAAACCACTTTGCAGGATCGTAAGTCGTAACTAAGGCCTTAATAAACGATTTGACTCGCAGTGCTTTCATTTTCGTCCCTTAGGATTTGAATGGCGCCCCTTTTTCAAAATGGCGGATTTTATCTTATCGTTAAAATATATGGAGCTGTCCAGCTTCGTTAAAATATATGGAGCTATCTCTCGATCGGTTTCTGGAACATCAAACACTTTTTAAAAAAATGGTGGAACATTGACATCTGTCACAGGCAAATTTGGTGGAGGCGCCAAAATGAATTTAGTACGGTCATAAGAAAATTGCTGTAATATTTTTATTTTTCAACCGATTTTAACATAAGGTATCTCATTTTGTAGAAAAGTAAATTCTCAAGTAAATTTTTCTTGTTATCTTATACCTTCCATAAAAAAGACATTGAGGAATGTTGAAGGAAAAAAAAATTTGAAAAAAAAGAGATTTTTTTATTTTCAGGAAAATTGCCTTATTTGTAGATTTTGATGTGCCCTTTCTGAATTTGCACTTTTCCGATTTATATCTTTGCAGTGCGCACCGCCATGTTGAAAAAATGATATCTAAAAAGAAGTTTTTCACAATATCTAAATTTAAGTCCATGCGAGATCGAGATGTTCATATACGTATGAAAGTACATTAAATTCTTAACGATTTGACACCTGAACCATCTCTGTGCGACTCGGGGTTTTTGAGCTAGAGCTTCCGGAAGTATCAATTTTCGGTGTTAAATAGTGACCGCGCCTACCGGATCTCACCACTGGATCACCACCATGTCTTAATCAAGTTACCCATGAATAAGGCGTCATCATTTATCTCAAATCATGAACAGTGGTGGACCTGGCACAGCCCCAAGAGGTGTTTTCAATTCTTTTGGAACCGAAAATTGATGCTTCAAGAAGGTCTAGCTCAAGAACCGTGGGTCGCACAGAGCTGGTTCAGATGTCAAATTGTGGAGGATTGAATGTGCTTTCATATGTATATAAACATTTCAATGTCACGAGGGTCAAAATTTAGATATTGTCAAAAACTTCGTTTCAGACATCATTTTTTCAATACGGCGGCGCGCACTGCAAATATATACCGGGTGGGCCATAAAAAACCGTACTGTTTTATTTTCCTCGCCGATTTTTTGTTTCTTGACCGATTTTGACAAGCTTGGTATCATTGTGTAGCTAATTGAAGAGGCAACCAGAGCCATATACAAATGATTCCCAAGCGTCAAAATTCAAAATGGCGAAAGCAACTGAAAATAGGTCTTCTTTTACAGTCGTTTTTTTCAAATAAAATTTGACAGAATAACCGAACTAAAGACGTTTTCTGAAAGAATGAACTATTTTCTACATTTTGAGACCACAACTAGCTCAATTGGTTCATTCGTTGGGGAGATGTGGCAAATTGGAAAAAAACTTATTTGCCATTGTTTCAATCCAAAATGAATAATAAAAAATATTGTTTCGCCTGTCAAATTTTTGTTTCTGGGGCAATTTTGACAGGTTTAGTATCATTATATAACCAATTAAATAGGCTTCAAGTGTCATATACGAATATGATCAAAATGTTAAAATTCAAAATGGCGGACACAACTGAAAATGAGCCTCCTCTCGCAGTCGTTTTTTTGATTTGAAATTTGACAGAATGACAGAGTTAGAAGCGTTTTTTGAAAGAACGAACTGTTTTTCACATTTTGACACCATAACTAGCTTGATGGGTGCTTTCGTTAAGGAGATGTGGCGAATTGAAAAAAACCTTATTTGCCATTGTTTCAATCCAAAACGAATAAAACAAAAATTCATTTTGTCTCTATAACTTATTCAAGGGGTGCCTGGGATATAATCACCGTTTTTTAAAATATCATTAAAAATTATTTAACAGGGTGTTCACTAGGTAGGTTCCTTTCTATGGACGCGGACTCCCTGGGTGCAAACATTTGAGAACCATCCTATTTTTTGCATTTTTTGTGTTGATCAAAGTTGTTGTTGATTACTTGAATCCATTGTTAGCCTCAAAATAGACATGTATCATAGGTTTTAATCTTATTGATGGTAGAAAAATAATCTAGTAGTCTTTTCCACAACATTTGCACATCGTTTTCTCAAAACGCCCCTTCAATTCTGTAATTCTGTCAAATTTCAATAAAAAAAGACTGCAAAAGAAGACTTGTTTTCAGTTGTGTCCGCTATTTTGAATTTTGACATTTTGATCATATTCGTATATGACACTTGTAGCCTATTTAATTGGCTACACAATGACCATCAAACCTATCATAATCGCTTCATAAACAAAAAATTTACAGACAAAACAGTTTTTTTATCATTCATTTTGAATTGAAACATCGGCAAATAAGCTTTTTTTCAATCTAATACATCTCCTCAACGAATGAACCAATTGAGCTAGTTGTGATGTCAAAATGTAAAAAAAAGTTCGTTCTTCCAAAAAACGCTCCTAGCTCTGTCATTCTGTCAAATTTCAATTTAAAAAAACGACTGCGAAAGAAGGCTCATTTTCAGTTGTGTCCGCCATTTTGAATTTTGACATTTAGATCATATTCGTACATGACACTCGAGGCCTATTCAATTGGTTACACAACGGTACTAAACCTGTCAAAATCGCTCCAGAAACAAAAATTTTACAGGCAAAATAATATTTTTTATTATTCATTTTGGATTCAAACAGTGGCAAATAAGCTGTTTCTGAATTTGCCACATCTCCCCAACGAATCAATCAATTGAGCTAGTTGTGGTCCTAAAGTGTAGAAAATAGTTCATTCTTTCATAAAACGTCTTTAGTTCGGTTATTTTGTCAAATTTTAATTAAAAAAAACGACAGCAAAAGAAGGTCTACTTTCGGTTGTGTCCGCCATTTTGAATTTTGACACTTAGGAATCATTTGTATATGGTTCTGGTAGCCTCTTGAATTAGCTACACAATGAAACCAAGCTTGTCAAAATCGGTCAAGAAACAAAAAATCGGCGAGGAAAATAAAACAGTACGGTTTTTTATGGCCCACCCGGTATATTGGAAAATTGCAAATTTAGAAAGGCCACATCAAAGTCTACAAATAGGGAAAATTGCATAAAAATAAAAAAATGATGAAAATCTTCTTTTTTTTTCAAATTATTTTTCAATTTTTTTTTTCAACATTCCTCAACGTCTTTTTCCAATGAAAGGTATAAGGTAACAAGGAGAATTCACTTTTTCACTAAATGAAATGTTTTGTGTTAAAATCCGTTGAAAAATAAAAATGTTACAGCAATTTTCTTATGACAATACTAAAGTCCTTTTGACGCCTCCACCAAATTTACCTGCGGTAGATGGCAATGTTCCACCATTTTTTTTTATTAGTGTTTGATGTCCCAGAAACCGATTGAAACATAGCCCCATATATTTCTACTAAGCTGGACATCACCAGGCTATTCGATACCTTCTGCCCCTAGATAATTTCCACCATTTTGAAAAAGGGGCGCTATTCAATTCCCAAGGGACGAAAAGAAAAGCACTGCGGGTCAAATCGTTTATTTAGGTGTCAGTTGTAACCCTGCCAAATGGTTTGCCTTTATCATCATTTGCAACTTATATTCCCTATTTTGGTTGTACCACGTCCACTATTGACAAATCCGTGTGGATTTATCCAATCCAAAGATATGGAGTCTATAGCAGGAGGTCTGTATTAATTGAGCTATTTAACGAGGCGACATTCAGCTAATAGAGAGTTAAAGCAACGCCAGCGACGTATACGTATCCGTATAAAATGACAGATAAGCATTGGAATTGGTACGAAAACGTACATTCACGTTTACGTATGACGCAAGTTTAGGTAAACGTAAAAACGTACGTAGTTCAAGAACGCATCCGTATCGAGCCGATCGAGGCATCGAAGATGAACGATAAAGCCGATTGAAATTAACTGACATTTTCTGTCAAACTAAACTTTTAAATGTTTCTGAAGTTTGAAATCCTAATGCTTGGAACTGAAGAGTGAAGACTGTGAAAGTGGAGTGAAGAAGCGCAGAGGAATAAGTTACAACAAAACTAATATTATTTTTCAAACAAAGAGGAACAGAGCGTGTTGATAACAGATCAAAAATGAATCTGGCTGCTGCGGTTCCAAAACCTAGCAATTCCAAACATGTCCATTTCTCAGCGGAGGATGATTTATACATTTGGCAAGAGAAGTTGTGGGCCACAATCTCTATGAAGACCCTAATCGCTGGAGCTCCATTCAAGTGCATTATTCAAATCACTGGAAAAAACATTTCCATCCGAACTATGAAAGACAGGATAAAGCACTTAGTAGAGAAGTTTTTGGCAGAAAACAAGGCAGCAAAATTTAAGTGAGTGTTATATTTATGTTGACTGCTGACTTTCAATGAAAGTGCAACCCCTGCTTGTTGAATGATGTTTTGGAAAAACAAAGAGCCAGAATCGGCTTGGCCATTGAAGATGCCTGTAGATCTCCGATTACTGCCGAAAACCCGGCCCCATATTAGTAGACGGGTGACGGCAACCTCCGCTCCAAGAGGGGGAGGAAGCACAAGAGGTCGACTAGCCAAAATTGGACTCCTGCATCCATGACAAGAACAGCGCTTCAACCGACCTCTACACAATGTACAAGGCAGCACTCTGGGCACGTCCAGGAGAGCGAAATGAGTAACTTTTCGAGAACACGGCAAATACACGCCTGCATGGGACGACAGAAACAAAGCTGTTGAGAAAAGTAAAGGCGTACCAGCATCAAGGCGTACGCAATCACCAGATCGAAGAAAAGGTCTATGGGTCCAGCTCCAGAGGCAGAGCCACTAACGAAAAATTCCAGTGCTATTGTGGAAGCACACAAGCAAAGGAGAGACGAAGAAAAACAGACAATATAAAATACATAGATTGAAACGGGAAGTGTAGTGTGAAAGGACCCCGCACGTTTTCTATGAAAAAGTGGTTTCGGTGAATTTGGCTAAATTTTTTATATGTTATATATATATATATTATATATTGTATATATATATATAATTATATTCAATTATATTTATATATATATATAATTTATATTTTATATATTTTTATATGTATATGTGAAATTTTACAGCTCCACATTAATCTCAAACTATGACATTGTTGCCCTCACTGAAACCTGGCTTCATTCTGGTGTGCAAAACTGCGAAATATTCGACTGTTCGCAGTTTAACGTTTTTAGGTGTGACAGAGCCTTTGAGAGAGTGTGTCTAAGCAGAGGGGGTGGGGTTCTCCTTGCCGTCCATAAAAGCTGTCAGTCTTTGATGATCGATCGCGGCGACTTAGACGTGGACTTAACTGGATTCCACCTGATCGATTTTGTGGTGGTGAAAATCATAAAAAATAGAGTCACTTTCTATGTCATCGTTATTTATGTTCCCCCGCGCACCACCTTGATCGAGTTGGAGAGCACGATCCACGCATTTGAGAGCTTGCACTTTTTGTTGGGAAATCGCATAATGATCGTCGGTGATTTCAACATTCCTGAGTTCTGTGACTGCGAAAATGGCACTATACCGCGCACTAATAAAGTGCAAATAGTGAGCAACCTGTGCGCATTTCACGACTTGGCGCAGTTCAACAAAGTATTGAATTCTAACTCTAGATTATTGGACTTGGTTTTCGCCAGCTTCCCCTGTAATGTTGCTAAGCCCCCCGATGTGATGTTGCGCGAGGATGCTCATCACCCGGCCTTCGTGATTGAGTTTGACTCTGGCATGTCATCTGGGAATAGTCAATTGCCATTGTTAACGAAGGGCTTTAACTTTAGGAAGGCAGATTTTCTGGGTTTGTACGCTGAGTTCATGAGTGCCCATTGGGGGTTCTTACACTCTTACAATGAACCCAACAACGCAGTTGCTGCATTTTATGATAAGCTGTATGAAATCCTAGAAAAGCACGTACCAAGAAGACAGAAGTCTGGAGGTATATATCCCATTTGGTTCAACGGCAAAATTATAAAGCTGCAAAAAAGCAAGAGGCGCGCCTGGAACAAATACAAGCGCACTCGAAGGATGGACCATTACGAGAGGTTGAGGTCTCAAGCAAAATCTCTTATTGATGAGTCTTTTAAGAAATACAACATCCGTGTCGAGCGCGAAATTCAGACAAATCCCAAAGCTTTTTGGTCGCTCATAAATGCAGGAAGTGAAGATAGGACATTACCTTCGGTTTTGGTTCGCAACGGCAAAGAATTGCGTGACTCCGCTGAAATAGCTGATGCGTTTGCAGATTTTTTTATGGAAAATTTCAACACTGCCAATGACAGTGGCGTCCCTTGGCGGAGTTCAACAGACAACAAGACCTCCTCTTTCCTCCATATATCTTCGGTCTCCGAGTCTGAGGTTTTGTCCTCACTTAAACGAATACCTTCTGGGCAGACAACTGGCCCAGACCTGATTCCGGCTTTTCTGCTGAGGGACTGCGCCAGTGCTTTTTGCGAACCACTCCACTTTATTTTTAACCTCATCATCAGGACCTCTACTTATCCAGGGGCTTGGAAGGCATCACGTGTAAGTCCGGTCTTTAAAAAAGGCAATAAGAGTGAGATGAATAACTATCGACCTATCGCCATCATCAATAACTTCTCTAAGTCACTCGAGTTCGTCCTACACGATCGTATTTCTTCCTATGCAGGAAGGCTGATTACGACATTTCAGCATGGTTTTGTGTCCGGGCGTTCGACCACGACTAATCTGGCGTGTATAACTCAGACCATAGCAGATAGACTGGATCAGAGACTTCAGGTTGATGTTGTTTACACGGATTTTTCGAAAGCCTTTGATCGCTTGAATCACTCAATCCTGATCGGTAAGCTTGAGTCATTTGGATTTTCACCTTCTTTTGTAAACTTGTTCAGGTCTTACTTAGGTGGTCGTGAGCAGTATGTCCAGTACAACGGGTTTCGTTCTTCTACCTACACGCAGCCTTCCGGTGTTCCCCAAGGGACTGTTTTGGGTCCCGACTTCTTTGTGATTTTCATCAACGATATCGTTACAGATCTGAAAGTACCTTGCCTGTTGTACGCCGATGACATGAAACTGTACCAATCAATCCTTACAGTTGATGATTGTATTGTGCTTCAGAGGAATCTTGACGTCTTGGGTGAGTGGTGTGCCCGGAATCAGTTGCCGTTGAACATCGGAAAGTGCAGCGTTGTGAGTTACCATCGGGTCGTATCGCCCCTATTGTATGACTACACCATCGATGGCACAATTTTGAGTCGACCATCTACTGTGAAAGATTTGGGGGTCATTTTTGATCCTGGACTGACATTCACAGATCACATCGAGTCGGTTGTGTCTGCGGCTTTGAGGATGCTGGGGTTCATCATGCGTCAATGTAAATATATGTCCAACATCATGACCTTTCGGACACTGTATATGTCGTTTGTTCGTTCCCGTCTTGAGTACGCCTCACTTGCCTGGAACCCGGGATATGAAATCCATATAGCATCCCTCGAAAAAATCCAGAGGAGATTTCTTAAAACAGCGACTTTCATGATAACAGGCTCATATCCGGCAAGGGGCACTCCGCAGCGGGACCTTTTGCATCAATTTAACATGCAGGCCCTTCAAACCAGACGTGACATGAATTGTGTGATCTTTCTGTACAAGATAATCAAGGGTGAGGTTGACTGCCCGGAGTTGCTATATCTCATAGGCTTTCGGATACCCAGACCGAACTCCCGCAGCACACAGCTGCTCCATCTGCCCTACGCGAGAACTCGTGGACTCACCTGCTCCCCTCTCCATCGGATGATTCACTCCTACCGTGACGTCGAAACTCGCTGTGACATCCTTCATACCACTGTTTCGGCTATCAAGGAGATATACAGGTGTCAGCATGACGACTGACACTTCATTGAGGCCAGTTTGTTCTTTTTTTTTTTCCAACTTCAGGATTTCACACATTCTATAAATAGGACTTTGCTCCTGTTGAATGTGCTTCAAATAATAATAATAATAATAATAATAATAATAATAATATGTTGTAGGTCTTGATTCAAGAAATATTATGAACAATTTTTCCCCTACACCCCTAATAAGGCCAAAATTAGGAATAGTCTCAAATCTTTTGAAATTCATGAAACAGGTTCAAATTAAACTCATGATCATGGGAAAAATAATTAAAAAAATCCAAGTTGTGGATTGGGGTAGTTATCAAGGGGGTTGGGGGTTAAAATTGAGAAAATAAATAAAAATTCCGAATTTTTTCATCTTATAAAATCTGAACAAAATAATAATCGAGAAATAATTTTGGAAAATCGGAATTAATTGATCGAGGGTTATTCTAAAGGGGGCTGGGGGTCAAAATCAAGAAAACGCAGTGAAATTCCGGAATTTGCGGTTCCCATAAGATATAGGGTAGTATTAATAAAAAATAAGCATAAGCATTTGCTTGGATTTCATAGGCGTTGCTGGGGAAAGTCTGCTTAGCAACTCCTCAAAAACCTAAGCAAATGCTTATGCTTGGTTTTTATTAATACTACCCATGATTTTACGAGCAATGGGGAAATTGCTCAAAAAAATCTAAATCAATGATATTGGGTGTTATTGAGGGGGTAGGGGGTCTAAATTGAGAAAACAGTGGAGTTCTGGAACTTCCAGTTTATCTAGGAAGATCTGGGCGAATGACAAAATGATAATACAACCAATGTGAATAAGGACTGAGTTCATCGTTTCTCGATCATCCTCACCCCTTACCCAGGTACCTGGGTACAACCATTATGATATACTCTACACACTGATAGAAAGGACCACCAGATTCATCCGCTTGAAAAGTAGTCCCGAGCGTTACCCGCGAAATTTAAAATTCCAGTTAGAAAGAGAAGCTTATTTCCGTTAATCACAGCTAAGTGCTATGGTAATTTTAAATGACACCAGTTTAATACCAATTTTAATGAATGAGAAAATAATATTTTTGGATGAAGCTGATTTTATTACACAACACTCGCAACAGCCGAGCCGACTAAAAATAACAAACATCATAGAGAAATGGAGGTTAGAAATCGTACGTAATTGTCAAACTCGCTGAATGTAATGCCATTGGCTTGGCGTAGGAATAATTTGCCCGGGTAAGACTACCAACCGAACAAAACTAATATTAATTGCAAACGCGCCTATGTTGTTACAGTCTTTGATGCTTTTGTTTGCTATAGGCTACATCACTGAAATTCAAAAAAGTCCGTTCTATCGGTGTACAGACTATACCTACCCACAACCACAATGAGGGGGGGGGGGTGGAATCGAAACTTGCAACAGCATTATTATTTACAGTTCTCGAAGCTCTCCACGGTTCTGTGTGCTGTCCATCATATAGCTTGTGTCAAAAAGAAAAAAACTGTCTGGACTATCTTTTTTTAAATAAACATAAATCCTGATTGATTCAATGGGATTCCAAAAATAGATTGATATTGGAAGTTAGGCTCAATTTTTCAAATCTGAATTTTCTAGAGGGTCTTTCAATAAGAGTGAAAGAACTTTGATAAGAATTTACTGTCATTTTTTGACATAAATACTCAGTAAGGGGTGTTTTTTTAAATCTGGCGTCGAAGTGTGCTGTGCTCTAGCCAAATTCGTCTGCATTCGGCCAGAGCAGAGCACACTTTGACGCCAGATTTAAAAAACAACCGTTATATCTTACAAAATCATCTTCTTCCAACAAGACGGGGCTACGTGCCACACAGCAGGAGAAACCTTGGGACTTATTGGCCGAAAACTTCCAAGGAAGAACAATTTCGCGGAACGGCGATTTCAATTGGCCAGCGAGATCTTGCGATATTACGTCCCTGGACTTTTTTCTGTGGGGGTATGTGAAGTCCCTGGTAGAATAAGCCACAACCATACAAGAACAAGTTAGTCTAGAACCATTGAAGCCCTGGGGGACAATATTGTGCGTGTTATTACTGAAATATAACCCGATATCTGCCGGAAAGTTATTACAAATTGAACTTCCCGTCTGCACCCCGTTAGACAAAGTCGAGGAGGCCATTTACTAGATGTTATTTTCCACACATAATGTTGAAAACTTTTCTTTCACATAGAGTCAATTAGATATCGTTAACCCCGACATAATTTGTTTAATTCCAATTTGAAGTTCTATGACTCTTATTGAAAGACCCTATATATGAATTTAAAGTTTCGGAATTTCTTCCTTTTTCTAGATTTTGACCACTGTCCCCTCAGTTGGTAACCATCTCAATTTATAGATTCAGATTCTTTTCAATTACTTCTCCACGAGCTTCTCCATTACCCTTTTCCTGGAATGCTAATTCCTTCACTGGATTTCGACCCCCGCCCCCTCGATAATTACTCCAATTCACAACTTATATTTTTACTTTCCCGGCCCCCCCACGAACACGGAGGGAAAGTATTGTAATCGTGCAGAAAAAAAGTTTTGAGATTTCACCGGATATATCCGTTTTGAGGTCCTCCAAGACGATTAAGACCATTTCCAGAATGATGTCGATGTCGTGTGTGCGTGCGTGCGTGCGTGCGTGCGTGCACGTTACGGCAGTTATCGTGATCTTCCACGATAACTGCCGTAACGTTGACTGGATCGATTTGATATTTGGTATACAAACATGGTTGTTTCCTGAAAAGAGCCCATTAGTTTTTGGCTGTCATCTGTCAAACCCAACTGTCACTATCATCAAATGTCAGAAGCTATATCTCACAGAACTCAACTTGCAATATGTCATTTGAAAGCCTGAAAAACTGTATTCAGAACAGTTGGAAACATTGCCCTATCTGTCATCTGTCAAATAATAAAAAATGTTAAAGTTCAAAACTTTACCAATTAATTATTCAAAATCTATCCGATGGATTGGAACCAGATTTGGCAGGAAGCAACACAACAAAAGAGTCAAATTGAGGCCGCAGTTGCAGTTTTCCACCATTCTCCAGTTGAGCGTAATGAATTTTCGAAATTTCTCCTGGCCGTTGCCACTCAGGAGGGGCTCTCGCCGGTGTTTCGACCAGCACGACTCGCTTTTGTAGCAGGACTCCACTCAAAAATTTATTCCTGCTCGGGGATCGACTTTTTTTTGGAAATTTCAACTGATATCGAAAGTAGATTGTATTGAGCGTCGTGCAGGTCTATTTTCAGAGTTGACACGGTTTCGGTTTTCCGACTGTAATTTTTTCAAAATGAAATTTGCACATTCCGTGAGTTTGAGAAAAACGCAATGCAAACTTCTACATGCGGTAGGCCCCACGAAATATTAATTTTAGGTGCAGACATGCTGTGGATAAAAGTTGGAGAAAAGATTGAGCTAATTTTTGGAGGAAAAATTTTCGAAATCGGATCAACAGTTGCCGAGT
Organism: Anaspis maculata; assembly: GCA_949128115.1. NCBI lineage: Eukaryota > Metazoa > Arthropoda > Insecta > Coleoptera > Scraptiidae > Anaspis > Anaspis maculata. The sequence continues at coordinate 49,541,233 of OX421968.1, forward strand.
TTTCCTCTCTGGAAAAACTGCAAATTTTCCAACTTTTTATTCCGTGAACAGATTTCTTGGAATTGTTTTTTTAGAGAATAGATAACTGGTTCTTGAACATTTTCCAATAATTTCTCTCCAATTTCCCGGAAATTTTCCTCCTGAAAATATAAAACCACTCATGCGATCGTACAAATTAAGCGGTTCTGTCACGATAATTACCGAATTATTGATCCGATCAAATCGAAATCAGGTACGGAGGCCTAAGTTCAGCCTGGAATGATCTGATTAGACTTTGGGTGGATGATTTTGATCGGAAGCCCTCAGGTGGCATATTGGGTCTGGGTTTGTCTGCCCAAGCTCTAAATTGAAAATATAGAGTTGAAACTTGACACACAGATGCAGTAAAAGTTTTCAATCTAGTTTTTATAATTTCATCATCATATCTAAAGTAGGAACAAAAATTTCAATAAGGAACCAGCATTGCATTTTTGAGATATCACAACAGTTAGCTACCTAGTTCTACCTTATGGATCATTTCATCACCTTGGAAAACTGACCTAACCTGTCATTTTTTCGGTCCGCTCAACAATGGATGCAGGATGCTCGCTAAACGCTCGACTAAATAGAATTTTTTCATCAATTTCCAAATCGAATCACCCCCTCCCGAAGGGACACTTCGATCAAAATCATTACTGACGTCTCTGGATACCACCGGGAAAGTTTTGTGTCGCCCCACAACAGATTTTATATTATTCAACTTAATTTGAGCCAGTTTCATGAATTTTAAAATGCTTAAGACAAATTCTTATTTGAGAAAGGACCTGGACTAGGACTAGGACCTGGCTGTAGGCAGAAATTATGGTGGGTGGGAAAAAAGATGGTCGAGAAATGGAGAACTCAATCCTTATGCAGATTGGTTTTATTATCATTTTGTCATTCACCCAGATCAATTTCTAGATGAACTGTAAGGTCCAGAATTTCATTGTCGTTTTGATTTCGACCCTCTACTTCCTCAATAACACCAGAACTCATTGGTTTAGATTTTTTTGAATTATTTTCCCAATAATGTGAACGCAAGTTTCGGGATGTTACTCCGTTCCCTTGATTTTGACCCCCAGCCCCCTTTAGAATAACCCCCAATTAATTGCCTCCAAAATTATTTCTCGATTATTATTCTGTTCAGATTTTATAAGAATGAAAAAAATCTGAATTTTAATTTATTTTCTCAATTTCGACCCCCAACCCCCTTGATAACTACCCCAATTCACAACTTGGATTTTTTTAAATATTTTTCCCATGATCATGAGTTTGATTTGAACCCGTTTCATGAATTTCAAAAGATTTGAGGCTATTCCTAATTTTGGCCTTATTTAGGGGAAAAACTGTTCATAGGAGAGGTCCAATTTTTCAGGAATATATTTCTTGAATCAAGATTTACAACATATAAAAAATTGAGCCAAATTCACCGAAACCACTTTTTCATAGAAAACGTGCGGGGTCCTTTTTGTTGTTGATTTTTTTTTGATTGTATGGCGATTTGGGCTAATTTGATCACTTCTTATAAAATGAAATATTTTATTGTGTTGTATTAATTTGAAGAATAATGGACGAAGATGAACGATGCATGAATGAAGCTTGCAAACCTTCGCGCAATCGGGTAATTACAAAAAAAAAATATTTTGATGTTTCTGGGATAAATTTAAAGAGATCAGCCCTTCTAGAACATCACAAAGCCGTATAGGCATAGCAGGGCCCAGACCTTGAACCTATACGAGACAAAATGTAGGTAAGTACTGCAACTTCTTCGCATCCATATCATCGTCATCGCTATCATCAAAAAGGGCTGCAAAAACTTCCTCCATTACTCGTGCCACAAGCAAGGCCGCAGCGAGTTCGGATTATTCGGTAAAGAAATCTTTAAAACTTCAAAAGGAATCACAATTGATTCTGACAGTGTTCACCCACGGATACGTTATGTCCTGACGCTTGACGTTGCTGTTGCTTTTACTGTTTATACATCAATCGATACGTAACAACGTATCTATCTTACGTATACACGTATGAGATACGTTTCATGTCTTGCTTTAACTCTCTGTTAGCTGCTCTACTATGCAACCTCGGGGACAGAAAAAATCCATGGATGAAGCGGAATTCGAACCCGCACAGCGCAGCGCGAGTGGGTCAGCTTGCCATCACCTATACCACTCGGCCACCGCTCCGTCGTGGCCGTATTACATTTACATATAGACATTTAATTGGAAAATATTCACTGGTCATCCCCAAAGAATAATATTTGAAGTGGTCAAAAGGTATACTGTATACATGTTCTAGGCAACATCTTTTGCTGTAACTTGCTATATTATGAGAAACTAATTTTTTTGTCGACTTTGGAGTACATAAAATCGCAAACTACTCAAATTTTAAGCGGAATTCAAAAACTGATTTCTCTTGAAAGGCTTCTCCTATACAGAGTGTTCCACTTTTTTTTGTCAATATTTTGAGGAGATCGTAGAGCCAATATGAACAACTTGTGGGCATACTAGTGGAGCGAAATCGACCAGAAAAGTCGTCGTTTTTTTTTGAAGGTATAACAGCACCAAACCTTATAGGTCTTATAGAGAATCAAATTCCACGTATGTATGGTCATTTTGGGGATGATCTTGTGCGGTAGGGACCTTTTTTATGGGCAAAAAACTTCAAAAATTGAAAATGAGCAGTTCAGCATCCACAATGTTATATTTCTGGATCCAGTTGAGCTATCGGTCTGTTCTTTTTTTAAAATAAAAGTACATTGAAAAACCTTTCCAATAGTACATCACTGACTGAAGGGGGATATAAAGGGGGACCTCAAAACGGATATATCCGGTGGAATCTCTTTTTTTTTCTGCAAGATTACAATACTTCCCCTTTCATGTTGGCAAGGGGTCGGGAAAGTGAAAATTTAAATTTAATTTTGTCCACGATTTCTTTAAATTCCGCCTGTGTGCATCGTACTGATTGTCCGATTGCGTTAAGGTACATCTTATACTGTCGTAAGTGACGTACACTGAAGACAACAGCGATCCAGCGAAACAAAATAAAATGTGGCGCCAATAAATTCATCGAATCATTCATAATACATATACGGCAGTGGACAGCGTATTTGTACTTTCAGCTTTTATTTACAAAATGTTGATGAACTCATTTACGGGAACATAATAAATAACTTATGACTTTATCAATTACACTCATATTTCATGAGAATATAATGAGATTTTTATACCTGTGGTTATTTATGCTTGTGTGAAGATCCGGATAATTGATAATGAGAAGGCCAGCCGGTTGAGAGCCCATATCAGCATGTGGTCTTCAGGCGATTGGACCAAACTCTTGTATACCTACATACTACATATCCTGCATGAAGAAACGTCATTAAATACAAACACAATTATTGCAAACACATCGTGAATTAATCAATTAGTAGCTTATACCAGTCTTCGTAAAGGGCTTCGGGTAAAAATCTCACGTCGGTACTTCTTTAAAGCATTCTACGGAAGCGCTGAAGCCTCGAAATGATGCCTCGGGAATAATCCTGACTTAGTTAAATATCTCGAGAATAATTCCGACTTAACGAAACGTCATTATGTCGGAAATAATCCCGACTTAGGTAAATATTTCGGGAATGATCCCACTTAGGTGACTATCTTGGGAATAATCCTGACTTAGGATTTAATCCTGACTTAGGTGAATATCTTGGGAATAATCCTGACTTAGGTGAATATCTCGAGAATAATCCCGACTTGATCAAATAACTCGGATAATCCCGACTTAGTTAAGTATCTCGGGAACAATTCCGACTTGACAGTATTATTTCGGAAATAATCCCGACTTCGGTAAATATTTCGGGAATAATCCCGATTTTTAAATATCTCGAGGAAAATCCCGACTTATGTAAATATCTCGAGAATAATACTCAGTCATGATTTCACCCTGAAATGAGACTATTACTTTTTGGCTGTTATCTGAAACATTTCATTATGTCAAACTTTTTTGTAAAGCTTCCTGTGCCGCAATTAATAGTCGAAAATCACGCCATATTGTCATGCCATATCATAAAGCAGATCCTTAAATCCTCAAGTTCAGGCGCGTACTGGCCCGCCGGGCAGCCGGGCATTTCCCGGTAGGCCCTCAGCCGTAGGGGCTCAAGGGGCCTTTCTTGTCATTTTCTTTTTCTATATATTTTTTAATTTCCCAAAAATTGGATGAATTTTTCACACTTATTTATTTGTTTGTTTGTTTATTCAAATTCAAATGATACGATTATTGTCACATTCAAATTTTGGCTATGGTTCAGCCGAAGCTGGTCTTCCGCCAATCCTTTCAATAAAGTTTTATAACAAAAAGTAAAGTTACAAACAGATAAGTATAATATAGGCAATACCGATATATATAGGCACATTACTACGAAATAGTATTTTATGTTACTAGCGCCGAAAACCGGGCATAGCATAACGAACGTGAATGCAGCTCGAGGCCCTAGGCCGAGAGCTGCATGTAAGAGAGTTATGCCATGCCGTTTTCAGCCGACTCGTCCAATTTTAAGCCGACAGAAACTCCCCTTCGGGTAGTTCTGGGCCTGCCCCCCCCCCTCCCAGTATAACATGCCTGCAACCGGCGTACAACAATGGAAAACCGACAGCGCAGTCTGGGAGACTGACGAAGACAGGAACGTGCCGGCGCAGAGCGTGGATGTATCGGACATCCGGACCTGCGTTTCGGGGGCCAAAAGCGGAGTTCAGATTAACCGTGCACTTGTCGGTCCCAGTGCTTGGATGGAGCGACCATTAAACAGCCGGCACCACATTGTGGCTAGTGGCTCGCTGAGTCCAGCTGGTCTGGAAGGGGTACAATGGATCTAATAGTAAGGCCTACGTCCTAGGTGGAGCACACGTCAACTCCATCAACTCCCTCCAATAAATCCGGAATCCAGAAGCACCAGCAAGCAACGAATAATTCTCTGCCACCAAACCGTAGCTTTCGGGTCAATTTGAAAAATTCGTGGGTCAATTAGAAAAATTCGTGGGTCAATTAGAAAAATTCGTGGGTCAATTAGAAAAATTCGTAACTATTGACCTGTCGATCGTTCTATGTGGAATTTGAAAAAAATTAACTTCAAATCCTCCTCTAAAATATAATTTTCTATATGTATTGATGTATTTTGATAAGAACGGGTACCTGTCCGCATGTCATAATTTTAAGATCCAGCCGGCTTCTGAAATGCAGCACTTCATCGGCGATGCCGCGCCACACTAAATTGTTAACAGGAACAGCGAAGACATTCACCTGAAATTTTTGAGGTTGAGCAGAACCCGCGATGGTGTCAGCTATTATGGAGTAAAGCTCTTGAATACTATTCCATCCACAATCAGGACACAAAAACGTCAAACGTTTGAAAAAAATATAAAAGAGTACCTCATCGCTGGTGCATTTTACTCAATAAATGAATTCATGTCGGACGGACATGACGGACAGACGGACAAAACAAGAACACAAGCGGCTTCCCGTTTGGAGAAGTGCGTTTAAAATCGATCTGTCCGAACTTTTTCGGGAAAAAAAGGCCAAGCCAAGTGCCCAAAAATCCGACTGTTGTGTCTTCCTGTTTTCCTTGGGTCAGCCTGTATATGCAGGGTACATGCATCTATAAACCAATTGGAAAATTAAGACTTGTTTCCTGTCCTGGACGTGTGTAACAAAGTGGCAAGGAATTAAAAAGGTTTAAGAACGCCGGGAGGAAGCGGATTAGTGTTAATGCAACCATTACGCGATGAGAAAAATGAGCCTAATTGCTCAGCTTTATTGTTTAAAAAAGTAATCTTTCACGGTAAATTGAGAATTTTAATGAAATTATAAAGAATTAGCCGCACTTTTATGCAATACAAGTGCCATATAAGACGTGACAAATGCGCCATCAAAATCAAATTGGCTCCCAACACGAACGACTCGTGTTTTGTGGGGTGCGTCTTTGCCGCAAAAAAATGACAAGAGTTTTCCGACATATTAACCACGTACATCTGTCAACACTCGAAAAAGTGGCCAATTCATGTATTTGTCGACCCTTGTCAGCTTATTACAGTTCACCATCTTTGGGGAAGACAAAGGTTCGCTCGCGGAGCTTTTATTGAATTGATTGGGCGACTCCGCTCGGGGGTGACATTATTTCATTTCGTCGCCTTTGAAAGTGCCCGCTCATATCAGGAAATCGGCTTCATAAATCGTAGTGGAGAGGTGAACTATCAACGCATCCATCCATACAAGCCATTTTACTTTGATATAAACATGCATTTCCGAGAAAGTTTTTTCTTCACTCGATAGATTTACAATATTTCTCTTGCGATTTAGAATGATTTTTATTCAACTAATAAATTCACAGCGAAAAGTCATTTGTAGTAAACATCTACATTAATCCTAATGAATTCCTTCAAGCAATGCTTGGCTAGACGCAGACGACCGACAAGGAGTAGATACAGGGTACAGGTAGCGGCAGCTCTTATCCTCCTATAACGTCCGGAGACAGAGATCAAACTGCAACCAACAATACACGAGATCCTTAGAGCCACACGCCTCAATTATTTCAAGTTCGACTTGCGTCCGATTAAACGATTGCTGAGAATTCGCAGTCATTTTCGTCGGTAGAACACAAATTACATAGACATTTATATCCCCTCTCAATTGTGCATTCTTAGCTTTCTCATGACATACATCGTCAAAATCAACATTAAAATTTCTTTCACGAATAGTCCAGCGGATTAGCTGATAAATTGTGCATTTCGAGTAAAAGCCAGGGTCAAGTTATTTCCGCGTTCTACGTTCAAAATGAAAATTTTTGAGGGTGGGAGGCATTCTGGGATTTCACCCAGCGGGGGCTGAGGGGAATTTTTAGGGGCCCTCTGGGTGATTTAGTGGATTTTCATGAGAGAAGCCAAATCCATTTTTTTTTTCCAATTCTTTGATTTATTCCGATACTTTTGGGACGTTTATTCACCCCCCATTTTCAACCGTGGGGCCTTGGGGGGACTATTGAGGGTTGTTTCCACGATTTTCATTTTCTGCTAAACTAGGACGTATATTGAAGTGCTTGGTATCGTTTGTTACTAAATCCCACTTTCTAAATCCAAATCTGGTGATGGAAATACAGGGTTCCCGCTAGCTAATGAAGTCAAATTTCCCTGACTTTTCCCTGATTTTCCAGACCAAAGTTGTAGATTTTCCCTGACTACTGAGTAAACAAATTCTTAACCACTTGATAATAATTGAGGTAGCAGGCAAAGTAAAATCGGTAAATTTTTTGAAGCATCATGTAGACGCATGTGTCTTTGTAAAATAAATCAAAACTAAACGGGAATTCATTTGTCATTTGCCTCTTGCTTTGCTGTTGACATTATTAAATTAACTACCGCAACCAACCAAAGCGGTGCTGGCTGACAGAATACCACTATCGCCATCTAGCGGTGTTGGCGCCAATTTGAAAGGCGGCAAATTCAAAACATGTAGTAAACTGCATGATTGATGACTAGTGCGATGAGAGATTTGAAAAATCAATAAAAGTTGCTCAGTTTCTAGTAGTTCATAAGATAAATGAGAAAAAATACGGAATTCCCTGACCCTCACAAAAATCCCTGACTTTTTTCTTTTTTTTTCAAAATTCCCTGACATTTCCTGACCAGAATTTTTAAAAGTGAATTCCCTGACTTTTCCAGGTTTTCCAGGTTTTCCAGACCAGCGGGAACCCTGAAATATGATACGAGCAGGTTTGAACTAGTTATGCGAGAAAAAAACAGGTCTTTTGGGTCCACTTTTATGACATCCTTCAAGGCAGCAGTCACATTGAGCCACCCACCACCACCCACTACCATCAACCAAAAATCAAACGCACGCAATGTAATGATGCTGGTCACACTGCAGCCACCTCTTACCACCGCCCAGTGACTACCGGTGGCCATGTGTTTGAAATTTTCAAAGTGGTGGTCAGTGGTCGGTGGTTAACAATACGCATCTTGATGCGCATGCAGAACAAACATTTTGTGTATACATACAACATACAATGTGTATGTCCCGAAGAGAACAAAGGCTTCTCTTTTGTCACTAACAAGTTGTAACATTTCTTGTTCATACGGTAATAACTGTAAAATTGTTCTTCATCATCAACAAGCTGCGGCACTAATTGATGAAATTCTTCTAGTTGTTCTCTACCGAGAAACATTTGACGCACCCATATGTTCCGGCGTTTTTTTACGCATTTTTTTCGAGATGTAGTATAAAGCTACAACTTCGTCGGTATCTGAGAGTCATCGGACGAAATCATTGCAATCACAGAACTTGTCAATCTTGTCATGAGCTGGGCCGCTATTCTTGAATCGTGTGAGAAAAGTCCCTGGGAGTAAAATACATTCCGCAGAACACTGATGTAGCGAATGTTGCCTAAAATCGTGGTTTTTAGGCAACTTTCGCTACAGGAGCGTTATAAGGTTGGAAACATGAGAAGCGACAGTTGATATGAAAATTCAGGAGGGGGAAACGGTGGTTAACGGTGGACGCTGGACGGTGGCTCAGTAGTCTTTTTCGAGCGAGTAACTTTTTGTAACCGGTTGGTTATTAGCGGTTGACATTAGATTGACAGATACAGTCATTTTGTTGGCATCTGACATTTCTCGCTAAAACGTTGCGGTTATAACTTTGGTTATCAGCATTTGGCGGGAAAAGAGGATAGCTTCAAATAGTTACGTACTTGTACTTGTCTTCTGTTACATACCGTGTACTTGAACCATTCGTAATCTAGGATAGCTTTGAAGGTGAAAGATTCAGTCATTCAGCCAATCCAAGTCACTTGAATCGATGAACATCTCGTTTCCGAAGTGGTGGGCCCCAATCAGGGCCCTGATTAAGAATTTTGTGGATCACACGTGTATCGTGAGTTCGTGATTACATCACACATACAATTTCTATGAAATCCTGTTCGTTTTCTTGTTCATGGTGTACCGAAGGAACAATAAATAGTTATATTGAATTGAATTGAAAATGAACTATTCATATTTCTACTATATGAATATAGGAGGTATGACAATTACTTTCAGGATTAAACCATCATCAGGCGGCCATCGGACATCTGGATTACCCTATGTTCTTGTGGGTCTATCGCAGATGAGTCGATGAGTCCAACGTCTTCGATTCTTCTCGTCGCCAAGTCAAGTTGTCAAGTTGTTGAGGTTAGGTTAGGTACGTTTCACGTTTGGAAATTCTGGACCGCTGCTTGTTTCAAATTCAAATCTGTTGCCGCCACAATTTGTTCCCCCACCATAACAATAACCAGCCTCATGACCAGGTTATGAAATGTATAACCGGTGATGATATCAAAATGGGGGCACTTCCTTTACCGCTTATAACCAATCCTCGCTCAAACGTCAAATTCTTTAACCAAGTGTAACCGGTCATGAACGGTTATTCGCTCGAAAAAGACTATTGAGACCATGAAGGATTATTTTGCTTGGTGGTAGTGGGTGGTGGTGGGTGGTAGTGGGTGGTGATGGCTCCAGTGTGACTGCTGCCTAATTTGGGCCCAAGGCTTCAGTGATCAGAATCCTCACAATCATTAGTTTCAAGAATTTACAACATTAAAAGCATGCACTCAATGCTCCTCCCTTGATTTAAGAACCTTACAGGTTTTCATTTTATTTTATGTATTATAGAATACTTATTTTAACCAAAAAAAAACAACCGTTTTTCTCACATAACTAGTTAAAACCTGTTCGTATCGTATTTCCAACACCAGATTTGGATTAAAGAAGGTGGGCTTTAGTAAGAAACGATATCAAGCACGTCAATATAGATCTTATCTTAGCAACAAATAGAAATCTTGGAAATAATCTTAAAAAGTAATCCCCCCATGGCCCCTTCGTTGAAAATGGGGGTTAGTAAACAATTCAGAGATTCTGTAAAAATAACAGAACTGAAAAAATAATGGATTTGGCTTCTATCATGAAGAAAAAGTAAATTACCAACTGCCTCAAAAGAATCCCCCCTCAGCTCCCCCCTGGGTGAAAAGCCAGAAATGCGTCTCACCCTCAAAAATTTTCATTTCAATCGTTAACACGAAAATGGCTGGTTTCACGAAATGCACAGGCCCGTATTCATATCCCACTTTCAAGGCACATTTAGCATGCCTCTAACAAAAAGTGCTCGGCTACCTGATGAAAGCGGTCGTATTCATAGGCCACTTTTTACGTCCTGTTAGGGCCCATCTAACTAAAGGGGGTGTTGATTCGGCAACGTTGTAAAATGTACTCAAAACTACCTACCCGAAGGTAGACGCAGGTAGGCAAGAACCCCAAGCCGCTTTCGTTTTGCGTCGGGAGCCGCTCCGGGTAGATCACTAGATAGAGAAAGTAGATACATACACCAATCACGGCCCAGCTGGATCTGTTTTCTTTGTCAAGTGATTTACCCCGAGCAGCTCCCCCTGGCAAAACGGAAGCGCTGGCAACTTTTGCTACATTGATGTACTGCGGATTGCATAAAACCTCGCATAAAACTTTCAGGGAGTTTCTTCCAAATTTTCAAGAATAGCGGCCTGGATCTGTTAACTTAAGAAGTGATCACCTGTTTCGACTGTTTTGTGTAAGTCGTCCCCGTCTTGAGTACAGTAAATAGTAAAGGAGTATGACTGAAAGTGCGCTATGAATTTTAGCGAAGAAAAAAAAACAGACATTGTGTCGGTAAACAACTCGTAATCGAGGACAGGTCCAGCAACGCCAAGATGACGCGCGGTCATGAAAAAAAAATAGGAAGAGTTGGCGGTTTCAGGGCGGACATCCGCAGCATTGCGCACTTCCCGCATTTCGGCGGCATGCTTCATTAATTCAATTAAATCAATATTTTAGAAAGAAAATATGATTTTCGTCACACTTCCCAAGAACACACGGCACAGCTTGTAGGTTAAATGGACTCCAAACACGCCTGTTGGCACATTTGGATCCCATCTAACTTGACGCATGCGTGAGACCATCCAAAGTCGCTTAAAGACACGTAAAAGAGACATATGAATAGACGCGTCTGTAAACATCCCCTTTTAAGACGACTCTAGAGACGCCTGTTTAAAGTGATGATAGAGGCGCGCTAAAACCACGTATGAATACGGAAATGTTAGAGGCGCATCTTTAAAACCGCTTCTAACACTAAAAGGGGGATATGAATACGGGCCCAGTGTTTAAGCAAATTAATTATGCAGTTCAAAAATGATGTGACTGCTTCTCATTAAGTGCATTGTATTTCATGTTTCAAATACTTGAAACTAATGATCCTCAGGAGGATTTTGATCGATGAAGCCTTGAGCCCAAATTAAGAGATGTCAAAAAAGTGGGCCCAAGAAAATAGTTTTTTCTTGCGTAACTAGTTCAAACCTGCTGGTGTTGTAATTTCAACGCCAGATTTGGATTCAGAAGGCGGGATTTAGTAACAAACGATATCAAGCACGTCAATGTACGTCCTAATTGAGCAGAAAATTAAAATCCAATCCAAATCGTTGAAACCATCCCAAATAGTCTTCCCCCGGTTGAAAATCCAAAACTGTTTCGAGATAATACACCACACTTCATGATTTTTGTATTAGAAGACATGAACAACATTTTTTTGACATATAGGGGTACGATGAAGTCGGTGCAATTTGGCAGCATTTTACGTATCACCCTATAGAAATGTTACATGAAGCTTTTTGACATTCACTTTTACAGGATAGGTTACGGAAACATCAGGCTAATTAACACAATAAACAAAATGGGAATCACATTCGGCAATCGGAAGATATTGGTCTTCAAAGTCAAACCATTTTTCTGACACCGTTTCCGACTTCGTTGTCCAGCAGTTTATAAGTGTGTACATGGCAACAGCTAAAAATGGCGCCAGTTTCAAAACGGCTTGGGTATGTCACACCCCAGCTGGGTAACGCCGGATTAATAAACTTACCTCAATTTTGCGCTGCTTGGTTCACCACACTGTAGAAATTTTACAAAAAGATTTATGGGATTTATTTCCACAGGAAATATGTATATAGCCAAAAGATTGGGTAATCGAGCAGTTAAAACAGAATTAAAATTGTTCGTGGCAATCAAATGTGACAGCGGTTCCATATTGGATAAAGTTTTGCCTTGTAACACTTCATTCTTAAGCTACATTTACAACCAATCGGATTTCGGCACAATTCGGAATCCGATTGCGAAGTGGATGTTTGATCGTGCTCTATGTGAACTAGCGTTTACAACGCACTTTGAATTCGGCACGACCCCGACTTGGAATTCGAAATTAGAATTCCGATTGCATGTTTGCAGATGACAAACTTCCAATTTGAATTGCGACACAAATTTTGAAGTGAACATGCGCAATATCCATTTGCTTCGATCTGAACCGAGTCTCTCTTCTACTCTTCTCTGTTTATGTTCACATTTTGTACCTAACCTTTCAAAAATATTGTTAGGCGGAAAAAATCTTTGGTAAAAAAAAACAACTTGCAAATTAGTGAGTGTGATTAGGTACCTACCCTATAACTTTCAATTTTTATTATATTAGGTACGGTCGTTGCCCATAAAAAACGCGTACACTTTGTGCCAAAAGCTTGTATGCGTTTTTAATAAACATCAATGACCGTACCTACCTCTATTATACAGGGTGATTTTTTGAAAAGTTTCCACCCCTTGTTTCTCGCCGCCAAAATGTTTTACAGGAAAACGCCGAAACAGGTCAATTTTTGTTTCGAGGGGGTCATCTAGAGCACATATCACCAAATTTTTATCTTGAACCCCTTCGCCCCCGCCCCACCTTGCTTTAAAATTTCAAATAGCATGACCTACTTTGTGATACATCAAATTGAAGGCAATAAAATTCTCTTTCCGTTAAACATATTTCAAATTTTTTTAAACCACCCCTCAACCCTTCTGAAAATCCTCTTTTCGTTAATGGAAGGACAATGTTCCCCCTATAAACTCTTGATTCCTGAGAAATAGACTTCCCAGCAAAAACAGGTCGATTCTTATTTCAATGGGGTCATCTTAGACACGAGTGGCCAAACTTTTATCTTCAACCCCTTCGCCCCCACCCTACCCTACTTTAAAGGGGTGGTTTAAAAAAAATAGAAATATGTTTGACGGAAAGAGTTTTATTGCCTTCAATTTCATGTATCACAAGATAGATAATGCTATTCGAAATTTCAAAGTAAGGTAGGGTGAGGGCGAAGGGGTTGAAGATAAAAATTTGGCCACTCGTGTCTAAGATGACCCCATTGAAATAAGAATCGACCTGTTTTTGCTGGGAAGTCTATTTCTCAGGAATCAAGAGTTTATAGGGGGAACATTGTCCTTCTATTAACGAAAAGAGGATTTTCAGAAGGGTTGAGGGGTGGTTTAAAAAAATTTGAAATATGTTTAACGGAAAGAGAATTTTATTGCCTTCAATTTGATGTATCACAAAGTAGGTCATGCTATTTGAAATTTTAAAGCAGGGTGGGGCGGGGGCGAAGGGGTTCAAGATAAAAATTTGGTGATATGTGCTCTAGATGACCCCCTTGAAACAAAAATTGACCTGTTTCGGCGTTTTCCTGTAAAACATTTTGGCGGCGAGAAACAAGGGGTGGAAACTTTTCAAAAAATCACCCTGTATAACAATGAATTTAGAATTTAGATGTTAAGGCCAAAGTTTTCTTGTAGTCCAGTAAACCTACGTAAAACAAGCGAATATGCCTCATGGGCATGAGGCTCAGTAGCGCACTTCCTTTTTTGAAGGATTAGTGAACGCAAGATGTTAAGTAACTAGGGTTCTACTCTACCGTTATTTGGGCAAACAATTTCAATATGGCGGCCAAGATGGCGGCGAAATCATGAAATTCAGCTTGAAAATAAGAATGATCATCCGAGACAAGGGTAACTTTCAAGTTTCATGAAAATCCTTCCACTTATAAGAGATTTCAATATGGCGGCGAAGATGGTGGCGGAATAATAAAATTTGGCTTGAAAATAAAAATGATCATACGAGACAAAGGTCAGCTCCAAGTTTCATGAAAAATGAAAATAACACTAATAAGTAATTTCAATATGGCAGCCAAGATAGCGGCAGAAACATGAAATTCAGCTTGAAAATAAGAATGATCGTACTAGACAAGGATAAGTTTCAAGTTTCATGACAATCGTTCCACTAATAAGAGATTTCAATATGGCAGCCAAGGTGGCAGCGGAATTATGAAAGCCAATCTGCCTATTAGTGGGGTTGGTAGCCATTCCTATACGGCATTTGATGATACAGAAAATTTCTTTGGCATGAATGTTCTATAAGGCCCAACGAACGATATTAGAAGGGGAAGCACAAGAGCTTCCCCTTAGGGGGGCCGCAGGGGGCCCTGTCAAGTTGACGGTCCAAGAACTCCTACCAAACCATCTTTCAATTTCGTTGTATCACTCAAATGGGGATGATGTGACTCCATTGTGAATCTCGATGGCATTGGTCGCCATGTCTCTTTCATCCTTCATGCTTGAAAAAATAATTTCTTCGGGAGGTCAAAGAAATCACTTTTTATTTTTTCAAACATACAACAGGATGCGAAGTTGGCGTGTTTTGTGTCCTAACCTGTTATTTGGCATTCCCAAGATCCTATTATGAAGTCAATTTTTTAAATTCTAAATTTTGGGTTGATTGGTAGGCTAAGAAGTGGGTATTTTTCAACATCCAGTTCAGACGTACTTTTTTCAGTGTCCAACTGGAGGTTATTGAAATAATCGCAGGGGTGGATAGACTGAACTATTTTCCTAACATTATGTCGAGGAAATCAATCCCAAACTGCACATGGAGAGTACACAAATTATTTTTCTTTCGGTCGGTCGAATTGCGATGCCTACTACGCCCGCCAGGGAGAACGCTGAGCATCGCCAGACTAAACTAGTATGAGAACAGTCTAGAAGAAATCAAAACTGCCGGAAACACTCATTATGTGGTTCGACATTCAATTCTGAGTCAGCACTCAAAGAGTTTTAGTCAGTTTTGAATTTGTTTAGGCTGTTTTCATACCAGTTTAGGCTGGCGATGCTCAGCGTTCTCCTTGACGGGCGTAGTAGGCATCGCAATTCGACCGACCGAAAGAAAAATAATCTGTGTACTCTCTATTCGCGGTTTATGATTGATTTTCTCGACATTATGTTCAGAAAATAGTTCAGTGGATCCACCCCTGATGATGATTTCAATAACCTCCTGTTGGACACTGAAAAAAGTTCGTCTGAACTGGATGTTAAAAAATACCTACTTCTTAGCCTACCAATCAACCCAAAATTGAGAATTTAAAAAATTGACTTCATAATAGGACCTTGGGAATGCCAAATAACAGGTTAAGACACAAAACATGCCAAATTCGCATCCTCTTGTATGTTTAAAAAAATAAAAAGTGATTTCTCTGACCTCCCGAAGAAATTATTTTTTCAAGCATGAAGGATGAAAGAGACATGGCGACCAATGCCATCGAGATTCACAATGGAGTCACATCATCCCCATTTGAGTGATACAACGAAATTGAAAGATGGTTTGGTAGGAGTTCTTGGACCCTCAACTTGACAGGGCCCCCTGCGGCCCCCCCAAGGGGAAGCTTTTGTGCTTCCCCTTCTAATATCGTTCGATAGACCTTGCAGAACACTCATGCAAAAGGAATTTTCTGTATCATTAAATGCCGTATAGTACGGTTTTTTAATGTGTACCGACCCCACTATATTTGGTCCTTGAGGACCTAAGCTATCCATTGGATAAAGTTCAATTTTTAAGGGCTGTAGCTTTATTTCCCGAAGAGAAGTTCAACTTCTTCGAAGTGCACAGGTGATCTCTGTTTGTTGATAATAATGATAACGATGTATGGATAACAAAAATAGTGCCCATTGGCCACCCTTGGGGACATCAGCTATCCATCGGAAAAAGTTCTAAGGCTGTTGCTTCAATTCTCGAGAAGGAGTACAGCATCCTAGTTTCTACACAGACAGACAGACAGACAGACAGACAGACAGACAGACAGACAGACAAACGAACCGGCCACATAAGCGTCATTCTGTTACTTATAAAAGAATGTTTTCCAACTGATTTCGACCTCCTGAACACGAATATCAGGTTTATTTTCGAATCGGAACAATTCTTTTTTATCGAAAAACCGAAAAAATGGTAGTCTGTCACATGATTTTTAGTGATACCTACCTACTTTTTTTTTGTTATTGGACGAACATGTTTTATAGTTTGAGTGCCATTATCCTTCAGGTACCTAGTAATGCCTATTTCAAAATGTTGAATAGTGTTAATGGCACGTCTGATTTTACATTCGTAGGGACGCGTATATGCGCCGAGCCGTAGTTTTGCGGTCGTTTTCAAAAATTGATAACAATTGGCCCGAAGGTCGTATCGAAGTGGAGTTTTTGTCAAAAGAAAGTTCAAATTGTTCTCTAAATATGATCCCGTACATGTAGTAATGTATCTTCATAAAAACATGTAGCTACCCGCATATCGTAACTTTCAACATCTAACTGCGAATTCCAGCACTTAATCGGCGAAGCCGCCTTACAGCAAAATGTTATTATTGTAATTGTTTATGATTATTTCGGGAAGATTTTTTTTTTGGTTCGCGTACCAAGGCCATGAGCTACCCATTCAAGTTGAAATATTTTCTGTATTGGATTCCGTTTTGTTCGGAGAAAAGGATATCAAGCACCAGCAAGCAACGAATAATCTTTTGCGGCCGAGCCGTAGCTTCGGAGTCATTTTCAAAAATTTATAACTATTGACTGGTACCTCGCACCGATGTGGAATTTCCATTAAAATTAAGTTCAAATTCTCCTCTAAATATAACTCCGCATATGTATTATTGTAAAATGATAAGAACGGGTACTTGACTGCATGTGATAACTTTCGAGAACAGGCCGGCTTCTGAAATGCAGCATTCAACGGCGATGCCGCGTCACACTAATTTGTTATTATTGTAATTGCTTTTAATTATTTCGTCGAGATTTTTCTTGGTTCGGGATACAAGGTCATGAGCTACCCATTGGAGTGAAAATTTTTCGCAAAAACCTTTTCGTCTAGGACTAGATGCTGTGACGGACGGACGGACGGACGGACGGACAAAGCGAGGACAAAACCGCCTTCCCGTTTGGAGAAGTGCGCTAAAAAGGGGTGAACCTCAAACTAATTGCAACAGAAATAATTCTTTCGCTATGAAATACCTTGAAGTCCTACAAGCAACATATCAAAAATTAAGAAAAATTAAAATGACGGAAAGTCTTTAAAATGGCGAATCAAAAATGGCGGTGTCACTTTGAATAGTTTTTGCTTATAGTACATAAAAGATCAGTTCCTAACCGAAAATTAATCATGGAAATCTGAAAATGTCAGGATGTGTCAAGAATTGTCTGCCTTATAACTTACCCAAAATCGACAAAAATCGTACTGAAGGGTTTGTGTTGTTCAGGGGAGGGGGATCTAAAATTGCTATTTAAAATGCATCAGGGTTAGAACTTAAGAACCTATTACTCATACGGACTCAAATAAACAATTTTTTCGAATTTTTCTATGTGTCGGAGCCTGAAGGTGCCATTTCTTACAAAAAATGTATAATTGCATAACGTGGGGGGCACGGCGGGGGGTTTTAACTAGAGGTTTGTGAAATTTTCTTTTTTCCATATTGGTGCTATACCGTAAAGTTAGGTATCATTTTCGACTAATTTCCACATTCTAAATCCAATGATAACCCTAAAATTGGAATAAAAACAAGTTTGAACAAGTTAGCTTAAAAAACTGTTTTTTATTGATATTCTTCACTTTGATTTTTTCAGTAATTGTTGGAAGCGTCTCTATCCAGAAGTATTTTCAAATTTTAGTTTTTCTTAGCTTCCAAAAACAAAATACGCAGGTATTGGGTACGTGCTGTTGATAATGGTTAATACACTCCAAAGTAGTGATGTATAAAATAGTTCTGTATACAAATGCCTCCACCAATTGAAAAAGAAAAACTGAAAAATGTCAAAGAAAATTTTTGTCAGGTAACTTGTCCAAACTTGTTCCTATTGCAATTTTGGGGTCATCATTGCATCCAGAATGTAGAAATTAGTCGAAAATAATACCTCACTTGACGCGGTAGCTAAAAAATAAAACATCGATTTATTGGCTAGCTGACTTTCTCAAGGGAATAAAAAAAATCAGGCAAAACTACCTATATGTTTCCTCTTCATTATTCATCACAATAAGCAACAAGACGTAAAATTGTGATTAAACCACGTTGAAACCAGTTGAACTTGAAAAACACGTTTTTGAGGTTTATTTTTTTGCCGATTTTTATTTTCGATTTGGTTATTGTCAAAAAAAAATTGTGACAACTGCTACATATTTTACTGATTTCAAGCGTTTTACACATGAAAACTATGCATTGGATGTGCATTTTATTCTCATAGATTGATAAAATTGATTTGTTGCGAAAACTGTTCAACGCTAATTTTTCACTCGAAAATTCACGCAGGTTCACGCAAAAATTATGCTGCGTCTATCAAAATACCGAGCGTTCATTAATTAAATGGGTCAAGGGTGCCTGTGACTTTGAAAACATCTGTCGAAACTAGCATCGTTCATTTGATGTCTGTAATTTTTTGGTTATCGTAATTTGTCAAACCAGTCGCAGTTTTCGTTTTTGGAACATTTTAAATGTGGTTTTCACGGCAGGGCACAAAACCTACATGATCGAGGACTATTTTCGAACTTGAAGTATTCTCGTGCACTCATGGCAGATCAGAGATCAATAAAATGGGACGTAGTTTGTCAAAGTTTGACAAATATATTACAAAAGGATTACGCTAGTTTCGACAGACGTTTTTGAATTCATAGGCACCCTTGACCCATTTAATTTATGAACGCTCGGTACAACTTTCATACGACTGCCTCTACTGAACGAAAAGAGGAATGCTTTCTCTATAATCCGCAATTCAAAAACTTCAAAAGAAATGTATTTTACACTTGCAGCATCTTTTTTACCGCAAGAGTGCTTACATTTTTTGAGCAAAAATGGTCGTTGGGCGGCTTTTGCAACAAATCGAATATATCACTTTGTCCAAACAAAAGATACATTCAATGCATGATTTTTCTGTGTAAGGTACTTGGAATAGATGAAGTATGCAAGAATTGTGATAGTAAATAATTTCAACAACGACACAAATGAAATGAAAAAAAGAGAAAAATGTCCGAAAAAACATGTTTTTTTTAGTGCAACTTGCTTAAACATGATTCAATCACAATTGAATCACCTTTATTGAATTCACAACGTCAAATTTAGTAGGAAACGATGTCAAACTTGCCAGAATTGATCCGTTATTGACAGAAACGAAAGTCGTCCACGTAGCGCCTACTCCCAGATTTGTTTTGACATTTTGGACTTGTTCCCCTACCTATATTGTTCTATGTTTTTTATGTGTTGTTCGAATAGGTGTACTGAACTGATGAACAACAAAAATTAAATTTGTTATATATTCTTTATCAAGAAGTATGGTTGACGTCCTTCGGCCGGATTGGATGTACCATTTTGGACGTTTTCCCCTACTCAAATTTCTCTTAATTTTTAATATGTTGTAGACAGCTAAACGAAACTTGATGGCCGAAAATATATTTCTGTTGCAATTAGTTCGATGTTGAACCGTAGTTTTACTGGACTATTGTTGGGAAGTTTGGCTCGTCTGGCTACACTCGCAGTCTTGGAGAACGACCCGAAAAAAAGGCAAGAAAATGCGGAGAAAACTACGATTCAGGGTCAATCCGCAATATTGCAGAACCGTCAAACACCCAGGGCCAATACGAAAACTAGCAGCTGCAAGAAATGATTCTCTGTGATGAAGTTGTTTTCATCGATTACACAGGGATGTAGTGATGTAAAATGCTCGAACACGTATTTTTGGAGAACGTTCTCGGAGCACGAACGAGCATGAACGAGAATAAACGAGCAGTAACGAGAAAAACCCGAGCATATATGTTTTTAAACAAATAATGAATGCTTTGAAATGCTTTTTTAGATTAATTCTGAAAATTCCGAAAATTCTCAAAATTCACAAATTTCTCAAATTTCTCCGATATTTCTCCTGAAATCAACCTTTTACCTACCTAACTAAAAAGAATTTTCCATGTTCTTTTCGAACCAAAAGATGATATTCAAACAGAGCAGTGCCCGATTAATTATTTCAACATCGTAGTTCATATATGCGTCGTTATATCGTATGCCTAGAGTCGATGATGTTTTAATATATACAATGTAGAGATAGCTATTTCCACGCAATATTTCGCTATCCAAAGCAATTTGGTCTCATTTCAATGTCTGCAGTACATATATCTGAAGTCCTTATGGAGTACCTAAACTATTTAAATACCTCAGAATTACTTGAAATCCCTCGTGAAAATCTTGAAGTACTTGTGAAGTACCTAACTAAATAAATGAAGTACCCAACTGGGGCCTTATTCTTGAAACGGGGAACAAAGTTCTCATGCGGTGTTGCTATGCAAGGAGAGCTATGATTGGCCCTTGCCTAGCAACTACACATGTGGACTCTGTTCCCCGTTTCAAGAATAAGGCCCCTGAAGTTCTTGTGGAGTACTTGAAACAGTTGTGAAGTACTTGAAGTATGGAGTAAGGTGTACACGATTTTGCCTAGCAATCGACCACCTTTCGGTTAGGTTAACCCATATTTAGAAGAAAAAAACTTTTTCACGCGACTATTTGTTGCAGCGATTTTAAAAATTCACGTGATGCCATAAGCGTTCCCTTTGGCGCTGCGCGTGGAACAAACACAGCATGCAAGTGTCCCGGTGAGAGAAGTAGGGATGGAAGATAGTCCTATATGGGGCAGTGCCGTCACCAGCGTTTTTTTTTTCAAATTTTTGAGGCACTTAGAATAGAGATATCGCGCTGCAGCTTTCATTATAAATTGTATGAAAAAATGTAGTTTCATTCTGAAAAAATAAGAAAATAGAGTCCATTAGCCCATGTAACGATATAACTACCTATCACACACGTTGACCTTGGTTCAAAACGAGGTTCAAAATTGATACAGCAAAAACAAAACTTTGGTCAATTTTGAGCTCATTTTTCCACGTGGGTTATAAAAACCTATCATGAATGTTGGATAAAAATGGTGAAATAAGTTGAAAAACTTGGAAACTGGAATTTTTCCAGTGGTTACTTCAACATTTTATGCAAAAATCGAAGCAAAATTGACCAACTTCCATTGTTTTGGCTTTATAGTGCGGGAAGTAAGAGAAACCATTGGTCGGGATCGTGCTCGAGAACGTGCTGAAACTGCTGAATATGCTCAAAGTGCTTTGAGGAGAACGTTCGCGCACAAGCGTTTTTTCGTGCGCGAACATTCGCGAACGTTCTCAGGAGCATAAAAGGAACGTTCCCTTCCTCGCATCACTACAGGGATGTCTACACAATCGTTTGACAAGCAGTAGCATTTATTTGGCCCATAATCTCCAAATGAATTCTTGTCGTGAATGTGGATGTCGATTAGCTGTGACTTTGCGGTTCCTATTCTAACTAAGTACCATCCGATTTTTCGATTTCAAATATCAATAAATTCGTTTCCTGTATCACATTCGACGAAATGCTGTCAGATGGCGTCACCAGCGAAATCACAATTCGAATTTCTATTGTAAATGCTACCAAACATCACTTCGAAAATTTCAGCCCACTTCGCAATCGGATTCCAAATTGTGCCGAAATCTGATTGGTTGTAAATGTAGCTTTAAGCAGTTTACTTACAAAGCCGAGCCGGCGTCGATTTTCGTGAAAATTCCACATGAAATCGCTACAACAAAGTCTGCACTATGCCCAAAGCGATGGAAAACTGAATTTCAAGACAAACTAAAAATCTAGCTCGAAATCTAGTAGCCATGAGTCCATGACGTCAGTGCTGCAAGCTGTAAGGGGCAAAATGTCACTGTTTCCACGGTTTCGAAAGTTCATTGACCTCGTCGAGTTGTGTCTAGCAACCACAGACTTGGGTCGAATCCCGGAAAAAAGTATTCGAATACGAATCCTGAATACCGATGCAAAAAAAGGATTCGAATACTGACTCTCGAAAGTATTCGAATACCAAGTATTCGAATCCGTATTCGAATCCATGTATTCGTGAAAATGAATACCGTTTTTGAATACCCACTAGATATACCTGTTTACGTACTTTATTGAGCTTATTATTGGCTTGAAACGCAAACAAAAATATCAATAAACATGATTTCATTGCAAAAGGGGTGCTTTTCTCGAGTTATTCGAATGACTTTTCGTAATTACGAATTTCCTTGGTTTTGTGTGCACTTGGACAGTCTGAAAGAAGAATTCGTATTCGGAAACTTTTTGAACACGTTCAAGAGTAGCGCCCCAGGTCAGTAAAAAATCAAACAAGCTCTGTTCTGGAAAAAGTTCATTCTAATGAAAATTTGAATGAAAACTAAATAAAACTCAGGGAGCTTGTGGTGTGGTGGTCAGTGCGCTCGACTGCCATTCCAGAGATAACGGACTCGATCCCCGCCGGGGACAGATTTTCGCCTCGAAAACAAGCTTCTTGGTTTAGTATTGCGCGACGTAAAATACGAACGATGGTGCCGACCCCATGCGATGTTGGTGGTCGATGAAAATCCCTACCCTGTTTTGGAACACACAGAGGTTAGGTTCGGCGAAATTTCCGGTATAGTGGAGGAAAGCATTCACCGGCGTCGGTGTTAGGCCTCGTTGCGGAAATAGGCTGACGTTAAATAAACGAAACTAATAAGAATAAATTTAAAAAAAAGAAACTCAGGCCTCAAGGAACAAAAAAAATCTATTTTAATGAACTGTTGAGCATAAAAAGAAACAAAAAATTTCAAAAAGAAAAATAATTCGGGCTTCGATGGCATTAGCTTTAAAGATAACAATAATCTGAAATAAAACATGGCTCAAATTTTGCCTTATTGGCGAATTGATAATTCAGTTGCTTATGCGCGAAAGGTCGATGGGGGTGCGAAAGGGAAGTGAGCAATAGAAGAAACTTGTGCTATCGTGTATGAAAAACAAATCTTCAAAACTGCGCAGTTCTGGCAAATTGTTATTTTGAATTTCACCCTACTGTCGGTAGGTACCTACTTTTCCTAAATTATCAGAATCCATGGATTCGAAGTCTAGAATCCAAGGATTCGCAATAAGAATCCATGGATTCGAAATTAGAGTCTTTCGAATCTATGGATTCTTTTCCAAACTGGGATTCGAATACCAATACTCTTTTCTTTGATGTAGAATCCATCACTTGGGATTCGAATACTATGAATACTATAATACCGCACAATAGTAACTTGAATCCAGAATCCCGAATATCGGCAAATGAAAAGTAGCTGCATGAATATGAATACAGAATTCATTACTGTATTTGAATACGAAAACGAATACCGTAGAAAGTAACTTGAGTAGGATTCAAGTTACTGGGTATTCGAATACTACCCAAGTCTGAGCAACCACAACATTACATTTCCGACAAAAAAGAAAGGCGCCTGTTGAAAATCGGAAATGTTTCCAAAATTGAAGGCTTTTTGAGACTCACATAACCTCGCTTTTTTAGCGGGCGCGCCTGGTTGAAAATTGTGATTTTCCGCCGTGTTTTTCAGCGTAAAAGCTAGGCTTACCTTCAAGCTTGATCATTTCCACTTGAATCGCAAAGAAGGCGTGGATTTCAATGGAGACTGCACACAAAATTACGGCACCAGAACCGGCCAAACGTCAATGAAATGTAAATAACGCGACCGAAAGTGAGAAATTTGAAAAATCTAGCAGCCAGGGGTTCGGCGCTGCCAACTGCGAAATCCAAACGTCCCCCACAAACCTAGCTGTCAGTTTTAAAAAAACTCTCACATCACTCCTATGCATCACTTGTTTTTATAATGAAATTCCCGAGCAAATTACTATTTATTATTAGACCAACACAATTCCACAGGTTCGAGTAGCCGAAAACTCACCGTATTGTCAAGAAAACATACATTTTTTATCGGACACACTGAACACCAAAACACAAAATCAAGTAAGCGCAACCGCCTGCCGCTTTTACGCAAGAAATCATGACGGCCCAGCCAGTAGGCCATGCTTTCCTTCTAGAATGTTCGTCTTGTCACTTCAATTTAACCGAATAAGAATTTTCATTTATTATCAAAACGATACGATTCGAAAGTTTCCGCGCACTTTTCACTTCATAAATTGAAAATGTTTTCGAAATAACGGCCGCCGCCAACTGCGAATTGAATATTTTCTGGTGGTCGCCCGCGACCGAGTATCGAGTCGACAAGGAAAAAACAGATATTCACGTAAATCGAGCGATTTGAACCGGGTTTTCAAGTAAAAACGCTTTCACGAATATTCCGAACTGTTTCAGGCACATTTCACGTGTTAATTTAGCCAAAATTCCGCCGAATTGTAATATGGGAAACGGCACGAAACGCGACCTAGGCTGCGCTGACTCAAGCTGACTCGCGAGTCGCGGCGGCGCTGGCGCGGTGCTGCCAACCAAACGGTCTCAAATCACCGGTGGCGGCAGATTTGAAAAGTTACTATAAAAATCTGAGCTACACGTAGGAGAGTTTGTTTTCTCACAGGAAATTAATATTAAGGAAGTGCCTCCGTAAGGCACTGCCGGCCTTCGTATTGTAGCCAGCACCAAGTGAGTGATAGTGCTTCCTGTCGGGCGTCACTAAAACGCATGCGGCATGCAAATTGCATGCGGAGCACAAGCCCCCCCCCCCGAGAGAGCTGATTTTTTTTTGCACACGTGTGCTGCAAGACCTGCAGAGTCTATCCACAAAAAATCAGCCCCCTATCTATAACATAAGGGTAGTTTACTCGAAATTGAAGAAGTATAGGCAACCAACAATACATCAACAGGGCTATACTTGGGACTACTGGTTCAATGATGGAAATTCATGTAATTTCTACGATCGCTCCAGCCATTGACACCCCCCTCCCCTGCCGCACTCACCCCCTCATCCTGGAACCACCACTACCGCCCCCCTGCCCCCACTCACCCCCTCAGATGAATTACCGCTACCACCCCCTCACCCACTGACCACTGCCCGTCTCACCTAACTTTTATAACACCCCCCTTTATCAATTCGCCTTCTTCAAATATTGAATTTTGAATTTATGTTTTTTGTTATACAGTTTTGGACATGTTGTTATGCGCCTTGACAACCAATAAAATTTATCTTATCTTATCTTAAATAACCACTATGCCTTCCCCCCTCCCCCTCACCGCCTCACCTCACCACCTCCACACCCTTATAACTCTATTCAGTACCAAAAAATTTGATAATTACAATTTCATCTAAGAGGTTGTAGTTTTTTTTATCTATTTTTTCAGCGTAAGGTGCACAAGCAACTTATAAAAGAAAATGCTAAAAATCAACCCCGCGCAGCAGCCGAAATAGTGTGTCATCCCAGCTTGTCTATTCTGCATGCGGGTTAATAACTTTTGGAGAAAAAATATCAACGCCTCCAGATTTCTACAAGACCTCTTTATCAGGCTGCAGCACCTTTTCGCATAGAAGAACTACCTCTAAAGCCACCACTTTGGAGAGTTGTTTTTGAAAAAAATCCCCATCTATCAAGGGGGTGGCCTTTTTTATGCATTCTTTCGCCAAAAAATACACAACCGACTCCAAGAAAATGCCAAGAATCAACCCCGCAAGTTTGATGCAGCCGACGCAGCAGCCGAAAGAGTGTTTCACCCCAGCTTGTCTATTCTGCATGCGGGTTAATAACTATTGAAGAAAAATACCAGCGCCTCCAGATTTTTACAGGACCTCTTTATCAGGCTGCAGCATCTTTTGGCATAGAAAAACTACCCCTAAAGCCACCCCTTTGGAGGGGTGTTTTTGAAAAAATCCCTATCTATCAGGAAGGTGGCCTTTTTTAATGCGTTCTTTCGCCAAAAAATACACAACCGACTAATCCAAGAAAGTGCCAGGAATCAACTCCGCAAGTCTGATGCAGCCTAATAAAGAGGTCTTGTGAAAATCTGGACGCGCTGGTATTTTATACATCGAGAATCCGTTGAGTCCATCGAGTGATTCAAAACCTCCATAACACTCAATATGCGATATTCAGCGGCACGAGTTGCGCTGTAGGTTCGCAAAGCTAGGGGATGGAACTCATGCGTCTGCGCGAGCTAGGAAAAGTCAAAATCTGCAGATTTTCAGCCATCGATTTAACAAAGGAAAATAGATGACAAGAAACTCCTGACTTCCATGTTAGATTATGTGGAATGATGTTGTCCATGTGCATTGCTGTCGAAAAAATGAATTCCGCGCGTAGTGTTCCGAAAATAACGAAAAAGCCGTTTTCAGTGTATAACTGGTTGCCTAGAAGGTGATGTTTTTTGGGAACACACATGAAATGGAACTGTAATGTTCTTTTCGTACGGTTTTTGCAGCCAGGCACTCAACAAACTGCCCGTCATTTTTGAAAAAAAAACAACACAAAACCTTTGATATAATATACATATAACCGTGATATAACCCGATAAAATTCTAGTTACCATTTGTTTACATGCAGTTTCATGCCACTGACGGACAGGACGGCAACCGTAAGGCAGAGAAGAATACCAAAAGTAGGGCGGTATTTTCAAAAACACACCAACTGATAAACACGTTACCATATTTTCGCTCATTGTGTATCTAGAACTGATCCATCATTGCTGGTCTTGAACATAATGAAAGATCAAGAAATACTCTTTTTTCCATAGCATATTTGAAAGTTTCATTTCCAGCCGTTTCAATAATAGACAATGTTGAAATTACGCTTTTTACATGTGTTAGCATACGGCAATATTCTCAAATCCTCTAGCATGGTTGCGCCAGCGCAGAAATGGCACTGAATTTCGCCTATTGCGCTTCTGCCATTTTTGAGTTCCACCGCAATACTAATTAACCACGTTTCACATCTGGAGGACATTAAAAACCGCTCACTACTGCTGAGATTTTTGAACGCGCGGGCAACAATCCGTGCTCTATCCGACATGTTTGTTTACATGCGAAGCGCATCAGCAGCGCCACCATCGGTAATGTATATATATATATATATATATATATAATATATATACGTATATATACGTATATATACGTATATAATATATATATATTATCACGAAGAAGTTTACGATCTTACGATAAGTATACTGTAAGAGACAGATAGATAGGATTACTGTTTTGAACCGACAAATTGACATCAGCAATAGCAAAGAAGCATCTAGAAAGCGGCACTTTTATTTCGCACTCGAGCTCGAAATACCTACTTATACATATTACATAATATTGGGGACTGAGCCTCCGCTTGACACCTATAATAAATGATAAGACAAATTTGGTCGTTATAGTTCGTCAGTAAGTACCGGTAGGCTAGGTACTCATCAGTTTGAGTTGTTCGACAATAATTCAGTTACTTACTTACATACTTAATTTTAGTACTTACATATTATTTATATTTACTAGTTAAGCGAGACCCCACATAAAAAACTTTCCCTTCATGATAATTCAAAGAAGAAACTTTCCTAGGACAATTTTTTCCGTAGTTTCTGAATATGTCAGGTATAATTTTCCATTTCATGCCATATACATGGTGTCGGCTTGGAAGGATCCATCAAAAGTAAAAGAAAGAATGAAGTTGCTACATAGAAAATAATTTTCTGTATTTTATTTTGTTTGCAGAAAGTGTAAACAATGCTTCAACTATGAATATTGTAGGCATGTAATCACAGCTTTTCGTGATTTTTTGCAACAGGTAAGTGCAAGTGCAAACGACGCTTTATCTCCATCGTTTCTTATTCTATAGAAGCGGATGCTGACTACTTACTATTAGCTGTGAATCCAAGTGTAAACAAATAACTATTGTGTAATCATTGCTTTTCGTAATTTTTTGCAACTTGTAAATTCAAGTGCAAACGACGCTTAAGCTCTATCTCTTCGCATTCTGTAGAAACGGGTGCTGACTTCTAGCTGTACAAGAAAGTGTAAACAATACTTTAGCTATGAATATTGTAGGCACGTAATCACAGCCTTTCGTAATTGTTTGCAACAGGCAAGTGCAAGTGCAAACGACGCTTTAGCTCCATCGTTTTTCATTCTATAGAAGTGGATGCTGACTGCTTGCTGTTAACTGTGAATTCAATTATAAACAATGCTTCAGCTGTTACTAACTATTATGTGATAATTGCTTTTTGTGATTTTTTGCAACTTGTAAATTCATTTGCGAACAACGCTGAAGCTCCATTACTTCGCATTCTATAGAAACGAGTGCTGACTTCTCCCTTCTAGCTGAAAATTCAAGTGTAAATATTGCTTTAGCTCTGAATATTGTGAGCATGTAATCACAGCCCTTTGTTTTTTTTTTTTGTTTTTTTTCGCAGCTTGCAAGTACAAGCGCAAACGACGCCTTAGATCTATGATTTTTTCTCCATAGAAGCGAATGCTGACTACTTGCTGTTGGTCGTAATATTAACAGTCCTGGACAGTGGTGTGCAGCAGGGTTCGGTGTTGGGTCCTAATTTATTTAAATTATACATTAATAATTTATGTACCTTGTGCGACTTCCACCCCGCCCCACTTTATATGTATGCTGATGACACATCAATATTGGTATCTCACTACAGTCCGGAGCTGGCCGAGAAAATCTTGAATGATGAACTGGCAAAATATCAATGACTGGTTCTGCATGGGTTGTTCCCCAATTCGTCAAAGACCCACTTTGTGCCGTTTAGTAACAGATACAGACAGAAGGAAATTGTGGACTACAATATTCATATCGACGGGGTTTGCCTTGAGCGCCAGCGCCAGGCGTCTGGTCGGAGTGCTGGGTGTCAGAATGTCAAATCAAATCAAATCAAATTCTTTATTTCCTTATTGGCTACAAAGTAGTAGGTGTAGGATTTGTCAATATATAAAAAATAAACTATATCACATAACGATTAGTACAAACAACATATAATTAAAACAGTCGGTCAGACCATCAGTCACCAACAAAAAGCCACCCATCTTGGTAGGTCAGCGACCCAACACAAGGGCTACAGTTCGTTCGATGCATAAATGCATCTGTCGACTAAGAAGTCCCTCAATCGCTTTTTAAAGAGGTTCGGGCTTTCAATATTTCGAATGGCATCGGGAAGCCCATTGTAAAATCTGACGCCAGCGTATGCTGCGGACCTTTCATATGCCGATGTTCTATGCAGCGTCGTGCTCAATTTGTCCACAGACCTGGTGGAGTATGAATGAAATTGACCGTTTTTGTCAAATTTCGACATGTTCGCCCTGACAAACAAAACAACCTTGAAAATGTAGATGGCCGGGAAAGTTAGAAGTCCATTTTTTTGAAAAGTTTCTCTACAGGATGTTAAGGGACCCAAGTTGAAAATAGTGCGAATCATCCGCTTCTGAGTTATGAACACCTTACTGGCGCCGACGGCACCACCCCAAAATATGACATTGTAGGACAAGATAGAATAAGCCAGAGCGTAGTAGATGCTGATAAGATCTTTCGTGTCCATCACCTTGCGCAGCCGAATTAAGAGAGAGATGGTACTGTTCAGTTTTTTACAAACGTATTCAATATGGGGCTGCCAAGATAGCTCCCTGTCGATGTAGATGCCCAGAAACTTTGTACAGCTCTCAATCCTAAACTTGTCGTTTTCGACGGATATGTGAGTTAGTGGGTTTAGCTTCTTCTGACCAAATATGATGCATGCTGTTTTTTCCACATTTAGGCAGAGGTGGTTAAGATTACACCACTCGATGAATTTACTTATGGCTGTCTGCAGTTTTTCCAGCAGCAACTCCTCGCTTGAAGCGGAAACCGCTATAGTGGTGTCATCAGCAAAAAGTGTTATAGAGTCGGCGCCAGGGCCGGACTGAAACTGATTTGCTTGGGGGGGTGTGAAAGATCTCAAAATGCCGACTATCATTGTGAGACTGTGGGATTGTTGGACAGCAAATTATTGGACCGTTCTTTATTGACGGGAATTTGAATGGGAAAAGCTATTTAGAGCTTTTACAGAATTTCATTGTTCCGGCCATCAGTGTCATTTTTACTCCAGAAGGACGGATTCAGCCTTGGTTCCAACAAGACGGGGCTTCACCGCACTTTACGCTGGCCGTGCGGGAGTTCCTTGACATTCCAGGCATTCTCACGAAGATAGATTGGTCGAAAAGGGGAAATTGAATGGCCTTCCAGGTCACCTGACCTGTTCCATTGGACTTTTTCTTGTGGGGATACTTGAATAAGCGAGTATACAAGGTGTAGCCCCAAAACTCACAGCGGCTGAAAGATCTTATTTCGGAGGAAGGCGGGAGAATACCTCCAGATTTTTTCCCACGTTTTGTAAGGGGCTTTCGCTTTCAAGAACGCTATCGTCGCGATGTTGGAGGCAGACAATTTGAACATCTGAGATAAATTTCCTAGTTTACATTATACGGGGTGTCTCAAAAGTATCGCATTCCGAGTCCAGACAACATATGGAATTCACTCAAGAACACGAAAAAAATATTTAAAAAAAGTGACGTTCATTCTTGAAGGTATGGGTGATGTGGGACTTCGCTTTCCTCTATTTTCGTAAGTCAAAGTGTTTCCAGGGAACTGTTCACGATAGACTAATCAGTAAAAATTATCAACCACTGGATGTGCTCTGAACTTGTATTTGATATACAGGGTGATTCATGATTCTGAAACAATCATTTTCCTTCAAAAAACGCAACTAAAAATATTTTTATGAAAATGAAAAGAGTCATATCTTGTTCTAAACTGTTTTAGGGACCAATGGAATATTTCACAGACATAATTGAAGAAAAATGAGTTTTTGTGATTTATGACTCACCCTGGTATCATAATCAAAAATTCAGTGCACCCCCACTGGTTGATAATTTTTTCTGTTTGATCGATCACAAACAGTTCCTCAAAATCACTTCAAATAATGAATATAGAGGGGAAAGAAGTCTCACCCTTTGACTCTACCATATCTTCAAAAATAAACATCATTAATTTTTGTCAATATTTTTCTCGTGCTTCTGAGTGGACTTCATATAGCGCTCTGAAATTGAAATGCGATACTTTTGAGACACCCTGTATTCAAGAAGAAACGCTGTATATGTATGGTGTTTTAGTGTTGACGCAAAACTCCAAAAAAAAATCTTCGAACTTGATGTCAATTTGCTGATAGGGCTATGGATTATGGATTGGCTGATAGTGGTGGACGAGGTCGTGGATTATGGATCATAATCCACGACACATAATCCACGACAAAGATTGACGAAAATAAGCATCTTAAAAACCTGCTTATTTAGCACAGTGACTAGGTACCTATATTTCCGCAAATCAGACTTCTGAACTTCAATTCTGGCTTCATGTTAGTAGTTCTACCACAATTATTAATACAACACAATAAAATAAACACAAACTTATTTGGTACCAACAAAGTTTTTTTCGCATTATGCGTGATGGTTAATCACCTATTTCTATTCTTTTTTTCAAATCGTTTTACGGGCAATATTTCAGTTCATCTCGATTTTGCCGACTGAGCTCGATTTTGCCGACTGAGCTCGATTTTGCCGACTGGATGTTCGCGACTGGGGGGGTGTGGCCCCCCCTCCGGACCGGCCCTGGTCGGCGCGTACAAAATCGGGCAAATCGTTTATATAAATTAAAAATATTTCAGGTCCCAAATTAGTTCCCTGAGGTACGCCAACGTCTACAGTATAAGTGGACGAAAAAGTGTTCCCAATCCTCACACAAGCCCGTCTAGATCGTAAAAAAGACTCCAAGAAAGAAAGCTCCGAGCCGCGCACACCGATTGCATGTAATTTGTTAATAGTAAGATCCAGGTCCAAGCTATCGAAAGCTTTACTGAGATCAAAAAATATAGCCGCGGTGTAATTGCCCTGGTCTTGATTCTTTTGAACAAAGGTAAGAAAATCGAAAGATGCGGTCTCAGTTGATTTACCCGATTGGAAGCCGTGTTGATTTTTTGAAATTAGGTTGTATTTAGAAAAGTAGGAGCTCAGACGCTTGTACATAAGTTTCTCGATGATTTTAGATATAACGTTTATTAAAGAGTTCGGATTTCTCGTGGGGTCTGCACTGTGATGGTCTCGCGGGGGTTTTGAGTTCTAAGATTTATCAGGTGAGAGCACTGAGGCCGTTTCTGAGCATGTCATCTGTGAAAAGTATATATTTTTCGGAGTTCCAGTCTAGGTTGAGATATGGTCTGTTACTTTGGGGAACATTATTCAAAGCGTCACGCATTTTTAGAATTCAAAAGAGAATGATTCATTCTATGTTAGGGCTACCGATGCGGACAAGTTGTAGGACTTACTTTATTGAGTTGAGAATTTGAACATTGTTTTCTTTGTTTGTTTTTGTCGCAGTATTATTTTTTTTTTTTAATTCAGGTGCTTCAACAGCTATGGTTATTAGCACCGATGGAACTATGTTTAGTTTAGAACTATATTGTTAATTGTGTTGTTGCATGAGGCTCAGACGTATTAATGTTCCTAACCTAACTGTCGACGATGTAAACAAAAATACAAACAATGTACAGGGGCATACGCTTCACGTCATGGGGCCCATCATGGCGACTTTTGAATGACAAACAGAGAAGGCCACGGATATAGGATATCAGGTAGGTGGTTAAACAAAGGACCGATTCTAGCTAACTGGTGGTCTGGTTCTCATTGATGATGTTATTTTCGTGTGGGGGGTGGATCAGAGCTGGTGATGCAGTCGGTGCTGGATTGTCTTATATTAGGTGAAATAGGTTTTTTTTTCAGTGTCTCCACAAGTTCCATGACATTCTTCGGTCCCCATAAGATTTCATCGCCTTCATCTACTTGTGCGTAAAGTGTCGTGCACTCGTATAAAATATGATGGGTTGACACCGTGCAGGATTGGCAAGATGGGCAAAGCGGTGGATCGTCTTGGGTGAAAATGTAGCTGTGAGTTAATTTGCTGTGGCCTGTTAGTATGCGATTAATAACCACCTCCTCCCTACGTGAGAGGTTTAGGTTTTTCTTGAGCTCGATTGGTTCTACTTCCATTTCTATTGTCAGAGATCTAGAATCGGCTTGGTGACTGTGCCATTTGCTTTGGAGTGCAAGGTGGTATAAACTTTTGACGTCGTAATGGGTGTTCAAGATATCAGCAGGGGGATCATGGTCAGATCTTGAGGCCTCTTTGGCAGCCTCGTCGGCTTTTTCATTGAGTGGAATTCCAACATGTGCAGGGCACCAAGACAGTACGATGCTTTTGCCATTTGTAATTGCTGTTGAAAAGCTGTTCTGAGCGAGTTGTGCCAGTGGGTTTGAGGTGTATTGTTTTTGCATGCAGTGAACTGAGCTTAGTGAATCGGTACAGATGATAAATTGTCTGTCCGTAGGACTTGATTCGATAAGTTTGGCAGCCTGGAAAATCCCATACAACTCTGCCGAGAACGTACTGTAAGACGGAGTGAGAAAAAATTTCTTAGTTTCGAGTCTGGTCACTAATGCTACTCCAACACCATTGGTGCCTCTGGAGGCATCCGTATATATTGGGATCATGTCTGGGTATTTACTCAGCATTTCCAGGTGAAGATTCTGAAGAATTTCTCTGTTCGTTTCGATCTTGCTTTGAGTGGTCAGGCTTGTATCGAACATAGGCAATGATAGAGTCCAAGGCGGTTTATTGTTTATGGTGCTGTAGCAGTGATTTATGGGGTCAAGGTGGAGTGATCTTAAGATGGCGTTGAATTTGTAGTAGACAGGTGGAGCTAGTCTTGGTTTTCGGTGGAATATGTTGCTGTACCTATGAGCGAATACCGAGCTATATGCAAAATTGTCAGGCGATGTGGAAAGTTTAGAAGCATAGGCTAAGATCTGTTTTTCCCTTTGGAATGTAAGTGTAGGTTGTCCAGTTATTTTTGACAAGCATTCAACTGGGCTTGTACGAAAAGCTCCTGATGCCAATCTCATTGCTGAGTTGTGGACGCTATCTAGGATTCTGAGAGTCGACTCACAAGCTGAGGAATATGCTACTGAGCCGTAGTCCATTTTTGATCTGATCAATGCTTTATATACTCGTATAAGTGTAGATTCTCGTGCTCCCCATTGATGGTGGGATATGGTTTTCAACAAATTAAGTCGTTTCAAGCATTCGGTTTTGAGGTGTTTGACGTGAGGTTTCCAGTTGAGTTTTTTATCCCATAAAAGCCCAAGAAATTTCACTTCGTTTACCTGACTGAGCTCGTCGTTGTACAATTTGAGAGATGGGAGTGTTTCGACAGTAGTTTTTCTTGAAAATAGGATTACTTTGGTTTTTGCTGGGGAGAATTTGAATCCAGAATCTGCAGCCCAATCTTCCATATTAGTAAGAGATTGTTGCAGAAGTTTGTGTATGTTCGCAGTTTTTGTTCCTTTGCATCAAATGGTTATGTCGTCAGCAAAAAGAGACATTTGTAGAGGGAGTTTCACTTTTTTGACAACGTCATTCATAGCGATCAGAAAAAGTGTAACACTGATAACTGATCCCTGGGGGATTCCATTTTCCAGGATGTGTTCATCAGAGAAGCTGTTGTTAACTTTGACCTTGATTGTTCTGTTCAAGAGAAAAATTTTTATGAACATGAACATGTTGCCTTGGATGTCCATTTTCAGGAGTTTTTGGAGAATGCCATGCTTCCACGTCGTATATCGTATGCTTTTTCTATGTCGAAAAAGATGACCCCTAAATTGTTTTCGGTTGAGAATGCTTCTAGTATTTCTGTTTGGAGTTTGATTATATTGTCATTTGTCGAACGATGCATCCTGAAGCCGCTTTGGAAAGTAGAAAGAAATTTGTGATGTTCAAGGTACCATGTGAGTCTTTTGTTGACAATTTTCTCCAGCAGCTTACACATGGACGACGTCAGTGAAATTGGTCTATAACTTGATTTTTCTGTTTTGGGTTTATCTGGTTTAAGTATCTGAATAATGATGGATTTTCTCCATGAGTCTGGGAATTCTTGTTTACACCAAATTTTGTTATAAATGTCCAGTAATAGGTGAAGTGATTTTTGTGACAGATTCTTGAGGAAGTCGAAAGGAATGCTGTCAGGTCCTGATGCAGAGTTTTTACATGATTTGAGTGCTTCATTGAGTTCCTGTATCTTAATTGGATTATTTATATCGCTGCTGTCTAGAAGGTTGACGTTTAGTTCTTCTCGCTCTAACTGTTGTTTTGTTACTAGAAAAGGTGGGTCGTAATTTGAATTGCTGCTTTGGTCATGATACATTGCTGCCAAGGAGTTGGATATGTCTTTGCAAGAGGTTGTGACTTCTCCATTGGCGTCTTTCAAGGCTGTGATTGGTTGAAATGTTCTGCTGCCTTTAATTGCTTTGATCCTGTTCCAGGCTTTTTTTGTGGATGAGGTTAGTGAAAGAGAAGAAACAAATGTTTCCCAGGACTGTTTTTTTATTACTTTTTATGATGTATCTGGCCCTTGCTCGAAGTCTTTCGCTCGAATTCCAAGCCTGAAAAAAAAAACTGAATTCCAGGCTTTTTATACTGAGTAAGAGTTTATGAATTTTCAATGTGTTGTAACATGTCATTCATACTGTATATTTATACCAGATTTTATATTTATTTATTTATTTTCATACGACGATGTACTATAGGAATGTTATTGCCTGATGTATAATAAAGATATGTTCTATGTTCTGTTCTATGTTCTAAACTTCTCGACACAAAGTTACTTTCCTCGATATTGACTTTGAAAACATGCGTTGGGTTGGCTTGATGAACTTAATAGCGATCTGAGTGAAATTGCCTATTCCTGTTCCTGTTCCTGGAAAATAGACAATACTGGATGGATAGGGATAGACTCTATCCATCCAGATTTTACAGGGAGACGAAATACATATGTGCTGATTGTCGGGAGCCAATATGTGTGTGTGTGTGTGTGTGTAATATTAACTTATATTATTTGAATTATTTCTGACTTGTGTAAGCAATTTATTATATTGTAATAGGCACCAATAAATATTATTATTATTATTATTATATGTCTCTCGGATGTTCCATAAAAATCTGTGCAACCCAGTGGCGTATTTATGGGGGTGGCATGGGAGGCATGTGCCCCCCCCCCATCGATGTGTGATGATAATAATATTAAGAAGAAGGTATACCGGCAAAAAAAAAACAGGCGCGCTCCGATAATGGTGAAAATTTAAAAATGTATACCTAATTTCGTTGTATATAATACGTAATAACGTTCTACCATAAGTCCAAATCTTTGCTGTTTATTGATAGATGGAGACATTTTGTCTGCCTTCTGTTCAACCCCCCCCCCTATCAGCGTCGCAGGCGATTTATTTTGAAGTTCAGAAGTCTGAACTTGAAAAAAAAATTCAGGCACACGTCATATTTGAATAAAATATACTATACTATACTAGGTACAGGCTGTCCCAAAATAAAGTAGCCAAACGCATATGGGAGATAGCTCGGAAGAAATTAGAGGCCCCTACATATTTTTTTCGGCATTCGAATTTTTTTTATTTCAGTTTTTATTTGTTTTCCTACTGGTTGGAATCAAGTAAAATTATGCCAATAAGTAAGGAACCATTTTAAACAAGTCTCTGGCGAATTTCAGCCGAATACTCCGACCCGTTTATGAATTATTCATGAGAAACCAATAAAAAAAAGTAAAATTTTGAAGGGCTGTGTCTCGTTAATTATTGAGCTTTCGCAACAAAATAATATAGAGGTCTTTAAGTGTCTTCTGGACTTCCATAAACCGTTGCCTACGTCATTCTGGGACACCTGTATACAGGGTGCAAAAAAATCGATTTTTTTTTTATTTAAATAGGATTTTTTTGATTTAAATCAGATTTATTTTTTATAAAAATCAGATTTTTTTCGATTCTAATCCAATTGTTTGCCAAATTGAAAAGATCCGCGGCAATTAAGACTAAAATACAGGACAAATATACTCTTCCGGTGTCCAGATCCTTTGTTTCGGTTATAATTGGACTTCTAATTTTTTTACAGAAAAGCTGAAACTCTGGGAACTCAAAACAAGTGTAATTCAATGCCAGTGGTAACCCGTAATGTGTTTAATAACATGCAATAGTTTACAATAAGTGCGGTACTTGTCAAAAAGCAAGTGTCGCCACGTCTTGAGGATGGTTCGTCGTTCGTGGGGGGTGGGGTAGGCTGGTTGTGGTGGCATACGGGATTTTATATTTGATCTTAGTATTCTATGATTTGCTCAGCAGTCAGCACTCGTAGAAAATGTCGGGACGAAAAGAGGATCAAATCTGGCGATATTTTATAAAGAAAACGGTTCCGGGAAAAACAGGAAGCAGAGCAATTTGCAAAGTGTGTAAAGTGGAAGTGGAAGCATTGCCAGTTTTGTTGTCAGAACATCTTAGAAACTGAAGCATGATTTAGATAAACAAATTGCGAGGGCGATATACCAAACAAACAGCAGTTTTCGATGCCTACAGAAAAGTGAGGTTTTAAAAGCAATTGAATTGCTCCGCCCTGGATATGTTCCTCCTACTCCATACGCTATTGGCAACCAGCTTTTGGAAGAAATATATGGAGAAGAAAGACAAGAATGTTTCAAAAACTTGACCAATGCTTGCATATGCATGTCAATAGATGGTTGGTCTAATATCTATCCATAATGAACCAGTCATATGTGCAACGGTTACCACAGAAAAAGGCGAAGTCTATTTGTACGAGACTATAGAAACGTCAGGGCATCCACATACCGCTACGTATTTATCAGAGATAGTTGAACAATTAATCGCGTCTTGTGCCAACGAATACAACTGCACAGTAACGAGCTTCGTAACAGACAATGCGGCCAATATGAATAAAATGCGAGAAGAAATCAAAAAGAACAATGAAAATGACATCAATCTCATTACGTACGGCTGAGCACCCGTACGTAATGAGATTGATGTCATTTTCATTGTTCATTTGATGAATCTTCTGGCACATGATTTTCAAGTAAACGAAGTAAAAGGCCATATTGTCCAAATAATCAAGTACTTTCGGAATAACCACTTCGCCAACGCCAAATATAAGCAAGAGGGATGCAGGACATTAGTTTTGTCCAGCGATGTCAGATGGAACACTATGGCAGATTGCCTAGAAGTTTATCTTGATGAATGGCCGAAACTGGTAAAAATCTGCGAAGAAGATAAAGATAAAATTGATTCAATCCTCTACGGAAAAATTATGAATATGGTCATTAAACAAGTTGCTGAAGATTATCTAAAAATCCTGAAACCCGTAGCTGTGGCTTTGGACAAATTGCAGAAGAACTCAACTACCATTTCTGATGCGGTGGAAATTTGGAAAGAGCTCGATGAAAAATTGACCGAGGCGGAAGTTGGTTTGACCAAAGTACAGCTGTTTCAGAAAAGGTATAATACAGCAATGACCCCAGCACATTTTCTGGCATTTATCATAGATCCTCGTGAAAGAAAATATACTCTTACACCAGAAGAAAAAAATTCTGCACTGGAATTTGCAAATGAAATGTATTCGGGCACAGGATTTCTGCCATTGATAATAAAATTTCAAAATAAATCGGCTCCGTTCAGAAACATAATGTTTTCTCGGGAAATGATTTCGAAAATCAGCCCAGTTGAATGGTGGTTATCCCACATGGATGTTTTTGGCAGCAATAAAGAAGTGATTACCAAAATTGCCAAACAACTTCTTGGCGCTGTTGCTTCCTCTGCATCGGTGAAAAGGGTTTTTTCATCGTTTGGACTCGTTCATTCGAAACTACGAAACAGATTGAGGACCGAAAAGGCGGGCAAATTGGTATTTTTGTTTAAATATTTCAACACTAAATGTAACGTTGATTTTGACTAATGGGTTTGATAAATGTTTCCTTTCATTATTGAGTATTACATTTATTATAATATTTACTGAGAATCTAAACAGTAATATATAATCTTTCGTTATTATTCAATTGTTATTGAGAATATAAACAACAGTATTATTATTTTGAATATTACTTTCGCTACATGAATAAATATAAAAAAATATTTTTTTTTAATCAAATCAAATGATTAAAATAAAAAAATCAGTTGATTTAAATCTTGATTTAAATCTTCGCACCCTGCCTGTATAATATAGGGGTAGTAATACATAAATAAAACTTCCAAAATAAAACAAAAATTCTCGAAATTGGTAAATTGGAGTGCTATGGCGCTAATTTCAATTTTTGCATTTTTAACATGTGGTGCTCAGCACCGCACCACCTCTTCGGATTACATGTGGTGCTCGAGCACGTCAGCACCACTATTGTTGCCAACCCTGCTGTTGCGGTGTTTTTGGTTGAAAATGTATAAATGTACCTCAAAAAACATCACTATTTCTAAGTGCAGTACCTAATTTGGATTCCATTTATTTCAATTTTTGTATCCTAATTAGCCCAATTATTAGTCGGAGCCTGTGAGACTCCACCTCAGCAGTTGAAGGAAAATAATGAACCTCAGTGGCACGGGTTACGCGTTGTTACGTCGCAAAATGCTTTCTAACAATATTAACATTCCTACCGCCAAATTTCAAATTCGATCTATAGTTGCAGCGGTAGGCTTTTTGATTCTGGATTTTGTGATACTGCGATGAAATTTGGCATATGCAAATAACATAAAATTTCAAGTGATTCGACCCGCAGCACTCAAAAATTTTTCCATTAGGGGGCGACTGGGGGCCCCTCAAAGTTTCAAGATGTCAGAATTTTTCCCATGCACCATTCAATACCGCCCTATCTACCGCACAGGACCTAAACAACGTTGTTCTTGACCATCATAACATTTTTCGTCATGTCAATTCCATTATTCTTATAGAAAAAAAAAATTTCTCTGCCTGGTCAACAAATTGGAAAAAAAAATTTCTGGACCACAAATAGATTGTTAAGTAGTTTTTGTGTGATCATCGATAAATCCGCATCCCCTTCATTCATTTATGGATAGAAAACTTTTGCAGTGCTATTTTTCAACAAAGGAGTGACCTCAACTTACCATTATTTTCAACATTACCTTTTTCAATGTTTTATTCCGGTAAGTATGATTATTGTTATACTAATATGAGCTTGAGGTTTTCTTCAACGATGTGGATGATGAAACGGCCTCAGATTCCACCTGGAAGCCGTACATAATAATTTTTCTGCAAGGCCGTCAAATTTGGCATTTTTGATTTTCTATCGGGAGCGGCCAAAATGTCAATACACACCACTCCGCCCGAGAGCACCGGTTTGCTCTAGCGGTAAACGATATTCACACCTGAGAATTTTGCATTTTGTGACACTGGAATGAAAGTTGGTTCGACAGTACCGAAACCGGTGCTCTTGGGCGGAGTCGTCTGTATTGACATTTTGGCCGCTCCCGGTAGAAAATCAAAAATGCCAAATTTGACGGCCTTGCAGGAAATTATTATGCACGGCTTTCAGGTGGAATCTGAGGCCGTTTCATCATATACACCGTTGAAGAAAATTTCAAGCTATATATTAGTACAACCAAAAGTTTTGTTCTCACAAATGAATCAAGGGGATGCGGATTTATCGATGATCACACAAAAACGACTCGACAATCTATTTGCGGTCAAAAAAAATAATTATTTTTCGATTTGTTGACCAGACAAAGTAATCTTTTTTTTTCTATAAAAAGAATGGAATTGACATGACGAAAAATGTTATGATTGTCAAGAACAAAGTTGTTCAGGTCCTGTACGGTAGATAGGGCTGAAGTGAATGGTGCATGGTGAAAGTTCTGACATCTTGAAATTTTAAGGGGACCCCAGTCGCCCCCTTAGTGTGTGGCCGTAACAGCGCACCGACCATCGCCTGGTACCATCGCCTGGCCCATAGCCTCGCACATTAGAAAGAATAGATGCATTGTTTTAAATGTAAGTGTCCGCAGTGAGGCCTCGCACATCGCCTGGCTTTTCGTGTCCGGAACGGCGCACCGACCATCGCCTTGTACCATAGCCTGGCACCATCGCCTCGCACACGCAAACAAGTGAGTATGCCTCCACGTGCGTGAGTCTCAGTAGCGCATTTTCTCAAAGAGGCATATTGTGAACGTAAAGAAATGTGGTTGAAGGAGAAACACCATTCCTTGCCCACTTTCTTCATTCGAAGCTCATTGTGATATTGTGTTATCAGAATGGGGTACTTGCCAATGAAATAGATTAAAATGAAAATTCTTTCACTCATCAATATATTTTTTTGTTTGAGGGCGGGAGCTGGGAGCGGCGACTAATCAACAATAGTCTATTCTTTCCCATTTTTAGTCGGCTATCCATATAGCGAAAGAATTAGATCGCTATGTCTTCAGGTTCATGTTTTACATTTATCTCTCACTTTGAGGGCGGCGTGTGAGAGCGGCAGAGTTTGGCAAAGAAATTCTTGCACAGTTTGAGTCATGAGTTTCTAAATGTTCGAGGTAACATTATCAGCTGAATCAGTGAAAATTGTTGAGAGTTGCACTTTTTTTCTTTTGGGGGCGGAAGCTGGAGGCGGCGCCATATCAAAAGTAGCCTATCCTTTTGAATAATAAATAAATAAATCCTTTAGGAAGCATTTCCGGATCCATGTTCATACGAGCTTTTTTTCTTGTTTTGATGAGAGGAAGGTGCCCTAGAACGTTGTCGGTATATTTTTGGGACACCCTGTAAGTGCATAAAGTATAGATACCCCATAAAAATAGAGATATTCTCCAAGAATGAATCAATCAGGCTAGTTTTTTCACTAACAATTTCTCCATTTTTTTCTGCATCTTTCATTCGCTGGATGTATGCATGTATCTAGAACGGTTCGCAAGATTCCTCGATGTAGAAGTTCACACTGTACCGTTAAATACCGAAAAATGTGGAATCGCGGAGCGAAACCGTTTCTTAAAAAAAAAATGTACCTTCTTCTATTGCAATAAAGGAATCGAAATGGTTCTTTCATTAAAAATGTCTCCAATAATTTGTGCATATTTCGTTCGCTGCATGTAAGCATGTATCTAGAACGGTTCGCAAGATTCCTCGCTGTAGAAGTTCACACCGTAGCGAAACATTTAAATTTTTTCTTGCAATCGCGCGGTCTAACCAAATATTTTTTCTGCCTATTCTCATCCGCAGACAACCAGCAATAATTTGCAAAAAACCCGATACCGCTACGACTTTTCGTTTAGGAGGAGTTCAACTACAAGAGGGACAGACGGACAGACGGACAGACATCAAAACGCGGCTAATAGCGTATTTCCTACGAAAATGCGCTAAAAACAGGACGGAGAATCGCAAGAAATCGTAAGAAAACCAGTAGAAGACATTGTTTTCTGACAATACGCAACCAAAAGACACCAATGGGATCGAGGAGTAGAATAAGGGTGTTGGGCGGGAATAGGCTAGAAAGAATGCGTCGTAAAATAAGAAACACGGCTAAAAATCGCTCACAATCGTAAAGAAAGCCATTGAAAGAAGGAATAAATCACACAAAACGGGAAGAAAGTCGAGAAAAAGGCAGTCGATTCGTGTGAAAAAGGAATGAAATGCAGGAGAAAATAGCATAGAAGCGCAAAGAAAGAATAACAACGCATGGAAAGTATCGCGCAGAAACATAAAAAGGAGGTAAAGTATGTAAAAAAACAACACAACAACACAGAGCATATTTTAAGGAATTCTAAGTGCGCGACCAAAACTCATGATGCTTCCGTTTGGCGCCGCAGGCGAAATTTTTCAAAATTTAGGCGGGCCAGGAGTCAAACGGCCCCTATTTTTTTTATTTACAAAAAACTTTTCATTCAAGATCATTAACAAATTTAATAGAACAGCAGTTAGGAAAATGCTCAAAAAGTGCCAGAAAAAAGTTTTAAAAAATTTATGATTTTTATTTTCAGAAATATCGATGGTCAAAAGGTGGTCCTTCGGCCCCTTCCATTCTCGTTATTCTTAAAGATTCCAGGAAACTCTTCCAATCAGACCAAAAAGCAAATTTTTTGAACTTTTGAATGTGTTCTGTAAGTAAGTATATTTAGTGTACAGGGTGAGTTATAAATCGTAAAAATTTACCTGCCTCGAAAATGCCGGTGAAAGGTTCTAGAGGTTATAAAACTGATGTAGAGCAACAAATAACAAAAATGGTTCTCATATGAAATTTTCTGCATGCATTTTTGAAAAAAAAAACTGGATTTTCAGGATTTACGACTCACCCTGTATACTTAGTAAATAGAATTACAAAACACATTCAAAGATTCAAAAACATTGCTTTTTGGTCTGTTCAAAAGAGTTCAGTAAAATCGAGACTAAAATCTTTCAAAATAACGACAACAGAAGGGGCCAAAGGACCACCTTTTGACCCTCCATATTTTCCAAAATAAAAACCCTAGATCTTTTCAACCTTTTTCTGATACTTCTGACGCATTTCCTGTCACTGCGGTTCAATTTTCAACCCCAAATTTGCAAACACCCTGCATAATATGATGAACGAGGAGCTTTAGATAAATATCAAAATTTCAATACGTATCAAAACTATTCATTCAAACCATTGAATCGGTAGAGAAAAAAATTAATATTGTGAGTAGCTCGACTGTTTGGAGCACCAGAAACCAGCTTTTTCTGAACCTGCGCTATGAGGTGCTAGAGCAAAAACCGAATTTCGCAAAAACGGTAGCAGACCATGCAACTCTCGAGCATTGAAAAAGGAGAAGAAAGATTTTCACTTGCAAAAAGAGGAACGACATCGTCTGCGAACTGTGAACAGCTTTATTACCGAAAAGATTTTTGGCCTCCGCTCTTGCTGTGGCAATCATGTCACTCAGATTTCTGGAGTTGTTAACGATTTTTTTTATTGTTTCCACAATATCTCGGTCTTGTGACGTACGTTGGACAAAAATTCTTGGGTAGACAAAATATAACTTCATTTACGATAGGTACTAATGAAGGAGTCACCC
This sequence comes from Anaspis maculata, assembly GCA_949128115.1. Classification (NCBI taxonomy): domain Eukaryota; kingdom Metazoa; phylum Arthropoda; class Insecta; order Coleoptera; family Scraptiidae; genus Anaspis; species Anaspis maculata. The sequence goes on from OX421968.1 coordinate 49,585,249, forward strand.
TTCTCCTAGAAACCCTAGAAACAGTTTCTCCCAATTCATCGTCGTCATTCGGGCCATTGGCTTCTGCCGAAAAATCTTCCTCAAACCCATCAGGATAAGGACCTTTTTCCATCATCAGATTTATTGACTAGATTCACAATTTTATGTCAAATTCCAACGTCACAAATGGTGAACATTGATTGTGGATGTCACTTTGATTTAAAAAGAAATTAGGTATTATTGCTTTATTAAAAATTTTTTTTTTTGAAGTACGAAGTAATAAAATGTAGCAAAGGAATATTTTTTTAGTGCGCGACCAAACTTTGACTACGCGACCAAACTTTGTCACTGGGCGACCAATTGGTCGCCCACTTTATATGTTATTTTATGCTCTGCAACAACACAGGAAACGAAAGAAAGTCGCGAAAAATAAGTAGTTGACGCGTGTAATTTCTCTATTTGCTATTCAATTCTTTTTTTTTTTGCAATAACGTACTGCGTTTTGTGGAGCACATACATTTTCACATTCGCGCAAGTGGTATAGACAACCAACAATACAGTTTTTTTTCACTGTTGCATGCCTACGTTGAGCCCGTGGAAGCCCATCAACAGTTTCGTATTGGCCGTGCATGAAACTGCGACGTAGCGTTAAAAGAGAAATGGATAGATGGATAGATGGAATATTTGGCACGTATTCTGTTTACTTCTTTACAGCATACACTTTGAGAATCACAACAACCTGCAATAAGCAATGTCGCACGCAGCTATCGGCTACAGCGGTTGACAGTTGTGAATGAAACGTCAATTGTAAAAAAACCTGCGGGAATAGAGTGCTTATACCATGGCGAAGAACAAAGAAAGTGGGCCCATGTTCAAGTGCGGAAATGGAATAGTTAACGTAAGTAAATCGCATTCCTCCATACTTGGATCGACTCAAAATTGCATAAGGAAGAGAATGGTGGTAGAATCGGCGGAAATGTGCGGCTTCGGGTCCCCCTTATGACACGGTCACCAATTTTTCTTCATGCTGAAATAAACTGCAAACATGAAAGACAAAAATCTTACGAGCTACACGAGTGTTTAAAATTTGTGATCTTAGGAGGGTTTAAACTAGGTTGTAACGTAACTCCTTATTGGCTCAAAAAAAAACGTATAAAAATTTCAATGCTTTGTGGTCATTTCTATTTGAATAGAATTTGATTCAAACATACCTACAGGGAACAGGGGGCTATCGTTGCATGGTTTAAGTAAGTATATTGATTCAATTTGGACAAAGGGAGATTTTAAATTGAAAATATTATTCATTTTTTGAAAATGATGTGTTTAATCTGTATAGCTAGACCTAGAAGTAGCACTTTTTTTTGATAAGTATCCTTTTCAGTCTATTAAATGCCATCAGGGCCGTAGCCAGGATACGATTTCAGGAGGGGCTTGCGAAATTTTTGGGGTGGCTCTATGTAAATTGTCACAAGAAAAGTACCTACATCGCACGTCAAGAAGAAAACACATATTGACAAAATATACAGGGTGTTTCAGTTTTAATCGATCAAACTTTGGGATAAGATTCTCCCCATCCTCTTGATTCATAAAAATATAACATACGTGCCTGTCACTCGCTTCCCAAGAAAAATAAGGGTGTCAAAGTTCACTTTTTTCGATTTTTAAAAATTGGTAACTTGCTAACCATTTAAGCAAATAGACTGGTATGTCGAGAATATCTACCTACCTGCTGAATTTCAAAAGGATCTGATCAGTGGCATAAGAGTTATGGGGGATCATCAATTTGGAAACATCTGAAGAACCTTTAAAAATTATAACCTCCCATAACTCATAGGTACGCCACCTAACAGATTCTGGCAAAATTTGGCAGATAGGTAGATATTTTCCAAAAACCAGCCTCCGCTAAATTTGAGCTAATTTGGTTGAATAGTTTTAAAATCGAAAAAAGTGAACTTTGAGACCCTGTATTTTTCTTAGGAAGTGAGTGACAGCCATGTATGTTATATTTTTCTGAATCAAGAGGATGAGGAGAGTTTTATCCCAAAGTTTGATCGATTAGATCTGACCTGTGTCTATCTGTATGAGTCGATCATTTTTGTCAAAACGAACGGAGACCTTTTCAGTGGCTGTGACAGGTGCCACAGTCATGACACGCGTTTTAGGGAGGACCTACTCACTCAGAGCATGAAGTTCTTATTTCTTCAAAAAAATATTACCTACATGATAGTCAGGATGTACAGTGGCATACCACAAGAAATAAGAAATCAAAAATTGCATGTTCTGAAAAAAACACTGAAACAAATGCTAGTCAGAAAGGCCTATTATACCTTAAATGAGTACTTCGAAGATCCGAATATAAAGACCTTAGCTCACTGGTCGTGATTATTGTGAATCCATGTTTTTTTATTGACTGTTGTACTTATGTTCATTTGTGTCAAATTGTTGGATACTACTTGTTACTTGTATACAGGGTGTCCCATAACTAGCGTGCAATACTTCACCAGTAGATTCTGCGACCCAAACTAAGAAAAAAAGTTCCCATGAACATAGGTCGAAAAATGCTTCATAAGCGAGCTACAGCCCTCTAAAAGTGGTACCCTGAAGATGGTTTTTATTTAATATCTGCGAAACTGTCAACAGCAGAATCATAAAATTTTGCACACCGGCCAATCTTTTCATGTCTAATAATATGTAATAATAACAATTTCAAAATTCCGTCCACAAATAGGTCAGACTGTGGGGGGTGAGGGTTAAAATCACCCCAACTTTTTCAAGTGCGGTTTTTTTTGCAACTTTAGCATGAAATTATGAAACCCCAAAGCATTTTGCAATGAAAATGTTCCCTTGTTCAACTCCGATAGGAAGCGCCGTTCTCGAGTAAAATCGATTTGAAACTAACCCTCCATGTCATAAAAATTCATAATGAAAACTACAAAAAAAATAAAAATTGAGAGTAGGCCATGGAACACGACTACTATGTTTGGGAAAAAATAATCGAGACAGGTGACAGGCCAGAGCATGACCATTACAGAAGCCATACACGAAGTGCATGTCTGCCAGCTCTTTGATGGTTTGTGAAACGTTCTATTTTTACGAAACAGTACCCGCAATAAAACTTCTTTAATTAGCTTTAAGGGGTTTCTGATTCGACTAAAGAAATTGTTGACGGGAGCCGGTCTTATTTTATTTTTTTCGTCAAGTAGAAACTCCTCCAAAAAGGAAATGTACGTGCATTGCTATCAAATTTTGAAAATGTCCAAAAAAAATTGAAAATTTTTGATTTTGATTTTTGAAAATTCGAAAACTAGATAGCACAGACGATGCATCTTTCCCCAAGAAAGTCGCATGCCAAATTTTAACTTTCTATTTTCAAAAAAAAAGTGTACCAAAAATGATTTCTCGTAGGCATGAGAAAGTGAATTAGTAGAAATCATTTTTGGTACCTCTTTTTTTGAAAATAGAAAGTTCAAATTAGGCACGCGACTTTCTTGGGGAAAGATGCATTGTCGATGCTATCTAGTTTTTGAATTTTCAAAAATCAAAATTAAAAATTTCAATTTTTTTTTGGAATTTCCAAAATTTGATAGCAATGCCCGTACATTTTTTTTTGAGGAGTTTCTACTTGACGAAAAAAAAAATAAAACCTATTTCCGTCAACAACTTTTTTAGTCGCATCAGAAACCCCTTAAACACAACTTTCAAACACACTGTCACTTATTTCATGAATCTGTCACCCTGTCTTAATTATTTTCCCCCAAACATAGTAGTCGTGTTCCATGGCCTACGCTTAGCTTTTTCTTTCTGTAATTTCATTATGAATTTTTATGACAGGTAGGGTTATTTTCAAATCGATTTTACTCGAGAACGGTGCTTTCTATCGGAGTTGAACAAGAGGACCTTTTTGATGCAAAATGCTTTGACGTTCCATAACTTCATGCTAAAGTTGCAAAAAAACGACACTTGAAAAAGTTGGGGTGATTTTACCCCCCACCCTCCACAGTCTGACTTATTTCTGGATAGAATTTTGAAATTGTTATTATTGCATATTATTAGACATCAAAAGATTGGCCAATGTCCAAAATTTCATGATTCTGCTGTCGACAGTTTCGAAGATATTAAATAAAAACCATCTTCAGGGTACTACTTTTAGAGGGCTGTAGCTCGCTTATGAAACATTTTTCGACCTATGTTTATGGGATTTTTTTTCTTATTTTCAGCCGTAGAATCTGCTGATGAAGTATTGCACGCTAATTATGGGACACCTGTATATTTTATTTATTTGTTAGTTATTATTTAGTTACTTGACGGGCTCTACAAATACATATTGTATTTCTTTTTTACGGAGAGCAATAAAGACTATACTTATTTATTTATTTATTGATTTATATTGAAAAACGCTAAGAACGTTTTTAGCGCATTTTCCTTGGGAAAGTATCGCTATTAGGCGCGTTTTGATATTCGTCCATTCATTCATTCATTCATTCATATTCATCATTTTGTGAATTTATACATGAGGACAGAATGTGAAGATTAAGAATAGATTTTTTTTTATTGTAGGTAGATAGAGTTGACGGCATACCACAGAGACCTGTGGGCGGGGCTGAACAGAAAAACAAAAATCGTTTTTGACGAGTCCGTGTGTTGAACTAGGGGAAACAACACGTCAGCTGGAGTGGTGGACCATTACCAGTTCACAGGCGAACCTAAAATTCCACTGTAAATCTAGCTGCACCACTAGATGAACTCAGTTCGCGCAGTTAGGCTCCGCCCACAGGTCCCTCTGGTATTCCGACTACTCTACCTACTCGTATTTTCAATTAAAAAAAACGATGAATTTTGCCAGCAGGGGAGGCTCGGATCTTTTCAGGGGAGGCTGGAGGCCCTGGCTACGGCCCTGAATGCCATGCCGTTCGTAATAAGTACTCCAATTGAACTAATTAAAGCTATCACAATATCTACTCAAGAAAGATGTTTGCGTCTTTTTTCCCGAAAAAATTTCTCGCTTCGCTCGCAGTTCTTTTCCCTCTCGTTATTGCCCCCCCCCCCCACCTTTCCCCCCCAATAATTATACACTTCCGCCGCCTCTGATGGTTACACCCCTAGTTACACCATACTTAATACTTATACATTCACAAGTCGGTTGAACGCTCAAGAATAGGGTGTCTGTATCACGAGGATGGTCCGGCGTCTTCTGCGTTGTTTCTTGCTTGTCCATGCCGCGATTTTCTTCGAAAATTCGTGGCTATCTACGAGGGTATTTTTGAGGCAAATATTCTTAGTTCAATGTCATTGTAATGACTTCTAAAGAAATACAAAACCGAACATGTTTCATGTTCCAGAACGAGCATAGCGGAATAGCGAGCAATTTTGAGAATGGGTATTGCCAAAAGTTGCCTTTACAATCCACCTTTCCCATGAGAACATCACGCATAGCTGTGAGGGCACAACTGGCCGTCTGTAGCAGCCGTTTGTACTAGCGGGAATCTGCGCTCACAGGTGTGCGCGCCAAGTGATTTCTCATGATGGAAAAGGTGGATTCACAGTGTTTCTTTTTTAAATGATTTGTTTTCACTGCTCACTGCTCTTATCTTCATTTTATGATGATAGCGTCGATAGCGTTTCTGCGTTTGGGCTACTGTTGTGGTGAGAGCGGGGCGCCGATTGATAAAAAGCTCATCATAATCCGCGAGCTTTGAAAGCTCCGTGTGAAAAAGTGATGCGGCGGCATCAGGCCACGCCGTTGATAGGAATATCAACATGCGACACCTGTGGATCATGATTCATGACGGTCGTCGGTCGCACTTCGCAGTCATAGTCCCACAATGACATCGAGGCAGTTTTGCCTATTAGACGCATCAAATCTATATAAAACATAATTAAGTATGTATTATGTATACTATCGTACGTGATGGGTGAGTTGTGAGTTGCGGTCTGAGTTTGATTTGCAGGCGAATTGTAAACATTCGGCATGCATTGTATACGATCTGAAGGCGAACATTACGCCGCGACAACAACCACCCATAAAGCCGTGTGATATCGTGCGCAATGACACAAGTGAAAGCTCACACGCCTCTGGCAGAGTGGCGACTGTGATAGTAGTAGCAGTATACGACAAACCGAAACCGCGAATTCACTTGTGAATCCAGTGGTAGCCCGGCTGCCGAGCTGCTGAGCTGTTATATTCCGGCTGATGTGCCAGTCTGCCAGTCTGCCTGCCTGCCTGGCCGTTCCCGGCTGTAGCAACGCAAAACGCAACTGGCCAGAAACTTTCTCCGCGCACGCACAAATTACCTCATACTTCTCTTGCTGCCTACTCTTCTAAAAATTTACAAAACTAGTTAGTGCCGCATCGATTCATCACCGATGAACACCATCAACCCGCCGAACGCCGAACTTTGACAAAATAGTGCACACTCTTGAAAGTTCGAATAAGTACATGATACGCGCGCGAATCTTGATCCTTAAACGCACGCATACACAGCATACCTACATGTGAGACCCAAGACTTATAAGTTGTTGCCGGTTTTGACAGATTACACATGTGGTTCACAGGTAATGTTTAATTGTTGATGTTGCGCGCGCAATCTGGCAGGCTCTTTTAATAAACTGCACGCACGCTATTTATACCTATTGCGAATACATACCTATGTTTTTCAAAAATTTCATCAAGTAATAGTTAATTATTGCTTATTTATTGCCATCCATTGCCACCTCCTTTTTGACATATTTCAGCGTCGAAGCATTTTCTTTCTAATCAGTTTCATACACCTATATTATAGTCTATACAGTACGATGCATCTGAATAATTATACAGTGTACACTTGGTCATTTTAATCAATGATCATTGATTAAAAAAAAGCCTGCCTCAAACAATGAGACAGTCCACAATCAACAACAATAATTGGTTACTATTTTATCATCATACATGTTTATAGTCTTGTTACAGTGTTACACAAAAGAAGTGACAGAAAATCAACATTTAAGCAAAGCTCTGGGTGCTTTCGCCCAGGTAGTACATTCTTGCACATATTTCACACAATCATGACGAGTAAACCTATCAACAAATTGTATACAGGGTGATTCATGACTAATGGGACATGGCTGAATGCCAGGTAGAGGACATCAAGGCAAGTCAAAGTCTGTGTCAAAAAATTTTTTTGGTCAGCAGTTACAAAGATACAGGGTGTTTTCTTTGTTTGGGCTTAAATTTCAAAGAGCGATATCTTTACAGCGGTTCGACAAAATCCGACAAAATTCAGGGAAAAAACTCCTCTACTGAGGCTCTTCAAGATGGCCTATCTCCAAAACGAAAATCCAGGACCGTATTGAAAAAAAAGTTGTTTGCATATTTTTGATAGATAATCACATTTTCCGATCGATGTCCGGAAAAAGCAGCATCGGATTCGGAAAGTACAGAAAAAAATGCTATATAATGAGCTTTTAAAATCGCACGGAACACTTCGACCAGTTTCACAAAAACAGGTCAAAAGTAAGAACTTGCACACATTTTACAATTTTGCCGTATCTTTTTTCCCTAATGTTCGTCGAAATTCATCCGAAATTATTTCTAAAGCTCCCCTGCTGCAAATGTACGAAATAGTCTATTTATTGCCAGGATTGAAAATTCAGAATCCAGGACCGTACTTGAAAAAAAACTTGTTAGTTCTTTTTTGATGTAAAAGCATATTTTCCGACTACTTTCGGGAAAAATGACATCAGATTCGGAAAAGTACAGAAAAAATGTTAAAAAATAGACTTCCTAAATCGCACGGCACACTTAATAATAGTAATAATAATAAGCTTTATAGTCCAACAACAAGAAGTCATATAAAGGACAATGAATCAAAATAAATAAAAGCCAGTTTTACGAAAACAGATAGAAAGAACTTGTCGAGGAACTTCTACTTACATTTTACAATTTTGCCTATCTTTCTTTCCCAATTTCCGATTTCCGTCAAAATTGGGAACACATCATTCTTCCTAAATGTGGTGTTGATCCTCCTAAAAAAAATTTTTTACGAAAGCGGGGGTAAGTTGAACTTTCATCAATTTTGCTCTGGTCTGGTCTGTCACTGCCAAGAAACATGGCAAAAAGATTGAGCAATTCAGTACTTGAAACAATCAAAATCGTTGGTGCCAATCAAAAGTTACAGTGGTTGAAAATTGGGTGAATTTTTGCTTTGTAACACTTTCATTATTGAGCAGTTTAGTATAACATTATTCATTTATTTACTGACCCTGTAATGATTGCTAAATTGCTATCGCCCAAGAGGATGAGTTTTCTGACACGAGCCTTGGCGAACGTTGTAAAGCATCCGAATGAGTGATTACACGAGAGTAGAATACTAGGCTTTATTCAACTGATGAAATATTGTAAAATGCGAGCACAATTTAGTTATGGGTACATCGTAAAATGCGAGCACAATTTAGTTATGGGTACATCATTCATATGAATTCAACCGGCCCCTGAAAAACTGCATTCAGAACAGTTGAAAGTATCGCCCTATCTGTCATCTGTCAAATAATAAAAAATGTTAAAATTCTAAACTTCACCCACCATTCAATTATTCAAAATCCTGGCCAGGACGACTCTTTTTTGATTGAGGACTCCACTCAAAAATTCATTCCTGCTCGGAGATCGACTTTTTTTGAAAAATTCCAACTGATATCGAAAGTAGATTGAATTGAGCATCGTGTAGACCCATTTTCAAATCAACACGGTTCCGGTTTTCGATTCGATTTTTTTATGCCAAATTCTAAGCAAAAGCGTACGTTCAGCTTTATAAATTACCGTCCCAATGTAAAAATCTAGTTATACAGGAGAATAAAGAGAAACTATACGTTATGCAGCCTATACTTACATTATACTAAAATCGGAAGCAAGAGTATTCTGCGATATATCGACGTAAACTGACCGGTGGACATAATTAAAGTGAAATACATTGTAATTCTCCAGTAATTTACGAATTATTATATACAACAGCAGTAAAGTGCTACCCTCAATGTGGGTTAAACATGTAATACGTTAGTGTTAGGGGAAGCTACTGACCTACATTGAGAAGGGGAACATGTAGGTAGCACCCTCATATTATACGTGCTTTTTATTTCAGTGATGCTGCCAAGGAATCTCTTTTTTTTTTAGACTATAGGTACTCATATCAGATCTCATGATTCAGGTATGGCTTCATGATTCCAGATTTCAGTCATTTTTATATCACTGTGAACGAAAGAACCAGTGCATACTAATGTAATTATCGATTATTCATGTTTAATTTACCTACTTATAGAAAGATCAGGCTCAGGCATATTATGAGCTTTACGCCAGTGTCGCCAATAGATAAAAGTGTGTAGCCACAAACAGTAGATAAAGTTCCTGTCCAATAATAATTGATTATTATTTGTTTTTGTTGGCACTTGTGTTTACACAGTGTCTGCTGATTTGGAATGCAATGCATATTTCTTCACACCAGAACGTGTTAGGAACAGGTACTTACTTAACATTATATTTCTTATATACGACAGTCGAAGATTAGGTTAATTAAGATTAGGAATCTTGAAGAGATATTATAAATCCGTACAAGCATACGTTCTGGCGCTTTTATTTTAAATATCTGCACAAATATGTCCAAATTGGTTTGTTTATATAGCCTCCGGATCCCCACATAATCATCATCGTCCGAGCAATCGTTTTTGATATTGAATCCCTTGATATGTCACTTTGGCGAGTGCGAATTGACCCAAGGCATCAGTGTTATCGCACTTTAGGTAAGATGAACATATTGATCCTTTCGCGGCTAATGACGACAGAGAGTGTTTCAATGTCTTCAGTCAGCTCCCCCAATGCTAACCAGAATGAGTTCACCCGCGATCAATGTGTGCTTAGCTTTTTTTGTTGGGTCAAAATAAACACCTGGCGTATCCATTTATAGTATAAAGGGTTTCGATGAAGATGAGGCGCCTGATGAGTCGCTTGACACGGTTCGCTTCGTTCTGCCAAGTCTAGGTGGTTGCGCCAAAAACCCAAGGTCAGGTCCAAGATCATGCAAGTTGATTGAACAAAGTTTTTTCTAATGATTCCATCGATAACTGATTCCGAGAACTGTTTTGCGGAAACAAGCGCGTGGTAAGTTTTAGTGGACTAAATGGCGAAGGCACTGATCCAGATTTCTGAATGATGAAAATCTTCGTGTTACATAATTATTATGAGGAGCTTTAGTCATACAGCACTGTCAATCAGCGTGCAGTGCTTCTAGAAACATTTTGGCTTCTTATTTATAATATTATATTTACTATACATATTACTTATTACGTATATTTGTTCGAAATTTGTATATTCAAATAACTTTTAAAATACATATCAATCGTCTTGATGAACGCTTTTTGTTAAATTCCGCTTATTACAAATACAATACAAAAAAAATGCTAACAACAGGTACTATGTGTTACGTAAGATGATCGTCAGTCGTGTCATTTTCAAAATTCAAAATCATTGTCTTTTCCTATTTTGAAGCTCAAAAACTCCTCGGGAAGAGCCGGCTGGCTCGGTGGACTAGCGCGTCGGTCTGCCGTGGCCAGCATAGGCCGACTTCATGATTCAATTCCGCGTGGCGCTGAAAAATCGAGCTCCCTGATTTAGTTGGAATGATTGCTAAATGCAAAGAACGCGTCATTGGGTCGGATAGGGCGTTAAATTTGAACGATGGTGTTGTCGTTCGCCATCGATGTTGATAGTCGTTAAAGATCCTTATCCTTGTATCTTGTATACAGGGTGTTTCGGTGACCTTGCATAAAACTTCGGAAGGTGATTCCTCTCAAAAAAGTCGAAAAATAAGAGCAACATTTTTTCCAAGGTTCTAAGGAAGTTCAGATCCTTAAAAGTACAAAATAAACAAGTTTTGATCATTTTCCCAGGAACTAATGAACTGTCAAAGGTATAGGAACTGTCGAAGGTATATGCTTCAAATTTGGTGCAGGAAAGTTTCTCTACGGTCTACGGGTAATGTACATGCAAAGTTACATAAAAGCTGACTAGTGCATGGTGGCGGAGTTCGAAGGGGTTGGGTTAGGTTGAACTGCCGGATCAAAATTATTCGACACCGTGTACCATTACCTACCCGCTGAAAGTGCTCGTGATTTCATGATCATCCATATTTCTTTTACGTTTATACTTGTCAACAGCTCATGTTTTCTTGCTTATTTTTATGCAAAGAATCATCATCTGATGTTTGGCATTACATCATCACTAGAACATCCTGTATTTGTACACAGGATGGAAATTAACATTAGTTGAAAATTAACATTAGTTGAAATGAAAAAATACAAAGGTATAAGGTACCTATCGTATGAACAGAAACATTTTTTTCGTCAATGTTAGGTACAAAATTGGTGCAAAATCATACTTTCCAGTTTGAGAATCTGTACTAAGAAAAACGTCCAAGAAAAGTTTTGGAAATAGTAAAAAGAAATGTTCATAGCAAATGATACTCGTAAAATCTAAGAAATTTTTAGAAAAAAATTACTGAAACTCGCTTTGACGAACGATACTCTTGCTCTCTTTACTGAATACGAGCTCTACAGCTACACGTTTGCTGAAATTATACGAATACACGCTGCATGATGATGGATGCGTTGAATTTAATCACTGAAATTTTCAAAAAAACAATAATATTTTACCGATCAGCCTATCCAGAATAACACACATTAATAACCATAAAAGAATAAACTGGGCATAACACTAGGGCATCCAATCCCGGGGCTCCGTTAGGTTTCCAATACCGAAAATCCCGGGATTTTACCACCGAAATCCAGGGATTTTCGGGATTTTTCTTATAATGCATCTTTTTATCTCAGTTGAATTAAAAATAGATAATTACAATGCAAGAAACACAGATTATTCAAGTAGGTAAGCATAGGTACCATAATTTGACACCATACTGTTTATTGGCAGATAATAATTGTTTATTCATTTTGCTTGAAAAAAAAAACTAAGTAGTATCTAATCATCATTTGTTTGTTGTATAATGATTGGTGGTAATTTATAGTATTGATAATTAATAATTAGGCAGGGCCGGTATTTTCACATCAGATACAGTCCGGTTACCGTACCACCAAACACCATGGATATCTATATGGTATTTAGCTTCCAGGCAACTGGCAAAGATATATGGAGATGAAAATACCGGCCCTTGAAAACTAACGTTCATGTATCTACAGTAGTGTAAGCTCATGAAATAAAAAAAAACTGTAATCAGTCGAAATAATCCTTTTTTTTCTCAGCAAGTAATTTTTCGACCAATTTTTGCTTTCTCGAAGAAAGTACACATTATTATTGCAATGCAACTGCATGTTTTATTCATGCAAAATAAATACAATAAAACACTTATATTGGTGTCAAATGGTGATGTACTGAATTTATTATTCTGTGTTTCTTGCATTGACTCTGTTTTTCGATTAACTGAGGTGAAAAGCTGCTTCATTTGGAAATTCCGAAAATCCCGGGGTCCCGGGATTCGAAATTTTTAATCCCGAATCCCCGGGATTTTGATTTGGTCTGGGATTGGATGCCTCAACCATAACCATAATAACTTTTTATGAAGCTATTATGATTTCCCTATAAAGTCACACGCTGGACAAATCTTACTTCATTATTATTGATTGAGTTCTCAATTTGCGGCAACGTGTAAACGAGCGTATTTATTATCTAGGTGTTGAAATAAACAAAAAATCTACGATTATTATATTAAAGCCAGTAATGTGCACTTGGGCGTATGTGAGTAAAGCTCCGCGGTACAATGGGAGCGGTGGCGTGAGAGTATCGATGGAATTACGGCGCGGCCCCCGTACAATCCGCGCAATATTTGGAGCAAAAGCTGAACTAAATCACCTTGTAGAAAAAGAATGTCACAGAGAGCATTGGAGGACTTCGGGACCAATAGCACAGGTTGGTACGCCTGTCGTGTTGTCACCATTAGGGGGGGGATGTCACCTCCCCGACCAGCGCAAGCGCGGGGCGGTCGCTGGATGTCACCTGCTGTTACGCCTCTGTTACCCAAGGCTCTGTTACCCACTACAACCTGCCCTCTGGTGGCATTCTTGGCTTTACCTCATTCTATTTATTCGGCCCGAGCCTCGCACAGTCCGGAGGAGCACGGGTCTCAAGAAGCGTAATTGCACGAGCCTAATCAAACCGAACCAGCCAGCGTTCGTCCTTGTGCATGGCGCTGACAGTGTGCGGAGGCTGATGAGCTTCGGCGCGGCCCAGGCAGAGGCAGAGGAGGCATCATATTATAGAGAGCAGAGAGTGGCATCAGCTGAAAGACACTCTTTTTAGTCTTTTTTCATCATCCAGCATCGACGCGGGGGCCACCATCAGCAGCATGCAGCAATCACAATTGATGTGGCCCGCACCTGGGCTAGGAAAACCATTATGCGATGCAAATAGTGCCGGTGCTCGGAGCTCGGATCGATCTCATATACTTGATCCTGATGCAACTATATGAAAATGCTCCTGGTCTGGTGGCGGTGGGTGAAATACTGGTGGAGAGCGAGCTGCGAGAGAGCACCAAGGCGTGCATGCAAGAGCACCAACAGCGTAGTCTTCCCGATATCGATTTCAAGTTTCGCCGGACTGTATTAAAAGCCCTGAAACAAGAAATTTTTGTTTTCTTTGTGTCTTGATTCATTTTCTTCCGCTGGCGTGGATGATAACGCATTTCAGTCCACTATATTAACCCGCGCAGCCCTTCGACACGTCTCTCTACTTATATGCTGTTTGTTGACCCAAATAAAAAAAAAAGCATTAAATGTCCCATCCATTTCGATTTTCATTCACCTGAAGAGCAGTGACAGCAAAAACAGCAGGAACAGTAATTGAAATAATATATGTATAATATTGTAATTGTAAAGCATCGATATGCTTACTGTCACAATTATTGTTACATGCACGCATTATTGTACCAGCATTTCGACTAAAGCACAATGGCTATTGACCGTTCCCATACATAAATATACCATATCATGTCTGTGTATCAACAACCAATCGTACACATTATCAATACAGCATAGCCAGAAATATAAATGCCGGATGATCATTTGAAAACTTGAATTGAAGTATTCAAAACGCACTTGATACGCGATATTTCATGGATATACTTGTATCTAGTATAACTAGTATATTGAAGTAAGTATATGCATCCTTATTATCACGTAATGCTGATGGTAAGAAAGTAACAAATGTATAGCAAAAATACACTCGCACCCAAACATTGAACCAAAAGTCCATCAACGCATGGGCGAGCATTTGCCAAAACTACTACCTTATACCATCTCATCTCGATACATATGCCGTGATCGTTCAGTTCGTGACAAATTTGTACTGTATTATAGCACACATATTGCTTAAATTATTGACATCAGTTCTAAAATTGAAATTGGTTTTTAATCGTTTAATTAAAATCATCTCACATATTACTCGTTTAGAAAGAGAAGTTTCATGGTCCAAAATCTCAACACTGTCAAACTTAAAAACATGACCTGTTGTCGCCAAATGACTACTCAAAGCAGTCTTACACGTATATCATTCATGTGTCATGTCTACGTTGTGTGACGATTCGTGTGTGGTGTGTGAATGATACTTGTAAGACTGCTTTGAGTAGTCATTTGGCGACAACAGATCATGTTGAAAAATAATTACTAAAAATAAATGTTTTCCTCCTCATCGGCCTGCACTGACCATAGGAGTTTTTGCCCTTTATTATAACTCTTACATATTCAGAAAAATTGCAAATTGGACAACACAGTCAGACATTCCCGGGAATCGAACTCGGAGCTCCCATGGCCGCCGGCAGCCACACAGCCACCTGCACCACAAGGCCGTCACAACAGGTCATGTTTATAAGTTTGAAAGCACAGAGAAAAATGCTGTCGAATAATTTTCACAGAGTTAGATAAGTACGAACTGTAGGCAAATTTCAAGTAAAGTTGATTTATCTCGAAAACGGTATGCGTCGAATCATAACAGTAGGTACAACAGGATTTTTTTTTCATGATAAACTCTGATTTTCCAGATTTTCTTATCAAAATTCAGAAAAGTCATGACCAAAAAGAGGGCTGAATTCATTCCCCTTTTTCCCCTTTGTTGGACGTTCCTGATAAAATGTGGAAATCTTTTTCACAGCATTACCTCAGCCTCAGGCTTAACATGTACCTAGCGGTCAAACAAAATTTCGTCATTCTGTCTTGGCAAGTTACGGAGATATTTGCAAAAAACCATGATCAGGTTTCCCCCTTTGAGGGGCTCTGCTCTAGGTCCCTTGGGAGGCATTATTTAGCCCATGTTTAATTGTTTAATATACAGAGTAATTTTTTGGAAAGGATCCACCCCAGATTTCTTGCAGCCAAATTTTTTTCCAGGAAAACGCCGAAACAGGTCGATTTTTATTTTGAAGGGGACATCTAGACCACGCATTGTAAAATTTTCATCTTCAACTCCTTCGCCCCCACGCTACCCTACTTTAGAATTTCAAATAGCACTACCTATGTTGCGATACCTACATCAAATTGAAGGTATCACAAGCTTTACTTTTTGCCAAACAAATATAATTTTTTTTCAAGCCACCCCTCAACCCGTCTCAAAATTCGCTCATTGTTAATTAAAGGAAAGCTTGTCCCCTATCAACTTCCGATTTTTGGAAAATAGATTTTCCAGCGAAAACAGATCGATTCTTATTTCGAAGGAAGCATCTGAGACACGTATAGCCAAATTTTCATCTTCAATCCCATCGCCCCCACTCTACCTTACTTTAGAATTTCAAATGGCAATATATACATTGTGAATCATCAGACTGAAGGTAATAAAAGTCTCTTTCTGTAAAAAATAATTTCAAGTTTTTTAAACAACCCTCTAACCCTTCTCAAAAATTCTCCCAATTGGGAGGCAAAGGGGGTTGAAGATGAATTCGGTAATACGTCTTAGATGTCCCCTTTGAAATAAAAATCGACTTGTTTTTGCTGAAAAAATTGAGAAGGGTTGGGGATGGTTTGAAAGATTCCAAGATATGTTTGACAGAAAAAGAATTTTATTGCCTTTAATTTGATGTGCTACAAAATAGGTGATGCTATTTGAAATTCTAAAGTAGGGTAGGGTGGGGGCGGAGACGTTGAAGATAAAAATTTGACAATGTGTGTCCTAGATGTCCCCCTCAAAATAAAAATCGACCTGTTTAGGCGTTTTCCTGGAAAAAAATTTGCCGGCGAGAAATCTGGAGTAAGTCCTATTCCTATTTATAGAAATAAATTAACACCTTTCTATAATAATAGTAGATTACCATCATACCATCCGACAAAGGATACCGTCACAACCCGACAAAGGATACCGTCACAATATAAATAATTTTGAATGTCTGATGTAATCTGATGAAAAAAGTGAACTTTGAATGGCTGTATCTTCGTCAATAGGTCAAACATTGCAAAATGGTATATAGGTTTTCGTCATATTTTGACGAGATCTACCCACAGTTAAATTTTTTGCTACCATCGCTGAAATACACTGTATACAGTATACACTGCTCAACAACACTTGTGAAACCGCGGCGCAGGGTTCAAAATCTTATCCTATTCTAACTTCGAATGGCTGGTCGGTCGTTGTTTTGTTTTTAATGTCTTTCACCAGAATAAATAAACAGTTGTAACCATTACAAATTA
The DNA here is from genome assembly GCA_949128115.1 of Anaspis maculata. Lineage (NCBI taxonomy): Eukaryota > Metazoa > Arthropoda > Insecta > Coleoptera > Scraptiidae > Anaspis > Anaspis maculata. The sequence goes on from OX421968.1 coordinate 49,601,929, forward strand.
GAACTACGAACTAAAATTACCTAGAACTGAAGAAGTTTTTATTAGGTGATATGCAAGACAGTGAAAATGTCGATGACTTCAACATTCAACATCTTTCAATTTTAGAAACGGTAAACCGTACCTCGCCTGTTGCTTGAGTGTTGATTCCTGTTGCTTGAGTGTTGATTCTTTATCTTCGACTTTATTTGTGGAGTTTCCTCCGCAGCAACTGACGAAAATTCAACCAATTTTTTGAACAATCTATTGGCCGACTACTATAGTCAGATCTTGAATAAGGTGGTCTTAAGACCATGCTTATTTAGACACTATTCGAATATTCGCCCATCTCGTCCACTTGGGACGTCACTTTTTTTTCAGGGGTTTGACCCTGAAATAAATATGACTATTTTGGAATTTTGCACAAATGGTTTTTGTGCATGGCTGAAAAAGGTACTAATCGCCCTTGGGCTGGCAAAATGTGGGCGTCATGATCTCTGTGAGCAAGAAGGGAATAAGTTCTAAATTTAGCTGAAGTCTACAAAAAAGTATTGCAAGCCTGGAAATACTAAATGCTGTGCTGATCAACGTACCAAAAGCTCCAGACCGACAAGGGTGCGCGTCCGAGTTTCATGAGCAAAAAGGAAATACGTTTCGCAATAGTGCATGGCAATACTGGCAATTTTGTAAAATGTAAACTATTTTAAATTGTAAGGGACCCTGATTGGGCCTAAATATCCCTCAAGCAATGCTGATCAACACAATAGGATGAAATTTCACTTTCCCGTCCCTTTCTCCCTCACCCAAAGTAGGTATTGTTTCTGTGCAGAAAAAGATATCGACATTTCGACAGATGTATTCATTGTGAGGTCATCCAAAACGATAAGGACCATTTTAGAATGATGTCTGGCTGTCTGTCTATAGGTGTGTCTGTCTGTAATCTTTCATGGATATCGTGTAGGTTTCCCATGAATCGCAATAATTGTGCTCAATAAAGAATCACTGTCATCACCGTTGTTTGCATCTCCTGCTGGTATATTTTCTTCTCGTGAAAAATCACTGCATTGTCGTCATCAGCTTGAAGTATAACTTCAGCGTTAGGTTGCAGCTAAGTTATTGATGCAAAGTTCTTCTTCACCTCCAGAGTCCCAGCTGTTAGATAGGCTGCCTGCCGCATTCACAGGTTGAAATATGGTGATTTCTTTGGCTCTACCGAGGGCTCTATACCAAAATTCTACTAATCGCCTTCCAACATGGCAAGAGCTTCATAAAGTGGAAAACCCCTCAAAATCGGATGATAGCTGTAGACATATATTCTCCTAATGTACTATATTTGGTACATGGTACACCCCTGTTTCACTCCCCAAAATGACAAATAATTTTCGAAATAATGAAAATTTATGTATTCTCATTACATACTAACATCACGTTTATTTTGGAAAATCGTAGGAACAATGGGACATTTAAATTTTCAATAATACCTACCTATAATAACCCGCCGCGTTCGAGTTATACGATAGTATTGCACGAGCGCGAGTGGATTCTAAGAACAAATTTTCGATATTACCTAATACAGTAATGTCTGGATAATCCGAACAGAAAGTTTGCAGAGCCCGTTCGGATTACCAAAACGTTCGGATTATAGAATTCACACTAAATTATATCTATAATCGGAACGTGTTCAGTTTATAGATACCTTGTTCAACCATCAAAATGCTGCGAATATGCATTAAAAAATATGCAAATTATCCATGAAAGGTTTATTTTAAATTATTTCATATTATTTAATTGAAACGTACTGCCAGGGTAGCGTATAAACATCCAGACTCCAATTGACGCAAAATATCAGCTTTTTGTTGAAGATCAAGGTGACATGCTTCCGTGTTGAAGACATGGTTCAAATACAGCTTACAATGAAAGCTGAGACTTACAAGCTCGCATAAAATGTTCGGTATTCTTTCGAAAGGCAGCACAAAGAAAAATAAGTAACAGTTCGGATTACAGGATACAGGGGTTCGGATTATAGATATCATTTTACAGAATAGGGGTGTTCGGATTATAGAGTAGTTCGGATTATAGAGGGTTCGGATTATCCATACTTTACTGTACATGAAATAAGAATAATGAAATATAACGATACAAATCTCAACTTGGATGAAATATTTCGTAAAAAACATCAGAATTTGGCAAAACTCCCAAAATACTTGCTGCGTTGCCCTTTTGAATGCAAATGCTGATTCTTTGAGTTAGAAAGGATCTGGTCCGAGGATCTCCATCAGATGTTAAAATGGGTTTAGATCCAACGTCGGTAATGAATTCCTTGGCTTCCTGACACCACGACCCCATCGTCTCCACGGCAAAGGTTTTGGAATGGAAATTGCTTTTGATTTTGCTGTACTTCGAATGTTTACGTTTACAAGCAGATTCTGCTGCTGCTCCAGGATTTTTCGAAGTGGTTGGGAGGTGGGATGGTGCCAGAGTGTCAGCGCAGGTGACATCCCAAACTAAACGAAGTCCTTTCGACCATGGGACAATTGTGACACCATCAGGGCGTTTCCCGTCATCTCTGCATAAGCCAGCTGTTTCCAGAGTACAAGGTATTTCGGCAGTACTCAAAGCTCTTTTTAAAATATCGTTTAGATGAGAATGACGTGAAAAGCGGCCAGCACTTCTTGAGCAGCTCGAGGGATGGATGCCGTTAGTATTGACAAATTCTCCACAGCTACATTTGAATTGGTGGCATATATCTAATCACAAACGAAGACCGAGGCAAATCCTTGAACAATTGTCGTCCAACATTGTTCCGATATTAGTAGAGGGAATGCATTGTAACCATGCACCAGATTCACGCTGCTAAGCTTCAATTCTGGCAGAATCGATCTCATTATCGAAAACAAGCTCAGTGTCTACGATCTTGTTAATGGCTATGGAGTCCCAAAGTTTTTGAACTGAAGGTATTGATGCTCGTACTCCATCAAATTTATCATTCCACGAATTTTCAGCTTCTGGTAAGTGGCGAATAATAACATCACTATTTGTTGTTATGTTTTGCACTGAATGGAAGTTGTAATAGGTACTTCTAGTTAATTTTCAATAAAATACTCATCTCCTTCCATCACGTAGCCCAAGTGACAACAAATACGCACTAACGCTTCGAGAGAAAGAAAATTTTGTCTGCGATTCACGATTTGAAGTTTACAAGTGAAGTGACATATGAGTTTTTGTGACTGCAAAGCTTGCTCGCACGGTTGAAATTTCTTGTCTGGCCCCTGTGATTCAGACCAGCAGCTATTTTACTTTGACAAACGCTTCGCATATACGAACTCTGATGATTGTTCAAGGAAGCGCCGGGATCGGCATTTTCCCGTTATGCGAGAATGGGTGTTTTGGATTTAAAGTGATGGATCGTTTTAGCGCACAAAGGGCGGAGCTTTGTAAAATTGTCACTGCGAGAAGGACTGTCACTTGTCCCTTTGGTTGCGCAAGCGTGCCGCCGATGGGACCATAGGCCGTCGCGACGCTGTGACACGCCCGACGTCCAGGCGAACCTTGACCCCTTCAGTGTCCTGCATCAGCGTCGAACGGCTGCACGTACACTCCTGGGCTCTCTTCTTGGCAGCGTGTTTATGCAGGTTAGCTCACAGTAATGAGCCGTCTTCCCTTCCCTTAGCATGGTGAGTTCATAAAAATCGACCCTAAGTAATGTTACAATAATCCCGACCGAAAGCCGGCCGGTTATCAGACGTTCAACTCCATGTATCAATGCTCGCGTACTGCCAGACCTATCCTGGCCACATGGAATAATAAATGCAAAACCGGGAGTGTGGAGGTGACAATCTGTGCACTCCACACATTTTCGTAAATTATCGTGCCCCAACGGCATCATGCGAGCTTTTGAAACATACCTGCCGGGCGCTTCCCAATTTACCCAAACTGATTTTATTTTTAACTTCCCGCCCGCTCCCCGCATATACCCATCAAACACAAATGAAAATTACAACGTTTATGACGAAAGTACCTATATCTATTTGCATTTTTTCTAATATACAACAACTATCTTTTTACCTTCGGAAAAAATGTTTACCACATCATCAGCAACAGAGACAAAATCCAGAGAGAAGTAAGTCATCGCGCGCAGAGTTTATTTAATTTTCCCACATCCAGCGACTCCAAAAATAATCTTAACTTCAAAATATTTTTGATACCTCGATACAAATCTCAGTCGTTTCAGTTCCCTATGAATATGATGTATACAACTTAGAGATTACAAATTAAGCTCGAAAAGTCCAAAACTCGGAAGTTGAAGGAGTATAGGAATTACATGCTTTCGGGACGTTTATTGTGAAAATCACCGGCGCCTCCACCATACTTACCATGACAATGGCACATAACTTATTTGAAATAGCATCGCCACAAATTATATGGTGTGTGCTATATGTATATGAGATTGGAACATTATTTTAAAGAAAATGTAAATGTGTGCCTACTTTGATTTACATTGGCATTCAAGGCTCGCAGTTTATTATGTGCAACGTCTGATGGACAAAATCCTTTCAATTAAACCATGAATCTTCCAATTTTGGTCGCTATTAGCCGCACTTTGCTTATATAGTCCGTCCCGTCTGTCCGTTTGTCTGGTCACGTATCTCCTAGACGTAGGTAGAATCGTAGAACGTAGAACCGTTTTTTTTTCTTCAAATTATTACCACGTACCTCTGAGCAGTGCTTGGGTATAAAAATTTTCACCGGCCAAACGTGCGACACCAAGGAATTTTTTTTAATAAAAAATTCTTCTACAGACAGAAATCTTCAGATATATGAGACCAATTTTTTTTTCATCAAAAGTTTTCATTGAAAATAAAATTTTGAAAAAGGTAGGCGCTTATATCCTCGCTTTGTCCGTCCGTCCGTCTGTCCGTCTGTCCGTCCGTCCCTCACAGCATCTAGTCCTTGACGAAAGGATTTTTGCGAAAAAATTTTACTCCAATGTGGGCTCCAATGTGTAGTTCATGATCTTGTAGCCCGAACCAAGAACAATCTTGACAAAATAATGATAAACAAATACAGTATGTAATCATAACAATTTATTGTGGCGCGGCATCGGGGATGAGTTTCAGAAGCCTACCCGGATCTAACTACCCGTTCTTATCAAATTACAATAACATATAAACTGCTCGTCAAAAGTTGAGCAGAGACCAAAATTGGCTCCAATTCAACTTCAAGCAAAGATATCTTCGGAAAAAATATCCAATTTAAAAAAAGCTTATGGTTCCTGATAGAGCTCTTCTTCAGCTGCAAGACGCTATGTCAACCTTCGTCACCATTGAGATTGTCCCTGATATACAGGATGCCAAAGGAAAGAGTGTCAAAAGTGTTAATTTTTGAAGTCGTGGAACTCTTTTGGAAAAAATTGGGATTTTTTCTCTTCAGTTTTAGTAAGCGGATGTTAATATCTCGGAGCGGTTTTTGACTTTTGATCGTTTCTTTTTTTTTCAAAAAGTTCTTGATTTTCTTGAAAATTCATAGAGATTAATCCAATTACTTGATTAATTGTACCATGAAAAAATTTGATTTTCTTGACCCCCAGAAAAGGTGATCCTCTGAACTTCTTCAGGGAAGATTCCCAATGAAGCATGCTGCATTACATTGACACTTATTGAGCCCAGCATGGTTGAAAATGAAAAACTTGTATAGCCATACTTTGGACTTTGCATCAAAATTACCATGGTTACCAATTAGTCCCATCATGGGTAATTTTGTTGCTGCTCAAGTCACTGGAAATTTCCAAAAGTGATATCTTCTAAACGAGTAAGGGTAGAGCCATGATTCTTTTTTATTTTAATCGGACACATTGTTGGTCATTGGAGCATGTGCAAATTTTTCACGTTTTTACTTTTTCAGTGGTGGGGACATTTGTCATGTCGGAACTTTTTTCTTTTACTTGTCATCATTGAAATGAAATGTCAACATGAATTCTGATGTAGTGGTAGTCGTAGAACTCTGTTTCGTTATGAATTTATATTGACTGCGTTTCTATCGCAGCTTTCGATCCGCTCGAGTTTCGATCGGATCCAGAGTGGCTCCAGTCAAGTACGTTTTTATCGTCGCACGTTCGATCCGCTTCACTCAGTCCTATTTCACTACTTCAGAATTAGGTTAAAATTTATGAGAGACAACAACATAGTTTGAAACGCGTCAAACTGCACCAAATCGAAAAATATTTCACTATTGAATTTTCTAGGTGTATTTTATTTACAATTACTGGAAGGCATCCTTTGATTTCGTAAAAATCACGCTTTGTTTACAAGTTGGTCATCTGTCACTTCGATCCGATCCCGTTCACATCGGTTACAATACGAGCGGATGCGAGCTCGATCCGCACGACTCAAGTCAAGCCGGCCAAAGCACCGGATCGACTTGAACTGCTCGATCGGATTGAAATTTCAATCCTTACCGTTTATATCGGCAATTTCGATCGGATCCAAAGCGGCGATAGAAACGTAGTCATTGTCATTTTCAGCTGATCAATTTCAAGTTTGCGTTCGGTATTTCTATTCCTCAAAGTCCAGATTTCCTGAGAAAACCTTAGTTAGTCTTTTGTTTTCACTACTGACGTAGAAGTGGTAGCTTAGGAATCGGTTCACGAGATAAAATGTTGGAGAATTGGCAGTTTTTCCAGAGAGGAAAACTCGGCAACCGTTGGTCCGGCCGGCATGCCGGCACCGGCATTCGAAGTTTGCACTGCGGTTTTTTCAAATTCACGGAATGTGCAAATTTCATTTTGAAAAATTTACCGTCGGAAAACCAGAACTGCTTCGATTTTGAAAATGGGTCTACACGACGCCTAATCCAATCTGATTTCTACATATCGGTTGGAATTTTTCGAAAAAAAGTCGATCCCCGAGCAGGAATGAATTTTTGAGTGATGCATCAAAAGCGAGTCGTCCTGGTCATAATACGGGCGAGAGGCCCTTTCGGGTGCCAACGGCCAGTGGTGGATAGTGGACAATTATTTTTTTCCAGTTATGGCGGCCGTGGTTGCCTGATGTCAACAAAATTTTAACCAAAAGTTCGACCAGTCAGATACTACCCACATACCAAATTTCATCAAAATCTATCAAAAGCGTGTCAAAGATGTGAAATTAATTACCATGTTATTCATCACTTTTTATTGTATCCCTAGTTCATTTTATTATGTACGGTATTTTTGTTTAAAAGCGGCCCGAATTGTTGAGGAGATGTCATTTATATTTTTACAATAAATGTCTACCGGGTGGGCCATAAAAAACCGCACTGTTTTATTTTTCTCGCAGAATTTTTGTTTCTTGGCCGATTTTGACAAGTTTGGTATCCATGTGGAGTCAATTAAATAGGCTACCAAAATCACATAAAAATATTGCTGGAGTATCAAATTTCAAAATGGAGGACACAACTGAAAATTAGCCTTCTTTTGCAGTCGTTTCTTTTGATTAAAATTCGACAGAATGACAGAATTAGAAAGTTTTTTTTGCAAAAACGAACTGTTTTCTACATTTTGAGACTATGACCAGCTCGATCGGTTGATTCGTTCTGAAAATATAGCAAATTGAAAATGGGCTATCTGCCATTATTTTACTCCGTAACGAATAATAAAAAGATATTGTTTTGCTTGTCAAATTTTTGTTTCTCAAGCGATTTGAACAGGTTTGGTATCACTGTGAGCCAAATAAATAAGATACAAGTGTCATATGAAATATGGTCGAAATGTCATAATTCAAAATGGCGGACACAACTGAGAATAAGTCTTCTTTTGCAGTCTTTTTTTTTTCATTGAAATCCGACGACTGAAAAACTGAAGGCGTTTTTCGAAAGAGCGGACTGTTTTTTGCACTTGGAAGTCACAACCAGCTTAATTGGTTCATTGATTGAGGAGATGTAGCAAATTGAAGAAAAGGTTTTTTTTGCCATTGTTTAAATCTTTACCGACTAATAAAATTTATTGTTTAGATTGCTAAGTTTTTGCTTTTTTTTCATCGATTTTCACAGATCAGGCAATATTGTGTCGCCTAATAAATAGCATACAAGAATCATACATTCTTGAATCTGATACATGAATCTGGTCAAAATTCAAAATTGGAAACAATGTCGGACACAACTGAAAATCTTTTTCAATTTGTTACAGGTCCACAACGAATGAACAAAGTGAGCTGGTCATGGTCTCAAAATACAGAAAACAGTTCGTTCTTCCAAAAAAACGTATTGAGTTTCTATCGTTCTGACACATTTTAACGAAAAAGCAAAAAAACTGCAAAACAAGGGTTATTTTCAGTTGTGTTCACGATTTTGAATTTTGAGATTCTGACCATATTCGTCATGATTATTGTACCCATTTATTTGGCTACACAATGGTACCTAATCAGTCAAAATCTAAAGAGAAATAAAAATTTAGCAGTCAAAACAATAAATTTGTTTTACTCGTTAAGGATGCCACAATGCAATGATACAATGCCAAAAATGTTTTTTCAATTTTCTTCATCTCTCTATTGAATGAGTCGTTTGACCTCGTCGTGGCCTCAAAGTGGAAACAACAGTGCGTTCTTCCAAAAAACGCCTTTAGTTCTGTCAGTCCATCAAATTTCAATAAAAAAAAATACGACTGCAAAAGAAGGCCTACTTCCAGATGTGTCCGCCATCTTGAATTTTGACATTTCGACCGTATTCACACATGATACTCTTATAATATTCAGTTGGCCACATAATAATATCAAACCTGTCAAAATCATTCGAGAAACAAAAATTTGGCAGGGAAATTTTTTTTATTTTTCGTTACGGATTGAAAAAATTCTAAATAAGCCTTTATTCAGTTTGCTACATTTTCAGAACAAATAGACCATTTGAGCTGGTCATGGTCTCAAAATGTAGGAAACAGTTCGTTCTTGCAAAAATTGTCTTTAGTTCTGTCATTCTGTCAAATTTAAATCAAAAGAAACGACTGCAAAAGAAGGCCTATTTTCAGTTGTGTCCGCCCAGGGCCGTCTTGAGCGGGCGTGCAACTCATGCATGGCACAAGGGCGGCCAGATTCAGGGGGCGGCATTTCGGGGCTGAAATGCGTTTTTTTCTATTTTTTTGCTCTTTATATTCTACTTCCGCGGCCACCCCCGAACATTTTGAAATTTTTGTTTGTGTTTTCATATTTTACGCCTGCGGCCCGGCCGCCCCTGAACATTTTTTTCAAACGGTATGATGGATACTTGCATTTAAAACACGTGAATATGAAATCCGATTTTGCAAGATCCTTGCTATATTCTTGATTTCTACCAAAGGGAGGTGGAATCGTAATCGATTGGTAAGTACAGTACCTAGAAGCACTAGAAGCAGTTCGGTATTCAAGTGTAGTTATTGTTTATTCCTAAATAGACACGAGAAGAAGTCAGGCGTTTTATTTTGACGTTATTTTATTTTATTCATGAATCGTCCGGTAGGTAGGTGAACTTTTGTTCATTTGTTTATTATAATATCGTTACTAACTACCTACTTAATGAAAAAAAAAAGGTTCAAAATGCGAAAATTGCAATTCCAGTCGCTGTTTCTGTTATTTTCATGAAATAAAATTTAAATTTTAGAAACTATATACAAAATTTGACATTTAAAAAAAAATGGAGAAAGGGGCGGCCTAAAAATTTTTGCACGAGGGCGGCCAAATGTCTAGAGACGGCCCTGGTCCGCCATTTTGATTTTTGATATTGCAGCAATATCTATATATGATTTTGATAGCCTACTCATTTGGCTACACAAGAATACCAAGCTTGTCAAAATCGGCCAAGAAACAATAAAACAGTGCGGTTTTTTATGGCCCACCCGGTATATACACTCTTGAGCAAAAGTCAAGGGCCACTTTTTCAAATGTCCATAACTTCCAAACACGTTTTTCGATTTTACCGAGTTTTTGCACAAAGGTGGTCTAATGTATTGTTAAGACAAGCGTAAAGCGGCGTACTCATCAATGCATAGGTTTGCGGTAGAAAGGTCTTCGACTGTTGCTTTGCAGAAATGCATAATTTTCACTGAAATCAAATCATTGAATTTTGGACTAAATGGAGGTTCATCCAATAAAAAACTTCCAGTTTGCTTTGTTAGAATGTGCTTAAGCAAGTACCATGCTTAGTTTGTTCAAGGACATCTTTCGTCTTCAACTCTTGACCATCAATCTCTTTTTGTGGCTTAAACAATTTATGAGGCATTACTTTGCTTTGATTTTGGTTGTAAACAATTCATTCGTGTGTTTATTGCGATTTTGTGTCAACATTTTGTAATTGTGACCATTCTTGAGGCTCAAACACAAAGAATTCTTTATGCGGACTGTTAATAAAGAACAAAAACAAGAGGAAAAAGCTCACAAAGATGTCAAAACCTTGAACATTGACAAGAAAGAAGTTAGCAATTCCATCACATGCCGATAAAACACTTCTTCAGTGACCAAAAAAGAACTGGTCAATTTCCTCAGTTCTTTTCAGAAAAAGACAGTTGCGTCGTATCGCCAAGAGACCAAGCGCACAAGCGATGAGAAACAACCTTTACTAATCATTTGTCATCAATATCCAAGAGCTTAAATCCCTCCAACGCCATCAGGCTTTCTCGAATGCGAAGAAGTTGGAAAATTAACTTAAAGTTTGTTGCGCTGCACTGAGTGAACCCAAGGGCGGAAATGGATGATGGCCATACTTAGAGATATGCATAAGCCTTGTGTTTAAGTGTAGAAACCACCAAGAGCATCTGACGACGCAAACATTTGAAAATCGGGGTTTGTTTGAACCTCTTCAGTGTGAAAAACAGCTAAAATCGAATAAGTTCTCAATCGGGATTGTTCGTTTTTCGTAATTGTACAGGGACTGGTCAAAAACGACAAAGGTAAAACACGTTTCTTCCGGACAGGAAATGACTGGCGGGTCGTGTATGACTGTATGATGTCGTCGTGGACAGCGGTTTCATGCAGATTGCATTTCACTTAGGATTCCGTGTGGGGGTGGCTCCATCATGGTGTAGGCAGGAATCTTTTTGATCAGTTTCTGTACGATTACGAAAGACGACAGTTCCGATTGAGAACGTCATTCGATTTGAGCTGGTTTCCCACACTGCAGAGGTTCAAACAAACCCCGATTTTCAATTTTTTGCGTCGTCAGATCCTCTTGGTGGTTTCTACACTTGAACACAAGGCTTATACACATCTCTGAGTATGGCCATCATCCATTTCCGTCCTTGGGTTCACTCAGTGCAGTGCAACAAGCTTGAAGTTAGTTTTTCAACTTCTTTGCATTCGGAAGGGCCTGATGGCGTTAAAGTGATTTAAGCTCTTGGATATTGATGACAAATGATTAGTAAAGGTTGTTTCTCATCGCTTGTGCGATTGGTCTCTTGGCGATACGACGCAACTGTCTTTTCCTGAAAAGAGCTGAAAAATGGACCATTTCTTTTTTGGTCACTGCAGAAGTGTTTTATCGGCATGTGATGGAATTGCTTCACAGAAAACTTTTTTCTTGTCAATGCTCAAGGTTTTGACATATTCGTGAGCTTTTTCCTCTTGTTTTTGTTCTTTATTAACAGTCCGCATAAATAATTCTTTGTTTTTGAGCCTCAAGAGTGGTCACAATTACAAAATGTTGACGCAAAATCGCAATAAACACATGAGTGAATTGTTTACAACCAAAATCAAAGCAAAGTAATGCCTCATAAATGTTTAAGCCACAAAAAGAGATTGATGGTCAAGAGTTGAAGACGAAAGATGTCCCTGAACAAACTAAGCATGGTACTTGCTTAAGCACATTGTAACAAAGCAAACTGGAAGTTTTTTATTGGATGAACCTCTAACTAGTGACGAAAAATGTACAGATGCGTGGACACCAAAGGTAACAATGTATTTTTGTTATACAGGGTGTCTCATAATTAGGCATTTAAACTGCTGGACAACGAAGCTGTCGATATAAAAAATATCGGAGAAATGGCCCGCATTTGGAGGTCAATATCTCTCGATTGCCAATTGTGATTTCCACTTGGGATAAAAGTTCCTGGAAAGAAATTGTTGGAAATTTTATTGTCTACAAGGAAGGTCCTTACATATTTCATCGTCAGTCCTCTCCTTCTGCGTCAAAACACAAGAAAATCAAAATAGTCCAGATCATCGATACTGAAGACTGTATGGACCTTGAGTTTTATGACGGCGGGGTGCCACTTGGTAGAGGTGTTGTGTTATCCACTCTCTTTTGATTGAAACTTGAAGCCATCAATACAAACTATGCCGGCGGCACATACAGGGTGAAATAAAAATAAAAAGTTAAACATTTGTACCTCAAGAACCAAAATAGGTGAGACATATAAATCGCCAAAAATAATTCTGATTTCATGGTCATGAAGTCGTCGCAAACTTGAATTTAATATCTTGAGCCGTTCTTGAAATATCTTCAAAAGACTGAAAGTTTCAATTCAATATCTGAAGAATTACTGATATACGGAAAACTATTTTTTTTTTCGTAACGACTTCAGTCTTCTGAAGATATTTCAGAAACGGCTCAACATATTTGATCCAAGTTTACGACGACTTCATCACCATGGAATTAGAAATATTTTTGGCGATTTATTTGTCTTCACCTATTTTGGTTCTTGAGGTACATTTGTTCAACTTTTTATTTTTATTTCACCCTGTATATGCCGTCGGCATAGTTTGTATTGATGGCTTCAAGTTTCAATCAAAAGAGAGTGGATCGAACAACACCTCTACCAAGTGGCACCCCGCCGTCATAAAACTCAAGGTCCATACAGTCTTCAGTATCGAAGATCTGGACTATTTTGATTTTCTTGTGTTTTGACGAAGAAGGAGAGGACTGTGATGAAATATGTAAGGACTTTTCTTGTAGACAATAAAATTTCCAACAATTTTTTCCCGGGAACTTTTTTCTTAAGTGCTATTTGTTCACGAGATAAACGCGAAAAGCTGATGCTCAAGTCCTTCTCGAGGCCACAACGGCCGAAGCTCACACCGGATTCTTGAGGACTTTTAGTATGTTAAACTACATGCTCAACTGAGCTTATATACAAAAATCCGGCTGGTTTTCATTTTTGTTCGCTATTTTTTCTATAATTCCTGGACTAATAATGAAATTTTGTGTATACATGTGCGAGAATATAATTAGGAGACACTTTGGAAAAGTGTGTGAAACAAAAACCAGCTCAGGAGGACGTTTCATTCTTGAGATATGATTTTTTTGAAGATCGACGGCGAATTTTTCATCGTTAATTTGTCGATAAATTTTTATATTTTATTTCATTTCTTCGCGACTATTTTGATCGATGCTGATTTTACTCAGTACAAGGGTGGAAGTCGATGGTGGAAAGGTAAAACTAAAATTTTCACTGTGATCTGTCAGATGGAAATGTCACTGTTATAGTGACAGGAGATTTAGATGTAACGATTTTGACAGCTCTAAAGAAAGTAAGATTTTCAACGTGATTTATATCAGCGGGAAATGTCACTTTCAAAGAGTGACAGGAAATTTTGTCCTAATGATTTTGATTTTTGATAGCTCATTTTGAAGCCTTTGGAAAACTCTATTCAAAACATGTAAAAGTTATGACATACTCATCTGTCATCTGTCGAAAGCTTTAAGCTGTCAAAGCCAAAACTTTGACGTCCAATAACTCAAGATGTACTCACTGAACAGATTTCATTCAGTCAGTTATGGCTTATAGATACTTCCGAACTAATAAATTTTGTTATTACTTATAACGTACAATTGAGACAAACAGTGTATTTGTAAAAATAATATTGCAATATCAAATTGTAATTATCTTCAAAAACGTTGCAGGACGGATGGCTCCGATGAGAAGTCCCGCGGCAGACATGACGACGATTTCTTTTATACAGGGTGTTCGGGTTTGGCTATTACAAACTTTGAGGGATGATTCCCCTTCAAAAATGAAGCCGAAAGAACAAAAAACTCATGGTCCTAAAATGCTTCCTTGAAAAGATACAGGATGTTAGATTTGACTTTTTCAAATGGTTTTTTCACCGTAACTTTTGAACCGTTGGACCGATTTCAATCAAATTTGAAGCCAAGTTTAGTCAAAAGTTCATCAAAAATTTCTGAGGGCGTAGATAATAGGGAACTGTCCCCTATTTTTGCCCCTATTTTCATCTACCTCGATTATTTTTTACAATTGTTGATATTTTCGGATTCTACGTTCAATTTAGAAGAAAAAGTTACTCTTGCAAAATTTTGATTAGAGGCTTCATTTTCGAGATATTTGGGTCTGAATCTTTGGAAAACGCCTCGAAATCGCGACTTTCAGAGGCTTAAAAATTAAAATCCAAGAAAACTCATGATTCCTCAACTGGAATAAGTTTTCTAGGTCGCTTAGGTCGATTTACTGCCATTTTCGGTAAAGAAACGAGGCGTTTTTAGAGAAAAACTATTTGGGCTCTGGAAAGTGGCGATTTCGAGATGTTTTCCAAAGTTTAAAAACCAAATATCTTGAAAACGAAGCCTCTAATCAAAATTTTGCAAGGGTAACTTTTTCTTCTAAATTGAACGTAGAATCCGAAAATATCAACAATTTCAAAAAATAATCAGGGGAGATAAAAATAGGGGCGAAAATAGGGAACAGTCCCCTATTATCCACGCCCCCAGGAATTTTTGATGGATTGTGGTATTATTATTCGATGGAGGGCAGAAGGACCTCGGTCGATAGCCTTTTGAACAACATAACAGTTCAATAAATATCATTTATTATTATTATTATTCGATGGAGACTCAGTTAACTGAACTTTGGTTTAAATTTGATCAAAATCGGTTCACTGGTTGAAAAGTTACGGTGAAAAAACGATTAAAAAAAGTTAACTTTAACACCCTGTATCTTTTTAAGGAAGCATTTTAGGACCATGAGTTTTTTGTTCTTTCGGCTTTATTTTTGAAGGGGAATCATCCCTCAAAGTTTGTAATAGCCAAACCCGAACACCCTGTATAAATATAAATCTAAGTATATCCTATAACAGTAATCGCGGCCAATCTCATTTTGTATGTCTTGAGAAAGCACCTATAACTAAGGTGACCAACTCCAAATGAATGAAAATCAGGACATTGGAAAAAAAAAACAGACATGCGAAAGGGAAAGGAGGGTCTAGGGGGGCAGTTGAGCAAAATGCCCCCTTCTCCCAAAAATTTTACCAACATGAAAAATACAACTATCGCTGAGAAATGAAAAAAAAACTCCCCTGGGCTGTGCCTGGGGGAGGAGAAAAGTGAAGAAATCGTCGTCGAAAGAAGAATGTTCCCTTTAGAATAGACCTTCTGGCAACTCTATTAATAACACAAGAAATTCAAATGTGATAATTAGAAATAAAATTCCATAATGGAAAAAACACAAAATTTAACCTCTTATTTCTTTGGTAGAACGCGCTCGATATTTTCACGGCAAATTTAAAATCAGAAAAACCAGGATTTTGCTAGAAATCAGAACAAATCAGTATTTTTGCTTGAAATCAGGACAAATCAGTACATGAACGTGAAACAGGACAAAGGTGTAAAAATCTAAACCTGTCCTTACCAAATCAGGACGGTTGGTCACCTTACCTATAACCGCTCATGAAACGTAAAAGTGTATAATATTTATACATTAATCGACTGCGGACTGCGGACTATGTAAAAGAATTTTCATGTGTGTGAACATAATGTCTTACATAATGTCTTACTTATTAAGTAAGTTTTTCCAAAATTCTTTATTGTTTGTTTAAACGTAAAACATACCCATGAAGAACTATAAATAACAAACTTGGGTAAAGCGACGTGTGATAATCGCCAATTTCAAAGGTAATAAATTTAAGTGAATTAGCATTAAACGTGCCTAAATAGAGGTTGATTAAATAGCGCCCGTCAATAAATCATCAGTGTAACTTACATTAAAATACTGTTTTAATATGCAAATGGTGGTGCTCAAGTGAGGCATGATAATGTCGATGGTACATCAAGAACAGCCGCGAGACAGATTCCTGCAACAAAAATCAACACTGCCTTGATGGGCATTTGTCAATTGTTTTACCACAAAACAACCAAGATTTTCTTGGGGCCTTGAAGCGAGCTGGCATGAGAAACACTATCACCCCCCTGGGGCTCGGCCCACCCGTTATTAAAATCATTAGCAACAGTGTAATTTCGAACATTAAATGACAATAATTTCAGAGAGGCAATTGATGGTAATACTCGTGTCGGTAATACTCGTGTCATTCTACGGCAGATCTGTTAAACCGCAAATGAGCGCGCAAAATTACTTGCATTGTTCGTGCCTTAATTCGACACAGATGTCGGAAGGACAACAATAATTCGAGTGAAAAGCTCCGTGACAACCGGTATATTAGGCTTTGGGGTAAATGCTTAATAAAAAAAAATAAAGCTAAAATCTTCAATCGATGTTGTTGTTCCAAACCGAAGGGCGACATACGGCGTGATATGTTGACAAGGCAACGATTCCCATTTCAAGTAGTTTTTATGAAATCGACATGCGATACATGGGTATAGCGTGTTGGGCTTCTAATAGACAACAGCTTTGTCCCGAGCACGACTAGCGTGAAAGATTACATTGTATAACGAGAACCTATTCCTAATCAAACAAGCATTTGTTTTCTCAACAGTCCAATATGTGTCGCGATCAAAACGGCCTTCTAGCACGCACTGCACTCACCGAGATACATCGACGTTTTTCACAAAATATTGCGTTCTGATCGGATCTCTTTATCTGTGCTATTAGCTATTATCATCCTATAACAACAACCATCACCTTCGCCATGTTACACAATCGAGTAGAACTAATTAAATAACGATGATAAAATCTAGCAACGCAACGTTTCAAAACTGAATGGTTATGATTAGAGAATTCACAACTTCCCCTAGGAGCGTACACAAAAAAAAACACATAAAAAATTTGCGTGGTTAAAAAATTGATGCCGAAGCCAACGCCTGTTTTGATTTAAAAAACTGAATAGCACACGATTCCCTGTTATGAATGCGGCTTTTCAAAGGCTTAAAATCAATGATAAAATATAAACATTTGGATGGGTAAATGGGAAATGGTAGGTATAATATCATAAATAAACCAAACAGCTTTTCAACGAGCTGTGTTGTCCAGCCTTTGTCAATATGTGTATTTTTATTAACAATGATTTCATAAGAAGCTTATCTACAAAAAAGATACGAATACCTAACAAAAAAAAAAGAGACAAGGACCGTTGCTTATTCCTTAAAAATATGCAGTATGCCTGCTGTTGCCAGCTTCAAGTAAAATTGTAATTTAATTTTTCGGCTACATTTTTAGCGCATTTTCCATCTTGATGAAAATCGCTATTGCAACCGCTTTGTCCGTCCGTCCGTCCGTCCGTTCCTCGAACTCCTCCCAAACTAGACGACCTAGCTTTCTAATTTTTTCGCTGTTACATAGCTGCCACTCCCAAAAGAGGGCTAGGCTATAATTGGATGTCCATATTGCGCCGCCAACATAGAGAAAACCGCCCCCGATAAACTTGAAATAACATAATATTGCACTTTCTACCAGACCTGATGCTCTAGTGTTCTCATTTTTTGAATAATACATAGTTGCCACTTATAAACGTAAGCCAAGAAACATTCCGTCTTCAATATGCGCCGCCGACATAGAAAAACTGCTAAAAACCGCCCCCAATCACTTTAAAATGAAAAACATAAACCCAAAGACATAGCGATCTGATTCTTTCGGTATATAAATAACTGACTAAAAATGGGAAAGGATAGGCTACTTTTCGTTAGTCGCCGCCCCCAGATTCCGCCCCCAAACGATAAAAAGTGCAACTTTCACAAATGTTACTGATTGAGATGCTCCCTTCAACATTTAGGAACTGCCTACTCAAATTGTGCAACATTTGCTCAGCCGAACGCTGCCGCTCCCACACGCCGCCCCCAAAGTAAGAGATAAATGAAAAACATGAACCCGAAGACATAGCGATCCAAGTTTTTCGCTATATGGATAGCTGACTAAAAATGGAAAAGGATAGGCTACTTTTGATATGGCGCCGCCTCCAGCTTCCGCCCCCAAAAGAAAAAAAGTGCAACTTCCAACAATTTTCACTGATTTAGCTGATAATGTTACCTCGAACATTTAGAAACTCTTGACTCAAACTGTGCAAGAATTTCTTTGCCAAACTCTGCCGCTCCCACACGCCGCCCCCAAAGTGAGAGATAAATGTAAAACATGAACCTGAAGACATAGCGATCGAATTCTTTCACTATATTGATAGCTTACTGAAGTTGGAAAAAGATAGGCCACTTTTAATTAGCCGCCGCCTCCAGCTGCCGCCTCCAAACAAAAAAAATGCAACTTCCACAATTTCCACTGATTGTCATATTTCCCTTACATTTAGTAACTTCCAACTCAAACTGTGCAACAGTTACTTTGCCGAATGCTGCCGCCCCCATACGCTGCCATCAAAGTGAGAGATGAATGAAAAACATAAACCCGAAGATATAACGATCTAATTCTTTCGCTATATAGATAGCTTACTGAAAATGGGAAAGAATAGGCTACTTTTGACATGACGCCGCCCCCAACTTCCATCCCCAAAAGAAAAAAAGTGCAACTTTCAATAATTTTCACTGATTTACAATTTAATGTTACCTCCAACATTCAGAAACTCCCAACTCAAACTGTGGAAGAATTTCTTTGCCAAACTCTGCCGCTCCCACACGCCGCCCCCAAAGTAAGAGATAAATGTAAAACATAACCCTGAAGACATAGCGATCTAATTGTTCCGCTATATAGATAGCTGACTAAAAATGGGAAGAGATAGGCCACTTTTGATTAGTCGCCGCCTCCAGCTCCCGCCCCCAAACAAAAAA
Organism: Anaspis maculata; assembly: GCA_949128115.1. Classification (NCBI taxonomy): domain Eukaryota; kingdom Metazoa; phylum Arthropoda; class Insecta; order Coleoptera; family Scraptiidae; genus Anaspis; species Anaspis maculata. The sequence goes on from OX421968.1 coordinate 49,620,793, forward strand.
AATGCAACTTTCACAATTTTCACTGATTGTCATATTTCCTTAAACATTTAGAAACTCCTAACTCAAACTGTGCAACAGTTACTTTGCCGAATGCTGCCACCCCCACACGCTGCCCTCAAAGTAAGAGATAAATGGAAAACATAAACCCGAAGACATAGCGATCTAATTCTTTCGCTATACCTATGGATAACCGACTAAAAATGGGAAAGAATAGACTACTGTTGATTAGTCGCCGCTCCCAGCTCCCGCCCTCAAACAAAAAAATATTGATGAGTGAAAGAATTTTCATTCAAATCTGTTCCATTGGCAAGTACCCCATTCTGATAACAAAATATCACAATCGAGTTTCGAATGAAGAAAGTGGGCAAGGAATGGTGTTTCTCCTTCAACCAAATTTCTTTACGTTCACAATATGCCTCTTTGAGAAAAT